>CM038680.1:254862241-256312151 GCA_021605205.1 Aegilops longissima
GACTTTGCTTGGCTGAGGTATTTGTGGCGAGTCATGTGTGGCGAGTCATCATTGGTGGAGTAGGATGCAGCTTTGCGAAACTGTCCATCCAATGGACGAGTGCCTTCATCGATCACGATGGTTGCCTTGCCCTTGTCATCACCGAGGTAAATGTCCGTTTGAGGACTTCAATCGAGGGCAAGTAGCTGCGATGGTTCGTAGTATCAGCCTTGTAATTGAGTGAAGACCTTCTCCTGATGAACCTCATAATCCATGGTGCATAAGGCTTCAACTCAAAAGGTGACATAGCAATGTTGCCAGAGTCCTCATGAAGAAATCATGGAAGTTGACGGGAACGCCATGAATGATATTGAAAAGCATATTCTTCATGATGCCAACGACTTCTTCATCATTTGAGTCGTGGCCTTTGATAGGACTCATTGTCTTCGTCAGAATCCGATAGACAGTCCGAGGCACATACAATAATTCCTTGACGAGGAATTTGGTTCTTGGGGCCTGCCCTGGCTTCAAAGGCTTCATCAACACTTGCATATAGTGATTTGAAAGCTCAGGTTCGTTGTAGATACAACGAGCACCATCAAGTGGAGGACTGAGTGGTAGGTCACGAAGCAATTCAGTTGCTGGTGCCTTGTAGTGAGTGTTTTCAGACATCCAGTCTAACACCCATGATTTCACGTCTTCAGCGTCTCCGGTGATGTGCAGCGTTGCATAGAATTGAAGAATGAGTTCTTCATTCCAATCACAGATATCAGTGCATAAATTCAGAAGTCCTGCATCGTGAAGAACACTGAGGACTGGCTCGAAGCCTGGCAGAGATTCCATGTCCACATGAGGAATATGTGCATGATCGAAGACTTTGTCTTTGTTGAAGAGCACTGAGGAATAGAAATTGGCTTGACTGGCAGTCCAGAAATGCCTCTTCCTTATGCGAGCAGAATCATATGGATTGTAATAAGTGAAGAATACGTGCTCGCCGAAGAAATCTTCAGCCTTGAACTTTTGCTTTGTTGAGAAGGGATTCTTTGGCTTTGGCAGTGGAGTGTCTGTGAGTTGCATCACGACCTCTGGAATCGCAATCTCAGGTTCTTCAGGCCGAGGAATTTCTTGTTCCTCTACAGTGCGATCGAGGATCGATGAGCAGCAGTTCATCAGCTCTAGTGGCTGGAATTTCTTCATGGACAGATGAAGTGGGATGAGTTTCTTCAGAGCCCATTAGAACTGTTGGAGCAGGGGACTGAGGAATCTATTGAATTGGGGTGAAGAGTGGAGAATTTGGATGCTGACTTTCCCATAAGTCATCGTTCATCACTGGCGTTGTGCTTCCAATATCCACATCTTCTTCAATTTCCTCAACACCGGCCTCTTCAGCTGTGAACTGAGGCATAGGCGAGGAAATGATTGGGGTTGAAGGGATTGCTTCCACTTCAATTTCTTCATCAATCTGCTCTGACGAAGCAGCAGAATGATCTTCTTCATCAGATCCGCTTGGGATCTCATAATCTTCACCAAAAGTGTCACAACCCTAGAGCTTGCTTGTAACTAGTAGCATTGCATCCATGCATCATGTTTAATTTTCATGAAATTTGAAATGGGGATTGCCTAAACCCCTAGCACCAAGATAATGCAAATAGGTTCAACTTCAAAATATTTTCAGTAACCCAAATGGCCTTAAAAAATGTTCACCATTTTTGGAAAAATGCTGGAAACAGTAACCAGAGATGTTGCACATTTTTCCATGACATTTGGACCCTTGAATTAAATCATAAGTATTTGAATTTGGACATTTAAATTCTATAAAATATTTTAAATGTCCAAATACTCCTAAACTGAAATGTTCCATGTTAGATATATTCTATACATTGGGCATGCACAGTTTGGTGATTTTTAAAAGTGCCTGGATATTTTTAATAAAGCCGCAGAGTTTTCAGAATAATAGAAAAACAGAAATAAGAGAAAGAGAGAGAATCTTACCTGGACTTACCTGGCGCCCACCAACCGGCCCAGCTCCAGCGGCCCAGCCCACCACCGCCTGGCTCCCTGTCGCCTTCCTCCTCGCGCCAGTAGGCAGGGGCGCGTGCCCGGCGCGCGTGGCCACACGCCGGCCACCTCCTCCCTGCCTGGCTGCCTCCTCCTCCCCCTGGACGCCTCCATGCGATGCCACGCACCCCCTGGAACCCCCTCGTTCACTCTCTCGCCCCATCTCCCTCCTCTGGCTCCCTCTCTCTCCCACCGAGCGGAGCTCGTCGCCGCCGCTTCGTCGTTCTGCGTGACCACCGCCCTCCCTCGCTTCCCGACTAGCCCACAAGCCCCGCCACTCCATCCTCGCCCTCCCGCCGTCACGCGACCGAGAAGCCCCGAGGCGCCGCCCCGTCGCTTTTCCCCTCCGCGGACCCGCCGGTCGCCGTCGCCCGATTCGTCGGCTCCGGACCGTCCCCGACCTCGCCGACGACGCCATCGGACGCGCTGTGAGCTGCTGCGTCGATCCCCTCTTCTCCCCCTCGCATTTGCATGCTCTAGCCCCACTCCCCGCCATGGCCGAGGCTCACCGCCGCCGTGCCTCGTCGCCGTCGTGGCTAGAGCCACCATGGCTCGACGCCAACCCCACCTCTGTGCTCAGCGCAGCACCAGGAGCTCGTAGCCACCACCCGCTCCTCCTCCCGTGCACCGTAGCATCAAACCCGACCCCGCCCGAACTCCGGCCGCCGCCTTGGAGCTCGCCGCCGTCGATCTCGGCCACCCCGACCCCGGCTAACTCCACCAAGAGCTTCGGCTCCTCCCCAGCTACTCCTAGATGCCCTCTGCGGCCCATTTGGTCGCCGGAGTGGCCAAAACCACTCTCGCCGCCGCGTCGGGCTCGCCGGCGGCTAGACGCCGACAGCCGACGTCGACTTGACCACGGTGGGCCCTAGTTGACCTGTTGACCCTATGACGGTGGGGCCCACCACATTAACTATTTAGGATTAGTTTTAGTTAATTTTAGTTAAGCTAATTATCTTGTACGCTGGACCCACTGTCAGTTTGACCGAACCGTGACCTGTTGACCATCGACGTCCTGCGATGTCGGTGACACAATAATACCCTTTTCGGATTTAATTTAATTCAGGAAATTTCAGAAAATACCCCAAACTTCAAATATTCATAACTTTTAATCAGAACTTCAAATTAAATAATTTATATATGAAAAATGATCAGAAAAATATGAAGAATCTGTTTATGGCACTTTCATGCATGTTTGAACAAGCTAACCTCACCGAATAGGTTGAATCATGATTAGGGTAAATTATGAAATAACATTTGGAGTTGGAATTTGTTCTTGATTGAGTCCACTTCAATTAACTTGACTAGATATTGCATTAGGTGAATTCAGTACCTTGATATGACATGTCATCCATGTGAATGTGCATTGCATTGATTGTGTTCTCTCTTGTTGCCGGTAATTGTCCCCTCTCAGTAGACGACGTTCCGACGATTGTTCGATGACACCGATGAAGAACTATATTATCTTCAGAAGTGCCAAGCAAGCAAAACCCCCTTGTTCATTCCGATACAATCCCACTCTCTCGCTCCTGCTCTCTTTTATTGCATTAGGACAACATCGATTCAATCACACTTGCTGCGGTAGCTGAACCCTTGATCCTTTGCATGACTGTCATTCCACAAGAATTAGATGAAACCCACTAGCATGAGTAGGAGTTGTTTGAGCCATGTTGTGCCTACTCATTTATGCTTGTTTGTCATGCCTGCTCTCGCTTAGAGTTGAGTCGGGTCTGATTCATCGGGAATGAATTGGAATTGTTATGAACATGTCCTATTGTGTGTGAGCTAAGTGTGTGAACACGATTTGGTAAAGGTAGCGATGAGAGGCCATGTAGGAGTACATGGTGGGTTGTCTCATTGAAACCGTCCTCAGGAACTGAGTTCTGTGTTTGTGATCCATGAAACAGTTACTACCACGCATTGGGATCCTTAATTGAGCCTCTCGGCTTCTTAACCACCCTTGTTCTCTGTCCAGGAGTTGCAACTAGTTTTTGGTGTTTGTAGGATATGTGTTGGAGGCCGTGCGTAGCGCTGACCCTAGGGGTGGGCTATGATGCGGTAGATACACCGTGGCCGGTGTGCAAAATGCCCGTTTGGTATCTCGAGAACCCTGCACACATCGTTCGGGGCTGTATGGGAAACCTCGGCCGGACTCCCTGCGGATGGAACCCGAATAGGCGATAAACCTGGACTAGGGACTTGGCGTTTAGGTAGGCCGTGGCCGACACCCACGTTGGGCTTCCGCTTGAAGGTTGCCGAGTACATGTCGTAAACGGCGGTAAGTGGTGAGCGTGTGTGAAGAAGTACACCCCTGCAGGGTTAATATGATCTATTCGAATAGCCGTGTCCGCGGAAAAGGACTTCTGGGTTGCCTATATCAGTTCATAGACAAGTGAAAGTGGATACTCTAAAATGCGCAAGATAAGCGTGAGTGCTATGGATGGCGTTCTCGCAGGGAGACGGGAGCGGGTCCATAGTGGTGTATTGACATGGTGAATATGTGGACTTGTGTGCGCCACCTCAAAAGAGTTACTTGCAGTCGTAGTTCAGGATAGCCACCGAGTCAAAGCTGGCTTGCTGCAGTCAAACTCCACCACCCCTTTTGATAATGATGCATATGTAGTTAGATCTGATGTAAGTCTTGCTGAGTACAATTATACTCACGTTTGCTTATTTTATGTTTTGCGAGAGAGTCGGTCTCCTCGCTAGTAGTTCCACGTGGACTTGACGTTTAGCTTGTTACCTCAGCTACGATCTTGTGCCCTCGGCGAGATCTCGGTAGATAGTCGAGCTTCGCAGCCTTTTCATTTTATAGTTGTCTGTACTCAGACATGATTAGCTTCCGCTTATGCTTTGACTTGTATGCTCTGAGTGTTGGGTCATGAGGCCCATGTTTGTAATATCTCGCTCCTCGGAGCCTAATGAATAAATATTTGAGTCTTAGAGTTATGTTGTGATGCCACGTCGTATTTACACATATTGAGCGTATTGTGTGTATGTTTGAAATGCTTGGTATGTGTGGGATCCGACAAACTAGTTGTTTATCCTCGGCAGCCTCTCATATGGGGAAATGTAGTCTCGTGCTTCTGAGCGATAGTAGTCCGCTACAGCCGGTTCACGGAGTCCTGCTAGCCCAAAGACTACCGCTTGGACACTTGACTGGCGGCATGTGTTTCACTTGCCGTTCCTATGTCATCGTCCTTCGGGAAATGTCACGCGGTGTTATTCGAGTCCTGCCTAGCTGCTACAGCCGGAATACGGAGTCCTGTTAGCCAGTGCTACAGCCCGAATTTATCGTTGATGACCGACATGCTCGATGTGATTCATGTATGCTGTCCCCATAGGTTAGCGCCGCTTTGGGTTCACGACTAGCCATGTCGGCCCGGGTTCTTTGTCATGTGGATGCTAGCGACACTATCATATCGTGAGCCAAAAGGCTAAACGGTCCCGGGCCATGGTAAGGCGACACCCGTGGGAATACCGTGCGTGAGGCCGCAAAGTGATATGAGGTGTTACCGGCTAGGTCGATGTGACTTGGAATCGGGGTCCTGACAAAAAGGAACAAGGTCCTTTGATGGAATTGAGGAAATTGGAACAACATCAATAGGATTTTCAAAGGAGTTGGTCATTGGTTTCATTTTCTTCGCAGCCGAAGAATTTGACGCAGCTGATGCTTTCCGTTTCTTCACTGCAGTTCGTTCTGCAGCCTTGGTCTTCTTCATTGGAGTTGGAAGAATTGTTGGTGTTGGGAGGAGGAGCCGAGGAATCTGGTTGATTTTCCTCGGCAATGGATGCAGATTGCCTGACTTGTTCGATTTCTTGAGCGCACCACTAGTGGATGCCACGCAATTTCTTCGGTGGCTGGAATGGGATCATCAGCCTGGAACTAGCATGGTCTTGACAGAGCTGAACTTCATCGGTGGTCTTGGCATGTTCTTCGATCTGCTGAGCTAAGGCTCCACTGAGGAATTTCATGTTGCGTTAGGGCAGCAACATTGGTGAACTTCTTCGTCGAGTTGATTTAATCGACTTTGGCTCCTTGCCAATCAGCATAATAGGAGTTAAATTTGTCGCGAGGGCTTTGATGTCACCGCATCTTGATAAGTTCTTGATTGTCATCTTGACAACGTTTTTCTTCAGATTTCTCCTTTACATCTGCGATTTCTTGATCTCTCTGGCAGTATCAAATTTCCATTTCTCCTCTTGGATCAAATGAGTCAAGATGTGACTTTGGCCAGTGTCAACTTGAAGTCGAGCATAGGAGTGTTTGGGTCCTTGTGCCGAGATCAATGTAGTCTAGGATCGCTCTTGGATCCAACAGCAGTGGCACAGGTGTGCCTTTGGCTCTAGCGGCCCTTTCTTGGCGGTCTCTGATGATTTCCGCAAGTTCATCATCATCAGCCTCATCATCTTCAGGTGGCACTTGGAAGGCGAACTGTTTCTTCTTGGGACTTGGCCGAGGACCTCGTCCAACTGTGGCCTTAGTCTTCAGCAGAGTCGGGCCAGATCAAGAATTTGGTGCAGCTGAGGAACTTGTTGAAACACCAGAGGCAATGGAGATGCCTGCAGTCCTTTGGCACGTGGCCAGATGCACAGGTGCTGAGGACTTTGTCGGAACTGCTGAGGACTTTGTAGGAGCAGCTGAGGACTTGGGAGGAGCAGGAGCAACATGAGGAATTGGCCGTGAGGGCACAACTGAGGAACTTGGCCATGAGGGCACTGTTGGTGAAGCACTTGGCTTGTGTGCGGGCATCTTTGCCATAGATTTTCTTGGCTTGACAGAGGCCTCAGTGGCAGCAGCGATGTGAGTCCTCATTAAATTTCCTCACAGCCTCATTGGCTTGTCTTGCCAATTTGGCTTGGCGCTTGGCCCATTCTTCAAGAAAGTCCTCACCACGCTTGATGCTGGTGGGGTCAGCTTCTTGACCAGGTGCCAATGGAGCTCTTGGGCATGGAGGATTGAGAGCGAATTTCTTCATGTACTTTGGAGTTACATATCTGTACTCCCTCCATTCCCTTGCCCATCTCCTTTCAATCCTTTGAATGCGCACCTTGCGCTGATTTTTGTTTTTTTTGCTGAACTCCGCTTCATCAGGTGTGCAATAATCAGCATATATTTCCTCAGGGATCTCAAACGCAGTCATGACCTCAGGCCTCTTTCCTCCTTTCTGTGGCTTCTTTCCTTCTGCCATATTCTTCAGGTGAGGAATTTGAACAAACGAATTCTCTGAAGAAGTATGCAACTTTTCTTCGAGGAACGCTACAAATGAGTTAAGTTGATGAGAACCTAGTGATTCAGCGGCGGACATGAGTACCGTGAGCAGTATAGTTGCGAGGAACTTGGAGAGGTCATATCGTTTTGAAGGTTTTCAAAAGAACTAGTTTGAGGAATTTGACCAGATGAGCCTTGAAGAATTTGACTAAGCGATCTTTGTCTTAGGTTCGAGTTGTATAGATCGAGGATCCACACAATTGAGGAATCTTGAAGAAAATCATTGCTTAGAGAAACGAATCAAGAGCATATTTTGTTTGAGGTGTTCATATGTGTGAAGATTTGAAGAATAAACACCTTTGAAGATTTTCGTGAAGGTTTGAGAATCAAAGCGAGTAATAAAAGTAACTTTTAATTACCCAAAGTGAAGAACACGACGAACCGAGAAGAACAGATGGGAAGTTAAATCAGGGTTAGATCTTCCACGCCCTAACTTGGCGGAGGAAGACAGCTCTGGCGGCGGCGGAGTGAAGATTTCATGATCGGCGCGAGATACGTCGGCGACGAGGTTGAAGCAATGAAGCTTTTCCTCACCGGCGACGATGGAGTAAGCGGCGGCGCTAGGGTTTGAGAAGCTCGGCGAGAGAGAGCGGTCGGCGGAGTAAAGGAAGTGAGGAAGGGAGAGGGGTATATAGCCACGGTGAAAAACTGTTCGCCGAAGATTTGGGACGAACGTGCCTGACCCTTCTCATTCGCTGACATGTGTCACCCACGCTTCGAGAAGTGGAGATTGTGTTAGATCATGGGTGAATAGATAAATCTATCGTGGAATGCGGAGCGGTTTGAGCGGCAAAAGCGAAAGTTTGGATAAGATCAGTTTTAAAGTTCCGTTCGCAATTTCTTCACCGACTAGGACACAAAGAAGATTTTGAGCGAGTTTCAAATAGAACGCACATGAAGAATTTGTGAATAGATTGGGTTGAGTATAGCATAGAGGGGGAAGGGTCCGATCACATTCACTTAGCAGAAAAAGCGACTTGAAGAAATAGCCATAAGTGAATGCTGTAGAGGTCATAAAACCATATATATACATAGCTAATGAAGAAAAACGACGGAAACAGTGAAGATTTTGAAAAGTTGAAGAATTTGAAAAACTGAAGAATTTCAAAAACCGAGGAAAAACTCAAATTGAAGATTTTCAACTTTGGTGGTGGCGTGTCCCACCGTATAAGAATGATGATTTCAGACACCGCGTACAATTGTCGTAGGGTTCTAAGAATCAAATTCTTCATTAATTTCTTCACACTTAGAGTGTTATTCTTCATTGATTGAAGAAAAACGTTTCTTCATGTGTTGCACATCTAAGTCATCAATTTTGCATAAGTGTCAGGATGTGTGTCCTTTTCAAAGAACATTCGAAGATTCTAAGATATTTAGCTCACACCGCAACTTGCTAAATCTCTTCTCATCCAAGGGCTTTGTGAAGATATCGGCTAGTTGTTCTTCAGTCTTCACATGCTCGATGGAGATGTCGCCCTTCAACACATGATCACGAAGAAAATGATGACGAATTTGAATGTGCTTTGTCTTGAGTGCTGAACTGGGTTGTGAGCAATCTTGATGGCACTCTCATTGTCACGATGAGAGGCACATTCTTCACGTTGATGCCGTAGTCCTTGAGAGTTTGCTTCATCCACAGCAATTGAGCACAACAAGAGCCAGCAACAATGTATTCAGCTTCCGATGAGCGGTGATACGCAGTTCTGTTTCTTCGAGGACCAACGGACCAAAGATCGTCAGAAATGACAAGTACCAGATGTTGACTTGCGGTCCACACGATCACCAGCATAGTCGAGTCGAATATCCAATGAGATCAAAAGTAGAGCCCTTGGGGTACCATAATCCTAGTGTTGGTGTGTGAGCTAGATATCGAAGAATATGCTTCACAGCCTTATGGTGTGATTCCTTCGGTGTAGCTTGAAATCGAGCACACATGCAAACACTAAGCATTATATCTGGCCTAGATGCACATAAGTACAATAGAGAACCAATCATGGAGCGGTATACCTTGTGATCGAAGTCAATACCATTTTCATGAGTGCATAGATGGCCATTTGTGGGCATAGGAATTTTGACACCTTTGCAATCTTGCATGCCGAATTTCTTCAGGACATCTTTGAGGTATTTCTCCTGAGATATGAATATGCCATTGTATTGTTGATTTAATTTGAAGACCTAAGAAGAATTTCAATTCTCCCATCATAGACATTTGATATTCTTCACTCATCATATAGGCAAATTCATCACTATAACGTTGGTCGAGACAACCAAAGATAATATCATCAACATATATTTGGCACACAAACAGTTCACCATCATATGATTTAGTAAAGAGAGTAGGGTCGAGTGAACTGGTGTGAAGCGATTCTTCACGAAGAATTCCTTCAATGTATCATACCACGCCTGTAGGGCCTGTTTGAGACCATAGAGGGCCTTGTTGAGTCTCAAGACTTTGTCGATTCTTTGGATCTTCAAAACCTGGGGTTGAGCAACATATACTTCTTACTCAAGCTTACCATTGAGGAATGCACTTTTTACATCCATTTGATATAAAGTGATATTATGATGGTTAGCATAAGCAAGTAATATCGAATAGCCTCAAGTCTAGCAACAGTGCAAAAGTTTCATCGAAATCAATTCCTTCAACTGTGTGTAGCCTTGAGCTACAAGTCGTGCCTTATTCCTCACCACAAGGCCATTTTCATCTTGCTTGTTGCGGTAGATCCACTTTGTGCCAATGATATTATGCTTGCGAGGATCTGGACGTTTGACCAGTTCCAGACATTGTTGAGCTCGAACTGATGTAATTCTTCTTGCATGACCTGAATCCACTCGGGCTCGAAATGCTTCATCTACCTTAGTGGGCTCTGTGATAGAGACAAAAGCATAGTGCCCACAAAAGTTAGATAAATGTGAAGCTTTTGAGCGTGTGAGAGGACTGGCGCTTCAATGTCATCGATGATCTTGTCAACTTGCACTTCCTTTGCAACGCGAGGATGAGCTGGTTGTCGTCGAGAATTTGATCATTTTCCTCGGCACCATTGTCTTGACATTATCTTGAGTTCATCATCTCGGCGTTCTTTGCATCTGAGAATGAATTCTTCAGCAGATTCTTCAGTAGGAATGACATCCTCAGTTGCCTTGAACTTGATAGATTCCCCAGGAGCTGGTTCATCTAACACAGAAGGTAGGTGCTCTCTTTGCGAGCCATTAGTTTCATTGAACCGCAAATCTACAGTATCAACAATCTTGTGAAGAGCGATGTTGAAGACTCTGTAGGTGTGCGAGTCCTTTCCGTAACCAAGCATAAAACCTTCATGTGCTTTCGGTGCAAATTTAGAATTGTGATGAGGATCTCTAATCCAGCATTTAGCACCGAAGACTTTGAAATAACTCACATTGGGTTTCTTGTCAGTGAGGATTTCATAGGCAGTCTTCTTAAAGAATTTGTGAAGATATACTCTGTTGATGATGTGGAACGCGGTATCAATTGCATCAATCCAAAAACGACGAGGCGTTTTGTATTCATCAAGCATAGTGCTAGCCATCTCAACAAGAGTTCTGTTCTTGCGCTCCACGACGCCATTTTGCTGAGGAGTATAGGGAGCAGATAACTCATGAGTAATACCAAGTTCATCAAGATAGGCATCAAGACCGGAATTCTTGAACTCAGTTCCATTGTCACTCCTGATGTGTCTGATCTTCACACCAAAGTTAGTTGAAGCCCTCGAGGAAAATCGTCTGAAGACTTCCTGCACTTCATTTTTGTAAGTAACAATGTGTACCCATGTGTAACGAGAGTAATCATCAACAATAACAAAGCCATATAGAGATGCATCATTAGTGACTGCTGAGTAATGATTAGGACCAAAGAGGTCCATGTGAAGCAA
Organism: Aegilops longissima; assembly: GCA_021605205.1. Taxonomy (NCBI): domain Eukaryota; kingdom Viridiplantae; phylum Streptophyta; class Magnoliopsida; order Poales; family Poaceae; genus Aegilops; species Aegilops longissima. The sequence goes on from CM038680.1 coordinate 254,873,441, forward strand.
TTCGAAGGGAAGAGTAGTGGTCATGATAGTCTTCGCTGGATGCTTGGCCTTGGTCATTTTTCCAGCTTCACAGGCTCCACACAAGTGATCCTTGAGGAATTTTACATTCTCAATGCCAATGACATGCTTCTTCTTTGCAAGCGTGTGCAAATTCCTCATGCCTGCGTGACCAAGTCGCCGATGCCATAGCCAGCCTTCTGAAGCTTTTGCAAGTAGACACACGTCTGGTTGTGGTCCTGTAGAGAAATCAACAATATACAAGTCTCCTCTCCTAAAGCCTTCGAAGACTTTGGAATTGTCAGCTTCCATAATCACAACACAACGATACTTGCCAAAGATAACAACCATATCAAGATCACAAAGCATTGAGACTGACATGAGGTTGTATCCTAAGGACTCAATAAGCATGACTTTGTCCATGTGTATGTCCTTAGAGATCGCAACCTTACCAAGACCCAATACCTGACTTTTGCCTTTGTCAGCAAAGATGATATGCTTCAGATGTGACGGTGATAAGGGAGTATCCATCAATAGATTCTTGTCACTAGTCATGTGATTCGTACATCCACTATCGAGGACCTACTCATTGGCTTTGGGTTGATCATCCTGCAGATGAATTAGTGCAACTTACGATCTCATATACTTCATCAGTGAAGAATATGATATCAAGTGCATCAGATGAATTTCATCAGGCAGTATAACAGATAAGTAGTATGAGGACGTGTGAAATGAAAGTTCATTTCTTCATGATTAGCCTGCGTCCTTTCGAGCATTTTGTCGGGCCCCAAGAAATTCTTGAGACGTTAAAGCACGTGCGGAGACCTGACCCTGCAGAAGAGATTAGTTATTTTTCTTCACCACCCACATCTGAAGGAGTGGCAAAGAGTTCATCACTCTGCGAGCTCCATATGAGAATGGTGGCATAGAGGCCAATCCATTTTGTTTCACATAAGAGGGTGTAAGTGCATCTAGTGCCACCCCTAGTTGGTTTTGGAGTATTGACGACAAATGTGGTTGAGGGACTAATGCATTTGTGAGAATTGCAGGATAACGCAGGTAGTGTCCCTCATTGATTCGGTTTACCTACCGGAGTCGACCCCTAAAAATGTATGAAGACATTGAAGACAATGGTGGTATGTGAAGATATTCACATTGGAGACTATGACATGAGAAGACATTGAGTGAAGACTATGGGCCTTGAAGACATGTTGTTTCGTTGTTTCCTTTTCTTCTTTGTTGAGTCGTAGGAACCACCGTCTTCATATGTGGGGTCCAAGTGATCATAGTTAGAATGATCAAGTGATGCTCAACCCAAATCCTATGTCTTGACGAAGACAACGAGAGCAAAACTTATCCAGAGCTGGATGAGTCAGCTTTGCTTGTAGCCCAAGTAAAGTTGCCGTGAGTGTTTGAAATATGACCGTTGGAACACGTGTCAGTTCCTTAGTGACCCAGGGTCATTTCGGACATAACAGGTCGGGTTGCCTAGTGGCTATAAATAGCCCACCCGCTACACCATAAATTGGTGGCTGCTCAGAGTTAGTGCACGGCTTTTGTCGTTTGAGAGCAACCCACCTCGAAGCCTTTGAGAGAGATAAATCCTTGCGAGGACAAAGCCCAAAACACCCAGAGCCAAAGAGTGTTAGGCATCACTGAAGTTTTCCTGTCTGTGTGACCTGAAGACTTATTACACTTGAGGACTGTGAATCCTCCAGCCGGTTAGGCGTCGCGTTCTGAGCATCCAAGAGTCACTGTGGATTGCCGGTGAGCGTCGTCAGTGAAGGTTGGAAGTCTACCTTGAAGACTTACCAGAGTGATTGGGTGAGGACTGTGTGTCCTTAGCTCAAGGGGAATAAGGTGAAGACGCGGTCTTCTGAGTTGAATCTCAGCCTCCCTAACCAGATGTACAGTTGTCACAGCAACTGGAACTGGTCCAACAAATCATGTGTCTTCAACAAGTGACTGGTTCTATCCCTTCCCTCCTTTACTTAGAGTTTGTCTTCGTGAAGTCATTGCCTCTTTGTCATACCTGTTTGACTTCATTGCTTGACTACTCTTGTTGATTGGCTTCATACTATCTTCCATCCCGATCCTTACTACATAGCTACTATTAGTCTTGTCCGTTCATGTTATTGCATACTTGACTATGGCTTGCTTGTTGTAGTTATCTTCCGCTGCATATCAATTAGGTCATTTCTGTTGTTTGTCTTCGAAACATCCTTGTTTTGAAGACTTCCATAAAAATCGCCTATTCACCCCCCCTCTAGTCGATAACTAGCACTTTCAGAGGGGTTAGGGTAAGCATATGAATAAGCAGAGAAATTCTTCGAGGACTTATGAACATATTGGTTTGAAGAATAATGCACATATTCATAGCCCTTAGCTCTACCCTGCGAAACAGAGTTGTTAGCACGATGATAATCATATGAGGACTATGATCCTTTAGAGGAATTTGATCCACGTGAGGAATTTGGTCCGTATGAGGACTTGGATCCATACGAAGACTTTGGTCCATATGAAGAGTTTGAACTGGGTTCCTATTCTTCACAGGTGGTGTCATGAGGACATTCACCTAAAGACTTTCAAGGCATTTCTTGGGAACCCAGATTTTCTTCATAGGGGAGCCGTTCCTGCAGTTAGTGCCAACATATCTAGCAAACACTTCACCATTCTGATTTTTGAACAGTTTATAGTTGGAGTCAAATGACTCATCAGAAGAATGAGGAGATCCGCATGTAAAGCCAGATAAGTTAGATGGATCAACTGGAGGTCCCTTTGCAGCAACCCATGAGGTTTTGGGATCTTTCGGGCTTCAATATGTTCCATCAGCATTGAGTTTCCTCTCAAAGGCAATACCCTCTTTCCTAGGGTTCCTGTTGAGGATCTGCTTTTTAAGCACATCACAAAGAGTCTGATGCCCTTTGAGGCTTTTGTACATGCCTGTCATGTACAATTCCTTCAACCCTGCATCGTCAGTGATACTAGCAATGTCCTCAGATGAGGAATTAGTGATAGCAGAGGCAGGTGAAGAATTTGTAACAGTTGAAGCATTTGAACATTTAGGTGAATAATTAGCAGATTCACGTTCAATGCACTTTAAGCATGGAGGAACAAATTCTTCCTGAGAAGCGCTGATTTGTTGAGCAAGTAATGAATCGCGCTCCTTCTGAAGATCTTCATAACTCACTCTTAGCTTCTCAAGATCTTGCTTTCTTTGAAGAAATTCATAAGAAAGTTTCTCATGATCAGACAAGAGGGTGTTATGATGACCTTGAAGGCTGTCAAACCTAGACTGAAGTCTCTGAAGATTTTCAGTCAGAGCTTTAGTACGATCCATTTCTTCACCTAACATATCATCACTTTTATCTAGCAAGTTTTGAACCTTTTCCAAGGCATGTTGTTGTTTGGTGGCAATACAAACAAGCTTGGTATAGCTAGGTTCAATATCATCATCAGATCCATCATCATCAGATTCATCGTCACTATACTCGGATGAGGAACATTCGGTTACCTTGTCATCCTTTGCCATGAGACATGATGCAGAAGATGATGATTCTGGTTCGAAAGTCATCGTTTTGAGAGATTCCTTGAAGTCCTCAAACCAAGGATCATGACGGGTTCGATGACCTTCATAGACGTAGGAGATTCGGTCCCAGATAAGCTTCACATTGCAAAGATGCATAATGCACTTGAATTCATCTCTAGATAGGCAGGAACAGATGATATCCTTTGCCATGATGTCAAGTCGAGTGTACTTGCGAATATCATCTGCGTTCGCCGTCTTGCACAGATCAGTAAGACCAATTTCAGTGACGGTCCACAGCTTGCTGTCCATTGCCATGAGGCGCTTCCTCATCATGGCCTTCCACTTGGGATAATCATGACTGTCAAAGATAGGGCATGTCACTTTCTTCATACCTGCGGTTGACATAACTAAAACTCCAGGTGGTTAAACCAAAAGCACACAGAACAAGGGAGTACCTTGCTCTGATACCAATTGAAAGTGCGTTATATCGACGAGAGGGGGGGGGTGAATAGGCGAATTTTATGAATTCTTCAATGAGGAATTTGCCGGTGAGGAAATTCCTTAGTGAAGAACTACTTGCAGCAGAATAAGTACTCAGAAGTAAGCATAAGAGAATGCGGGCATGGTCATCATGATGAAATGAAGACAATCACAGAGTACAGAAAGCGTAAACACATGATAGCACAAGATGAAGACAAACAGACTGAAGAAATTGAACTGAGGAAATTGAGAAAGTCTTCAGTCAAAGTCTTCAAACACAGATATGAATGAACGCTCAACACAGTAATGAGGAGATGAAAGGGTTGAGGAAATAGAACCGGTAAGGTTGGTGAAGACAATGATTTGGTAGACCAGTTCCAACTGTTGTCTCAGTTGTAAGTTTGGTTGGAGCGGCTGAGTATTTAAACTCGAGGACACACAGTCCCGGACACCCAGTCGCTGAGCACGCAGCTCAGGACACCAAGTCCTCACCGTAATCTCCTTGAACTAAGGTCACACAGACCTCGTCCAATCACTCGTGGTAAGTCTTCAGGCGACTTCCAAACCTTCACAGACTTGGTCACTCGGCGAGCCACAATTCCTCTTGGATGCTCTAGACCATGACGCCTAACCGTCTGGAAGAAGCATAGTCTTCAAAGGTAACAAGCGTCGGATCCACGCATGATCAATCTCTTGATGATGCTCAATCACTTTGGGTTTATAGGGTTTGGTTTTGGGTTTTCCTCACTCGATGATTTTCGCCAAAGTCCTCGGAGGATGGTTGCTCTCAAATGACAAGTGTCAAGTTTCTCTCGGAGCAGCCAACCAGCTAGTGGTTCTAGGGGGCGGCTATTTATAGCCAAGGGAGCAACCCGACATGATAAGACATAAATGCCCTTCAATGATACGACCGTTAGGTGGATAAGATATTTTGAGACAGGTGGCGCAAGACAACAGAACGGTCGGAAATTTGACTCTCAAATTCCTCGGGGCTATCATGTTGCTCCTTCGTAGGCAATCCGACTTTGGCGAATTCCTAACTCCTCGGTCGAACAAATTTCTCGTGACGTAAGAACTTCGTCTCTTTCATCAAGAAATTGACTGAACTGTATGAGATTTCCAAAGGCTTCACTCGAAGGGATTGGTAGGTGTAGGATTTTGAGTTGAGCATCACATGGAAATTTTTCCTTAGTATTTCCTCGACCCCCTTTAACAGTACGGTGTTTCCTATGACTCAAGAAAGAGAAAAACGAAACTACGAAAACAAAGTCTTCAAGCTTCATGTTCCTCAAATGAATACCAAGTCTTCAAGGTCACACCAATTTCTTCACTTTCAAAGTCTTCAGAAAGTCTTCATAATATCAAAGTCTTCAGTCGAAGAACTTCATTTTTAGGGGTCGACTTTCACCATAAATATCAAACTCCTCATAGACTTATAGACCTGTGTACACTCATAAACACATTAGTCCCTTAACCTATAAGTCTTCAATACACCAAAATCACTAAGGGGCACTAGATGCACTTACACATAGTTCATCTATATTCACAATATTCAGATTGCATTATCATATTCTTGATTGTTCTTCGATTGCGTGCAGGAATAGACCTTCGTGGTTAGGCTGATTGTGCTTCCAGCATCGTCAATAACCTTAGGAGATTGGTTTAGCGATTGCTAAGGTGCAACATTGTGCATGTTTGTAGTCGGATCTGTTGGGGAACGTTGCATGGAAAAGAAAAAAAATTCTACGCACACGCAAGATCTATCCATGGAGATGCATAGCTACAAGAGGGGGAGAGCATATACATACCCTTCTAGATCGCTAAGCGGAAGCGTTTATCATTGCGGTTGATGTAGTCGTACACCTTCACGACCTGTCCCGATCAAGTACCGAACGTACGTCACCTCCGTGTTCAACGTAGGTGTCGGTTCCATATCCGGCATATCTCGTAGTAGGGGTCCTAAGCTAGGCGTCTTGGAGCGATGGTAACATGAACACGGGGTATTACCCAGCTTCGAGCTCTCTTGATGAGATAATACCCTACATGCTGCTTTTGATTGTTTTCATATGGGTGTAGTACAGAGTACATGTATCTACCACAAGATTGTAGTAATGAATATGAGATTGTCTATTGACTAGCCTGGCCTCGGTTTATATATGCACCGTAGGCCTAGGGTTTTGGAGAGTCCTTGTCTTGGGCGCCAAGTCTTGTGGAGTCTTCCTTTTATGCGGCAGGGGCTGTCCGAACTGGCCCATGAGTATGCGGCCATGGGGGTCCTCAGCCCAATATAACTGATCGGGAGACGACGTGGTGAGTACCCCCTAGTCCAGGACACCATCAGTAGCCCCCTGAACCGGTCTTCAAGTTGGGGACGCTCCTCGATTCTTCCGAACTGTTCTTCATCTTCGGTCGTCGGTCTTGAAAACTGGTTCAAAAAATCTTCCCATCTTCGATCTTGAGGATCGCCAAAGTGCATCCGAAGAGTTTACACGTCAGGTATCCAAGGAGCCCCTTTAAGTTTCCGGCCTTTACCAATGCCTTGTTATTTTTACGCCCACCTCGGGTTCGAAGTTGTCCCCGTGCGGTGGTGTCCTCTTGAATCTGAGCTCCAACGCCGGACTAAATTTGAGGTATCTTTTGCAGCCGATCACCAACGTCGGACTGTATCCGAGCTCCAACGCCAGACTGAATCCAAACCCCAATGCCGGAGAGTATCCGAGCTCCAACATCGGACTATATCCGAGGTGTCATAGATCACCTTGGCTCAAAAAGGGCAAAGGAGTTTAACCGAGCTTAATGCCAGAAATGCCTTCTACGGAGCCAACTACTGGCGTCCGAGCTTTATGCCGGACTACTTCCGGGGTGTCTATTGTAGTCGAGCACCAATGCCGGACTGTATCCGAGGTAGCACACCACCTCGATCATGGGCTGATTTTTATGAATTTAATTTTGAATTGTGCAATGTAATCTCTGCTGAGATGTATAGCCAGTAGCCCTCAAGGTGCATGTTGGCCTAATATCCGGGATGCACCTGAAGGAAAAAAAATCAAACCGCTGACCCTAGTAGCCCCTGAGACTCAGGTCGATTCATAAAATCATCCTGAGGATCAATTCCCAGCTCGGCAGCATACTTAGGAATAGAAACGCGGTGTGCAAAGTCCTCGAGGCTGAGGATAATAATCTCCTCGAAAACTATATTGCACTTTAAATTTTCTGCATTGGATTGTCAATGCAGTAGCCCCCGAGACACTGGTTGGGTGGCAACACCAGATCAGGGGATCGATGTACCCCTTTAATATTTGTAAATAATAAGCATGAAGCCCAGTAGCGTAAAATCACAAATTATGTGTAATGATTCTATGTATCCAAATACTTTACATCATCAATGCTCGGATCCGCATTGTACAAAACTTTGTTGACGGACCATCGGCTTCCACCTCCTTGGCCAGTAGCCGAGGAGTGTTTGTCCTACTTTATAAAGCCTTTACAAGGGCAAAGATTTACGACGAACAAGGCAATCCGGCCATACGGTTTTATAAACAAAGGTACGCTGAGAGATATGTTGTATCACTGTTTAATGTGAGAAACATCTCCCAAAGAAAATAGTCCCGCTATCGGTTCCTTTCTTTGGGTTGTCATGCCAACCATGATCATGAAACCTCACCTCCGATCAATGTAGGAGAAAAATATGGAGGAGTTAGTTCGGGGAAAGTTCCCAAATTCTATGTTTATTTTGACTCTGTTGCGACCATTTATCAGTTGAAAGTGGCCCATCGTCGGCTTCTACCCCTTCGTAGATACTACGCAGGGTGTTTCCGCAATAACAAGACAACCATTAGCCGATGTCTCGGTGCCCGAAGGCGGTTGTGTTAGCAGAAACGAGGAAATCAGATATGCGGGCTTTATAACTTTCACTTAGTCATAGCAGTTTTAAATTGGGGAAGCTAGCTACGAGCCCCCGGTTAGTGTTCGGCGACAGCCGAGGTCAAGCCGTAAACACTTCGGCCAATGTTATGAATGGCCCGTCATTTAACATAGTCATCGGATCGCTGACCAGTTTACGCTTATCGTGACAGTCAGTTTTCGGTTTTCTCCACTAAGGTGCTTCACCATGCGAGCTGGAAGCACAATCGCAGTGGTTCTCCCTTTGCACACCTAGCCGAACAAAGCGGAACATAGGAGGCAAGCACAGGAGCCGGGCAACCCAACTATTGAGCAACGACACAATTCGATACCGATGCATATATAGCAATATCCGAGAATGTTTTTGCCGAATCTCTGAAGGTGTCCGGCGTTGCACTGCGAGACTTATGCTGGAAACATGCAAAATAGTTTAAAAGTGCCATAGGCTTGGAAAGTAAAAAAACTGCAGTAAAAACTTGATGTCTGAACTATATCAAATGTTCGGTGCCAATCTGAAAATTGGTCTTAAAAAGTGCTTATGTCGTGCTTTAATATGACACATCCTATCTCAAGACTTCAAGAGGGTCAGCCTACGGCTTGAACCTCCTATCCCGAAGGCGGAGTAATTCTCATTAGGTCAGTTTAGCAAACTAAACTCTAGCAGTTTTGAGAGAGAAATTAGGTTCCCCGGCTATTGACCACACACTCGCGCCGAAAAAGAAGTGATAGAAAAAGACTTTGCAACGACTAAGAAGAAGAACACTTATTATAAAACAGTTCATATGAATTTAAGAGCCCCCAAGTGACTTGGGAAAAACAATTTTATGTACAGAAGTACTTCTATCATATCTGTGTTCACCCGAACTTTAAACGCGTCTTAACCGACCATCGGCTTCTCCCTCTTCGGTCAAGGGCCGAAAAGTGTTATGTACTCCACTTGTCGAGAATATCGAGGGTGATTCCAATAACCAGGCATTCAGGCCATAAGGCATAACGCATAAAGCGCTCGTGGAACTTATGCTATATTACTGACAAGTGTAAGAAGCATCTTCGAAGAAAATAGTACCCCCACCGATACCTTTCTTCGGTGCTCATTGTTACTATGAGACTTGTGCAATAGATTTTTTGTACTCATGAGTTCCGTTGTGTGCTGACCATAATTGAAAACAATAAGAGTGCTAGCTTTCGGCTTCACCCAGTCTGAGGTCCGGCTCGGATGACCCGATCGTGACAATCGCAGAAGTACTCCCTTTACTCCCTAGCCGAACAATCGGGAACGTAGGGGTAAACACAGGAGCAAGGCAACCCAGCTTGCGGAACACTTAAGTCAATATGGTGCATATTGTGGCATAATACACGAACAAGGAACGAAGCCGTGCAAGTATAATCATATGAAAGAGGAAAGACTTCATAAAGGAAGCCCCCAAGTAAACGAAGTATTTAAATTTGTGTGTCACAAACAAAGTTATGACAAGGCATTTTTTCACAAACAACTTTCTACCAAAAAGGTATAATGCTCGGTCAAACCGAACACAAATTTAAAATTTAAAATTTTGAGCATGAGATGACTTAGCTGGTTAATGTGTTCACATTTATGACATGGTCCAGGCTTGGTGCGGGACAAGGTTCCAGCCCCCAAGCTTGCCCCGAGGCGACCGAGCGGAGAGCGCTGGCACTCCGAAGTGGCAGCACAGCACGACCGCTGTGGAGAGGTGAAGCTCCCACTTTAGCCGAGGTGATGATGCAGGTCGGCAGGGTGATGCCGGAGTCTCCGGCCGAGTAGGTTGATGAAGCGGCGACACGTGGTTGCCAACACAGGGCAGCGCGCCAAGGCGATGACACAATTAGGTTGTGGATGTCGGCACGCCGAGGTGACAGTGCGGCCCGGTCTAAGTCAATTGCCTAGACAGATAAAATAGTGCGAGCCAGAGATAATAATATATATATATTCTATAATAAAAAATCCTTTACTTAATGAATTTAAGTAAAATAATTAGAGAAATATGGCCTGAACGCCAAGATCGTCCCGACAAAGTTGCCGCGGAGATACTGGCACAAGGACGCGCGCTGAGGCGACACCACAACTTGATCAATGTAGGCAAGACGACGCCATCGGCCCATAGAGTTAACCGTGTGACACAGTCGAAGTTGATTACCTGCACACATAAAATAGTGCAAGCAAGGAATAATAATTGGAAAAAATGACGCTTAAGTAGTTTATGCAAAGTGAATAAATAAAGAAACATGGCCTAAGGTCCGAGGTTCGTCTGGCGACACGTTGAACCAATGTGGTGACCCCGCGACCTAGTTCGAATATCGGTTCCATATCCGGCATATATAGTGTGTGTAGGACACCGTCAATAGGTTCAGCTCGATGAGATCCCCGCCTTCTCGATCCAGCAAGAGAGGCGAAGTAGTAGATGATCCATCAGCACGACGGCGTGGCGACGGTGGTGGTGAAACTATCCGCAGGGCTTCGCCAAGCACAACAGACGTGGACGGAGGAGGAACTAGAACTAGAGGGAGATGGGGCACCACACACAGCTTGGGGATCGTGGTGTGTATTGCCCCTCTCCCTCCTCTCATATATATAGGTGGGGGAGGAGGGGAGGCAGCCTAGGGCGTCCCCAAGAGGGCCGGCGGCCACCTTGGGCTCCTTCCCTGCCCTGGCAGCGCCCCCTTCCTTTCTTGGTGCTTGGGGAGAAGGCGGTAGGGGAGGCGCCCCCTTCCCTTTCTCTCATGTGGAAGAGAAGGCAAGAGGGGCTAGCCCTCCCCCCTTTGCTTCCAAGAGGGCCGACAGCCTAGAGGTTGGGTGCACCAGCCCCCTTGTGGGCTAGCGCTCTTCCCACGTTGGCCCAATAAGCTCAATAACTCCGCGTGGCCTTCCCGGAACCCCTTCCGGTGATCCGATAAATAGCCGGTGCATTCTGAAACCTTTTCGGAGACCAAATAGTATCGTCCTATATATCAATCTTTACCTCCGGACCATTCCGGAGCTCCTCGTCATGTCCGTGATCTCATATGGGACTCCGAACAACATTCGGTCACTATTTCACATAACTCGTATAATACTATATCGTCAACGAACGTTAAGCGTGCGGACTCTACGGGTTCGAGAATGATGCAGACATGACCGAGACACTTCTCCGATCAATAACCAATACCGGGGACCTGGATGCCCATATTGGTTCCTACATATTCTATGAAGATCTTTATCGGTCGAACCTCTATGAAAACATACGTAATTCCCTTTGTCTGTCGGTATGTTACTTGCCCGAGATTCGATCGTCGGTACCTCCATACCTAGTTCAATCTCGTTACCGGAAAGTCTCTTTACTCGTTCCGTAATACATCCTCTCATAACTAACTCCTTAGTCATTTTGCTTGCAAGCTTCTTGTGATGCTGTATTTCTGAGAAGGGCCCAGAGATACCTCTCCAATACACTGAGTGAGAAATTCCAATCCATGCCAAATCAATAGACACCTTCGAAGATACCTGTAGAGCATCTTTATGATCACCAAGTTACGTTGTGATGTTTGATAGCACAGAAGTTATTCCACTGGTATCCAGGAGTTGCATGATCTCATGGTCGAAGCAATATGTATTTGACATTAAGAAATCAGTAGCAATAAACTGAACGATCATATGCTAAGCTAACGGATGGGTCTTGTCCATCACATCATTCTCCTAATGATGTGATCCCGTTATCAAGTGACAACACATGTCTATGATTAGGAAACCTTAACCATGTTTTGATCAACGAGCTAGTCTAGTAGAGGCTCACTAGGGACACAATATTTGTTTATGTATCCAAACATGTATTTAAGTTTCTGGTCAATACAGTTCTAGCATGAATAATAAACCTTTATCATGGTTAAGGAAATTTAATAATAATCACTTTATTATTGCCTCTAGGGCATATTTCCAACAGTCTCCCACTTGCACTAGAGTAAATAATCTAGATTACATAGTAATGAATCTAACACCCATGGAGTCTTGGTGTTGATCATGTTTTGCCCGCAGAAGAGGTTTAGTCAACGGGTCTTCCACATTCAGATCCATATGAATTTTGCTTATTTCTATGTCTACAATGCTCTGCATCAAGCTACTCTAGCTAATTGCTCACACGTTCAGTATGTATCCAGATTGAGACCCAAAGTCATCCGGATCGGTGTCAAAGCTTGCATCGACGTAACCCTTTACGACGAACTCTTTATCACCTCCATAACCAAGAAACATTTACTTAGTCCTCTTCAGGTACCTAAGGATAATTTTGACTGTTGTCTAGTGATCCACTCCTGGATCACTATTGTACCCCTTGCCAAACTCATGGCAAGGCATACATCAGGTCTGGTACACAGCATGGCATACATAAGAGAACCTATGGTGAGCCATAGGGAATGACTTTCATTCTGTCTCTATCTTCTGCCGTGGTCGGACTTTGAGTCTTACTCAACTTCACACCTTGCAATACATGAAAGAACCATTTCTTTGACTGATCCATTTTGAACTTCTTGAAAACTTTGTCAAGGTATGTGCTTTGTGAAAGTCCTGTTAAGTGTGTCGATCCATCCCTACAGATCTTGATGCCCAATATATAAGCAGCTACACCGAGGCCTTTCATTGAAAAATTCTTATTCAAGTATCCTTTTATGCTAACCAGAAATTCTATATCATTTCCAATCAGCAGTATGTCATCCACATATAATATCAGAATGCTACAGAGCTCCCACTCACTTTCTTGTAAATATAGGCTTCACCGTAAGTCTTTATAAAACCATATGTTTTGATCACCTCATCAAAGCATATATTCCAACTCCGAGATGCTTGCACCAGTCCATGAATGGAGCGCTGGAGCTTGCACACTTTGTTAGCACCTTTAGGATCGAAAAAACCTTCTGGTTGCATCATATATAATTCTTCTTGAAGAAACCCGTTAAGGAATGTAGTTTTGACGTCCATTTGCTAGATTTCATAATCATAAAATGCGGCAATTACTAACGTGATTCGGATAGACTTAACCATCGCTACGAGTGAGAAAGTCTCATTGTAGTCAGCCCATTGAACTTGTTGAAAAACTTGTGCGACAAGTCGAGCTTTGTAGATAATGATATTACCATCAGCGTTCGTCTTCCTCTTGAAGATCCATTTATTCTCAATGGCTTGCCGATCATCGGCAAGTCTGCCAAAGTCCATACTTTGTTCTCATACATGAATCCTACCTCAGATTTCATGTCCTCAAGCCATTTATCGGAATCTGGGCTCATCATATCTTCTTCATAGTTTGTAGGTTCGCCGTTGACTAACAACATGACTACCAAGACTGAATTACCATACCACTCTTGTGCGGTACGTGTTCTAGTCGACCTACGAGGTTCAGTAGTAACTTGATCTGAAGTTTTGTGATCATCATCATTAGCTTCCTCTCTAGTTGGTGTAAGCATCACAGGAACGGTTTTCTCTGATGTGCTGCTTTCCAATTCGAGAGAAGGTACAGTTACCTCATCAAGTTCTACTTTCCTCCCACTCACTTCTTTGAGAGAAATTCCTTCTCTAGAAATGATCCATTCTTAGCAACAAAGATCTTGCCTTTGGATCTATGGTAGAAAGTGTACCCAATAGTTTCTTTAGGGTATCCTATGAAGACAAACGTCTCCGATTTGGATTTGAACTTATCAGGCTGAAGCCTTTTGACATAAGTGTCGCATCCCCAAACTTTAAGAAACGACAGCTTAGGTTTCTTTCCAAACCAAAGTTCATATGGTGTCGTCTCAACGGATTTAGACGGAGCCCTATTTAACGTGAATGCAGCTATCTCTAATGCATGAACCCCAAATGATAAAGGCAAATCGATAAAAGACATCATAGAACGCACCATATCTAATAAAGTATGGTCACGATGTTCGGACACACAATTACACTATGGTGTTCCAGGTGGCATGAATTGTGAAACAATTCCACATTGTTTCAAGTGAAGGTCAAACTCGTAACTCAAATATTCGCCTTCGCGATTAGATCGTAGAAACTTTATTTTCTTGTTATGATGATTCTCCACTTCACTCTGAAATTCTTTGAACTTTTCAAATGTTTCAGACTTGTGTTTCATCTAGTAGATATATCCATACCTACTTAAATCATCTGTGAAGGTTAGAAAATAACGATACCCGCCGCATGCCTCAACACTCATCGGACCGCATACATCGGTATCTATTATTTCCAGTAAGTCATTAGCTCGCTTCATTGTTCCGGAGAATGGAGTTTTAGTCATCTTACCCATGAGGCATGGTTCACAAGTATCAAATGATTCATAATCAAGTGATTCTAAAAGTCCATCCGCATGGAGTTTCTTCATGTACTTTACACCAATATGACCTAAACGGCAGTGCCACAAGTATGTTGCACTATCATTGTCAACTTTGCATCTTTTGGCATCAATATTATGAATATGTGTATCACTATGATTGAGATTCAACATGAATAGACCATTCATCAAAGGTGCATGACCATAAAAGATGTTACTCATATAAATAGAACAACCATTATTTTCTGACTTAAATGAATAATCGTCTTGCATTAAACAAGATCCATATATAATGTTCATGCTCAACGCTAGCACCAAATAATAGTTATTGAGATCTATAACTAATCCTGAAGGTAGATGTAGAGGTAGCGTGCCGACGGTGATCACATCGACCTTGGAACCATTCCCGACGCGCATCGTCACCTCGTCCTTAGCCAATCTTTGTTTATTCCGCAACTCTTGTTTCGAGTTACAAATATGAGCAACCGAACCAGATTCAAATACCCAGGCGCTATTACGAGCATTACTAAGGTACACATCAATAACTTGTATATCAAATATACTTCTGTTCACTTTGCCATCCTTCTTATTCGCCAAGTATTTGGGGCAGTTCCGCTTCCAGTGACCATTTCCTTTGCAGTAGAAGCACTTAGTTTCAGGCTTGCGTCCAGCTTTCGGCTTCTTCACGGGAGCGGCAACTTGCTTGCCATTCTTCTTAAAGTTCCCTTTCTTCCCCTTGCCCTTTTTCTTGAAACTAGTGGTCTTGTTAACCATCATCACTTGATGCTCCTTCTTGATTTCTACCTTCGCCAATTTCAGCACCGCGAAGAGGTCGGGAATCGTTTTCATCATCCCTTGCATATTATAGTTCATCACAAAGCCTTGTAGCTTGGTGGCAGTGACTGAAGAACTCTATCAATAACACCCTCAACTGGAAGATCAATTCCCAGCTGAGTCAAGTGGTTATGATACCCAGACATTTTGAGTACGTGTTCACTGACAGGATTGTTCTCCTCCATCTTACAACTATAGAACTTGTTGGAGACTTCATATCTCCCAACCCGAGCATTAGCTTGAAATATCAACTTCAGCTCTTGGAACATCTCATATGCACTACAAAAAAATACACTTCCGTGATGATACGTGTTTGTCATAGTAGGTCACATTTTCTGTCGTGCATGTACATCCATGACAATTTTATGACAGAATCAAGATAGTCATACATGTGATGTCGTAGAAGTGTTCCATGACATTACCAAAATTATCATCACGGAAGTGTCCACTTCCATGACGATAAATCGCGCGTCATAGAAGTGCTTTCGCCAAGGGTAACCGACACGTGACATCCACCGTAACGGGTCACCGTTAAGCTATCAGGTTCCGATTTGGATCCGATAACCCGTTAACAGCCTCAACCAATGGGGATTTTCCACGTGTAAAATTCTCAATGGCTAGAGGAACCAGGTGTCGGCTCACCGTTGGGACAGATGTCATCCACTCAATGGACCGAAGGTGCCTATGATACGTTGACACATGGCATGGCCCAACAGAGGCCCATTCTAGTGAAAAGGCCAGCCCATTTGACTTGGACAAAAGGTAGCGGGCCGACCCACGGAAAGCCTGTTAATGGCCTGTTCGCATATAGCCCATTTGCAGGCCCAGTAGCGTCATCTGGGCCGTCCAATATGATTCCAGCCCATTGTCACTTCCGGCCCATGTATGGCCCATGACGTCTTTCGACCCATACGAGGCCCTTTGTAACTCTGGGCCCATTAAAGGCTCGAGATGAAACTGGCCCATAATGAACAGTGTATTGCTTTATACCCATTAACGACCCATTATTCCGTCGGCCGTTTCCAGCCCGTGTTAACTTTTGGCCTTCTAACGGCCCATTTATTCTTGGGCTCATTTCCGGAATTCGGTTCTTGTGTGCCAAATTCAACCCGTGGTTACAGTCGGCCCATTTATGGCCCGTTAACCCACTGGCCTGTTTTCATAGCATCATCAAATATGGCCTATTAACTGCCCGTTATGGTCGGCGATAAAACATACGTTTTCCACTCTAGCCCGTTTATGACCCATTTTGCGATCCACGAATAGTACGCTCATGTTTGGTGAAACGATTGTACGACCTGTAGAAGGCCGATAGATTGATTAGGCGACCCGTAGAAGGCCCATGGATCCTACGGCCCGTAGGAGGCCCATGGTCACTACAGCAGGTAGCAGGACCATGGTTACAACAGTCCGTGTGTTGCCATGGTTATTGTGGCCTAGTTATAAAAATAGGTTATTGTGGCACTAGAAAAATGCGGAAAAAGAACTGTAGTGACTACAAGCAAACAACTAAACAAGACAATAAGGAAATAAATAAGTAAGCAACTAACGCTAGGCTATTACAACTATACACATATTACATCCACTGGGCATCAAAGTTCGCACCAGTGCAAATATAGGGAACAAAGCAGCATATTACATACACTGGTCGTCTAAATTGGCCACCAGTGCAAATAAACGCGGCAGCAAAACAAGTCCATAACTGAAACAACTTCAGAAGAGCTCAAGAAACGTTATCACAGGTATCCACCATGCTTTGCAATAAGCTTAGCAAGCTTATTAGCTTTCTCCTGTTTGGCGCTAAAATCCTCCAACGCTTGCTGTTGCACCAGAAAGTATGCATCTGAATGCTCCAGGGACTTCCGCAGTCCTTCGGCTTCTTGTCGCAGCACAGATGATCGATGCCATTCAGCTTGTAGTTGAGACTCAAGAAACCGAACTGATTCAGACAGTGAGTTTGAATAGCTTGTGCCAGCGGTAGTGGCCAGTAACTCGAACACTACACCAAGACATGAATTTGGGGTTGTCTCACTGTCTTCAAGATAGTTTTCCTTAGCTGTTTTATTAGCTTTGTTGGAGACCAACAAGGATGTCTCACTATCCTGAACCTTATCCGCATTACTTCCTTTACCATTGGTTAATAAGGCACTCTTCCCCAATATTCTGTCAGCATTCTAAAAGAAGAAACAAGCAGACACATAACAGGTTTAGCATGTACTAGTATATGAAACTCATATCGGTGAACCAGTTCATTAGTAAGGTGGACATGATTAAACTACCAAGTCTTCTATTGCCAAGTAGTACATAATAAAAGCATCAAACAAACATATATCTATGTCTTATGGTCATTGCATTGTCTTGCCAAATCAAAATAGAGAGACAATTCAAATCATATCAGTTCAAGATAAAGCAGCACTGAAAGAATACAAAGCGTGGGAAACTACACGGCACAACAAGATTTCAGATGGGTACCACGGGTCTACATGTACAACAACACTATTGGCTCTGTTGTGATGCTAGTAATGTGCATGATATGAGAAGTCAACTGTATACACAATTGAAATCAACAGAGCTATTTATAAGAGCAAACCTGTTAAAGATACATGCGTAAACATACTTGTTTTGCCATTGGAGTTTCGATTGGATCCTTCAATTTAAAAATAAGTTTGTATGAGTAAATACAGTGATAAGATCAAAGCAGTATGCACAATAGCAATGGAATCTTAAATGAGAACAGTTCTTCTTCAGGTTTAAGCACTTGTTCTACATAAACAGAGTACAGTAAGACGCAGTCATATAGTACTTAAAAATAAAAAAAATGAGCTCATAGACCTTGCCACATTCTTGGTTCGGGACCAAGATCTGAACAAAGCGTTCCCGATCATCGTCCAATAAATGTGTCTCAGGAGAACGTAAGGGAATTTGATGAGTTTCTTTGCCAGTGAAGTACGTTTTCTTTAGGTAATTCCGATACTGCCACCAAGCATTCTTGAAGATAGTAGGGGTATTAGGACATGTTACCTCATCCCGAGTTTCCAAATCGGTCCATCTCTATAGAGAAAAATGGGAAAATTTGGTTTATTATAACCATCATGGAGGTAGAATGTATGGGACAAAGAAAAGTAATTGCCATGAATAACATTACTTACACATAACTCCCGGACAAACACCTACAACTAGCATTTTCCTTCATCTTCAGTACAATATTTTCATGATGGGAAGATATGCACATAGGATTTAACAACATCGAATGTGATATATGCTAAACTACAAATGGCTGGTTGTGCTTCCTCCACAGGAATAGGTGTACTAACTAGTGGAGTTGGGGTTCGCCGTGGTAGTACTGGCGATTTGGGCACTGGAGCTGCCTTACTAACTGCTCTTGTTTGGGAGCTCTGTGGTGGAGATGGTGCTGTGTCGGAACTGGGTTACTATCTGCTGGGGTTGGGTTTAGATTGGGTGAAGCTGGTTCTCTGTCTATCGCAGTAGGGGTACAATCTGCGAGAGTCTGGGTTATGTGTGGTAGAGCTGGTTCTCATGCATGTACAATCGGGGTGCTATCTCCACCAAGAGGTAGCACTGTTTTATTTGAAGACCGTGTTTTTACACTGCTGGATACTGCCATCACCCGCTCCAGTTCAAATGGCTGATAAACATGAAACATAGTTGAATGTACATATATTGTATGAGAGACCGATGCAATAGATAGTGTGGAAAAAAGAGGGCATGAAATAGTTGACATGTATATTGTTTAACTAAAAAGGATAGCATGCCATAATTTCACATATAGATGTCTATCTAAACTGGATAGCATAGCATGACATAATTCAAAGATATGATGACTAACTAAACAGGATGGCATGAGATAATTATATGATGTCTTTAGTAAACAGGTTCACATGACGTAATTCACATACATGTTATCTAAGTAATCGGGACCGCATGATTTAATTCACATATGTGATTTATATGCTAAGCAGAGGGCATTCACGTATATGATCTGTCAACTAAGAACATGGTGTCGAATGTTGTGTATATGATGTCTAAACTATGCAATGCAAGACACCATATGCATGACATGAGCAGTATAATCGTGCCAAGTTAGAGCATACACCTCGATGGGGGAATAGGACTGGTCATCTGTCTCTGAATCCATCTCTGAAGAGCTATCGGGACCCAGCAAGAGATCCGCTTCGACAGGTAGCACTGTCTGCTCTGAAGACCTTGTTTTCACTCTAGATTTTCGCATCACCCACTCAAATGGCTGATTCACAGGAAGAGTAGTTTAATGTACAAACATTATCAACAAATGGAAATGTAATGAAGAAAAGGATGGTCAAGATATCATTCAAATATATGATGCCTAGTTAAACATGATGGCATTGCATATTTCACATATATTATGGCTGGCTAAAAGAGATGCGACTGCATTTCCCATATATGATATAGAAATTAAACAGGTGGCATTACAGAACATGTCTAAACTAAGTAGATGACATATATGATGTCGAAAGTAGGCACTCCAAGGCAACATATGCATGATATGACCAACATCATCATGCCAAGTTAGAGAAAACGCCTTGGGGGGTAAATAGGAGTGGTCAACTGCGTCTGAATCTGCCTCAGAACAGATACCTTCCTCTGGATTACAATCTGGAGAGGGGGGGGGGGTTTCTATTGAACCCACCATGGAGCGATGTCTGCATGACATTGTATTGCCGCGCAAAACTCTTCTCTTTTTCTCTACATGTTCAGCATGACTGTGTACAATATCTGACATGCATACGAAAAAATATAGTGATATTATGTAAGGAGAGCATGCAGAAATCTAGAGTGATGGTAACAACCAATGGATGGATCCAAAAATAATGATAGCAGGCTCATGATAGCTTTAATTTAATAAAAAGACAGATGATGATTGCTTTACTATTTGTTTCACACCCAAGATGAACAACATAGGCATACCCTAGGTGAACCAGATAATAGACAGAGATACTATTCATTGCTGCCTCGATATGTGCCCCACAAGTAATTTTAAAACTCAAGTTTGAACATTAATTTGGACCTAACTTGGAGTCCAAGAGGTGAAAAGGACGATAAAGTAGCAGGTAATATTAAGCAATGCATAACATAAGCAGAAACAAAAGAGTGCGACCTCTCTTGTGGACCCGTGTACTCCTCAGGTTCATCTGCTGAGTCGATGATGGTGATGCAGTTGCGGTGGGTGCCAGTGGCAGGGAAGGAGATCTGAGGCAGTGAAAGACGGTCAGGAGTCGTGATGTCTGGTTTGGTGGATGCTTCTATCGATGCAGCAGCTCAGGTGAGGTGGACGATGTCAGGGGAGGAGCAGGACAAACCACACAAAGTTTTCTTCGACACCTACCTGTACATGAAGTAATTCTGTAAGGGCTCCTTTGGCTTGCAGGATTCTAAAAATGCAAGGATAGGAAAAACACCGGAATAGGATAGGAATGCACGTGGGAAACAGAGCATTTGTAAACATAGGATTTCTGTCAACTTGGGTGTTTGGTTCACAGGAATTGGAAGAGCAGAGGAATGCAAAGAAACATGGCCAAATTAAAGTGGAACCATATGAAAGTGTGTAGAGTTAGAATGTTATTCTGCCACTAATGCACTTGGTCTTGTTTTCATGCATAGGATTTTGAAAAGTAGGTCCAGGTGGATGTTTTGCTTCATTTCTTTCAACAAAATGCATGAATAATTGAATAGTAGAGTGCCATAGGATAATTTCCTATTGCTATGTTTTTCCTTTGAACCAAAATAGCCCTAATGGATCGACATGGATGTAGAGTAATAAGTGATGCGACAAGTGTACAACCTCTTTGCCGTAGCCGTGTTGACCTTAGCATCATTGGGTTGGTCACTAGAGAAGTTGAGGTAGAGGTGGCTATCGAAGGTGTGGAGGAAGATCTGAGGAATGTTCGCGGAGGCCGCCAGCAAACGTCTAAACGGTAATGTCAGGCACCACCTGTAAGGGCATATTTATCCCTTTAGTGTTTTGGTGATTGATGACGATACTTTTGCGGACTAATCGTATGCCTTGAGTTTCTCAGATGCGTCATCACTAGGCACGAGACGATTCGGTGCCCCTCGGAGACTATTGAAGACGACGTCGTTCTACGTTTCTCTTTGGTGGATTTGAGTCGTAGGAGAGCCGTACTATTAAGAGGGGGTCCGTGTCGGAAAGGTTTGGGTGGAATCAACACGTACACTTGTCCTTCCTTTCCTTGCACTTTGGAGCATCTTCCCGTTGTCATAGTTGTGCATAAATCCGACGGCCACTGTTGTTCTTGCGGTAGTACTGCTCAAGGGAGCGGTAGTACCGCAAGCACCAGCGGTAGTACCACTGGGGGTCACGGTAGTACCGCTCCCCAGGAGCCGTAGTACTGCAACTCCTACGCCTTGTGCTGCTCCGGTACGGTACTAGGCGCGGATGTAATTTTTTACATCCGCGCCCACACGGTAGTACCGCTCGTCTTTGCGCGGTAGTACCACGAGTGGACACGGTAGTACCGCTCTCTTGGAGCCGTAGTACCGTGGCCCTCATGCCCAGTACCGTTGCGTCACGGTAGTAGGAGCGGATGTAATTTTTTACATCCGCACCTCCACGGTAGTACCGCACCTCGGGCGCGGTAGTACCGCGTCGGGTTTTCGCACTGTTTCTTTTTCAGCGGAAGTAGGCACGGACCTAATTTATTTCATCCGCTCTCTTCGTAGGCTGTGGGTTACCTGCCTTGCGGTAGTACCGCAAGGGTGCGCGGTAGTACCGCGCATGCGGTAATCTTCGCTCGGTCAGGCGGTCGATCTCTGCTGCTGCCGCGGTAGTACCGTGGCCTTCCACGGTAGTACCGCGTGGCCTCGCGGTAGTACCGCGATTTCGGAGCGGT
This sequence comes from Aegilops longissima, assembly GCA_021605205.1. NCBI lineage: Eukaryota > Viridiplantae > Streptophyta > Magnoliopsida > Poales > Poaceae > Aegilops > Aegilops longissima. The sequence continues at coordinate 254,895,394 of CM038680.1, forward strand.
AGTACCGCGTGTCGCGGGCTGAACTAGAGGATAACGGTTGGATCTTTTACACGAGTATAAAAGGCGTGTCTCCTACCTCTAGTTGACCACCTCTTCCATCTCTAAGCTCCATTGTTGCTCCAAGCTCCATTTTGGCCCGATCTCTCTCCCTAGCCAATCAAACTTGTTGATTTGCTCAGGATTGGGTGACAAGGGCTCGATCTACACTTCCACCAAGATACTTTTGATTCCCCCCACTTATCCCTTGCGGATCTTGTTACTCTTGGGTGTTTGAGCACCCTAGATGGTTGAGGTCACCGTGGAGCCATATTCCATTGTGGTGAAGCTTCGTGGTGTTGCTGGGAGCCTCCAATTAAGTTGTGGAGATTGCCCCAACCTTGTTTGTAAAGGTTCGGTTGCCGCCTTCAAGGGCACCAATAGTGGAATCACGGCTCTTGCATTGTGCGAGGGCGTGAGGAGATTACGGTGGCCCTAGTGGCTTCTTGGGGAGCATTGTGCCTCCACACCGCTCTAACGGAGACGTACTTCCCCTCAAAAGGAAGGAACTTCGGTAACACATCCTCATCTCCACCGACTCCACTCTTGGTTATCTTATCCCTTTACTTGTGCAAGCTTATTTGTGTTTCTATCTTTGCTTGCTCTTGTGCTTGTGTTGATTGCATCATATAGGTTGTTCACCTAGTTGCACATCTAGACAACCTTTATTATTGCATAGTTTAAATTGGTAAAGAAAAGCTTAAAAATTGTTAGTTGCCTATTCACTCCCCCTCTAGTCAACTATATCCATCCTTTCAATTGGTATCAGAGCCTCGTCTCTTTTTAAGGACTTTACTGTCCGAAGAGTATGGTTGACGTCGTAGATGATGTGGGTGAGCACTCCGGTGCGAATCCGATATCATCAACGGGAGATGGGGGTACCTCGATCTCTCGTGAGGAATTCAATGTGGCGTTGGACACATTGAAAACCTCCATGACGACCGAGGTCAAGGACATGTTTAAGGAATTCCTAGAAGGGCTTAAACTTTCCACCGCACCCGTGAAAGTGGGTGATCCCGCCAACACGGGAGCGGATGCTAACTCCGATAAGGGGGAAGCTACTAGTGAGAAAGCCCCATCGTCTAGTGGTAAGAATGGCACCGGCATCTTCGCCCATGTGCAACCTCCTCCCGTTTATGGTGGACCGATTCCTTCCACTCATTTGAATCATGCCGGTCCACCACCTAAGATTGATAAAAAAGAGGATTTTGATTCTTGGGTTTATCGTTTTAAGCATCGTTTAAATCATGTGAACACTAACCTTTATAGAATCATTGGAGAAGGTTTCTATCCGCATGATTCGAGCAACTTCTCTCCTAGAGAAGTCGTGGACCATCAATTCAATGAGAATGCTCTCTTCATCATCCAAGAAGCAATCCTTCCCGAAGACCTCCCTCATCTCCGGCCCTACTCCCTTGCCAAAGATGCTTGGCTCAAGGTGGTTTCCCTTTATCGAGGAAGCACAAGCATTCAACGTTCCAATTATGAAGTGGTCCAAGATGAAGCCGATGAGTTTGCAATGAAAGAAGAAGAAGAACCTCGTGAGCTCTATCGGAGAGTAAGCAAACTTGTTGTCTCCCTCCGGGATCATGGAAGTAAGGACACGGATGACAACTGGATCAAGCGCAAATTCCTCAAGGCAATGATACCCTACCACAAATCCATGTCCTCCGTCATCCGTCAACGGCCGGACTTCCACACCCTGTCCTCAAGTGATGTGTTGGATGAGTTTGTGGCTATGAGCATATTGGACAAGACCGCTGACAATGCGGTGCTTCGCTCCCAAAGAGCAAGGAAGCCCAACCTCGCTTTGAAGGCCAAGATTTGTGTCGAAGAAGATGGAGAGGAGGAAGAAGAAGAGAGCAACCTTGAAGATACGAAGTATGACTATCATGAACACATGGCCCTTGCTTCAAGGCAATTTTGGAGCAAGAAGAACTCAAGGCCCAACTTCAACAAGAGCAACTCAAGTGGCGCAAGGGGCAAGCAAAGAGTGAGGACTTTCTTCAATTGTGGCAATGTGAGTCACTTTGTTGCGGAGTGCCCATATGAGAAGAGGGAAGAGAATGGTGGCAAGCTCATCCGTAAGGACAAGGCCAAGTCTTTCCCCAACAAGAGAAACTTCACCAAGAAGGCTCCTCACAAAGCCTTGGTGGTTCAAGAAGAGTACAATGAGGATGATGATGATGATGAAGATGGTGAGTCGGTTGCCATGGCCTCCATTGCCATTGCAACGACTCCTCGGGTGTCTCTCTTCGATTCACCCAATGAAAGCATCACCGCCAAGTGCCTCATGGCTAAAGGCACCAACAAGGTAACCCCCAACATCAAAACTACCATCATCAATCATTCTTGTTTGACGGATTGCATTGATGAACATGAGGGGACTAATGTGGAGGAGAATGAGTTTGAGATCTTTATGGGTAAACTCAAGGGCAAATCCAAGAAGCACTTCGTTGCTCTCTGGGAACAACTTGGTGAAGCCAATGTCATGATCGAGGCTCATGAAGAAACCATCTCTAAGATGGAAGGGCATAGTCGTGACTATGCCGATGAGATTTCGGATCTTTCCAATGATCTTGAGGAAGAGCGTGGTCTTCGTTTGGCTCTTGAGGAGTCATACAACGATGATCATGCTAAATTAAAGAAAGACCTTGATCATGCTCTTGTTGTGTCTCGTGTGCTTAGCTCCGAGAAGGCAAAGCTTGGAGTTGACCTTGCTAGACTCAACGAGGAGTTTGACATTCTCGACAAGGCTCACAAAGTCTTGAAGGGTGCTCATGCTAGTCTCAAAGAGTCTCATGATCAACTCCAAGTGAAGCTAACCAAGGAGAAAGCCACCTTTCCTCATATGATATTGATTGATAATGCAAATGCTACTAACCCTTGTTGTGAGCATGTGCATCTTGTTGAGGAGAATGCTAAGTTGAAGGAGCAACTTGAAAAGGGCCTTGTCACATGCATACAAGGTGAGAAGAACCTTAACGACCTTTTGAGTAATCAAAAGGAAGTTGTAACCAAGGAGGGGATTGGGTTCGCGCCCAAGCCCAAGAGCAAGAAGAAGAATGACAATACTAAGCAACCTCCTCCTCTCAAGCAAACTTTTGTGAGGGAGGGAGAGGGTGTTTCCAAGAAGAAGAAGAACCATGCAAAGGGTGGCAATGCCAAGAAGGACAACGTCATCCCCTTGAACATAGCCGGCGACTTTAACCCCTCATATGTGTTGTGCCGTGCTAGTGATGGGCATGTTTATGCTAAATTTGTTGGTTCTTCTTATGAGTACATTGAATGGTCTATTTGGGTTCCTAAGACCCTCGTTACTAACATCAAAGGACCCATTACTAAATGGGTACCTAAAACCAAAATTGATTTCTTGTAGGTGTTTGCTTCGGTGGGGATCATGGTTGCTCGATAGTGGAGCAACGAATCATATGACCGGAGAAAGGACTTGGTGGTGGACGTGCAAAAGATCCCATCTATGCCCACCAATGTCGAGTGGGCTGATGCCTCACATTCTAAGGTATTGGGTCTTGGCAAGGTTGTCGTTTCTCATGATCTAATGATCGAGAAAGTCATTCTTGTTGAGTCCCTTGCATACAATTTGCTTTCCGTTCGTCAACTTGCACTCATGGGCTTTGCCACCTTCTTTAATGTTGATACCGTGGCCCTCTTGTGGAGCAAGACTCTTAAAGTAGCCTTTGTTGGGCATGTCGAGAATGGTCTTTATGTGATAAACTTTTCGGAACGACCCACTAAGACCGTGACATGCCTAATGGCTAAAGTTGACGTGGGATGGCTTTTGCATCGCCGTTTAGCCCACGTCAATATGAGATCTTTGCAAAGTCTTCTCAAGGGGGACCATGTCCGTGGACTAAAAAATGTTAGTTTTGCCAAAGATCGTGCTTGCAGTGCTTGTATCGAAGGAAAGCTTCATGAAACGGCTCATCCTCCCACGACTATCATCTACTCGAAGAGACCCTTGGAGCTCCTCCATCCTTTGGTAGTCTTGGGGGTAGAAAGTATTGCTTGGTGATTGTGGATGATTATTCAAGATACACTTGGGTATACTTCTTCAAGAGGAAGAGTGAGACTCAACAAACTGTTATCGACTTTGCAAATGAAGCTCAATGTCAACATAATGCAAATATCTTGACAATAAGAAGTGACAACGGCACCGAGTTCAAGAACTACACCTTGGATGAGTTTCTTAGTGAAGAGGGGATCAAGCATCAATATTCGGCACCATATACCCCTCAACAAAATGGTGTTGCGGAGAGGAAGAACCGGACATTGATGGATGCGGCAAGGACCATGATGGCGGAGTTCAAGTCTCCATACAACTTTTGGGCTGAAGCCATCAACACCGCATGTCATGCATCCAATCGGCTCTATCTCCGCAAAGGCTTGAACAAGACTCCTTATGAGATACTCACCGGCAACAAGCCCAATCTCAAGTACTTCCGGGTGTTCGGGTGTAAGTGTTTCATTCTCAAGAAAGGTGTTCGTTTGTCTAAATTTGAAGCTAGAGCTTATGAGGGCATATTTGTTGGTTATGCTACAAACTCTCATGCTTACCGTGTCCTCAATAAATCCACGGGACTTATTGAGGAGACATGTAACATGGAGTTTGATGAGAATAACGGCTCCCAAGTGGAGCAAAGTGGCACTTGTGATGTAGGTGATGAAATTCCTCCTCAAGCCATAAGAAGAATGGGTGTTGGTTTTATCCTACCCATTGAGGAACCCCTTGTGGCCGAAGGAGAAGGACAATGCTCCACTCAAGTGGAGCCATCACCAACTCAAGGCCCACACGCTTCCGAAGAACAAAGTGAAGGCCCTCAACCTCATGAACAAGATCATGGGCAAGATCGTGCTCAAGACGATGGTGACACACCAAATGATGCCCAAGGACGAGTTATCTTCCCCGAGCATGCTCAAGATCAAGAACATGTTCAAGACGGCGCTCAAGATGATCAAGTGACCCCTCCTCATCTCACCTCCGAGGAAGAATTAGAGCATCGTGCCGCCAAGATTGCATCCAAACTTACTACCAAAGGCCATCTCATGGAGAATGTGGTTGGAAGCCTAATGAAAGGGGTAAGCACTCGTAGACAATTGGCAAACTATTGTGAACATCACGCGTTTGTCTCTTGTGTTGAACCCCAAAAGGTCTATGAGGTGCTCGAAGACTCGGATTGGCTCAATGCCATGCATGAAGAACTCAACAATTTCGAGTACAACAAGGTGTGGAGATTGGTGCCAAGGCCATCGGGGAACCACAACGTCATTGGAACCAAGTGGATCTTCAAGAACAAGCAAGATGCTCATGGGAACATCATTCGCAACAAGGCAAGATTGGTAGCACAAGGCTACTCCCAAGTCGAGGGTATCGACTATGGTGAAACCTTTGCTCCCGTTGCTCGCTTTGAATCCATTCGTTTGTTGATTGCTTATGCTGCCCATCACAACTTTAAGTTGCAACAAATGGATGTGAAAAGTGCTTTTCTAAATGGTCCTATTAATGAGTTGGTCTATGTCAAGCAACCCCCCGGGTTCGAGGACCCCTACTTCCCGGATCATGTGTATCAACTCGATAAGGCACTCTATGGCCTTAAACAAGCCCCACGTCGTGGTATGACCACCTTACCGAGTTGTTACAAGATCGTGGATTTGAAGTGGGGCAAATCGATCCCACTTTTTACTAAGAAGGTCAATGGGGAGTTGTTTGTATGCCAACTATATGTTGATGATATTATTTTGGTTCCCCTAACAAAGCTTTCAATGAGGAATTTGCCGCTCTCATGACCTCCAAGTTCAAGATGTCTTCTATGGGAGAGTTGAAGTTCTTCCTTGGTTTCGATATCAAACAAAGAAGAGAATGAACCTTCATCAACCAAGCCAAATACACTCAAGACATGCTCAAAAGATTCAAGCTAAGTGATGTCAAGCCGCTACTACACCAATGCCTACCAAGTGCCTACTTGACATTGATCCCAATGGTAAGCGGTGGATCAAAAGGTATATCGCTCCATGATTGGCTCCTTGCTTTACCTTTGTGCATCTAGACCGGATATCATGTTGAGTGTGGGAATGTGTGCACGGTTTCAAGCCAGATCAAGGAAAGCCACTATGTGGCGGTCAAGCGAATCTTCGATATTTGGCTCATACCCCAAACTTTGGCTTATGGTACCCAAGAGGAGCAAACTTCAAGCTTGAAGGATTTACGGATTCGATTGGGCGGGAGACAAAGTGGATAGGAAGTCCACTTCGGAGGTGCCAATTTCTTGGTTGCTCTTTGGTAAGTTGGTCTTCCAAGAAGCAAAGTTGTGTGTCTCTCTCGTCCACCGGGCGAAATATGTGGCGGCCGGTAGTTGTTGTGCTCAACTCCTATGGATGAGGCAAACTTTAATGGAGTACGGTGTCATTTGTGACAAAGTGCCTCTTTGGTGTGATAATGAAAGTGCCATCAAGATTTCTCTCAACCCGTGCAACACTTCAAGACGAAGCACATTGAGATTCGGTATCACTTCATCCGGGATCACATTAGGCGAGGGGAGATCGAGCTCAAGTATGTCAACACTCATGATAACCTTGCAGATATTTTCATGAAGCCCTTGGATGAAGCAAGATTTCGCGAGTTAAGGCATGAGCTAAATATCATTGATTTGAGCAATGTGACTTGAACCCGTGCACCCCCACCACACTCATCTTGTTGTCTAGTTTAGGTGTAGGCATGGACAAAGGGGGAGTGTTGTTCTCTCAATGAACTCTCCCTCCCCCCTATCATGCATAAATAGATCAACTCTTTCACATTAGCCATTTTTTATGGTACTTGTGCTTCAAAGACGAGTTTTGGTCATGGGCCCAAGGATAATTCTTCGCGGTGCCATACCATCTAACTCAAACATAGGTGGCTTCGGCCACCGCCCTCTCCCTTTGAGAGGTTGTGTCGCTCGGTGTTCTCTTGTTGTCTTTTTGCCCCTGGTTTGTGCGTGTGCTTGTGGCTTCTTTTGTGTGAAAAGTTTCCGTGCAAAGACCTTTATTTTGTGTTGAAACCGGGGGTGTCTTGAGCTCACGGTACTACAACGGCCAGCTACGGTACTACCGCGGCCAACCACGGTACTACCGCGTGTGGGAGCACGGTACTACTGCCCCCATGCGGCAGTAATTTTTTACTGCCGCCTGGGTTAGCGGTACTACCGCTCTGGTGCGGTACTTCCGCCCGAGCGGTACTACCGCGATGACCTGCGGTACTACCGCGCCGTCTTGGGCGCGTGGGGATAAGGACGGGCAGGGGGAGTTCTAACTCCCCCATACCCATCCGCAGTTCCTCCCAGGTCGTCTCATCTCTCTCTCTCCCGCTCAAGATAGGAGCCGGCGTTCGTCGCCGGATCTCCTCCTCCGACTGCCCTCCCGTGATTCCGTCCGGTGGGATCCTTCCCCACCACGTTCTCTTGCTATGGACCCAGGTTTTCCCCCAATCCTTTCTCGTTTTATTGCGTTCTTTGTCTTTAGGTTGTTGGGGGAGACTTGGATATTCTAGAGATTCGTAGGCTTTCTCTTTGCAAGAACATGATGAAGGAGAGTAGCCTTTGCATAGGAATTATACTTGTTTTGGTTGTCTTGCGCTAGATCTGATCACCGTAGCACTGCCGTTGTTTCGCGGGTCTTTTCAGATTCGAATTGCCGTTCGGATCTGACGCGACGCGGTACTACCGCCCGTCGGGCGCGGTACTACCGCTTGCACGGTACTACCGCCCCTCCGGCGTGGTACTACCGCATACACTGCGGCACTACAACTTTATTACTGCTCCAACCACGGTACTACCGTGACCTCGCACGGTACTACCGCGACTTGGAGCAGTACTAATCTTTTAGTACCGCAGACACTGGCAGTACTACCGTGGCTCACATCTAACGCTGGCCAACCTTCACGTATATTTCCTATGTGTTTCTTGTGCTTTGTTGTGGTCTTTGCATTGATCCTCTTCCCGTTCGTTGGTGTTTTGCGTGTGTGTCTCAGGTGGTGGCTCTCGCCGTTCCAATCCCAGTCGTGACACTGGCTCCAAGCGTCTGCGCAACCCGGTGGCGCACTGAGGGCTCCTCTGCCCCCAAGCGCAATGTCAAGACTACTGCTAGCAAGTTCAAGGAGCCTGCCAAGGGCATGGATGAGATGCCCCAATCTGACTACGTTCGTCTCAGGCAGATTCGCCCGTACGTGACCCCTCGTTCCTCTGTCAGGGGTTGTGAGCTGTTTTGGAATAAGCAACAAACCAACATCTATCTGGATGTCATCAAGAACAAGCAGAATACCTATGTGGATGTGAAATGGATTGACATGCATCACTTGAGGAAGGACAAGTTTCGTGCCTACTTTGGAGAGGCTCTGGACTTGGTGGAGCAGTTTGGCATTGAGCATGTGATATCCTTTCACCTTGACTATGATCCTGAGCTTATCTGTCAGTTCTTTGACTCAGTGTACTTTCACCCTGATGAGGAGAGGAGGATGACCTGGATGTCCAATGGCCGTAAGTCGATCGCTACACGGAAGGAGTTCATGGATTTGCTCCAGTGCACGATGACGGGCCCGACACTCCGTGGGTGTTAGCCCCATGCCAACTCTGATTCTGCCAACAAGGACAAGCTTGCACCGTACTATGTTGAGAAGACGCTTCCAAGTGGCAAGATAGGGTTGGTGCTTAACTCTTTTCTGGATATCATGTACTGCATCTTCCGCAACTCTTTGTTCCCTCGCATTGGCGACAAGGACAAGGTTCATGCCTATATGGTGGACATGATGCTCATCTGCGAGGAGGCTCGTTTGTCTCAGACTCAGCCACTTGATGTCTCACACATCATGTGGTGTGAGCTTCGGTTTGCGGTGTTCAACCGCAAAGTGCCTATCTACGGGCCCTATCTGTTTCTGCTGATCTCGAGGACCTGGGAGAAGATGTTCCCTGGTGAGGAGTTCCTTGCCCCTGAATGGATTCGCCATGATCCCATCTATCTGCGTGTCAAACACAACTGGGCCAACACTACTACTCGTGCCGAGGCGTCTGTTGCTAGGGCTGCTGTTGGTGAGGAGGATGCTGGCGCTGAGAATGTTGCTGAGGGTCATGCTGCTAGGCCTTCCCAGAGCTCCTCTATGCCTTCATGGGCCAAGAAGCTGAAGGATAAGATGAAGACTCTTTTCTGCATGCAAGCCAAGGAGAGTCATCGCCGGGACAGGAAGATCTTGCAGCTATATGGTGAGGATGTGTCTGGCGAGTCTGAGGAGTGCATCACTCCAGAGGCCGAGTGGATGGAGAAGAAAGGCTACAGGTGGACTGATTCTGAGGAGGACGTCGAGGAGTCCATCCCTGCTGCCGAGGAGTCTGACGGAGAGGGTTGGGATGAGTTCCCTGCTGCTTGAGCCACCGCTTGTGTGTAGGTGTCCTCTCTGCCTTTTTGGCATCTCGATGCCATAGGGGGAGAGAGTGTAGGGATTTGCGAGTCGTGTGTCGTGTTCGTGTTTGGTGTGTTTATTGCTTTCTCGGTTGAACCTCGTTTTAGTTGCTTTTCCTTCATATGGTGTAAGACATATGCACTCTATCTATCTTAGCAAGCTTGTGTTATATTGTGCTATATGTTGCTTAGATGTTAATCTTCGTACCTTTGTCTCTAAAATATAGGGGGAGTGGTGATCCTAGTATGTGTGCTATGCAGTCCAAAGCATTCATCCAGAGTGCACACATCTAGGGGGAGCCCGTCTATATTTTGGAGAGGAGGGGTTTGCCCTTGCTCAATATTATCGTATCTTTGTGCAAATCCCGTATTGTCATCAATCCACCAAAAAGGGGGAGATTGTAAGGGCATATTTATCCCTTTAGTGTTTTGGTGATTTATGACGATACTTTTGCGGACTAATCGTATGCCTTGAGTTTCTCAGATGCGTCATCACTAGGCACGAGACAATTCGGTGCCCCTCGGAGACTATTGAAGACAGCGTCGTTCTACGTTTCTCTTTGGTGGATTTGAGTCGTAGGAGAGCCGTACTATTAAGAGGGGGTCCGCGTCGGAAAGGTTTGGGTGGAATCAACACGTACACTTGTCCTTCCTTTCCTTGCACTTTGGAGCATCTTCCCGTTGTCATAGTTGTGCATAAATCCGACGACCATCGCTGTTCTTGCGGTAGTCTTGCTCAAGGAGCGGTAGTACCGCAAGCCCCAGCGGTAGTACCGCTGGGGGTCACGGTAGTACCGCTCCCCAGGAGCCGTAGTACCGCAACTCCTACGCCTTGTGCTGCTCCGGTACGGTAGTAGGTGCAGATGTAATTTTTTACATCCGCGCCCACACGTAGTACCGCTCGTCTTTGCGCGGTAGTACCGCGAGTGGACACGGTAGTACCGCTCTCTTGGAGCCGTAGTACCGTGGCACTCATTCCCAGTACCGTTGCGTCGCGGTAGTAGGAGCGGATGTAATTTTTTACATCCGCGCCTCCACGGTAGAACCGCACCTCGGGCGCGGTAGTACTCGCGTCGGGTTTTCGCACTGTTTCTTTTTCAGCGGAAGTAGGCACGGATCTAATTTATTTCATCCGCGCTCTTCGTGGGCTGTGGGTTACCTGCCTTGCGGTAGTACCGCAAGGTTGCGCGGTAGTACCGCTCGTGCGGTAGTACTGCGCTCAGTCAGGCCAGTCCCAGTCTCTGCTGCTGCCGCGGTAGTACCATGGCCTTCCACGGTAGTACCACGTGGCCTCGCGGTAGTACCGCGATTTCGGAGCGGTAGTACCGCGTGTCGCGGGCTGAACTAGAGGATAACGGTTGGATCTTTTACACGAGTATAAAAGGCGTGTCTCCTACCTCTAGTTGACCACCTCTTCCATCTCTAAGCTCCATTGTTGTTCCAAGCTTCATTTTGGCCCGATCTCTCTCCCTAGCCAATCAAACTTGTTGATTTGCTCGGGATTGGGTGACAAGGGCCCGATCTACACTTCCACCAAGAGACTTTTGATTCCCCCCACTTATCCCTTGCGGATCTTGTTACTCTTGGGTGTTTGAGCACCCTAGACGGTTGAGGTCACCGTGGAGCCATATTCCATTGTGGTGACGCTTCGTGGTGTTGTTGGGAGCCTCCAATTAAGTTGTGGAGATTTCCCCAACCTTGTTTGTAAAGGTTCGGTTGCCGCCTTCAAGGGCACCAATAGTGGAATCACGGCTCTTGCATTGTGCGAGGGCGTGAGGAGATTTCGGTGGACCTAGTGGCTTCTTGGGGAGCATTGTGCCTCCACACCGCTCTAACGGAGACGTACTTCCCCTCAAAAGGAAGGAACTTCGGTAACACATCCTCGTCTCCACCGGCTCCACTCTTGGTTATCTTATCCCTTTACTTGTGCAAGCTTATTTGTGTTTCTATCTTTGCTTGCTCTTGTGCTTGTGGTGATTGCATCATATAGGTTGTTCACCTAGTTGCACATCTAGACAACCTTTATTATTGCATAGTTTAAATTGGTAAAGAAAAGCTTAAAAATTGTTAGTTGCCTATTCACCCCCCCTCTAGTCAACTATATCGATCCTTTCACCACCGGGGCGCGCAGGTGACGGGCTCGACGTTTGCGTTGCGCCCTGAGCAGAACTTTAATTGAGAGGGCGATGTGCATGCATTAACATGGTTTAACAGCGTGGTCGTGAGTGTCTGCACGCGTACATGCTACTTGCGTCTATGGACTGTGTGCACTAATGTGTGCATCACGTATAATATAAAAAATTGGTTTGTGCATTTAATACAAAGTATTCCATTGTCATTGGCTGACGAGTGTGCATTGTAGCGACGAGTCCGTGGTTTGATTCCTCACATACGAATAATTTTGTTTTTTATTTCTTTCTCCACTGACAGGTAGGCTTGCATAGATAGATAGTAGATACAGAACACGAGCTGATGAGGCACATGCGGACTGTTTGACTGGTCAACCAGACAAATACGAATCTATATGCTGAGCTAGTGACCGTATAATCACCATATCTCATATAAAATGATCAAAGTGAGCTATCAAGACAAGTTCGATGACCGCCACTGCATTTTACTCGGTAATAAATGACCAACATTCATGGGAAATCCAAATTTCCTTCGTCTTTTGTGCTTGAGCTCTTGACAAACCAATGCACTATACGGTTGCCCGACCACTCCACACCAGAGCTCTCACCAAGCGTAGTTCATACCACCGCGCCGCACACTAACCGGTAAGGAGGCAATGGCATCCCGCCGCGCCGAGTTCCTCGCCGCCCATGACCACACACAAAATGGTAGGGAAGCGATGGCATCCCGCCATGCTGGGTTCATTGCCGCTCGCGACCTCACACCTACGTGGGCGGACTTTGAAGCTGCCAAGGCCGAATGGGCGGTAGAGCAAGAGGCGGCCAAAGCCGCATAGAGGGAGCGAAAAAGGCGTAAAGCACTCAAGAAAAGAGAGGCCCGCCGCCACAAGAAAGAAGAGGACGCACGCGCTGCTGCGGAGAGCTCGGCGGAGATCCAAGCATGGTGGGGTGTCGCCGACAAAGCTGGGAAGGAGAACGAAGGCGTCTGGCCAGCATGTGAGAAGTAGTAGTACTAGTAGTTTGTGTGTGTGTGTCTGTGTCGCCCGTACGTTTGTTTAATCAATTACGAGCATGTCAAGTACTAGTTACTACTGTAGTTTTTAGAGCAAATTACCAGTACATTAGCCTAGACTCAATGGAAAAATTCCTATCCTATGCATCAAATGGCATCTCTTTATCTATAGGAATTGAGATGCATGTCATCTCACTTCCTATGATTTTCATATTTACTCCTATAAAAGACTCAGTTGGTGATGATGGTGTGTCTGCCATTCGTCATTTCTAACCATCAGATTTGCATCTAACGGTTGTGAGGTCAGTTGTGGCATTTTTGCAACAATACCCCACTTCTTTGCTCCAATTTGCAGAAAATCCCTTATCTTGAAACCTACCATATCCCTTCTTCACCTCATCAAAACAGCCTGAAAAATATATTTTGAGTGAAATGTAATATATTTTTAGTGATATATACATACACAAAAAATAGAGTATTTTTCTTTCAGTTTGTGAACATGTATTATTCTACTTTGGATCCACTGCAAACGCACGGACACATTGCTAGTTCCTATAAAATTCCTATCCTATGAACCAAAGGAGGCCTCTGCTGGAGTACAATACTACTATAACTAGAGGTATTGTTGACAGTAGTTTTCTTCAAGAAGCTGAATTCAACAAAGTCATGATGGTTCCTTCGTCCCAGCAACTTCACAGTGGGAAAGGTTGGGCCTGTGATTCGACGGCTCATTAGTCATTATTACTGCGGCGCGACGACCAGGGTGACTCTTCCTTGGAGTTCTGCGTGCATGGCAAGTGGACCAGGATGGTCGATGTCCCACATATCGGCGAACGGAAGTATTCTTTCTGATATCGAGGAGCAAGGAAACCGTGTGGTATAGTATCACTGCTGATTTATATTTATTTTTTATTCTTGATGAAAGCTGGCGTTTCAACTCTTATGATAAAGGAGTGCCAAACACGGCACGTGCTAGATGTCCCACACGTCAGCGAAAGGAGTGGGACATGAACATCGTGGTAGAGCGTCTCCACTTCTACTCCTAGGTAGGAGACCACACGTAGTAGTACTAGTGGTATGAACGATACAAAGTGCGACCCGGAGAGAAAGACACGTCTAGTTGGAAGGTCTCGGGCCATACACGTAAACAAATATAAAACCTAATATGTGCCTCCAATTAATATAGTAGTAGAGTACTTAGGAACATCACCGTGCATTGCACGTACAACATTTGGTGGTAGTAAGAGACAAATGCCTATATGCCACGCATGTTCATACTATTTGTGCCTTTCTACTTCACTTATGGCACTACATTACTCAGGTTCGTACGTCCACTCCTGGGTACATGTCCGTCTCATAGTTCCAGTCCCACGTGTTCTTCATAGATGTAACGATCCATAACGGTGGGCAACGGGAGTCCATATCATCGCAACTTCTTAGTGTGGCTCCCCATGATGGAGACTCATCCAAAATATGGCCAGTCTCGACGCGGAGCAGTCGCGTGCACCGGGAGGCGGCGCTCTCTCGGCCAGTGAGAGGTCGCCTCCGCTGTGGCCGGGCATTAATGCGGCACTGTCGCTCCAGGGCGACGCTGACTGTTTCACGCGGGAAGCGCACGCCGGCAAGGGAGGGGGCATGGGTCGGCCAGGGCGGTCAGACGCGGGCTTGGTGGCGGTATTGATTTTGAACTGTTTCAGGTGTAGTACCAGTAGTTTGGAAAACTACTCAATTATTGCACCTAGTTTCCTAAGAAATTGTGGTAAAAAACATTACTTGCAATGCATGCATGCATGACAAATATAAATGACCAATAAAAAACTAGTACATGCACACAACGATTTAATGGACATTGTAATCTCGACATGTGATGGGGAGCTCTATATTTGAATTTGAAACTTACAAAACGAAAAACTTCAAAACAAATAAACTGGAAGAGAGGGAGTATACCATAGGATGTGTCCCATACGAAACAAGTCCCCTGGCTTGTCACCGCGAAGATGCGGTTGGAAAGGAGCACAGGGTCTTCGTACTCGTACGGCAACAAATCGGCCGCAGACATCATGGTCCACCTTTGACCGCCATGTACAAGGTTCGTGAAAGCAATCGCGATGTCGAACACCGTGATGAGAGTGTAATTTTGGTTGGCGGATGACCTTATTGGGGCTTCCGGGATTGCTATCTTCTTCAATCTCACCGTGGTTCCATCATACCAATTCAGGCGATGGCCCATTGCATGGCTGACCCCAATGTTCGACAAAGGTTCTACGGGAACGGTGTCACCATTGTAAATGTTGTGCAAATTGATGTTGGTACCCTCCCGTACATATGCAAGCCAATCTCCACTGGCACCAAGCCTAACCTGTGAAACAGCGGGCAGCGGGGGAATTAGGAAATGGACAGGGAAGTAGTCTTTAGAATGCATTTACTACGTGATCAAACTCATCACTTACCTGCTCATCAGACAAAATCCGAGTGCCCCTCAACGTCGGCATCTCAAGGGGAGTCAACTTGCAACTACGGCCACGCCGCGCTGGAGAGACCCCCAAGGAAACATCCTCTTGCGTTGCACGTAACATCAAGATGCATTTGTATGAGTAGTTTATCTTGTGAGAGAAAAGGATAAATGAGGGAAGGCCTTATTTGCAAATGTGGAGAGGGGTGTGGGTATCTTTTTGCAAAATTGCCATAGTTTTCTTCCTATCCGCCAGACATAAATGGGACGGCCTATATTGCAGGATGGCAGACACCCACCATCACCAGCTCAGTTTTTTATAAGAGTAGTAGATAGTAGAGTAGTAGAAGAGAGATAGAGATAGATAGATATATATTATTATTATAAGAGTAGAGATAGAGATTAGGGAGCTGGCGGGCGGTTCGTTGTACGGCACATTCACGTCCATCCACTAGCCCGGAATTAAAGCACGCACGACATTTACAGCGACTGGGATTAGTTGTTTTCTGGGCGCATGGACCAACGCAGACTAGCGTACCTGGTCGCCCTTTTTTGAGCGCGCCTTCGACAAGTACGTGCATGACATGCGTGCATGCAAATCTTGCGTGACCAAACCGTGTGAAGCGAAGCGGTAGGCTGTCGAACTGTAGCCTGCATGTTGCAGCCATGTCATCCACACGTAACCTAAAGGCCAATTCATACTCCACTGGAATATACTCTACAACTATGCATTGTTTGGCACGAACGTTCCTTAGAGCTCGTGCTGCAACTGGCGTACTCCACAGCCCTCTTCCCTTCTCCTTCCTCTTCCACCGCTCGCGCACGTCTGTGGGAAGCGACCGGTCAACCCTTATATAGGAGTTCTAGCACAAAAAGATGCATGCATGACCACTAAAATTTCCTTTCTCTTATCTCTGTGAAATAAATGTGGCGTGAAACTCAAAGCCCTTTAAATCTGAGTATAATGGAAATCATCGTCCTCCTCCGGCTTCACTTAGCCCGTGTCATCGTCCTCCTATTCCGGCTCCGCGTCGTCGTTCTCCTCCACCGGCTCCACATGCTGCTCCGCCTCCAACGCCTCCTCGTCCGTCTTCGGCTAGTCCGGACTCCGGAGGCAGGGCGGCTGCGATCCGGGCTACGCGCCGCCTCCAGATTAAAGCCCCGCTCCGGCGGGAGTATGGCGTATGTCGTTACCTTCGGCCGGGCCATGGCTATCGGGCGACGCCGACCAGAGAAGAGGCAGCGGGAGAGGAGTTAATGCAACTACTGTTTGGGTTCGCCGTCCGGCTTAAATAAATGCACACCATCACATGTACCCGCGGGTGCACAAATTGTAACATACGGGTCTGCTTAAGGGGGCTCCACGTAACTGGTATGTGTGTGAGATTCTAAGAGACAGAGTGCGTGTGTACTCTACTCTTCGGACATGTACTCAACCTTTTGCATCGGGATATAAGTATAATGGTATTACACTTTAGCTAGTGATTTACGTGGCCATGTTAACGTGGTAGTGTAAAAGGATGTCACTTCCTGCTCGTGATTTGCGTTATATAATTATGAGAAGTTTGCTAACTACTAAAGTAAAGTGGAATTTGTCCATGTTATACAAGTAAATTAAGGTGATTGTTTATCATACGGGTAAGGTTGGACGAAGGGTGGTAGGAACAAATGCTCCGCCTAGAGCATGTGTATGTGAGATGGAGTCTTAGTGTGTGTGTGTGTGTGTGTGTGTGTGTGTGTGTGTGTTTGGGTGTGTGCGTGCATGCATGTGTGTGTGTGTGTTTGGGTGTGTGCGTGCATGCATGTGTGTGTGTGTGTGAAGCGAAGTCTTCGGTGGCGAAAGTAATTTAAGTGTGCGTGGCTTCATCATAGAGAGGTGATGTGTATGGCAGAGGCAACCAACGAGGGGGGCGAGAGAGAAGAGGCCCATAGAGAGGGAAGAGAAGGCGTGTGCGCGTGAGAGGAGTCGACATGAAGAGAACATGTTTGTTCGAGAGACACCGAGGAAGACTACTATATATCGATGGTGCATGAAGGCGGGAATTAAACGAAGGGATGGTCTTATTGGTTTCTGGGATATAGGGGAAGAGTGAGAGAGGGGGGTAGCTAGAAGGAGATTGTTAAGTGTGAGTGGGTGTTTTACCCATCCAGGCGCAAGTTATGTGCACAGAAGAAGAGAACGATTTGATGTGGAGTTAGGGATGAGGGTAATTAACTATGTATGGAGACATAGGAGACCTTGAATGTGCATGTGTGATAGGTATACATGTATACGTGGGATGTGTGTGTGTGTGCGCGCGTGCATGATCGAGATAAAAGAAAGAAGACATAAGTCATAAGATCAACGACATGGGAAAGACGGGTCGGTATGACAATATGCATGAAAGAGTGGAGGGAAGAAGGCCCGATAATCGAGCATGTGTTTTTGTCTTCAAGAGACAATGGCGTGGGATGGAGCATGCATCTATGGCGAGCAGAGGGAGCAAGACACAATGATTGTGCAAAAGAGATCAACCTATAGATGCATGTATGGAGAGACAGATATAGTGTGCGTGATAGGAAGCAAGAGTGCGTGCGAGAAAGAAATGTTGACGGAGAAACTATAGATAGATAGAGACATAGAGATGTTAGCTAGAGGGACATCAGCTAGTTTGAGTGTTGGAGATGATCGCCGAGTGGTTCAGTGGGTGAAGTTATGTGTGTGTGAGAGAAAGATAAAAAGAGGGCGCATGACTGCATGTAGAGAGAAACATATATAGTGTGCGTGAGAGAAATAAGGTTGATGGAGAAATAGATAAATGGAAAGATAAAGATGCTAGCTAGTGTGTGTGTGTGTGTGTGTGTGTTAGAGATAAGAGTCGAGGGGATCAGAAGGCTGAGTTATGTGTGTGGGTGTGAGAGAGATAGAGAGGGGGTGCATGTGAGTCACATACAAACAAATATGAGAGAGAAATGAGATCACGAGAGACGGAGTTTTGTGTTTGCGAGAGAGAAATATATTTCACAATGAGAGTAATAGCTAGAGAGACATATCAGGGAACGCGATATATCTCTAGGGAGAGAGTGTGTGTGTGAGCGACATACAAGAGAATGGTGGAGAGATATGAGACCCTGGGACACAGAGTTTGTGTTTCTGTGTGAGAAAGAGATATTTAAGAGGAAGAGTCGTAGCTTATCATACCTAAGGAGCGCAAGACATCTCTGTGTGAGAGGGGGTGTGCAAGTGGCACACAAGGAAATAGTAGAGAGAAATGAGACCCTGGGAGACGAAGTTTGTGTTCGTGTGAGAGAAAGAGATTTCACGGGGAGAATCATAGTTAGAGACACATGGCAGGGAGAGAGATATACTTAGATAGAGATAGAGTGAAGGTCGAGGGAGAGAGTATCGTCAGTGTGTTATGAAGATAAAAGATCATTGTCGACATACAAGTAGCACGGGAGATACCCGAGAGGCGGTGAAGGAGTATATGTCTAGAGAGATATATAAGCATGAGTGATAGCTATATGAGACGAATATCTGGATTAAAGGGGATTCAAATATTTAAACTAGAGATCACGAAATCGATAATATCATAACGAAAATTGTTGTATCAAACATGCATATTCATTTGAATTTGGGGACACGTGTAATGCTATATAGTTTATCAATATTAGTGATCCATAGATTCTTTAATTTGAGACAATGCATGGTTTATATGCAATCAATGTCTAAACAGGATTACACTATGTGTTGAGTCTGTGAAACACATTATACATGTTTGAGAAGTAAAAAAACCCGCATGAAACACACATTAATTGGAGACACTTAGCGAGGAATGCATACATTGGATTTCAACATGAAAGTGGTTTCAAATATTTGAAAATCCAAATTAAGATGGATCCAGCCTTATGAATCTGAGATCATGCCATCTGTAAACCATATTTATGTATAAAGGGTGTTGTGCTTTTGAAAGTATATATAAAAATGATGTATATAGAATTTTATAATTTTATCCCAATCGAAAATGGATCCTGCCGGAACAAAAATAGAATACAAACTGGATTCGAATTGAGTTGGCACGCTACACGTGCACTCTTTCTCTGCAAAAATTTGAACGAAGCGGGGAAAGTCACAGTAACTGCCCGAAACCAAAATCTATGAGGTGGAAATTACTGCCTACCCCTAACACGCAAAGCCCGTCGGCTCGATTTCTATAGGTTTTGATAGGGGTAGGTTTGTAATTTCACTCAAACGTGACATAACTGCCTCTCACCTGGATTCATACATGGTGGGCGCCAAAACACAGTGTCTACTCGGCAGAAATCGCCTCCCTCCCCGATTCATACATGGTGGGCGCCAAAACAAACACTCGTCAGCCGAAGTCTCCATCGGCAAATATTCGATGTATGCGAGATTCCTGTCCTATCCTGAACCGACTAATATTGTTGTGATGTAGGAAAATTTGAACAGGCCTAAGTTTGTAACATTCCTCGCATTTGAGACAAGCGCGCCCTGAAGTGATGGTTCCCCCCTTCCTCTCTCCCTCCATTTCCCCATTCGTACTCCGTCGGGGCCAAAACACCCTCTCCACCCCAGCCTCCTCCATCCGCCACCCCGTCCATTGCCGTCCTCCTCCACCATGCCAGAGCTGATACCTCGATGTCGTCGTCCATCACAAGAGATTGACCTCTCTCATCCATGGCTTCGGACCAGGATCCTTGCATCCCGTCCTCTCGCTTCATCCCCGCCGTCATCCACCTTGCCGACGGTGCTCCTATGACCGTATCGTCCACCACGCCAGGATATTCCCCCCGCCGCTACCATCGACCCTCCTAGATCTGCTTGCACACCGCCGACAGCCATCACTACCGCACCACCGTCAAATTCTCAGCAGATGGATACACGGTGCCGCACCAGAGGCGGTACTCTTTCGTATCTGCTCAACTTATTTATCGCAGCAAGAAAATAGATCGCCATTGCTTTACTGTGATTTCTTGTCCATCTCTTACTTGTTACTTGAAAGCAAACATTGGTTACGAAGTTTCCTTTGTCCGGTTTGCACCTTCAGATCCGCCATGGCACGCTCAACACTATACTCGCAATGCTTATAGTTTTCCCCTTTTATATTCCACACTAGTTAAATGACAGTAGACTAAATTTCAAAATTGGGCCAGTCGATTTTTGAGAGCTCGCCGGAGTTCGCCGGTGGGAAGGAAGGGGCTCGCCGGAGGGCTGCCCCATTATCTATCTTAGGGTTTCGGGTGGGGACAATGGTTGTGGGGGGCTGTCGTCGGGCTATGGTGGGGCCTCGCCGATGGCAAAACTCGATGCGGGTGGGGGTGGGGTTAGCTAGAGGGATGGCCCGGGGTGGCGGAAGATCGGAGGTGGTGGGCGGTTCAGGGGAGGGGGAGCGGTGGTTCGGCCGGCGACCTATGCGGTGTTCTTTAGGGGAAGAATACGAGGCGAGGAAGAAGAAGGGTTAGGAGACGTAGGATCTTCATTGTCGCACTGACGAGCATGGTACCGGGATGCAAGACATGGTGTAAGACTTTGATGATGCTTGGGATTCGGACGATGAGATGGAAGAATCTGCATAGGCCTTCAATGAAATGTTGGAGTCTGCAAAACATCCTCTCCACGAGCACACTGAGCTTTATCAGCTGGATGCCATCTCACAAGTAATGGCTCTGAAGGCTCAGTTCAACTTGGGTCGAGAATGCTACGACGCGATGATGAAAATATTTGGACGCTTTCTACCCAAAGGCCATGTAATGCCTGCAAACCTGTACCAGTCGGACAAAATCCTCCGTGCACTTAAGATGCCCTATGGAAGATACATGTCTGTGAGAAAGGATGTGCCTTATTTAGGCTTGATTATGCGTACTTGAACTATTGTCCCATTTGCAAGTCTCCCAGGTATGTTGTGGTAGACAACGGTATGGGTGAGAAGACGCATACCAAAATCCCTGTTAATGTTCTTCGGTATTTGCCAATTGTACCAAGACTTCAACGTCTTTTCATGGTTGAAGAGACGGCAAGACAGATGACATGGCACAAAATGGGCAAAAGAACCGAACTAGATGCAGATGGGAATCTGATGATGGTACACACATTCGATGGTTCTGCGTGGAAGCACTTAGATGCATTACATGAGCAAAAAACGTCAGATCCAAGGCATCCTCGAGTCGCCATCAGCACGGATGGGTTCAGTGTGTTTGGTCTGACGGCAACCCAATATAGTTGTTGGCCCATATTTGTCATTCCACTCAATCTCCCCCCCCCCCAGTCAGATTATGCAAAGAAAGAACATTTTCCTGACGTTGATAATTCCAGGGCCCAACTACCTAGGGAAGAATATGAATGTGTACATGCAGCCGCTCAAGGATGAATTGCAAGAAGCTTGGGATAATGGGTTCAAGACATACGACACCGCTAGCAAACAGAACTTCATAATGCATGTCTGGTACATGTACTCGATGCATGACTTGCCGGCGTAGGCGCTATTTGTTGACTGGTGTGTGCATGGAAGGTTCCCATGCCCCACATGCAAGGCAGCTCTTGAGTTTCGTTGGCTGTAGGCGGGTCGAAAGTTTTCTTGCTTCGACTTGCATGGACAGTTCCTGGATCCTCGCCATAAGTTCGGAAAGACAAGAAGAACTTCATCAAAGGTAGAGTTATTAAAAACTCTACACCACCTACGTTGACAGGTCAAGTGACCCTGGATTAGTTAAACACTCTGGAGCCAGATCCAGAGCGTCCAAGGTATTTCAAGGGGTATAATTCGGAACACGCCTGGACTCACAACATCGACATGATGCACACTGAAAAGAATATCACCGAGGTCCTATTTGGTACATTGTTCGGCATAAAGGGGAAGTCAAAGGATAATACTAAGGCTAGAGTCGATCAAGAGGCGCTATGTGATAGACCGTTACAAAACATGCAAGAACAAAAAGGAAAGCAAAACTGGACGAAGCCAAAGGCATGGTTCAATCTTGGAAGGCCAGCTATGAGGGAAATTATCTTGTGGGCGAAAATGCAGTTGATGTTCCCCGATGGGTATGTAGCGAATCTAAAGATGGGGGAGAGTCTTGAAAAATTGAAATATTTGATCTCAAGAGTCATGATTGGCACATATGGATTGAGCGGGTAATGCTGGTGATGTTGCGTGGCTTTATCTCTGAGGATGAACGGCTAGTACTTGCAGAGTTGAGCTATTTCTTCCGTGTTCTCTGTGCAAAAGAACTATCGCCTGCCGTGCTAGAAGAAATGGAAGAGTAGGCGCCGGAATTGATCTGTAAGTTAGAGAAGATCTTTCCGCCGGGCTTCTTTAATCCAATGCAACACTTGAATTTGCATCTCCCGACTGAGGCAAGATTGGGGGGCCCGTGCAAAATCTTTGGTGCTATGCAACTGAGAGGATGCAGAAGACGCTCTGAGAAAAATGTAAAAATAAACGTAGAATTGAAGCATCGATGGCCGAGGCATTCATTACTGAGGAGGCGGGAAACTTCGTGACAACACACTACAAAGCCAAAAATCGTCATTAGCATCATCCAAAGCCTACGTACAATGTTGGCGACCCTAAAAAAGGTGGATCCAACCTCAGCCTATTCAAAGGGAATCTCGCACCAGCCGGTGCTTCGAAACCAATATCGTTGGATGTCTTTGGATGTCAAAGAATGGCGGACCATTTCGTTGTATATCTTCAACAACCTAACAGAAGTGCGGCCGTACATCGAGTAAGTTATCGCGGTACATTGTTTCACAATTTCTAATTCCTTTGAAATGCTCTTATTCTGGGATATTTGATACAGTCGATACGTCGCCAAATTCTCGGATGGAGCGGAGATCGAAAATGAATCTATCAAAGAGCATGAGCTTCTGGCAAAGCAACGAGGCGTCTTTCCCGGTTTCATCTCTTGGTTCAAACAAACGGTAATTTCCATTAGACCATTCTCATTTCTTCGTCTAATTTGCGGCTAATGCAACAATCCTTTCGTATTAAACTTGTAGGCTAATTTAGAGTCTATGGACGCTGAATTGAGACAAGTCGCTAATGGTTTTGACTATAAGGTCCGTTCATTTGAGAAATACGACATCAACGGGTATCGCTTTCGTACCTACAGCAAAGAGCTATCTATGGCCGACCAAAAGTATACAAATTGTTGTGTCTCTGCTATCGGCGATGGAGGTACCAAGTATTATGGGAGAGTTGAAGCAATTTATGAACTTCTATTGTATGGTGAAAACCCACCGAATGTCGTAGTCTTCAAATGTTATTGGTTCCACCCGAAGGAGACTAGAAGGACTCATGAACATATAGGGCTAGTCGAAATCAAACAAAGCACCCATTTAGATGTTCCCAATGTCTATATTACGGCTCAACTGGCGACCCAATTTTCTATCTACCGTGGGCCTGCCAAACTGATCCAAATCAGAATGGTTGGGATGTCGTTTATGAAGTGCCACCACGTGTTAGACCACCTCCCCCCAATGAAGAGGATTATGAACCTCACATTAACCCAGACACATATGAAGGTGAATTCTTCTAAGAAATACGTCTTTCCAGAAAACGCTTCAAGAAACGCTCTACTTCACCCTAGAACATTGAAGTAGACAGCGACAGTGAATCCGACTTCACCCGTGAGCCGGAACAAGAAGAGGTTACTGTTGCAGATGACTTGTCAATGCTTGACCGATTACATAAAAGTGGCCTTCCACATGTTGATGCCGCTGGACCCGATGAGCATGTCATTCATGATAGTGATGATGATGATGCATTTATTGATCCCAGA
This sequence comes from Aegilops longissima, assembly GCA_021605205.1. NCBI lineage: Eukaryota > Viridiplantae > Streptophyta > Magnoliopsida > Poales > Poaceae > Aegilops > Aegilops longissima. Next base: position 254,919,245 of record CM038680.1, read on the forward strand.
GCATTTATTGAACCCGACGGTCAAGATTATTATTAGTTAATGTCAGGTATTCAATTTGTATTATATACATATATATATTGTTAGTTCATGTTAGGTATTCAATTTTTTATGTTGTACTTGACTTATATAGTTACTTGTATGATTTATGTAGTTACTTGTATAATTTTCTTACTTGTATGATTGTTTGTTATACATAGTGCCATGGTCTTGATATCCCCCCCCCCCCATTGGCCCTCGCCCGGTTTATGATTCGGATGTGGTATATTCTCTTCTATAACTATTTGTTGCATTTCGCATTTAAGACAATTATGGCCATTACGTTGACATAGTGATATTTTTATCTAGGAGGTATGTGAACCGAAAATTGCAACCGACCCTCTTATCGAGAATTTAAATTTAGTTGAAAAAGAAAATGAGTATTTGAAAGAAAAAATGAAAAGAATTGAAGAAGAGAAGATGAAATTGGAGTTGTATGTTGCCGATGTCGTCGATGATCACAAGATGGAGATGGATGCAATGCGCTTGAAGATGGATGCAATGCACTTGAAGATTAGTAAGATTAGAAAATATGACATTGATAATGAGCTTGGTATCATTATGCCGTTGGATCAATTGTTACCTTAGTTGCGATCTTGATCGCATTTGTTGTGATGACGGTAGGTTTTCTTCAGTGTTTTCCTTAACAAATGCATACTTAGCTTCGTACATGCTTGTTAGCCCTATTATGCCACATACTTAGCTTATTCATTTAAAAAATGGCATAATAACCTTGGTTCTCTCATAAATGTCATATACTTAGCTTATTTTCCTCCAAAATGGCATAATTACCTAAGTTAGATAAAAATGAGCTATACTTACCTAAGTTGGCTCAAAAATGGCATAATCACCTAGGTTAGCACAAAAATGACCTATACTTACCTTATTTTCCTCCATATTGACATAATAAGCTTAGTTAGCTAAAAATGGCATAATTACCTAAGTTAGCTCTAAAATGACACAAATAAGGAATAAGAAGAAGAAAAACAAGGAAGAGGAGAAAAAGAAAGAATAGAAGAAGAAAGAGAAGAAAAAGTGAAAGTGCGTTATATCGACTAGAGGGGGGTGAATAGGCGATTTTTAAAAATTCTTCACTGAGGAATTTCAAGGTGTGGAAATTCCTAAGCAACAAACTACTTAGCAGCGGAATAAGTACTATGATGCATGCATAACAGAACAGTACCACAGTCATCATGATGAAATGAAAGCACGAGTAGCGTGTAAACAGGATAAGCATGCTGAAGACAATGTGACTGAAGAAATAAGGTTGAGGAAATTGAGACAGTCTTCAGTCAAAGTCTTCAAACAGTAACGATCAAGTTCATCGACACATGGATGAGGAAATTAAAGGGTTGAGGAAATAGAACCATTCGCTTGGTGAACACGATGATTTGGTAGAACAATTCCAACTGCTGCGACAGTCGTACGTCTGGTTGGAGTGGCTAGGTATTTAAGCCTGAGGACACACAGTCCCGGACACATAGTCCTCACCATATTCTCCTTGAGCTAAGATCACATAGACCTCACCCAATCACTCGTGGTAAGTCTTCAGGTGACTTCCAAACCTTCACAAACTCGGTCACTCGGCGATCCACAATTTCCTCTTGGATGCTCTAGACCATGACGCCTAACCGTCTGGAGGATGCACAATCCTCGAAGGTAACAAGCGTCGGCTCCACACAAGAACAATCTCTTAAGTGATGCTCAATCACTTTGGGTTTGTAGGTGGTTGGGTTTGGGTTTTCCTCACTGATGATTTTCGCTCAAAGTCCTCAGAGGATGGGATGCTCTCAATGACAAGTGTCAGTTTCTCTCGGAGCAGCTAACCAGCTGGTGGTTGTAGGGGCGGCTATTTATAGCCTAGGGAGCAGCCCGACATGATAAGACATAAATCCCTTCAATGACATGACCGTTAGGTGGGTAGATATTTTGAGACAGCTGGCGTGTAGCACATCAACGGTCGGATATTTGAGCTATCAAATTCCTCAGGGCTATCATGTTCCTCACTTGTAGGCAATCCGCACTAGCGAATTCCTAACTTCTCAGTCAAAACAAATTCCTCCGAGAACAGAAGATCTTCGTCTCTGTCATTGAATAAATTGACTGAACTGTATGAGATTTCCAATGGCTTCACTCGAAAGGATTGGGTAGGTGTAGGGTTTTGAGATGAGCATCACATGGAAACTTTTCCTTAGTTTTACCTCAACCCCCTTTAACAGTACGGTGTTTCCTATGACTCAAGAAAGAGAAAAGTAAACTACGAAAACCTAAGTCTTCACGCTTCATAATCCTCGCATGAATATCGAAGTCTTCAAGGTCACACCAAATTCCTGACTTTCAATGTCTTCAAGAAAACCAAAGTCTTCAACTGAAGACATTCATTTTTAGTGGTCGAATTTCATCGTAAATATCAAACTCATCATAGACCTATAGTACCTCTGTACACTCACAAACACATTAGTCCCTTAACCTATAAGTCTTAAATACACCAAAATCACTAAGGGGCACTAGATGCACTTACAATCTCCCCCTTTTTGGTGATTGATGACAATATAGGTTAAGTTTTCAACGGGGATAAACATATGAAGTGTAAATACTGATATTGAGGAATTTGATTGCAAGATATAGAAGAACTCCCCCTGAAGATGTGCATATTTGAGGAATTTGCTTTGGATTGCAAATGCACATTATAGAATAATATCATGGAGATATCCCCTATATCTTGTAATTCATACACGCATTTAACATGTGATTCGAAGAATTTGAAATGCATGATGAAATATGGACTCTGACGAATTCAGCATGCATGCATTAAGGTACTTGAGGAATAAGCATGCAGAAAAGTAGTTCAAAAGAGTCAGAACACCATAGGACTTAAGTTTGCAACTCATCAGGGCAAACACCTCAGAAGAGAAAGAGTTGTAACTTAAAAACGCCCAAATATAAGAGACCCGCTTGAAGATTAACTCAAATTTCTCCCCCTTTGTCATCGAATGACCAAAAGGGACGAAAAATGAGAACTAACGCCCCTGAAGAATATCATCATGATGTCGATGGAGGAGCACCAGCATTGTTGGGGTCGTCTGTTTAAGTAGGGCCTGCCGTGGTGTCATTCAAGTCTTCAGCTTCATCCGACTCAAGCAATGAAGAATATGAGCTGGCAACGAGCTGAGGAACTTTGACTTTCTTGAATTTCTTTGATCAAAGTCCTATTGGAAGCCCATCTGCTTGAGATCTTCATCATCGTAAAGATTAGATAGAATAGCCCAAGTACGGTCAAGGACTTCATGCAAATAGTAGTGATTCTTCTTCACGGTATTTTGTGTGGTTGTCATGTTCTGAAGAATTGCACCAAACTGACGCTTGACCTACTTGTGATTTCGATCAACTTTCTGATGAAGACTGAGGAGAAGTTCATGATCTGTCATCAGACGCGGAGGTGTGGCTTGAGGATATTTCTTTGAAGCTTTGGCGACAGAGTCTTGTATTGCAGAGTCATCATTGGTGGAATAGGAAGTAGCTTTGCGAAATTGTCCATCCAATGGACGAGTGCCTTCATCTATGTGAACAACCTTGCCCTTCTCATCAGCTGAGGAAATGGTCCTTTTGAGGACTTCAATCGGGGGCAAATAGCTGATATGATTTTGAAATTCAGCTTTATAATGAATTGAAGACCTTGATCTGATGAATTCGATGATCCAGGGAGCATAAGGCTTCAACTCAAAAGGTGACAAAGCAACATTGGCCAAAGTCCTCATGAAGAAATATGATAGTTGATAGGAATACCATGTATGATATTGAACAGCAGATTCTTCATTATGCCAGCAACTTCTTCATCATCAGAGTTGCGGCCTTTGATTGGACTGAGGGTTTTGGTCAAGATGCGATAAACTGTCCTTGGCACGCAAAGCAATTCCTTGACGAGGAATGTGGTTCTTGGAGCTTGGCCAGGCTTCAATGGCTTCATCAACACTTGCATCAGATGATTTGAAAGTTCGGGTTCTGCATACATGAGCCTTGCACCTTCAGTGGGAGGACTGACTGGGACGGCACGAAGCAATTCAGAGGCCGGTGCTTTGTAGTGAGTATTATCTGTCATCCCGTCGAGCACCCATGAATTCACATCTTCAACATTTACGGTGATGTGCAGTGTGGCATAGAACTGAAGAATGAGTTCTTCATTCCAGTCGCAGATTTTGGTGCAGAAGTTGAGTAGCCCAGCGGCATGAAGAACACTGAGGACAGGGGTGAATCACGGAAGAGATTCCATATCCACATGAGGAAGTTGCTCGTGGTCAAATACCTTGTCTTTATCAAAAGTAGTGAGGAATAAAAGTTCATCTGGCTGGCTGTCCAGAAGCGCTTGTGTCGAAGTGTTGCAGAGTCATAGGGAATGTAATCCGAGAAGAAATGATGCTCAGCAAAGAACTCATCAGCTTTGAATTTATGCTTCTTGGCTGTGGCTTGGGCTGAAGATTAACAGTTGAAGTCTTCATAGCCTCTTGATGCACAACCTCTTGAGCCACAGGCTGAGGAATTTCAGTAGAAATTTCATCAGTAGCAGCCTTGGCCTCCATTTCTTCGGCACTAGTGGATGAAACTTCTTCAGGAATAGAATGAAGTGAAGCTTGATGTCCTTCAGATCTCGTATGAATTTTCTTCGGTCTGCATAGGGGACTGAGGAATTTGATGCAGAGGGGTTGTCAGTGGTGAATTGGGGTGGTGACTTTCCCAATAGTCATCATTCAGAATAGGAGTTGTAGACCCAATGTCCACATCCTCATGTTCTTCATCAATTTCTTCAACGCATTCCTCTTCAGCTGTGAACTGAGGCATGGGCGATGATACCAGCGGAGTTGAAGGGATATTATCCACTTCAATTTATTCATCCAACTGCTTTGAAGAACCAGCAGAAGGATGTTCTTCATCTGAGTCATCATGGATGCCATATTCCTCACCAAAGGGAACAATCTCCTTTGATGGCATGCTTGAAATGGGAACAACATCAATGGGGTTTGTGAACGAGCTTGTCAGAGTCTTCACTTTCTTGGGAGCTGAAGACTCTGCAATTGCAGATGCTTTCCTTTTCCTCATAGCTGCCCTCTCCGCAGCTTTGGTCTTCTTTGCTTCTGATGTCAAAGAAAGTTTGATATCTTTCATCTGTGATGACTTTGCAGGAGGAGCAGACAAAATTGGTTCAGTTTCTTCAGGCACAACTGATGCAGTTTCCCTAGCATATTCAGATTCTTCAGGCTCAGTAAATGCTTCATCTAGCCTGGTTTGTTCTTCAGGCGCAACATTGGTGGTTGCCCTGGCAATTTCTTCAGGAGCTGGAATTTCCTCAGCAGCCCTGGTACTTCCATTTTCTTCAACAGTCTGATTTTCATCAGTTGTGGTTGCATTCTGTTTAGTAGTCTGAGCAGATGCCTCAGCCTGAGGAATTTCTTGTTGGGATGAAGCTGCAACATTTGGTGTGAATCCCTTCGCCATTCTGACGAATCTGACTTTCGCACCTAGCCAATCTGTACGATATGCGTCAAATTCATCACTGAGAGCTTTGATCTCAGATTGCATAGTCACAAGTTCTTTAGGAGACATTTTCACAACATTCTTCTTCAGAAAACACTCCTTCTTGTACTGAGCTTTCTTCACTTGCATGGCCTTCTCAAATTTCCTTTTTTCTTCACCTATGAAGGCGGTCAACATATGACTTTGGCCAGGAGTGAGGTTGAAGTCAGGCAGAGGAGTGTTAGGGTCTTTGTGCCATAGATCAATCAAATTAAGGATCAGCATTGGATCCAACATGAGTGGTGATGTCTACTACGCAACCTTCTTCTTGCAGACGTTGTTGGGCCTCCAAGTGCAGAGGTTTGTAGGACAGTAGCAAATTTCCCTCAAGTGGATGACCTAAGGTTTATCAATCCGTGGGAGGCATATGTTGAAGATGGTCTATCTCAAACAACCCTGCAACCAAATAACAAAGAGTCTCTTGTGTCCCCAACACACCTAATACAATGGTAAGTTGTATAGGTGCACTAGTTCGGCGAAGAGATGGTGATACAAGTGCAATATGGATAGTAGATATAGGTTTTTGTAATCTGAAAATATAAAAACAGCAAGGTAACTAATGATAAAAGTGAGCGTAAACGGTATTGCAATGCGTTGAAACAAGGCCTAGGGTTCATACTTTCACTAGTGCAAGTTCTCTCAACAATAATAACATAATTGGATCATATAACTATCCCTCAACATGCAACAAAGAGTCACTCCAAAGTCACTAATAGAGGAGAACAAACGAAGAGATTATGGTAGGGTACGAAACCACCTCAAAGTTATTCTTTCGGATCGATCTATTAAAGAGTTCATACTAGAATAACACCTTAAGACACAAAACAACCAAAACCCTAATGTCACCTAGATACTCCAATGTCACCTCAAGTATCCGTGGGTATAATTATACGATATGCATCACACAATCTCAGATTCATCTATTCAAACCAACACAAAGTACTTCAAAGAGTGCCCCCAAAGTTTCTACCGGAGAGTCAAGACGAAAACGTGTGCCAACCCCTATGCATAGGTTCACGGGCGGAACCCGCAAGTTGATCGCCAAAACATAAATCAAGTGGATCACGTGATATCCCATTGTCACCGCAGATAAGCATGACACGACATACATCAAGTGTTCTCAAATCCTTAAAGACTCAATCCGATAAGATAACTTCAAAGGGAAAACTCAATCCATTACAAGAGAGTAGAGGGGGAGAAACATCATAAGATCCAACTATAATAGCAAAGCTCGCGATACATCAAGATCGTGCCAAATCAAGAACACGAGAGAAAGATCAAACAAATAGCTCTTGGTACATACCCTCGGCCCGAGGGTGAATTACTCCCTCCTCGTCATGGAGAGCACCGGGATGATGAAGATGGCCACGGTGATGGATCCCCTCGACGGGTGCGAACAGGGTCCCGATTGGTTTTGTGGCTCTGAGAGGCTTGCGGCGGAACTCCCGATCTATTATGTTTCCCCATGGTTTTAGGGTATATTGGTATATATAGGAGGAAGAAATACGTCAGGGGAGCCACAAGGGGCCCACGAGGGTGGAGGGTGCGCCCAGGGGGGTGGGCGCGCCCCCCTGCCTCGTGCCTTCCTCGTTGCTTCCCTTACGTGCACTCCAACTCCCCTGGATTGCTTCCGTTCCAAAAATAACTCTCCCGAAAGTTTCATTCCGTTTGGACTCCGTTTGATATTCCTTTTCTGCGAAACACCGAAACAAGGGAAAAAACAGAAACTGGCACTGGGCTCTGGGTTAATAAGTTAGTCCCAAAAATAATATAAAAGTGCATAGTAAAGCCCATTAAACATCCAAGATGGATAATATAATAGCATGAATACTTCATAAATTTTAGATACGTTGGAGACGTATCAAGTGGCAATGCACTGTCTTTGGCTCTAGAGGCCTTGGATTGCCTGTCTCTGATGGTCTCAACGAGTTCTTCATCATCAGCTTCATCGTCACTTGACGGAACTTAGAAGGTGTCGGCGTTCTGGGAACGGGGGTCCCCAGACTTGCCTGCCTGCGGTCCACGGTGTGGCTCTGCAAGCGGCCCCGTACGTCCCAACTTCACCAGCAAGCACTCAAGACCCTCGCAAAGGGCCAAGCCTCGCGAGGCGGATGACACAAGACCTAAAAGTCCTCCTCGGGAGCGGCCTCACCAGGCAGGCTCGCGAGGGGCGGAGAGATCAAGGCAAGGCAAACCTCGCGAGGTTCTCATGACGTGAGCCATGACGACCAAGGCCAGGCGGGTGCCAGCGCACGCAGTGTCCTTGCTTCCTCTTTGGTGCTAAAGAGGCCAGCGCAGACGAAGAGTACCGAGGCATCAGGCAAAGGTTTCCATACCGATGCAACGAGACCAAGGCCAGCAGGACGGCAGGATGGAGGTCACCATGGAGCCCAAGACGGCGTCACCACTAGAGCCTTTGGCAGGCGAAGACTACTTTTGTCAGGATAGCTTGTACTAGTTGTCCCCCTTCAAACTCGACCGTTGTGGCATCCCTTCCCGCTCAATATTTGGGAAGAGGACCAGGGCCTCTATAAATAGGGCTAGTCACACAGTAGGAGGCATTGAATCCTCACCCACACTCCAGCTCACCTAGCACAAGAACACCTCCCCTTTGGAGGCTGTTCTTCCCTTGTACTGTTCATCCTCAGCCCAAGAGGCAATCCACCACCACCACACTGGAGTAGGGTATTACACCACAATGATGGCCCGAACCAGTATAAATCTTGTGTCCTCGTTTTCTTTGGGTTCGGCAAGCTAGTCCGTGAGATCGTGGAGTGCGAGAGCTGAAGGAAATATGCCCTAGAGGCAATAATAAAGTTGTTATTTATATTTCCTTATATCATCATAAATGTTTATTATTCATGCTAGAATTGTATTAACCAGAAACTTAGTATATGTGTGAATACATAGACAAACAGAATGACACTAGTATGCCTCTACATGACTAGCTCGTTGAATCAAAGATGGTTAAGTTTTCTAGCCATAGACATGAGTTGTCATTTGATTAACGGGGTCACATCATTAGAGAATGATGTGATTGACTTGACCCATTCTGTTAGCTTAGCATTCGATCGTTTAGTATATTGCTATTGCTTTCTTCATGACTTATACATGTTCCTATGACTATGAGATTATGCAACTCTCGAATACCGGAGGAACACTTTGTGTGCTACCAAACGTCACAACGTAACTTGGTGATTATAATGGTGCTCTACAGGTGTCTCCGATGGTACTTGTTGAGTTGGTATAGATCGAGATTAGGATTTGTCACTCCGATTGTCGGAGAGGTATCTCTGGGCCCTCTCGGTAATGCACATCACTATAAGTTTTGCAAGCAATGTGACTAATGAGTTAGTTGCAGGATTATGCATTACGGAACGAGAAAAGAGACTTGCAGGTAACGAGATTGAACTAGGTATTGAGATACCGACGATCGAATCTCGGGCAAGTAACATTATCGATGACAAAGGGAACAACATATGTTGTTATGCGGTTTGACCGATAAAGATCTTCGTAGAATATGTAGGAGCCAATATGAGCATCCAGGTTCCACTATTGGTTATTGACCGGAGACATGTCTCGGTCATGTCTACATAGTTCTCGAACCCGTAGGGTCCGCACGCTTAACGTTCGGTGACGATTTGTATTATGAGTTTATGTGTTTTGATGTACCGAAGGTAGTTCTGAGTCCCGGATGAGATCGGGGACATGACGAGGAGTCTCGAAATGGTCGAGACATAAAGATCGATATATTGGACGACTATATTCGGACATCGAAAAGGTTCCGAGTGATTCGGGTATTTTTCAGAGTACCGGAGAGTTGCGGGAATTCGTATTGGGCCTTAATGGGCCATACGGAAAAGGAGAGAAAGGCCTCAAAGGGTGGCCGCACCCATCCCCATGGACTGGTCTGAATTGGATAGGTAGGGGGGCGCCCCCTTCCTTCTTTCTCCTTCTCCCTTCCCTTTTTCCTATTCCATGTGGGAGGTGGAATCCTACTAGACTAGGGAGTCCTAGTAGGACTCCACACTTGGGTGCGCCCTATGAGGACCGGCCTCCTCCTCCCTCCATCCTTTATATACGTGGCCAGGGGGCACCCCATAGACACAACAATTGATCATTGATCTCTTAGCCGTGTGTGGTGCCCCCCTCCACCATAATCCACCTCGGTAATATCGTAGCGGTGCTTAGGCGAAGCCCTACGTCAGTAGCATCATCATCACCGTCACCACGCCGTCGTGCTGACGAAGCTCTTCCCGGAAGCTCTACTGGATCGTGAGTTCGCGGAACGTCATCGAGCTGAACGTGTGCTGAACGCGGAGGTGCCGTACGTTCGGTGCTGAGGATCGGTCGATCGTGAAGACGTATGACTACATCAACCGCGTTGTTATAATGCTTCCGCTTACGGTCTATGAGGGTACGTAGACGACACTCTCCCCTCTCGTTGCTATGCATCACCATGATCTTGCATGTGCGTATGATTTTTTTTGAAATTACTACGTACCCCAACACTTGCATCCGAGCCAGGTTTATGCGTAGATGTTATATGCACGGGTAGAACACAAGTGAGTTGTGGGCGATACAAGTCATACTATTCGGATTTCGGGTTCCGGCAGACCCTCTAGGTTCGAACTCTGGGGTGCACGCGGAGATCTCGCCCCCTACCTACCTGCACCTCGTCGCCTCGCTAGGATCTAAGCTACCAAAAGAACAACACAAGAGACACAAGGTTTATACTGGTTCGGGCCACCATTGTGGTGTAATACCCTACTCCAGTGTGTGGTGTGGTGGATTGCCTCTTGGGCTGATGATGAACAATACAAGGAAGAACAGCCTCGCGAGGGTGAGGTGTTCTTGTGGCTAGGATCTCGATCGGATTGGATCAAGCTAGGATGAGGCGAGATGTCTCTATCTCTCTCTGTGATTGATTTCTAGATGCCTCTACCCTGTGGGTGGCTAGTCCTATTTATAGGCAAAGGCCTGGACCTCTTCCCAAATATTGGCGGGAAGGCGCCAACAATTAGCCATTTGAAGGGAACATCTAGTACACTTATCTTGACTAAAGTTGGTCCTCGCCTTGCCAAAGGCTCTGGTGGTGGCCTTGGCTTGGGCTCCACGATGACTTCCTTCCTGCCGTTCTGACGGTCTTGGTTTTGTTGCACCAAGCGGATGCCTTTGCTTGATGCTCTCGCTGCGCTTGCCCCTTTGCACCAAAGAGGAAATGAGGACATCTGCTGGGCTGGCGCCCTTGGCGCCCTTGGTCGTCATGGCTTGCATCATGGGCACCTCGTGAGGTACCCGCCTTGATCTCTCCGCCTCCTCGCGAGCCAGCCTGACGAGGCCGTGCTCGAGGAAGCTTCTGTCGTCCGCCCCATGAGGCTTGGCCTCGTGAGGTCTTGAGCTTGTCTTGATGAAGATGGGCCGCCTTGGGCCACCCCTTGAGCCACGCCGTGGCAGCAGGCGAGCAAGTCTGGTACCCCGTTCCCAGAACGCCGACAGTAGCCCCCGGGCCCAAGGCGCGCCTGGACTTGGCTGAGCAGAGAAGTGAAGGGGCAAGTGCGAAGCACCGAGGGCCCTAACAGCCTGCGGCCTTGGGCACCACGTGGCGGTTGATTGGACGCGGGCGCCTTTAGCAACTGCGCGAATCGACAAAAGTGCGGCACCCGTCTAGGTTTTGCCTCCTTTGCCTCCTCTGGTCATTGCCCAGATCCCCTTTCTTGCGCCTTTCCTTCCTGCCTCCGAAATATCCGGATCTACTTTGACCGCGTGCCCTAGCAAAACATGGCGCCTCGCCAGAACCCGACCGGAGCTTGGTACTCACCCGCCTTGGACTCGCCGAACGTGTCGGAGAAGGGCCTTGCCCGGGCGCGCCGGATGGTGGCGGCGCAAGGCAACGATGGGGCAGCGGTGCTCAGGGCCGGCTCCGCCCTTCCCGAGGGACAAGGAAGCACCTTCTATCCGCTCTTCGTGAGCGCCATTGCTGCTGGTCTGGTGCCTCCCTTTTCTGAGTTCCTCTTTTCTGTCCTCCGCCATTACAAACTGCAAGCTCTGCACCTCCACCCCAACTCTGTGCTTCTTTTGGCGATCTTCGCCTACTATTGTGAGGCTTATGGCGGGGTGCAGCCCTCAGTGGCCTTGCTGTGCCACTACTTCTACCTCCGGACCTCTCGCGGTCCCATCTCCGCGTGCGCGAGCTTTGTCGCGTATGGCAGTTCCAACGCCATCTCGAAGCCCGGGAAGAGGATTGAGGGCTTCAGGAGCAAGTGGGTCATGGTAGACGCTGGGCACATCCACCCTCGGCTGATTCTGCCCACGGAGCAGCCCACGACCTCCGACGATTGGTCTTGCGCGGAACTCGTGGATCCCCGCGGCCGGTCTTGGAGAAGATGAGCGGACTGTGGCGGGCAACATGGCGACAGTGAAGCTGACGGTGTGTCGCTCTGAGGAAGTTCTGGAGCACCGGTGGCCCAGCCGTCGATGCTCGCTTCACTGTGGAGGTCCCTTGAGCCCCGCAGTCTTGGCCGGCGAAGATCTGGCGCGGTCCTCAATCTTTGGTCGGGGAGGCGTGGCGGTGGAGGGCACTCCTGTACCCTGTTCCTTGAGATAATTGGGAGCGGCGGTGGAATCCATGCCTGTCTTCAATGGGGGCGTGCCGTGCCCTGGAGGTTCCCGAGGACCCGCGGCCCCAGGCGATCGTGAACTTGTCCTCCGCGACTCCAGCGAAGAGGAGGAAGAAGAGGAGCGGGAAGAGGGCTGACTCGAGGCGACCGACGGGGTCGAGGCGCCCTACTCTGGCGTGGGTCCCGCGCTCTCCGCCTCTTGCCGAAAGCAACAGACGAGGATGGCGACAGCCGGGCGGCGAGCTTGCCCCGATCCCAAGAAGGACAGGACTGGGCTGGTCCCCAGCAGGTCTGCCCGGCTCGAGGCGATCCTGAGGCGTGCCTCCTGCTCCCGGGCCTCTTGAGGCTGATCCTGCAGCCGGCTCTCGGGCTTCAAGTATGGCCGGAGGTTGCTCGAGCCCGTGAGCGATGACCAGTAAGTGCTTGATTCTTGTTTTATTCCTTGCTTTGTCGCTGAGGCTTGACATCTGTATCCCTTGGCTAGGCTGGCGCCTGTGGTGAAGAAGCTGAAGGGAGCCCCCGAGGCTTTGTCTGGGGCAGCGCCTCCGCCCGCGAAAGAAGGTGACAACAAGACACGGGTCTCTCCTGCCCGGTCATCCTCGCGAGGCCTGGCAGAGCTAGCTGGGGTGAGCTCAGCCCCCATGGCCCAAGCGACTCCTGAGGTATCCTTGCCTTACGCCACCGCCGCAGCTGTTGGGGCGCAGAAGGTCCTGCCTCAGGATGTTCTGGTTACGCTGCCGTCCTCTCCTCCTACTCCACCAACTGCTGTCTCTCCGACTCCTCCCACTGTCCTGGATCGTGCTGCTGATGGACTGGACCGGCTGCGACAAGATCTTCAGGTGCCGACCCTCGCTTGGTGGCAGGCGCTTGGGCTGGCCTCCGGTGGGTTCGCTCGGCGCTTCGATCCGAGCGGCGCTGGTTCAGGCCTCGACGGCTTGTGACGAGGAGAAGCAGGCCGTCCTTGGGGCGAAGGCTGCTCGCGACGCCGCCTTGGGGGAGGTAGCTGTCAGATTTCGGGTTCCGGCAGACCCTCTAGGTTCGAACACCGGGGTGCACGCGGAGATTTCACCCGCTACCTACCTGCACCTCGCCGCTTCGCTAAGATCTAAGCTATGAAAGGAACAACACAAGAGACACATGGTTTATACTAGTTCGGGCCACCATTGTGATGTAATACCCTACTCTAATTTGCGGTGTGGTGGATTGCCTCTTGGGCTGATGATGATGAAAAATACAAGGGAGAACAGCCTCGCGAGGGTCTGTTCTTGGCTGGTGCGATGAACTGCTAGGGGGAGTTCAGTCGCTCTCTCTCTGCTGATCCCAGATGCTGGATCCTCTCTCTAGATGCCGGATCAGATGCCCCTACTCTGTGGGTGGCTAGTCCTATTTATAGGCAGAGGCCTTGGGTCTCTTCTCAAATATTGAGCGGGAAGGGCGCCAACAATTGGCCATTTTGAAGGGGAACATCTAGTACACTTATCCTAACTAAAGTTGGTCCTCGCCTGCCAAAGGCTCTGGTGGTGACGCCGGCTTGGGCTCCACAATGACTTCCTTCCTACCGTTGCGACGGTCTTGGTCATGTTGCGCCAAAACGGATGCCTTTGCTTGATACTCTTGCCTGCGCTTGCTCCCTTTGCACCAGAGAGGAAAGGAGACCACTGCGCGGGCTGGCGCCCGCCTGGCGCCCTTGGTCGTCATGGCTTGTGTCATGGGCACCTCGTGAGGTACCCCGCCTCTATCTCTCCGCCTCCTCGCGAGCCAGCCCCGACTGACGGCGCGTGCGAGGAAGCTCCACATCATCCGCTCCATGAGCCAGCCCCTCGCGAGGTCTTGAGATTGTGTTGATGAAGATGGGCCGTCTGGGCCACCCCTTGAGCCACGCCGCAGCCAGGCGAGCAAGTGCAGGTACCCCGTTCCTAGAACGCCGACAGTAGCCCGGGCCCAAAGCGCAGCGGACTTGGCTGAGCGAGAAGCGAAGGGGCAAGTCTGGCGCCGTGGGCCCTAACAGCTGCGGCCTTGGCGCCAGCGTGGCGGTTGATTGGGCGTGGGTGGCCTTGCTTCCCCGACACCTCGGCAAGCTGCATTAATTGACAAGTCCCTACATGCAAGAGGTCATGATTACAGTGATCATGGAAGTCGTGATTGGCCTTCCACAGCTATAAGTGCGGAACGGCGCGTGCCCTTCAGTCCATCTCTCTTTGCTTCTCCTTCTTCTCCGTCCTTGCTCCACCTTGCCGCAATGGCTCCGATCCGCCGGTTCTCCAGCGGAAGAGAAGGAAAGAGCTCCCGAGAGGGTCCCGACCCTTCCGCCGAAGAAATGGCTTGCCCTATCTTTGTTGAGATGAGGCGCTCGGCGGAGGTGTCGAGGCCTTGGTGCAGCGGCCGCCGCCGGTGTTCTGCTGCCCTTGTCGCCCACCTTGAGGGCCCTGCAGAGTTGATGCCCAGCGCCATGGGCGACGCCGCCCGTCGGCGTCGGCGAATCCTGGCGTTGTCGTTGTCCCTCTGGAGTTCATGCGAGGGCTCCTCCCGAGTTTGTGCTCCACGCCGCCGTGCCTCCTCGGTCTTGGATTCATCTTCCTCCCTCCTTCGCTTTTGTGATGCCGCGGGGGATACTTGGAGCTCTGGTTGCGGCCGCGCGGCTGCAACACCCTCGCGACCGGCGGAGGTCGCGATCGTCGCCCGGGCAAGGTCTTCATGACTCGAGGCTGGGCGAGATCGCCAGTCTGCAGGACGAGGCGCCCTGCAATCCACAGGTCACGACGGAGCTTCCATGATGCTCTTCAAGGTCTTGGCAGACGGGCCTTGGTGGAGTCTTCTTTATGCGCCCGGATTCGATCGCCAGGTGTCCGCCGGTTATTCGTCGTTGTTGCCTTGTCATTTGCTTGCGTGTTGCATTTTGCCATGTCATTATCTGCATTTCATATCATGTCATCATGTGCATTTTTTTTCTCATACGTGTTCGTCTCATGCATCCGAGCATTTTCAACGTTGTCCGTTTTGCAATCCGGCACTTCTATGTCCCCCGGCGCCCCCTTTTGCCTCTTTTCATGTGCGGGTGTTAAACGTTCTTAAAATGGACCGAGGTTTGCCAAGCGGCCTTGGTATAGCACCGGTAGACCGCCTGTCAAGTTTCGGGTCATTTGGAGGTCGTTTGCTACCCCATCGGTTAACCGGGTAACCGTAAAAGCCTCTTTTGTCTTGCAGCCCAACACCTCTCCAAAGTGGCCCAAAACCCAGCAAACTCCCTCCATGCTCTCGATGCGTTCGATCACGATCGTGTGACGAAACCGCTCCTCATTTGGACTCTCCTAGCTCCCTCCACCTATAAAACGTCTTCCCTCTCCATTTTGGATGATTTTCCCCGAAACCCTAATTTTCCCTTCCTCCGCGGCGGGACGCGTCCCCCGCGCCGGACACGTCCGCGCCCGGCCGCCGCAGCCACTCCCCTCGCGCCACGTGTCCTCCGCCGCCGTCCCAAGCGCGCCCGGCCGGAGCCAATCCGGGGCAGCAGGCCAGATCCGCCGCCGCCCGGCCGGCCGTGCCCTCCGCGCCCCAGCGCCCGCGCCGAGCCCGTCCCGCCGCCCGCCGCCGCTGCCGCCGCGCCGCCATGACTCGCTCGCCTTCGGCCGCCTCCCTCCCTCCGCCACCTCGGCCTCCGCCGCCCAGAGGCCGAGGTCCCTCGCCCGGCGTCCTCCATCGCTGCCCGCCGTGCTCCTCCGTGATCTCGCCGCCTCGGCGCGCCCGCTCCGGCGCCGCCCGCCGCCCTCCGCGTCCGGCAGCCCTCGTCGCCCTCCCGCCGCCCCGCGATCCGGCGGATCCGGCGAGGCCAGCTCCTCCTCCGCCCTCCCTCGCCCTCTCCGGCGAGCTCTCCGGCGAGCTCGTACCCCTGCCTCGATCTGCGTGCCCGGTCAACCCCAGATCCGGAGGTGATAATTTGCCCAAGTCCTGAATCTGCTGTAATTTTCATGCCATGTTCGTCATGTCGTATCTCTGCATCCGTAGCTCCGTTTCGTGCGTGTAATATTTAAAATTGTTCGTCTCAACGAGTTCTACGTTTCATTCCATTGCATCATGTTCATTTGAGTTCATCTTGATGCCTGAATCATCGTTGCAAGAGTGCTATATGATGTTAATCTGCTGAAACTGTCATAACTTGATGATTTGTCATTTTTGCCATGTTTGATGTGTGCATCCTATGAGGTTGATGTCTACAGGTGTTTTGATCTATGCCATGCCATCTTTCCAGGGGTGCTTGCCATGGATTTTTTTGGGTATTGTAGTGAGTGCATCAAGCTTGTTAAGTAGGGTACTTGCTGTTGCTGTTTTGCATGTCTGAATCTGCTACATCATGATGTTATGTTAACCTGCTTCTACAAGTCATTCTATGCATAATCTGGAGATATTCACTAAGGATGTTTTGTTATACATGTCTTGCTCTATCCATCCATTCCCTTATTTTCAATTATGGAGGGCCATAGCTTGAGTCAATCGAGCTCTACTTTTGCTATAAAATGTTTCCTAGCAGATTGTTTACATGTTATTCAATTTTGCCAAGGTTGTTGTTAGTGATCCATGCACTCTATGAACTTGCTATTGCCATGCTTAGCTTCATAAACATGTCTGCTTACTGTTGGGTTCCTTTCCATGCCATTTATTGCTCTGTGGTGAGTGGTTTCAGCTCACCAACATGCCTACTTATTGTTGTTCCTGCCATGTTTAAATCTGTAATATAACTTGCCATGTTTACATGGGTGCCATGATATTTCCTGTGCCCTTTTGGCTCATGGTCAGTAAGGTACTTTTGTTCTAAGCATTTAGTAGTTTCATGCCATGCCTTTGTTTTCCATGATAAGTTCCCGTAGGATGTTGTTTGATAGCTCTAAACATTGCAACTTTGATGTTATTTACGCCATGTCCTATAAATTACGCCAAGTCTGTGAACTGATATTATATGCAATCTTGCCATGTCTTTTTAAGCATGTTCTAGTGATTTCTGGAGATAGCTCAGTGTTCATGTTTTGTAATGCTTTACCTGTACATCATGCCCATGCCTTTTGTTTTCATATTGTGGTACTGTAGCATGTTGTTTTGGTGCTTGCAATATGCCTAGTTGCTGTTTTGGACAGTTTGTCCTTTAAACTTGTATAGAGTGTATGTGTTGAACCGTTGCTCCGTTTTGAGTGTGCTCTATATGAAACTTGCTTAGAATTTCATGTAGCTTCATATTATCATGTTGCATCCTTGTTTTGAGGTGTTTGCTCGATGTTTGTATGCATTTTGCACCAATGCCATGTTTAACTTGTTTTGCTCATATCTTCTAGGCCGTAGCTCAGAATCTAATGAACTTTATATGTAACTTGACTAGAATTTCGTGTAGATCATCGTGGTGCATCTTAACTTGCTGTTTAACAACTTGAACATAAGGTTTATTCAGATCTGGACCAATTTCGAAATTTGCATATGAGGACTTACCGGAATTGTTATATGTTGTTTCCGGCCTCATTTAAACTTGCTTTGATGTGTTGTTCTTGTTTGCATCATCTCTTGCCATGAGTAGATTCATGTAGTCTTGTCATGCATCATGCTTGGTTGTGCATCATGTCTTGTCTATGTGTGGTGTGTTTACCATGTTGTGTGCTTCTTCTCGATAGTTCCCGTTTCGTTGCGATCGTGAGGATTCGTTAAATCTCGCTTCCGTTCGTCTTCGTGGCTTCATCTTCTTCATGGACTCGTTCTTCTTCCTAGCGGGATTTCAGGCAAGATGACCGCTATCCTGGATCTCACTACTATCATTGCTATGCTAGTTGCTTCGTTCTTTCGCTATGCTGCGCTTGAAGGAAATATGCCCTAGAGGCAATAATAAAGTTATTATTTATTTCCTTATATCATGATAAATGTTTATTATTCATGCTAGAATTGTATTAACCGGAAACATAATACATGTGTGAATATATAGACAAACAGTATGTCACTAGTATGCCTCTACTTGACTAGCTTGTTAATCAAAGATGGTTATGTTTCCTAACCATGAACAAGGAGTTGTTATTTGATTAACAAGGTCACATCATTAGTTGAATGATTTGATTGACATGACCCATTTCATTAGCTTAGCACTTGATCGTTTAGTATGTTGCTTATGCTATCTTCATGACTTATACAAAGTTCCTGCAACTATGAGATTATGCAACTCCGTTTACGGAGGAACACTTTGTGTGCTACCAAACGTCTAGCGTAATCGGGTGATTATAAAGGTACTCTACAAGTGTCTCCAAAGTATATGTTGAGTTGGCATGAATCAAGATTAGGATTTGTCACTCCGATTGTCGGAGAGGTATCTCTGGGCCTTCTCGGTAATACACATCACATAAGCCTTGCAAGCATTGCAACTAATGAGTTAGTTGTGAGATGATGTATTACGGAACGAGTAAAGAGACTTTCCGGTAACGAGATTAAACTAGGTATTGGATACCGACGATCGAATCTCGGGTAAGTAACATACCGATGACAAAGGGAACAACGTATGTTGTTATGCGGTTTGACCGATAAAGATCTTCGTAGAATATGTAGGAGCCAATATGGGCATCCAGGTTCCGCTATTGGTTATTGACCAAGAATAGTTCTAGGTCATGTCTACATAGTTCTCGAACCCGTAGGGTCCGCACGCTTAAGGTTTCGATGACAGTTTTATTATGAGTTTATGAGTTTTGATGTACCAAGGAGTTCGAGTCCCGGATGAGATCGGGGACATGACGAGGAGTCTCGAAATGGTCGAGGCGTAAAAATCGATATATTGGACGACTATATTCGGAGTTCGGAAAGGTTCCGAGTGATTGGGTATTTTTGAGTACCGAGAGTTACGGGAATTCGTATTGGGCCTTAATGGGCCATACGGGAAAGGAGAAAAGGGCCAAAGGGTGGCGCCGCCTCCCTTGGACTAGTCCGAATTGGACTAGGGAGGCGCCCCTTCCTTCCTTCTCCTTTTCCTTCCCTTTCCTTCTCTCCTACTCCTAATACATGGAAGGGTTCCTAGTTGGACTAGGAAAGGGAATCCTACTCCCGTGGGAGTAGGACTCCCCATGGCGCGCCATAGTAGAGGGCCGGCCTCCTCCTCCCTCCCTCCTTTATATCTGGGGCAGGGGCACCCATGGACACACAAGTTGATCTTCGTGATCGTTCCTTAGCCGTGTCGGTGCCCCTCCACCATATTCCACCTCGGTCATATTGTAGCGGTGCTTAGGCGAAGCCCTCGCGACGGTAGAACATCAAGATCGTCACCACGCCGTCGTCTTGTGGAACTCCTCCCGACGCTTTGCTGGATCGGAGCCGGGGATCGTCATCGAGCTGAGCGTGTGCTAAGAACTCGGAGGTGCCGAGTGCGGTGCTTGGATCGGTCGGATCGTGAAGGCGTCGACTACATCAACAGCGTTGATATAACGCTTCGCTTTCGGTCTCACGAGTGCGTGGGCGGACACTCTCCCTCGTTGCTATGCCATCACCATGGTCTTGCGTGTTCGTAGGAATTTTTTGAAATTACTCGTTCCCCACACATGGTATCGAGCCTGGTTTTATGCGTTGATGTCATATGCACGAGTAGAACACAAGTGAGTTGTGGGCGATATAAGTCATCTGCTTACCAGCATGTCATACTTTGGTTCAGCGGTATTGTGAGATGAAGCGGCCGGACCGACATTACGCGTCGCTTACGCGAGACTGGTTTCACCGCTGCGAGCACTAGTTGCTTAAAGGTGACCGGCGGTGTCTGTCTCTCTCATTTTAGTTGAACTGAGTGTGGCTCGCCCGGTCCTTGCGAAGGTTAAAACAGCACCAACTTGACAAACTATCGTTGTGGTTTTGATGCGTAGGTAAGAACGGTTCTTGCTCAGCCCATAGCAGCCACGTAAAATTTGCAACAACAAAGTAGAGGACGTCTAACTTGTTTTTGCAGGGCATGTTGTGATGTGATATGGTCAAGGCGTGATGCTATATTTTATTGTATGAGATGATCATGTTTTGTAACCGAGTTATCGGCAATGGCAGGAGCCATATGGTTGTCGCTTTATTGTATGAAATGCAAGCGCCATGTAATTGCTTTACTTTATCACTAAGCGAGTAGCGATAGTCGTAGAAGCAATAGTTGGCGAGGCGACAACGATGCTACGATGGAGATCAAGGTGTCGCGCCGGTGGCGATGGTGATCATGACGGTGCTTGAGATGGAGATCACAAGCACAAGATGATGATGACCATATCATATCACTTATATTGATTGCATGTGATGTTTATCCTTTATGCATCTTATCTTGCTTTGATTGGCGGTAGCATTATAAGATGATCTCTCACTAAAATTATCAAGAAGTGTTCTCCCGAGTATGCACCGTTGCCAAAGTTAAATGCGTGCCCGGACCACGTGATGATCGGGTGTGATAAGCTCTCGTCCATCTACAACGGGTGCAAGCCAGTTTTGCACACGCGAATACTCAGGTTATACTTGACGAGCCTAGCATATGCAGATATGGCCTCGGAACACGGAGACCGAAAGGTCGGCGTGAATCATATAGTAGATATGATCAACATAAGATGTTCACCATTGAAAACTACTCCATCTCACGTGATGATCGGTTATGGTTTAGTTGATTTGGATCACGTGATCACTTAGATGACTAGAGAGATGTCTGCCTAAGTGGGAGTTCTTAAGTAATATGATTAATTGAACTTAAATTTATCATGAACTTAGTCTGGTAGTATTTTGCAGATTATGTTGTAGATCAATAGCTCGCGTTGTTGCTTCCCTGTGTTTTTATATGTGTTCCTAGAAAATTGTATTGAAAAATGTTAGTAGCAATATTGCGGATTGGATCCGTGATCGAGGTTTATCCTCATTGCTGCCTGAAGAATTATGTCCTTGATGCACCGCTAGGTGACAGACCTATTGCAGGAGCGGATCACGGGCGTTATGAGCGTTTGGCTAGCTCAATATGATGACTACTTGATAGTTTAGTGCACCATGCTTAAACGGCTTAGAATCGGGACTTCAAAGGCGTTTTGAGCGTCATGGACCATATGAGATGTTCCAGGAATTGAAGTTAATATTTCAAGCAAATACCGAGTTGAGAGATATGAAGTCTCCAACAAGTTCTATAGCTAAAAGATGGAGGAGAATCGCTCAACTAGTGAGCATGTGCTCAGATTGTCCGAGTACTTCAATCGCTTGAATCAAGTGGGAGTTAATCTTCCGGATAAGATAGTGATTGACAGAATTCTCTAGTCACCATCACTAAAGTTACTAGAACTTCGTGATGAACTATAATATGCAAGGGATGACGAAAACAATTCCCAAGCTCTTGGCGATGCTAAAATCGGCGAAGGTAGAAATCAAGAAAAACATCAAGTGTTGATGGTTGACAAGACCACTAGTCTCAAGGAAAAGAGCAAAGGGAAGAAGGGAACTTCAAGAAGAGCGGCAAGCAAGTTGCTGCTCGAGTGAAGAAGCCCAAGTCTGGATCTAAGCACGAGACTAAGTGCTTTTGCTACAATGGAACTGGTCCTTTGGGCGGAACTACCCCAAGTATTTGGCGGATAAGAAGGATGGCAAAGTGAACAAAAGTATATTTGATATACAAATTATTGATGTGTATTTTACTAGTGTTCGTAGCAACCCCTCGGTATTTGATACTGGTTCAGTTGCTAAGAGTAGTAACTCAAACAGGAGTTGCGAATAAGCAGAGACTAGTTGAAGGGAAGTGACGATGAGTGTTGGAAGTAGTTCCAAGATTGATATGATCATCATCGTACACTCCCTATACTTTCGGATTAGTGTGGAACCTAAATAAGTGTTATTTGGTGTTGAGAATAAATATGATTTGATCATGTTTATTGCAATCTGTTATTCATTTAAGTAAGAGAATAAATTGTTGTTCTGCTTACATGAATAAAACCTTATATGGTTACACACCCAATGAAAATGGTTCATTGGATCTCGATCATAGTGATACACATATTCATAATATTGAAACCAAAAGATGCAAAGTTAATAATGATAGTGCAACTTATTTGTGGCACTGCCGTTTAGGTCATATTGGTGTAAAGCGCATGAAGAAAACTCCATGCCGATGGACTTTTGGAATCACTTGATTATGAATCATTTGATGCTTGCGAACCGTGCCTTTTGGGCAAGATGACTAAAACTCCGTTCTCGGAACAATGGAACAAGCTCTGACTTATTGGAAATAATACATACCGATGTATGCGATCCAATGAATGTTGATGCTCGTGGCAAGTATCGTTATTTTTCGACCTTCACAAGATGATTTGAGTAGATATGGGTATATCTACTTGATGAAACATAAGTCTGAAATAGTTGAAAGGTTCAAAGAATTTCAGAGTGAAGTGGAAAATCATCGCAACAAGAAAATAAAGTTTCTGCGATCTGATCGTGGAGATGAATATTTGAGTTACGAGTTTGGTCTTCAATGAAAACAATGTGGAATAGTTTCACAGCTCACGCCACCGGAACACCACAACATTATGGTGTGTCGAGCGTCAGAACCGTACTTTATTTTGATATGGTGCGATCTATGATGTATCTTACCGATTTACCACTATCGTTTTGGGGTTATGCATTAAAGACAGCTGCATTCACGTTTAATAGGGCACCATCTAAATCCGTTGAGATGACACCGTATGAACTATGGTTTAGCGATAAACCTAAGTCGTCGTTTCTTAAAGTTTGAGTTGTGATGCTTATGTGAAAAGTTTTCACCGATAAGCTCGAACCCAAATCGAGAAATGCGTCTTCATAGAATACCCAAAGGTAACTATTGGGTACACCTTCTATCACAGATCCGAAAGCAAGATATTTGTTGCTAAGATGGATCCTTTCTAGAGAAGAAGTTTCTCTCGAAAGAAGTGAGTGGGAGGAAAGTAGAACTTGATGAGGTAATTGTACCTTCTCCCTTATTGGAAAGTAGTTCATCACAGAATCAGTTCGATGATTCCTACACCAATTAGTGAGGAAGTTAATGATGATGATCATGAAACTTCAGATCAAGTTGCTACCAAACCTCGTGGTCTTCCAGAGTAAGATCCGCACTGAGTGGTACGGTAATCCTATTCTAGAAGTCATGTTACTAGACCATGATGAACCTACGAACTATGAGGAAGCGATGATGAGCCCAGATTCATGAAATGGTTTGAGACCATGAAATCTGAGATGGGATCCATATATGAGAACAAAGTATGGACTTTGATGGAGTTGCCCGATGATCGGCAAGCCATATTATATAAATGGATCTTCAAGAGGAAGACAGATGCTGATAGTAGTATTACTATCTACAAAGCTCGACTTGTCGAGAAAGGTTTTCGACAAGTTCAAGGTGTTGACTACAATGAGATTTACTCAAGCTGTAGCGATGCTTATATCTGTCCGAATCATGTTAGCAATCGCCACATTTTATGAAATCTGGCAAATAGATGTCAAAACTACATTCTTTAATGGATTTATTAAAGAAGAGTTGTATATGATGCAACCAGAAGGTTTTGTCAATCCTAAAGGAGCTAACAAAATGTGCAAGCTCCAATGATCCATCTATGGACTGGTGCAAGCATCTCGGAGTTGGAATAAGCGCTTTGATAGTGTGATCAAAGCATATAGTTTTATCTGAGACTTGAGGTGAAGCCTGTATTTACAAGAAAGTGAGTGGGAGCACTACAGCATTTCGATAAGTATATGTGAATGACATATTGTAGATCGGAAATAATGTAGAATTATTCTCAAAGCATAAAGGAGTGTTTAAAAGGAGTTTTTCAAAGAAAGACCTCGGTGAAGCTGCTTACATATTGAGCATTAAGATCTATAGAGATAGATCAAGGCGCTTGATAAGTTTTTCAATGAGTACATACCTTGACAAGATTTTGAAGTAGTTCAAAATGGAGCAGTCAAAGAAAGAGTTCTTGCCTGTGTTACAAAGGTGTGAAATTGAGTAAGACTCAAAACCCGCCACGGCAGAAGATAGAAAGAGAATGAAAGTCATTCCCTATGCCTTGGCCATAGGTTCTATAAAGTATGCCATGCTGTACCAGATCTATTGTATACCCTGCACCGAGTTTGGCAAGGAGTACAATAGTGATCTAGGAATAGATCATCGACAGCGGTCAAAATTATCCTTAATGGAATAAGGATATATTTCTCGATTATGGAAGTGATAAAAGGTTAAATCAGTAAGGGTTACGTCGATGCAAGTTTTGACACCGATCTGGATGGCTTTAAGTCTCGATCTAGATACATATTGATAGTGGGAGCAATTAGCCAGAGTAGCTCCATGCAGAGCATTGTTGACATAGAGATTTGCAAAATACATACGGATCTGAATGTGGCAGACCCGTTAACTAAGATTCTCTCACAAAGCAAAACATGATCACACCTTAGTACTCTTTGGGTGTTAATCACATAGTGATGTGAACTAGATTACTGAATCTAGTAAACCCTTTGGGTCTTGGTCACATGGCGATGTGAACTATGGGTGTTAATCACATGATGATGTGAACTATCGATGTTAATCACGTGGTGATGTGATCTAGATTATTGACTCTAGTGCAAGTGGGAGACTGAAGGAAATATGCCCTAGAGGCAATAATAAAGTTATTATTTATTTCCTTATATCATGATAAATGTTTATTATTCATGCTAGAATTGTATTAACCGGAAACATAATACATGTGTGAATATATAGACAAACAAGATGTCACTAGTATGCCTCTACTTGACTAGCTTGTTAATCAAAGATGGTTATGTTTCCTAACCATGAACAAGGAGTTGTTATTTGATTAACAAGGTCACATCATTAGTTGAATGATCTGATTGACATGACCCATTTCATTAGCTTAGCACTTGATCGTTTAGTATGTTGCTTATGCTATCTTCATGACTTATACAAAGTTCCTGCAACTATGAGATTATGCAACTCCGTTTACGGAGGAACACTTTGTGTGCTACCAAACGTCACAACGTAACGGGTGATTATAAAGGTACTCTACAAGTGTCTCCAAAGTATATGTTGAGTTGGCATGAATCAAGATTAGGATTTGTCACTCCGATTGTCGGAGAGGTATCTCTGGGCCTTCTCGGTAATACACATCACATAAGCCTTGCAAGCATTGCAACTAATGAGTTAGTTGTGAGATGATGTATTACGGAACGAGTAAAGAGACTTTCCGTAACGAGATTAAACTAGGTATTGGATACCGACGATCGAATCTCGGGTAAGTAACATACCGATGACAAAGGAACAACGATGTTGTTATGCGGTTTGACCGATAAAGATCTTCGTAGAATATGTAGGAGCCAATATGGGCATCCAGGTTCCGCTATTGGTTATTGACCAAGAATAGTTCTAGGTCATGTCTACATAGTTCTCGAACCCGTAGGGTCCGCACGCTTAAGGTTTCATGACAGTTTTATTATGAGTTTATGAGTTTTGATGTACCAAGGAGTTCGAGTCCCGGATGAGATCGGGGACATGACGAGGAGTCTCGAAATGGTCGAGACGTAAAATCGATATATTGGACGACTATATTCGGAGTTCGGAAAGGTTCCGAGTGATTCGGGTATTTTTCGGAGTACCGGAGAGTTACGGGAATTCGTATTGGGCCTTAATGGGCCATACGGGAAAGGAGAAAAAGGGCCAAAAGGGTGGCCGCCGCCCTCCCCTTGGACTAGTCCGAATTGGACTAGGGAGGGGGGGCGCCCCCTTCCTTCCTTCTCCTTTTCCCTTCCCTTTCCTTCTCTCCTACTCCTAATACATGGAAGGGTTCCTAGTTGGACTAGGAAAAGGGGAATCCTACTCCCGTGGGAGTAGGACTCCCCATGGCGCCCATAGTAGAGGGCCGGCCTCCTCCTCCCTCCCTCCTTTATATACGGGGGCAGGGGGCACCCCATGGACACACAAGTTGATCTTCGTGATCGTTCCTTAGCCGTGTGCGGTGCCCCCCTCCACCATATTCCACCTCGGTCATATTGTAGCGGTGCTTAGGCGAAGCCCTGCGACGGTAGAACATCAAGATCGTCACCACGCCGTCGTCTTGTGAACTCCTCCCCGACGCTTTGCTGGATCGGAGCCGGGGATCGCCATCGAGCTGAGCGTGTGCTAAGAACTCGGAGGTGCCGGAGTAACGGTGCTTGGATCGGTCGGATCGTGAAGACGTCGACTACATCAACCGCGTTGATATAACGCTTCCGCTTTCGGTCTACGAGGGTACGTGGACGGACACTCTCCCCTCTCGTTGCTATGCCATCACCATGGTCTTGCGTGTTCGTAGGAAATTTTTTGAAATTACTACGTTCCCCAACAGCGCTACCTATCACTTGCTGCTCAAGCCTCCCAAATTGCCATGAACCTCTAACCATTGTCACCCTTCCTAGCAACCGTTGTTTCGCTATGTTACCGCTTTGCTCAGCCCCTCTTATAGCGTTGCTAGTTGCAGGTGAAGATGAAGATTGCTCCATGTCGGTTTATGTTTATGTTGGGATATCACAATATCTCTTATATTATTAATGCATCTATATACTTGGTAAAGGGTGGAAGGCTCGGCCTTATGCCTGGTGTTTTGTTCCACTCTTGCCGCCCTAGTTTCCGTCATATCAGTATTATGTTCCCGGATTTTGCGTCCCTAACGCGGTCGGGTGCTTTATGGGACCCCCTTGACAGTTCGCTTTGAATAAGACTCCTCCAGCAAGGCCCAACACTGGTTTTACCATTTGCCTCACCACCACCTATATTTCCCTTGGGAGTAATTAACCCAAGGGTCATCTTTATTCAGCCCCCCCGGGCCAATGCTTGTCTAAGTGTTGGCCCGAACCGAGCAGCCTGCGGGGCCCCCTCGGGGAAACTCGAGGTCTGGTTTTACTCGTAGCTTGACTTATCCGGTGTTGCCCTGAGAACGAGATATGTGTCGCTCCTATCGGGATTGTCGGCGCATCGGGCGGCTTTGCTGGTCTTGTTTTATTACCGTCGAAATGTCTTGTAGCCGGGATTCCGAGACTGATCAGATCTTCCCGGGGAGAAGGAATATCCTTCGTTGATCGCGAGAGCTTATCATGGGCTAAGTTGGGACACCCCTGCAGGGTATAAACTTTCGAGAGCCGTGCCCGCGGTTATGTGGCAGATGGGAATTTTTAATATCCGTTGTAGTAAACTTGAAGCAAACTCTTCTAAAATACACCAACCGTGCGTAATCGGAGTGTCTCTTTTCGGGTTGATCGAGAGGAGAACACGGTTTCGGGTTATGTCGGCGTAAGTAGGAGTTCAGGATCACTTCTTGATCATTACTAGTTGACGACCGCCCTCTGCTTTCTCTTCTCGCCTCATTTGCGCTGGTTAGCCACCATATATGCTTAGTCGCTGCTGCAACCTCACCACTTTACCCCTTCCTTTCCCATTTAAGCTTTGCTAGTCTTGATACCCATGGTAATGGGATTGCTGAGTCCTCGTGGCTCACAGATTACTACACCACCAGTTGTAGGTACAGGTTATGCGATGATCTTGACGCGAGAGCGATGTTTGCTTGTTTGGAGTTCTTCTTCTGCTTCTTCTTCGATCAGGGGATAGGTTCCTGTGTCGGCAGCTGGCTAGCAGGGTGGATGTCGTTTGAGTTTCTGTTTATGATTCATCCGTAGTCGGATGTTGATGTTGTATGATGTATTGTTGTATTCTTGTGGCATTTGTGCCTTATGTATGTATCCCCACTATTATGTAATGTTGATGTAATGATATCCACCTTGCAAAAGCGTTTCAATATGCGGGTCTATCCTTGGTGGGACCGTCGAGTTCCTTTTGGATAGGGTCGCATATTGGGTGTGACAAGTTGGTATCAGAGCCTCGACCGACCTTAGGAGCCCCCTTGATTGATCGTGTAGTTTGGCCGTTGTTGAGTCTAGAAGAAAACTATTTTCGGAGTCTAGTTATATCCGAGAGTAGGAATTCTTTTTACTCCTCAGCCCCTTCGTCTCTCTGGTGAGGAATCTTGACGTAGGTGTTTTGAATTACTCCTCTTCCCGTTCAAATTTTTCTTTAGGATCACGCGGTTAGTTTTCGTTCGTTGTCCATCCTCTTTTGTCCGGTGCATCTCTCGTCAAGTCGACTCGAACCTCTTTGTCTTTGGGAGATCAATCCTCAGCTATTTTCGATCGATGTTGTTTCCCTGTCCGAAGTTGTCTTTGTTTTTCCCGCCCGCCCTCCCTTCTTCTTTCCCGAACCGGAGTCTCGGATTCGAGTATCCATCCTACTCGTGTGAAGTTTTGCTCTCTCCTCAATGATTTCAACCGTGTTTTTCTCTTCAAGATATTCGCTGCTTACCCTTCCAAGTTGCCTCTGCTTTTCCCGCCTCCCACCCTATTATTCCCGGAGTTCGAGTTTCTTCCGACCATCAATTCCATTCGTGTGGAGCCTCTTCAGTCTTCCCTCAATTATTTCAACCGGTGGTTTCTCGTCTAGTTCGTGATTCTTCACCCCTTTTCTTTTCCGGTGGACTCAATTCAAGTTTTTCGGGTTGATCTTATTCTTTTCCCTCGGCTCAAGTGTTTTCCCCTTGCTCGTTCGCCTCTCGCCAGTTTATCCTTCCGGAGTGCTCAAGTCATCTCAAGAGATTCGTCTGTGTTCGAATTAATTCGAGGGAGTCACCTCATTCAAATATTTCATTCATTCCGGTGCATCATCTACCTTTTCAACAATCCTTTTCAACGGTGTTGTAACATCCCGAATTTTCAATTTGGAATGTTATACATTAGGTCATCATGCATATCATATTTTCTCGCATTTTCCGATCCTAGAAAATCTCACGCAACTCAAGGACCTTCGGAGAGAGTTGGAGATTTCATTATTTTTCATATTCGGGATTTCTCAAACTATGAAAATATAGGATCATTGGATTTATTTAATTATCTTCATAAAGTTTTTCCGATACAAAAATTTAAGAGAGGGAATAATATGACTTTCCCAACATTTAGAAAAAATGAAGATTTTATAAATAAATCAAATTTTGGTTTTGAGGATTTATTTGCTTTAGGCAAAAATGAGCATTTTAAAATATGCATATTTGCCCTGCTTTTAAAGTTCATTTTGTTCGACGATTTTAGGAGTCGGGAAAATTTATTTTATTTTATTTGGAGTCCGCTTGGTTTGATTTTATTTTCGTTTAGTTTTGTTTAAAAAACACATACCCGCTTTGGGCAAGGGCCCAGCCGGCCCGCCGCCCGCCCGCCCACCTCCCTTTCCTCACATACCATGGAGGAGGATCCCGCACGCCGCCGCCACGATCAGTGTCCGGCTCGGACTCGTCGCCGTCGCCGCCTGGCTTGCCCCCCCCCAAGGAACCGACCCTCCTTATAACCCCGCCGCCTCCTCTCCCTCATCCCAGACCGCCGCCCTCACCCGAGCCCCGCCGCCGCCGCCGCCATTGCCGCCGCGAGCCGCCGACGCCGCCTCTGTCGCGCTGTCGCCCGACCTCGCCGCCCCTGACCTCACAAGCACCACCGGAGGTCGAGCCCAGCACGCAAGCCGCCGGAGGTAGCCGCCACACCACCGCCTGTCCGTTTTTTTTTTAAAAAACCCGTCCGTTTTTTTTCGCTTTGTTCGGTTTTTTAAAAACCTAGATTGGTTTATTTTTTTCAGTTTTCCTATTTAGTGAACGCTCACCGAACCGCTCGCTTTAATGAACGTGTTCGTTGGATTAGTTCTGTTAACTAACGTCCGCTCTTTTAACCGCTCGCTCGTTTTCTTTTAAACAGGATTTAATCCGTTATTTCAAGTCGATTTCGATCAAATTTTCAAATCTATTTATTTTCTCGCTCGCTTATCGGAATCAGGTGATTCAAGCGCTGAGTTTCGTTTCAAACCGCCGTTCCGACTAACCTACTTAAACGGAGTTTTGCTACTGTAAAATTTTGACCTAGTTTCAGATTGCTAAACCGAGTCGTTCTCTCTCGAGTTTCGACTTTCGATGCTTTATTTGATTCGAGTCTTTTTGCAACCAGGGTTCTTGATTTGAACTCTCTGGTTAGATCGTTTATTCGAGTTTTCCCTGTGCATTAGATGAGTACTTATTGTATGCTTGTTGTTTGTCTGCGTTAGATCACCCGGTCGCCGCTTGTTACTTGAATCTCTAGGTCTCATGGATCATCGCAAGGCAAGTAACACTTGATCATACCTTTTCTACTACCCAATTTTATTGCATTAAGATCAAACCTCAAACACTTGCATGTTTAGGATCTAATTAAATTGTGGGTTTGGGAAGTAGATTTGAGGTAGTACCTATTACTGCTTTTACTTATGAAACCTTGGGAGTTACTTCACGCTTGCTTTTATGCCATGCTATGCTAGTAGACATGGATTGGGTGAGTGAATATCCATGACAGATGTGAGATTGTTAATTTATGGTTTATCTAAGGTGGCAACCTAAACACACATCTGGGTGGATTGAGGCACCTGGTTTCCATCAGACTTGCTCAGATTTCTTCTGACCGCCACCTGTGCTCTAAGGGATCATGAGATTATTCAAACTGGAAACTTCCGTGTGCAGCCACAAGCCAATTATGGGCTCATGCGTAGTTGACTAAGTTGTGCGAACTCTTACGGGTAGGCTAGCTGATGTAGGGGATGTAGGTTGGTACGGTCTACCCACATGTAAGGTGCTAGCGCTTCGAAAGACTATGTCTCGGTCATCGCTTCTCAAACACCATGTAGTGCGAGAACCAGTAGGAGGCGATCGAGTCTTGTGGGGAAAAGTCGCAAACCTCTGCAGAGTGTATAAACTAATCATGATTAGCCGTGTCCCCGGTTATGGACGTTTTGAGTATCTCGTAATTGAATATCATGTGAATCTCAACATGTTACTTCTAATAAAAGTTATTGGGATTTTGATGAGTACTTTTAATTGGGATTGAGGATGTCATCAACCATTCTCAATGTTTAACAACCACCATGATAGTTAAACAAAATTATTCCTTTGTTATAGGGAAAACTAGCTTTATGCAAAATGTAACAGAGAGCCTTACCACCAGCCATATATGCATGTAGTATAGGCTTGTTGTTTCATTACTCTCTATGTGTTACATTGCCAAATATTCCATGTGTCGACCCATTTTCGGCTGCAACTTTCACGTTATGCACTTTTCGACGACTTTAGTAAGGTGTTAGGTCGTGGTTCTATACTCATGATGCCGATGGAGTTGATGGACTCACTTATCTTCCAAGCCTTCCGCTGTTATTATTAGATGGCCTTAAGCCGTATTATTGTATTAAGTTCCCTTGTGGACAACGATGTAATAAGTGTGTGATTGCTACTCTTCTATAAATCCTTCAAGTATCTTGTATGGTGTCGATTCTCGATCCAGGATGACACTGAGCACAGAGACTTGATCCATTCGGGTCTGGTCGCTACAGAGATGGTATCAGAGCACACGCTGACTGTAGGACACGACCACTAAGTTAAAGCCATAGATCACTACTCTCTTCCCATTTTCTAACTCCTCATCTTTTCTACTCTCTTTAGGATGACGGACGAGAAGATCAAGTACACCCAACCAGATGAAGGCACACCTTTTGGATTTCACTTGAAGGAAGTTACCAAGTACCTGAACATTGGACTACCCAGCTTCACCGGAACTTTCAACACCACTCTGCCTGAAGAGGAGCGCTGGAAGATTCAAGCTCACGTTCCAGGAAGGACATTCGCCCCAATCACTAAGCCTATAGATAGCGTTTTCAGTGCACCAACTTGGAGTCTGGGAAAGAGCATGGCAGCTCACATCACCATGGGACGCATTGGAGAAGTTTATCAAGAAGACCTCAAGGACACTATCTACCAGATTTGCGGACGCCGAGATGACAAATGGGACATAGTCAGCACTAAGAAGGATAGGTCCATTGCAGCTTTCATCCAAGAGTTAAATCAGCACATTCGACGCCAGGAGAACCAAATGTGCAATGATATGTTGGAGTTGCGAATGCAAAGGGAAGGATCATCGAACTGGAAGGAGAACTAAAGACTACACGCAAGGACTACATGGATTTAGATCGTAGCTCTCGCAAGACACAATAACGATCTTAAGTACGAGGTCAAGAACTCAAGAAGAAGTTGGCGCCGTGAATGAAGACCAAGATGTCGGTTGCCCAAGCGACTACATCAACATTGACGACACCGATTCGGATCCAAGTGAACCCGACTTTGAAGACGGTCGAGCAGACATCATGGAGTCTTCCACCGGTTCAAATTAGTAGAAGTCCCCCACATATTAATAGTATCCCCTCCATGTAAACATTATAGTACACGCACTTTTGCGATAGTTAGATCGTTGTAAGCCTTTGTTTGATTGAATGAAGTGATTTTGTGTGCATTTGCTCATGTGCATTTGGGTAGTGATTCCCTTAGACCTCAATCTATTCTAAATTCTCGCCTTTTCTAAACCCATCGATGCCTCCGAGACGCGACCCGGGTTCGCTTTTTCCGCCAGAGATCACCCAATTGATCCAGCGAGCGTATACCTCGATTCAAACATTGGTGCGTAACTGTGGCAACAACAACAACAACAACAACAACCCACCGCCACCACCGCTGCGGATCACCCGACTCGCTTCCTTAGACTGAATCCGCGGTGTATTCCAAAGAGCATCGAGCCGATTGTGGCGTATGATTGGCTCCGCAAGATAGGAAGGAGTTGACCATCGCAGGATGCATGATGGTGAAAGAGTGAAGTTTGCAGCTCATCACTTGAAGGACCCGCAGCAAGATGGTGGGAGAATTTTACAGCCACTTACCCGTGAGACACGGTCACATGGGATCAGTTTCAGAAGCTTTTCAGACCGCCCATGTTTCAGCAGGAGCTATGGCTATGAAGAAGCGTGAGTTTCGCAACTTACGCCAAGGAGGAAGGACTGTTGGCGATGTGGATGATTTTAGTAAGTTAGCACGTTATGCCCCGATGACGCTATACAGACGCTGCTAAACAGAGAAGTTTCTAGAAGGACTGAATGATGAGTTCAGATGCCGTTGATGGTAGCAAGTTTCAACAACTACCAGGAGTTGGTAGACCGAGCCTCATGATTGAAGGAAAGCAGCAAGAATTGAGAACTGCAAGCGGAAGTATGGACAGGGAAGTATAACTCGAGCCCAGCAGAAACCACGTTATACCCCTAAATCAGAATTCAGTTTCAGATACCCATGGAGGAGGTAATTCGATAACCATAATGGCACTAAGAATGGGAACGGGAATGGAGGAAGCAATGGACAGAACCGCACCAACCCGTCAACACCATCCAAAGTAGACCTGAGTCATATCACTTGCTTTAAGTGCCGCAAGATCGGGCATTATGCCAATGATCGCCCGTAGGCGAATGGAAATGGCAATGGAAGCTCGAAAGAAGCCCAACCCTTTCAACAGGGGATGTGAACCACATTGATGTGGAGGAGGTTGAAGATCAGCCCGATGCAAGAATCGGTAAGTTTTTGGTTAAGTCATTTATCGCAGCTTGTTCTTTTCGACATCGGTGCATCACATTCATACATATCAAGGGATTTGTGGATAAGTACAAATTACCGACCCAAGCCCTTAGGTCACCCATGCTAGAAACCTCACCCGGAGCAGAATACATGGCTAGTAAATGGTGTGATCGACTACCATTAAGGATTGGACACTATGTTTCCCCTCAAACCTGATAGTTCTGGAATCCCAAGGATTGGATGTGATATTAGGAATGGATTGGTTATCAAGATATGGAGGAAACATAGATTGCTCCACTAAGTCAATTTTTGCTCACCACACCGTAAGGAAGAAGGATCAAGTATGTATCACGGCACGAGCCGAGGAGAGCACAAGTTAATTGCTTATCGTGAGTGGTGCAGAAGAAGTACCATGGTGAAGGATTTTCCGATGTATTTCCTAAGAGTTGCCGTGAATGCCACCGGATAGAGACATTGAGTTTTTGATCGAGCTGCTGCGTGAACAGGCCCGATATCGGTTAATTGCATGTGATGCCCGCATAGGATTTGGCAGAAATCAAGAAGCGATTAAGGAACTATTGTATAAAGGTTTTATACGCCCAAGTTCTTCACCTTGGGGATCACCCGATTGTTAGTGGAGAAGAAGGATGGATCTTTAAGAATGGTTGTTGATTATCGTGGATTGAATGAAGTAACAATCAAGAACAAGTACCCACTACCTATGATAAATGATCTGTTTGATCGCCATAAGGAGCTAAGGTGTTCTCCAAGATCGATTTGCGGTCAGTTATCATCGCTTGAAGATTCGGAGCAAGACATACCCAAGACAGCGCTACTACTTAGATATGGATCGATGAGTATACCGTTATGTCATTTGGACTGACTAACGCACCAGCCTATTTCATGAACCTGATGAACAAAGTATTTATGGAGTTTTTGGACAAGTTCGTCGTGGTGTTCATTGATGACATTTTGATTTTCTCAAGAATGAAGAGGAACATAAGGAACATTTGAGATTGGTTTTGGAGAAACCGAGGAACACCAGCCAGTATGCCAAGTTCAAGAAGTGTGAGTTTTCGCTAAAGGAAGTTGGATTTCTTGACATGTTATATCCGGAGAAGGAATAGCAGTTGACCCCACAAAGGTTGAGACTGCAACCAAATGGGAAGCACCAACGACAGTTGGAGAGATTCGAGTTTCTTGGACTCGCAGGATACTACCAAGATTCATTGAGAATTTCTCAAGGATTGCCAAGCCTATGACCGAATGAATGAAGAAGGATATTATGGAGTATGTAGCAGTTTGCGATGTATGTCGAAAAGTAAAAGCAGAGCATCGGGGCCAAAGCAGGATTGTTACAACCATTGCCGATACCGAATGGAAGTGGATAAACTAGGCATGGATTTCATCACAGTTTGCCAAAGACTCGCTCAGGTTATGACTCGATTTGGGTTGTAGTCGAATCGCTTAACAAAGGCAGCTCATTTCATTCCAAATAAGACTACCTATAGCAGTGCTAAGTTGGCAAAGATATACATGAACAGAATTGTGTGCTTACACGGAGTTCCGAGGAGCATCAGACGTACGAGAGGAACCCAATTTACCTCAAAATTTTGGAACCAGCTTGTACTAAACATTGGGAACTAGATTGAATTCAGACAGCTTTCCACCCATGCATCGATGGATGACCGAGAGAGTCAATCAGATTTTGGAGGATATGTTTGAGAGCTTGTGCACTAGATTATGGATCTAGTTGGGATGATAATTTGCCGTATGGAGAATTTTCTTACAACAACAGCTACCAAACCAGCTTGAAGATGGCACCTTCGAGGCTCAGATGGAAGAAGGTGCAGACACCGTTGTCATGGGACTAAACCGAGATCGCCAATTGTTTGGACCAGATTTGATTAAGGAGTCTGAGAGTAAGGTTAAACTGATTCGAGAGAGGCTCAAGGTAGCCCAGTCCTGCATAAAAGAGCTATGCCGATTGAAAGCGCAGCGATTGAGTATGAAGTTGGAGACAGAGTATATCTTAGAGTATCCCCGCTCGAGGAGTTAAGTGTTTTGGAGTTAAAGGAAAGTTAGCACCACGCTTCGTTGGACCATATAAGATTTTGCAACGCATGGGAGAAGTTGCTTATAAGCTGGAATTGCCGTAAGGACTGTCAGAGTTCATGATGTATTCCATGTTTCTCAGCTTGAAGAAATGTCACCCGAGATAGCAGAGGTACCGCTAAGAGACACAAGTACACCGGAAGCAATTCAGTTGAAGGATGATTTAACATATGAGGAAAGACCGTTAAGATTCTCGATTATGCCAGCAGAGTTACCCGCAGCAAGGTTATCAAGTTTTGCAAAGTTCAAGGAGCCACCACATCAAGATGAAGCCACCGGGAAAGAGAGGAAGTCTTGCTCAAGGACCACCTCACCTATTTTCTAGTTAACCCGAATCTCGAGGGCGAGATTCATCTTATAGGTTTGTAACATCCCAAATTTTCAATTTGGAATGTTATACATTAGGTCATCATGCATATCATATTTTCTCGCATTTTTCGATCCTAGAAAATCTCACGCAACTCAAGGACCTTCGAGAGAGTTGAGATTTCATTATTTTCATATTCGGATTTCTCAAACTATGAAAATATAGGATCATTGGATTTATTTAATTATCTTCATAAAGTTTTTCCGATACAAAAATTTAAGAGAGGGAATAATATGACTTTCCCAACATTTAGGAAAATGAAGATTTTATAAATAAATCAAATTTTGGTTTTGAGGATTTATTTGCTTTAGGCAAAAAATGAGCATTTTAAAATATGCATATTTTCCCTGCTTTTAAAGTTCATTTTGTTCGACTCATTTTTAGGAGTCGGGAAAATTTATTTTATTTAATTTGGAGTCCGCTTTGGTTTGATTTTATTTTCGCTTAGTTTTGTCTTAAAAATCACATACTCGCCTGGGCTAAGGGCCCAGCTGCCTGGCCCATCGCCGCCTGCCCACCCCTTTTCCTCACAAGACGCTCACTGGAGGAATCCCGCCACCGCCGCCGACCAGTGTCCGGCTCGGACTCGTCGCCGCCGCCTGGCTTGCCCCTACCCCAAGGAACCGACCCCCTCCTTATAACCCCGCCTCCTCCTCTCCTCATCCCGCACCGCCGCCCTCACCCGAGCCCGCCGCCGCCTCAGCCGCCGCCGCCGAGCCGCCGCCGCCGCCCGTCAGCCGTCGCCGACCTCGCCGCCTCGCCTGACCTCACGCCACCACGGAGGTCGAGCCTCACGCAAGCCAGCTGGAGGTAGCCGCCACCACTGCCCCGGTCCGTTTTTTTAAAAAACCCGATCCGTTTTTTTTCGCTTTGTTCGGTTTTTTAAAAAACCTAGATTGGTTTATTTTTTCGGTTTTCCTATTTAGTGAACGCTCACCAACCGCTCGCTTTAATGAACGTGTTTGTTGGATTAGTTCTGTTAACGAACGTCCGCTGCTTTAACTGCTCGTCGCTTTTTCTTTTAAACAGGATTTAATCCGTTATTTTCTCAAGTCAATTTCCGATCAAATTTTCAAATCTGTTTATTTTCTCGCTTGTTTATCGGAATCAGTGATTCAAGCGCTGGAGTTTCGCTTTCAAACCGCCGCCCGACTAACCTACTTAAACGGAGTTTTGCTACTGTAAAATTTTGACCTAGTTTCAGATTGCTAAACCGAGTCGTTCTCTCTCGAGTTTCGACTTTCGATGCTTTATTTGATTCGAGTCTTTTGCAACCAGGGTTCTTGATTTGAACTCTCCGTTAGATCATTTATTCGAGTTTTCCTGTGTATTAGATGAGTACTTATTGTATGCTTGTTGTTTGTCTCGTTAGATCACCCGAGTGCGCCGCTTGTTACTTCAATCTCTAGGTCTCATGGATCATCGCAAGGCAAGTAACACTTGATCATACCTTTTCTACTACCCAGTTTTATTGCATTAAGATCAAACCTCAAACACTTGCATGTTTAGGATCTAATTAAATTGTGGGTTTGGGAAGTAGATTTGAGGTAGTACCTATTACCTGCTTTTACTTATGAAACCTTGGGAGTTACTTCACGCTTGCTTTTATGCCATGCTATGCTAGTAGACGTGGATTGGGTGAGTGAATATCCATGACAGATGTGAGATTGTTAATTTATGGTTTATCTAAGGTGGCAACCTAAACACACATCTGGGTGGATTGAGGCACCTGGTTTCCATCAGACTTGCTCAGATTTCTTCGGACCGCCACCTGTGCTCTAAGGGATCATGAGATTATTCAAACTGAAACTTCCGTGCAGCCACAAGCCAATTATGGGCTCAAGCGTAGTTGACTAAGTTGTGCGAACTCTTACGGGTAGGCTAGCTGATGTAGGGGATGTAGGTTGGTACGGTCTACCCACATGTAAGGTGCTAGCGCTCGAAAGACTATGTCTCGGTCATCCGCTTCTCAAACACCATGTAGTGCGAGAACCCAGCGGAGGCGATCGAGTCTTGTGGGGAAAAGTGCAAACCTCTGCAGAGTGTATAAACTAATCATGATTAGCCGTGTCCCCGGTTATGGACGCTTTGAGTATCCGTAATTGAATATCATGTGAATCTCAACATGTTACTTCTAATAAAAGTTATTGGGATTTTGATGAGTACTTTTAATTGGGATTGAGGATGTCACAACCATTCTCAATGTTTAACAACCACCATGATAGTTAAACAAAATTATTCCTTTGTTATAGGGAAAACTAGCTTTATGCAAAATGTAATCAGAGAGCCTTACCACCAGCCATATATGCATGTAGCATAGGCTTGTTGTTTCATTACTCTCTATGTGTTACATTGCCAAGATATTCCATGTGTTGACCTGCTTTTCCGGCTGCAACTTTCACGCTATGCACTTTTCGCATTTATTTGTAAGGTGTTAGGTCGTGGTTCTATACTCAAGTGATGCCGATGGAGTTGATGGACTCACTTATCTTCCAAGCCTTCCGCTGTTATTATTAGATGGCCTTAAGCCGTATTATTGTATTAAGTTCCCTTGTGGACAACGATGTAATAAGTGTGTGATTGCTACTCGCTATAAATCCTTCGGCACTGTGGTGTCAGATTATCGATCCAGGGATGACACCGAGCACGTAGACTTGATCCATTCGGTCCGGTCGCCATGTGTGTTTTTTTTAGTGGGCCCTAACCCACGTGTCTTTTCCTGTGATCTTACCTCGACTCTTCTAATTTCCCGGAGTTATTCTCAATTCTTTTCGAGTTTGACGAAGAATGAATTTCATCACCGATGCCTTTTTCAAGATCGATTTCAAACCATTTCATTGTTGACTCAACCTCTTTGCTTTTCATTCTACCAGAGTACCTCGCTTATTTTGGTGGTGTTTCTCGTCATCATTTGAAGACCAAGAAGAGTTCCTTCTAAATCTTGTCCATTCTCCGAGATTCATGGTGATAGCTCGATGTTATCATATCTAATTGTTTCCAATTGTGCAATTCTTTTCATCCATCCGAGTATTTCAGAGTTGCTTTTCTGTTCGATTATCCGAGGCCTCCATTTCAAAAGATTTCCTCGTCCCAAGTTT
The DNA here is from genome assembly GCA_021605205.1 of Aegilops longissima. Taxonomy (NCBI): domain Eukaryota; kingdom Viridiplantae; phylum Streptophyta; class Magnoliopsida; order Poales; family Poaceae; genus Aegilops; species Aegilops longissima. Next base: position 254,958,537 of record CM038680.1, read on the forward strand.
TCAGCTTCGCTTCTCTCAATTATTCTATATTCGTGCCCTTCGCTCGCTCGCTTCAATATTATCCCGTTCTTCGCTCAAGTGTTCTTTAATCAGCTCACGATCTCTTTGTTCTTTTGCATCTAAATTTCCTCAAGCATATTTGTTCTTCTAATTCTTCCCGTGATTCATTTCTTTCATTAGTCATGTTCAATTCTTATGGTGGTTCGCTCAAGATTCTTTTTCCTTGATTATCATGTTAATCCATTCGTTCTTTCAATTATACCGTGGTTCATGAAGACCTTCTCAAGTTTGCGATATATCACTTCAATCCTTTTCAAGAAGAATAAGTAGTATGCAAAATCTATTGCTTGTCATCAATTAAATTTGATGAAGGATAAGCATACAATTAATCTTATTCTTATTTCATCCAAGTGAGTAATCCCTTCCTTCGGAGTTTGTTCTTGGTGAATAAATTCTAGTTCCGAGTCTTTTCATCTTTTCTTTCCCAGAGTTCAAAGCTTCCTCGGCTATTTCGTCGGAACCTCCATCTAAATCACCACAAGGCTCATCTTATTCTTTATTCCTTCATTCTATCTCCTCATCCTTTTGTCACCGGAGTTCTTCATGGTGGATCGTCATGATTTAATCTTTTCTTCAAGAGTTCATCAAGATTTTGTTGGAGGAGTTCCAGTATCTTTTATTCTCCCGCCTTGAAGAGCAAATAATTCTTCATTTTCTTGGAAAGTGGAGTTTTGCATTCCTTCGCTCTTCTCAGCTATTTCAATCTTTTTCCGCTTGGGCGGTTATCACCTTATAATTTTGAGATGTTTTCCATAAGTCCACAATAAGTTTATTCTTTCGTTGTTGATTTTCTCAACAACTTCAGTTCAAACCTTCCTTCTAAATTCTTTTCATTCCATTCTTCAATTCTTCCGGAGGCTTTGCATTGCTTATCTCGTCAAGTGTCATCCCATCTTGTGAAGTTCATGTTCTATTCCTCCATGTTTTAACCGGAGTGCTGCTTAAATCCTTTCTGTCTTATTCGTTTCTTATCTCGTTCTAACCGGAGTGCTTTCGGAGTCTATCTTGATTCCGTGAGCTTTTGATTCTCGTCATTCTCGTCGTTCCTCTCTTCTTCTCGAGTGCTCTCGATTCTTGCCTCTTCTCTCTTGCGATTCTTGTTTCACCTCATCCTTTTCTCTTCCATCTCGTTCCTAAGATCTCGGGACGAGATCTCTTGTTAGTGGAGGAGTGTTGTAACGCCCCGGATTCGATGCGCCAGGTGTCCGCCAGTTATTCGTCGTTGTTGCCTTGTCATTTGCTTGCGTGTTGCATTTTGCCATGTCATCATCTGCATGTCATATCATGTCATCATGTGCATTTCTTTTTGCATACGTGTTCGTCTCATGCATCCAAGCATTTTCCCCGTTGTCCGTTTTGCAATCCGGCACTCCTATGTCCCCCGGCGCCCCCTTTTGCCTCTTTTCATGTGCGGGTGTTAAACGTTCTTAAAATGGACCGAGGTTTGCCAAGAGGCCTTGGTATAGCACCGGGGTAGACCGCCTGTCAAGTTTCGGGTCATTAGGAGGTCGTTTGTTACCCCATCGGTTAACCGGGTAACCGTAAAAGCCTCTTTTGTCTTGCAGCCCAACACCTCTCCAAAATGGCCCAAAACCCAGCAAACTCCCCTCCATGCTCTCGGTCGTTCGATCACGATCGTGTGGACGAAAACCGCTCCTCATTTGGACTCTCCTAGCTCCCTCCACCTATAAAAACGTCTTCCCCTCTCCATTTTCGGATGATTTTCCCCCGAAACCCTAATTTTCCCCTTCCTCCCGCAGCCGGACGCTGTCCGCCACATGGACACGCCCAAGGCCGGCCAGCCAGCCACTCCCCAAGCCACGTGTCCTCCGCTGCTGTCCCAGCCACGCCACGGCTGCATGGAGCCCATCCGGGGTCAAGGCCCAGATCCGCCGCCACGCCTGACTGACTGCTCTCATACTTCACAGGCCACAGGCTGCTCGTCTCGCTGACGGCCGCCCACACAAGGCCATGAAGCTCTCACTGGCCGCCCGCCTCCTCCTCCGCCACTCTGGCCACACAAGGCCCGAGGTCCTCGCCTCCCGGCTCCTCCAAGGCTGCACCAGGTTCCTCCATTGATCTGCCGCCTCGGCCAGCTCGCCCGGCCTGCGCCGCCCGCCTCCCATCCAAGGTCCGGCCGCCCTCGTCGCCCTCCGCCGCTGGCCGCTGGATCCGGCGGGCCAGCTCCTCCTCCGCCTCCTCGCCTTCTCCGGCGAGCTCAAGCGCTTCGCTCGACCACAGTTCGGTCAACCCTGATCCGGAGGTGATAATTTGCCTAAGTCCCGAATCTGTGTAATTTTCATGCCATTTTCGCATGTCGATCTCTGCATCCGTAGTCTGCTTTCGTGCGTGTAATATTTCAAATTGTTCGTCTCAACGAGTTCTACATTTCATTCCATTGCATAATGTTCATTTGAGTTCATCTTGATGCCCGAATCATCGTTGCAAGAGTGCTATATGATGTTAATCTGCTGAAACTGTCATAACTTGATGATTTGTCATTTTTGCCATGTTTGATGTGTGCATCCTATGAGGTTGATGTCTACAGGTGTTTTGATCTATGCCATGCCATCTTTCCAGGGGTGCTTAATATGGATTTTTTTGGGTCTTGTAGTGAGTGCATCAAGCTTGTTAAGTAGGGTACTTGCTGTTGCTGTTTTGCATGTCTGAATCTGCTACATCATGATGTTATGTTAACCTGCTTCTACAAGTCATTCTATGCATAATCTGGAGATATTCACTAAGGATGTTTTGTTATACATGTCTTGCTCTATCAATCCATTCCCTTGTTTTCAAGTATGGAGGGCCATAGCTTGAGTCTATCGAGCTCTACTTTTGCTATAAAATGTTTCCTGGCAGATTGTTTACATGTTATTCAATTTTGCCAAGGTTGTTGTTAGTGATCCATGCACTCTATGAACTTGCTATTGCCATGCTTAGCTTTATAAACATGTCTGCTTACTGTTGGGTTCCTTTCCATGCCATTTATTGCTCTGTGGTGAGTGGTTTAAGCTCACCAACATGCCTACTTATTGTTGTTCCTGCCATGTTTAAATCTGTAATATAACTTGCCATGTTTAGATGGGTGCCATGATATTTCCTGTGCCCTTTTGGCTCATGGTCAGTAAGGTACTTTTGTTCTAAGCATTTAGTAGTTTCATGCCATGCCTTTGTTTGCCATGATAAGTTCCCGTAGGATGTTGTTTGATAGCTCTAAACATTGCAACCTGATGTTATTTCTGCCATGTCCTGTAAATTCTGCCAAGTCTGTGAACCTGATATTATATGCAATCTTGCCATGTCTTTTTAAGCATGTTCTAGTGATTTCTGGAGATAGCTCAGTGTTCATGTTTTGTAATGCTTTACCTGTACATCATGCCCATGCCTTTTGTTTTCATATTGTAGTACTGTAGCATGTTGTTTTGGTGCTTGCAATATGCCTAGTTGCTGTTTTGGACAGTTTGTCCTTTAAACTTGTATAGTGTATGTGTTGAACCGTTGCTCCGTTTTGAGTGTCCTCTATATGAAACTTGCTTAGAATTGCATGTAGCTTCATATTATCATGTTGCATCCTTGTTTTGAGGTGTTTGCTTGATGTTTGTATGCATTTTGCACCAATGCCATGTTTAACTTGTTTTGCTCATATCTTCTAGGCCGTAGCTCAGAATCTAATGAACTTTATATGTAACTTGACTAGAATTTCGTAGATCATCGTGGTGCATCTTAACTTGCCGTTTAACAACTTGAACATAAGGTTTATTCAGATCTGGACCAATTTCGAAATTTGCATATGAGGACTTACCGAATTGTTATATGTTGTTTCCGCCTCATTTAAACTTGCTTTGATGTGTTGTTCTTGTTTGCATCATCTCTTGCCATGAGTAGATTCATGTAGTCTTGTCATGCATCATGCTTGGTTGTGCATCATGTCTTGTCTATGTGTGGTGTGTTTACCATGTTGTGTGCTTCTTCTCGATAGTTCCTGCTTGCTGCGATCGTGAGGATTCGCTCGCTCACGCTTGGTTCGCCTTCGTGGCTTCATCTTCTTCATGGACTCGTTCTTCTTCCTAGCGGGATTGCAGGCAAGATGACCGCTACCCTGGATCTCACTACTATCATTGCTATGCTAGTTGCTTCGTTCTTTCGCTATGCTGCGCTACCTATCACTTGTCTGCTCAAGCCTCCCAAATTGCCATGAACCTCTAACCATTGTCACCCTTCCTAGCAACCGTTGTTTGGCTATGTTACCGCTTTGCTCAGCCCTCTTATAGCGCTGTTAGTTGCAGGTGAAGATGAAGATTGCTCCATGTCGGTTTATGTTTATGTTGGGATATCACAATATCTCTTATATTATTAATGCATCTATATACTTGGTAAAGGGTGGAAGGCTCGCCTTATGCCCGGTGTTTTGTTCCACTCTTGCCGCCCTAGTTTCCGCCATATCGGTATTATGTTCCCAGATTTTGCGTCCCTAACGCTGGTCGGGTGATTTATGGGACCCCTTGACAGTTCGCTTTGAATAAGACTCCTCCAAAGAAGGCCCAACATTGGTTTTACCATTTGCCTCACCACCACCTACATTTCCTTTGGGAGTAATTAACCCAAGGGTCATCTTTATTCAGCCCCCCGGCCAATGCTTGTCTAAGTGTTGGTCCGAACCGAGCAGCTCATGGGCCCCTCGGGAAACTCGAGGTCTGGTTTTACTCAGAGCTTTACTTATCCGTGTTGCCTCGAGAACGAGATATGTGCAACTCCTATCGGATTGTCGGCAGATCGGGCGGCTTTGCTGGTCTTGTTTTATTACTGTCGAAATGTCTTGTAGCCGGGATTCCGAGACTGATCGGATCTTCCGGGAGAAGGAATATGCTTCGCTGATCGCGAGAGCTTATCATGGGCTGTTGGGACACCCTGCAGGTATAAACTTTCGAGAGCCGTGCCCGCGGTTATGTGGCAGATGGGAATTTGTTAATATTCGGTTGTAGTAAACTTGAAGCAAACTCTTCTAAAATACACCAACCGTAAAGTAATCGTGAGTGTCTCTTTTCGGGTTGATCGAGAGGAGAACACGGTTTCGGGTTATGTCCGACGTAAGTAGGAGTTCGTGATCACTTCTTGATCATTACTAGTTGACGACTGCTCCTATGTTTCTCTTCTCGCCTCATTTGCGTTGGTTAGCCACCATATATGCTTAGTCGCTGCTGCAACCTCACCACTTTACCCCTTCCTTTCCCATTTAAGCTTTGCTAGTCTTGATACCCATGGTAATGGGATTGCTGAGTCCTCGTGGCTCACAGATTACTACACCACCAGTTGCAGGTACAGGTTATGCGATGATCTTGACGCGAGAGCGATGTTTGCTTGTTTGGAGTTCTTCTTCTGCTTCTTCTTCGATCAAGGGATAGGTTCCAGGTCGGCAGCCTGGGCTAGCAGGGTGGATGTCGTTTGAGTTTCTGTTTATGATTCATCCGTAGTCGAATGTTGATGTTGTATGACGTATTGTTGTATTCCTGTGGCATTTGTGCCTTATGTATGTATCCCCACTATTATGTAATGTTGATGTAATGATATCCACCTTGCAAAAGCGTTTCAATATGCGGGTCTATCCTTGGTGGGACCGTCGAGTTCCTTTTGGATAAGGTCGATATTGGGCGTGATAAGTTGGTATCGAGCCTCGACCAACCTTAGGAGCCCCTTTATTGATCGTAGTTTGGCCATTGTTGAGTCTAGAAGAAAACTGTTTTCGAGTCTAGTTATATCCGAGAGTAGGAATTCTTTACCCTCAGCCCCATCGTCGCCTCGTGAGGAATCTTGACGTAGTTGTTTTGAATTACTCCTCTTCCGCTCAAATTTTTCTTTAGGATCACGCGTTAGTTTTCGCTCGTTGTCCATCCTCTTTGTCCGGTGCATCTCTCGCCAAGTCGACTCGAACCTCTTTGTCTTTGGGAGATCAATCCTCAGCTATTTTCGATCGATGTTGTTTCCCGTCCAAGTTGTCTTTGTTTTTCCCGCCCGCCTCCCTTCTTCTTTCCCGAACCGAGTCTCAGATTCGAGTATCCATCCTACTCGTATGGTTTTGCTCTCTCCTCAATGATTTCAACCGTGTTTTTCTTCAAGATATTCGCTGCTTACCCTTCCAAGTTGCCGCTGTTTTTCCCGCCTCCCACCCTATCATTCCCGGAGTTCGAGTTTCTTCCGACCATCAATTCCATTCGTGTGGAGCCTCTCCAGTCTTCCCTCAATTATTTCAACTGGTGGTTTCTCGTCTAGTTCGTCATTCTTCACCCCTTTTCTTTTCCGGTGGACTCAATTCAAGTTTTTCGGTTTATCTTATTCTTTTCCTCGCTCAAGTGTTTTCCTTGCTCGCTCGCTTCTCGCCACTTTATCCTTCCGGAGTGCTCAAGTCATCTCAAGAGATTCGTCTGTGTTCGAATTAATTCGAGGGAGTCACCTCATTCAAATATTTCATTCATTCCGGTGCATCATCTACCTCTTCAACAATCCTTTTCAACGGTCTTTTCTTTTTAGTGGGCCCTAACCCACAGGTCTTTTCCCAGGATCTTACCTGACTCTTCTAATTTTCCCGGAGTTATTCTCAATTCTTTTCGGAGTTTGACGTAAGAATGAATTTCATTAGTCAGATGCCTTTTTCAAGATCGATTTCAAACCATTTCATTGTTGACTCAACCTCTTTGCTTTTCATTCTACCGGAGTACCTCAGTTATTTTGGTGGTGTTTCTCGTCATCATTTGAAGACCGAAGAAGAGTTCCTTCTAAATCTTGTCCATTCTCCCGGAGATTCATGGTGATAGCTCGATGTTATCATATCTAATTGTTTCCAGCCAGTAATTCTTTTTCATCCATCCGAGTATTTCAGAGTTGCTTTTCTGTTCCGATTATCCGAGGCCTCCATTTCAAAAGATTTCCTCGTCCCAAGTTTTCAGCTTCGTTTCTCGCTTATTCTATATTCGTGTCTTTCGCTCGCTTCAATATTATCCCGTGCTTCGCTCAAGTGTTCTTTAATCAGCTCACGATCTCTTTGTTCTTTTGCATCTAAATTTCCTCAAGCATATTTGTTCTTCTAATTCTTCCCGGTGATTCACTCTCTTTCATCAGTCATGTTCGAATTCTTATGGTGGTTCGTTCAAGATTCTTTTTCCTTTATTATCATGTTAATCCATTCGTTCTTTCAATTATACCGGTGGTTCATGAAGACCTTCTCAAGTTTGCGATATATCACTTCTCAATCCTTTTCAAGAAGAATAAGTAGTATGCAAAATCTATTGCTTGTCATCAATTAAATTTGATGAAGGATAAGCATACAATTAATCTTATTCTTATTTCATCCAAGTGAGTAATCCCTTCCTTCGGAGTTTGTTCTTGGTGAATAAATTCTAGTTCCGAGTCTTTTCATCTTTTCTTTCCCAGAGTTCAAAGCTTCCTCGGCTATTTCGTCGGAACCTCCATCTAACTCACCGCAAGGCTCATATTATTCTTTATTCCTTCATTCTATCTCATCATCCTTTTGTCACCGGAGTTCTTCATGGTGGATCGTCATGATTTAATCTTTTCTTCAAGAGTTCATCAAGATTTTGTTGGAGGAGTTCCAGTATCTTTTATTCTCCCGCCTTGAAGAGCAAATAATTCTTCATTTTCTTGGAAAGTGGAGTTTTGCATTCCTTCGTTCTTCTCAGCTATTTCAATCTTTTCCGCTTGTGGGCGGTTATCACCTTATAATTTTGAGATGTTTTCCATAAGTCCACAACAAGCTTATTCTTTCGTTGTTGATTTTCTCAACAACTTCAGTTCAAACCTTCCTTCTAAATACTTTTCATTCCATTCTTCAATTCTTCCGGAGGCTTTGCATTGCTTATCTCGTCAAGTGTCATCCCATCTTGTGAAGTTCATGTTCTATTCCTCCATGTTTTAACCGGAGTGCTGCTTAAATCCTTTCAGTCTTATTCGTTTCTTATCTCGTTCTAACCGGAGTGCTTTCAGAGTCTATCTTGATTCCGTGAGCTTTCGATTCTCGTCATTCTCGTCGTTCCTCTCTTCTTCTCGAGTGCTCTCGATTCTTGCTCTTCTCTCTTGCGATTCTTGTTTCACCTCATCCTTTTCTCTTCCGTCTCGTTCCTAAGATCTCGGGACGAGATCTCTTGTTAGTGGAGGAGTGTTGTAACGCCCCGGATTCGATGCGCCAGTGTCCGCCAGATTATTCGTCGTTGTTGCCTTTGTCATTTGCTTGCGTGTTGCATTTTGCCATGTCATCATCTGCATGTCATATCATGTCATCATGTGCATTTCTTTTTGCATACGTGTTCGCCTCATGCATCCGAGCATTTTCCCGTTGTCCGCTTTTGCAATCCGCACTTATGTCCCCCGGTGCCCCTTTTGCCTCTTTTCATGTGCGGGTGTTAAACGTTCTTAAAATGGACCGAGGTTTGCCAAGCGGCCTTGGTATAGCACCGGGGTAGACCGCCTGTCAAGTTTCGGGTCATTTGGAGGTCGTTTGCTACGCCATCGGTTAACCGGGTAACCGTAAAAGCCTCTTTTGTCTTGCAGCCCAACACCTCCCCAAAATGGCCCAAAACCCAGCAAACTCCCCTCCATGCTCTCGGTCGTTCGACCACGATCGTGTGGACGAAAACCGCTCCTCATTTGGACTCTCCTAGCTCCCTCCACCTATAAAAACGTCTTCCCCTCTCCATTTTCGGATGATTTTCCCCCGAAACCCTAATTTTCCCTTTCCTCCAGCAGCTGACGCCCGCTCGCCAAGGCTGACACGCCCAAGGCCGCCAGAGCCACTCCCTCGCGCCACGTGTCCTCCGCCTGCCCTCAAGGCTGCCTGCATGAGCACATCCGGGGCCCCAAGGCCTCAGATCCGCCGCCGCTGCCTGACTGCGTTCTCCATACATTTCACAAGGCCTGGCCGTCTGGCCAGCCCGCCGCCTTCTCCTTCCGCCACCTTGGCCTCACACATGGGGCCTGAGGTCTCGCCACAAGGCCCTCCATACGCTTCCATTGTGCTCCTCCGCCGATCTGCTGCTGCTTGCTGCTCCGCCCGGCCTCGCTCTCCGGCTGCCCTTGTCGCCCTCCGCCGCTGCCATGGCCACGGATCCGGCCGATCCGGTCGGGCCAGCTCCTCCTCCGCCTCCTCGCTTCTCCGATGAGCTCGCTTCCGCTCGACCACGGTTCGGTCAACCCTAGATCCGGAGGTGATAATTTGCCTAAGTCCCGAATCTGTCAGAATTTTCATGCCAAGTTCGCTCATGTCAGATCTCTCAAGCATCCGTAGTCTGCTTCGTGCGTGTAATATTTCAAATTGTTCGCCTCAACGAGTTCTACATTTCATTCCATTGCATCATGTTCATTTGAGTTCATCTTGATGCCTGAATCATCGTTGCAAGAGTGCTATATGATGTTAATCTGCTGAAACTGTCATAACTTGATGATTTGTCATTTTTGCCATGTTTGATGTGTGCATCCTATGAGGTTGATGTCTACAGGTGTTTTGATCTATGCCATGCCATATTTCCAGGGGTGCTTTCCATGGATTTTTTTGGGTCTTGTAGTGAGTGCATCAAGCTTGTTAAGTAGGGTACTTGTTGTTGCTGTTTTGCATGTCTGAATCTGCTACATCATGATGTTATGTTAACCTGCTTCTACAAGTCATTCTATGCATAATCTGGAGATATTCACTAAGGATGTTTTGTTATACATGTGTTGCTCTATCCATCCAAGCCCTTGTTTTCAATTATGGAGAGCCATAGCTTGAGTCAATCGAGCTCTACTTTTGCTATAAAATGTTTCCTGGCAGATTGTTTACATGTTATTCAATTTTGCCAAGGTTGTTGTTAGTGATCCATGCACTCTATGAACTTGCTATTGCCATGCCTAGCTTCATAAACATGTCTGCTTACTGTTAGGTTCCTTTCCATGCCATTTATTGCTCTGTGGTGAGTGGTTTAAGCTCACCAACATGCCTACTTATTGTTGTTCCTGCCATGTTTAAATCTGTAATATAACTTGCCATGTTTACATGGGTGCCATGATATTTCCTGTGCCCTTTTGGCTCATGGTCAGTAAGGTACTTTTGTTCTAAGCATTTAGTAGTTTCATTCCATGCCTTTGTTTGCCATGATAAGTTCCCGTAGGATGTTGTTTGATAGCTCTAAACATTGCAACCTGATGTTATTTCTGCCATGTCCTGTAAATTCTGCTAAGTCTGTGAACCTGATATTATATGCAATCTTGCCATGTCTTTTTAAGCATGTTCTAGTGATTTCTGGAGATAGCTCAGTGTTCATGTTTTGTAATGCTTTACCTGTACATCATGCCCATGCCTTTTGTTTTCATATTGTGGTACTGTAGCATGTTGTTTTGGTGCTTGCATGTTTGATGTGTTTTTCCATGTCCAGCCTGATTTGTCATTTTTTTCATGTTTGATGTGTGCATCCTATGAGGTTGATGTCTACAGGTGTTTTGATCTATGCCATGCCATATTTCCAGGGGTGCTTTCCATGGATTTTTTTGGGTCTTGTAGTGAGTGCATCAAGCTTGTTAAGTAGGGTACTTGCTGTTGCTGTTTTGCATGTCTGAATCTGCTACATCATGATGTTATGTTAACCTGCTTCTACAAGTCATTCTATGCATAATCTGGAGATATTCACTAAGGATTTTTTGTTATACATGTCTTTCTCTATCCATCCATGCCCTTGTTTTCAATTATGGAGGGCCATAGCTTGAGTCAATCGAGTTCTACTTTTTCTATAAAATGTTTCCTGACAGATTGTTTACATGTTATTCAATTTTGCCAAGGTTGTTGTTAGTGATCCATGCACTCTATGAACTTGCTATTTCCATGCTTAGCTTCATAAACATGTCTGCTTACTGTTGGGTTCCTTTCCATGCCATTTATTGCTCTGTGGTGAGTGGTTTAAGCTCACCAACATGCCTACTTATTGTTGTTCCTGCCATGTTTAAATTTGTAATATAACTTGCCATGTTTACATGGGTGCCATGATATTTCCTGTGCCCTTTTGGCTCATGGTCAGTAAGGTACTTTTGTTCTATGCATTTAGTAGTTTCATGCCATGCCTTTGTTTGCCATGATAAGTTACTATAGCATGTTGTTTGATAGCTCTAAACATTGCAACCTGATGTTATTTCTGCATGTCCTGTAAATTCTGCTAAGTCTGTGAACCTGATATTATATGCAATCTTGCCATGTCTTTTTAAGCATGTTCTAGTGATTTCTGGAGATAGCTCAGTGTTCATGTTTTGTAATGCTATACCAGTACATCATGCCCATGCCTTTTGTTTTCATATTGTGGTACCGTAGCATGTTGTTTTGGCGCTTGCAATATGCCTAGTTGCTGTTTTGGACAGTTTGTCCTTTAAACTTGTATAGAGTGTATGTGTTGAACCGTTGCTCCGTTTTGAGTGTGCTCTATATGAAACTTGCTTAGAATTGCATGTAGCTACATATTATCATGTTGCATCCTTGTTTTGAGGTGTTTGCTTGATGTTTGTATGCATTTTGCACCAATGCCATGTTTAACTTGTTTTGCTCATATCTTCTAGGCCGTAGCTCGTAATCTAATGAACTTTATATGTAACTTGACTAGAATTTCGTAGATCATCGTGGTGCATCTTAACTTGCTGTTTAACAACTTGAACATAAGGTTTATTCAGATCTGGACCAATTTCGAAATTTGCATATGAGGACTTACCGGAATTGTTATATGTTGTTTCCGGCCTCATTTAAACTTGCTTTGATGTGTTGTTCTTGTTTGCATCATCTCTTGCCATGAGTAGATTCATGTAGTATTGTCATGCATCATGCTTGGTTGTGCATCATGTCTTGTCTATGTGTGGTGTGTTTACCATGTTGTGTGCTTCTTCTCGATAGTTCCTGCTTGCTATGCGATCGTGAGGATTCGCTCGCTCACGCTTGGTTCTGCCTTCGTGGCTTCATCTTCTTCATGGACTCGCTTCTTCTTCCTAGCGGGATTTCAGGCAAGATGACCACTACCCTGGATCTCACTACTATCATTGCTATGCTAGTTGCTTCGTTCTTTCGCTATGTTGCGCTACCTATCACTTGCTGCTCAAGCCTCCCAAATTGCCATGAACCTCTAACCATTGTCACCCTTCCTAGAAACCGTTGTTTGGCTATGTTACTGCTTTGCTCAGCCCCTCTTATAGCGTTGCTAGTTGCAGGTGAAGATGAAGATTGCTCCATGTCGGTTTATGTTTATGTTGGGATATCACAATATCTCTTATATTATTAATGCATCTATATACTTGGTAAAGGGTGGAAGGCTCGGCCTTATGCCCGGTGTTTTGTTCCACTCTTGCCGCCTAGTTTCTGCTATATCGGTATTATGTTCCTGGATTTTGCGTCCCTAACACGGTCGGGTGATTTATGGGACCCCTTGACAGTTCGCTTTGAATAAGACTCTCCAAAGAAGGCCCAACATTGGTTTTACCATTTGCCTCACCACCACCTACATTTCCCTTGGGAGTAATTAACCCAAGGGTCATCTTTATTCAGCCCCCGGGCCAATGCTTGTCTAAGTGTTGGTCCGAACCGAGCAGATTCGCAGGCTCCCTCGGGAAACTTGAGGTCTGGTTTTACTCGTAGCTTGACTTATCCGGTGTTGCCTCGAGAACGAGATATGTGCAGCTCCTATCGGGATTGTCGGCGATCGGGCGGCTTTTGCTGGTCTTGTTTTATTATCTGTCAAATGTCTTGTAGCCGATTCCAAGACTGATCGGATCTTCCCGGGAGAAGGAATATCCTTCGTTGATCGCGAGAGCTTATCATGGGCTGTTGGGACACCCTCAGGGTATAAACTTTCGAGAGCCGTGCTCTGCGTTATGTGGCAGATGGGAATTTGTTAATATCCGTTGTAGTAAACTTGAAGCAAACTCTTCTAAAATACACCAACCGTAAGCGCAGAATCGTGAGTGTCTCTTTTCGGGTTGATCGAGAGGAGAACACGGTTTCGGGTTATGTCTCGACGAAGTAAGAGTTCGTGATCACTTCTTGATCATTACTAGTTGATGACCGCTCTTCCTGCTTTCTCTTCTCACTCTCATTTATGCTTGGTTAGCCACCATATATGCTTAGTCGCTGCTGCAACCTCACCACTTTACCACTTCCTTTCCCATTTAAGCTTTGCTAGTCTTGATACCCATGGTAATGGGATTGCTGAGTCCTCGTGGCTCACATATTACTACACCACCAGCCAGGTGTACAGGTTATGCGATGATCTTGACGCGAGAGCGATGTTTGCTTGTTTGGAGTTCTTCTTCCGCTTCTTCTTCGATCAAGGGATAGGTTCCAGTGTCGGCAGCCCGGGCTAGCAGGTGGATGTCGCTTGAGTTTGTTTATGATTCATCCGTAGTCGGATGTTGATGTTGTATGATGTATTGTTGTATTCTTGTGGCATTTGTGCCTTATGTATGTATCCCCACTATTATGTAATGTTGATGTAATGATATCCACCTTGCAAAAGCGCTTCAATATGCGGGTCTATCCTTGGTGGGACCGCGAGTTCCTTTTGGATAGGGTCGATATTGGGCGTGATACCTGCCCCGAGAGAGGTGGTCGGGCCCCGCCATGGCGAGTACCAGCTCGCGATCGCTTCCCTCAGCCGCCCTCAGCGGCGGGGCGCTTGAGGGTCCAGCGACTCACCGAGCTCTTCGCGACTCGAGATGAGCGACGACAGCTACGAGCCCCGAGCCTGCGCCGCCTCGAGCAGACGGCTCACCAGCCGCCGCCTCGATCTGATGAGGTTGGCGGTGCCCGCGCCCCATTGTTGATGATGGCGCTTCTTGCAGGGCACGTAGTTAGCGTTTTAGGATATGTTCCCGCGAGGAATCGAAAAAGCGCGCCTCGTGGGGGCTTGTAAGGTGCCTGTGGTTCTGTTTGTTAATATAGTCCTTTCCATGAAGTAGTGCGAGATGCTCATTCCGTCTTAGCTTAGTTCTTCCTTTCGAACATCACGAGGGCTTGGTGCTCTACGCCGACAGGTCCCGGTCCCAAGGCAGGCTTTAGCCGTCGCTGGTATGCCAGGTCGCAATGCCGTGGTCAAGGCCAGGAAGTGAGCGGCCCGGGGTCCAGTAAGAGCCCCTGAGTCGCGATGCTCAGGAGGTCCCCTTTAGCTCTCAAGCAGCCATCGTTCGGTGAGAAAGGATCGCGACATTGCTAACACGGGATTTCATTGGGTGCGGGGACGGTGCTGCGATAGCTAGTGTTTCCGGAGGGTGACTTATCTCGAGAGTCAGGAACCGCTTCCTGGTGCGATGCTAGGTCCGCGCATCGGCCGGCGAGGGGTTGCTCGGCGAGGTCCCTCGCTGTCTCTTCCCTCTCCCTTTGCTCCCCTTTCGCTTACGCCCTCGGGTCCCGCCCTCGAGCTGGTCTCACCGCCGCTGGTGTGCTGTGTCGTGATGCCGTGGACAAAGCCGAGGGTGAGGGCTGGAGAGCCAGAGCCCCGAGTCGCGATGCTCGTGTACCCCCTTTAACGTGCAAGCGGTTCGCGTGGACGAGAGTGAAGAAGACGCCGTGAGGGCCTCGCTTGGCGCTGCTCCTTGAAGGTATCCTGCAAGCTCACCAGAAAAAGGACAAGAGTCCGCTATGACAAGCGACGGTCAGCTGTTGGTTGCTTTGGAGAGGTGACGAGGCACTGAAGGCCTCACGAGGTGGCGCTGTGCGGGGCTGCCGCGGCCAGAGCTCAGCCATTCAGGTTTGTCGGCGCTGCGAGACGGACCCATGCGCAAGCGCCGGCCGCTGGGGAGCAGCTCCATCAGTTGGTGCCGCTGAGCGGGCAACTTGGTCAAGCACGTTAATCACGAAGAAGCAAGTTCATTTAGATAGATGCAGAAGGCCGACGTCACTGGTCTGGCCCGAGCGACTGGGATGATGCAACCCGAGGGCGCCCAACAAAGTAAGCTAAGAACATGAAGTAAGAGATACACGCCGCAGGATGGACCCACGCTGCTCGAATAATGCAGCCCTGGGGGCTCCCACTGAAATGAAACTTGAAGGATGTCACCGATAACGTTGAAGACGGCGAATGTTGAAGTAGCGGACGCCGGGCTGCGGAAGCCGATCTTCACGAGCCTCGTGCCCAGAGCCACGAGAGGCCCGGAGGCGCTGGTGTCTCCTTGTGGACCATCTCCATTTCCGCCAGGATTGCGGAACGCCTGCCTCTTGAACCTCCAGATGCTCCTCATGAGGCGTTGGTACGCATGTTGCTGCTCGCATGCCGAGGGCATGCGAACGTAGCTGTGGGTGGCTCTTCGCAGCGCCTGCTGTGAGGGCTAGAAGCGCCTCGAGAGGCGGCTCTGCTGAGCCCTGGTATGTCGATGCAGACGCTGCAGCCCACCATCCTCGCCTGGATGGGGAGCTACGGCGGTAAGCGGCCGCTGCCACTCATGACTCTTGACTCCTGCAACTCCCGCGTGATCCGACCGACGAACTCCCGAGGGTTTGGCGCCTGCCTTGCTCCTTCCCCGAGGGAAACGTGCTTGAAACACGCCCAAGTGGTGCCCAAGCTCCTCCTCAGGACTTAGCAAGGTCGGTGGCCCTCCAGAGAGAGCCCCGAGCCTTGCTTGAGGAGGGCGCCGCGCGCCTTCCTATGCGATGTATGAGGTGCCTCGAGCAGCGCTGGCCCTCAAGGGCCTGCCTCCCGGGGTCGGGCCCGGCGATGTCTTTTCTTGGGAGCGGTCTCAGGAGCCGCACGCCTCGCGATCTGGTCTTCAAGTGATGCGGCTTGAAAAGCTCGCCCAGGAGCACACTGCTGCTCTCTTCACAAGGCACCGCGGATGACTCCGCCGCTTCTCGGCATCTTGAGGACGCTAGCCGTGATGAGTCACGGCCATGAACTTGGCCAGAGCTGGGTACCCGAGGATGGCATTGTATGGCAGGCTAATGTGGGCTACATCAAGTCGGCGAGCTTGGTGTGGTAGTTGTCGCACAGCACCAAGGCTTACAGGAGGCGGACCTGCCTAATCGGAACCGTGGAGCCATTGGTGACCCGAGAAAGGCTTGGTTGGCTGAAGCTGATTGTAAGGCACTTGGATATTGTTGAATGTCTCTACGGATAGGACATTGAGCCCTGCCCGCCGCCGATGAGGGTCCCGTGACTTGCACGTTGTCGATGATTGGGGAACAAAGCATCGAGGACTCGCTATGGTCCAAGACTTCACCGATCCGCTGAGCTGAACATGATGGCACACGCCGACCACTTGAGAGGGCGGTGGCTTCGAGCTTGGGAGGACTGCATTTACTTCATGGGCTAACTGCTTGAAGATGCGCTGGAGGTGGGCTTGAGCTCCGCCCAGATGCAAGCGATCGCTGTGGCTCCCTGAAGCCCCCAGCCCCTCGGCCCCGATGATGGTCCTCGTTTCTCCTTGGCTGCGGTGGCAGAGGAGGGAGGCCCGCATTTCCTTGCGGGCGATCCTCGCGAGGCTGATCCCTCTAGTCTCCCTCGTGAGGCTGATCTTGCCAGCGATCCTCGAGAGGTCGGTCACACACCCTTGACGAGGGCCATGGTCTTCCAACATTCCTAAGTTTTTCCTCCTCCTCGGCAGTAGCCTCGATCGCTAGGCGGTCTGGGCGCCGGCCGATCCTCCCTTCTCGCATGACACAGAGCTCTTGACATTCACAGGTTGTGGAGGTGGAGGTCGTGGTACACACATTACCGGCAGCCCTTGGAAGACTCGGGCTGATCTCGCCTCACAGGTGAGGTTCTGCCATGAGCACGCAGCCCCTTTTGCGCTTCACCTCCTTGGCCTTGGATTTCTTCTCTTCTCGTCTCGGCTGGAAGCTCGAGGAGGAAAGGCGCCTTCCTCAGCCCTCGCGCACTTGGTCGCCAAGTTGAACAACTCCAAGGAAGTGCACAGATCTTCATGCATCGCCAGCCTCCTTCATCTTGACGCCATGCACACCGCCGGAGAAGGCTGAGATGATGGCCTCCTCGGTCACCTTGGGAATCTTGAGGCGTGCGTTGTTGAAGCTACTGATGTACTTCTCAGCAGGTCTCCCTGTGTTGCTGCTTGATGCGGCGATGTCGCCACGGCAGAGGCCGGTCGCGAGTACCTTGAAGTTGGCGATGAAGCGGTGCGCATCTCTTCCTGTGAGGAGATCGTGCAGAGCCAGTGTTTAGGAGCCAAAAGGGCTCTGGCCCTTGAGTGTCATGGGAAACCAGTTCGCCATGACCTTCCTGGCCCCTGCTGGCGGCTTTCTGATGCCCAGCTCAGAGCTGGAGGAACTCCGCAGGTCGACTGCAGTCAGAGCGAGGAGGCAGGTCTGCCTTGAACTTGCCGGGCCACGCGACGCTGCGCAGCTCGGTGGTGAAGGCGTGGCAGCCTGCTATGGCCACGGGAGGCCTTTGGTGACGAAGAGCTCATCGTCGAAAACTTTGCTCCGGGAAGGACCAAGTAGCACAGTTAAAAGTTGCACGATAATGATATGGCCGATCAGGCTAGGTATGACAAGATCGAGTACAAATTCGGACTTAAAGAAGATTATCAAGAGTTTTTGAACCGTAGGGCAGACTCGGTTCAGTTATCGGTGTTTTTTTTGTAGTGTTTAATAACTCCGAGCCCATGAAAAACTGTAATCAGTGAGAATGTAGTACTTGATGAAGAACTCATAAGAAGTTATGCAGTTCCAAGATAATCTCGAGATAACAGGGGGTAATACTCGAATACGGATCACAGTAGAGATTGGACTGGGGTATTGATCCACAGAAGACAAGTGCTTACACTTGCATCGAAAATGGTATTTAAAGGAGAACATGGTCGGAACCACGATTGTAAAAGGCCAGATCCCAGATATAAGAACTTATACCAAGGAAATAATTAATTTAAGAGAAGCTTTAATGATAAGATCTAAATCGTGTCCATGGGCATGAACATAAAGTTCAGGGTCGACTCCCACTTCTCCAAAGGCATAACCTTTCATTCACTTCTCGCTCGATGAAGTTGCAGTGTTGAAATTTTATCTAGCTAAACACCGTAAGAGTATGGCTCATGAAAACTTTCGGGTTCACACGGTTTAGAGAAGGCATATGTTCAACCCATAGGGGCTTCTTAGAAACATATACCACAAGTTCCAAGAGTAAATAACACAAGCCCGAAAGCAGAGCATGGTTGGCCAAGCAGAGGATACAACTTAACAAAGGCATTATGTATCAGGGGAAGAACTCACAAAGTGATCAAATGTGAAAGACACTGTCGGATAACAATCCAACAAAGGACTTGATGGTCCATAAAGGATCCGATGTGAGTATAGATACTCCACCGTAAGAGGAAGGAATGCAAATGCAACAAAGTTATGGCATCATCTGAATAATTCAAAGCTTAAGTGCAAAGGAATTATGATTTAAACAAAGGATCGTAAGCGCACGCCCGATCAAGGAGGGTTCAATTGAATATACCAGAGGCACAATCGATTTACGATAGTTTGGTCGAGAACCAGCTCATGTTCAAAATGACGTCTGAGCTAGAAAGATAATCCTAGGACTCGACTGATGATTGTGAACATTCACATCGTATTGAATCAATGGACTCAAAATGATGGTGTCAAAGCATGCCGATATGATTACTATACTTATGGGATTAACCATAATGAAAGCAAACAAGAAATTCCAAAAGCAACAGCTACTCGTGGTTTTCGCAGGTCGAATGGCACTTTGAAGACTTTTGGGAAACACCTGAACAATCGGGATGAGCGGATACTGATAAAGGCGAGGAATTATCCGTAGGGGTATTCATAGGCAAGAACTACAGGCAGAAGCTCAAATGATTCTCGACAACGAAGAGCAGTCCAGGCACCTCAGTAATAACAAGATCAATGGGATTGAAGGTAGGCAAGTGTGTCCAGCTTATCCATACCGATAATAGTGGTAGGGATTTGCAAAAGCGGTCGGCACAAGCGCCTCGGAAAACAACGAATAGTATCTTCGTAACCTTCCGTGCAAGAGGGCGATCGTTGTAATAAGGGGCTCTCCGGAGGATGTAGTAACGGAACCTAAAGTTAGATTTCAGTAAAAAATCGCTTAACCCGAATAGAAGAGAGTTCAGAATCCTGAGTAAAGGTCGAGGAGTAAAAGATCCTAGTACCACCCGATGGTGACGTGGGCCCGTAAGGCACACAGCCAAGTTAGTAAAAGTTTTTGCAATGTCTAGACTCGACTTCGCCAAGGAGTGGAAGGGGATTCCTACAGCAATGGCTCGACATTAACTTGTGACGCCTGACGATCAGACACTAATCATACACGCAAACGGTAATGATCAAGATCAGTGGACTCACGGAAGATATCACTACACAACTCTAAAAATAAAATAAGTCATACAAGCATCATAATACAAGCCAGGGGCCTCGAGGGCTCGAATACAAGTGCTCGATCATAGACGAGTCAGCTGAAGCAACAATATCTGAGTACGTATATAAGTTAACCAAGTTGCCATAAGATGGCTAGCACAAACCGATACAGATCGAAGAGGCGCAGCCTCCCCGCCTCGATCCTCCTAAACTACTCTCGGTCGCCGCCGGCTGCACGTAGTAGTAGGCACCTCCAGTAGTAGTAGTCGCCATCGACGGTGCCGTCTGCCCCGGCTCCATCGTCTGTTGCAGCAATCGAGTAGAGATAGGGGAAAAGAGGGAATATAAACCGTGAGTACTCATCCAAAGTACTCACAAGCAAGGAGCTACACTACATATGCATGGAAATATGTGTAAAGGGCCATATCGCTGGACCGAATCGCAGAATGCCGTAATAAGAGAGGGATAGCTAGTCTTATCAAGACTACGCTCGTCACCTTCGCCTTGCAAATGTAGAAGAGGGCAGTCAAGTCCTCCAAGTAACATCACATAGCAATAATCCTACCCGCGATCCCTCCTCGATCCCCGAGAGAGCGACCACCGTTGTATCCGCACTTGGAAGGGTGTGTTTTATTAAGCATCCGGTTCTAGTTGTCATAAGGTCAAGGTACAACTCCAAGTCGCCCCATATCAAGATCACGGCTATTCAATAGATTAACTTCCGCAGGGTGCACCAACTTACCCAACACGCTTGATCCCATTTGGCCGACACACTTTCCTCGGTCATGCCCGCCGCGAAGATCAACACGCCGCAGCCCCACCTAGGCTCAACAGAGGTCAAGACGCCGGTCTAAACCTTGCCGCCAGGGTCCGGGCCCATCGCCTCGAAAGCACACATGCATCGCTATGACGCGGGTCGGAAGCGCACTCAGCCTAGTGGCGCCCAGCCAATCCGCGCGCCACCACTCGGCCGACGCCACGGCGTTTCGGCCGATACCACGACGCCGGATACCCATAACTACTCCCACGAGATGGTTAGTGCGATAGGCTCAGAGCCAACTCAGATCAAATACCAAGATCTCAAGTTGCGTGTTAAGTATCCGCGAACGCCGAACAGGCCAGCCCACCTCTCCTAGGCGGTCTCAACCTGCCTGCCGCCTCCGCCTCAAAGATCCACTCATGGTGCTCCACCACCGATTCGACTTTTAGTCTCCACATGTATCATGTATAAAGTATATAGATATACCCGTGATCACCTCCCGAGTGATCACGGCCCGATAGTATAGCACGCAGACGGACAAGAATGTAGGGCCACAGATGAATATACTAGCATCCTATACTAAGTGTAGGATTGCGTAAAGGTAACAATGAGTAGCAAGGACAAAGCTATGCATCATGATAGTTATAACGAAAGCAAGAATATGCTACACTACTCTAATGCAAGCAGATAGAGTAGAATAGGCGATATCCGTGATCAAGGGGGCTTGCCTGGTTGCTCGGCAAGAGAGAGGGGTCGCAACTCCGTAGTCGAACTGGGCAGCAGCAGCTACGGGTCTCGTAGTCTACCGGAGAGAAGAGGGGAAGAAACAATGAATACTATGTAAACAGATGCATATCGATGCATGACAAGACAAGTAACGATGCTAGGCGTGTTCTAACGTGGTATGAGGTGGTACTGTTATGGGAAACATCCGGAAAGTATTCCTTGTTTCGCTTTCAGCAGAGGAGCCGAGGGGGAAGTTGCGAGTTCGAGTAGGTTAGGGGTGTGGCGACGAACGGATTGCGATCCGAATCGCCTCATCGCTCGAGCAACTTTCATGTTGAAAATATTTTAACCGAAGTTACGGATTAAAAGATATGATTTTCTAAAGATTTTATTAATTTCGAATTTAATTAATTATTTAATTAATTCGTAATTAGATTAATGACATCGCATGATGTCATGTCGACGCCGCAGTCATCAGGTTGATCGTCAACTCGACCAAGGGTCCCACCGGTCAAGACACATTTTAGTTAAGCATATTAATTAACCTAATAAAGATTAATTAGGGGCCGGGCCCCACCGCTATTGGCTACTTAATTAACTAATTCATTGATTAATTAGTTTAGCTAATTGATTAGGTTAATTGTTAATTATTTCTTTAATTAATTAATTAATTAATACTTTTATTTTTATATATTATTATTTTCTTAACCCTTTTTTTTTAATTTTCGTTCTGGGGTGGGGCCTGCTTGTCATTGGCCCTAGGGCCAAACGGGCGAAGCTGGAAAGATGGCGCCGAGCAAAGGCCGGGCACCCGCCTGTGTCGACAGAAGGGAAAGGCGCTGGCGCCGCTGCCGCAGCGACGAAAGCGACAAGAGCGCACAGGGGGCTAAGGCTGCAGCTGGCCAAGCAAGTCAAGCAAGGCCGCCGGGGATGTAAACGGCAGCGGGCGGCTCGTGGTTCACAAGCACACACGGGGAGCAGAGGAGCTTTCGCGAGGCAGGGCAACGAGGGGCGCGGGCGGGGCTCGGCAGCGGGCGTGGTCGATGGCGCGGGACGGCGGGCGGGCTGGGGCGCCCGACCGCTGTGAGTGGGCGGCGCGGTCGCGGTGTCTCGAGCCAGAGAAGGGAGCTCACCGGGGGTAGGGATCTGCAAGGCCTCGGGAGGAGTTGAGGTCGCGCCCGGCGAGGAGGAGACGAGGACGAGGGCGGCGACAGAGTTGCACCGGCGGCGCTGGCGAGGTGGCGGGGGTTGGTGACGGCACAAGACGGGCGACGAGGAGGATGCCACGGCACGAGGGGTGGTGGCGAAGCCAAGGGGGTGGCGATGACGGCACCGGCCAGGTGGTGCAGCAGCGCGCGCGAGGGGCGTGAGGAAGCCGGGACGGGGCGCGGGAGCGGCCGGGAGACGGGTCGAGACGGCGAGGCGCCGGCAGGAAGGGCGCCGCTTGAGGGGAGCGCTGGCGACGAAGGAGCGCCGATCCAGATCGGATCGGAGGGAGCGAGGGATCGGGGGATTTTTTAGGGTTTGGGGTGGGAGGGGGGGCCTTGTAGGCCGACTGGGTGCGACTGGGCACATGGCGGGCTGCAAACCAGCTGGGCCGAGGTCCCGAGGGGTCTTTCTTATTTTTATGTTTTGTGTTTGCTTTTTTTTTATTTTCCTTTCATTATTTTACTTCTAGTTTTCTTTTATTTTAGTTTTATAAAAATTATCACTAACACCTAAAATTGTATTTATAAATATACTACTGCCACTTCAATTTAAACCCATAATAAAATATTTTAATATTTTATAAAATCCAATAGGTATTTGTTTAATTGTTTTCACTACTGTTTTAATTAGTTTAGAGCCTTAAACATTTTATCAAGGTTTGGTTTCTCCATCGATTTATTTATGATTTACCCGACCCACCTTGAACATTTTGGTTTCATTGTTTGAAAACTTATATTATTTGCCTTTAATCAAATTTTAATTTGAATCGGTTTCGAACTAACACGAGATTAGTGATAGTAATCGAAGTGACATGGCATCATTAGCAGAGAATTACTGTAGCATAATTATCCGGGCGTCACAATCTTATTCTTCTTTGTTTGACGGTAGCATTGTAAGATGATCTCTCACTAAATTTCAAGGTAAAAGTGTTCTCCCTGAGTATGCACCATTGCCAAAGTTCGTCGTGCCGAGACACCACGTGATGATCGGGTGTGTTAAGCTCAACGTTCATCTACAACGGGTGCAAGCTAGTTTTGCACACGCAGAAATACTCGGGTTAAACCTGACGAGCCTAGCATATGCAGATATGGCCTCGGAACACTGAGACCGAAAGGTCGAGCGTGAATCATATAGTAGATATGATCAACATAGTGATGTTCACCATTGAGAACTATTCCATCTCATGTGATGATCGGACATGGTTTAGTTGATTTGGATCACGTGATCATTTAGATGACTAGAGGAATGCCTATCTAAGTGGGAGTTCTTAAGTAATATGATTAATTGAACTTCAATTTATCATGAACTTAGTCCTGGTAGTATTAGCATATCTATGTTGTAGATCAATAGCTCGCGTTTAGCTCCCTTGTTTTATTTTTTGATATGTTCCTAGAGAAAACTAAGTTGAAAGATGTTAGTAGCAATGATGAGGATTGGATCCGTGATCTGAGGATTATCCTCATTGCTGAACAGATAAATTATGTCCTTAATGCACCACTAGGTGATAGACCAATTGCAGGAGCAAATGCAGACGTTATGAACGTTTGGCAAGCTCGATATGATGACTACTTGATAGTTTAGTGCACCATGCTTTACGGCTTAGAATCGGGGCTTCAAAGACGTTTTTAAACGCCATGGAGCATATGAGATGTTCCAAGAGTTCAAATTAGTATTTCAGACTCATGCCCATGTCGAAAGGTATGAGACCTTAGACAAGCACTTTGCCTACAAGATGGAGGAGAATTGCTCAGCTAGTGAGCATGTGCTCAGAATGTCTGAGTACTACAATCACTTGAATCAAGTGGGAGTTAATCTTCCAGATAAGATAGTGATTGATAGAGTTCT
Source organism: Aegilops longissima (assembly GCA_021605205.1). Taxonomy (NCBI): domain Eukaryota; kingdom Viridiplantae; phylum Streptophyta; class Magnoliopsida; order Poales; family Poaceae; genus Aegilops; species Aegilops longissima. The sequence continues at coordinate 254,982,473 of CM038680.1, forward strand.
CTAGTCACTATCACCAAGTTACTAGAACTTCGTGATGAACTATAATATGCAAGGGAGAACGGAAACGATTCCCAAGCTCTTCGTGATGCTGAAATCGACGAAGGTAGAAATCAAGAAAAGCATCAAGTGTTGATGGTTGACAAGACCACTAGTTTCAAGAAAAGGGCAAAGGGAAGAATGGGAACTTCAAGGAGAACGGCAAGCAAGTTGCTGCTCAAGTGAAGAAGCCCAAGTCTGGACCTAAGCCTGAGACTAAGTGCTTCTACTGCAAAGGGACTGGTCACTAGAAGCGGAACTGCCCTATGTATTTGGCAGATAAGAAGGATGGCAAAGTGAACAAAGGTATATATGATATACATGTTATTGATGTGTACTTTACTACTGTTTACGGCAACCCCTCAGTATTTGATACTAGTTCAGTTGCTAAAGATTAGTAACTCGAAACGGGAGTTGCAGAATGAACAGAGACTAGTTAAGGGTGAAGTGACGATTTGTGTTGGAAGTAGTTCCAAGATTGATATGATCATCATCGTACACTCCCTATACTTTCGGGATTAGTGTTGAACCTAAATAAATGTTATTTGGTGTTAAGCATGAATATGATTTGATCATGTTTATTGTAATACGATTATTCATTTTAGTTAGAGAATAATTGTCGTTCTGTTTACATGAATAAAACCTTCTATGGTCATACACCCAATGAAAATGGTTTGTTGGATCTCGATCGTAGTGATACACATATTCATAATATTGAAGCCAAAAGATGTAAAGTTAATAATGATAGTGCAATTTATTTGTGGCAATCGCCGCTTAGGTCATATTATGTAAAGCGATGAAGAAACTCCATGTCGATGGGATTTTGGAATCACTTGACTATGAATCACTTGATTCTTGCGAACCATGCCTTATGGGCAAGATGACTAAGACTCCGTTCTCCGGAACAATGGAGCGAGCAACTGACTTATTGGAAATAGTACATACTAATGTATGCGATCTGATGAGTGTTGAGGCTTGCGGCGAGTATCGTTATTTTCTGACCTTCACAGATGATTCGAGCAAATATGGGTATATCTACTTGATGAAACATAAATCTGAAACATTTGAACAGAGTGAAGTGGAAAATCATTGTAACAAGAGAATAAAGTTTCTACGATCTAATCGTGGACGAGAATATTTGAGTTACGAGTTTGGTCTTCATTTAAAACAATGCGGAATAGTTTCACAACTCACGCCACCCGGAACACCACAACGTAATGGTGTGTCCGAACATCGTAACCGTACTTTATTGGATATAGTGCAATCTATTGTCTCTTACCGATTTACCACTATCGTCTTGGGATTATGCATTAGATACATCTACATTCACGTTAAATAGGGAACCATCTAAATCCGTTGAGACGACACCATATGAACTATGGTTTGGCAAGAAACCTAAGCTGTCATTTCTTAAAGTTTGGGGTTGCGATGCTTATGTGAAAAAGTTTTCATCCTGATAAGCTCAAACCCAAATCGGAGAAATGTGTCTTCATAGGATACCCAAAGGAGACAGTTGGGTACACCTTCTATCACAGATCAGAAGGCAAGACATTCGTTGCTAAGAATGGATCCTTTCTAGAGAAGGAGTTTCTCTCGGAAGAAGTGAGTGGGAGGAAAGTAGAACTTGATGAGGTAATTGTACCTGCTCCCTTGTTGGAAAGTAGTTCATCACAGAAATCTGTTCCTCTGACTCCTACACCAATTAGTGAGGAAGCTAATGATAATGATCATGTAACTTCAGATCAAGTTACTACCAAACCTTGTAGGTCAACTAGAGTGAGATCCGCACCAGAGTGGTACGATAATCCTGTTCTGGAGGTCATGTTACTTGACCATGACGAACCTATGAACTATGAGGAAGCGATGATGAGCCCAGATTCCGCGAAATGGCTTGAGGCCATGAAATCTGAGATGGGATCCATGTATGAGAACAAAGTGTGGATTTTGGTTGACTTGTTCGATGACCGGCAAGCCATAGAAAATAAATGGATCTTCAAGAGGAAGATCATGCTAATAGTAGTGTTACTATCTACAAAGCTAGACTTGTCGAAAATGGTTTTGACAAAGTTCAAGGTGTTGACTATGATGAGATTTTCTCACCGTAGTGATGCTTAAGTCTGTCCAATCATGTTAGCAAAGTGCCACATTTTATGAAATCTGGCAAATGGATGTCAAAACTACATTCCTTAGTGGATTTCTTAAAGAAGAGTTGTATATGATGCAACCAGAAGGTTTTGTCGATCCTAAAGGTGCTAACAAAAATTGCAAGCTCCAAATGATCCATCTATGGACTGGTGCAAGCATCTCGAGTTGGAATATACACTTTGATGAGTTGATCAAAGCATATAGTTTTATACAGACTTTCATGTAAAGCATGTATTTACAAGAAAGTGAGTGGAGCACTACAACATTTCTGATAAATATATGTGAATGACATATTATTGATCGGAAATAATGTAGAATTTTCTCGAAAGCATAAAGGAGTATTTGAAAGGAGTTTTTCAAAGAAAGACCTCGTGAAGCTGTTATATATTGAGCATCAAGATCTATAGAGATAGATCAAGACGCTTGATAAGTTTTTTCAATGAGTACATACCTTGACAAGATTTTGAAGTAGTTCAAAACGGAAACAGTCAAAGAAAGAGTTCTTGCCTGTTTACAAGGTGTAAAATTGAGTAAGACTCAAAGCCCGACCACGGCAGAAGATAGAAAGATAATGAAAGTCATTCCCTATGCCTCAGCCATAGGTTCTATAAAGTATGCCATGCTGTGTACCAGATCTATTGTATACCCTACACCGAGTTTGACAAGGGAGTACAATAGTGATCTAGGAGTAGATCACTGAACAGCGGTCAAAATTATCCTTAGTGGAATAAGGATATGTTTCTCAATTATGGAGGTGACAAAAGCTTCGTCCTAAAGGGTTACGTCGATGCAAGTTTTGACACTGATCCAGATGAATCTAAGTCTCAATCTAGATACATATTGAAAATGGGAGAAATTAGCTAAAGTAGCTCTGAGCAGAGGATTGTAGATATAGAAATTTGCAAAATACATATGGATCTGAATTTGGCAGATCCATTGACTAAACTTCTCTCACAAGCAAAACATGATCACACCTTAGTACTCTTTAGGTGTTAATCACATGACGATGTGAACTAGATTACTGACTCTAGTAGACCCTTTGAGTCTTAGCCACATGACGATGTGAACTATGGATATTAATCACTTGGTGATGTGAATTATTGGTGTTAAATCACATGGCGATGTGAACTAGATTATTGACTCTAGTGCAAGTGGGAGATTGAAGGAAATATGCCCTAGAGGCAATAATAAAGTTGTTATTTATATTTCCTTATATCATGCTAAATGTTTATTATTCATGCTAGAATTGTATTAACCGAAAACTTAGTACATGTGTGAATACATAGACAAACAGAATGCCACTAGTATGCCTCTACATAACTAGCTCGTTGAATCAAAGATGGTTAAGTTTCCTAGCCATAGACATGAGTTGTCATTTGATTAACGGGATCACATCATTAGAGAATGATGTGATTGACTTGACCCATTCCGTTAGCTTAGCATTCGATCGTTTAGTATATTGCTATTGCTTTATTCATGACTTATACATGTTCTTATGACTATGAGATTATGCAACTCCCGAATACCGGAGGAACACTTTGTGTGGTACCAAACGTCACAACGTAACTGGGTGATTATAATGGTGCTCTACAGGTGTCTCCGATGGTACTTGTTGAGTTGGTATAGATCGAGATTAGGATTTGTCACTCCGATTGTCGGAGAGGTATCTCTAGGCCCTCTCGGTAATGCACATCACTATAAGCCTTGCAAGCAATGTGACTAATGAGTTAGTTGCGGGATGATGCATTACGGAACGATTAAAGAGATTTGCCGTAACGAGATTGAACTAGGTATTGAGATACCGACGATCGAATCTCGCAAGTAACATACCGATGACAAAGGGAACAACGATGTTGTTATGCGGTTTGACCGATAAAGATCTTCGCATAATATGTAGGAGCCAATATGAGCATCCAGGTTCCGCTGTTGGTTATTGACCGAGACGTGTCTCGGTCATGTCTACATAGTTCTCGAACTCCGTAGGGTCCGCACGCTTAACGCTCGTGACAATTTGTATTATGAGTTTATGTGTTTTGATGTACCAAGGTAGTTCGAGTCCCGGATGAGATCGTGGACATGACGAGGAGTCTCAAATGGTCGAGACGTAAAGATCGATATATTGGACGACTATATTCGACATCGAAAGGTTCTGAATGATTCGGTATTTTTGGAGTACAGAGAGTTACGGGAATTCAGATTGGGCCTTAATGGGCCATACGGGAAAGGAGAGAAAGGCCTCAAAGGGTGGCCGCACCCCTCCCCATGGACTGGTCCGAATTGGACTAGGGAGGGGGGCACCCCCTTCCTTCCTTCTCCTTCTCCCTTCCCATTTTCCTATTCCATGTGGGAGGTGGAATCGTACTAGGACTAGGGGGTCCTAGTAGGACTCCACACTTGGGCGCGCCCTATTAGGGCCGGCCTCCTCCTCCCTACATCCTTTATATACGTGGCCAGGGGGCACCCCATAGACACAACAATTGATCATTGATCTCTTAGCCGTGTGTGGTGCCCCCCTCCACCATAATCCACCTCGGTAATATTGTAGCGGTGCTTAGGCGAAGCCCTGCGTCGGTAGCATCATCATCACCGTCACCACGCCGTCATGCTGAAGAAGCTCTTCCTGAAAACTCTACTGGATCGTGAGTTTGCGGGACGTCACCGAGCTGAATGTGTGCTGAACGTGGAGGTGTCGTACGTTCGGTGCTGAGGATCAGTCGATCGTGAAGACGTACGACTACATCAACCACGTTGTTATAACGCTTCCGCTTACGGTCTACGAGGGTACGTAGACGACACTCTCCCCTCTCGTTACTATGCATCACCATGATCTTGCGTGTGCGTAGAATTTTTTTTGAAATTACTACGTTCCCCAACAAAAGCGTGGGAGAGGAGAGATCTTCGTGCGCACCCCAGTGTTCGAACCTCAAGGGTTTTGCCGGAACCCAAAATCCGACATTTGGCACGCCAGGTAGGGGTGCGCTGAAGCTTTTCCTCTCATCGATATGTGCTTCACCTCTCCACCACAACCATGTCGGATGCTCGTCGCGCCCGTGCTGAGCGCCGGGCCGCCCTCGCCGCCCGCGCCGCTCAGACGGCTCCTGTCGGCGGGCCTCCCCGTCGTTGTCTGTCACCCGCCGCCAAGGCTGCCACTGGCCCGGCTGGGAACGAGCAGCAGGAGTCCTTGTTGCACCCCTCGTTGCGCCGGGATGGCCGCACCGCCACCCCGTCGCTGACCCCCGCCGGTTCGTCATCTCACGCTCGTCGTGCCCCCACGGACGCACGGGCCGCACTGCTCATGGCGCACGAGCTCCTGCGCTACCGCCCGGTCGACGACCTCTACGAGGACTGGTTGGACTGCATTGCTGAGCTCGTCAGCGCCGCAGGGGGCTCCCCTGCACCGTCTCCCTCGCTGCCTCGCCCACCACCGGCTACGGGGAACGTAGCTCACGGATCGCCTCCACCACCCCTGCACCAAGACGGTGCCCTTGCGCCGAGACACGTGGCCCCGCGGCGCGACCCGCCGCGCCAAGCACCCGCGCGTGAAGAAAGAAGCTGTCAAGAGGTTCCTCGACCGCAAGAGAACGCTCCGCCGCTCCTCGCACCGCCACGTCAGGATCACTTGCTGCGGCAGGGCCATGTGCCACTTGCTGTGGCGGCACGTGGTCACCAAGATCAAGCTCCGCCTCCACGGGGGGCCCCGGCGACCACGGCAGGTTGTCGCGCTTTCACCCCCGAGCTGTGTAGCGTCGCCTGGCCAGGCAAGTTCAAGCCGGATCTGCCTCCTCGCTACGACGGAACCCCCGACCCCGCAGAGTTCTTGCAGCTCTACAAGGTGAGCATCGAGGCGGCCAACGGCGACGAGAAAGTCATGGTGAACTGGTTCCCCATGACGCTCAAGGACGGCACCCGTTCGTGGGTTCTAAACCTGCCTCCGGGCTCGATCTCCTCCTGGGACGAGATGCGCGACCGCTTGCCGCTAACTTCAGGCACTCGCGATCGCTTCGCCGCTGGGTGACCTGGTCACAAGCAGCAACCAGAGAGACCTCCGTATACATCCAGCGCTTCAACAACGTTCGCCTCAAGATCCCCAAGGTGACGGACGAGGCCATCATCTCTGCATTCTCCGATGGCGTCCGCGATGTCAAGATGAAGGAGGAGCTCGCCATCCACGAAGAGCTGTGCACATCTCTGGAGCTGTTCAACCTGGCGACCAAGTGCGCGAGAGCTGAGGAAGGGCGCCTTTCCCTCCTCGAGCTCCCAGCTACCAATCCAGAGGAAAAGAAATCCAAGGCCAAGGACGTGCAGCGCAAGGGAGTGGCCGTGCTCGTGGCAGAACCGGACGAAGCGTAGCAGGGACCAGTCTGAGTCGTCCAAGAGCAGCCAACCATTCTGCGCCTTCCACAATGTGCACAGCCACAACACTAATGACTGTCAAGAGCTCAGAGCCATCCAGGATGGAAGCTTCGATCGACGCCCCGAGCGCAATGACCGGGGCTACGGCCGAGGAGGAGGACATGGCGGAGGGCGCTGGGACGACCGTGGACCACGCCAGGAGTGGCGTGACCGGACTCGTGAAGACCGTTGGCAGGACAAGCCTCGCGAGGGCGCCTGGAGGGATCAGCCTCGCGAGGACCGCCCCCAGGGCAACGCGGGTCTTCCTCCGCTGCCTCCACCACCAAGAAGGAACGACGACCATCATCAAGACAAGGGGGCCGGGGGCTTCCAGGAGCCGCATGCGATCGCCTGCATCTTGGGTGGAGCTCAAGCCCCAGCCTCACAATGCATCTTCGAGCAGTTTGCCCGCGAGGTGAACGCAGTTCTCCCCAGGCTCGAGGCCACGCACTCGCTATGGTGGTCCAAGTGCGCCATCACCTTCAGTTTGGCAGACCGGCTCAAGTGCGCGGCAACCGCTGGCGCTCTCCCGATGCTTTGTTCACCCGTCATCAGCAACGTACAAGTCACCAAGACCCTCATCGACGGCGGCGCATGGCTCAACGTCTTGTCCGTCGACACAATCGACAGTCTCTAAGTGCCCTACGACCAGCTTCAGCCTACCAAGCCCTTCTTAGGAGTGACCGACAGTTCCACCACACCGATAGGGCAGGTCCGCCTCCCTGTCACCTTCGGAGAATGCAACAACTACCGCACCGAGCTCATCGACTTCGACGTCGCTCACATCCGTCTGCCATACAATGCCGTCCTCGGGTACCCGGCCCTGGCCAAGTTCATGGCAGTGACGCACCACGGCTACAACGTCCTCAAGATGCCGGGAAGCGGCGGGATCATCACAGTCCCCTGCGAGGAAAGAGATGCGGTGTGCTCCCTCGAGCGCGCCTTCCAAGCAGCATCGATCGAAGATCCTGACAACAATGCAGCACTGTACCCTCCTGAGGTTGTCCCCAAGAAGAAGAAGCTGCTGCTCCGTGCCGGACCTCGGGAGAGCGGCGCCGCCAGTGTACCTTGTCAGGATCTGCGCCCGTGCTTGCGGCGCCTCCCTCCCTCGCATAGGAAGGCGCGCCCGGCGCCCTCCTCGGGCAGGGTTCGGGGGCTCTCTCCTGGAGGGCCTCAGACCTTGCCAACGTCATGAGGGAGGCGCTCGGGCACCACTTGGAGGCACGCTTCACGGCACGTCTCCCTCAGGAGGACGCGAGGCGAGGAGCGCCTAGCGCTCATGAGTTCATTGCCAAAACCACTCAGGAACTGCAGGATGCAAGAGTCAAGCGCGGCGACCGCCGCTCACCGGGCGCAGCTCCCCATCCAGGTGAGGATGTCGGGCTGCGCGCTGCATCGACGTCCCAGGGCTCAACAAGGCCGCATCTCAGGAGCTCTTCTGGCCTTCGCGCGTGGGACACTGCGAGGTCCCACCGTACAGCTACATTCGCATGCCATTCGGCCTACCGAGCGTGGCATCCGCCTACCAGCGCAGCTTGCGGAGCATCCTGACGGCTCAGGAGGCCACGCACCACGCAGTCCTGGCGGAGATGGAGATGGTCCTCAAGGAACCACCTGGACCCCCATAGCCTCCCGAGGCTTAGGATCCCGGTGGCCCATGAGGAGCAACCCCTGCGCCACGCATCTTCAGTTGCCCCAATATTCCTTCAACAACAGAACCAGGTGACATCTTCTAAGTTTATTCAGCTGGGAGCACCCTTCGGGATGCATCATTCCCAGGCCACGTGGGTCTGTCCCTGTGGCATGTATCCCTTTTTACATCTTTAGCTTACATTGCTGGGGGCACCCCTCGGGCTGCATTATCCCCAAGCCGCTCGGGCCTGACCCAGTGGCATGTGTCGCCCCTGAGTTTACTTGAGCCAGTTTGCTTTCCATGTTTAATCTATCTATGACTGCCACCTGCTTAATTGTCATCCGCCATGGGAGTTGCGCGCCGAGCGCCTTTCTTCATTATCCTTCGCATGAGGAGGCTTGGCACGGCGTCTGTGCTCGGGCCCGTCCCTGCAGCGTCGATAAATCCAATGGCTGAGCTCTGTTTTGCGGGCCGGCCCCGTTCACGTCACCTCCTGGGGTCGTTGGTGCTTGGCCCCCTCATGCGATAGCCTTAGGAGATTCGTTCGGCGCAGGTTGTCTAACCACCTCGCAGGGCCACCACAATCATCAAGAATCAAGACTAGGCGCAACCGGCCTTGAGGTAGGGCCTCGTGAGCCCTGCTACTGCTCACGAGTGCCTGACACACCTCGTCGCCCAGCCCCGACGCAAGCCACGTGTCGGGGCAGGGGTGTACACGCCCCGGGGGCTCTCCGCAGTAGGGAGTCCCCTCCCACGCACTAGTGGAAGCACCATGCTCCGCGCTGGCCGTCGACACAGCCGAGGAGCGGCTATGCCCGTGCAAGTGCAGAAGCGCTATGCTCCGCGCAGGTGATAAACAACTGAGGGCGGCCTTGCGGTCGTATCAACCTCAGGGAGCCCCTGAGCTCAGTGTTCGGCCTCATCGCAACACCTCCCCTTGGGAGAGTTGCGCGAGGGGGCTGGGCACGGGGGTTGCGCTCGGGTCACGCCAAGCGTACGCCACCTAACCAGGTCCCCCGGACCTGGTCGTCGCGTGCCCCTCCCGAGCCGAGCCTCGGCGAGGGCAAAGGTATGAAGGTTGTTTGCACGTCAAGGGGGACTCCTGAGCATCGCGACTCAAGAGCCTAACTGGTCACGTAGCCCCTCACTCCTTGGTTCCCTCCTGGTCTCCGGTCGGCCCAACGGCGGTTGAGGTATGCACGGGGCCGGGCCCTACCGACGTAGAACACTAAACCTATCCTCGCGCCTCCTTCCTATAAGCTGTTTGCGCGTCAAGGGGGACTCCTGAGCATCGCGACTCAGGAGCCTAACTGGTCACGTAGCCCCTCACTCCTTGGTTCCGTCCTGGCCTCCGGTCGGCCCAACTGCGGTTGAGGTATGCGTGGGGCCGGGCTCTGTCAACATAGAACGTAAAGCAAATAGGAAGAAAATCGCAAAATCTCAAAGCAAATATTAGAAGATATATTATTCTCCCCAAATATCAAACACAAGTTTAAACGCCTCCACGAGGCATGATGCATGTTGCAGGAGTAAGACAAGAAAGCAGCCGCGAGCAGGTCACCCTTGAGCACCGCCATCACCCGTAAGAGGTGCCCCCTCCTTGGTGGCGTCACCCTCACCTGTACCACCGGTCGGGGCTGCAGGATCAGGAGCACCACTGGTCAGAGGCGCGAGGGCGAAGGCGTGGAACTTCTTCATCAGGGACTCCACCTGACCCTTCACGGCCGCGGCGGCGGCCACACAACACTCATCGTCCACAGGCTCCAGCAACTCGTCAAGGCGGGCAGCGGGATCGTGAAGATGGAGGTGGTTGAAGACACGCATCAGCGCGGCTGAGGAAAGAACGCGGGCTTCCGCCTCGGCCATGGGACCGATGCCGCTCACAACCTCCTCAAGCGCGTCAACCAACTAGGGAAGCAGCTGGGCGGGGCCATCCTCCTCGGTGGTCAGCGGCCTCTCCAAGCCTTTGTCATAGAGTGCCTTCAGTGCCACGCGGGACCTCTTCTCGAGAAGCGCGAAGGCTGCATGGTCCTTGGCCAGGACCTTCGCCTTGGCGTCAAGACCGGCTTTCTCCGCCCCCACCTTCCGCTCCAGCTCCTCCAGCCGGCTCCGTTCCACGGACTGCACCCTCGCGAATTCTCCCAGCTCGGCGTCGCAATCCTTGATGGCGTCCTCCCGGTCCTTCATCTTCTCCTTTTCCGTCTCGCGGCCACGAGCCTCTTCCGCACACTTGTCGCGCAGGGCCTTCAGCTCGGCCTCCAGCTCCTGGCAGCGATCCTGGGTGGCTTCGGCATCCTTCAGCACCACTTCACGAGCAGCTGCAGGTTGGGCGGTGGCCTGCTTCTCCTTCTTGGAGGACGCCGCGGCCTGGCTCAGCGTCGCTCGCACAGACACATCAGAATGTAGCCAGCCGGAGACCAGCTCCAGCGCCCGGCTACCAGGCAGGAGTCGACACCCTGGAGATCTTCTCGCAGCTGGGCCATCTCCAAAAGGGCCCGCTCCAGGACATCAGGAGAAGCAGAGGGACCTGGAATCAGCGGTGCAGCGGGAGGAGAAGGAGAAGGTATCGTCGCCACAGCCTGGGAGACTGGGGGCTCCTGAACCTTGGAGACCTCGGCGGCTGAGCCGGACACAGGCACCTCCGGAGCCAGGAGGGCCACGGGGGCTGACTCCTCCTAAGGATTCTTCCCCAGGCCTCGCGAGGACGACCGAGCCGGAGAGACATGGGCGAACTGGTCTCGAGCGGCACCATCACCTCCTCCTTCCTCCGCTTTGCCGCAGGAGCCGGCCTGATCGTGCGGCGAAGAAGCATCAAGGTCAAGCAACAGAAGCAAGAACGAAACAAGGCAAAAGCACTTACTAGTCCACCGCAGCGTAGTCCACCCTCCTCTTGCTGAGCTTGAAGCCCGAGAGCCTCCTAGCCTGGGGTGCAGGCACACGGGTTCTAGGCGGTCCAGAAGCAACCCCAAGCGGTGTCGGAACAGGGGCACCACCCTGGGAAATCAGCGCCGACCTGCTCTTCGTCGGGATCACGGGCGGCTCTCCCTTTCCCTGGCGGGCGTCAGCCTCGTCGTCGTCGGGAAGGGTGTGGAGGATGTCGGCCTTGCTCAAGGGGGAGGTCTCCCCCGTCCCCTCGAGGGTCCCCTCCGAGTCGCGCTCCTCGTCTTCCTCCTCCTCCTCCCCATGGCGTGAATCGTCAGAGGACACCTCCACCGGCACCGTCGAAGCCGAGACCGCAAGAGGCGCTGGCGGCACCAACCCGCGCCCATCAAAGGTTGGCATGGCAGCCACAACCTGCTCCCAGTCCTCGCAGCGGAACAAGGGAACAAATACGCTCGGCGGGTATTCCTGGTCGTCCCCGACCAGGAGGCAGAGAGTCATGGCCAGCTCTTCGTCAGGCAAGGCTCCCGGGCTCAGGCGAACCTTGTCTTCTTCGTCCCCAAGCCTTCACAAGGGGCGCGTACGCGCCCGAAGCGGAGCCACGCGCAGCATCAGGAATTCCCTCAAGAGCATGGCCCCAGTCACCTTCGCCGCCTTTGCGTTGCCCGGCTTCAGATCGGCGTTCATCTTCTCCAGCACCAACGTCACCCGGTAGTCGGTGAGCTTCGTGCAAGACCACCCATTGTCAGACTGGGGCATCTCCGTTGGCAGCACCAAGCGTGGGTGGACGCACTTGGCGTCCATCTTGAACCACTTGCTCCTGAAGCCGTCGGCCTTCTTCCCGGCCTTCGAGATCGAGTTGGCCTTGCCAACCGCGATGAAGTTGGCACACCCGGAGGTATGACCATCATTGACGCGAAGGAAGAAGAAGTGGCGCAGCAGAGCCACGGACGGCATCATGCCGAGGTACGCCTCGCAGTAGAAGGCGAAAATTGATAGAAGGAGAACAGAGTTGGGATGGAGATGCAGCGCCTGCAGCCCATAATGGCCAAGGACCTCATAGAAGAAGTCACGGAAGGGGGGAACCAGCCCCGCGATGATGCTGCTCATGAAGAAGGGGAAGAAGGTGCTTCCCTCGGGCTCCGGCACGGCAGAGCCAGCCCGGAGCTCGGTCATCCCCCTCTCGTTGCTCTCTCCCGCCGTCAGTAGGCGCGTGACGGCGAGGTTCTTCTCCGAGACATTGGGTGCATCCAGAGCCGGCTCGTACCAGACGGGCGGCAAAAAAGCCTTGGCCTTCCGGGGCGCCATTGGTCGTTGATTCGGAAGAGGATGGGAGCAGAGCTGAGATTTCGGAAGTGAGGGGCGAGAAAGGGGATCTGGAGCAAGGCGGATTTAAGCAATGAGGGCAAGCATTGCCCACACAAGTCTTTTGTCAGTCGTGCAGTTGCCGAGGTAGCGTGGCGAAGCGGAGATGCCCACGTCCAATCAACCACCACGCGTCGACCAATGCCGCAGGCTGTTGGGGCCCGCAGCGCTCCGCACTTGCCCTTTGGCTTCACCTCGAAGCCAAGTCCGAGCGCGCCTTGGGCCAGGGGGCTACTGTCGATGTTCTGGGAACGGGGTTCCGAGACTTGCCTGCCTGCGGCCCACGGCGTGGCTCTTCAAGCGGGCTCGTACGACCCAACTTCACCAGCAAGCACCAAGCCTCGCGAGGCGAACGACACAAGACCTACAAGACCTCCTCGGGAGCGGCCTCACCAGGCAGGCTCGCGAGGGGCGGAGAGATCAAGGCAAGGAAAACCTCGCGAGGTTCTAGGCAGGCGCCAGCGCGCTCAGTGTCCTTGCTTCCTCTTTGGTGCTAAAGAGGCAAGCGCAGGCGAAGAGTACAGAGGCATCAGGCAAAGGTTTCCATATCGGTGCAACGAGACCGAGACCAACAGGACGGCAGGACGGAGGTCACCGTGGAGCCCAAGACGGTGTCACCACCAGAGCCTTTGGCAGGCGAAGACTACTTTTGTCAGGATAGCTTGTACTAGTTGTCCCCCTTCAAACTCGGCCGTTGTGGCATCCCTTCCCGCTCAATATTTGGGAAGAGGACCAGGGCCTCTTTAAATAGGGCTAGTCACCACAGTAGGAGGCATCGAATCCTCACCCACACACAAGCTCACCTAGCACAAGAACACCTCCCCTCTGGAGGCTGTTCTTCCCTTTTACTGTTCATCCTCAGCCCAAGAGGCAATCCACCACCACCACACTGGAGTAGGGTATTACACCACAACGGTGGCCCGAACCAGTATAAATCTTGTGTCCTCGTGTTCTTTGGGTTCGGCGAGCTAGTATGTGAGATCGTGGAGTGCGAGAGCGTGGGAGAGGAGAGATCTTCGTGCGCACCCCAGTGTTCGAACCTCAAGGGTTTTGCCGGAACCCGAAATCTGACAAAAGGCAACCTGCTTCTTGTGAGGACTTGGCCTCTGGCCGCGGCCAGCAGCGGCCTTTTTCTTCAGCAAGGTCGGAGCTGTTAAGGAGTGATGTGGAGCTGAGGAACTAGCGGAGGCTCCCGAAGCAATTGAGATGCATGTAGTCCTTTGACACGAGGCAAGATACACTAGTGTTGAGGACTTTGCAGCAGCAGCTGAAGATTTTGCAATAGAGGGAGTTGGAGCTGCTTTGGAAGATGTTGCTTAGGGAATAGGTCGTGAGGGCTTTGAAGAACTTGGCCTTGAGGGCATTGCGGCTGAGGAATTTGGCTTGACAGCTGACTTCTTTGGCAAAGCCTTCTTGGGCTTGCTAGCAGAGGCCTCAGTAGAGCAGCAGCAAAATCTTCGTTGAATTTCTTCACTCCTTCCTTTGCCATTTTGCCCAGCTTGGCTTGGCGCTTGGCCCATTCTTTTCGAAAATCCTCACCTCTTATGATGCTAGAGGGGTTAGCAACTTCGCCTGGAGCTAATGGAGGTCTTGGGCATGGAGGGTGTACAGCAAATTTCTTCATGTACTTTGGAGTCACATATCTATACTCCCTCTGTCGGTGTCAAAACCGGCGGATCTCGGGTAGGGGGTCCCGAACTATGCGTCTAGGCGGATGGTAACAGGAGACAAGGGACACAATGTTTTTACCCAGGTTCGGGCCCTCTCGATGGAGGTAATACCCTACTCCTGCTTGATTAATATTGATGATATGGGTAGTACAAGAGTAGATCTACCACGAGATCAGAGAGGCTAAACCCTAGAAGCTAGCCTATGGTATGATTGTTGTTCGTCCTACGGACTAAAGCCCTTCGGTTTATATAGACACCGAATAGGGTTAGGGTTACACAGAGTCGGTTACAATGGTAGGAAATCTACATATCCGTAGACGCCAAGCTTGCCTTCCACGCCAAGGAAAGTCCTATCCGGACACGGACGAAGTCTTCAATCTTGTATCTTCATCGCCTAGGAGTCCGCCAACGGTGATAGTTCGCTATCCGGACACCCCTAATCCAGACTCCTCAAGAGTCCGTGAACCAGGCTTCAATGACGACGAGTTCGGTGCGCATATTGTCTTCGGCATTGCAAGGCGGGTTCCTCCTCCGAATACTTCATAGAAGATTTTGAACACAAGGATAGTGTCCGGCTCTGCAAAACCGGAGCTTCCCTCAAGAAGGTTCCTGGTTCCAAGAGGGAGCGTGTCACCTCCGCGTGCGAAACGACATACGTACACTGCCTTCTCCCGCCTTAATTTTTTTACACAGGCGGATTAGACCAAATAGAAGTATCGTGCTAAATTTTGGAATTATTCCGTGTTCATTTGGCCTTTTTATACATTAATTGAGTTTCTGCGCATTTAATGTGCATAATTCAAATTTGAACTACAAGCACATGCTCCAGTGCACCAAAGTTGTTTGAAAAATCACATGTGTGTCCTTGGGTGAATTTCTAGGTCCCATGCAAGAGATGGGAGTGAAATTAAAACATCTGGGCGTCGTGGCTCGGCCGGAAAGATTGAGAAACTTCTTCTTCTCCTCCTCCTCCTTCTTCTTCTTCTCCTTCTTCTTCTTCTTCTCCTTCTTCTTCTTATCCTTCTTCTTCTTCTCCTTCTTCTTCTCCTTCTTCTTCTTCTCCTTCTTCTTCTTCTCCTGATTCTTCTTCTTCTCCTGCTTCTTCTTCTCCTCCTGCTTCTTCTTCTCCTCCTCCTTCTTCTTCTTCTCCTCCTCCTTCTTCTTCTCCTCCTTCTTCTTCTTCTCCTCCTTCTTCTTCTTCTCCTCCTCCTTCTTCTTCTCCTCCTCCTTCTTCTTCTCCTCCTCCTTCTTCTCCTCCTCCTCCTTCTTCTCCTCCTCCTTCTTCTTCTCTCCTCCTTCTTCTCCTCCTCCTCCTTCTTCTCCTTCTCCTCCTTCTTCTCCTTCTCCTGCTTCTTCTCCTTCTCCTGCTTCTTCTCCTTCTCCTGCTTCTTCTCCTTCTCCTGCTTCTTCTCCTTCTCCTGCTTCTTCTCCTTCTCCTGCTTCTTCTCCTTCTCCTGCTTCCTCTCCTTCTCCTGCTTCCTCTCCTTCTCCTGCTTCCTCTCCTTCTCCTTCCTCTCCTTCTCCCCGCTTCTCCTCTCCCTTCTTCTTCTTCTTCTCCTGCTTCTTCTCCTCCTCCTGCTTCTTCTCCTCCTCCTGCTTCCTCTCCTTCTCCTGCTTCCTCTCCTTCTCCTGCTTCGTCTCCTCTCCTGCTTCTTCTTCTTCTCCTGCTTCTTCTCCTCCTCCTGCTTCTTCTCCTTCTCCTGCTTCTTCTCCTTCTCCTGCTTCCTCTCCTGCTTCTTCTTCTCCTTCTCCTTCTTCTCCTTCTCCTTCTGCTTCTTCTTCTTCTGCTTCTTCTTCTTCTTCTTCTTCTTCTTCTTCTTCTTCTTCTTCTCTTCTCCTTCTTCTCCTTCTCCTTCTCCTTCTTCTTCTTCTCCTTCTTCTTCTTCTCCTTCTCCTTCTTCTCCTTCTCCTTCTTCTCCTTCTCCTTCTTCTCCTTCTCCTTCTCCTCCTTCTCCTTCTCCTCCTCCTCCTTCCCTCCTCCTCCTTCTCCTCCTTCTCCTTCTCCTTCTTCCTTCTCCTTCTTCTTCTTCTTCTTCTTCTTCTTCTCCTTCTCCTTCTTCTCCTTCTCCTTCTTCTCCTTCTCCTTCTTCTCTTCTCCTTCTTCTCCTTCTCCTTCTTCTCCTTCTCCTTCTCCTTCTCCTTCTTCTTCTTCTTCTTCTTCTTCTTATTCTTATTCTTCTTCTTCTTCTTCTTCTTCTTCTTCTTCTTCTTCTAAAAGAATCAACTAAATAGCACTCTCGAGTAAAAAGTTCTAGCTAATCTCGTGAGCGCTAAAGTTTCTGTTTTTTATAGCATGATCATAAAGACTTCACCCAAGTCTTCCCAAAGGTTCTACTTGGCACAAACACTAATTAAAACATGAAACCACATCTAAACAGAAGCTAGTTGGATTATTTATTCCTAAACAGAACCAAAAATCAAGAAACTAAAATAAAGTTGGGTTGCCTCCCAACAAGCGCTATCGTTTAACGCCCCTAGCTAGGCATTATGATTTCAATGATGCTCACATAAAAGATAAGACTTGAAACATGAAGAGAGCATCATGAATAATATGACTAGCACATTTAAGTCTAACCCACTTCCTATGCATAGGGATTTTGTGAGCAAACAACTTATGGGAACAATAATCAACTTGCATAGGAAGGTAAAACAAGCATAACTTCAAAACTTTAAGCACATAGAGAGGAAACTTGATATTACTGCAATTCCTACAAGCATATGTTCCTCCCTCATAATAATTTTCAGTAGCATCATGAATGAATTCAACAATATAACCAGCACCTAAAGCATTCTTTTCATGATCTACAAGCATAGAAAATTTACTACTCTCCACGTAAGCAAAATTCTTCTCATGAATAGTAGTGGGAGCAAACTCAACAAAACAACTATCATGTGATTGAAAATTAAGATCGAGATGACAAGTTTCATGGTTATAATTATTCTTTATAGCATACGTGTCATCACAATAATCATCATAGATAGGAGGCATGCTTTCATCATAGTAAATTTGCTCATCAAAGCTTGGGGGACAAAAAATATCATCTTCATCAAACATAGCTTCCCCAAGCTTGTGGCTTTGCATATCATTAGCATCATGGATATTCAAGGAATTCATACTAACAACATTTCAATCATTCTCATCATTCAAAGATTTAGTGCCAAACAATTTAATGCATTCTTCTTCTAACACTTTGGCACAATTTTCCTTTCCATCATACTCACGAAAGATATTAAAAAGATGAAGCGTATGAGACAAACTCAATTCCATTTTTTTGTAGTTTTCTTTTATAAACTAACTAGTGCTAAAACAAGAAACAAAAAGATTCGGTTGCAAGATCTAAAGATTTACCTTCACTTACCTAGCCTCCCCGGCAACGGCGCTAGAAAAGAGCTTGATGTCTACTACACAACCTTCTTCTTGTAGACGTTGTTGGGCCTGCAAGTGCACATGTTTGTAGGACAGTAGCAAATTTCCCTCAAGTGGATGACCTAAGGTTTATCAATCCGCGAGAGGCGTAGGAGGAAGATGGTCTCTCTAAAACAACCCTGCAACCAAATAACAAAAAGTCTCTTGTGTCCCCAACACACCCAATACAATAGCAAATTCTTTAGGTGCACCAGTTCGGCGAAGAGATGGTGATACAAGTGCAATATGGATGGTAGATATAGGTTTTTGTAATCTGAAAATATAAAAACAGCAAGGTAACAAGCGATAAACGTGAGCGTAAATGGTATTGCAATGATAGAAACAAGGCCTAGGGTTCATACTTTCACTAGTGCAAGTTCTCTCAACAATAATAACATAGATAGAACATATGACAATCCCTCAACATGCAACAAAGAGTCACTCCAAAGACACTAATAGCAGAGAACAAACATAGAGATTATGGTCGGGTACGAAACCACCACAAAGTTATTCTTTCGGATCGATCTATAAAAGAGTTCATACTAGAATAACACCTTAAGACACAAATCAACCAAAACCCTAATGTCACCTAGATACTCCATTGTCACCTCAAGTATCTGTGGGCATGATTATACCATATGCATCACACAATCTCAGATTCATCCAACCAACATAAATGTAGCGACCAGACCCGAATGGATCAAGTCTCTGTGCTCAGTGTCATCCTCGGATCAAGAATGCCGACACCACACAAGATTTCAAGGATTTATAGCAGAGTAGCAATCACACACTTATTACATCGTTGTCCACAAGGGAACTTATTACAATAATATGGCTTAAGGCCATCTAATGATAACAGCGAAGGCTTGGAAGATAAGCGAGTCCATCAACTCCAACGGCATCACCGAGTATAGAACCACGACCTAACACCTTACTCAAGTCCAAAAGTCCGCAACGTGAAAGTTGCAGCCAAAAACGGGTCAAGACATGGAATATGCCGCAATGTAACACATAAGAGCAATGAAGGAATAAGCCTATACTACATGCATATTTGGCTGGTGGTAAGGCTCTCTGGTTACATTTGCATAAAGCTGATTTTTCCCTACATCAAAGGAATAACTTTATTTAACTATCATGGTGGTTGTTAAACATTGAGAATGGTTGACAAGATCCTCAATCCCAATTAAAAAGTACTCATCAAAACCCAATAACTTTTATTTAGAAGTAACATGTTGAGATTCACATGATATTCAAGAACTAGATACTCAAGACGTCCATAACCGGGACACGGCTAATCATGATTAGTTTATACACTCTGCAGAGGTTTATGACTTTTCCCCACAAGACTCGATCGCCTCCGCTTGGTTCCCGTGACTACATGGTGTTTGAGAAACGGATGACCGAGACATAGTCTTTCGAAGCGCTAGCACCTTACATGTGGGTAGACCGTACCAACCTACATCCCCTACATCAGCTAGCCTACCCGTAAGAGTTCGCACAACTTAGTCAACTACGCCAGAGCCCATAATTGGCTTGTGGCTGCACACGGAAGTTTCCAGCTTGAAAAATCTTATGATCCCTTAGAGCCCGGGTGGCGGTCCAAGAAATACAGCAAGTCCTCGATAGAAACCAGTGCCTCAATCCACCCAGATGTGTGTTTAGGTTGCCACCTTAGATAAACCATTAATTAACAATCTCACATCTGTCATGGATATTCACTCACCCAATCCACGCCTACTAGCATAGCATGGCACAATAAGCAAACGTAAAGTAACTCCCAAGGTTTCATAAGTAAAACAGTAATAGGTACTACCTCAATCTACTTCCCAAACCCACAATTTAATTTGATCCTAAACATGCAAGTGTTTGAGGGTTTGATCTAATGCAATAAAACTGGGTAGTAGAAAAGGTATGATCAAGTGTTACTTGCCTTGCGATGATCCGCGAGACCTAGAGATTCAAGTAACAAGCGGCGCACTCGGTGATCTAACGCAGACAAACAACAAGCATACAATAAGTACTCATCTAATGCACGGGGTAATCTCGAATAAAAGATCTAACCAGAGAGTTCAACTTAAGAACCCTGGTTGCAAAAAGAATCGAATCAAATAAAGCATCGAAAGTCGAAACTCGAGAGAGAACGACTCGGTTTAGCAATCTGAAACTAGGTCAAAATTTTACAGTAACAAAACTCTGTGTAAGTAGGTTAGTCGAACGGCGGTTTCAGAACGAAACTCCAGCGCTTGAATCACCCGATTCGATAAACGAGCGAGAAAATAAACAGATTTGAAAATCGGATCGAAATCGAATCGAAAAATAACGGATTAAATCCGATTAAAAGAAAACGACGAACGGTTTAAATAACGGACGTTCGTTAACAGAACTAATCCAACGAACACATTCATTGAAACGAACGGTTCGGTGAATGTTCGTTAATTAAGAAAACCGAATAAAATAAAACCATCTAGGTTTTTTTTGAAAAACCGAACATCACAAAAAAACCGGATCGGTTTTATAGGAAAACCGGATCGGGCGGGCGGCGAGGTCGGCTACCTCCGGGCTTCCATGGCGGGACTCAATGGGCTCGGTGTGGCGGTCGGCGGGGTCGGAAGGGGCGGGCAAGGCGGCGGGTTCGGCGTCACAAGGCGGGAACGGCGGCGGCGGGCGGCGTCTTGGCGGCGCGGGCTCGGCTTGGAGGCGGGCGGCGGAGAGAGAGAGGGGGGGCGACGGTATTTAAGAGGGGGGGTGGCGGCTTGGGAAGGGGCAGGGGGCGGCGACTCGTGTCCGACCCGACGCGAGCGGCGGCGGGGTGGCGTCGGTGGCGGGGGCTCAAGCAGGCGGCGTCTTGTGAGAGAGAGAGAGGTGGGGCGCTGGCTGGCTGGCTGGGCAGCTGGGCCTTGGCCTGGCGATTTTTTTAAATCAAAACCAAACGAGTTAAAAAATACCAAACGAACTCCGATTTTAATAAAATAATTTTCCCGACTCCTAAAAATGAGTCGAACAAAATGAACTTTAAAACGGCAAACATGCATATATTTTTAAATGCTCATTTTGCCTAAGCAAAATAAATCTTCCAATAACCAAAATTGATTTATTTATAATATCTTCATTTTTCCTATATGTTGGGAAAGTCATATTATTCCCTCTCTTTAACTTTTTATAAGAAAAACTTTATGAAGATAATTTAAATAAATCCAAATGATCCTATTTTCAAAATTTGAGAAATCCCAAATATGAAAATAATGAAACTTCCAACTCTCTCCGAGGGTCCTTGAGTTGCGTGAAATTTTCTAGGATCGGAAAATGCGAAAAATATGATATGCATGATGACCTAATGTATAACATTCCAAATTGAAAATTTGGGATGTTACAAACCTACCTCTTAAGATGAATCTAAGCCCTCGAGATTCGGGTTGGCTAGAAAATAGGTGAGGTGGTCCTTGAGCAAAACTTCCTCTCTTTCCCGGTGGCTTCATCCTCGGTGTGGTGGCTCCACTGCACTTTGCAAAACTTGATAACCTTGTCTGCGGGTAACTCTCTGGCATAATCGAGAATCTTAACCGGTTTTTCATCATATGTCAAGTCATCCTTCAACTGAATTGCTTCGGTGGTACTATATCTCTTAACGGTACCTCTGCTATCTCGGGTGACATTTCTTTAATCGAGAAACATGGAATACGCCATGAACTCCCGACAGTCCTTCCGCAATTCCAACTTATACGCAACTTCTCCCATGCGTTGCAAAATCTTATATGGTCCAACGAAGCGGGTGCTAACTTCCTTTAACTCCAAAACGCTTAACTCCTCAAGCGGGATACTCTAAGATATACTCTGTCTCCAACCTCATACTCAATCGCTGCGCTTTGAATCGGCATAGCTCTTACATGCGACTGGGCTACCTTGAGCCTGTCTCGAATTAACTTAACTTTCTTCGCACTCCTTAGTCAAATCTGGTCCAAACAATGGACGATCTCCGGTTTAGTCCCATGACAACGGTGTCCTGCACCTTCTTCCATCTGAGCCTCGAAGGTGCCATCTTTAAGCTGGTTTGGTAACTGTTGTTGTAGGAAAATTCTGCATACGGCAAATTATCATCCCAACTAGATCCATAATCTAGTGCACAAGCTCTCAAAGATGTCCTCCAAAATCTGATTGACTCTCTCGGTCTGTCCATCGGTCTGTGGGTGGAAAGCTGATCTTGAATTCTAGTCTGGTTCCCAATGTTTCGTGTAACCGGTTCCAAAATTTCGAGGTAAACTGGGTTCCTCGTCTGTCTGATGCTCCTTGGAACTCCGTAAGCACACAATTCTGGTCATGTATATCTTTGCCAACTTAGCACTGCTATAGGTAGTCTTGATCGGATGAAATGAGCTACCTTGGTCAAACGGTCGACTATGACCCAAATCGAGTCATATCCTGAACGAGTCTTTGGCAAACCTGTGATGAAATCCATGCCTAGTTTATCCCACTTCCATTCGGTATCGGCAACGGTTGTAACAATCCTGCGGCTTCGATGCTCTGCCTTTACTTTCGACATACGTCACAAACTGCTACATACTCCGCAATATCCTTCTTCATTCCGGTCCACCGAAAATATTCTTCAAATCCAAATACATCTTGGTATTTCCTGGGTGAATTGAATAGTGTGAATCATGGGCTTCTTGCAAAATCAACTTCCCGATCTACGGGTCATTGGGCACATAAACACGGTCTTCAAACCATAGGGTATCGTGCTCATCCTCACGAAATCCTTTAGCTTTTCCTTTGCCCATTTTCTCCTTTATGGAGGCAACTTCCTTATCTGCCTTTTGGGCTTCTCGATTTTGTCCATTAGTGTCGATCAATCTCCAATGCTGCTACATAGCCTCTCGGAACTATTTCCAAACATAGCTCTCGGAGGTCCTCGGCTAACTCATTGGGTATTCCTCCCATCATTAGGGTATTGACGTGGCTCTTACGGCTCAATGCGTCGCTCGACATTAGCCTTTCCGGGTGATAATGCAATCTCATATCATAATCCTTGATAAGTTCTAACCATCTCCTTTGCACGAGATTCAATTCATACGTGTGAAGATGTACTTCAAACTCTTGTGATCCGTATATACTTCACAATGATTTCCAATGAGAAAATGTCTCCCGTCTTCAAGGCATGCACAACGGCTGCTAACTCCAAATCATGAGTGGCATAATTCAACTCATGGGGCTTAAGTTGTCGTGAAGCATACGAGACAACTCTTCCTTCCTGCATAAGCACGGCTCCAAGTCCTCGGCGTGAAGCGTGCAATACACCTCATAATCCTTAGTCCGATCCGCAATATCAAACCGGTGAGGTAACCAATCTTTTCTTCAACTCCTGAAAACTAGCCTCACAGTCCTCATCCATATGAATTTGTTTTCCTTTTCAACAATTCAGTCATAGGCTTTGAAATCCTTGAGAAATTCTCAATGAATCTTGGTAGTATCCTGCGAGTCCAAGGAAACTCGAATCTCTCAACTGTCGTTGGTGCTTCCCATTTGGTTACGGTCTCAACTTTTGTGGGGTCAATGCTATCCCTTCTCCGGATATAACATGTCCGAGAAATCCAACTTCCTTTAGCCAAAACTCACATTTGCTGAACTTGGCATACAACTGGTGTTCCCTCAGTTTCTCCAAAACCAATCGCAAATGTTCCTTGTGTTCCTCTTCATTCTTCGAGAAAATCAAAATGTCATCAATGAACACCACGATTTAACTTATCCAAAACTCCATAAACACTTTGTTCATCAGGTTCATGAAATAGGCTGGTGCGTTAGTCAGTCCAAATGACATAACGGTATAATCGTCTGATCCATATCTCGTGGTAAATGCGGTCTTGGGTATGTCTTGCTCCCGAATCTTCAATCGATGGTACCACGATCGCAAGTCGATCTTGGAAAACACTTTGGCTCCTTGCAAGCGATCAAACAGATCATTTATCATAGGTAGTGGGTACTTGTTCTTGATTGTTACTTCATTCAATCCACGATAATCAACAACCATTCTCAAAGATCCATCCTTCTTCTCTACTAACAAAGCGGGTGATCCCCAAGGTGAAGAACTTGGGCGAATAAAACCTTTATCCAATAGTTCCTTAATCTGCTTCTTGATTTCCGCCAAATCCTTTGCGGGCATCTGACGGTCGCTTCGATATCGGGCCTGTTCACGGCAACAGCTCGATCAAAACTCAATGTCTCTATCCGGTGGCATTCACGGCAATTCTTCCGAAATACATCAGATAATCCTTCACCACGGTACTTCTTCCCGTACCACTCTCGATAAGCAATTAACTTGTGCTCTCCTCGGCTCGTGCCGTGATACATACTTAATCCTTCTTCCTTCGGTGTGGTGAGCAAAATTGACCTTGTGGTACAATCTATGTTTCCTCCATACTTTGATAACCAATCCATTCCTAATATCACATCCAATCCTTGGGATTCCGAACTATTAGGTCCGAGGAGAAGACATAGTGTCCAATCCTTAGTGGCGATCGATCACACCATTTACTAGCCATGTACTCTGCCCGGGTGAGGTTACTAGCATGGGTGACCTAAGGGCTTGGGTCGGTAACTTGTACTTATCCACAAATCCCCTTGATATGTATGAATGCGATGCACCAGTATCGAAAAGAACAACTGCAGTAAATGACTTAACCAAAAACTTACCGATTACTGCATCGGGCTGATCTTCAATCTCCTCCACATCAATGTGGTTCACCTGTCCCCTGTTGAAAGGGTTGGGCTTCTTTCCAGAGCTTCCATTGCCATTTCCATTTTGGCCTTCGGACGATCATTTGCATAGTGCCCAGTCTTGCGGCACTTAAAGCAAGTAATGTGACTCAAGTCTACCTTGGATGGTGTTGACGGGTTGGTGCGATTCTGCCGTTGCTTCCTCCATTCCGCTCCCATTCTTGGCGCCATTATGGTTATGCGAATTTCCTCCTCCATGGGTATGCTGAAACTGAATTCTGATTTAGGGTATAACGAGGTTTCTGCTGAGCTCGAGTTATACTTCCCTTGTCCATACTTCCGCTTGCAGTTCTCAATTTGTTGCTGCTTTCCTTCAATCATGAGGGCTCGGTCTACCAACTCCGGTAGTTGTTGAAACTGCTACCATCAACGGCATGCTGAACTCATCATTCAGTCCTTCTAAAACTTCTCATGTTTAGCTGCATCAAGAGTAACGTCATCCGGGGCATAACGTGCTAATTTACTAAAGTCATCCACGATCGCCAACAGATCCTTCCTCCTTGGCGTAAGTTGCGAAACTCACGCTTCTTCATGGCCATGGCTCCTGCTGAAACATGGGCAGGTCTGAAAAGCTTGCTGAAATTGATCCCATGTGATGGTGTCTCACGGGTAAGTGGTGTGAAATTCTCCCACCATGCTGCTGCGGGTCCTTCAAGCTGATGTGCTGCAAACTTCACTCTTTCACCATCTGTGCATCCCGCAGTGGTCAACTCCTTCCTATCTTGCGGAGCCACCATCTGCTACAATCGGCTCGGTGCTCTTTGGAATACACCGCGGATTCAGTCTAAGGAAACGAGTCAGATGATCCGCAGGTGGTGGTGGTGGTGGGTTGTTGTTGTTGTTGTTGTTGTTGTTGTTGTTGTTGTTCCCCTGGTTCTGCACCAATGTTTGAATCAGGGTATTCTGCTGCTGGATCAATTGGGTGATTTCTGGCGGGAAAACGAATCCGGGGTCGCGTCTCGGAGGCATCTGATGGGTTTAGAAAAGAAGAGAAATGTAGAATAGAATGAGGTCTAAGGGGAATCACTACCCAAATGCACATGAGCAAATGCACACAAAATCACTTCATTCAATCAAACAAGGGCTTACATCGATCTAACTATCGCAAAAGTGCGTGTACTATAATGTTTACATGGAGGAAATACTACTAATTATGTGGGGACTTCTACTAATTTGAACCGTGGAAGACTCCATGATGTCCGCTCCACTTCGTCTTCAAAGTCGGGTTCACTTGGATCCGAATCGGTGTCGTCGATGTTGATGTAGTCGCTTGGATAATTGACATCTGGTCTTCATTCCCGGCGCCAACTTCTTCTTGAGTTCTTCGATCTCGTACTTAAGTTCGTTATTGTGTCTTGCCGAGCTACGATCTCGCCCATGTAGTCCTTGCGTAGTCTTTAGTTCTCCTTCCAGTTCGATGATCCTTCCTTTGTATTCTGCAACTCCAACATATCATTGCACATTTGGTTCTCCGGCGTCGAATGTGCTGATTTAACTCTGGATGAAAGCTGCAATGGATCTATCCTTCTTGGTGCTGACGACGTCCCAGTTGTCATCTCGGCGTCCGCAAATCTGGTAGATAGCGTCCTTGAGGTCTTCTTGATAAACTTCTCCAATGCGTCCCATGGTGATGTGAGCTGCCATGCTCTTTCCCAGACTCCAAGTTGGTGCACTGAAAACACTATCTATAGGCTTGGTGATTGGGGCGAATGTCCTTCCGGGAACGTGAGCTTGAATCTTCCAGCGCTCCTCTTCAGGCAGAGTGGCGTTGAAAGTCCCGGTGGAGCTTGGTAGTCC
The DNA here is from genome assembly GCA_021605205.1 of Aegilops longissima. NCBI lineage: Eukaryota > Viridiplantae > Streptophyta > Magnoliopsida > Poales > Poaceae > Aegilops > Aegilops longissima. Next base: position 255,008,562 of record CM038680.1, read on the forward strand.
AATGTTCAGGTACTTGGTGACTTCCTTCAAGTGAAATCCAAAAGGGGTGCCTTCATCTGGTTGGGTGTACTTGATCTTCGCGTCCGTCATCCTAAAGAGTAGAAAAGATGAGGAGTTAGAAAATGAGAAGAGAGTAGTGATCTATGGCTTTAACTTAGTGGTCGTGTCCTCTACATCAACAGTGCTCGATACCATTCTCTGAGCGACCAGACCGAATGGATCAAGTCTCGTGCTCGGTGTCATCCTGGATCAAGAATGCTGACACCACACAAGATTTGAAGGATTTATAGCGAGTAGCAATCACACACTTATTACATCGTTGTCCACAAGGGAACTTATTACAATAATATGGCTTAAGGCCATCTAATGATAACAGCGGAAGGCTTGGAAGATAAGCGAGTCCATCAACTCCAACGGCATCACTGAGTATAGAACCACGACCTAACACCTTACTCGTTGTCTGAAAAGTCTGCAACGTGAAAGTTGCAGCCCGAAAATGGGTCAGCACATGGAATATGCTGGCAATGTAACACATAAGAGCAATGAAGGAATAAGCCTATACTACATGCATATTTGGCTGGTGGTAAGGCTCTCTGATTACATTTGCATAAAGCTGATTTTTCCTACATCAAAGGAATAACTTTATTTAACTATCATGGTGGTTGTTAAACATTGAGAATGGTTGACAGCATCCTCAATCCCAATTAAAAAGTACTCATCAAAACCCAATAACTTTTATTTAGAAGTAACATGTTGAGATTCACATGATATTCAAGAACTAGATACTCAAGACGTCCATAACCGGGGACACGGCTAATCATGATTAGTTTATACACTCTGCAGAGGTTTGCGACTTTTCCCCACAAGACTCGATCGCCTCCGCTTGGTTCCCGTGACTACATGGTGTTTGAGAAACGGATGACCGAGACATAGTCTTTCAGAAGCGCTAGCACCTTACATGTGGGTAGACCGTACCAACCTACATCCCCTACATCAGCTAGCCTACCCGTAAGAGTTCGCACAACTTAGTCAACTACGCCAGAGCCCATAATTGGCTTGTGGCTGCACACGGAAGTTTCCAGCTTGAATAATCTTATGATCCCTTAGAGCACAGGTGGCGGTCCAAGAAATACAGGCAAGTCTGATAGAAACCAGGTGCCTCAATCCACCCAGATGTGTGTTTAGGTTGCCACCTTAGATAAACCATTAATTAACAATCTCACATCTGTCATGGATATTCACTCACCCAATCCACGCCTACTAGCATAGCATGGCACAATAAGCAAACGAGAAGTAACTCCCAAGGTTTCATAAGTAAAACAGTAATAGGTACTACCTCAATCTACTTCCCAAACCCACAATTTAATTTGATCCTAAACATGCAAGTGTTTGAGGGTTTGATCTAATGCAATAAAACTGGGTAGTAGAAAAGGTATGATCAAGTGTTACTTGCCTTGCTGATGATCCGCGAGACCTAGAGATTCGAAGTAACAAGCGGCGCACTCCGGGTGATCTAACGCAGACAAACAACAAGCATACAATAAGTACTCATCTAATGCACGGGGAAATCTCGAATAAAAGATCTAACCAGAGAGTTCAACTTAAGAACCCTGGTTGCAAAAAGAATCGAATCAAATAAAGCATCGAAAGTCGAAACTCGAGAGAGAACGACTCGGTTTAGCAATCTGAAACTAGGTCAAAATTTTACAGTAACAAAACTCTGTGTAAGTAGGTTAGTCGAACGGCGGTTTCAGAATTGAAACTCCAGCGCTTGAATCACCTCATTCCGATAAACGAGCGAGAAAATAAACAGATTTGAAAATCGGATCGGAAATCGAATCAGAAAAATAACGGATTAAATCCGATTAAAAGAAAACGACGAACGGATTAAATAACGGACATTCGTTAACAGAACTAATCCAACGAACACATTCATTGAAACGAACGGTTCGGTGAACGTTCGTTAATTAAGAAAACCGAATAAAATAAAACCATCTAGGGTTTTTTTTAAAAAAACCGAACATCACAAAAAAACCGGATCGGTTTTTATAGGGAAAACCGGATCGGGCGGGGCGGCGAGGTCGGCTACCTCCGGGCTTCGCCGTGGGGCTCCGGTGGGGGGGTCGGGGTGGAAGGGGCGGCGGGGCGGCGGGGTTCGGCGTCGGCGGAGGGGAACGGCGGCGGCGGCGTCCTTGGCGGCAAGCGGGGCTCGGCTTGGGCGCGGTGGCGGGATGAGAGAGGGGGGGCGCGGTATTTAAGAGGAGGGGTGGCGGCTTGGGAAGGGGCAGTGGCGGGCGACCTCGTGTCCGACCCGGACACGAGCGGCGGCGGTGGCGTCTTGTGGCGGGGCTCACAGTGGCAGGCGTCTTGTGAGGAGAGAGGGAGGTGGGCCGGGGCGCTGCTGGCTGGGCCGGCTGGGCCTTGGCCCAGGGGGGGGCGCGATTTTTTTTTTAAAATCAAAACCAAACGAGTTAAAAAAAATACCAAACGAACTCCGATTTTAATAAAAATAATTTTCCCCGACTCCTAAAAATGAGTCGAACAAAATGAACTTTAAAACGGCAAACATGCATATATTTTTAAAATGCTCATTTTTGCCTAAGCAAAATAAATCTTCCAATAACCAAAATTGATTTATTTATAATATCTTCATTTTTCCTATATGTTGGGAAAGTCATATTATTCCCTCTCTTTAACTTTTTTATAAGAAAAACTTTATGAAGATAATTTAAATAAATCCAAATGATCCTATTTTCAAAATTTGAGAAATCCCAAATATGAAAATAATGAAACTTCCAACTCTCTCCGAGGGTCCTTGAGTTGCGTGAAATTTTCTAGGATCGGAAAAATGCGAGAAAAATATGATATGCATGATGACCTAATGTATAACATTCCAAATTGAAAATTTGGGATGTTACAATAAAAGTACTTCAAAGAGTGCCTAAAGTCTCTACCGGAGAGTCAAGAACGTGTGCCAACCCCTATGCATAGGTTCCCAATGTCACGAAACCAGCAAGTTGATCACCAAGACATACATCAAGTGTTCTCATAAAAGACTCAATCCGATGAGATAACTTCAAAGGGGAAACTCAATTCATCACGAGAGAGTAGAGGGGGAGAAACATCATAAGATCCAACTACAATAGCAAAGCTCGGGATACATCAAGATCGTGCCATAGATTGGAACACGAGAAAGAACACGAGAGAGAGAGATCAAACACATAGCTACTGGTACATACCCTCAGCCCCGAGGGTGAACTACTCCCTCCTCGTCATGGAGAGCGCCGGGATGATGAAGATGGCCGCCGGTGATGGATCCCCCCTCCGGCAGGGTACCGGAAAGGGGTCCCGATTGGTTTTTGGTGGCTCTGGAGGCTTGCGGCGGCGGAACTCCCCATCTATCTTCTGTTCTGGAAGTTTTAGGGTACGTAGGTATATATGGGTGAAAGAAGAACGTCGGTGGAGCTACGGGGGCCCCACGAGGCAGGGGGCGCGCCCCCCACCCTCATGAGCACCTCCCGTATCTTCTAACGTGGGGTCCAAGTCCATCAGGTGGGTTTCCTTCCAAAAATAACTTCTCCAGTTGATTTCGTTCCGTTTTGACTCCGTGTGATATTCCTTTTCCTCGAAACACTGAAATAGGCATAAAACAGCAAATCTGGGCTGGTCCTCCGGTTAATAGATTAGTCCCAAAAATAATATAAAAGTGGATAATAAAGCCCAATATTGCCTAAAACAGTAGATAATATAGCATGGATCAATCAAAAATTATAGATACGTTGGAGACGTATCAAGCATCCCCAAGCTTAATTCCTGCTCGTCCTCGAGTAGATAAATGATAAAAAGATAATTTTTTATGTGGAATGCTAGTTGGCATAATTTCAATGTAATTCTTCTTACTTGTGATATGAATATTCAGATCCAAAAGATTCAAGACAAAAGTTCATATTGATAAAAGAAATAGTAACACTTCAAGCATACTAATCAAAGTAATCATGTCTTCTCAAAATAACATGGCCAAAGAAAGTTCATCCCTACAAAATCATATAGTTAGGCTATGCTTCATTTTCGTCACACAAAGATGTTCCCAACTTCTATACCCCCGATGATAAGCCAAGCAATTGTTTCATACTTAAATAATCTCAAACTTTTTCAACCTTCACGCAATACATGAGCGTGAGCCATGGATATAGCACTAAGGGTGGAATAGAATATGTTGATGGGGATTGTGTGGAGAAGACAAAAAAAGGAGAAAGTCTCACATTGACGAGGATAATCAACGGGCTATGGAGATGCCCATCAATTGATGTCAACATGAGGAGTAGGGATTGCCATGCAATGGATGCACTAGAGCTATGAATGCTCAACAAAAGAAAACTAGTGGGTGTGCATCCAACTTGCTTGCTCATGAAGACCTAGGGCATTTTGAGGAAGCCCATCGTAGGAATATACAAGCCAAGTTCTATAACGAAAAATTCCCACTAGTATGAAAAAGACAACTTATGAGACTCACTATATGAAAAACATGGTGCTACTTTGAAGCACAATATATGAGACTCTCTACATGAAGAACAAGGTGCTACTTTGAAGCACAATATATGAGACTCACTACATGAAGAACATGGTGCTACTTTGAAGCACAAGTGTGGAAAAAGAGATAGTAGCATTGCCCTTTTTATTTTTTATTTTTTTGGGCCTTTTTTTTTGGCCTTTCTCTTTTTTTTGGGCCTTTTTTTGCCTTTCTTTTTTTTATTTGGGCAATGCTCTAATAATGATGATCATCACACTTCTATTTTTCTTACAACTCAACAATTACAACTCGAAACTTAGAACAAAATATGACTCTATATGAATGCCTCCGGCGGTGTACCGGGATGGTGCAATGAATCAAGAGTGACATGTATGGAAAATAATGCAAGGTGGCTTTGCCACAAATACGATGTCAACTACATGATCATGCAATGGCAATATGACAAAAGTAATGTATGTCATAATGATGATGAACGGAACGGTGGAAAGTTGCATGGCAATATATCTCGGAATGGCTATGGAAATGCCATAATAGGTAGGTATGGTGGCTGTTTTGAGGAAGATATAAGGAGGTTTATGTGTGATAGAGCGTATCGTATCACGGGGTTTGGATGCACCGGCGAAGTTTGCACCAACTCTCAAGGTGAGAAAGGGCAATGCATGGTATCGAATAGGCTAGCAAAGGCGGAAAGGTAAAAGTGCGTATAATCCATGGACTCAACATTAGTCAAAAGAACTCATATACTTATTGCAAAAATTTAGAAGTCATCAAAAATCAAGTACTACGCCCATGCTCCTAGGGGGATAGATTGGTAGGAAAAGACCATCGCTCGTCCCCGACCGCCACTCATAAGGATGCACAAGTCAGGTACACTTCATGTTTCAAATTTGTTACACAACTTTAACCATACGTGCATGCTACGGGATTTGCTAACTTCAACACAAGCATTTCTCATATTCACAACTACTCAACTAGCATGACTTTGATATTATCACCTCCATATCTCAAAACAATTATCAAGCATCAAACTTATCTTAGTATTCAACGCACTCAAAAGAAAGTTTCACATATCTTGAACACCATGTATATTAACATTAAGCAAATTACCATGCTATTAATGACTCTCAAAATAATATAAGTGAATCATGAGAGTTCATTTATTTCTTCAAAATAAAACTATCACCATGCTCTAAAAGATATAAGTGAAGCACTAGAGCAAACAACAAACTACTCCGAATGATATGAGTGAAGATCAATGAGTAGTCGAATAATTATACAACTATGTGAAGACTCTCCCATTTAATAATTTAATATCTTGATACTTTATTCAAACAGCAAGAAAAGCTAAAGAAAACTACATTGCAAGGATAGCACAACTCATGTGAAGAAGCAAAAACTTAGTCTCAACCGATACTAACCGATAGTTGTTGAAGAAGAAAGGTGGGATGCCAACGGGGGCATCCCCAAGCTGAGATGCTTGATACTTCTTGAAATATTATCTTGGGGTGCCTTGGGCATCCCCAATCTTGAACTTTTGTGTCTCCTTAATTCCTCTCATATCATGGTTTCTCTTTTTATCAAAAGCTTCATTCACAACAAACTCAACAAGAACTCGTGAGATAGGTTAGTATAAACCAATGCAAAACCTTATCATTTCCTACTGTAACAAATCACTAACATTATTATTGAACATTGCATACTAAATGCCTCTGCATATTTAATACTCCTATCATCAAATAGAATCATTAAACAAGCAAACATATGCAAACAATGCAAACATAACAGCAATCTGCCAAAAAAATACAGTCTGTAAAGAATGCAAGATTCATCATACTTCCCTAACTCCAAAAATTATGAACTAAAACTCCCACTGTAATAAATTTATCAGAGCTCAATATGCAAAAAGATTCAACATTATACCACTCTCTGACTTTTCTAGCGAATTTTTGCAACAGTGGTAAACTTTCTGTTTTCAAACAGCAACATGCATACTTGCAAAATAAGCATGGCAAAGGCTATCCTTGACTTTTTTATTGAAATTAAATATGAAAAACACTAATCTAACTAACATCAAGCAAAACAAAACAAAATGACATGACTCTCCAAGCAAAACACATATCATGTGGTGAATAAAAATATAGCTCCAAGTAAAGTTACCGATGAACGAAGACGTAAGAGGGGATGCCTTCCGGGGCATCCCCAAGCTTAGGCTCTTGGTTGTCCTTGAATATTACCTTGGGGTGCCTTGGGCATCCCCAAGCTTAGGCTCTTGCCACTCCTTATTCCATAGTCCATCGAATCTTTACCCAAAACTTGAAAACTTCACAACACAAAACTTAACAGAAAACTCGTGAGCTCCGTTAGTGACAGAAAACAAAAGACCACTTCAAGGTACTGTAATGAAAGCATTCTTTATTTATATTGGTGTTAAACCTACTGTATTCCAAATTCTATATGGTTTATAAACTATTTTACTAGCCATAGATTCATCAAAATAAGCAAACAACACAATGAAAACAGAATCTGTCAAAAACAGAACAGTCTGTAGTAATCTGTAACTAACGCAAACTTCTGGAACTCCAAAAATTATAAAATAAATTGGTGGACCTGAGGAATTTGTCTAGTAATCATATGCAAAAATAATCAACTAAATATCACTCTCCAGTAAAACGTTCTAGCTAATCTCGTGAGCGCTAAAGTTTCTGTTTTTTACAGCATGATCATAAAGACTTCACCCAAGTCTTCCCAAAGGTTCTACTTGGCACAAACACTAATTAAAACATGAAACCACATCTAAACAGAAGCTAGATGGATTATTTATTCCTAAACAGAACCAAAAATCAATAAACTAAAATAAAGTTGGGTTGCCTCCCAACAAGCGCTATCGTTTAACGCCCCTAGCTAGGCATTATGATTTCAATGATGCTCACATAAAAGATAAGAATTGAAACATCAAGAGAGCATCATGAAGAATATGACTAGCACATTTAAGTCTAACCCACTTCATATGCATAGGGATTTTGTGAGCAAACAACTAATGGGAACAATAATCAACTTGCATAGGAAGGTAAAACAAGCATAACCTCAAAACTTTAAGCACATAGAGAGGAAAGTTGATATTATTGCAATTCCTACAAGCATATGTTCCTCCCTCATAATAATTTTCAGTAGAATCATGCATGAATTCAACAATATAACCAGAACCTAAAGCATTTTTTTCATGATCTACAAGCATAGAAAATTTACTACTCTCCACATAAGCAAAATTCTTCTCATGAATAGTAGTGGGAGCAAACTCAACAAAACAACTATCATGTGATTGAAAATTAAGATCGAGATGACAAGTTTCATGGATATCATTATTCTTTATAGCATACGTGTCATCACAATAATCATCATAGATAGGAGGCATGCTTTCATCATAGTAAATTTGCTCATCAAAGCTTGGGGGACAAAAAATATCATCTTCATCAAACATAGCTTCCCCAAGCTTGTGGCTTTGCATATCATTAGCATCATGGATATTCAAGGAATTCATACTAACAACATTTCAATCATTCTCATCATTCAAATATTTAGTGCCAAACAATTTAATGCATTCTTCTTCTAACACTTTGGCACAATTTTCCTTTCCATCATACTCACGAAAGATATTAAAAAGATGAAGCGTATGAGACAAACTCAATTCCATTTTTTTGTAGTTTTATTTTATAAACTAACTAGTGCTAAAACAAGAAACAAAAAGATTCGATTACAAGATCTAAAGATATACCTTCACTTACCTAGCCTCCCGCAACGGCGCCGTAAAAAGAGCTTGATGTCTACTACACAACCTTCTTCTTGTAGACGTTGTTGGGCCTGCAAGTGCACAGGTTTGTAGGACAGTAGCAAATTTCCCTCAAGTGGATGATCTAAGGTTTATCAATCTACGAGGCGTGGGAGGAAGATGGTCTCTCTCAAACAACCCTGCAACCAAATAACAAAAGTCTCTTGTGTCCCCAACACACCCAATACAATAGTAAATTGTATAGGTGCACTAGTTCGGCGAAGAGATGGTGATACAAGTGCAATATGGATGGTAGATATAGGTTTTTGTAATCTGAAAATATAAAAACAGCAAGGTAACAAGCGATAAACGTGAGCGTAAATGGTATTTCCATGATAGGAAACAAGGCCTAGGGTTCATACTTTCACTAGTGCAAGTTCTCTCAACAATAATAACATAGATAGAACATATGACAATCCCTCAACATGCAACAAAGAGTCACTCCAAAGACACTAATAGCAGAGAACAAACGTAGAGATTATGGTCGGGTACGAAACCACCACAAAGTTATTCTTTCGGATCGATCTATAAAAGAGTTCGTACTAGAATAACACCTTAAGACACAAATCAACCAAAACCCTAATGTCACCTAGATACTCCATTGTCACCTCAATTATCCGTGGGCATGATTATACGATATGCATCACACAATCTTAGATTCATCCAACCAACATAAAAGTACTTCAAAGAGTGCCCCAAAGTCTCTACCGGGGAGTCAAGAACGTGTGCCAACCCCTATGCATAGGTTCCCAATGTCACGAAACCCGCAAGTTGATCACCAAGACATACATCAAGTGTTCTCATAAAAGACTCAATCTGATAAGATAACTTCAAAGGGGAAACTCAATTCATCACAAGAGAGTAGAGGGGGAGAAACATCATAAGATCCAACTACAATAGCAAAGCTCGGGATAAATCAAGATCGTGTCATAGATTGGAACACGAGAGAGAGAGAGAGATCAAACACATAGCTACTGGTACATACCCTCAGCCCCGAGGGTGAACTACTCCTCCTCGTCATGGAGAGCGCCGGGATGATGAAGATGGCCACGGTGATGGATCCCCCTCGGCAAGGTACCTAAAGGGGTCCCGATTGGTTTTGGTGGCTCGAGGCTTGCGGCGGAACTCCCGATCTATCTTCTGTTCGGAAGTTTTAGGGTGCGTGGTATATATGGGTGAAAGGAGAACGTTGGTGGAGCTACCGGGCCTCATGAGGCAGGGGCGCCGGGGGGTGGGCGTGCCCCACCCTCGTGAGCACCTCCGTATCTTCCGACATGGGGTCCAAGTCCATCGGTGGGTTTCCTTCCAAAATAACTTCTCCAGTTGATTTCGTTCCGTTTGACTCCGTCGATATTCCTTTTCCTCTAAACACTGAAATAGGCATAAAACAAAAATCTGGCTGGGCCTCCGGTTAATAGGTTAGTCCCAAAAATAATATAAAAGTGGATAATAAAGCCCAATATTGCCTAAAACAGTAGATAATATAGCATGGAGCAATCAAAAATTATAGATACGTTGGAGACGTATCAAGGGGCTCTCGCCCCTCCCACGCCATGGAGACCATGGACCAGAGGGGAAACCCTTCTCCCATCTAGGGAGAAGGTCAAGGAACAATAAGAAGGAGGGGGGCTCTCTCCCCCTCGCTTCCGGTGGCACCGGAGTGCCACCGGGGCCATCATCGTCACCGCAATCTTCACCAACAACTTCACCGCCGTCATCACCAACTCTTCCCCCTTCTATGCAGCAGTGTAACCCCTCTTTTACCCGTTGTAATCTCTACCTAAACATGGTGCTCAACGCTATATATTATTTCCCTATGATGTATGGCTATCCTATGATGTTTGAGTAGATCTGTCTTGTCCTATGGGTTAATTGATGATCGTGATTGGTTTGAGTTGCATGTTTTATTATTGGTGATGTCCTATGGTGCTCTCCATGTCGTGCAAGCGTGAGGGATCCCCGTTGTAGGGTTTGCAATATGTTCATGGTTTGCTTATTGTCTGCGTTGCGGAGTGACTGAAACACAAACACGGATAAGTGGGTCATGGTGTATGGGAATAAAGAGGACTTGATGCTTTAATGCTATGGTTGGGTTTTACCTTAATGATCTTTAGTAGTTGCGGATGCTTGCTAGAGTTCCAATCATAAGTGCATATGATCCAAGGAGGGAAAGTATGTTAGCTTATGCCTCTCCCTCAAATAAAATTGCAATAATGATTAGCGGTCTAGTTATTGATTGCCTAGTGACAAATAACTTTCTCGTGTGACAACAAGCTCTTTACTAAAACTAATTTAGTTGTATCTTTATCTAAACAGCCCCTAGATTTTATTTACCTGTTCTTTATTATCTTGCAAACCTATCCAACAACACCTACAAAGTACTTCTAGTTTCATACTTGTTCTAGGTAAAGTGAACATAATGCGTGCGTAGAGTTGTATCGGTGGTCGATAGAACTTGAGGGAATATTTGTTCTACCTTTAGATCCTCGTTGGGTTCGACACTCTTACTTATCGAAAGAGGCTACAATTGATCCCCTATACTTGTGGGTTATCATCAGGCAGTACTACCACTGACTCCGGCAGTACTACCACTTCGGGGAACCGCGAGGGGGTTAAGTGGTGGGCACGGGGAGTTTGAACTCCCCCATACCCATTCACTTCCTCTCCTCTCATGTTCTCTCTCTCAGGCGGCCAAGAACTACTCCGGAGGATGGCTCTAGCCCTCCGATTTCATGCCCTCTTCTCCGTTTCCGATCGATGGGATCGATCCCCACCTTCTCCTCTTGCCATGGATACCGGTATTGCCCTCGTTTTTCTCTCCTACGGTTCTATTTTTTGAATCTTGGTTCTAGGGCAATGCATGTGGTATTCGTATATTTTTGGCTAAATCTAGGCATGAGTAGGATGCATGATGACTGCTAGATAGGAGTATAGTCGTATTTGCCCAAATTTTGCACTTCTACGTCAACGGTACTACCGGATCCATGCCACGGATGTTATCCCGTTGGGTGGGCGGTACTACCGCTGGGACGCGGACGGTACTACCGCTTGCGGCGATACTACCGCTCGTGTCCAGCGTTACTACTGCTTATCCTTTAGCGGTACTACCGCTGGTGGGCACGGTACTACCACTGTGACATAGTTTTTTCAGAATTCTGGCACTTCCTTCTATTCTCAGTTTGTATGTCTTGGCTTACGGAATGGCTTTACACCTGCTTTTCCCTTGCTCTATGTTTGTGGGTTCCAGGTGATGGTAGCTCCACTCATCAAGCTCGTCGCAAGAACCCGGATCATCATGGTGGCTCCAATCGCTACCGCACTTCTGACGAGGCTCCTGCTAGTTCTAGTGGGCTTCCAAAGAAACATGTGAAGGGAACCACAAGCAAGCAGAAGGAGAAGAGCACCCCACCTGATGAGATGTCTGGAAAAGAATTTTCTGCTTTCCGTATGTGAAACCCATATCCGTGTGCTCAGGACGATGCTATTGTTGGTCGTCCCTTCTGGACCAGGGAGCAATCTCTGATATATGTGGATATTCTGAACGCCAGGAAGAACATGTTTTTTTGTGGTGAAGTCCATTGACATTGGTCGCATGGAGAAGGATCTTGCTTACTTTGGAGAGGCTCTTGCACTTTGTCAGCAGTGTGGTCTCATCCCTATCATCACTTTGAACAAGGACTATGACGCGGAGATTGTGGCTCAATTGTATGCCATAGTTCATTTTCATGCAGATGAGGAAAGGAACATGTCATGGATGACCGGTGGGAGGATACTGAAGGTCAATTGAAAGACATTCATGGACTATTTGGGCATTGCTGATGAGGGTGACAACAACCCTGTTGGTCTCCGGTCTCACAAGGATACCCCTGCTACTCAGAAGTCCAAGCTTATTCGCTACTTCAGGGCTGTGACTACTGCCAAGGGGGGCCACTCACACGGAGCTCATTCTGTTCTTGGATATCATGCACCGCATTTTTCGTAATACCCTTTTCCCTCACATTGGGAACCTGGATCAGGTACACTCTTATCTCGTGGATCTGCTACTAATGTGCATCGAGGAGAAGGGTAGGACATCTACTTTGGACATCTCACACATCATGTGGCGAGAGCTTCGCTCTCCCCTGCTGGACTGGAAGGTTCCCATCTATGGCCCTTGAGGGAGTCCTGGATTAGGGGGTGTCAGGATAGCCGAACTATCACCGTTGGCCGGACTCCTGGACTATGAAGATACAAGATTGAAGACTTCGTCCCGTGTCCGGATGGGACTTTCCTTGGCGTGGAAGGCAAGCTTGGCGTCTGGATATGTAGATCTCCTACCATTGTAACCGACTCGTGTAACCCTAACCCTATTCGGTGCCTATATAAACCGAAGGGTTTTAGTCCGTGGGGCGAACTACAATCATACCATAGGCTAGCTTCTAGGGTTTAGCCTCTCGATCTCGTGGTAGATCTACTCTTGTACTACCCATATCATCAATATTAATCAAGCGGGAGTAGGGTATTACCTCCATCGAGAGGGCCCGAACCTGGTAAAAACATCGTGTCCCTTGTCTCCTGTTACCATCCGCCTAGACGCGCGATTCGGGACCCCCTACCGAGATCCGCGGTTTGACACCGACATTGGTGCTTTCATTGAAAGTTCCTCTGTGTCGTCACTTATAGGCCCGATGGCTCCTTCAATCATCAGCAACGATGCAGTCCAGGGTGAGACTTTTCTCCCCGGACAGATCTTCGTATTCGGCGGCTTTGCGCTGCGGGCCAATTCACTTGGCCATCTGGAGCAGATCGAAAGCTACGCCCCTGGCCGTCAGGTCCGATTTGGAAGCTTGAACTATACGGTCGATGTCCGCGGAGACTTGATCTTCGACGGATTCGAGCCACAGCCGGCGTGCCACAATGTCTCGATGGAGTGCGATCTAGCTCTGCCGCGAGCAGTGCCACAGGCCGCACTAGTGTCCGCTCCGACCATTGATTGAGCCGATCTCGCCGATCGAGGATGGTTGGTTGGACACCACCTCGGGGCTGAAATCTCTCGGCGATTGAGCGAACGCCATCCTGTCGCCGCAAAGCTTCGTAACTCCCGGTGCGGACTCCTTTCCGGACTCGAACCTCCAGCGCCCCTACCGCCGAATCGGACCAAGCGCGGTTATGGAGTTCATCGCGCGGACATCTTTCGACACTCGCCCTTTGGCGACATCCTGAATTCACTAAAGTCTCTCTCTTTATCGGAGAGCCCTGGCGGACTACGGTCGGGAAGGTTGAGATCACGGACAACGAAGAAATTCAACGCCACCCACCGCCCACTTTGTAGCCACTGCCGAAAGCTTAAGCGGCGTGCTCGATTTCGACTCAAGACATCGGCGGTATGGGCGGCGATGTAGGAGACAACCATGAACCAGCTCCTATAGGATCTTGGACAACCACCTCATCGCATGATGTATACATGGTGGATACACCTAAAGGAAGTGACGACGAGGAACAACGGGACACTACGAAGGATAAATCCCTCGGCGGTCAAAACGGCGGCGTAAGCGCCGCACCAAGTCCCGCCTCGACAAAGACCCAGCCATAGAGCGAGGCGAACGGTGGACGATGAACATGCTATCGAGCAACTATCCGAACAGGACAACTTGGATAAACAACCCGTCCCGGCGAAGATAACAGTCCGGACGATCTCACGCCGGACAAATTGTTGGAGCAGAAGAACCTCCACAAAGGCTCGTCGCCATCACTGCGCGTAGCTGAAAAAGCGAAGCGGAAGCTCAAAACAGCGGAAGATGCACTCGAATCAGATGGAGCAAAGTACTCAACACATGAGACAAATCGGCGACGATCGCCAACAAAGAGCTACCCAAAGAAAACTACGCCCGAATTTGATGAGGAGGCCGTAGAAACCCCACAATAGAAAAGCAAGAAGGCCACCCGGTCGGATGGGCGACCCCACGGAAAAGAGAGCGGCAAATGGCGCCACACAAGCGATGCGCGATCCGCATAAGGATTCAGCATCAAAAGGATGGCCCGATTAGGTCCATCTATGGGCGAAAAGCAAGCTCTTCAAAGCAATGCAACACGCCAAATATTCGAACATCACGGCACACCCAAATATAGGGTGCCGCACTTCGTGTTTCACCGATGAGGTCTTTGGATCACAATTCAAAGCAGGATTCAAACCCGTAAACATAGAGGCATACGACGGAACAATGCACCACAGTGCGGATTGAGGATTACATCCTCCACATACACATGGCTAGAGGAGATGATCTCCACGCCATAAAATACTTACCCTCAAACTCAAAGGGCCAGCTCGGCATTGGCTTAAAAGCCTTCCGAAAACACCATTGGAAGTTGGGAAGAGCTCGAGGATGCATTTGGGCAAATTTTCAGGGACCTATGTCCGCCCTCCGGATCTGACGATCTAAGTCACATAACTCAACAGCCGGAGAGTCAGCCGGAAATTCTAGAACAGGTTCCTTACCCAAAAGAACCAAATAGTCGATTGTCCAGGACGCCAAGCCTTAGCAGCCTTCAAACACAACGTTAGAGACGAATGGCTGCTTGACACCTCGGCCAAGAAAAGCCGAGAACAATGGCCGCACTAACAAGCCTCATGACCCGCTTTTGCGCGGGAGAGGATAGCTGGCTAGCAAGATGCAGTACCAGCGACCCAAGTACATCTGAGGTCAGGGATGGAAATGGGAAACCATGACGCAACAAGGACTAGCGCCGGACCAGGGGAAACAGTCCGAAGAGCGCGACAGTCAATGCCGGATTCAAAAGCTCTCGGCGAACAATAAAAACTGCCCTTAAGGATAATAGCGACAAGCTATCCAACAAAACAAAATCTTGGACAAGATATGTCAAATCCACATACTCCGGGAAGCTTGCAAACCATACCCACAGAGATTGTTGGGTCTTCAAGCAGTCCGCAGACTCAACGCCGAACACAAGGGCTCAACACACCAAGTGAGGATGATGACGAACCCCACAAGCGAGCACGGAAAACAAAAGAATTTCCCACAAGAGGTTAAAATAGTAAACTCACTTCACGTGATAAAGGGAAAAAGAGCGGCGCCCACTAAAATGTGCGCCGCATGACCCCCTAGCGGAGTACCAACACCGGTTGTCAAAACCAATCACCTTCGACCATCGGGACTACTCCGAAAGTATCCGGACGCAGGATGGACTACCTTGATATTGGATCCTATAATCGACGGATTCCAATTTACACAAGTCCTCATGGACGGCGGCGATGACATAAACACGATATATCGAGACACAATCCGCAGGATGGGGATAGACCCAACCAAAATTCGCCATAGCAACACCTCCTTCAAAGGGGTAATGCCAGGCCTGTATGCCCATTGTACGGGCTCCCTACTGCTAGAAGTTGTGTTCGGCTCATTCGACAACTTCCGCCATGAAAAGTTAACCTTCCACATCGCCCCATTCAAAAGTAGCTATCAAGCACTACTGGGGTGTGAAGCTTTCGCCCGCTTTAACGCAATACCGCATTATGCATCTCTTACACTTAAAATTCCCGGTCCACGCGGCATCATCCCATTAAAAGGGAGTATTAAGTGTTACTCGAGCACAGAAGAACGTGAGGCTGCCTTGACAGCCCCACACCAATCCGGCTCCGCTAATCAAAGCACCTGAATAGGTCATTCAAACCCCGGACACGGCTAGACGAGTCCGACGCATACTAGCGGCATACCCCCATACAAGGGGCTGCACGCACGTACAACAAGAGACAATAAAGCTCAATTTTATTCACCTTCCGAACCGTACTCTGTTTATTTAATATAAAGTACATTTCTCGCACGATATTTTTTTCTTTTCAACTAAGTTCTTCTCTTTTACAGATGAACACCGTGCTACACCCGTCCAGGATACGGCACAACGGAGACACAGGCGCAGATGTGCAGCAGGGACCCGTCGCAAGGATTCTTTTCAGATTAAGACCCTGCGTAAACCTTTTTTTACTATCTCTTGTTGATACACATCCCCCGGTTTCTTACTATAACCGAGGAGGAGGCTGGCGCTTTGGCATCGGCCGCACCAGAATTTTTGCGCGTACATGGACACCAGGGGCTTAGGGCATTATTCTGCCCGTTTTCGTAAAGACCGAATACCTTAGGGAGTGTTCGGCGTCTCGAGTTAGGCCTTATATGCATCAGCTCTGAATCATGTCTTTGGTCAAATGTTGGGTTTGCCCGGCTCCCATGTTTTGGTACCTTACATTCCGTTATATCGGCTAAGGTAGCGCTGGGAGAACCACTGCGATTGTGCCCCGGTTGAGCTAGGTTGAGCACCTCAGTGGAGAAAGCTAAAACTGACTGTCGTGATATAGCGTGAGACTGGTCAACCACTCGATGACCCAGCGGAATGTTTAGAATTCCCCCGCATTGATGAAGGGCCGTTTCCCGGTCAGGCACATACGCGCCCCGAATTCGGAAGAGCGCGGTGCCCCTAGGGGCTATATAGTAGCCCCACCATCGAGCTTCTATGGCTAAGTGAAAGTGATAAAGCATTATAGTCCGGTTGCCTAGTTTGCTACGCTATCACCTCCTTCACAGGACCAAGACGTTGGATTAAGTGTGAAAATGCGCCTTTTTTTTGCAAACACCCCCGCACTATGTGCGTGGGGGCTGAAGCCAAAGACTGCCATCTTTTAGGTTACATACACATATACATCAACGGCCGCACAAGAGGCATTTTAATACTTGAACGCACAAGTATAAAAAGCTCTTATATTATATTGAAACATTGTTTTCACAAATCATACATGTCATTTAAACATAATATCCTTTGAGCACTGCGTCTCTATTAAGCAGCGCCTGCAGACTTCCTCAAAATAGTGCTCGGCGGTACTAAACTTCTGTCCGAATCTTGGGATGCAACGTCGGTGGCCTTCATCTCTGCCCAGTATGTCTTGACACGGGCAAGAGCCATCCGCGCTCCCTCTATGCATGCTGACCGCATCATTGCATCGATATGCGGCACCGCACCAAGGAACTGTTGCATCAAGCCAAAATAACTCTTCGGCTTGGGGCTTTTCGGCCACAAATGAGTCACGACAGCCTTCATGGCAAGTCCGGACAACCTATTCAGCTCGGCCCATTCGGCCAACCGATCGGCTAACGGAAGAGGACGCTCTGGACTATGGAACTGCGACCAAAACAGCTCTTCCCTTCTGTGCCCCTTCTGGCCTCGGAAGTGCTCGATCGCGTCCGCGGCACTCGCCGCTAAATCCAGATAAGCATCCTCCGAACTCCACAACCGGTCCAACTAAGCATACTTCGGATCCGTGAACTTCCTCCGCAGCAGAAAAGGCTTTCCAGCAGCAACATCCACAGCCTGACGCAGCTCCTCCTTTGCAGCTCTCATTGCGGAGCGGGCATCCTTGGCCCGCGGTGGCCTTTTTCAAGTCCTCTTGCTCCGCTTTGCGTTCTTTTCAAGAACCCGCAGCGGTCGGTAGCATTCTTCAACTTTATGGCCATATCGGCCATTTCCTCTTTGCTTCGGCAGTGAGCAGCCCGTTCGGCTTTTAGCTCTTCAGCCGCCCTTAAAGTGGCCGCATTACTATTTCTGGCTTGCTCTTTAGCTCGGGAGAGTTCTGCCCGCAGCTCCTCCACAACGGCGGCACCACCTGCATTAAGCATACAAGTAGTAAGGCACGGGCGTCAAGCTCCCTTACCATGCGTCCGCGAAGAAGTCGCATACCTTGTGACTCGTCAAACCGCTTATTGACAAGCGCGATGTCCGCATCTGCCTCGTCAAGTTGCCGCTTTAGTTCGGCAAATTCATCAGTCTGGCTGGCCACCGGACGCCCCGCCACCTATTCAGAGCGATGATATGTTATAACTAAGATTATGATCCTCGGCACGCTGTCAATTTTGACAGCATACCGAGTCTCAGGGGCTACTATCTATACAGGGCGCATTCTATATGCAAACCTGTCAGAAGGTACATCATTTTTTTGCGTACCTCGAACCCCGTCAGTAAGCTTCTGACGGCTTCATGCAATCCGCTCTCAGCGGATGCAATTCTTTCAATCACCGTACCCATTAGCGCACGGTGATCTTCTGAGATAACCGCCGCGCCCGAGCAGATCCTTCACTCCTCCGACCAAGACGCCCGCTTGGCGCCGGACCTTCCGGCCCCGCCGGACTCGGGGAAACCCTCCGCGACGACACCTCAGGGTCGTCCGCCTCGCATGAAGGTGCAACAGGTGGAGGCGTTTCGCTCTCCATCATCTCCGGAAGAAGATCCCCCGAAGACGAGCTCTGCTGAGAAGGGCTGAGATCCGAACTACAAGGTACAATTTCAGTTATCTTCAGAAATAAATACAGGGATGTTCTTTATTCACAGGACCCCTTCTTTTTACTTACGGCTCGCTGGAGGGCTGATCCCCTTGGGGAAATAGTGCGGCTGGGGTACTTCCCGGCGCCGGACTTTCTGACGAAGACTTCTTTCCCTGTTTTGAGGCCTTGGCTTCCGGGTCTTCGAAAGCGGTCCTCTTCTCCCCTTGGAGGGGAGGATCCCTGATCCCCTCTTCCTTGAAAGCCTCCTTCGCGGAGGCAGTTGCTTCCCTGCTCCCCCCTTCGCCTTCTTTAAAAGGCGTGGCCTTCAACATCTTGGTCAGCAAGGGATCCGGCGTGGTCTCTGGGAGGGGAGCCGGACACCTTATCAACTTCGCCGTGGCTATCCACTCCTGTTCAAGAAACGACTCCCTTAAAGGGCATATATATGATAAATGAATGAACAACCTGTCCGGTTACAGGGTTACTTACTTGAGTATCTGGGTGATGGCAGCTTAGACCTGCGTCCTCGGTCAAGTCCGGACACTTCTCTTGTGATCCGAAGAACAGTTTATACATCTCCTTGGGCGTCGCGCCCATAAAATGTTGGGGAGCTCGTGGTCCCTCCGGATTAAACTCCCACAGATGGAGGGCGGCGTTTGCAGGGCGTAGGCGCCAAATCAGCATAACTGCGCCGCCACGACCAGATTGATCTCTCTTTCTTGGAGGTCTTGAATACGGCCATGCAATGAGGAAGGTCCTTGGGCGGCCCCAGTCGAGCCCCTGTTGACCCATGATGCCACCCATGTGGTGGACTGGCGGAAGGCGGTGGCGCCACCCATTTGGTGCCCACAGGAGCGGTGATATAAAACCACTCCCGTTGCCACAAACCAAGCTCCTCTTGAAAAGAGCCCTCGGCCACGGAGCATCAGCACACTTGCTTATGACCGCCCCTCGCACTCTGCTTGTTGCCCTCGATCATCTTGGCTCTACCTTGAAGGTCTTGAGCCACAATCCAAAGTGAGGGGTAATATGGAGGAAGGCTTCACATACGACAATGAGCACGAGATATGGAGGATGGACTCGGATTCAAGTCATGGAAATCCAGCCCATAATAAAACATGAGCCCCCAAGCACAAAGGGAACCGTCGGGAAGCCTAAACCCGAAGGAAGTGAGACACGAACACCACGCTCTCGCCGGGCTCGGGAGTGGGAATGACCTGCCTGGAGCAGCAGCCTATCTGAAATCTCGCCGTTAGATACCGGCGTCTCGCAGCTTTAGCACATCTTCTTCATGGACGGAAGAAGACATCCATCGGCCGAGCTGGTCGGAGCCGGACATCGTCGAAGGTTGAGCGCCTAAATCTGAAGCTTTGGGTGTTAGAACTTCGAAGCGAGGCTAACTCGATGGAGGGTGGAAAAAGAAGAGGGCCTTGGTCTCATTATAAAGAGGTTGAATACCAAGAGCCCTCCCGTGGTCGATTAGGACTCGCCGATAGAGGAGGTGTGCCAACGGGCACGGTTGGAGTTACCCACGCCTGTATTTGATGAGAATCCCGGAATAAGGGGCACGATCTACGCTTTGATAAGACGTGCCAAGAAACCCGCCGCTAAACGCTACTGAGGTGGGACAAGAAAAACGATTCAAATAAAGGCTTGGCGTGTGGTGTGATGTCACGCCCGCTGAATACGTCAGCAGATCTGTGCAAAAATTATTCTCTCTACGGTGGTATGTGGAACTTGTTTTGCGAGCGGACACTATCCTTGTGTTCAAAACCTTCTATGAAGTATTCGGAGGAGGAACCCGCCTTGCAATGCCGAAGACAATATGCGCGCCCGGACTCGTCGTCATTGAAGCCTGGTTTAGGGAGCTCTACCGAGGAGTCCTAGATTAGGGGGTGTCCGGATAGCCGAACTATCACCGTTGGCCGGACTCCTGGACTATGAAGATACAAGATTGAAGACTTCGTCCCGTGTCCGGATGGGACTTTCCTTGGTGTGGAAAGCAAGCTTGGTGATACGGATATGTAGATCTCCTACCATTGTAACCGACTCTGTGTAACCCTAACCCTATTCGGTGCCTATATAAACCGAAGGGTTTTAGTCCGTAGGACGAACAACAATCATACCATAGGCTAGCTTCTAGGGTTTAGCCTCTCTGATCTCGTGGTAGATCTACTCTTGTACTACCCATATCATCAATATTAATCAAGCAGGAGTAGGGTATTACCTCCATCGAGAGGGCCCGAACCTGGGTAAAAACATCGTGTCCCTTGTCTCCTGTTACCATCCGCCTAGACGCACAGCACGGGACCCCCTACCCGAGATCCGCCGGTTTTGACACCAAAAACCCTTATCTGTTTAAGTTGATTGAGGAGACATGGGCTGCCAAGTTTCCAGGAGAGTCCGTTCATGGGGTTCTGAACCTACGCTACAAGGAGAACTGGGGTACTGCACCTGCTGCCCCTACTGAGGAGATTGCACCTACCGACTTAGATGATGAGCCTGAGCCTGATTATGAGTTTGTCCCCTCTCTAGATAAGGTACCATCTTGGGCGTCCAAGCTCAAGTTGAAGATGAAAAAGCTCTTCTGCCTCCAAGCCAAGGGTCAGTATAGGGCTCATGTGGCTCAGAAGGCGGCTCGCACGCGTCATAAGACCATGATGAGGCACTTCAGTCAGGAGATTACTAGTGGCTCTGAGGAGAGGGTCACAAATGAGGAGACATGGATTTCGCAGCACTATCTGTGGTCTGACTCAGAGGTTGAGCGT
Organism: Aegilops longissima; assembly: GCA_021605205.1. Classification (NCBI taxonomy): domain Eukaryota; kingdom Viridiplantae; phylum Streptophyta; class Magnoliopsida; order Poales; family Poaceae; genus Aegilops; species Aegilops longissima. Next base: position 255,029,991 of record CM038680.1, read on the forward strand.
CAGCATGAGGCTGCAGGGACAACAGAGGAGTCTGAGGAGGACGAGGACTTAGATGAGCACGAGGAGCACTGATGTTCTAGAGCATCTCCATCACCTTGGACTTGTTTAGTGCTTTTTGCCCTTTTGGTGTCTCGACTGTGCCTTCTTTGTTGTTGATTTCATTCTCTCGTGAACTCTCTTTCGTTTGCTTCGGTTTGCTTTCGTTTGTGTGTGGATGTTGGGAAACTTGCATGGAAAACAAAAAAAAATCTACGCACACGCAAGATCTATCCATGCAGATGCATGGCAACGAGAGGGGAGAGTGTGTCTACATACCCTCATAGACCGTAAACGGAAGCGTTTCACAAGGAGGTTGATGTAATCAAACTTCTTCGCGTTCCAACCGATCGAGCACCGAACGTACGAGACCTCCGCGGTCATCACATGTTCAGCTCGAAGACATCCTCTGCCTTCTTGATCCAGCAAGATGGCGAGGTAGTAGATGAGTTCCGGCAGCACGACGGCATGGTGACGGTCATGGTGAAGCTATCTCCGCAGGGCTTCGCCTAAGCACTACGAAAATATGACCGAGGGTGTAAACGGTGGAGGGGGGCGCCGCACACGGCTAAGACAATGTTTTGGTGTGCTAGGCGCCCCCTCCATCATATATATAGGTGGGAGGGAGAGGGGAGAGGCCAAGGGGCGTCCCAAGTAGGTCTGAATCCTAGTTGGGCTTGCCCTAGGCCGGCCCCCCTTTCCTTCTTTTGGCGCCAAGGGAAAGGAAGGGGGAGGTGGCGCCCCCCTTTCCTTTCTCCAACAAGGGGAGAAGGCAGGAGGAGGTGGCGCCCCCCTTTCCTTCTTCTAGGGTCGGCGGCTAGGGAGGGCGCGCCAGCTCCTCTGTGGGCTGGTGTGTGCCTCTCCTTGGCCCATTAGGCCCATAGACCTCCTGGGGCCTCCCAGAACCACTTCCGATGATCCGACGATTACCCGGTGCACTCCGAAACTATTCCGGTGTTCGAATACCATCGTCCTATATATCAATATTTACCTCTCGACCATTTCGAGACTCCTCGTTATGTCCGTGATCTCATCCGGGACTCCAAACAATAGTCGGTCACCAAATCATATAACTCATATAACACTATATCGTCGACGAACGTTAAGCGTGCGGACCCTACGGGTTCGAGAACTATGTAGACATGACAGAGACACCTCTCCGGTCAATAACCAATAGCGGAACCTGGATGCCCATATTGGCTCCTACAAGTTCTACAAAGATCTTTATTGGTCGAACCATAATGACAACATACGCAATTCCCTTTGTCCATCGGTGTGTTACTTGCCCGAGATTCGATCGTCAGTACCTTCATACCTAGTTCAATCTCATTACTGGGAAGTCTCTTTACTCATTCCGTAATACATCATCCTGTAACTAACTCATTAGTCACTTTGCTTGCAAGGCTTCTTATGATGTGTATTACCGAGAAGGCCCAGAGATACCTCTCCGATACTCGGAGTGACAAATCCTAATCTCGATCTATGCCAACTCAACAATCACGTTTGGAAATACCTGTAGGGCATCTTTATGATCACCCAGTTATGTTGTGAAGTTTGATAGCACACAACCTCCGGTATCCGGGAGTTGCATAATCTCATAGTCGAAGGAATATGTATTTGACATGAAGAAAGCAACAGCAATAAACTGAACGATCATTATGCTAAGCAAATGGATGGGTCTTGTCCATCACATCATTCTCCTAATGATGTGATCCCATTATCAAATGACAACACATGTCTATGGTTAGGAAACCTTAACCATCTTTGATCAACGAGCTAGTCTAGTAGAGGCTTACTAGGGACACAGTATTTGTTTATGTATTCGCACATGTATTTAAGTTTCCGATCAATATAATTCTAGCATGAATAATAAACCTTTATCATGAACATGGAAATATGAAATAACAACTTTATTATTGCCTCTAGGGCATATTTCCTTCAGTCTCCCACTTGCACTAGAGTCTATAATCTAGGTTACATAGTAATGAATCTAACACCCATGGACTCTTGGTGTTGATCATGTTTTGCTTGCGAAAGAGGCTTAGTCAATGGGTCTGCCACATTCAGATCCGTATGTATTTTGCAAACTTCTATGTCTCTATCCTTGACCTTTTCATGAATGGAGTTGAAGCATCTCTTGTTGTGTTTGGTTCTCTTGCGAAACCTGGATTCTTTCGCCAAGGCAATTGCTCAGTGTTGTCACAGAAGCATTGGACCCGATGCACTAGGTATTAAACCCAGATCGGATATGAACTCCTTCATCCAGACTCCTTCATGCGCTGCTTCCGAAGCAGCTATGTACTCCGCTTCACACGTAGATCCCGCCACGACGCTCTGCTTGGAACTACACCAACTGGCAGCTCCACCATTCAATAAAAAAATGTATCCAGTTTGTGACTTAGAGTCATCCGGATCAGTGTCGAAGCTAGCATCAACGTAACCCTTTACGACAAGCTCTTCGTCACCTCCATAAACAAGAAACATATCCTTGGTCCATTTCAGGTACTTCGGGATATTCTTGACCGCTGTCTAGTGATCCACTCCTGGATTACTTTGGTACCTCCCCGCCAAACTTATGGCAAGGCACACATCAGGTCTAGTACACAGCATAGCATACATGATAGAACCTATGGTTGAGGCATAGGGAATGACTTTCATTCTCTCTCTATCTTCTGCAGTGGTCGGGCTTTGAGTCTGACTCAATTTCACACCTTGTAACACAGGCAAGAACCCTTTCTTTGACAAATCCATTTTGAACTTCTTCAAAAATTTATCAAGCAATGTGCTTTGTGAAAGTCCTATTAAGCGTCTCGATCTATCCCTATGGATCTTGATGCCCAATATATAAGCCGCTTCACCGAGGTCTTTTATCGAAAAATTCTTATTCAAATATCCTTTTATGCTATCCAGAAATTCTATATCATTTCCAATAAATAATATGTCATCCCCATATAATATCAGAAATGATACAGAGCTCCCACTCACTTTCTTGTAAATACAAGCTTCTTCATAAGTCTACGTAAAACCATATGCTTTGATCACCTCATCAAAGCGTAAACACCGACATGCTTGCACCAATCCATAGATGAATCGCTGGAGCTTGCACACTTTGTTAGCACCTTTAGGATCGACAAAACCTTCTGGTTGCATCATATACGACTCTTCTTTAAGAAATCCATTAAGGAATGCAGTTTTAACGTCCATTTGCCAGATTTCATAATTATAAAATGCGGCAATTGCTAACATGATTCGGACTGACTTAAGCATTGCTACAGGTGAGAAGGTCTCATCATAGTCAACCCCTTGAACTTGTCAAAAACCTTTTGCGACAAGTCGAGCTTTGTAGATGGTGACATTACCATCAATGTTTGTCTTCTTCTTGAAGATCCATTTATTCTCAATGGCTTGCCGATCATCGAGCAAGTCCACCAAAGTCCACACTTTGTTCTCATACATGGATCCTATCTCAGATTTCATGGCCTCAAGCCATTTATCGGAATATGGGCTCATCATAGCTTCTTCATAGTTCAAAGGTTCGCCTTGGTCTAATAACATGACTTCCAGAACAGGACTACCATACCACTCTAGTGCGGATCGTGCACTGGTTGACCTACGAGGTTCAGTAGCAACTTGATCTAAAGTTTCACGATCATTGCTTCCTCTCTAGTTGGTGTAGGCATCACTGGAACGGTTTTCTGTGAATTGCTACTTTCCAATTCGAGAGAAGGTACAATTACCTCATCAAGTTCTACTTTCCTCCCACTCACTTCTTTCGAGAGAAACTTCTTCTCTAGAAAGGTTCCATTCTTGGCAACAAAGATCTTGCCTTCGGATATGTGGTAGAAGGTGTACCCACTTGTTTCCTTGGGGTATCCTATGAAGACGCACTTCTCTGATTTGGGTTCGAGCTTATCAGGCTGAAGCCTTTTGACATAAGTGTCGCAACCCCAAACTTTAAGAAACGGCAGCTTAAGTTTCTTGCCAAACCACAGTTCATATGGTGCCGTCTCAACGGATTTAGACGGTGCCATATTTAACCTGAATGCGGCTGTCTCTAATGCATAACCCCAAAACGATAGTGGTAAATCGGTAAGAGACATCATAGAACGCACCATATCCAATAAAGTACGGTTACGACGTTCGGACACACCATTACGCTGTGGTGTTCCAGGTGGTGTGAGTTGTGAAACAATTCTACATTGTTTTCAATGAAGGCCAAACTCATATCTCAAGTATTCGCCTCCGCGATCAGATCATAGAAACTTTATTTTCTTGTTACGATGATTCTCCACTTCACTCTGAAATTCTTTGAACTTTTCAAATGTCTCAGACTTATGTTTCATCAAGTAGACATACCCATATCTACTCAAATCATCTATGAAGGTCAGAAAATAATGATACACGCCGCATGCTTCAACACACATCAGACCGCATATATCGGTATGTATTATTTTTGATAAGTCATTAGTTCACTCCATTATTCCGCAGAACGGAGTTTTAGTCATCTGGCCCATGAGGCATGGTTCGCAAGTATCAAATGATTCATAATCAAGTGATTCCAAAAGTCCATCTGCATGGAGTTTCTTCATCCACTTTACACCAATATGACCTGAACGGCACTGCCACAAATATGTTGCACTATCATTATCAACTTTGCATCTTTTCGCATCAGTATTATGAATATGTGTATCACTACGATCGAGATTCAACAAAAATATACCATTCATCAAGGGTGCATGACCATAAAAGATAAATAGAACAACCATTATTCTCCGGTTTAAATGAATAACCGTCTCGCAATAAACAAGATCCAGATATAATGTTCATGCTCAACGCTAGAACCAAATAACAATTATTCAGGTCTAAAACTAGTCCCGGAGGTAGATGTAGAGGTAGCGTGCCGACAGCGATCAAATCGACCTTGGAACCATTTCTGACGCGCATCGTCACCTTGTCCTTAGCCAATCTTCATTTATTATGCGGCTCCTGCTTCGAGTTACAAATATGAGCAACTGAACCAATATCAAATACCCAGGCGCTGCTACGAGTATTAGTAAGGTACACATAAATAACATGTATATCAAATATGCCTTTGTTCACCTTGCCATCCTTCTTACCCGCCAAGTATTTGGGGCAGTTCCGCTTCCAGTGACCAGTCCCTTTGCAATAGAAGCACTCAGTTTCAGGCTTGGATCCAGCTTTGGGCTTCTTCCCGAGAGTGGAAACTTGCTTGCTATTCTTCTTGAAGTTCCCTTTCTTTCCCTTGCTCTTTTTCTTGAAACTAGTGGTCTTGTTAACCATCAACACTTGATGCTCCTTGATTTCTACCTCCACAGCCTTGAGCATTGCGTAGAGGTCGGGAATTGTTTTGTTCATCCCTTGCATATTATAGTTCATCACGAAGCCTTTGTAGCTTGGTGGCAGTGATTGAAGAACTCTGTCAATAACACAATCAACTGGAAGATCAACTCCCGGCTTAGTCAAGTGATTATATTACCCAGACATTTTGAGTATGTGTTCACTAACAGAACTGTTCTCCTCCATCTTGCAGCTATAGAACCTGTTGGAGACATCCTATCTCTCAACCCGGGCATTTGCTTGAAATATTAACTTCAACTCTTGGAAGATCTCATATGCTCCATGACGTTCAAAACGTCTTTGAAGTCCCGGTTCTAAGCCGTAAAGCATGGCACACTGAACTATAGAGTAGTCATCAGATCGAGCCTACCAGACGTTCATAACATCTGCATCAGCTCCTGCAGCAGGTCTGTCACCTAGCGGTGCATCAAGGACATAATTCTTTTGTGCAGCAATGAGGATAAACCTCAAGTTACGGACCCAGTCCGTGTAGTTGCTACCATCATCTTTCAACTTAGCTTTCTCTAGGAACGCATTAAAATTCAGGGGAACGGTAGCTCGGGCCATTGATCTACAACGTAGATATGCAAAACTATAAGACAAAATTCATGATAAATTAAGTTCAATTAATCAAATTACTAATGAACTCCCACTTAAATAAACATCCCTCAAGTTATCTAAGTGATACGTGATCCAAATCAACTAACCCATGTCTGATCATCACGTGAGATGGGGTAGTCATCAATGGTGAACATATCTATGTTGATCATATCGACTATATGACTCACGTTCGACCTTTCGGTCTCTAGTGTTCCGAGACCATGTCTCTACATGCTAGGCTCGTCAAGTTTAACCCAAGTATTCTGCATGTGCAAAACTGTCTTACACCTGTTGTATGTGAACGTAGAGTCTATCACACCCGATCATCACGTGGTGCTTCAAAACGACGAACTTTGACAATGGTGCATACTCGGGGAGAACACTTTTATCTTGAATTTAGCGAAGGGATCACCTTATAATTCTACTGCCGTTCTAAGCAAAATAAGATGTATAAAAGATAAACATCACATGCAATCAAAATATGTGATATGATATGCCCATCATCATCTTGTGCTTTTGATCTCCATCTCCAAAGCATCGTCATGATCTCCATCGTCGCCGGCTCGACACCTTGATCTCCATCGTTGCGTCGGGGTCGTCTCGCCAACTACTTCTACAACTATCACTAATGCATAGTGATAAAGTAAAGCAATTACATGGCGTTGCACTTCATACAATAAAGAGACAACCCTAAGGCTCCTTGAAAGGATCGAGATGGACCTAGAGGGGGGGGTGAATAGGTACAATTACAAATTTTAATTATTACTTAGCAATTTTAGGCAATAGTGCGGAATATGAAGGTGAGCCTAACAATTGCTAGTAAGTACGAAGTACTAGGCAAGTAACACAAGCATATAAGTGAGCAAGCACAATATGATGTAAGTAAGTGCAAACAAAACAAGTAACCACAAGTATAGAGTTAGGGTTAGGAATAACCGCAACTCCGGGAGATGAGGATGTATGCCGATGTTCACTTCCTTGGAGGGAAGCTAGTCACCGTTAGAGAGGTGGATGTTACCACGAAGGCACACCAACGCCACGAAGGCTCACCCTATTCTCCCTTTGAGACAACACCACGAATGCGTTTCTCAACCACTAGTGGTAGACCTTGGGTGGTCTCCAAACCCTCACAAACTTATCCGGGGTAATCACAAAGGTCGATTCCTCTCCGAAGACTCCTACCGCCTAGGAGTCTCCAACCTCAAGAGTAACAAGATCGATGGGGATTTGCTCAAGACTTGCTCAAATCACGAATTCCTTGGGTGCAAAGAAGGAGGAGAAGTGGATCTATCACTTGACCGACAACTTCTTTCCAAAGCTCTCAAATCCCTTGGGGATCTAAGATTTGGTGTGGAGAAATGAGAGAGAGTGTGAGAAGTGTTCTAGGGTTTGTTCAAAGTGAATGGTCAACCTCTCTCGTGGGGAGGAGAGGCAATATATATAGTGTGTGCTCAAATATGCCCGTTGTAGTGCAAGTGACCGGGCAGGCGGACATCCGGCCGGAGGCGGACATCCGACCTGTCAAGCCACTTGGAGAACAAAGCGAAACGAGTAGGAACAGAGGAGCGGACATCCGGGGTCAAGCCGGACATCCGCGAAAAAGAAAGCCCGGACATCCGGAAGATCGCGGACATCCGGAGGGCAAACCAGCATTTCACAGTTACGGACATCTGGCCGGATTTCGGGCCAAGTCCCGGATATCCGCCAACAAAAACTGCAGCGCCCCAAAAGTAAAACATCCATAACTTTCTCATCCGACTCGATTTTGATGATCTTGGGCTCGTTTTGAAGCTATGGAAAAGCTCTAGGTCCTCACTTAGAGAACCACCCAAGATAAACCAAAATGGAGGATGCAAAGTATGCAAAGGTTAGATCATATATTTTGGGGAACCTAGTTGGCTATGGATTTATTTGGTATATAGGATATGAGTGGAATTTTGTTGGATAGGAGTGAAATATGCCTATGTTGGAATATGATGTGAGGAAGTAGAAATATGTAGCGACCCGACCCGAATGGATCAAGTCTCTGTGCTTAGGTGTCATCCCTGGATCGGTATGCTGACACACACAGTACTCAAAGGATTTATAACAGAGGTAAATCACATGTATAAAGTAACGTAAATACTATTACCTCAATCCAAAAGATAGCGGAAGCAACAAGGTTGTGGATTCCCATCAACACCAACGGCAAAGTTGAGTATAGGAAATCGTAACCCTAACGTATCACTTACTAAATGTTCGAAAAGTCGCAACATGAAATGTTGCAGCCAACAACGGTCAAAGACATGGAATATGCCGCAAAGTAACACATAGACAATAATGAAGGAATAAGCCTATACTACATGCATATATGGCTGGTGGAAAGCTCTATGGTTACAGTTTTGCAAAAAGCCAATTTTTTCCTATGTCAAAGGAATAAATTTTATTTTAACTATCATGGTGGTTGAAACATCATTGAGAAGGTATAACCCCAACTCAATCCCAATTAAAGTGATTAACAACCCAACAATATTAATTTAGAGTGATGAGATACATGTGAATACTCAAGTACTAGATACTCAAAATTGTCCATAACCGGGGACACGGCTAACCATGATAAGATTGTAGACTCTGCAGAGGTTTATGACTTTTCCCCACAAGACTCGATCGCCTCCGTTGGTTTCTCGCCTTTGCAGTGTTTGAGAAGCGGATGACCGAGACACGCTCTTTCGAAACATTAACTCTCTACTCCGGATAGATCATACCAAACCTATAAAACCCACTACCTGCTGATCTACCTCTTGAGAGCTTCACGTAACTTACTCAACTATGCTAGAGCCCATAATAGCTTGTGGCTGCACACGGAAGTTTCTAGCATGAATAATCTCAGTTCCTTTGAGCACGGTGGCGGTCCATAGGAAGATCACACGGGTACCCCGGATTTCCAAAATAAAACAAACAACACTTTGGGTTCCCAGTGCCTCAATCCACCAGGATGTGTATTTAAGTTGCCACCTTAAAGTAAACCATTAATTAACAATCTCACATCATGTCGTGAATATCTCTCAAAACCAAACCACGTCTCTGAGCATAGCATAGCAATATAAGCATAACGTAGAAGTAACTCCCAAGGGTTTGATAGTAACAGGGCAATAGGTTCCTACCTCATCATCTACTTCCCAACCCACAAATTAATGATATCCTAATCATGCAATGTTTGAGGATTGAGCTAATGCATAAAAACTGGGTATGAAAAGGTATGATCAAGTGTTACTTGCCTGCAATGTTGATGAAGATGATTCGCACTAAAAACTCTTGATAGTTCTACTCGTCACACTCCGGTCAATCTATCATAATCAAGCAATGGTAACCACACATAAGCAATCACTCAAAAGATCGGAAAGAACGAAGAAAACGAATCGGAAAACATCAAAACCAAGCAAATAACTCTTGCAACATAAAACAATTTCTAACAATACCAAAATTATGTGAATTTGGCCTTATCAGAAAATTTAGGTCAAGAGCTTCGATTTGCAAAAAAAAAATCAACTAAAACGGAGTTATAAAACTCAAGTTATGATCAAACGGAGTTTGAATTCAAATCTGATCGATTTCAAATTTTAAATTGTCAAAAACATGTTTGAGTTGGATTACTGGATAGAGGGGATCATAACGAAGACGTGAGTGTTGGTTTCGTTGAATTTGGACTAACGAGTAAAAAGTTATGAGGGTTTGAAAATTGGGGACTAATCTGTGAAGAAAATTAATTACATACGGGTCCCTGGCAGAAAACTAAAATAAAAAGAAAAATCTAAATAGCGAACGTTCGGTACTGAACGCTCAACAGTGAAAATCGTTCGCTACCGAATACTAAATAGATAGATTTGATTGATTGTTTGATTGATTGACTGAAAGTGAGTGAATTCGAAACTTTTTGAAAGTTAAATGAGAGGACCAACACCTGAAATCTACTTGGCAGCCATTGTTAGTCCCCTACATGTAGATTGTCATAAACAACAAAAACATAATGTAAGGGCATGATTGCACTTTCAATCTCCCCCTTTTTGTTTGTTGATGACAATCATACATGTAGTATCATAGATGTAATAAATAGTCTTAGCAATGATAATCATGGGAGCAAAACGGATACAGAATATGTTTAGTTACAATTTGCTTTTAGCTCCCCCTCATTGTGTGCATGCGATGAATATATTAGGATAACCAACACAAAGGTTCGTATGATTCCATATGTAACTTAAAGAATTAAAGAAGTAAGAGACGAACACATATGAAATCCACATATGAAGTCATCATAACACTTTAAATAAAATATGAAATCATCATAACACTTTAAATAGAATATGAAATCATCATAACACTTTAAATAGACTGAGAACATTTCATGGCCATGCCATAATCATAACATAGTCTCAAGCGAACAAGTACCATAGGTAGCAGCATAAACATAATCATAACATAGTCTCAAGCGAACAAGTACCATAGGTTGGAATAACATATCATAGCATGACCATATTACTACGATACTACTTCTTCCCTTTGCAAAGAACAAGGAAAAAGGCGAAAACTAAACAGTCTCAATCACTCGGACGGATGTCATCATCAACATCAAGAAACTCGGGTAGTCAGCATGAGATGGAAAACCGAAAGTGGACGAGGATGGAGCTGCGGAAGAGGATCATCATCACTAACGGGACTCCCACGGTCACGGAGGCGCTGCTTGAGTATATTCTTGGAGATGACAAAGGCGCTTCGAACATCATGATTCTGGCGACAGGTGAAGGTGATTGCCTTCATGATAGCGGTCGAGCCTTACCCAAGAATGATTCAAAACGGCTACGAGGACCGGTCGAGGAAGATGGAGCAGAAGAACCAATGGGCTGAGTAGGAGCAGCTGTCCTCTCACCAAAGAGACCTCCTAGGCTGAGTAGAAGCCATAGTTGTCACACGCATGTGAGGAGGAGGTTTCCAAATGGAGTGCACAGCTGACTTAACCACCTCAAAGGGAGCAGTGTGATCAATCAGAGCCTGAATATATGGGGCATGAGGGAACTGGCGCGTCTTAATAAAACTGCAAAGACGGATCTCATGCCAAATGAAGTTGGCAGTGTCCAGAGGCACAGTGGGTTTCTCATGCATATGAACCATCAAGTCAATACAATAGTTGCGAGACCTCGAGCGATCTCCCTTCTTAGGATACAGAGCGCGAAGCACACACTGAAAGAGGATGAAGAAGGGAGCACGGAAGATGGATACCTCATTGACTGGATATGCTTTTTCTTCGTCAGTTAGCTGAGAGGTAGGTTTTACAAGAGGCAAGCAAGCATCAATCCCTTTGGGCTTGCCCTCTGGATCCATACTGTGGATGCAATGGCCAACACCTGAGAGACCCAAAATCTGAACAAACCTGCTAGGTGATGCTCAGTGTAGTGTCATCGGTCATCCAAGTGAGGGTGTTGTCCTGACCAAAGAAACAGTGGCATAGAAGCGTAGAATGGCAGCTTCACCGCAATCACGCTGAAGGTTATTGCAGGACCAAGAGTCATGTCATCAATGATCTTGATCGGATCGTTAGGGAACATGGCAGGATTATCACGCAGAAGTTTAGATCCAAGTATGAGTGAGGAGCAAGGCCACGCCCATGGACAAAGCTGGAATAGAGATCCTGCTGCATACGAGTCCGAACCGAGGATCTTGGCATCCGCCACCATCTCATAGGGATTAACATCCCGACGAATCAAGATATTGCCCTGCCTCCACAGTTGTGAAGTCGTGAGTGGGCGACCTCCACTATCAGGAAGCTCCATGGAGATGCGACGACCATGGGCAATGGGTATTGCAGAACCATGAACATGAGGCATCAGCGCCCTCCTAGTACCGGGCTTGGACTGTCCAATGAACATGGGTATTGCAGAACCATGAAACCAGTCTCGCGTAAGCGTACGCGTAATGTCGGTCCGGGCCGCTTCATCTCACAATACCGCCGAACCAAAGTATGACATGCTGGTAAGCAGTATGACTTGTATCGCCCACAACTCACTTGTGTTCTACTCGTGCATATGACATCAACGCATAAAACCAGGCTCGGATGCCACTGTTGGGGAACGTAGTAATTTCAAAAAATTCCTACGATCACGCAAGACCATGGTGATGGCATAGCAACGAGAGGGAGAGTGTCCGTCCACGTACCCTCGTGAGACCGAAAGCGAAGCGTTATAACAACGCGGTTGATGTAGTCGACGTCTTCACGATCCGACCGATCCAAGCACCGAGCGACGGCACCTCCGAGTTCTCGCACACGTTCAGCTCGATGGCGATCCCGGACTCGATCCAGCAAAGTGTCGGGGATGAGTTCCGTCGACGACGGCGTGGTGACGATGATGATGCTCCACCGACGCAGGGCTTCGCCTAAGCTCATGACGATATGACTTCTCCGCGCAGGGCTTCGCTAAGCTCCGCGACGATATGACCAAGTGGAATATGGTGGAAGGGGCACCGCTGCGGCTAAGGAACGATCCGTAGATCAACTTGTGTGTCATGGGGTGCCCCCGCCCCAGATATAAAGGAGCCAAGGGGTGCGGCCAGCCCTAGGGGAGGCGCGCCTAGAGGAGTCCTACTCCCACCGAGTAGGACTCCCCCTCTCTAGTTGGATTAGGATTGGAGGAGGGGAAGAGGAAGGCGCGCCCCTTCTCCTGTCCTATTCGGACTAGAGGGGAGGGGGCGCGCCTGCCTGGCCGGCCCTTCCTCTTCTCTCTTATGGCCCATCAAGGCCCATAGACCTCCCGGGGTTCCGGTAACCCCGGTGTTCCATAACTTCTGTTTTCATCCGAACCTTTCCAAGTCAAACATAGGCTTCCAATATATCAATCTTTATGTCTCGACCATTTCGAGACTCCTCGTCATGTCCGTGATCACATCCGGACTCGAACAACCTTCGTACATAAATACTTATAAACTCATAATGAACTGTCATCGAAACGTTAAGCGTGCGGACCCTACGGGTTCGAGAACTATGTAGACATGACCTAGAACCATTCTCGGTCAATAACCAATAGCGGAACCTGGATGCCCATATTGGTTCCTACATATTCTACGAAGATCTTTATCGGTCAAACCGCATAACGATATACGTTGTTCCTTTTGTCATCGGTATGTTACTTACCCGAGATTCGATCGTCGGTATCCAATACCTAGTTCAATCTCGTTACTGGCAAGTCTCTTTACTCGTTCCGTAATACATCATCTTACAACTAACTCATTAGTTGTAATGCTTGCAAGGCTTATGTGATGTGTATCACCGAGAAGGCCCAGAGATACCTCTCCGACAATCGGAGTGACAAAACCTAATCTCGAAATCGCCAACCCAACAAGTGCCTTTGGAGACACTGTAGTACTCCTTTATAATCACCCGATTCGTTGTGGCGTTTGGTAGTACCAAAGTGTTCCTTCGTGGCAGGAGTTGCATAATCTCATAGTTACAGGAACATGTATAGCTCATGAAGAAAGCAATAGCAATATACTAAGCGATCAAGTGCTAAGCTAACGGAATGGGTCATGTCAATCACATCATTCTCCTAATGATGTGATCTCATTAATCAAATGACAACACATGTCTATGGTTAGGAAACATAACCATCTTCGATTAATGAGCTAGTCTAGTAGAGGCATACTAGTGACTATCTGTTTGTCTATGTATTCACACATGTATTATGTTTCGGTTAATACAATTCTAGCGTGAATGATAAACATTTATCATGATATAAGGAAATTAATAATAACTTTATTATTGCCTCTAGGGCATATTTCCTTGATCTCCCACTTGCACTAGAGTCAATAATCTAGATTACACAGAATGATTCTAACACCCATGGAGTCTTGGTGCTGATCATGTTTTGCTCGTGGAAGAGGCTTAGTCAGCGGTCGCAACATTTAGATCCGTATGTATTTTGCAAATCTCTATGTCTCCCACTTGGACTTGGTCCCAATGGAATTGAAGCGTCTTTTGATATGATTGGTCCTCTTGTGAAATCTGGATTCCTTTGCCAAGGCAATTGCACCAAGATTGTCACAGAAGATCTTCATTGGTCCCGATGCACTAGGTATGACACCTAGATCGAAATGAACTCTTTCATCCAGACTCCTTCATTTGCTGCTTCCTAAGCAGCTATGTACTCCGCTTCACATGTAGATCCCGCCACGACGCTTTGTTTAGAACTGCACCAACCGACAGCTCCACCGTTTAATAAAAATACGATCCGGTTTGCGATTTAGAATCGTCCGGATCGATGTCAAAGCTTGCATCGGCGTAACCATTTACGACTAGCTCTTTGTCACCTCCATATATGAAAACATATCCTTAGTCCTTTTCGGTATTTCAGATGTTCTTGACCGCTGTCCATGATCCACTCTGGATTACTTTGGTACCTTCTGCCAAGCTTACAGCTAAGCATCGTCGGTCTGGTACACAGCATTGCATACATGATAGAGCCTATGGCTGAAGCATAGGAACATCTTTCATTTTCTCTCTATCTTCGGTGTGGTCGGGCATTGAGTCGACTCAATCTTACACCTTGTAATACTGGTAAAAACCTTTCTTTGCACGATCCATTTTGAACTTCTTCAAAACTTTATCAAGGTATGTGCTTTGTGAAAGTCAATTAAGCGTTTTGATCTATCTCTATAGATCTTGATGCCCAATATGTAAGCAGCTTCACCGAGGTCTTTCATTGAAAAACTTTTATTCAAGTATCCTTTTATGCTATTCAGAAATTCTATATCATTTCCAATCAACAATATGTCGTCCACATACAATATCGAAATGCTCTGAGCTCCCACTCACTTTCTTGTAAATCAGGGCTTCTCCAAAAGTCTCAGATGAAACCATATGCTTTGATCACACTATCAAAGCGTTTATTCCAACTCCGAGAGGCTTGCACTGACCATAAATTGATCGTTGGAGCTTGCACACTTTGTTAGCACCCTTTGGATCAACAAAACCTTCGGTTGCATCATATACAACTCTTCTTCTAGAAATCCATTCAAGAATGCAGTTTTACATCCATTTGCCAAATTTCATAATCATAAAATCGGCAATTGCTAACATGATTCGGACAGACTTAAGCATCGCTTCGGGTGAAAAGTCTCATCGTAGTCAACCCCTTGAACTTGTCGAAAACCTTTTGCAACAAGTCGAGCTTTGTAGACAGTTACATTACCATCGGCGTCGGTCTTCTTCTTAAAGATCCATTTATTCTCAATGGCTTGCCGATCATCGGGCAAGTCAACCAAAGTCCATACTTTGTTTTCATACATGGATCCCATCTCAGATTTCATGGCTTCCAGCCATTTCGCGAATCTGGGCTCACCATCGCTTCTTCATAGTTTGTAGGTTCGCCATGGTCAAGTAACATGACTTCCGAATAGTATTACCGTACCACTCAGTGCGTATTTTACTCTGGTTGACCTCACGAAGTTCAGTAGTAACTTGATCTGAAGCTTCATGATCATCATCATTAGTTTCCTCACTAATTGGTGTAGTTGTCACAGAACCGTTTCTTGTGATGAACTACCTTCAATAAGGGAGCGAATCTGATTATCTCATCAAGTTCTACTTTCCTCCCACTCACTTCTTTCGAGAGAAACTCCTTCTCTAGAAAGGATCCGAATTTAGCAACGAAAACTTTGCCTTCAGATCTGTGATAGAAGGTGTACCCAACATCTCCTTTGGGTATCCTATGAAGACACATTTCTCCGATTTGGGTTCGAGCTTATCTGGTTGAAGTTTCTTCACATAAGCATCGCAGCCCCAAACTTTAAGAAACGACAACTTTGGTTTCTTGCCAAACCACAGTTCATACGGTGTCGTCTCAACGGACTTAGATGGTGCCCTATTTAGCGTGAATGCGGCCGTCTCTAAAGCATATCCCCAAAAGCGATAGCGGTAAATCAGTAAGAGACATCATAGATCGCACCATATCAAGTAAAGTACGATTCGACGTTCGGACACACCATTTCTCCGTGGTGTTCGGGTGGCGTGAGTTGCTAAACTATTCCACATTGTTTCAAATGTAAACCAAACTCGTAACTCAAATATTCTCCTCCACGATCCGATCGTAGAAATTTTATTTTCTTGTTACGATGATTTTCCACTTCACTCTGAAATTCTTTGAACTTTTCAAATGTTTCAGATTTGTGTTTCATTAAGTAGATATACCCATATCTGCTCAAATCATCTGTGAAGGTGAGAAAATAACGATACCCATGCGTGCCTCAACATTCATTGGACCACAAACATCAGTATGTATGATTTCCAACAAATCAGTTGCTCGCTCCATAGTTCCGGAGAACGGCGTTTTAGTCATCTTGCCCATGAGGCACGGTTCATAAGTACCAAGTGATTCATAATCAAGTGATTCGAAGCCCATCGGTATGGAGTTTCTTCATGCGTTTTACACGATATGACCCAAGCGGCGATGCCACAAATAAGTTGCATTATCATTATCAACTCTGCATCTTTTGGTTTCAACACTATGAATATGTGTACTACTATCGAGATTCAATAAAATAGACCACTCTTCAAGGGTGCATGACCATAAAAGATATTATTCATATAAATAGAACAACCATTATTCTCTGTCTTAAATGAATAACCGTCTCGCATCAAACAAGATCCAGATATAATGTTCATGCTTAACGCGGCACCAAATAACAATTATTTAGGTCTAAAACTAATCCCGATGGTAGATGTAGAGGTAGCGTGCCGACCGCGATCACATCGACTTTGGAACCATTTCCCACGCGATCGTCACCTCGTCCTTAGCCAATCTTCGCAATCCGTAGTTCCTGCTTTGAGTTGCAAATATTAGCAATGAACCAATATCAAATACCAGTACTCTGCGAGTATTAGTAAGGTACACATCAATAACATGTATATCACATATACCTTTGATCACCTTGCCATCCTTCTTATCCGCCAAATACTTGGGGCAGTTCCGCTTCGAAAGGTCGATCGCTTGCGGTAAAACACTCGATTTCAGGCTTAGGTCCAGACTTGGGTTTCTTCTCTTGATCAGCAACTTTCTTGCTGTTCTTTTGAAGTTTCCTTCTTCTTTCCTTTGCCCTTTTCTTGAAACTAGTGGTCTTGTTGACCATCAACACTTGATGCTCTTTCTTGATTTCTACCTCCGCTGACTTTTAGCATTGCGAAGAGCTCGAGAATTGTTTTAGTCATCCCTTGCATATTATAGTTCATCACGAAGCTCTTGTAGCTTGGTGGCGATGATTGGAGAATTCATCAATGACACTATCATCCGGAAGAGTAACTCCCAGTTGAATCAAGTGATTATTATACCCGGACATTTTGAGTATATGTTCACTTGATGAACTATTCTCCTCCATCTTGCAGCTATAGAACTTATTGGAGACTTCATATCTCTCAATCCGGGCATTTGCTTGAAATATTAACTTCAACTCTGGAACATCTCATATGCTCCATGACGTTCAAAACATCGTTGAAGACCGGTTCTAAACCGTAAAGCATGGCACAATTGAACTATCGAGTAGTCATCGACTTTGCTCGCCAGACGTTCACAACTTCGGCGTTGCTCTCTGCAAGCAGGCACGGCACCCAGCGGTGCTTCCAGGACGTAATTCTTACGTGCAGCAATGAGGATAATCCTCAAATTACGGACCCAGTCCGTGTAATTGCTACCATCATCTTTCAACTTTGCTTTCTCAAGGAACGCATTAAAATTCAACGGAACAACAAAGACGAGCCATCTATCTACAAATAAACATAGACAAGAAAAATACTATCGGTACTAAGTTCATGATAAATTTAAGTTTAATTAATCATATTAAAACCTCCCACTTAGACAGACATCTCTCTAGTCATCTAAGTGATTACGTGATCAAATTAACTAAACCATGTCCGATCATCACGTGAGATGGAGTAGTTTCAATGGTGAACATCACTATGTTGATCATATCTACTATATGATTCACGCCGACCTTTCGGTCTCCGTGTTCGAGGCCATATCTGTTATATGCTAGGCTCGTCAAGCTTAACTTGAGTATTCCGTAGCGCAACTGTTTTGCACCGTTGTATTTGAACATAGAGCCTATCACACCGATCATCACGTGGTGTCTCAAACGAAGAACTTTTGCAGCGGTGCATACTCGGGAGAACACTTCTTGATAATTTTAGTGAGAGATCATCTTATAATGCTACCGTCAATCAAAGCAAGATAAGATGCATAAAGGATAAACATCACATGCAATCAATATAAGTGATATGATATGGTCATCATCATCTTGTGCTTGTGATCTCCATCGCCAAGCACCGTCATGATCACCATCGCCACCGGTAGCGACACCTTGATCTCCATCGTAGCATCGTTGTCGTCTCGCCAACTATTGCTTCTCGACTATCGCTACTGCTTAGTGATAAAGTAAAGCAATTACATGGCTTTTGCATTTCATACAATAAGCGACAACCATATGGCTCCTGCCGATTGCCGATAACTTCGGTTACAAAACATGATCATCTCATACAATAAAATATAGCATCACGTCTTGACCACATCACATCACAACATGCCCTGCAAAACAAGTTAGGCGTCCTCTACTTTGTTGTTGCAAGTTTTACGTGGCTGCTACGGGCTGAGCAAGAACCGTTCTTACCTCGCATCAAAACCACAGCGATAGTTTGTCAAGTTGGTGCTGTTTTAACCTTCGCAAGGACCGGGCGTAGCCTTTTCGGTTCAACTAAATTGAGAGAGACAGACACCGCCGGTCACCTTTAAGCAACTAGTGCTCGAGCGGTGAAACCAGTCTCGCGTAAGCATCTGCGTAATGTCGGTCGGGCCGCTTCATCTCACAATACCGCCGAACCAAAGTATGACATGCTTTGGTAAGCAGTATGACTTGTATCGCCCACAACTCACTTGTGTTCTACTCGTGCATATGACATCAACGCATAAAACCAGGCTCGGATGCCATTTGTTGGGAACGTAGTAATTTCAAAAATTTCCTACGATCACGCAAGACCATGGTGATGGCATAGCAACGAGAGGGAGAGTGTCCGTCCACGTACCCTCGTGACCGAAAGCGGAAGCGTTATAACAACGCTGTTGATGTAGTCGACGTCTTCACGATCCGACCGATCCAAGCACCGAACGTCGGCACCTCCGAGTTCTGCACACGTTCAGCTCGATGGCGATCCCGGACTCGATCCAGCAAAGTGTCGGGATCGCCTAAGCTCATGACGATATGACTTCTCCGCGCGGGGCTTCGCCTAAGCTCATGACGATATGACCAAGTGGAATATGGTGGAAGGGGGCACCGCACACGCTAAGGAACGATCCGTAGATCAACTTGTGTGTCATGGGTGCCCCGCCTCAGATATAAAGGAGCCAAGGGGTGCGGCCAGCCCTAGGGGAGGCGCTGCTGAGGAGTCCAACTCCCACCGAGTAGGACTCCCCCTCTCCTAGTTGGATTAGGATTGGAGGAGGGAAGAGGGAGGGCGCCGCCCCTTCTCCTTGTCCTATTCGGACTAGAGGGGAGGGGGCGCGCCTGCCTGGCCGGCCCTTCCTCTTCTCTCTTATGGCCCATCAAGGCCCATAGACCTCCGGGGGTTCCGTAACCCGGTGTTCCGAATAACTTCCTGTTTTCATCCGGAACCTTTCAAGTCAAACATAGGCTTCCAATATATCAATCTTTATGTCTCGACCATTTCGAGACTCCTCGTCATGTCCGTGATCACATCCGGGACTCGAACAACCTTCGTACATCAATACTTTTAAACTCATAATGAACTCGCCATCGAAGCGTTAAGCGTGCGGACCCTACGGGTTCGAGAACTATGTAGACATGACCTAGAACCATTCTCGGTCAATAACCAATAGCGGAACCTGGATGCCCATATTGGTTCCTACATATTCTACGAAGATCTTTATCGGTCAAACCGCATAACGATATACGTTGTTCCTTTTGTCATCGGTATGTTACTTACCCGAGATTCGATCGTCGGTATCCAATACCTAGTTCAATCTCGTTACTGGCAAGTCTCTTTACTCGTTCCGTAATACATCATCTTACAACTAACTCATTAGTTGTAATGCTTGCAAGGCTTATGTGATGTGTATCACCGAGAAGGCCCAGAGATACCTCTCCGACAATCGGAGTGACAAAACCTAATCTCGAAATACGCCAACCCAACAAGTGCCTTTGGAGACACCTGTAGTACTCCTTTATAATCACCCGATTCGTTGTGACGTTTGGTAGTACCAAAGTGTTCCTCCGTAAACGGGAGTTGCATAATCTCATAGTTACGGGAACATGTATAGCTCATGAAGAAAGCAATAGCAATATACTAAGCGATCAAGTGCTAAGCTAACGGAATGGGTCATGTCAATCACATCATTCTCCTAATGATGTGATCTCATTAATCAAATGACAACACATGTCTATGGTTAGGAAACATAACCATCTTCGATTAATGAGCTAGTCTAGTAGAGGCATACTAGTGACTATCTGTTTGTCTATGTATTCACACATGTATTATGTTTCCGGTTAATACAATTCTAGCATGAATAATAAACATTTATCATGATATAAGGAAATAAATAATAACTTTATTATTGCCTCTAGGGCATATTTCCTTCACAAGGATACACCAAATTAAACCGTGGAATGAACAAATTACATTCCCATGGTTAAGTTGAGTAACCGAGTACATATAGAGGTGTTTGTAGGCTTAGGTAAACAGAACCTAAACGCGAGAGCAATAGATATGGCAAGATGTACATTGAGAATAATGCAACCCAATAAGATTTAGTCACAAGCAAGGGGAGATGAGAAGAGATAGCACCCTTACCACGAGTAGACATCTTGGGACGCTTGGGACCGCAGTTCTTGGTACGAGCCATGAAGAACTCCGGAGGTGAATCCCACGAACACGGCCCCTCCCGAGAGACTCAAGCCACAATCCAAGAAATGGATTGGATAGAATCAATGAGATCGGGAGGAGAAGAGTCCGTTAGCAGGAGATCGGGGCGGAGGTCGAAGGAGATGGCGAGGCGATGCACGAGTGGTGGCGGTGGCGCGGCTGTGAGGGGAGATGAGGAAAGGGACGAAGGAAGGAAAATGGAACTGCCCCCCAAACCCCACACCCCTTCCTGGTATATGTGACTTGCAGGCGGGGCGGACATCCGGGCAAAGCCGGATATCCGCAGTGGAAAACAGAGACAGAGAAGCGGCGCCGGATGTCCGCCACCGACGGCAGTTCATGATCGTTTTGATGGGCGAGAATTTTCACAGAGCCGGATGTCCGCGCGAGACCGGATGTCCCACATCGGACGACGACACGCGAGGGGAGATGTGAAGGAAGGGGCGACCGAGTAATTTTATATAGACACCGCCAAGTGGTTTACATGAGATTAATAAGGAGGACAACTTGAGACGTCTAAGGCCATGCTAAGATACATAAATAATCCAAACATGATTAGGAAGAAGGGTCCATATAAGCATTGTACAAGCGGTGGCCGAGGTCACCATGTTTGAGCATATGGAACATAGTACCACAAAGATATAAACTTTGAGCACATGGTCACTACTCCATCATATTAAAGTATCCTAGTTTGAAAAACTATGATAACTTTGAGAGTGTTTGTTCAATTTATGCATTATGTAAGGTGAGAGAACTCATGGATTGAGTGTCTCCCCCTAAATATATGCCTACATCAAGACAAGACATTAAGTTTAAGCATGGATGAGTACTAGATTTCACATAATGTTGTCAAGCTCCAAGATACCAAGTTCACGCCTAAGTCGATGTAACCTTGCTTCATCCAATGGTTTGGTGAAAATATCTGCCAGTTACAAATCTGTCCCAATGTGATCAATGTGAATATCGCCTTTCTCAACATGATCTCTCAAGAAGTGATATCTAATATCAATGTGTTTGGTGCGGAGATGATCCTTGGGGTTCTCGCAGGTGTTGATAGCACTTTCATTATCACATAGAAGAGGCACATGTCTATAGGTGATACCATAATCCTTCAAAGTTTGCCTCATCCATAATAACTGAGGTTACTGGTGGCGGCAGCAATGTATTCAGCTTCTGCGGTAGAGAGGGCAATACAATTTTGTTTCTTCGATGACCAACTTACCAAGGAGCGTCCAAGAAATTGACATGCACCGGAGGTGGACTTACGATCCACTTTGTCTCCGGCCCAATCCGCATCCGTGTATCCAATGAGATCAAACTTAGCATCCTTGGGATACCATAGACCCAACTTTGGGGTGTGAACAAGGTATCTAAGAATATGCTTAACCGCCTTATGATGACTTTCCCTAGGGGAAGCTTGAAATCTAGCACACATGCATACACTAAACATGATGTCTGGTCTAGATGCACAAAGATAAAGCAATGAACCAATCATAGAGCGGTATTTAGATGGGTCAAGGGATATCGTCTGTGTCTTCAGTGAGTGTTATTTTGGTTGGCATTGGTGTCTTACATGGACTAGCATCAGACATACCAAACTTCTCTAGGATATCCTTGAGGTACTTTGCTTGGGACAAGAAAATTCCTTCTTGAAATTGTTGAATTTGAAAACCAAGGAAGAACTTCAAATCCGCATTGAGTGACATTTCAAAATTCTTGGTCATTGAAGCCGCAAACTTCTTGCACAAATGAATGTTAGGAGAACCAAAAATGATATCATCTACATAGATTTGGCATAAGATCAGATCACCCTTATCCCTCTTAGTAAAAAGAGTAGGATCGATCACCCCTCTCACAAAACCATCATCGAGTAAAAACTTCTTAAGATGATCATACCAAGCACGAGGTGCTTGTTTGAGGCCATACAAAGCCTTATGAAGTTTATACACATAGTCTTTGTGATCGGGATCAACGAACCCAGGTGGTTGTGATACATATACTTCTTCTTGTAGAGGACCGTTAAGGAAAGCACGCTTCACATCCATTTGATGTAGTGTAAAACCATTGAAAGCAGCATAAGCAAGTAAGATGCGAATGGATTCAAGACGGGCAACGGGGGAAAAGGTCTCACCAAAGTCCAAACCTTCAACTTCTGAGTACCCTTGTGCCACTAACCTTGCCTTGTTTCGGATGATTACACCATTCTCATCTTGTTTGTTCTTGAAAATCCATTTTGTTCCAATGACGTTGTGTTCGGTAGGTGGCCTCTTGACTAATGACCACACTTGGTTGCGTTCAAAACTGTTCAACTCTTCTTGCATAGCAACTAGTCAATCGTTGTCCATCAATGCATCTTGTACCTTGATGGGTTCAAAACTAGACACAAAAGAGAAGTGAGCACAAAAGTTGGTCAAGTGTTTACGAGTGACTCTAACTTCCGATATGCCGGTGAGTATTTTGTCAACATCAACACGACCGGCCACTCGTGGCATGATAGAGGTAAGGGTTTCACGAGGTTCAACTTCATGTCCATCATCCACATCCTCAACATATGGATCATTAATGTGTGGAGGAAGATCTTCTTGTTCATCTTGCATTTGTTGAGGTTCATCATCAATGATTGGACTTTCTTGTTCTTGTTCTTGAAGATTGTCATGAGGAGGAGCTTGACCATCCTCTTCAACTTGGGCTAAAGGTATCGGTTGAGCAATAGGGGCTTGTGGTGTTATGAATGTTGAAGTAGTTTGATGATGTGTGAGACTTCTATCTTCTTCTTCATCATCATGAGGTTCTTGTTCCATAGGAAGAAGTGCACCAACACCCATGGTCAAAATGTCTTGAGAAGAATCTTCTTCACCTACATCACTTAGATCAACTTGCTCCCCATGGGAGCCATTAAATTCATCAAACACCACGTCACAAGTTTCTACAACACATCCATTGGATTTGTTGTAGACTCTATATCGTGAGAGTTTGATCCATAATAACAAATATACCCTCAATTGTTTTGGATTGAAATTTTCCTAACCTTTCTCTTTTGTTGAGGATGAAACATTTGCACCCAAATACACGAAAGTACTTGACATTTGGCTTGTTTCCAGTTAGAAGCTCATATGGAGTCTTTTCCAATATAGTGCGGAGGAAAAGCCGGTTTGATGCATGACATGCGGTGTTGACAGCTTCGGCCCAGAAACTATGTGGTGACTTGTATTCATCCAACATGGACCTTGCCATCTCCACAAGGGTGTGGTTCTTCCTTTCGGCTACACCATTTTGCTGAGGAGTGTATGGAGTTGAATATTTATGCTCAATCCCTTCATCACTAAGGAATTCTTCCAAGGTATAGTTCTTGAACTCAGATCCATTGTCACTTCTTATTGCCAAGATTTCTTTGTCAAACTTGCGTTGTGCTTGCTTGGCAAAGTCAATGAAGGTGATCTTCGTTTCGTCCTTGGACTTGAGGAAAAACACCCATGTATATCTTGAGTAAGCATCAACAATGACAAGTCCATACTTTTTTCCCACCAAGACTATCCCATGAAGGAGGCCCAAAGAGATCCACATGAAGGAGCTCCAAAGGCCTTGAAGTAGACACAATATTCTTGGGTGGGTGCTTTGATTGATGTTGCTTCCCGGCTATACATGCACTACACACACGATCTTTCTCAAAAGAGACATTTGTTAGTCCAAGGATGTGATTACCCTTTAAGAGATCTTGAAGATTCCTCATGCCGACATGGGCTAGCCGGCGATGCCATAGCCACCCCTTGTCGGCCTTGGCCATTAGACAAGTTGCATGGAATGTGCTCTCTTTCGAGAAATCAACCGTGTAAAGGTTGCCATCCAACTCTCCAACAAAGGCCACTTCGATAGTATCTCTCTTAAAGACTTTCACATCCGTTAGTCCAAATAGTGTATCATAACCAATGAAGCCAATTGGCGGACGAAAGCAAATGATATGTAAGGATTGGACAAGCATGACATTTGCAAGAGACATGTCATTTGTGATAGCCACCTTACCCAACCCAAGTACTGTCCTTTTGATCCTCCACCAAACATAATGCTCATAAATGGTTGAATA
The DNA here is from genome assembly GCA_021605205.1 of Aegilops longissima. NCBI lineage: Eukaryota > Viridiplantae > Streptophyta > Magnoliopsida > Poales > Poaceae > Aegilops > Aegilops longissima. Next base: position 255,055,010 of record CM038680.1, read on the forward strand.
GCTTCCATGAAATCGTAGAGCAATTTGCTATCTCCGGTCATATGATTGGTACATCCACTATCAATCACCCATTTTACTCCACCGAGAAAGCTACCTACACACAATTATTACTTGGTTAGAGGCACCCATTTTACAATGGGACCTCTCAAGTTAGTCACAAGGGTCTTAGGGACCCAAATAGCATAAAAACGAAATGCCTTTTGGGGACCAACAAACTTTGATAAACTTCTCCATCCTTAGTCTTACGCAGATTACATAGGATGGAGGCATGAACTCTTTGGCTTGTTGAGAGTGGGCATGCCCCTTGTGGCCTTCCCACTAACACCTTACCTTTCTCCTTGTGTCCTTCTCGTACAAAGGTTTCTTTTAAAGGGGTGGTGCACTTTTGGGAGGACGTCTTCTTCTTGCTTGTGCTTGGGTCAAACCCGAGTCCCTCTTTGGCGAACGCTTCATTGTGTTGGCTCAACACCTCATTAAGGTTCTTTTGCCCTTGAGCACATGTCATGAGCCCTTTCTCGATTTGAGCTTTGAGAAACCGATTCTCCTCAAGAATGGATGCTAGATCACTACTAGAGTTAGTAGAACATGCATCAACATTGATAATAGGAGATGAGTAAGCCTTAGCTGGAGTTTCAAGATAAGTAAGTTTGAGTGTCTCAAAACTCTTTGTAAGAAGGGTGAGATCTTCTTCCTTAGTCTTGAGAGACACGGATAGAAGCTCACAATCCTTAGTGAGAGAAGCATGAGACTTTGCAAGCTTACTTTTATCATTCATCAACTCTTCACAAGAGCTAATAGCCTTTTTCAAGGAGGCAAGATCTTTAGTATGAACATCAATATTTGCACCAATTTTTAAGCATAGTTCATCATTTCGTGCTTCCTCATATTTGACTTTCCACTCAAGGATTTCACATTTTTCCTTTTCCTCGATGACGAGGGTTTCGAGTTCCTTAATGGAGATGGTGTGCTTACTCACCATCTCCATAAGCATACGAAACATAGTGAGCTTCTTTCCTTTGAGGGAACACATGAACTTATTAAGTTTAGCAAGCATAGGATCAGTTAGATCATCATCCTCATAACTATCTTCCGCATCAAGATACTCATCACTAGGAGTAGAAGGAGTGAAAAGAGGAGGATTTGATCGTGGAGTTACCTTGACCTTGTCAGAAGAGCTTTGGTCCTCTTCTTCTTCAACCATGGCCTTTGCCATTAGGCATTTGTGAGCGTTGCCCTTGTAATCTTTCATGTAGTTGTAGGTGACCACGTCACCACTCTTGTTTACTAACCTCAAGGTGTTTTGAGAGTCTTGAGCAACTCCGGCAACACCACTAACATCATCCGGATCAGATTCTTCTTGAGCAACCATTGCCTTTCCATCTCTTTTCTTGAGCTTGGAGTTCAAAGGATTTGGCAACTTCTTCTTGGGAAAGGTCTTGGGAAACCTTGGTTTATCTTCTCTCTTCTCATAAGTGCACTCGTTGGAGAAGTGATTGGTTTCTTCACAGTTGTAGCATTTTCTTACTTTCTTCTTTTGAAATCTTCCCTTGAATTTACCCGCGCTAAACTTCTTGACAAAAAGAGCCATGTCTTCATATGTAGGGCCCTCGTCGGATTCATTCTCATCACCATCTTCGTCATCCTCTTCTTCTTCTTCACTTTGTTCATCTTCACATACATGCTTGGCCTTCAATGCAAGATTGATCTTTGATGATGGGGAACCATGCATGGCAAGATGTTTTGTGGCATTAGCCTTTGACTCTTCAAATAGTTGAAAGGTGGATACGATGTCATCTGTAGTCATTTCCTTGAAGGTATGGTGTTGTCTTATGTCCCACACCATTTGATGGTGAAATGGAGCAAGAGCATGAAGTAACTTATCCACAAGGAACCTCTTAGTCATGTTGAATCCATCTTGTGTCTTGTCACACTCACATGACTCAATATCGGCAGTGAGTGTCATGAGACGCTCATGGAGTTGATTGGGGGTTTCACCTTTCTCCATACAAAAGTTTTGCAATTGCCCCCTGGCAATTTCATATTGAGCACTCCAGAGGGTAGAAGTGCCAGTTTTGGATCGTACAACAGTTTCCCATAGTTCCTTGGCACTTGTGATGTGTATGAACGGTCTCCTTTGCTTTTTCATCCAAACCTCTCCTTATCCACATGATTGCAGTGTCATTGAGGTTCTTGTCATATATTTCTCTTGGTGTGGGGTTCTTTGGATCAACCACATGATAGCCATACTCCAAGATCTTGTAACGCCCTCGATGCGGCTATATCTCCCACGTGTCGAAGCACGACTTAGAGGCATAACCGCATTGAAAGCAATGTCGCAAGTGAGGTAATCTTCGCACAACCCATGTAATACATAAGGGAAAAAGAGATACATAGTTGGCTTACAATCGCCACTTCACACAATACATGAGTAAAACATTACATCATACAGATACAATCAAGGTCCGACTACAGAACCAAAATAAAAGAAGACTACCCCAAATGCTACACAGATCCCCGATCGTCCCAACTGGGCTCCACTACTGATCAATTGAAACGAAACAACACAATGAACAAGGTCTTCATCGAGCTCCTCCTTGAGCTCGGGTGCGTCACCTGCACGGTTTCATCGGCACCTGCAAACTGGTTTTGGAAGTATCTGTGAGTCACGAGGACTCAGCAATCTCACACCCGCGAGATCAAGACTATTTAAGCTTAAAGGTAGGACAGGGTAGTGAGGTGGAGCTGCAGCAAGCGACTAGCATATCTGGTGGCTACATATGCAAATGAGAGCGAGAAGAGAAGGCAAAAGCACGATCGAACAACTATGATCAAGAAGTGATCCTAGAACAACCTACGTCAAGCATAACTCCAACACCGTGTTCACTTCCCGGACTCCGCCGAGAAGAGACCATCACGGTTACACACGCGTTGGTGTATTTTAATTAAGATCAACTTCGGTTTTCTACAACGGACATTAACAAATTCCCATCGCCTCATAACCGCGGCACGGCTTTGAAAGATAATACCTGCAGGGTGTCCCAACTTAGCCCATTATAAGCTCTCACGGTCAACGAAGGATATTCCTTCTACCGGGAAGACCCGATCGATCTCGGAATCCCGGACTACAAGACATTTCGACAGACAATAAAACTAGACCAGCAAAGCCGCCGGATGTGCCGACAAATCCTGATAGGAGCTGCACATATCTCGGTCTCGGGCACACCGGATAGGTCAGCCTCACGAGTAAAACCAGCCCTCGAGTTGCCCGAGGTGGCCCCTGATCTGCCGTTTGCTTTGGGCCAGCACTCGAAGGAGCACCGTCCGGGGGTTAAAATAAAGATGACCCTTGAGTCTGCAGAACCCAAGGGAAAAAGGCTTAGGTGGCAAATGTTAAAACCAATGTTGGGCCTTCTTTGGAGGAGTCTTATTCAAAGCGAACTATCAAGGGGTCCCATAAATCACCCAACCGTAAGGAACATAAAATCCGGGAACATAATACCGATATGACGGAAACTAGGGCGGCAAGAGTGGAACAAAACACCAGGCATAAGGCCGAGCCTTCCACCCTTTACCAAGTATATAGATGCATTAATTAAATAAGATATATTGTGATATCCCAACAAGTAAACATGTTCCAACAAGGAACAACATCTCCATGTTCCAACAAGGAACAAACTTCATCTTCACCTGCAACTAACAACGCTATAAGAGGGGCTGAGCAAAATGGTAACATAGCCAATCAACGGTTTGCTAGGAAAGGATGGTTAGAGGCTTGACATGGCAACATGGGAGGCATGATATAGCAAGTGGTAGGCATCGCAGCATAGGCATAGCAAAAGAGCGAGCATCTAGCAAGCAAAGATAGAAGTGATTTCGAGGGTATGGTCATCTTGCACGAAATCCCGCAAGGAAGAAGAACGAGTCCATGAAGAAGACAAACGGACGTAGTCGAACGAATCCTCACAACTCCGGAACGAAACCGAAGCTAACGAGAGAAGCAAACCGGAAAGAAGCAAACAACATAGTAAACACACAACCATAAACATGGCATGATGCACAAGCGAGTATGATGCATGCCCGGTTTAAATATGCATGGCAATATGCACAAACAACACTACAAGTTAAGTGGAGCTCAATATGCAACGGGTTGCATATTGACAAAACACCACATCACTTATTTAGTTCTCTCCCGAATAGGTACCCAACAATATTAAATGTTGATTAAACATGGCAAGAGGTGAAGCAAAACAAAACTACCTACTAGGCAAGCTTAAATGAGGCCGGAAATAACGAACAACAAGTCCGGAAAATCCTCATATGCATATTTCGAATTCGGTACTGCTCTGCCCTAAACACAATTTTAATGTTGTTAAACATGCAAATAAAGTATACCAAGTTAACCTATGCATTTTTCCACCCCATTTACATATGTAATTTATTTAAATCCAATTTACGGTTATTTAGTTATGAAATAAATCATTTTAGCATGGCATTTAAGCAAATTAATGCAAACAACAATTTTAAACATTTAAATGTTGTTATCATGATGCGGATGACATGTGCAAGTTTTATGCAATTTATGAAAATGTTGACAAGAGCATTATGAAGCATTTGGCGTCGTGGCGGAAACGAAAAAGGGTGCCACGGCAACGACAACGGAAATGGTGCCACGGCAACATTCCGGTTCCGATAACTCGATTGAGATATCGGTGCAAAAGAAAGTGTGGACGTGAGCGAGTCATGCAAGATGGTGGGGTGATCCCGATTACCGGGTTCCCACGGAACGGTGGCATGGCAAAAGAGGGGCATCGCAAGGACAATTCGGACACGGTGCAAACATATCGTGCATCTCATACATGCAAGGGCATCTCATCGCGGTCGTCTCGGGTTATACCTTCGGATCGTTCAAACGGGACGGTTCGCGTTTCGAAGAGGGAAGTAGACGTTCTCGCGATGATCGCCGAGGGAAGTAGTGGTACACGGCGACGGTAGAGGAAGTAGTGTTTCATGTTCGTTTTCGAAGAGGTACTTGACGGTCCGAATCCTTCGGGTTGTCGTGGTACTTGCGGTCTCGCGATGGTAGTCGTACACGTTCGGAGAGGAACTTGATGTTCCCATGTGCTTCACGGTCGTCGTTGAACTTGACGAAATCCATCCGCAGTAGCCGTCCGTGGTCGTACTCATGTTGGCGTGCAACACGATGGTCTCGAGGATCGTAGCGAACTTGGCGGTCCAAAACGTTCATCGGCGGTCGTCGTGGTACTTGGTGAATTCGAAACTGCAGAGGGGCGAACTTGGCGGTCCTCGTTGACTGGTACTTGGCGAAAATCTCAAGATGGCCTGGCGTCCTGGTTCGGTGGTTGTGGAGGCAGGGGACTCCGGCTCCTTGTGGAGCTCCTGGTGGTCGCCACCAACGGAGGAGGCGGCAAGGGCGAGGGGCGGGCGCGAGGAGCACCACTCCTGGCTCGGTCGCGGAGGAGGCGGCAGCGCGAGCTCGGGAGGAGGCCGATGCAGGGGCGGGCGAACAGCGGCGATGGTGTGGCGGGACGACGGCGGCTCCGGCGATTCGCCCATGAATCAGACGAGGAGGCCATGGCCTCGGCGCAGATCTGAGGGAGCACCGACGCAGGTTTGAGCGAGGAAGGCGGAGATGGAGGAAGGAGAGGCCGGCGACGCTTGGCGGCGGGGTTGGCACGGCGAGACGGGGCGGCGTCGGGCGCGCAGGGCGAGGAGAAAGGCGAGGAGGTACTGGCACGGGGACAGCAGGGCGCGGGGAAGCAAGGTGGTGGTGGTGGAGGACGCGGGGCGTCCGGCCGAAGGCATGGCCATGGACGACGACGAGGTAGGTCGAGGGCGGCGGCGGTCGCGCGCAGAGGCGACGAGGAGGAGGTCGGGCGTGGGGAGCGACGAGGGAGAGACCGAGGGGAGATGGGGATCGGGAAGAGGGAGGAGGCGAGGGGATCGAGCGCGGGCGGCGCTCCCTGGCGATGCGATCGGGAGGAGGGGAGGGAGAGAGATGCGGCTAGGGTTAGATAGTTAGGTGGGCTTTGGGAGGCCGGCCCAGGGGGAAAGAAGTGGCCAGAGGACTGCGGAAGGTTGGGAGCAAGATGGTGGGCTGGCCTGGGCTGGGCTCTCTTCTCCCCCTCTCTTCTATATTTTTAGCAGAAAACAATTAAAGAGAAGAAAAAGAAAGAGAGGGTTAGGGAAAGGATTTGGGAACGAGGACAATTTTCCCGGGCTCACAAAAATATGAAGAATTTAACAAAAATGGCCCAAGGATTTTTGGTGGAGCTCCGGAAAATGATGAAAGAAATATTGGCAAGGTTTTGAGGTCAACTCGGAGCAGAAAAGGCATGGGATTTATTATGCAAGTGGGTTATGGTGATTCCAAAACAATGGAATATTTTTAATATAGCTCCTTAATATTGGGAGAATATGTTATAAAGAGAAGTCAACCTTCCCTCGATTTAAATGGATCGAAGATCCATACAATTTATTTAGAAGAGTTATAAAAATTAATGATATGATGGCATGATGAGATGATGCAAAGCAAGAGATGACATAATGAATGCACAAACAAAACAAATCACACGACAAAACTCGGAAACCCTGGAAGGCAACTGAAGCTCCGGTCTTGGGGCGTTACAACACTCCACCACTACGAGAGGATCTCGTCCCGAGATCTAGGATGGCACCGGAGGGAAAAACGGGGGAGGAATAGGTAAAACAAAGTTGCTTCTTCGACAAACGAGTGAAACCAAAGAACCTTGAGAGGTTGAACAAAATGAAGGAAACAAAACAACGAAGATTGCAAACAATCTGATAGAAAAGAGGAACAAGGAACATTACGAGAACTTGAAGGTTGCAAAGACATGAATGACGAGCACAAAGGACAAGAAGGAAATTGAAACCACTCTGGTTGAAACGAGATAAGAATGAATAAGAATGATATAATTTGGATAGCACTACGACTGAAATGGAAGGAATTGAACATGATCTTGACAAGATGAGAGGATACTTGATGAAAGAAAAAAGGATACTTGATGAAATCAACAAACACTGCCTCTGGAACTATTGAAAAAATGGCACAAGGGGTAAGAAAGATTTCAGACAACACTCCGGTTAAGATGGGAGGCAAAACTTGATAAGATGAGAGAACTTGAATGAAAACATGACACTCCGGTTAAATGGATAAAGCAAGAAAAAGAACATGATCTTGGCAAAACGAGATGATGGGTGAAAATAGCAACATCACAATGCCTCCGATAGAAATGAAAGAACGCAATGAAAAACTAGATGGTTGGAAAGAAAAGAACGGAGAAGATAATGGTAACTTCTACCACAATTGAATTTGAAAGAAACATCCTTACGAGGAAGACTAGAACGGAGTTGTTGGAAAACCAACAACGAAAAGAATAACCTTGTAGTGGGCTTATGGAAAACTTCTCAAAATTATGAGGTGAGTTTCTGCCACCAACGGAAACACATGATTGGATTTATATCAACAAGGAGACGAGAAACTTATTTCGCCGGGAGGACAAATGAAGAACTTGGGTCATTTATAAGCACCATAAATAGCCACAATCCTTAGGGAAAGCTTTAGGTGAAATATAACCCAAGATAACTCCAACGAAGAGATTGATGGATTTAAAATACCTCATTCTTGACAACATGTGAATCATGAAGCATGAAGGAAAATTGTCAAGAATGACATAACACCATCTCAAGAGATAAGGTAGAAAGAATTGCACTTCGGAATGCAAGATGAAGAATGCTTGGACTCCTCAAAACATGTGTTGAGCACCATGTTTATTTTAGAGTATAGCTTGGCGGATCTTAACTCCGAGAGAAGCTTGAAGGACAAATCGAGAAAGAAATGAATCCTTGACGAAGCACCATGTATAGCCTCCATGAAGAACTCCGGTAAACAAAAGGGTGATAGAAAGAAAGAGAAGTTGCAAATACAAGGTGAAACCTTGCAGTGATAAGATGAAGCTTTAAAATGATATAACTGAGAAAACTTGGAACTCCGGAAAGAAAGATGAACAAATGAAATCAAGAATTTTGATGACCCTCCGGAATAAGGAATTGAATTTACTCGATGAAACAAGAATAAGAATTACATTATGCTGATCCTTCACCAATTAAATTGATGACAAGCAATGGATTTGGCATACTACTTATTCTCATTGAAAATGATTACAGATAGAGATATAAGCGCAAACTTGAGAAGGTCTTCAACAATTCACCGGTAGGATTTGGGAAGGACGAATGAATCTATATAATAACGAAGGAAGAGAACTCTTGAACGAACCACCGTAAGAATTGAAAACAATTGAAGAAAAGAGAACGAATCGCCGGGAAGAATTAGAAAAGAACGAAGATGCTTGAGAGAATTTAGATATAAGAGATCGAAGAGATCATGAACTGATTAGAGAATACTTGAATGATGCACCGGTAAGATTTGGAAAACAAGAGTTGAACGCTGGAATGAATAATTCGAGATGATGGGCTCAGAAGAATCAAACTGAAAAGACTCCTGAAATGCTCCGGATGGGTGAAAAGAATTCTCACAATCGAAAATAATTATGAGAGGATGGCATCAAGCTAGAACCATGAATCTTGAAGAGAATGGAGCAAGATTTAAGAGAAATCCTTCTTTGGTCTTCAAACGTTGAGAATGACGATGAGAAACACCACCATGAATTGTTGAGGCACTCCGGAATGAAAATTAGAAAGGTTGAACCAACGATGAAAATAATTTGAAAGTTCTTGGAGAAAGACATTTGACTGATGATAATTCATCCTTACATCAAACTTTGCAAAGAATTTGAGAATAACTCCGAAAATTTAGAAGAGTCAGGTAAGATCCTGGGAAAAGACCTGTGGGTTAGGGCCCACTCAAAAGAAACACCGTTGAACGATTGCTTGGAAGAGAGATTGCACCGGTTGAATTAAATGGGTTGAATGAGATAGCATCCTCAAAAGAACTTGAGTGAATTGAGAATGGAAACTTGAATCTTCTGAGATAAACTTTAGCACTCCCAACCAAATGAATAGCGAGAAGTGAATGATTAGGAGATACACCGGCATGAGAAAGCATTTGAAACGATGAAAAGAATACGATCAACACTGAAAACTTGACTTAAATCCACCGGAAAATAATACGAGGATGAAGAATGATGAACTTGGAGCTGTTGAGCATCTTCATGAGGGATCACTGGATCAGAACATTGATTGAAAAGAGTGAAGAGACTTCACACCAATAAGATGGATATCCGATTAAGAAATCTGAGTCCTTGAAGAAAAAGGGTGGGAGGGCGGGAAAACAAAGACAACTAGGGACGGATGAAACGAACACCGTTGAGAAAAAAAACTTAGAATTGATCTTGCGAATGTTGCAATGATCGGATTTAATTGGAGAGAAGCACACGGTTGGAAAGGATTGAAAAGACGACCTTGGTGAACAAGAAGGATTAGCATCCACATAGAAATATGAGAACACCATTTAGAATAAGGTATGGAATCGACACTTGACATTGAAGCAACTCGAATACCGCAAATAAAACAAACAAAGGATTTGGCTTGCAGAATAAGCCGGAACAAATACATATGATAGAGATTTACCCAATCCCATATCATGCATCTGTCGGAAAGATATTCTAGGAGCTACTTGAATTCCCACCTATAAACTCCGAAACTTTCGGTTATGCAATCAGGTGTTGGGGATCAGGGGGACAAAATATATCACCCAAACTAACAATACCTAGATCCAATTGTATCCATCCTTCAACACATAACCAAGAAATCCTCGAAATCGTGTACCTCGACCTTGAAAAACATCCGTTATACAAGTCATGGCAATACTCCCTTTTCGCCTCGATCTTTGGGCTATCGGGGTTATCTCACCAACAACTGCACAAAAGAGATTTCGATGTCGGTAAAAACTCGGTATTCGAATCGCAACGATAAAATTGTGATGACAACACCTCGGAGCTCAACTCCCGGGACACCGCCACAACCCCTAAATGTCGAGGCACCAAGAACAATGTTCTCGTCACAAAACCATCGAACGATTCCAAGATACCCACGTGATCCTAAAAAAATTTAGTGAAATTTTAGAAGAGAAAGAGTCAAAACTCTCGTCGGGATGCCTCACCAGAGCGATTTAAGGGACCGAGGAGTAAAAAGAATCCTACTCTCGATATATATAATCCTAAGACTCAAAACATTTTCCGTTCTAGACTCAACAACGCCAGACAAACAATCAAGTAGGGGCTCCTAAGTCGGGAAGGCTCGATTACCAACTTAGCGCCCTCGATGCGGCTATATCTCCCACGTGTCGAAGCACGACTTAGAGGCATAACCGCATTGAAAGCAATGTCGCAAGTGAGGTAATCTTCGCACAACCCATGTAATACATAAGGGAAAAAGAGATACATAGTTGGCTTACAATCGCCACTTCACACAATACATGAGTAAAACATTACATCATACAGATACAATCAAGGTCCGACTACGGAACCAAAATAAAAGAAGACTACCCCAAATGCTACACAGATCCCCGATCGTCCCAACTGGCTCCACTCTTGATCAATTGAAGCGAAACAACACAATGAACAAGGTCTTCATCGAGCTCCTCCTTGAGCTCGGGTTAATCCACCTGCACGGTTTCATCGGCACCGCAAACTGGTTTTGGAAGTATCTGTGAGTCACGAGGACTCAGCAATCTCACACCCATGAGATCAAGACTATTTAAGCTTAAAGGTAGGACAGGGTAGTGAGGTGGAGCTGCAGCAAGCGACTAGCATATCTGGTGGCTACATATGCAAATGAGAGCGAGAAGAGAAGGCAAAAGCACGGTCGAACAACTATGATCAAGAAGTGATCCTAGAACAACCTCGTCAAGCATAACTCCAACACCGTGTTCACTTCCCGGACTCCGCGAGAAGAGACCATCACAGTTACACACGCGTTGGTGTATTTTAATTAAGATCAACTTCGGTTTTCTACAACCGACATTAACAAATTCCCATCTGCCTCATAACATGGGCACGGCTTTGAAAGATAATACCTGCAGGGTGTCCCAACTTAGCCCATTATAAGCTCTCACGGTCAACGAAGGATATTCCTTCTACGGAAGACCCGATCGATCTCGAATCCCGGACTACAAGACATTTCGACAGCAATAAAACTAGACCAGCAAAGCCGCCTTGGATGTGCCGACAAATCTGATAGGAGCTGCACATATCTCGGTCTCGAGGCACACGGATAGGTCAGCCTACGAGTAAAACCAGCCCTCGAGTTGCCCCGAGGTGGCCCCTGATCTGCCGTTTGAACCAGCACTCGAAGGAGCACTGGTCCGGGGTTAAAATAAAGATGACCCTTGAGTCTGCAGAACCCAAGGAAAAAGGCTTAGGTGGCAAATGTTAAAACCAATGTTGGGCCTTCTTTGGAGGAGTCTTATTCAAAGCGAACTGTCAAGGGGTCCCATAAATCACCCAACCGTGTAAGGAACATAAAATCCGGGAACATAATACCGATATGACGGAAACTAGGCGGCAAGAGTGGAACAAAACACCGCATAAGGCCGAGCCTTCCACCCTTTACCAAGTATATAGATGCATTAATTAAATAAGATATATTGTGATATCCCAACAAGTAAACATGTTCCAACAAGGAACAACATCTCCATGTTCAACAAGGAACAAACTTCATCTTCACCTGCAACTAACAACGCTATAAGAGGGGCTGAGCAAAATGGTAACATAGCCAATCAACGGTTTGCTAGGAAAGGATGGTTAGAGGCTTGACATGGCAACATGGGAGGCATGATATAGCAAGTGGTAGGCATCGCAGCATAGGCATAGCAAAAGAGCGAGCATCTAGCAAGCAAAGATAGAACTGATTTCGAGGGTATGGTCATCTTGCCTAAAATCCCGCAAGGAAGAAGAACGAGTCCATGAAGAAGACAAACGGACGTAGTCGAACGAATCCTCACAACTCCGGAACGAAACCGAAGCTAACGAGAGAAGCAAACCGGAAAGAAGCAAACAACATAGTAAACACACAACCATAAACATGGCATGATGCACAAGCGAGTATGATGCATGCCCGGTTTAAATATGCATGAAAAATATGCACAAACAACACTACAAGTTAAGTGGAGCTCAATATGCAACGGGTTGCATATTGACAAAACACCACATCACTTATTTAGTTCTCTCCCGAATAGGTACCCAACAATATTAAATGTTGATTAAACATGGCAAGAGGTGAAACAAAACAAAACTACCTACTAGGCAAGTTTAAATGAGGCCGGAAATAACGAACAACAAGTCCGGAAAATCCTCATATGCATATTTCGAATTCGGTACTGCTCTGCCCTAAACACAATTTTAATGTTGTTAAACATGCAAATAAAGTATACCAAGTTAACCTATGCATTTTTCCACCCCATTTACATATGTAATTTATTTAAATCCGATTTACGGTTATTTAGTTATGAAATAAATCATTTTAGCATGGCATTTAAGCAAATTAATGCAAACAACAATTTTAAACATTTAAATGTTGTTATCATGATGCGGATGACATGTGCAAGTTTTATGCAATTTATGAAAATGTTGACAAGAGCATTATGAAGCATTTGGCGTCGTGGCGGAAACGAAAAAGGGTGCCACGGCAGCGACAACGGAAATGGTGCCACGGCAACATTCGGTTCGATAACTCGATTGAGATATCGGTGCAAAAGAAAGTGTGGACGGAGCGAGTCATGCAAGATGGTGGGGTGATCCCGATTACGGGTTCCCACGGAACGGTGGCATGGCAAAGAGGGCATCGCAAGGACAATTCGGACACGGTGCAAACATATCGTGCATCTCATACATGCAAGGGCATCTCATCGCGGTCGTCTCGGGTTATACCTTCGGATCGTTCAAACGGGACGGTTCGCGTTTCGAAGAGGGAAGTAGACGTTCTCGCGATGATCGCCGAGGGAAGTAGTGGTACACGGCGACGGTAGAGGAAGTAGTGTTTCACGTTCGTTTTCGAAGAGGTACTTGACGGGTCCGAATCCCTTCGGGGTTGTCGTGGTACTTGCGGTCTCGCGATGGTAGTCGTACACGTTCGGAGAGGAACTTGACGTTCCCATGTGCTTCACGGGTCGTCGTTGAACTTGACGAAATCCATCCGCAGTAGCCGTCCGTGGTCGTACTCATGTTGGCGTGCAACACGATGGTCTCGAGGATCGTGCGAACTTGGCGGTCCAAAACGTTCATCGGCGGTCGTCGTGGTACTTGGTGAATCGGAAACTGCAGAGGGCGAACTTGGCGGTCCTCGTTGACCTGGTACTTGGCGAAAATCTCGAAGATGGCCTGGCGTCCCTGGTTCGGTGGTTGTGGAGGCGGGGACTCCGGCTCCTTGTGGAGCTCTGGTGGTCACCACCAACGGAGGAGGCGGCAAGGCGAGGGCGGCGCGCGCAGGGAGCACCACTCCACGGCTCGGTCGCGGAGGAGATGACAGCGCGAGCTCGAGGAGGAGGCCGATGCAGGGACGGGCGAAACAGGCGGCGATGGTGTGGCGGGCAGCGGCGGCTCCGGCGATTCGCCCATGAATCAGACGAGGAGGCCATGGCCTCGGCGCAGATCTGGGAGCACCGACGAGGTTTGAGCGAGAAGGCGGAGATGGAGGAAGGAGAGGCCGCGGCGCTTGGCGGCGGGGTTGGCACGGCGAGACAGGCGGCGTCAGGCGCAGGCGGCGAGGAGAAAGGCGAGGAGGTACTGCACGGGACGGCAGGCGCTGGGAAGCAAGGTGGTGGTGGTGGAGGGCGCGGGCGTCCGGCCAAGGCATGGCCATGGACGACGACGAGGTAGGTCGAGGTCGGCGCGGTGCAAGGTGAGAGGCGACGAGGAGGAGGTCAGGCGGGGAGCGACGAGGAGAGACCGAGGGAGATGGGGATCGGGAAGAGGGAGGAGGCGAGGGATCGGCGGGCGGCGCTCCTCAGCGATCTTGTCGGGAGGAGGGGAGGAGAGATCTGGCTAGGGTTAGATAGTTAGGTGGGCTTTGGGAGGCCGACCAGGGGGAAAGAAGTGGCGGAGGATGCGGAAGGTTGGGAGCAAGATGGTGGGCTGGCACAGGCTGGGCTCTCTTCTCCCCTCTCTTCTATATTTTAGCGAAAACAATTAAAGAGAAGAAAAGAAAGAGAGGGTTAGGGAAAGGATTTGGGAGCGAGGACAATTTTCCGGGCTCACAAAAATATGAAGAATTTAACAAAAATGGCCCAAGGATTTTTGGTGGAGCTCCTAAAATGATGAAAGAAATATTGGCAAGGTTTTGAGGTCAACTCGGAGCAGAAAAGGCATGGGATTTATTATGCAAGTGGGTTATGGTGATTCCAAAACAATGGAATATTTTAATATAGCTCCTTAATATTGGGAGAATATGTTATAAAGAGAAGTCAACCTTCCCTCGATTTAAATGGATCGAAGATCCATACAATTTATTTAGAAGAGTTATAAAAATTAATGATATGATGGCATGATGAGATGATGCAAAGCAAGAGATGACATAATGAATGCACAAACAAAACAAATCACACGACAAAACTCGGAAACCCTGGAAGGCAACTGAAGCTCCGGTCTTGGGGCGTTACAGATCTCCAACATCTCATCGTTTCCATGTTGAAGATGGTCCTGCATAGCAACTCTCCACAAAGGAAAATCAGAAGTGGCACTAAGCAAAGGAGGACTGCCTTGAGGATTATATCTTGGTTTCTCAACCTGAGGTCTTGCATAAAGCCAAGGAACACTAGCGTGTTCATTGTTAGGAGGTTGTTGACCAAGTGATGGAGTAGGCACAGTTGGCCTTGAGGCAGCACCACGCGAGAGTGGTGCAAGCACCGAGGACAACGTGGCTAATCTCATTTGGACCAAGGCCTCAAGAGAAGCATCATGCTCCTCTTTTTTCTTAGCAAGGGCCGTTATAGATCCTCCGACATAAAGGACTTGACTTGGAAGAAGCCCGCCTTTATCCTTAGGATCTACAACTGTGGAGTCCCATCTGGTTCATCTCGCTCTAGGGCGGTTAAGCCACAAGAATAGAGCACGAGGCTCGATACCAATTGAAAGGATCGAGATGGACCTAGAGGGGGTGAATAGGTACAATTACAAATTTTAATTATTACTTAGCAATTTTATGCAATAGTGCGGAATATGAAGGTGAGCCTAACAATTGCTAGTAAGTACGAAGTACTAGGCAAGTAACACAAGCATATAAGTGAGCAAGCACAATATGATGTAAGTAAGTGCAAACAAAACAAGTAACCACAAGTATAGAGTTAGGGTTAGGAATAACGCAACTCCGGAGACGAGGATGTATGCCGATGTTCACTTCCTTGGAGGAAGCTAGTCACCGTTAGAGAGGTGGATGTTACCACGAAGGCACACCAACGCCACGAAGGCTCACCCTATTCTCCTTTGAGACAACACCACGAAGGCGTTTATCAACCACTAGTGGTAGACCTTGGGGTGGTCTCCAAACCCTCACAAACTTATCCGGGGGTAATCACAAAGGTCGATTCCTCTCCGAAAGACTCCTACCGCCTAGGAGTTTCCAACCTCCAAGAGTAACAAGATCGATGGGGATTTGCTCAAGACTTGCTCAAATCACGAATTCCTTGGGTGCAAAGAAGGAGGAGAAGTGGATCTATCACTTGACCGGACAACTTCTTTCCAAAGCTCTCAAATTCCTTGGGGATCTAAGATTTGGTGTGGAGAAATGAGAGAGAGTGTGAGAAGTGTTCTAGGGTTTGTTCAAAGTGAATGGTCAACCTCTCTCGTGGGGAGGAGAGGCAATATATATAGTGTGTGCTCAAATATGCCCGTTGTAGTGCAAGTGACCGGGCAGGCCGGACATCCGGGCTGGAGGCCGGACATCCGACCTGTCAAGCCACTTGGAGAACAGGCGAATGTAGTAGGAATAGAGGAGCCGGACATCCGGGGTCAAGCCGGACATCCGCGAAAAGAAAGCCCGGACATCCGGAAGATCGCGGACATCCAGAGGGCAAACCAGCATTTCACACAGTTCGGACATCTGGCCGGATTTCGGGCCAAGTCCCGGATATCCGGCCAACAAAAAAACTGCAGGCGCCCCCAAAAGTAAAACATCCATAACTTTCTCATCCGGACTCCGATTTTGATGATCTTGGGCTCGTTTTGAAGCTATGGAAAAGCTCTAGGTCCTCACTTAGAGAACCACCCAAGATAAACCAAAATGGAGGATGCAAAGTATGCAAACGTTAGATCATATATTTTGGGGAACCTAGTTGGCTATGGATTTATTTGGTATATAGGATATGAGTGGAATTTTGTTGGATAGGAGTGAAATATGCCTATGTTGGAATATGATGTGAGGAAGTAGAAATAGAAGATGTCGACTTGAGCAAATCTAGCACTATCCCCTTTGATCCCCTCTTAATAGTGCGGGATCCCTATAACTCAAGAAACATAAAATGAAACATCATTTTACCACTTCAACCTTGAGAGAACTCACTTCGTATGCTCTTGATCCACACACAATTTTGACGAACCGGGGACCAACACCTGAAATCTACTTGGCAGCCATTGTTAGTCCCCTACATGTAGATTGTCATAAACAACAAAAACATAATGTAAGGGCATGATTGCACTTTCACTCCTGCCGGTTGTCAATATTACAAAACATGATCATCTCATACATCAAAATATATCGCATCATATCTTGACCATATCACATCACAACATGCCCTGCAAAAACAAGTTAGACGTCCTCTACTTTGTTGATGCAAGTTTTACGTGGATGCTACGGGCTTCTAGCAAGAACCGTTCTTACCTACGCAAAAACCACAACGATGTTTCATCAAGTTTGTTGTTTCAACCTTCTTCAAAGACCGGTCGTAGTCAAATTCGATTCAACTAAAGTAGGAGAAACAGACACCCGCCAGCCACCTTTACACAAAACTAGTTGCATGTCAGTCGATGGAACTGGTCTCATGTGCGTGGATATGTAAGGTTGGTCCGGGCCGCTTCATCCCACAATACCACCGAATCAAAATAATACGTTGGTGGTAAGAAGTATGACTATCACCGCCCACAACTCTTTGTGTTCTACTCGTGCATATCATCTATGCATAGACCTGGCTCGGATGCCACTGTTGGGAAATGTTGCATGGAAAAAAAATCTACGCACACGCAAGATCTATCCATGGAGATGCATAGCAACGAGAGGGGAGAGTGTGTATATGTACCCTCGTAGACCGTAAGCGGAAGCGTTTCACAACGCGGTTGATGTAGTCGAACTTCTTCGCGTTCCAATTGATCGAGCACCGAACGTACGTCACCTCCGCGTTCAGCACACGTTCAGCTTGATGGCGTCCTCCACCTTCTTGATCCAGCAAGACGGCAAGGTAGTAGATGAGTTCCGGCAGCACGACCGCGTGGTGACGGTGATGGTAAATCTATCTCCGCAGGGCTTCGCCTAAGCACTACGAAAATATGACCGGGGGTGTAAACGGTGGAGGGGGTGCCGCACACGACTAAGACAATGTTCTGGTGTGCTAGGCGCCCCCCTCCCTCATATATATAGGTGGGAGGGAGAGGGGAGAGGCCAAGGGGTGCCCCAAGTAGGTCTGAATCCTACTCGGGCTTGCCCTAGCCCCCCTTTCCTTCTTTTGGCGCCAAGGAAGGGGGAGGTGGTGCCCCCCCCCCTTTCCTTCTTCTAGGGCCGGCGGCCAGGGGGAGGGCGCGCCAGGCCCTCTGTGGGCTGATATGTGCCTCTCCTTGACCCATTAGGCCCATAGACCTCCCGGGGCCTCTCGGAACCCCTTCCGGTGAACCTACGATTACCCGGTGCACTCCGAAACTATTTTGGTGTCCGAATACCTTTGTCCTATATATCAATCTTTACCTCTCGACCATTTGTAGACTCCTCGTCATGTCCATGATCTCATCCGGGACTCCGAACAACATTCCGTCACCAAATCATATAACACTATATCGTCAACAAACGTTAAGCGTGCGGACCCTACGGGTTCGAGAACTATGTAGACATGATAGAGACACCTCTCCGGTCAATAACCAATAGCGGAACCTGGATGCTCATATTGGCTACTACATAATCTATGAAGATCTTTATCGGTCGAACCGTAATGGCAACATACGCAATTCCCTTTGTCCATCTGTATGTTACTTGCCCGAGATTCGATCGTCAGTATCTTCATACCTAGTTCAATCTCGTTACCGGGAAGTCTATTTACTCGTTTCATAATACATCATCCTGTAACTAACTCATTAGTCACTTTTCTTGCAAGGCTTCTTATGATGTGTATTACCGGGAGGGCCCAGAGATACCTCCCCGATACTCGGAGTGACAAATCCTAATCTCGATTTATGCCAACTCAAGAAACACCTTTGGAGATACCTGTAGAGCATCTTTATGATCACCCGTTTACGTTGTGATGTTTGATAGCACATAAGGTATTCCTCTGGTATCCGGGAGTTGCATAATCTCATAGTCGAAGGAATATGTATTTGACATGAAGAAAGCAATAGCAATAAACTGAACGATCATTATGCTAAGCAAATGGATGGGTCTTGTCCATCACATCATTCTCCTAATTATGTGATCCTATTATGAAATGACAACACATGTCTATGGTTAGGAAACCTTGACCATCTTTGATCAACGAACTAGTCTAGTAGAGGCTTACTAGGGACATGGTATTTGTTTATGTATTCACACATGTATTTAAGTTTCCGACCAATAAAATTCTAGCATGAATAATAAACCTTTATCATGAATAAGGAAATATAAAATAACAACTTTATTATTGCCTCTAGGGCACATTTCCTTCAGTGGAACCTTAAGTACCTGTCATATGGTGTGAGACATATAATACCCTATATTTATCTTTATGTCAAGTACCTTATTAGCTTGTGAGATGTTATTTATCTTGTGCCCTATCATTATGCTCATATGCTATTTCCTTGCATCTATGCTTATATGTACCTTATTCTGTTAATGCAAGTATTGTCAGTATATAAAATATAGGGGAAGTGTTGATCCTAGTGTGTGTGCTTACATTCCAAGGGCATACTCAATTAATGCACACATCTATGGGGAGTCCGCCTATATTTTGTAGATGTTGGGTTTGCCTTCTTTCTAGTTCCATTCTTGTGCAAATCCCGTGTTGTCATCAATCCACCAAAAAGGAGGAAATTGTTAGGGCATATTTCTCCCTTAGCATTTTCGATGATTGATGACAATGCATTTGCGGACTAATCGTGTGCATTGAGCATTTCAAATATTCTATCATATGGCACAAGACGATTCATGCCCCTCTGAGCTATTAGGAAGACAGTGTTTTTCTTGCGTTTCATTTTCGGTGGATTTGAGTTGTAGGATCACCATACTATTAAGAGGGGATCTGCTTCGAAAAGATTTGGGTGGAATCAACACATACACGGTCCTTTTGCACCCTCGTTCTTCCCCGGCAATTGAGCTTATCCTTCCTTTATGCATGAGCTTTCCAGAGCATCATAAGCGGTAGTACCGCTCTGCTCAGCGGTACATTTCAGTGCTAACCCCACTTTCGCTTATTTTTAGGTTCTGTAATTGGGCGGTAGTACCGCTCTAGCGGTACTGTGGCCCTGGCTACCACTCCACTACCGCAGAGTTACTGAGTTTTTAGCTACTAAGCGGAAGTGTCGTTCGTGTGGAGCGGTAGTACCGCTTCGGCGAAACTACTGCACTAAGTACCGCTTATATTTTGCTCTCTGGATAGCTCTGTCCCTCAAGCGGCAGTTGCTAGCAGTAGTACCGCCCCGGGCGACACTACCGCCTTGCCTCTATCTTCTACCGTTGGTTCCGGTTGTAGTTCAACACTAAGCGGAAATACTACTCCAGTGGCATTATCGCCTCTCTAACCTACTCAGTTGTACTCAGCGCCTGGAACTTCCGTGCCGCGGAAGAACCACTCGCCTGAGCGGTACAACCGCTTATGCATGGGCTGTGGGTGCATAACGGTTGGATTTTGTTGCTCACAAGCTCATTCTTGCCCGATCTCTCTCTCTAGCCAATCAAACTTGTTGGTTCTTTAGGGATTGCTTGAGAAGGCCTAAATCTACACTTTTAAAGAGAAATTTGATTCCCCCCACTAATCCCTTGCGGGTCTTGTTACTCTTGGGTGTTTGAGCACCCTAGACGGTTGAGGTCAGCTCAGAGCCACATTTCATTGTGGTGAAAAGCTTCGTGATGGTGTTGGGAGCCTCCAATTCGGTTTTGGAGATAGCCCCAACCTTGTTTGTAAAGGTCCGGTTGCCGCCTTCAATGGCACCACTAGTGGAATCACGGCATCTCGCATTATGTGAGGACGTGAGAAGAATACGGTGGCCCTAGTAGCTTCTTGGGAAGCATTGTGCCTCCACACCGCTCCAACGAAGACGTACTTCCCCTTAAAGGGAAGAAACTTTGGTAACGCATCCTCGTCTCCACTGGCTCCATTTGTGGTTACCTCATATCTTTACTTTGTGCAAGCTTTACTTGTGTTGTTTATCTTACTTGCTAGTGTTGTTGTTATTGCTAGCATCATATAGGTTGCTCACTAGTTGCATATCTAGACAACATATTGGTTGCTAAACCTAATTTATCAAAAAAAACTAAAAGAACAAAAAATTGGTAGTTGCCTATTCATCCCCCTCCCCCCCCTCCCCTAGTCAACCATATCAATTCTTTCAATATTGTAACTTAGTTTGTGTATATAGCTGAAGCTCTTATTTAGATTCAAAGACTAACAATGCTCATCATTAAACCATATCAACATTGATGAATAAATTTTAATTATTTTAAAATTACATGATACCACATACTTAAATAAGCAAACATGCAACATGTCAATTAACACAAATTCATCACCAAGATCAGAGGTCATATCAAAATAATTAAATATTGACACAGTTATTTCCGTCGAAACAATTATTTTTATTTGTTTCAAACTAGCATGATCATCTCTCGTGATGCAAATTTTATACACAAAAAATTCATTGTCTACGTTATACTCTCCCATCAAGTTAAAAGTAAAATTAACACTTTATAATAATTTTGAACATGTGATTTAAGTATTTTGAACATGCTATGCAGTAAGTCTTTGCAGTTTCCGCATTTCTAAACATGGCTAATGATGTTTGTTGAGAAATCTCAAAAAATGTTAGCTAACTCCCTTGTTGATTAAGGAAAGCCTCGCAAAAACCTGCACCTCTTGTCTGAATCAGGCTCAAACAGACCTAACTATTCATGAGCACACAGCGAGTAGAAACCGCACCAAACCACCATAAATGCGTATTCAACACAGCCAGTACACCGAGTACTACCGAGTCTATATTTTGAAGCAAACAGCCAGCACCCATACAATACAGTAAGACTCTTCATCAAGCAGGCTGTGAAAAAACTGAGCTTGCTAGAATGGAATTTTCGGCACACAAATCTACCAAT
This sequence comes from Aegilops longissima, assembly GCA_021605205.1. Classification (NCBI taxonomy): domain Eukaryota; kingdom Viridiplantae; phylum Streptophyta; class Magnoliopsida; order Poales; family Poaceae; genus Aegilops; species Aegilops longissima. Next base: position 255,076,535 of record CM038680.1, read on the forward strand.
CAGTTTCTGTGAATGTACACTGATCTACTACCTCTACAGATGAGAGCATCAATGGACTGTTAGCCGAGCAATGCGGGCAATCTCTACTTTCTTCTCCTGCTCCTACACATGAGAGCTGTCCATAAACTGTTAGCGGCAATCAATCTTGACATTCTAATCATCCATCAGCTCTTACTTTCTTCTCTTGCCCCTGTAGCTACTAAGCGACGACAGCCCCCCTGCAAACACCGACATTTCCGAGGGAGGGGGTGATGACGGTCGAATCATCGATGGGAGTGGCGAAAAGCAGCCCACGTCGCCATCCGGAAGGTCAAGATCATATAACTCGTCAGCGAAGACTGCAAAGTTCGAACCAGTGCTTCCTTTTTTAAGGAGGCCAGGATCACTGGCTCTCAAGTCTAGTGCGATGTCCCTGGGTTCCAGCAGTAGTCCTAGTCCAGGCTCCAGCACCACGCTGTCAATCTCTGTCAGTGATTTCAATTGGCGTCCCAGTGAAGAAATGGTCTTCTGGCACTCTGCAAGCTTCCCGGCTGCATTAGCAAGCTCCTTCTCCTATACAAAAGATCATGATTCATATTTAGACATAGAATATTAGAATTTATATGCATTCAGGTTAACAGGTGTGATGTTTGAGCTGCAACAACTTTAGTGGCCCTCTTTCTACTCTGGATCGATAATCGACAAAACACAAGTTCATAAATGTTATCAGAGCCACAATCACCAGATTCAGTATAAAGAGAAATTTACCTGCTTGGTCTTTAGGTCTCCATTTGAGTTTGCAAGCCTCCAGAGTTTCGCGTCCCGAATATCCCTTGACAACTGAGCCTCCAGCTTTCGGCATTTCTGTTCATAATCTTCTGACAGCAACCTTTCCTGCACAACCTCCCCTTGGAGGAAGCTCACCATGTTCGTCAGTTTCACAACATCGGCCTTTGATGCTTCAAGTTGATGCTCCATTGCCGTTCTTTGTGACTGCACAGACTCTTCCTTGGCAATGAACTCCGCTGCTGACAACATCTGTTCCTGCAGTTTTGCTTCAAACAACTCAACCTTCTCCGTAAGCTTCCGGGCATCCTGATGTGCAGACTCAACCTCTGACTCCAACACCCTTTTTATGGCCTCTAGAGCTTCTAGCTGCAGCTGGAGCTCGTCAGAGAACTCCTTTTCCTTAACCACTTCATGCTCAAGCGCTGTCACCATATCACGCAGTTTCACAACTTCAGAGTTGACTAACTGGAGTTCTGCCTCCAATGATTCCTTAACAGACTCCACAGAAAGAGATTTCTCTGCTTCTGCCAATTTTTCATGCAATGCCTTCTCTTTTTCAACTACCTCATTTTCTAGCGCTTTAATGATATCACGCAGTTTCGCTACCTCACTATTTGCTGAACATAGCTGTCCCTCCAATGATTCCTTAACAGCCTCAGAATGAGTTCTCTCTGCTTCAATCTTCATGTCTAGCTGTGCTGACAGTTCTTCATGCACTGTCCTCTCCTTTTCTATCTCACTCTCTAATGCTTCGATAATGCCACACAGTTTCTCTACTTCGGTGTTTGCGGAACACAGCTGTGCCTCCAATGATTCTTTAACAGCCTCAACAGCTGCTTCAATCTTCAGCAATGATTGTGTGGTGAGTTCGTCGCGCAGTGCCTTCTCTTCTTCTACCTGATTCTCTAGTGATTTGATGATGCCATGCAGTTTTTGCACTTCCTCGTTTGCGGAATACAGCTGTGTCTCCAACAATTCTTTAGCATTGCATGCAGCATCTGATTTTTCTTTGTGCACAGAAAGAGCAGTCTCGGTTTCAATCCTCTCTTCCAATGATGCCACAGTCACCCGAAGCTCTGCAGCTTCAGCTGACACCAGTTCTAACTGTGACTCCAATTCCTTCTTTTCTGCATTTTCTCCCAATGAAGCAACAATCGCATGTAGCTCCTCAGCTTCTACAGATTTGGACTCCAGTTGAAACTCCAAAGCCTTTTTCTCCGAGTCCAATTGGTCCACATCTCCCAGAGCAGCATATTTGGAGTCATTTGCCAAATCCAATTGCAATTGCATTTCCACCAGCCTGTTCCTTGCCGCCACTAGTGCGTCACAGGAGATGTCAAGCTGATTTCTAGCCTCTATCAGAGCTATCTCAAGCTCCTTCTTATCGCTTTCAACTATTTCAACCCTCGAATGCAAATCTGCAACATGACGCCGCAATTCTTCATTTTCAATTTTAGAAGAGTTGTTTCTCGTCACAGCCTTGTCGGAATCTGTCTCCATATCGAAGGTAGAGCTTGTCTGGTCTGATTCAGGCAATGCAGCCAACCTTTCCATCTCAAGGAAATCATCCATTAGGTCGATCTCAACAGGACTATTCATAATATTTGTTGCACTAGCCTTCGCATTCCTGAACTGATCAAGCTCCGTAATCAGAGCAGATGCCCACGAGTCAGAATTTCTCAATTCACTATCAACAGCGACCATACATTCTGCACTGTCAGAGTGGCTGTCAGTTAGTGATTCTGCGCTTGGCGGAGGTCTAGAATCATTGACCAATGCTGTTTTCTGAACTAGATGTAACCTGCGGCATTCTGCCTCAACCCTAGCAATCTTTTTTATACTTTCCAGGTGCTGCTTGCTAGCCGTCTCTGCTGCTTGATTGCTCAAGTCTTTTTCCAGTGAGAGTATCTTCAGATCCTTGGACTGTACAAGGAGCTTGGCCTTGAGATCCAAGTTCTCTTTCTCGATTGACTGAAGCTTCTCTTGTAGATCAGGCTGTGCAGACACGGTGGAGGCTTCTGATTTGGTTGCTGCGAGCTGCTTCTTCAGCTCAGCAATATGGTTTTGCAGCTTGGAGTTCTCAGACTCCAACTCCTGAGACTTCTTGGTAAGTGCATCACGTATTATCTCCTCTTGTTCTTCCCGTACCAGGCGCAGCTGCCTCACGCATTCCTGGAGGGCCTTGTCTAGGTGGCTGACTTGACCCTCGAGATAATCATTTCTATGGGAAGCAGCTTCAAGCAGCTTCTTGATGGCAGTAGCTTCGACTTCAGCTTGTTCCCAACCTACATAAAGGTTATCAACGAAATGGTTGTGAACATTACTACATAGAATAATAAAGCTGAAAGTATCTTCCTCTTCTCTCTTGCAGAAATGAAGCTGAACAGTACTTGCATCCATCAACAAATTAAAATTTAAGCTAATAAATCAAATATCAACAAAGAACTAGCCATGGACAGGGGTGTGTTTTTTTTTAGAAAAGGAGGATGACCCCCGGCCTCTGCATCTGGGCGATGCATACGGCCACTTTATTAATTATTCTCACAAGACCTTACAGAGTCATACAACATTAAGACTAAAGCCGCCGTCTAAGCAACAAATGTCGCTACACCTATCCAGTTGATGAAGGGGCGCAGATAGCCTGGGCCTAATACCAAACAGACATCGCAGCCAAGCCTAACATCTAAGACCTGAGACCCCAACCTAGCCACTTGCCGGGTCTGGGGCACACACTGGTCCGGCGTGCTCTCAGAGGCCGCCGCCGCCAACTGCCACCGCTCCATCTTCAGAACTGTACTGATGCATCAACCTTGCTCGGTCTAGCTATCGTCGACGCCACCACGGCGCCCAACGGCACCTCCTCCCTGCGCGCAAACAGCTGAGCACGTCGCGGTCGCCACTGATACACCTCAGCGCCATGCTGCCAAGTACCACCAGCCGACACAGCTTGAAGTCCTTGGAAGATCTGTCGTGCGTAGCACCTGCCGACCAGGCATGACAAAGCGTAGCACCTGTCGGTCAGGCATGACTTGACATCTCCACCGAAGCTCCGTGCAAGACGAAGCCGCTCCACCTCCTGCCTCTGACTTCTAGCGCTGCTCCACAAACGATGCTCCCAAGAGAGAAACGAGACCGCAGTACCGCCATCGTCCGATCTGGAACACCAGATCCTAGGGTTTCCCTCGGAGCAGCACGAGTGGGTCGACAGTAGTTACAAGACGATGCCTTCATCAAGGTAACCCCAACTCGCAGCCGGGACTAGATGATGGATCTCGAGATCCGATCACCAAGTTTCTGGCCGGCCACCGCCGACGAAGATGACCACCACCACTGGCTACACCGGCCAAAACAGATCTGCCATGGGTGCCGCCAAGCAGTCCACCAGGCCCTCGACGCCGCCGCCGATCTAAAGCCAGATGACATGCCGCCGAAGACCGCATTGCGCCGCCGCCCGATCCAGGCCAGCCGCCACAGCCGCCGCCCGTGGCCCGAGGCAGGGACGACCGCCGCCACCGTCGAAGCCAACGCCGTCACTTCTAGATCGGCCGCACCTCCACGCATGTTGGGGCCCCGCCACCCCTAAGACGCGGGAGGGAGGAAGAGCCCCCGCTACCGCCGTCGGCCTCCGGGCGCAAGCCGGCGGCGGCGGGAGGAGGGGAGGAAGATGGGCTAGGCCCGGCGGCAACTAGGGTTGGGGAGCCCCCGAGTTGCCCGAGCGGGGGGCGTGTCTGAGTGCCACACACAACTCTAGACAGGAGTGTGTGGAAGTTAGCTATCCATGTGCCACAACCATGACATGGTTTCGAGATCTTATGGGTTTCAACACTAGCCTACCCCAACTTATTTGGACCTGAAAGGCTTTGTTGTTGTTGTGGAAATTATAGGATGGCTATTTGTGTTGTTCTGTTGTATTGATCTGACCCTCATATGGGGTATATATAGAAAATAGAAGTAAATGGGAGGGGAATTCAGAACAAGGAAAATTGGCCCCTCGCTCCCGACCCCCTCGCGCCACCACCCAGGGCGGCACCGGGGGGACCAACTCCTTCACGCCGCCAGCCCTCCCGCGAGGCAGATCCCTGCCGCCGCTGCCGCCGCCACTGGTCGCGGTGGTGGCGGCACCCAACGCCAAAAGGGCTAGGGCAGGAGGGTTGCGCCGGATCTCCCATGAGGCGGCTGGGGCGCCTCATGCTGGGTGTCCTCGCGCGGCAGCCACGGCGACGTCCTGGCTGTGCGGCGGCAGCCGGCGAACCCATGGCTGGCGAAGTGCTCCGGTTGGATTCTCCGCTAGCTATGCGATGGGCGGCAGCGGTGGTGGCCTCTGAGAGTGCGCCAGACCGGTGTGACCTCCCGGTATTGTGGCTGGGCTAGGGCATCCGGCTTTAGATGTTAGGCTTTGGTGCGATGTCTGTTTGGTATTAGGCTCGGACATTCGGCACCCCTTCATCAAGGGGATAGGAGTAGGGACAGGTGTTGCCAAGATGGTGGCTTCAGGCTTAGTGATGTATTACTTTGTAAGGTTATTGTGAATAATTAATAAAATGGCTGCATGCATCGCCCAGATGCAAAGGCCGATGGTATATCCTCCTTTTCTAAAAAAGGAGAAGTACAATGGAGGGAGAGAGACTTGGAGTAGAGGGTAAGTCGTACATGATTTAAACCGATTCTATCTCTAAGTGCTAATCTCTAACTTAAACATAATTATACTTCTAACAGTTGTTGTTGTAAATGAAATATGGGACTCCCTTTGACAGAATATATAATTTTCTACTATGGAGCCCGCAAAGGGGCTGTAGATACTGCTGTACGAACAGCAGATGCTGGATACCTTATACGTAAACTTGTTGAAGTTGTTCAACATTTATTGTGCGTAGAAGTGATTGTGGTACTATCGGAGGTATTTCTGCGAGTCCTCCACCGGAGTTGTTGAATATCAACAACTTATTACACAAATCCCATTTTTTAGAGCGAGTAGAAGGAGTAGGTTTTATTAGCGGAGAAGAAACAGCAAATTGGGGCTTAGGCTGGTCATAGTGGGGAGTAACTTAGACTAGTAACATGTATATATTACTAGGCTATGTTACTACCTCTATAGTGGGTAGTAACATATATGTAGTGTCATGCATCACTTCATTTATTACTTCATAGACTCATTTAGCATTGGGAACCGCTAGGTGATGGTAACATATTATGTTACTCTATTTGTCTCTCTCCTCATTAACTACTTGACACATCATCACTTTTGCTTATGTGGCATCTATGTTACTACTTATGTTACTTCCACTATGACCAGCCTTATCAGGACTGATGTTATGAGCTTCTGAACAAAGAAAAACTGTCATTATTATATTACTCCCTCCTTTCCGGTTTATAAGGCTCAATTCAAAATTCTCACCAACCAAGGTAGATGGTGAGTGGTAGAATACTTTTTGTAGTTTGCAGAAGCACCCAATTAATGCTCTTGTTTTCCTCAAAAAAGTATGTTTACCAATGCATTAATTGCAATGCATGCATGCATAAATTACATGCATTGGTCAATTTTCTCTTAGTACTTGCATGCAATGATTTAATGCACCTTGGAACCTGAACATGTGATGGAAAACAACCAAATTGAGCCTTATAAAATGGAAAAACTAAAATTTTGAGATAAGCCCTATAAACTGGAAAGGAGGGAGTATAAAGGATGAGCTTAATTTGTAAGCGCCTTTTCTTATTCTAGCTGACAGAATTCCGTTGGTCTAATTTAGGACTTCCCCATTTATTTTATTTTACCTAATTCTATCTACATCCCAGGGGCTAATACAGAAACAGAACAGTCCTTTCAGTTTTCTGATCACAGAGTATATAAATGCTCAAGAACATATGAGGGAATCATTCGATTCCCTTCAAGCTTACCTGCAACAGCCTCTTCTGTGACTTTAGCATGCTGCTTAACCAGATCCTCTTTATCACTAATAGCCAAAAGGGCAGCAGCAAGTTTTTCATTCAGACTTTTCATGGTCTCCTTGGTCTCTTCATCTCCATTTGATGATAGGTATGATTCTAGTGACTGACCATGCTTTGGAGAAAAACCATTTAAATTAACTCTTGATGCTAGCTTCTCATTCGACAATTTTGGTATTCCAATTTCTTGGGTCTCATCATGCCTAACCCTCGAAGAGACTTTGGGTGATTGACGTGCTGAAGCATTGTTTGAGACAGGCCTCAGAACCTCCTGCTTAAACAGGAGCAGAAAATTTAAATTCTTAAATAATCTTTTCTTACAAAAATGAAAATATGTGTAAAAGACGTGTTCAGAGTTAGTAATAGATGCCATCTGCACATACTACATCACATGAAAAAGTACCTCGCCTGTTTGTAAATAGATGACATTTAAACATTGACACGCTCTTCAATATGGAAGTTCAACCATTAGGTTTTGTAGGAGCATGCTAATAGAAACTCATGAATGTATTTGTAGGACAAACCAAACGGTACTATTTTCACCTTATCAATCCAAATATATCTGTATCTACTAGTAGTAGTCAAAGTTAGAATAGTTTGACTGCAGGAACTTTAGGAAGTCAATTATTCACCAAAGGCAGGAGGAAACATACACATGGACTATTGCAGAACTTAATACCTTTGAAAAAATAGAAGTGAGGTATAAATTTCAAAAGCAGTACCTAGTACCACGTTTTAGTAACTTTTTGAGCATCAACAGAAGTCAAGTTTGTTTGAATTAATGAACTAGATGATAAAATCCGGAGAAGACCTGATCTGTGTATTACAAAATTGTAAGCATACTGTATTCACATCACCGATCAAGTCCTTCTGGTAGCTACCAGAGCCATTTTCTTTAACCATCTATGTGAAACCATTTTTCTAGAAAACGAACGACCTATGTTCTTCAGGCTTTCGATTGCATTTGTTTGCCAATCATTCAGAGTAGCCTATGCCCTATAGTTGGTGAGAGGTCTGAGGACTAGGGAAGCATCACTTAAACGTTTAGGTCCTTTGCAAGGTACTGCTGATATTCAACTATTAGGAAATACACGTGTTTCATCGAAAATCAAGAACAGACTTTACCAGTATTGGCGAACATTCAGAAATTGCTAAAATCCTCTTATGGATAGACATAGAGCCTCGGTTGACAAAGTATCATAGTTGTGGCTCAACAAGTAAATCTTACACAACTGGAACTAATCTTACACTTGATAGGTTGAAAGCTGTTGGCCTTTCTCTATCACAAGATTTCCACTAATAGGCAATGGCAATGTACTCAACAAACATTAGCATCTGAACACATGTCCTACTTGAATCTGATCAAACTATGAGTTTGTATGCTTTATCAATCTGTCCAAGGCAGCAAGCCTATAAATTCTTTATTTATAATGTAAAGTTCAGAACTTCCCTAATACTAGAATTCATTGCCCAAACCTCGAGAAAGAGCCACATTCAACAAAACGGCTCCCCATGATAAGAATGTGCTAACTACCCTGCACTCATGCTGAGGTGAAAAAGATTTGCAGGATACAAAATGAAGGCACGTGGGTAGAACCTGATCGCTGGAGCAGCACTGAGGATGCGATGACACGGCCACAGAGCTCTCGCTTGCCCCAGGACTATTATCCGAAGGCTTGCGCCTCCAGAGCCAACCCGTGCGGTCCATAACCATCAACTATCCGAAAGATGGAAAAAGTGGTTCTCCTTTCTCAGCTACCACCAGCATATGCAGGTTTGATCAATCAACATTGGCACAGGAAGCGATGCAGAAAGATCTCCTCATGCAGTGCTGCGCTGAAGATGACTAATCTGTATCAAACAGCAGCCAGTTGAAAATTGCTAGTATCAGTGATCACTCGTTTATGATACCGACCGACAGGTAGAAAAAGATGCAACTCCCAGTTAATGACACCAACCAGGAACTGTAGTCACGATTGACAGGAACTAATTTTGCAACGACTGAGACCAAGCAGGAACTAGGTTGGATTCAGAAAAAAACCAGCAACCCGGGAATTTGTTTTTTTGGCAAAGCTCAAGAGTCAAAAGTGGGCAAGACCAATACTGACCAATACAAAGTCCCAACTATGCCCTGTCCAGAAATTCCAACTAAGAACAGCCGACCCGTAAAAAGAGATTGCTCTTCTGCCTTAACATCAGGAGAAGAAGGTGCGAGCAAAATAGTAGCAAAAAAGTTGCAATGCGTCACTCCAAAAGTTGTAGCCACCGACTGCTCTCAACTCCCCCAAATAGAATAGAAACACAAGAGGAATAAATATGATTATTTTTTTCTTCTTCGAGCAACCAAGGGAATGATAATCCTTGGGCAAAGAACAAGAGGCACAATCCCTAAATCCCCAATTCCTCCTTGCCAATCACCTAACCCAAAGCTAAGCCCCGCGCAAATATGCTGAAACCCCCAAATCCATACCTAACTGGAAGAGAAACCGGCAAAGACCAGCCCCGGGGAAGCGGGGAAAGAAGAAAAGCAGAGCGGCTAAAGAAACTTCATGGCGGAAACCAAGAAGGACGAGTCCCGGTCCCGGAGAGTAAGGCGGGAGGGAATGGGCTGCATTAATACCTGCTATTTAAGCATCACACGGAGCAATGCCCCCGCATCGATTGCAATAACTCCGTGAACACAACACTCCACTTCTTTTCTTTAATGTTTCTCTTTTTATTCTCTCTCTTTCTCTCTCTCTCTCTCTCTCTAGGATACTGGATGGGTGTGCAGGCTGGGCTAGGAACGGAAAGCGAGAAGCGTCAGCTCACGCAGTCGCACAGACGGACGCAGATCGGAGCGAGAGAAGACGAGCCGAAAAGCGGAGTGGGGAAAAAGGGAGCGGGAGGGGAGCTGGAGAGGAGGTGGCCATGGGCGTCGGCACTGCTGCTGCAACAGCTTGGCCACCACCACCACCGCCTCCTGCAGCTTTGGCCATGTGAGATGTCATGGTCCTATACTATAGTACGAGTACTTTCCAGTTCCCAAGTGAAGTAGTGCATCGGAGGAAGAAATAAATGCTCGCAGCCGCAGCAAGAATCCAAAGCGGCTCTTTCCCATTCCCGTAACTAAAATAAATGCAGCGAGCGGGAATCCGAGGTGCACACTCACCAGCACCGCATCAATGGTGGTCGCCGCCGGCCGGCTTTGCCTCGCTCCTTCCTTCCTTCCTTCCCGCACGGGCAGCTCGAATCGCCGACGCTCCGCGGTCCTCTCCCTGTCTGTCGTAGTACAGTATACTACTAGGAAAGGACTACCTTGTAGCCTTCGTGGGTGCTTTTGTTGATGCAACCACTGGATGGGTGGTGGTGGTAGTGGTGGTTAGTGTTCCTTGCCGTTGGGGACGGAGAGCGAGATTGCAGCAGCGGATTAGGGTTCTTGGCGTAGCTCGGTTTAGTTTACTTTAGTTTAGCGTGAGGCGTGATTCGGTTTGGATTCTCGCGGGCGATGTGGGGGTTGTCGTACGCCTGACGACGCGCGGTTTGTGTCTTGCCCCCGCCTTTTCCTCGGCTCGCCCCGCGCGTCCTTGGCTCGTGTGCCGCGTGGTGGTCCAGCGGTCTCGCCCGACCGACCCCGGAGGCCACGGGCCCCGCCAGCCAGACGGTATGGGGATACTCTGCCGCCCGTACGGCGGTGGAAACCGGACTCCGGATGGGTAGGAGCATCTCCAGCCGGGGCGGCGAAAAAGAGCTGTGTGAAGGCAAACCAGGGCCAAGAGCATTACTAGTAGAGCCCTCAAACCCCTAAAAATAACTGTTTTTTTATAGTTTTTGTCGAAAAAAAGTCATAGCTAGAACCCCTTAATTCTCAAACCCTCAAATTTTTTTAAAGGTCCAACCCTCAAACCCTCTCCCAATCCTCACAAGTAAGGATTGGGGAGCAAAACCTACTCCAACCCTTATTTGGCGGTTATACTCGCGCGGGAGGGAAAAATCCTCCCAACTCCCGCGCCCACGCCCGCGACCGTCGCTGCTAGCCGCCTCCGTCGCCGGCGGCCGCCCCGTCGACCTCCCGCACGCAACGACAACGTCGTTCATGGGGACTATTCCGTTATAAGGGTTGGATTTGAGGGTTCTAATCTTTGGCTCTGTTTTTCAACCCGTAAAAGTGCACAAAAAGATCATTTTTGGACCCGTAAAAAAGCGTCACGTCGTTCTAGTCTTTGCGTTTTTTTGTTGCAATCCGTAAAAAAGCGGTTATTTTTTAGGGTTTGAGAGTTTAGGGGTACTACTAGTAATGCTCTAACTTGGCGCGTGGGGTGACTCTGTTCCCCGTCGTCGCCCCAGGTCGACGCCAACTCAACGATATTTCGTACAAATATGTCGTAAACTCAGCGATTTGGCATGAACTCAGCGAAATTTCATTGAAATTTGTAAAAAAGAAAATGCAAACTACGCCTACTGGTACGCCAAACTACGCCTAGCCATTGCGTCGCGGCCACCGTCCGCCATCTACATGCCGAGAAGCCTGTAGAAACGGGTGTAGTCGCCGCCGTCGTCGTCTCGGCCCGCCCCGCCAGAGCCGCCGCCGCCCCTCGCCGCATCCTCGCGAGGTCGCCGACGCGTGGTGGCGCTACCGGACGGCCCGGCCTCGTCCTCCTCGTCATCGCCGAGGACGATGATGCCGCCTCGCTCGCGCCCGGCCGCGGCTCGAGCTCACGTGGCCGGCGCCGGCGGCGCGACTCGCCGCGGACGTAGTCCTCTTCGCCCATTTGAGGGCGGCCTCGTCGTCGGGGGCCACCATGTCGACGTGCTCCGGCTTCACGGGGAGCACGCCCGGCTCGGGCTTCGGTCGGACCAGGCGGAGGGAGCGCGGGGAGGGGCGGCCACCCTCGTTTATGATGACCGCTCCGGCTCTGGCTTGACGGGGCGGAGCGCCGGCGAGCCGGAGCCCGACGACGAGGATGTCCCCGGCTCCATCCGCCGCGACATCGTAATCGCCACGGCGGCGAGAGAACGACGGACGCGGCGGGTACTCGAGGCTCTGGCTTGACGGGGCGGAGCGCCGGCGAGCCGGAGCCCGACGACGAGGATGTCCCCGGCTCCATCCGCCGCGACATCCAGAACTGCCACGGCGGCGAGAGAACGACGGACGCGGCGGGTACTCGAGGCGCGGCGTGTTGCCGGTCTCGATGTGATCGAGGACGGCCTCGAGGGTGCGGCCCGGTACGCCCCACCACTCCCGCCGCTCGTCGGCGTTGAGGCGTCCGCGGGGTATGATGCCGTTAGCGGAGACGATTTGGTCTTCGTGGCGGTGCTCGAAGAACATCGTCCACAGCGTGTGGCTGTCGGCGGCGTACCTCGGCTCGTTCCGCTGCTCCTCCAACATCGACGAGCGGATGCGGGCGATCTCGGCCCGCCGTGCCGCTCCTTCGGGCACTGGCGGCACCGGGACGCCGTCGGCGCTCAACTTCAGCTTCCGACGCGACGCGATGTCCGGGGCGCCGGGTACTCGGCCTCGTAGAGGCGCGCCTCCGGCTCCTAGAGATGGCGGCGGCCGAAGCCGTTCGCCGTCGCGCCGTCGCCTGGGAACCTCTCAGCCATTTGCTCATCGGCGGGAAGAGGGGAGAGTGTTGCTTTGTGCGGCGGATGCGAGGGGGGGTGTGAGTTGTGGCGTTCATCGGCGGCGAGGTCGCCTTATATAGCCGCAGCGGGGTGGCGAGAGGCTGCATGCCGGGCGACGCGTGGCGATAGCGGGCGGGACGCGCGTCGGTGGCGCCTTCACTGCGTCGCCCGTGAGGCATCAATGGAGGCGACCGCGGCGCAGCAGCGGCAAATTTGGCTAGTTTTGGCATTGATTCCGCGAGAACCGGGCGATGAGGACGACGGCGGCGTCTCGGCGACTTCAGCGGGCCCGTCCTCGTTCGTGCCAAAACACGTTGCGGGCTTCAGCGCCTCAAAGACGCCGGTTCGGCTGGGTCCGCCGGCGCCAATTTCGGCACAAACCGGCGAAAAACGTGTTTGGGCCGATTTTGGGCGCCAGCACGAAAAATGCCTGGGGGACGTGTTGGGGGCGCGGCTAGAGATGCTCTAAGGCCAACTCTAGCACACGACCCCAATGGACATTCGTTTGGCCCGGATTCTGTCCGTTTGGGGCAAGGAAATGAGGTTGTGTCCGGACCTTTTCTGGGATGCGATGCTCGTGCGTTTAATGTGCGAACGCATCTTTTGGCCGCATTCTGTTCGCCTTCTTTTTCAAACGCAAATATTCGAATAGACACATCTCGTAGTTCATGCCAGTGGCCCTAGTTCATGCTGACAACACAGCCAGCCTACACGACCTCACCGTTAACACAGCCAGTGGCCGGCAACACAGCCAGCCTCCAAAAAAATAGTTTTATTGCCTGCAACACAGCCAGCCTCCAAAATGAATAGGTTTTTAGCCGACACACAGCCAGCGGTCGGCACTCATGCTAGCCTCCAAAAAGAACGCGCACGGCTCGTAAATTGGTAGGGCGGAAACACCTTTCTTTCATGGAATGTTTTGTGAACTCTTGTCCAAAAAACAAGTCCCTTTTGTTGTGCATCGATCCTTGGATCTTGGCCAACCTCCATCCAACTTTGGTAAATCAACTTATCTGCCTCTTATGAGTATGATCCCGTACGAATGCTCTTCTTCCTCTTTTGTGCTTCCACTCTTTGGGTGAGCTCGTCGATGAACAATGGCTCGCCCCCAATATCGGTGCCTTCCTCTTCTTCATCACCTTCACCTTCGGAATAGATGCCATCATCTTCATGCCATGAGTCACCATGGTCATGGGCCTCAATGTCTTCATCGGCAACGTACTGGCCACGGCATCCTGACTCTGGGTCTCATCGGGATCGTAGGCATCGCCATGCCCACCCATCTGGAAGGCCTTGCCACGCCCTCGTAGATGACATTCTCCATGAACTGGTTGTAGAAGGGGTCGTCGACCGTTGGCGTTGGTGTTGGCATTTCGCGGAACAGGACACGGAGCGACGACATGGTGACCGTAGACAGCGGTCGTGCTTGCTTTCTTTGCATCTCGACGGATGGGCGGCCGCCACTACTGGACCCCCGCGTGACATTGAGGTCGATGACGGCCAAGGGGCCCGGGGTGGACGGCGCGATCACACCAACGTCCGACGACCACGAGAAAACGGGTCTGGCCTTCGTACCTTGGTGGAATAAAACCGGGCGACAAAGGCGTGGTCCGCGACGTCGGCGAGGGGCACTGCGGAGGCAGGGAGACCGACGAGCCTGTGCTCGCTGGGCTGACAAACGCTGCCGAGAAACTCGTCGGACGGCAAATCCCAAGCATGAGGAGGGTGTGCGCTTTGTTGACGATGTCATCCTTCTCGTCGACGTCAGCCTTGCGCCGCGCAGCCTCCAACGCAGCACGCTCGGCAGCGAACATGGTCGCGACGTTCTTGCCCTTGGTTGCCGCCCGCCGGTTCCTCCTCTTGGCCGATTCTGCGTCCATCTTTGCAAGCTCCGTCCACGTGAGTTCCGATCGTGGCTTCTTCGGACCCTTGGTCGCCTTCTTCTTCACCTTTCCGGGTGGGTTGATGGCCTGGCCGCCGAAATTCGGCGGGGCATCGGCCATGGCGGGAGGGTGGTGGGTGGAGCGGAGGTCGGGACATGGGAGGGTTTGGGGGAAATGGCGTGAAATGGGGTGTCGGGCAGGTGCTTTGTGCCATCGACGGGCGGGCCAGGGAAGGACAAGCACGTGCGTCCCGCCCGTCCGCGCGCTGTCCGTTTCACCTAAAAAGCGGCCCAAACTTGTGCCGAGGATGGGTCGAAAGCGGACATAAAACGGACTAAAGCCCGTTTGCGCCCGCGCGCTGGGCCGTCTGGTATGTCCGTTTTGCCCCAAACGGATGCACCCGGACATGATGGGTTCGCGCGCTAGAGTTGGCCTAAGGCCTTGTATAATGCAAGGTGCTTCCAGAATTAAACCAGGCTTTCCTTAAGAACGATGCTTATTTGTACAGGACAGACGCTTAATCAGGTGTCTCTCCTATAGAAATAGGCACCGGTGCTTCAAAAAACCCGGTTTATTTTTCTAAGCACCTAGCATTGTAGAAGGCCTAAGGCAACTCTCAGTCGGACGTGCGTTTTGGACGCTTTTCATTCATTTGTGCGTTTTGGCCACTTTTCGTTCATTTGTGTTGGCTCGCCCCTCTCCTTCTGTGTTTGGGCTGGCCACTTATAGCAACTCCAACGCGTTGATCCATTTCATCCGCGCGTGTTTATTTGGGTCAAAACGGACATAAAAGTCGGCCCAACGCGCCGATCCAAACGGACGCGCGTCCATTTTTTTCCGCCTACCGACTCATTCCTGGCACAAATTTCGGCCTTATTTGCATCTGTGCGGACACGAAACGGACACATGCGACGCCGCCTACTCCCCCCTGGCCCGCCAGTCGACACAACCACCACCATTTCCTCCCACTTTTCGAAAACCCGCCCATGCTCCCGGTCACTAGCCATGGACGACGTGCCGACCCTCAACGTTGTCGTCGGCCTCACCTCCCTCGCCACCTCCACCCTCACCTCTGTCGCTCCACCGGCAGCAAGCCCCGCGCGCCCCACAAGACCGCGGCGCCACCCAAGAAGAAGAAGAAGTTGACGCCCAAGCAGCGGGTTGTGCAGTCGGCCAAGAGGAAGGGTTGGAGGCACGTGCAGGACCGCAAGCTTAAAGCCGCGGCCACCGCCGCCCTCTCCGCAGCCGCACAGCAAGAGGAAACCAATGCCCAAGTCGCCGAGACGACGAGGGACGCCCTGCTCTACCTAAGGTTAAACCTTAGCCATCACGGGCTCGTCGGCGCCGCCGTAGCCGCGGCTAGCACGGCTCCTCGACATGTCCTCGGGTGGGAGTACCATAGTCGCCACACGTGTCTACTACTCATCCGATTCCCGGCTTCCATGTCTACCCGCAAGCCTCTCACTTCTCTGGGGAATGCTTGCCGAAGGTGAGCGTGGTGGCGCCGTCCATGCTCGCGCCCATGGCCATCGACCTCAATGCCACACCAGTGGCCGGTGGATCATCCTCTGGAGGGGTGAGGAAACGCCCGCGGGAGATACCAGCCGACATGCATCCTGATGCCCACAAACCTGTTCGACGGAATGCTGCCCATCGGTGACGACAAGACGGCCAACTGTTTCATCATCGAGAACATCATCTTCGAAGGCGGTGCGGGAGCCGCTGCCTTCTTAGGCGGTGCGGGCACGGCTGCCCTCGATCCTGACGAGACCCAAAGCCAAGACGACCGAGCGCCCTTCATGCCCGCCACCTTTGATCAAGCTGGCATGGACGAGCCCTTCGTGCAAGACCAAGTCGGCATGGGCAGCACCTTCCCGCTCGACCATGAATTCCCGGAGGACTAAGACCTTGAGGAAGAGGATGAAGTGGACATCGACGGGGAGCTTTGTTCAAGGACGAGCTCGCCAACCAAGCTGGCGTAAACAAGAAGTGCAAAATCAAGCGAAAGAAGGCATACGCGCAACCGGAGGACAAACTCCTTTGCAAGTGTTGGAGGGACATTGGACAAAACCCCAAGGTTGGCACTGAGCACAAGGCATCTACTTTTTGCCTTCGTGTTCATCGTGAGTACCATGAACGCAAGTAGTTTGCCCCGTACCAAATGGAGAGCAAGCGTAGGTGGGTGTCTCTCTCGAAGCGATGGAGGTGATACAACAAGAATGCAATAAGTTTTGTGCAACCCTTGAGAGCATCCAGGCACATGTCGTGAGTGGCATGGGCCTCAAAGATATGGTATTCATGCGCCCCTCTTCATATCCGTTTCTGTTGTGCTTGCATGTCCATTTGCTCGTATGCTTGCATGCTATTCATTTGTAGGCCTTCCAAGCTTTGGAGGCATTCAAAGCCCAACATGACGGCAAGTCCTTCAACCTCACCCATTGTTGGATGGTCATCAACAGGGAGGAGAAGTTCAAGGCACAATATGTCGTCGCCAAGGTGTGTGTGGGGAGGAAGCCATCGAGGAGCATGAGGAGAGCGAGAAGCCACGACCGTGGGGGAAGACCAACTCTAAGAAGGAGGAAAAGCGTGATGCGACGTCGATCGCCTTGCATGCCACTTTGGAGGGCATGATGAGCAAGAAGGGCACGAGGAAGGAGAAGCACCAGAAAGACAAGGAAGATCAAATGAACGCCATCATGGAGATCCAAAGGAGGAGGCTTGAGCTCGATGTGGAGAAGTAGGCCAAGATGCTTGATATGGAGGCAGAGAAGCAAGCGAACATGCTCGAGATCGAGGCCGCCAATGCCAAGACCAAGGCAAAATAAGTGATGCTCGCTAGCATGATGATGGGGGTCGAGATCATGAAGGTGGACTTAAGCATGGTGTTGCCGAGGAAGATGCCATGGCTCGAGAAGATGCAGGCCGACATGCTCAAGTTCGATGAGGAGCGATCTATGGTGGAGAGTGCCATATTTTTTGTATGTCGGCAAGTGTGCGGGCATGACCACGGCCGAGATGGCGTGGTTGAACTCCCGCCCCTTTTTTGTGTGCTGGCATGTGTGCCAGTCGCTGGCAAGTGTGCCAGCATGAACTTTGTGGTGGGTTTTTTGGAGGCTAGCATGTCGCCAGCATGAACTTTGGGCGATGGCATGGCCGCTGGCATGATCTACAGTCACGAGCCTTTTAAAAATTGTGTGAGGACATGAAATGGGTCGACGCATTGGGCACACGGCTGACCCAAACGCAAAACGGGGCGGACGATGAGCGGGCGGCCAACCCAAATGCAGGAAAAGTGGACAAAGTGCATGTCCGTTTGGGCCAGCGCGTTGGAGTTGCTCTTAATGCCCGGACCCATTTTCGTCCTCGCTGCCAGTTTGCGGCCATTTTTTTCTCTTTTTGTGACATATCAATGGCCCAAGTTAACATAATTCAAACAAAATACAAATATATCATAGTTACACAAACGAATAAATATCTCATAGTTTACAAGCCAAAAAAATTAAATTGTCTCAAATACATTTGAAAGAAAAGATAGTCGATATATCTATTGGTTGTCAATGTGAGCCCACATATGCTCAACCAAATCATCTTGCAGTTGAATGTGAGTTTCCCGATCACGCACTTGATGATGAAATGCGGCGAACTATGGAAATGTTGCCGCTCCTCCATGTCAGGCACAACATTGTCAACCTAAAACTGAAACCCTTGATCATACATTTCATATGGATGCTCATTGATATGTCCATTTTGCATCATGCTTTATGTTGATATTTATTGCATTATGGGATGTTATTACACATTATATCACAATACTTATGCCTTTTCTCTTTTATTTTATAAGGTTTAAAAGAAGAGGGAGAATGCCGGCAGCCGAAATTCTGGACTGGAAAAGGAACAAATATTAGAGACCTATTCTGCGCAACTCCAAAAGTCATGAAACTTCACGGAGAATATTTTCAGATCCTTAATGATAATTAATAATCCTATGATCTTGATCATGAATATGCTTTGTGAGTAGTTACTTTTGTTCCTGAGGACATGGGAGAAGTCTTGTTATAAGTAATCATGTGAATTTGGTAATCGTTCGATATTTTGATGAGATGTATGTTGTCTTTCCTCTAGTGGTGTTATGTGAACGTCGACTACATGACACTTCACCATTGTTTGGGCCTAGGGGAAGGCATTGGGATGTAATAAGTAGATGATCGGTTGCTAGAGTGACAGAAGCTTAAACCCTAGTTTATGCGTTGCTTCGTAAGGGGCTGATTTGGATCCATATGTTTCATGCTATGGTTAGGTTTACCTTAATACTTCTTTCATAGTTGCGGATGCTTGCGAGAGGGGTTAATCATAAGTGGGAGGCTTGTCCAAGGAAGGGCAACACCCAAGCACGGGTCCACCCACATACCAAATTATCAAAGTAACGAACGTAAATCATATGAGCATGATGAAAACTAACTTGACAACAATTCCCATGTGTCCTCGGGAGCGCTTTGCTTTATATAAGAGTTCGTCCAGGATTATCCTTTGCTACAAAAAGGATTGGGCCACCTTGCTGCACCTTAGTTACATTTGTTACTTGTTACCCGTTACAAATTATCTTATCACAAAACTATGTGTCACCGATAATTTCAGTGCTTGTAGAGAATACCTTGCTGAAAACTGCTTGTCATTTCCTTCTACTCTTTGTTGGGTTCGACACTCTTACTTATCAAAAGGACTATGATAGATCCCCTATAATTTTGGGTCATCAATACTCTTTGCTGGCGCCGTTGCCGGAGAGTGAAGCGCCTTTGGTAAGAGGAATTTGGTAAGGAAACATTTATATAGTGTGCTGAAATTTACTGTCACTTGTTACTATTGAAAGTAATCCTTTGAGGGGCTTGTTAGGGGTATCTTCACCTCGACCGGAAGAGCAAAGAGTTGCTCCTCAACCTACTGCACATACTGAAAATATTTATTATGAAATTCCTTCGGGTATGATAGAGAAACCGCTAGCTAATCCTTATGCAGGAGATGGACCATTACAACGTGATATACACCTAATTTATGTGGATGAAGTTTGTGGTTTATTTAAGCTTTGTAGCGACCAGACCCGAATGGATCTAGCGCTCTGTGCTCAGTGTCATCCCTGGATCAGTAATGCTGACACCACACAGTACTTCGAAGGATTTATAGCAGAGTAGCAATCACACACTTATTACATCGTTGTCCACAAGGGAACTGAATACAAAATATGGCTTAAGGCCATCTAATAATAACAGCGGAAGGCTTGGAAGATAAGCGAGTCCATCAACTCCAACGGCATCATCGAGTATAGAACCACGACCTAACACCTTACTCGTCGTTCGAAAAGTCTGCAACGTGAAAAGTTGCAGCCCAAAACGGGTCAAGACATGGAATATGCCGCAATGTAACACATAAGAGCAATGAATGAATAAGCCTATACTACATGCATATATGGCTGGTGGTAAGGCTCTACTGTTACATTTGCATAAAGCTGATTTTTCCCTACATCAAAGGAATAATTTTATTTAACTATCATGGTGGTTGTTAAACATTGAGAATGGTTGACAAAGATCCTCAATCCCAATTAAAAAGTACTCATCAAAACCCAATAACTTTTATTTAGAAGTAACATGTTGAGATTCACATGATAATCAAGTCCGGATACTCAAATTGTCCATAACCGGGACACGGCTAATCATGATTAGTTTATACACTCTGCAGAGGTTTGCGACTTTTCCCCACAAGACTCGATCGCCTCCGCTTGATTCTCGTGACTACATGGTGTTTGAGAAACGGATGACCGAGACATAGTCTTTCGTAAGCGCTAGCACCTTACATGTGGGTAGACCGTACCAACCTACATCCCCTACATCAGCTAGCCTACCCGTAAGAGTTCGTGACGACTTAGTCAACTACGCCAGAGCCCATAATTGGCTTGTGGCTGCACACGGAAGTTTCCAGTTTGACAAATCTTATGATCCCTTAGAGCCCGGGTGGCGGTCCAAGAAATACAGTAAGTCCTGATAGAAACCAGTGCCTCAATCCACCCAGATGTGTGTTTAGGTTGCCACCTTAGATAAACCATTAATTAACAATCTCACATCATCATGGATATTCACTCACCCAATCCACGCCTACTAGCATAGCATGGCATGAACAAGCAAACGAGAAGTAACTCCCAAGGTTTCATAAGTAAAACAGGCAATAGGTACTACCTCAATCTACTTCCCAAACCCACAATTTAATTAGATCCTAACCATGCAAGTGTTTGAGGAAATAGATCTAATGCATAAAAACTGGGTATGATAAGAGTATGATCAAAGTGTTACTTGCCTTGCTGATGATCCGCGAGTCCTAGAGATTCGAAATAACAAGCGGCGACCGGTGATCTAACGCAGACAAACAACAAGCATACAATAAGTACTCATCTAATGCACAGGAAATCTCGAATAAAAGATCTAACCGAAAGTTCAACTTAAGAACCCTGGTTGCAAAAGAATCGAATCAAAACAAACTCCGAAAGTCGAAACTCGAGAGAGAACGCCTCGGTTTAGCAATCTGAAATTAGGTCAAAATTTCACAGTGGCAAAACTCTGTGAAAGTAGGGTAGTCGAACGGCGGTTTCACATGAAACTCCAGCGCTTGAATCACCCGATTCCGATAAACGAGCGAGAAATAAAACAGTTTTGAAAATCGATCTCAAATCAAATCGAAAAATAACGGATTAATTCCGATTAAAAGAAAACGATTTAACGAGTTAAAAGTGAACGTTAGTTAACAGAATCGAATCTAACGAACGCGTTCATTGAAACGAACGGTTCGGTGAACGTCCGCTAATTAAGAAAACCAAAAAAAAAAAACCAATCTAGGTTTTTTATAAAAAAACCAAACATATATTTTTAAAAAAAACCGGACGGTTCGAGGATAAACCGAATCGGGCGCGGGCGGGCGGCTACCTCCGCGATCGCCGACGAGGTCCGGGGTCCGTGGGGCTCAGCGGGGTTCAAGGCCGAGGGCGGCGGGGTCCACGGCGGCGGCGTCGTGCCCACTAGCAAGCGGCGGCATGCAAGCGTCGCCTGGGCGGCGGCGCCGGCTCAAGGGGCTGGGTTGGGGAGAGAGAGGGGGCCGGGGTTATAAAGGCGAGGGGGCGGCGGTGGCTTGGGGAGGGGTCAAGGGGGGGCTGGGGCAAGTGACTCGAGGTGGCGGCGGGGTCGGCGTCTTGGCGGGGACACCGAGCGGCGGGCGGCAAGGCGAGGGGAGGAGGCGGGTGGGGGCAGGCGCTGGCTGGGCTGGCTGCTTGGGCCGGGCCGGGCCTCGGTCCAGAAGGCTTTTTTTTTAAAAAAAAATTAAACCAAAACAAATAAAAAAATACCAAACGAACTCGGATTTAAATAAAACAAATTTTCCCCGACTCCTAAAAATGAGTCGAACAAAATGAACTTTAAAAACAATATACATGCATAAAATTTTAAAATGCTCATTTTGCCTAAGCAAAATAAATCTTTCAAAACCAAATTTGGTTTATTTATAATATCTTCATTTTTCCTAATTGTTTGGGAAAGTCATATTATTCCCTCTCAAGATATTTTTATAGGAAAAACTTTATGAAGATAATTTAAATAATCCAATGATCCTATTTTCAAAATTTGAGAGATCCCAAATATGAAAATTATGAAACTTCCAACTCTCTCCGAGGGTCCTTGAGTTGCGTGAAATTTCTAGGATCGGAAAAATGCGAGAAAATATGATATGCATGATGACTCTAATGTATAACATTCCAAATTGAAAATTTGGGATGTTACAAACCTACCTCTTAAGATGAATCTCCCTCGAGATTCGGGTTAACTAGAAAATAGGTGAGGGTGGTCCTTAAGCAAAACTTCCTCTCTTTCCTGGTGGCTTCATCCTCGGTGTGGTGGCTCCAATCGAACTTTGCAAAACTTGATAACCTTGTCTGCGAGTAACTCTGCCGGCATAATCGAGAATCTTAACTGGCTTTTCCTCATATGTCAAGTCATCCTTCAACTGAATTGCCTCCAATGGCACTGTGTCCCTTAACGGTACCTCTGCTATCTCGGGGTGACATTTCTTCAACTGAGAAACATGGAATACATCATGAACTCCTGACAGTCCTTCTGGCAATTCCAACTTATACGCAACTTCTCCCATGCGTTGCAAAATCTTATATGGTCCAACGAAACGGGTGCTAACTTTCCTTTAACTCCAAAACGCTTAACTCCTCAAGCGGGATACTCGAGATATACTCTGCTCCAACTTCATACTCAATCGCTGGCGCTTTGAATCGGCATAGCTCTTCCGTGCGGATGGGCTACCTTGAGCCTCGCTCGAATCAACTTAACTTTCTGCTCGACTCCTTAATCAAATCTGGTCCAAATAATCGACGATCTCCGTTTAGTCCCATGACAATGGTGTCCTGCACCTTCTTCCATACAAGGCCTCGAAGGTGCCATTTTTAAGCTGGTTTGGTAATCATTATTGTAGGAAAATTCTGCATACGGCAAATTATCATCCCAACTAGATCCATAATCTAGTGCACAAGCTCTCAAAGATGTCCTCCAAAATCTGATTGACTCTCTCGGTCATCCATCGGTCTGTGGGTGGAAAGTCTTTGAATTCCAATCGGGTTCCCAATGTTTCGTGCAACCGGTTCCAAAATTTCAAGTAAACTGGGTTCCTCTCGTCGATACAATGCTCCTCGAACTCCGTAAGCACACAATTCTGGTCATATATATCTTTGCCAACTTAGCACTCGCTATAGGTAGTCTTGATCGAATGAAATGAGCTACCTTGGTCAAACGGTCGACTATGACCCAAATCGAGTCATATCTGGCGGGTCTTTGGCAAACCTGTGATGAAATCCATGCCTAGTTTATCCCACTTCCATTCGGTATCGGCAATGGTTGTAACAATCCTCGCTGGCTTCGATGCTCTGCCTTTACTTTCGACATACGTCGCAAACTGCTACATACTCCGCAATATCCTTCTTCATTCCGTCCACCGAAAATATTCTTCAAATCCAAATACATCTTGGTATTTCGGTGAATCGAATAGGGTGAATCATGAGCTTCTTGTAGAATCAACTTCCTGATCTCTGGGTCATTGGGCACATAAACACGGTCTTCAAACCATAGGGTATCGTGTTCATCTTCACGAAATCCTTTAGCTTTTCCTTTGCTCATTTTCTCCTTTATAGAGGCAACTTCCTTATCCGCCTTTTGGGCTTCTCCGATTTTGTCCATCGATGTCGATCAATCTCCAATGCTGCTACATAGCCTCTCGGAACTATTTCCAAACATAGCTCTCAAGGTCCTCGCCTAACTCATTGGGTATTCCTCCCATCATTAGGGTATTGACGTGGCTCTTACGGCTCAATGCGCCTGCTACGACATTAGCCTTTCCGGTGATAATGCAATCTCATATCATAATCCTTGATTAGTTCTAACCATCTCCTTTGTCTCGAGATTCAATTCTTCGTGTGAAGATGTACTTCAAACTCTTGTGATCCGTGTATACTTCACAATGATTTCCAATGAGAAAATGTCTCCACGCCTTCAAGGCATGCACAACGGTGCTAACTCCAAATCATGAGTGGCATAATTCAACTCATGGGGCTTAAGTTGTCGTGACGCATACGAAACAACTCTTCCTTCCTGCATAAGCACTGCTCCAAGTCCTCGACGTGAAGCGTCGCAATACACCTCATAATCCTTAGTTTGATCCGCAATATCAAACCGGTGAGGTAACCAATCTTTTCTTCAACTCCTGAAAACTTGCCTCACAGTCCTCAGTCCATATGAATTTGTTTTCCTTCTTCAACAATTCAGTCATAGGCTTTGCAATCCTTGAGAAATTCTCAATGAATCTTCGGTAGTATCCTGCGAGTCCAAGGAAACTCCGAATCTCTCCAACTGTCGTTGGTGCTTCCCATTTGGTTACGGTCTCAACTTTTGTGGGGTCAACTGCTATCCCTTCTCCGGATATAACATGTCCGAGAATCCAACTTCCTTTAGCCAAAACTCACATTTGCTGAACTTGGCATACAACTGGTGTTCCCTCGCCTCCAAAACCAATCGCAAATGTTCCTTATGTTCTTCTTCATTCTTCGAGAAAATCAAAATGTCATCAATGAATACCACGACGAACTTATCCAAAAACTCCATAAACACTTTGTTCATCGGGTTCATAAAATAGGCTGGTGCGTTAGTCATCCAAATGACATAACGGTATACTCATACAGTCCATATCTCGTGGTAAATGCTGTCTTGGGTATGTCTTGCTCCCGAATCTTCAATCGATGGTACCACGATCGCAAGTCGATCTTAGAAAACACTTTGGCTCCTTGCAAGCGATCAAACAGATCATTTATCATAGGTAGTGGGTACTTGTTCTTGATTGTTACTTCATTCAATCCACGATAATCAACAACCATTCTCAACGATCCATCCTTCTTCTCCACCAACAAAACGGGTGATCCCCAAGGTGAAGAACTTGGGCGAATAAAACCTTTATCCAATAGTTCCTTAATCGCTTCTTAATTTCTGCCAAATCCTTTGCGGGCATCCATGCACGGTCGCTTCGATATCGGGCCTGTTCACGCAACAGCTCGATCAAAACTCAATGTCTCTATCCGCGGCATTCCCGGCAACTCTTCCTAAATACATCAGATAATCCTTTACCACCGGTACTTCTTCCGTACCACTCCCGATAAGCAATTAACTTGTGCTCTCCTCGGCTCGTGCCGTGATACATACTTAATCCTTCTTCCTTCCGTGTGGTGAGCAAAATTGACCTTGTGGTACAATCTATGTTTCCTCCATACTTTGATAACCAATCCATTCCTAATATCACATCCAATCCTTGGGATTCCGTAACTATTAGGTCCGAGGGGAAAACATAGTGTCCAATCCTTAGTGGCGGTCGATCACACCATTTACTAGCCATGTACTCTGCTCCGGTGAGGTTACTAGCATGGGTGACCTAAGGGCTTGGGTTGGTAACTTGTACTTATCCACAAATCCCTTGATATGTATGAATGCGATGCACCAAGATCAAAAAGAACAACTGCAGAAAAAGACTTAACCAAAAACTTACCGACATCTTGATCGGGCTGATCTTCAACCTCCTCCACATCAATGTGGTTCACTTGTCCCCTGTTGAAAGGGTTGGGCTTCTTTCCGAGCTTCCATTGCCATTTCCATTCGCCTTCGGACAATCATTTGCATAGTGCCCATCTTGCGGCACTTAAAGCAAGTAATGTGACTCAGTCTACCTTGGATGGTGTAGACGGGGTTGGTGCGGTTCTGTCTGTTGCTTCCTCCATTCCGCTCCCATTCTTGGTGCCATTATGGTTGTGCGAATTTCCTCCTCCATGGGTATGTGAAACTGAATTCTGATTTAGGGGTATAACGAGGCTTCGCTGGGATCCAGAGTTATACTTCCCTTGTCCATACTTCCGCTATGTTTCTCAATTTGTCGCTTTCCTTCAATCATGAGAGCTCGGTCTACTAACTCCTGGTAGTTGTTGAAACTTGCTACCATCAACGGCATGTGAACTCATCATTTAGTCCTTCTAGAAACTTCTCCTGCTTAGTCAGCATCAGTAGTAACGCTATCCGGGGCATAACGTGCTAATTTGCTAAAGTCATCCACGACTTGTGTGAGTCCTTCCTCCTTGGCGAAGTTGCGAAACTCACGCTTCTTCATGGCCATGGCTCCTGCTGAAACATGGGCAAGCGAAAAGCTTGCTAAACTGGTCCCATGTGACGGTGTCACGGGATAAGTGGTCGTGAAATTCTCCCACCATGTTCTGCGGGTCCTTCAAGTGATGTGCTGCAAACTTCACTCTTTCACCATCTGTGCATCCCGCAGTGGTCAGCTCCTTCCTATCTTGCGGAGCCACCATCTGCTACAATCGGCTCGGTGCTATCGGAATACACCGCGGGTTCAGTCTAAGGAAACGAGTCGATGATCCGCAGTGGTGGTGGTGGCGGTGGGTTGTTGTTGTTGTTGTTGTTGTTCGCACCAATGTTTGAATCGGGTATTCGCTGCTGGATCAATTGGGTGATCTCTGGCGGAAAACGAATCCGGGTCGCGTCTCTGAGGCATCGATGGGTTTAGAAGAGAAGAGAAATGTAGAATAGAATGAGGTCTAAGGGAATCACTACCCAAATGCACATGAGCAAATGCACACAAAATCACTTCATTCAATCAAACAAGGGTTACAACGATCTAACTATCGCAAAAGTGCGGTACTATAATGTTTACATGGAGGAATACTACTAATATGTGGGGACTTCTACTAATTTGAACCGTGGAAGACTCCATGATGTCCGCTCCACCGCCTTCAAAATCGGGTTCACTTGGATCCGAATCGTGTCGTCGATGTTGATGTAGTCGATTGGGTGTTCGACATCTTGGTCTTCATTCTGAGCGCCAACTTCTTCTTGAGTTCTTCGATCTCGTACTTAAGATCGTTATTGTGTCTTGCCGAGCTACGATCTCGCCCATGTAGTCCTTGCGTGTAGTCTTTAGTTCTTCTTCCAATTCGATGATCCTTTCCTTCGTCTTCGCAACTCCAACATGTCATTGCACATTTGATTCTCCGGCGCCGAATGTGCTGATTTAACTCTGGATGAAAGCTGCAATGGATCTATCCTTCTTGGTGTTGACGACGTCCCGCTTGTCATCTCGGCGTCCGCAAATCTGGTAGATGGTGTCCTTGAGGTCTTCTTGATAAACTTCTCCAATGCGTCCCATGGTGATGTGAGCTGCCATGCTCTTTCCTGCACTCCAAGTGGGTGCAATCAAAACACTATCTATTTGCTTGGTGATTGGGGCGAATGTCCTTCCCGAACGTGAGCATGAATCTTCCAGCGCTCCTCTTCGTGCAGAGTGGCGTTGAAAGTTCCGGTGAAGCTTGGTAATCCAATGTTCGTGCTTAGTAACTTCCTTCAAGTGAAATCCAAAAGGTGTGCCTTCATCCGTTGGGTGTACTTGATCTTCGCGTCCGCCATCCTAAAGAGAGTAGAAAAGATGAGGAGTTAGAAAATGGGAAGAGAGAGTGATCTATGGCTTTAACTTAGTGGTCGTGTCCTACGAACAACGTGTGCTCGATACCATTCTCTCAGAGCGACCGCACCGAATGGATCTAGCGCTCGTGCTCGTTGTCATCCTCGGATCAAGAATGCCGACACCACACAAGATTTCAAGGATTTATAGCGAGTAGCAATCACACACTTATTACATCGTTGTCCACAAGGAACTGAATACAAAATATGGCTTAAGGCCATCTAATAATAACAGCGGAAGGCTTGGAAGATAAGCGAGTCCATCAACTCCAACGGCATCACCGAGTATAGAACCACGACCTAACACCTTACTCGTCGTTCGAAAAGTCTGCAACGTGAAAAGTTGCAGCCAACAACGGGTCAAGACATGGAATATGCCGCAATGTAACACATAAGAGCAATGAATGAATAAGCCTATACTACATGCATATATGGCTGGTGGTAAGGCTCTCTGTTACATTTGCATAAAGCTGATTTTTCCCTACATCAAAGGAATAATTTTATTTAACTATCATGGTGGTTGTTAAACATTGAGAATGGTTGACAAGATCCTCAATCCCAATTAAAAAGTACTCATCAAAACCCAATAACTTTTATTTAGAAGTAACATGTTGAGATTCACATGATAATCAAGTCTGGGATACTCAAATTGTCCATAACCGGGACACGGCTAATCATGATTAGTTTATACACTCTGCAGAGGTTTATGACTTTTCCCCACAAGACTCGATCGCCTCCGCTTGATTCTCGTGACTACATGGTGTTTGAGAAACGGATGACCGAGACATAGTCTTTCGTGGCGCTAGCACCTTACATGTGGGTAGACCGTACCAACCTACATCCCCTACATCAGCTAGCCTACCCGTAAGAGTTCGCACGACTTAGTCAACTACGCCAGAGCCCATAATTGGCTTGTGGCTGCACACGGAAGTTTCCAGTTTGAATAATCTTATGATCCCTTAGAGCCCGGGTGGCGGTCCAAGAAATACAGCAAGTCTGATAGAAACCAGTGCCTCAATCCACCCAGATGTGTGTTTAGGTTGCCACCTTAGATAAACCATTAATTAACAATCTCACATCTGTCATGGATATTCACTCACCCAATCCACGCCTACTAGCATAGCATGGCATGAACAAGCAAACGAGAAGTAACTCCCAAGGTTTCATAAGTAAAACAGTAATAGGTACTACCTCAATCTACTTCCCAAACCCACAATTTAATTAGATCCTAACCATGCAAGTGTTTGAGGAATAGATCTAATGCATAAAAACTGGGTATGATAAGAGTATGATCAAAGTGTTACTTGCCTTGTCGATGATCCATGAGTCCTAGAGATTCAAATAACAAGCGGCGACTCGGTGATCTAACGCAGACAAACAACAAGCATACAATAAGTACTCATCTAATGCACAGGAAATCTCGAATAAAAGATCTAACCAGAAAGTTCAACTTAAGAACCCTGGTTGCAAAAGAATCGAATCAAAACAAACTCCGAAAGTCGAAACTCGAGAGAGAACGCCTCGGTTTAGCAATCTGAAATTAGGTCAAAATTTCACAGTGGCAAAACTCTGTGAAAGTAGGGTAGTCGAACGGCGGTTTCATTTGAAACTCGTGCGCTTGAATCACCCGATTCCGATAAACGAGCGAGAAATAAAACAGTTTTGAAAATCAGATCTCAAATCAAATCGAAAATAACGGATTAATTCCGATTAAAAAGAAAAACGATTTAACGAGTTAAAAGTGAACCTTCGTTAACAGAATCGAATCTAACGAACGCGTTCATTGAAACGAACGGTTCGTGAACGTCCGCTAATTAAGAAAACCAAAAAAAAAAAAACCAATCTAGGTTTTTTTTAAAAACCAAACATATATTTTTTAAAAAAACCGGACGGTTCGAGGATAAACCGAATCGGGCGCGGGCGGGCGGCTACCTCCGTGATCGCCATGCGAGGTCCGGCGGGTCCGTGAGGCTCAGCGGGGTTCAAGGCCGAGGGCGGCGGGTCCACGGCGGCGTCAAGGCTGCCCACGGCGGCAAGCGGCGGCGGCGTCGGGCTTGGCGCGTCGGCTCGGCCAGAGGCTGGGTTGGGGAGAGAGAGGGGGGGTTATAAAGGCGAGGGGGCGGCGGTGGCTTGGGAGGGGGTCAAGGGGGGGCTCGGGCAAGGACTCGAGGTGGCGGGTCAGGCGCGTCTGTGGACACACCGAGCGGGCGGCGGCCAAGGCGAGGGGAGGAGGCGGGTGGGCGGGCGCTGCCTGGCCTGGCTGGCTGGCTTGGCCCTACCGGGCCTCGGCCCAGGGGGCTTTTTTTTTTTAATTAAACCAAAACAAATAAAAAAAATACCAAACGAACTCGGATTTAAATAAAACAAATTTTCCCCGACTCCTAAAAATGAGTCGAACAAAATGAACTTTAAAAACAATATACATGCATAAAAATTTTAAAATGCTCATTTTTGCCTAAGCAAAATAAATCTTTCAAAACCAAATTTGGTTTATTTATAATATCTTCATTTTTCCTAATTGTTTGGGAAAGTCATATTATTCCCTCTCAAGATATTTTTATAGGAAAAACTTTATGAAGATAATTTAAATAATCCAATGATCCTATTTTCAAAATTTGAGAGATCCCAAATATGAAAATTATGAAACTTCCAACTCTCTCCGAGGGTCCTTGAGTTGCGTGAAATTTCTAGGATCAGAAAAATGCGAGAAAATATGATATGCATGATGACCTAATGTATAACATTCCAAATTGAAAATTTGGGATGTTACAAGCTTGCAGGTATGCCCGAGAATGTTGTCAAGAAGAAGGTCTTCCCTTTATCTTTGAAGGGAAAGGCATTGGCATGGTATAGGCTATGTGATGATATTGGATCATGGAACTACAACCGATTGAAATTGGAATTTCATCAGAAGTTTTATCCTATGCATCTAGCTCATCGTGATCGGAATTATATATATATAATTTTTGGCCTCGTGAAGGAGAAAGTATTGCTCAAGCTTGGGGGAGGCTTAAGTCAATGTTATATTCATGCCCCAATCATGAGCTCTCAAGATAAATTATTGTTCAAAAAATTTATGCTCGGCTTTCTCATAATGATCGATCCATGCTTGATACTTCTTGTACTAGGTCTTTTATGAAGAAGGATATTGAATTTAAGTGGGATTTATTGGAAAGATTTAAACACAACTCTGAAGATTGGGAACTCGACGAAGGTAAGGAGTCGGGTATAAACTTTAAGTTTGATTGTGTTAAATCTTTTATGGAAACCGATGCTTTTCGTGATTTTAGCACTAAATATGGACTTGACTCTGAGATAGTAGCTTCTTTCTGTGAATCTTTTGCTACTCATGTTGATCTCCCTAAGGAGATGTGTTTTAAATATCATCCTCCCATTGAAGTTAAAGTATTAGAACCTATTAAAGTTGAAGAAGAAACTATTACTTATAATGTTGATCCTATTGGTCCTACTGCTTATATTGAGAAACCACCTTTCCCTATTAGGATAAAGGATCACGCTAAAGCTTCAACTGTGGTTCGTAAGAGTTATACTATAACACCTACACCCCCTGAACAAATTAAATTAGAACCTAGTATTGCTATGGGTAAAGATCTCTTGGTTGATAATATTGAAGGGCGTGTTATTTATTTCTGTGACGAAGCTGCTAGGATTGCTAAACCCGATATTAAAGATAAACATAGACCTATTGTTGGCATGCTTGTTGTTTCTGTTAAAATAGGAGATCATTGTTATCATGGCTTATGTGATGTGGGTGCTAGTGTGAGTGAAATTCCTTATATCTTGTATGAAGAAATTATGAATGATATTGCACCTGCTGAGATAGAAGATATTTATGTTACTATTAAGCTTGCCAATAGAGATACTATTTCACCAATTGGGATTGTTAGAGATGTTGAAGTCTTGTGTGGAAAAATTAAATACCCTACTGATTTTCTTGTTCGTGGTTCCCCACAAGATAACACTACAAAAAAAAAGACACATTCGTGACATTTTGGGCCGAACGAAAAAAAAATTATGTCATACATATGACACTTCTATGACGATAATTGTGACAAAACCCGGTATCATCATAGATGTGGTGGGCTCCTACTTCTATGACAAAAAATCATGACAGAAAATGGGCTTTTCGTCTCTGGCGGGCCGGAGACGCAGCTGCATGACATTCTTTGGGCCGTCCATGACGAAAAAACCGTGGTAGAAGCGAGGGGAGGAAAATTTCGGGAGTTGCGATTACGGTGGGAGGTCGGGGCGGAGCGATCTGCGTTTCTCGTGACGTCTGCAGCGTGTGTGCGGCGTTGGCTCTATCTCAAGCCGGCGAGGCGTTGGGCTCTAATCGAACCCGGCGATTGACCGCAGTTACGCGTTCATCAACCCGAGCGATCGATCAATGGTCGTTAATCGAACCAGATGGAGCGATTCGCCGCTCTCGCTGCTAGTGAGCGCTATGGGGGGGTTGGATGAACAGTGAGCGGTGGCGTTGCCTCTGGATGAACAGGAACCCGTGGTGTGGAGGGCTGGATGAACAGTAGACGGTGGAGGGGTGGCCGTGGAGGGGTGGTTGAATAGGACCCCGTGGTGTGGAGGGCTGGATGAATAGTAGACAGTGGAAGGGTGCCCGTGGAGAGGGGTGGTTGAACAGTAGCCGGTGGAGTAGCGCGCGGTGGAGGCTGGATGAACAGGAGCCCGTGGAGGCTGGAGGAGGTCGACGGTAGCCCGTGGAGGCTGGAGGAGGTCGACGGTGGAGATGAACAGTATCCCATGGAGTCCCATTTTGCGGTACGCCACACCCCTCCTGATGAACAGGACCCCTGTTTCAACCGTAGGATATCTGTTTCGTTCGTTTTGCGGTACGCCACACCCCTCCCGATCAACAGGACCCCCGTTTCGACCGTAGGAGGTCCGCTTCTCCGCTTTTGGCAGACGCCAGCCCCTCCGATCAAGAGGACCCGCTTCAAACGTGGTCGGTCGAACACAAGGCCGTTTCCTCCATTGTGCGGTACGCCAGACCTCGTTTCCATCGCATGTTCCGTCCAAGCCCTCCCGATGAACACGACCACGCATTCCATTCTGACCCAGCCGGTTGGCTCCCCATGAACATGACGCGACGCTGTTTCTCCGTTCCGACCCAGCCATGTACGTATGCGTGAGTAGGCGTTCGAGACCCTGCCCGTATGTACGTACGTGGCCGTATTTTCTTTCTTGCACCCTCGCCGATGTATGTACGCGTACATTCTACGTGCACGCCTCTATTATGACACGTGCGCGCCTCTACATCTATGACACGTGCGCGCCTCTACATCGACCAGTATGTACGTACACGTTCGCGACCAGAATGACAACGCTACGTACGCTTCGACCAGGTGGGTCCCGACTGTCAAGCACTTCCTTGCGTGCGACGATGTAGCTGGTGGGTCCCAGCAGTCAGGGGGGCGAATCATTTTTTTTCGGACGCACTTCCTTGCGTGCGAAGATGTAATTGGTGGGTCCCAGCAGACAGGGGGAAACGTTTTTTCGCTAAATACGGTGGCCCGTCCGGTGGGTCCCCGCTGTCAGGTGGAGGAATAATTATTTTGCCGTAATAAGGAGGCACTTCCTTGCTGCGGTTGTGGACCCAGCTGTCAGCCTCTCCACATACAGTCCATGTCCGATGGAAATCGTTCCTTGACCACGCTTGACCACGCCGCCGCCGAGCACCAGTATGGCGATGGACGATGGCGAGGCCTAGGAAGGGATGACGGGAGCCGGGAAGACGCGGCAGTGGAAGCCCGCGCCGAGAGGAGTACGAGGGTTCACCGTTCGATTCTTGATTGTGAGGTTGCCGCCGCCGCAGGCTCGCCAGCCGTGGGAATAGTAGGGCGGTGAGGCCTCCGCGACAAGACATCCGGTCCACGGAGGCGAGGAGCATGCGCACGATCGGGCGCTGCTTTGGGCGGCTGGAGCAAGAAGACCAGAGGTTTAAGAAGCACCATAGCCGTTGGATGGACATCGTATGGTCACTGGAGCTAGAATCGTTTATATTGACTAACTTGACAAAGCCCTCCGTCCCTGTCAACTTAGTAGGCCCACAAGTCAGCCTCCCACCAAGGTGGGTCCCAGCTAGCTAGGGGGTATTCATTTTTTTATGCGTAATAAGGAGGCACTTCCGGTGGATCCGAGCTGACAGCAGGGGGAACGGTTTTTCCGCGAAATACGGTGGCCCGTCGGGTGGGTCCCAGCAGTCAGGGGCAAACGTTTTTTTCGTGAAATACTGGTGGCCCGTCGCGGTGGGTCCCTGCTGTCATGTGGAGGAATAATTATTTTCCGCGTAATAAGGAGGCACTTCCTTGCGCCCCGCCAGGGACTCCAGCTTTATCGCCCTCTCCGTGCCTAGGAAGGGGCGACGCGAGCCGGGAAGACGCGGCGATGGATGCCCACGCGGAGAGAGTACGAGGGTTCACTGGTTCGGCGGCGCTGCCGCCGCCCTTGAATAACGGGGGTGTGGGTGAGTGGAGTGGAGGGATGGCCTCGCCAGCCGTGGGAGTAGTATGGGGCGGTGAGGCCTCCGCGGCAGCACAGCCGGCCACGAGAGGCAGGAGCAGGCGACACGACCGACGCTACATTGGGCGGCTGGAGCAAGAAGACCAGAGGTTGAAGAAGCACTACGACCATTGGATGGACATCGTACAGTCAGTCGAGCTAGAATCATGCATATTGACTAAGTTGACAAAGCCCTTCGTCCCCGTGAACTTAGTAGGCCCACTATACTGGGTCCCAGCTAGCAGGGGGTATTCTTTTTTGGGCGTAATAAGGAGGCACTTCCTTGCGTGCGAAGATATAGTCGGTGGGTCCGAGCTGTCGGTAAGTGATAACGTTTTTTCACGAAATATAGAGGCCCTTTCGGTGGGTCCCAGATGTCAGGAGGAGGAATCATTATTTTGCGCGTAATAAGGAGGCATTTCCTTGCGGGACCCAGCTCTCAGCCTCTCCACGTACAGTCCACTTCCGATGGATGTCGCTCATTGACCATGTTGACCAGGCCGCCGAGAGCACCGAGGCGGTGGGCGGCAATGAGGCCTAGGAAGGAAACGACACGGAGCCGTGGAATACTGCAGCTTATTTCCCACGCGAGGAGTACGAGGGTTTACTTGGTTTGTCTGCCATCACCGGAGAATAACAACATGTGTGGGACTGAGGGTGAGTAGAGGGATAGCTAGGCCAGCGATGGGAGTACGTTAGGCGGTGAGGCTGCAAGGCAACGGCAGACCGGCCGTCAGGGAGGAGGGAGAGCAGTCCACCGGCGCTTGTTTGAGCGGCTGGAGCAGGAAGATCAGAGATTGAAGAAGCACGACGGCCGTTGGATGGACATCCAAAAGTATACAGGCCATCTGTGGAAAGCCTCAAATTTGTGGAAAACAGCATACATCCCATTTGCCATTATTTCAAATAGTTTACAGCCCATTTGCTAATTCTTACGGGTTTTTTGGAGCCCATATTCTTTTTGTTAGCATTACAGCCCATATTGTGGCCATGGTTAAAAATTATACTGAAATTTTGCATATGTCGGTCTTGCGGGTCTCGAACTGTTTTTAATCCCAAATTTCGAGTCACATTCAGACTAATTTTAAAAATAAATGTATATCAATATAAAATCCAATAAATTGTCCACACATAAAAATCAATGCAATTTAAAATCTCAAAATGAAAAAAAGATATTTGAAACTAATTGCTGGTTTGATGTGTTTTAAAAATGTACAACCCATTTCTCATTACTGATAGGCCATTCTCTCGGCCAGCCGAATGAAGCTCTCCTAGTCTAGCCCAACAGGCCTGATAAAGTGACTTACTTGACAAATCACAAAAAAACTGGGCTAGCCATTTTCAAAAGGAAAAAAAACTACTGGGCTGGTCTGTGGTAAACATAAAAGAAAAGGCTGTCTAGACAGGCCGAGTGTCCCGCACACAGCCAGCTTGACACCACGCTTCATCTCAAAAACATATTAGATAAATGCCACTCCAATTATGGCGATTCATAAAATGCCACTGCAATTTCCAAACTTTGAAAATGCCACTGCAATTTTGCAAACTTTGAAAACGCTTACTCCAGACTTCAAAAATGCCACTAGAAATGGCATGAAATGGCATTTTCAAAGTTTGGAAATTGCGGTGGCATTTCTCAAGGCATTTATCAAATTAACCCAAAACAAAAATAATCGGGCGAGCTGTTTGGGTCCCCGGTGTCACCGCTCGTTGTACAATTCTCTCGCTTATTGACTACGTTGACAATGGCATGGGACCCAGATGTCGAATCCACTAGGAGGAGCCATTTTTTATTGGTTTGAAATAAGGAGGCACTTGCTTATGTCGCCATGACCTTGGCAGGTCCTTGCATCATCCTCTCCATGTACAATCATCTCCTGATTGTGTACGCGTCAACTTGCTAGGCCCACAAGTTAGCCTCTAAACCCGTGGAGGACAAATACAACCCATTTAAAAAAAATAACAGCCCATTCCATACGTTCAAACGGAAAGTTCAACATTCAGAGCAAAGTAGCAGGTCTGATCCGCATATAGAGTACTGAACTTCCACGTTGACAACCATCATAGCCAAGTTAACTATCTACTCCCACTAGACAAGTACTAACTTACTCTTAGATAACAAGTACTAACTTACTCTTAGCTAACTAGACGATGCCGACGGTACACGCTAAACGACGGCACCGGCGTCCTGCGCCTCGCCTCGGACTTGCCAGAGGTGCGATAGGGCGCGTTGCTCGCGCACGTTGGCCCTTTCCATGCCGGCGTGGTCCACCGAAGCTTCGGCTTCCAAGCAGGAAACCCACTTGACGAGCTGGTAGTAAAAATCGGCATCGCGAACGCAAGCGTGCCCGACAGCCTCCAGGGCTATTTGCCGGGCGCCGACCTCCACGTAGTCGGCCCAGCTGCGGGCGCTCTGCTCGCGACTCAGAGCGCCGGTGCGCTGCTGCTCCATGTCCCGCTAGCGCCGCAAATCGGCGTTGCGCTGCTCCTCCGCCAGGCGGTCGCGCTCCAATAACTCCTGCTCCTCCGCCATGCGGTCGCGCTCCAACAACTCCTCGATCTGCGCATTGCCATCTGAAGACAGCTAGAATGCCTCCTCCCTCCGTCTACCTTCCGGTGAAAAACCGAACACTAGTTCCGGCGATGACCGCCTCCGGCGTCGCCTACCGCGGACGGGCGGGGGCATGGCGGACGTGGCGAGCGATGTCGGGCTGGTGGGGGCTTATGAGGATATGGCGAGTTGGGTCACGGTGGCACTGGAGAATGCCGGGAAACAGTACTTATAGGGGGAAGGTAGCGCGACGGTCATCGGAATTCAATGCATAATGGCTTAGCGCGCCAGCTTGCCGTGGAAAACTAGGGAAACTGAAATTATGACTGTGCCGTCCCATCCCGTCTGGGTCGCACGCCGGCATGGCGGTCAAACGAGTGCACTCGAATCATCTCCCTCCTTGTCAATAATGATTTCACGGATTTAAAAAGCCCGCAACAATTAAAGCGTATCTTTTTTCGCATCAGTTAGCTGCCTTAATTACGGCCGGCTGCATGCAGGCACTCAGAATCACTCGCAGGCTGTACGCGAAGCAACATGCAACGAGTCGCAGCCGAGGGCACGCATGCAGCCACTTAAATCGCTGGAATTAATTAGGCTTAAACTTCTGCATGCCGTTAATTATTGCCATGCCTTGGTCTTGCTGCTTTGCTCACGGGACTAATAAACCCGGACGGAGGGAGTACCTTGGTTGGTGAGAGGTTTGAATTAAGCCCTGCAAACCGGAAAGGAGGTACTAGTACGTGCGTGATCCGCTATTTATTCGTGTAGGATCGAGTAGGTCATTTCTTGAATTGAGCCCTGCAAACCGGAAAGGAGGTAGTACGTGCGTGATATGCTATTTATCCGTGTAGGATCGATAGTGTAGCTTGTCAGTTTCTTCAGAGGTAGGCATTTTTATCCGTGTAGGATTGATAGTGTAGCTTGTCAGTTTCTTCAAAGGTAGGCATTTTTATTCAAAAAACTGCCACTTCGCATCTTGCGTCGCAAATAAAACTGCCAAAAGCGCATTTGTAGGCTAGCTAGTGATCGATCAAGAACTTGTAAACACTAAGCGAACAGAAATAAGTAATGTTAATGCATCTCAATGATTCACGATCATATACAAATATGTAGCTCCAAAAGCAAAGATCAGCCACTTCGGATCTTGTGTCGCAACTTAAACTAACTAGTACGATTCCCATACATAAGATCAACATGTTAATGCATCTCAATGATTCACGATCATATACAAATATGTAGCTCCAAAAGCAAAGATCTAGAAAAACATCTGTTCTTCCTACTAACATGGATGCTTCTCTTGGCCAACATTCAAGATGATCGAAAGAAAAATTTGTTTGTGAAGTCTACAATTCCTCTTGCAAACATAAGTGGTTTCACCAACAGCTTGGAACCATGAGAATGAACCACACATGATGGAGGAACATCCACGCAATATGATTTGGTCTTCTCTCGATCACACCGCGAGACTATTTTGGAATACAAACTTTAACTTAGGGAAAATGATGCCCATTGTATAATCGACCAAAGCAATGAAGCACCAAGTGTTGGCCATAAATAGTACAAGACTACTTTTCTGCAGTCCATGAAGTGACTATCCAATCTTTGTGTCTATTTTCAAATGGCACTCGCATGCGATGACTATACTATTCTCTTGTGCAGTTCAACCAAAATTGCGGACACTTTGTTTGTTTGCCAAATAGCAACGGGCGACATCTCTGTGCGCACAAATATCAAGCAGCTAGTAAACATATACCACACCATGTTCGCATGATGGAAGAGGTGAAATCGATACAACCAAATTGAGCATCCAATCATTGAATCCTGTCCCGCACCTCCAATGTAGGTCCACCCCTGCCAATAAATTCACATGCAAACCACTAGTATTACTATCTAATGACAAGACAAAAAGAGTAGCAAGATAGTAGCAAACCATGTACCTTCGTAATGAACAGCTCATAGTGCCACCAATTGGATATAAAGGTTTGGAAAAAACATGCTCCTAATGTTGAACCAGTTGGAATTTTTGTGCAGCTCCACTAAAATCGAGCATCCCTGTTTGCATAGATATTGAAAGTGTGATTACTATAAAAGTGGCACTAGTTGAAGCATAGACTCACAAATATAAGCATTCCAATTTCTTAATGGGAAAAGGTAGCAAGACTGTTTCTAATCACCTTTTTGAAGGAATAAATAAAGCAACAACGGTGATGTCGGGAAGGCATACATAGTTTTTTTTCTCGAAAAACTGAGCCATTCTGACCTTTCCTCTTCTTTTAAGCAAATTTTGTGCAGTTCTACTAAAATAAAATGCCATCACCGCCTTGACAATTTAGTTACACTGTACAAAAGGAAATGACTTAACATTACATCATGATGTCGGGTATGTAGTAGACAGGCATTAGAGACAAACATACATACCTCCTCCGATAACATAATGAACATTAATTTTAACAAAGGTGTGACTAGCTTTACCGGATAATTTGAGTGAACTCTACACCTCTGTTCCTTAATATAAGACGTTTTGGTTCAATTTAAAGTACCCAAATGTCTAGTATTTAGAAAAACAGGTAGTAGTTTTCTTGAGCACATATCTGGAAAGCTTGCCACACTTTATTTATGTCCATACGCTAATGCAACACCATTCGAATACTACAAATATACACTAATCCAAAGGGCTAGTGCAACCGTAGAGTAGTTAGTTTATTACGTGTGCAAGACAATGGTTTTACCGAACAGATTTCAATAAACTCTAGCACCGGAAGGTTTCTATAAGAATTAACAATACAAAATGTAAAGGTAACAAGTTTCAAGATTGGTATACTAGTTGTGCATGAGCATTAAACCAAATACAAAAGTCTGAAGGTAACTAGCATTATTAACTAATGACAGTATAAAAAAATTGCAAACCATGTACCTCCAAGGTAAATATCATTTTGAACTCGGGGGGACCTTAAAAATTTCTATCCCAATCTTGATAATCGATCAAACATAAAAACTTGATCTTTCCTCTTGATAATCAAGAGAACAAAGGAGGAGGAGGTGCCCACTCTTGACCTTTCCTCTTGTCTTCATAATTGTGCATGCGGTTTAACCAAAATAAAATGACATCAGCGCCTTGGCATTTTGGTGAGACTGTACAAAAAAACTAACTCATCTCATGAAAGTGAGGTATGTAATCTATAAGCATTAACAGTGCAAAAATCTGAAGGTAGTAACAAGTTTCATCGTTGGTATACTAGCTGTGCAACATCATTAGAATGCCTTAGCTGAAAAATCTTTAATACATCCACAATCAACAGCTAACCACGAAATGATCCAAAGGACATTAAATGGCACCGCTTAAATTTATCTGTGGCATTAGACCGAGAGCGGCATTAGTTAAATGTGCATCACTTTAGCAAGAGCATTGCTTGACTTGATTGCTGGCGTTATACTAACAAAAAAAAGTGGCAATAAGAGCATGGGAGGCCCATTCGACGGTGGGCGCACCAATGATGTACCTCCACCTGACGCAGAGTGGTGAGGGAGGTATGCTTGCCCGAGCAACAAATATCCAGCAGCATATGTGGATTACGTCCCATTTTTGTTCTCTTTAGCCATCTTTTTCCTATGTGAGGACAACAAACCGATCGACCTGGTCATTCTCTATTGCGTTGTCATGCCTTTCTACCCTTCTTCAACCAAGAGACACGAGACTCGTTCCTTAGCTACTGATTTTCCCCTTTTCAATCTAGATGCGGGTTCGATGCCTACTCTCTTGGACATTCTGATCTCCTTCCTTTCCTTATTCAACCCAGACATGCATTAGTCTGCATGAAGTAGGGTTTCCTTTAATAGTGCAAATTATGGTTTTCGTCTGCGTGGCCAGCAGAGCATAGGATAGCAAATTGGGAAGATGGTGGAGTGGAAAAAGATCCACATGCAACGACGTGCCAGATGGGGCAATAGAACAAGGGTATGGTTCGAAAAGAGGTAGCATACCTGAGGGTCGGTGGGAAGTGGCTTCGCTCGTGGTCGTCGTCCTCCGCACACACTACGGCAGCGATCCCACGCGGGCGCTAGGTCTGAGAGGACGGCCTTGTCGTCAGTGCGTGACCTTGCTCACCGACGACGAGTGCGTCAACGCTGCATGTCCTTTTCTTCCCCGGCGGATCTGTGACCACCGGTGAGGAGGGAGAGAGGGGCCGTCTTTTTTAGATCTGGAGAGAGGGTGGTAGTGTGAGAAGCAAGTGGGCAGCCCTTGGCAACAAAGCGCTGAAGCTCCAGCCTATATATCTTCTTTATACTACTAGTACTGGAGGTGGAGTAGTGCTAGAGTAGTTCATATTTTCTCTGTGTACAGTACCAGTTAGTCGTGCTTCAAAACTGAACGACGCGCCATTAAAAAAATAAAGGCCGATAACTAGTGCGGCACCTCGGGCCAACGCAGACAGATCGCATTTTGCACGAGAAATTACACACCATGTCTCGTTGACATGTGGTCCAGATCCACATATCAGTGAGACGACGGTGAGTAGTAGGAGTATTTCTGAACCGACGTGTAGGCCGGGGCGCCCCTTCGTGAACCGTGGCAAACTGGCAACCGTTCATCGACTCTTCACCTTTCCCTCTCGATTTGGAACTGTTGTCGCACGCTCTTCCTCTCCCTCCTCCATTTTCCTTTAGCCCTTCACCCTTTCTTCTGCCATTGTTCGATCGTCTTCTCCATGGAGGAACAGGCGGAAGCGACCCGTTATTCTTGCCTCGATCCGAAAGATGGCGTGGTGGAGGAACTCATTGATCGGTCTGACGTCATCACCTCGGCTAGCATGGCAGGTTTGTTCAAGCCCATTCTCGACTCAACTAATAACATCATTACAAGGAACCCAAGAGTCAAGGAGCGGTTTGATCTCCCTATCTTCTTCGCCGTGACCACGATGGTCGGCGCCGTCCACGACGGAGGCCTCTCCTGCAAGTTGATGCCGCTTGATAATGATATGTATGATGTTAAGATGCCATCTCTTGAGGGCAATGCTTGGCAGGCGCAAATGGAGATTGGGTTGTTTACATTGGGTCCAAGCTGCGAGTGGGAACTTGTGAATGTGTACACTCGTGACGGGTTCCACTTCAAAAATCTCAGCAGAGGCCCGAGGTTGAGCACACGGTATTGTACGACGTTCAAATACAATCATGGTGACTGTCTTCTACGGAAGATAGCAATTTCTTGAGTCCCCAACCGCTCTTGGAATTACAACAACTATGAAGTTGTTGCTATCTTCGACAAGCTTGTTGCCGTCGTCAGTGGTTTGACTGGATGGATATTGCTCAAAATTCAGTTTTAGTACACGGATGAGTCTTGTGATGCAATTCAATCACGAGGGCCTTGTGTTTGTTGCCACCACTGTGGCCTTTTTTTTACATGGCATCCTTGTTGTTTGATGCGTTTGTCTTCCACCGTAATTATAATTGTTTCATCCACATGCATGCAACCTTCTTCTTGTGTTTCCAAGGTCCTGTGAACATTCCACCACCTATACTTGAAGATTTTTATAACCAAGGGGGAGATGATGATGGTGATGATCACGAGCATGAGGACGAGCAGCGCTCATATACTATTTGGCGCCTGGGAACTAATTTCGATGGATCACCTCTTCTCGTGTGTATACAGCCCACTGATGATGTTACTGCTAAGGAAGCAGGTGTAGTCTCCCATGGTCGCACTCTCCGGACCTATTCCAACACCCGTTTCATGGTATTCGAGATGGATACTAGTGTGCTAGCGCCAACTCCTTCTCCCTGGTACAGAATTGATAGTCTTGGAGAAAACTCGCTCTTCCTTGGACAAAACTATCCAATGATGGTGAAAGGCGATCCAACTGCTGTTGACACAACGTTACTACCATTTATGAGAAGCAAGCGTGTCTATACCTCGGACATTTGGGTGGTTCCCTACCACAAATATTGATATAGTAGGCCGCTTCACTGGATGATCGATCTGCCTTGGTC
The DNA here is from genome assembly GCA_021605205.1 of Aegilops longissima. NCBI lineage: Eukaryota > Viridiplantae > Streptophyta > Magnoliopsida > Poales > Poaceae > Aegilops > Aegilops longissima. Next base: position 255,118,906 of record CM038680.1, read on the forward strand.
TCGGATCGACAATGGATGGCCCGTCCCGAGAATCACTTGTGGTTCAAAGCAAGCGTTTCCAACGCCGAGGAATGGTTGAGTTGAAGTTCATTTCATTGCTTGTTATTTGTTGTGTGGTGAAAACTTTAGTATTTATAATGTATCCTCGTTGTCGATGTGGGTTGATGACCTGTTGTATGTAATAAAATGATATGCCTGTGATAAACTTACTAAATTTATGAATGGCTTTGAGTTGCTACGTGAGTGAGTGGTGCGACGAGGCAAAAAATATTTTCGAATACATAATTATGCGTGCATTGCAACAGGTTATCGGATGGGGCCAATCAACAATAGTAGTACACTATTTGTACTAGCTTCACATGCTTTGCGCGTCGTGCGGGTGTTTTTACTGTAGCCATACTGTACTACATAACCAACACCTCGAATCCTCGATACTAGTATTACTATATAGTAGTACTAACTAGTAGGAGTAGTAGGGTGGCATGGGCCAGAACAAGCATTCACGTCTAGGAGTACGGCACACGCCACCAGCATGACTTCCATGTGACATCATATTTCTTGGAGTCCATGCTAGAGCAATCTCTTCAACCTCATCGTTTCTCTAACTCAGCCATCGTGGCAAGCAAGCGAGGTGGGGGTTTGCCGATAGTCGGTTTTCTTAATGCGGTCCCACTTGTAAGGCCAAGCGCAACGCCACGACCCCAAACGGACCTCCGTTTTGCACGAACTCCTCACGATAATTTTGACTAGAAAAGCAAGACCAAAGAAAACAAGAACCACAAGAATACATTTTACTACTCACGTAAGTTGGATTAGTGCCTTCTCGATGCATTCATTGTTGATCTGCGGAGGCTCGATCTTGCGTGCTTCTTTCTTCTTGAGTGTAAAGAAGTAGACGTTGCTTCCTCGCATCTAGTCTCATGTCTAGCCTCTATTCTAGTACTCCCTCCGGTCCATTTTTCTCTGCGTCTGAGCAGCAACACGCATACCAAGTAGGAGTATCAACAAGTGCACTAATCTCATCTATAGCCTCTGTGCTAGCTAAAAGTGATAGAACATCTACTAAATTGCGCTCTATCAATATATGGATGTACTCTTCTTCCCAATACAAAAACTTGCCTCCATTCTACTCCCTCCGTTGCACAATACATGCCTTCTATTTGTCAAAATATATATGTATCTAGACATGTTTTAGTATATAGGCACATCCATTTTTGGACAAATGGAAGTAAAGTATTTTGGAACGGAGGGAGTACACAATAAAAAATTTAAGTTAGCACAACCGAAGATTTGGTCGGGTTCTTCCTCCTTTTGCCGACACGTGGGACATCCAGCATCCAGGTCGTGTCATGAAATAAAATAGAGTGGTAGTTGATAAGTTGAAGCCACGAGATGTGCATCTTGGGTTAAACTATAAATAAAATCTTACTACTCTTGAGTAACTCCAAAAGCGGCCACCGAAGATCTTTCTTGGATTTGTTTTCATCACCAAAGACGTCGAGGTGAAAGATGTGCAGGTTCGATGGGTCCGCTTGTGTTTTCACCGACATGTGGGACCGCATGTGAGCAAACAAATGATGGGCTCCAGCGTCCGGCTGGTGGTGAGAAGAGAGATAGAGGAGTCTTGAGCACGGACTGCAGGAAATTTGTTTTACGTCTTGTACCTCGATATAGGCTCGATATAGTGGGGTGGCATGGGCCATAACTAGCATTCACGTCTAGCACTCGGCACACGCCACCCACACGAGTCCCATCGGACACCAATTTTCTTGGAGTTCGTGCTACATCTCTTCTCCCTCCTGTTTTCTCAGCCATCGCGATGGGCAGGGTGGGGGTTTGCCGATAGTCGGTTTGCTCAACTACGGTCCCACTTGTAAGTGAAAATGCAACACCGCACGCATTCCCGCTTGAGCGCGTCGGACCAACCATGTGGGGTGCGGCGCGAACACGGCAGGCTTTTCCTTTTGAACTCGTAACTTGTAAAATTTGGTTCGCTCCATGGCGCGATCGATAGATAGAAAATAACAATTTTGCCTAGAGTAATGAGAAGTTTGGTTCGCGCCGTTCATGCATGGAGTACGTCTGAAAATTATGAAGTTGATGCGAAAGGTAAGATAATTACTGTAGTATCATATACTACTACATGGATTTGTGGAAAGATAAAAATACATACGGATCCATCAAAGACATCCTCACGCCCTAGTGCGTCGGGTCACCAACCGACGTGTGAGGAGCAGCGGCGTTGGCGGCGAGCTCAATGTGCTTCGAGCAGTCGTCCCAAGGTTGCCTCTGCGGTCCAAGAAGGCCAGCATCCTATCGTCCTCCTCTTGCATGCGCAGTGAGCGTGGGTGATTATGTCCATGGTTTCTTGCTGCGCCAGGCGCTGCGCGGAGAGCGCGACCTCAAGGTGGACATTCTCCGGCTGCAATGGCGATCGCGAGGGCCACCAAATGCATCGAAGAGGTTGTCACCATAGTGGCTGTTGAGGGTGGCGGGCATCGCAGAGCCTGGGCGCGTCGGCTGAAGGCTTACGTCAAAGTCGTCCGCGAGCTTCTTGACGACGGTGAACTTGTCGAGGAAACCGACGAGGATCTCGTCGAACAAGGAGACAAGCTGTCGTCCAAGCGGCCCCTCGCCCTGCCGGCCTCAAGCAATACTACATGGAGACGTTCCTCGTTGCCGGGCCGCAGACCGGCGTCGTGGACCATCTGGCACAGCCGGCTGATGCTCGCGCTCATCGCCTCCATGGGTCTAGCTTAGCTTCTACTAGTCAACTGATCTTGCAATTCGAGTGATCACTCTTGCCCTTGGTTAGCGTGCATAGGTGCGTAGGATTTCGTACTACTCCTGGCCCTCTACTGCACCTGCCTTTGGCTGTGTGATAGGTGGCCCAGCCACCCCCTGGGCCCACGTGTCATTCATCCAAAGGCAGTTGCCGTAAGTCAATGAAGTTCGCCCCCCCGTTTCGGTGCAATATAGTCATCTCACCGGACCTCTAGTTGGGGCCAAACGAGAAGTTTGATGTTTATTGGTTTATTGGTCCCCTTTGCATTTTAGCGCCAAGTTTTGACCTTTGATTTAACTAATAAAATGTTAATGCATGTAAACAAAAATGTTGTGTAAGTCACATTACGAAAACCAAATAATCCCAAAACACTTAGGCACGGTGCATTAACTCCTCCTTGTTTCTTATTTCGTGACATATCAACCAATGAGAGATGTGGGCCGTGCATGCTTTCAATGACTTGAGACTACCAAACATGACATGCAAGTGTTTAGTTCATTGCATGTAATCCTATTAAGACTCTAGTTAGCAAGAAAACATTAAGTTCTCTCACCGATAGGAATAAAACACCATGTATTTATTTACGAGGGAGTAGTACATTTTTGTGACATGCATTACTAGATATTGCTAGTCAAATACTAAAATCCAGATGGACGTGGTAGTACTCCTAAATCCAGACGGTGGTGCTACTAGTACTAGTAGTAGTACTACCAATGTAGTACTCCTAGGAGTACTAACACTTGTACTACCGCTGGTCAAATTATTACGTCTTTGCTCCTCACGGTGAAGTGACAAGACCTGCTTGGAGATGACACTGAGTATAGGCGCCTTGTTCGGCATACCATAGTCAGCCTCACCGTCTGCAGTCACTATCATCATGGCTGTAGAGCTAGCCTGCTTACAACTAGCCCTGTTAGACATAATTTCCGTGCGTAGATGCCCGTGCATTGCACGGAACACCAAGATTGGGGTGGACTGCTCGGCGTGCCATCGCGCCAGATTTTTCCACGGCCTTCTAGATGTGGTGGGGAGGAGATAAGGCTGATTGTGAGAGACAAGGAGTTGTTTGTAAATAGGGAACAAGTGCGGCATCTTTTGCAAAAATGGAGAAGCTTGGTTTGTATCGTCGGATCTAGATCCGTCGACTCTTGATGAAAGATGGGAGGCACAACATCATCACCAACTCAGACCTGTTTGATTCGCAGGATTTTGAAAACGCAAGAATAGGACACGGCAATATTACAAGTTTCAAACTGATATTACAAATGTTAGGAGTAATGCTGCACCTAGGAAGAGGGAATTACTAGGAAGTTCACGTAAGAACTTTCGTTACTTTAGGTGGATGCAGCGTTATCGTACAAACTAAAATCCACCGCCGACAAGTCACTAATGGGCAAATAAGTTTTCGAGTCTCCGCCACTTGATGTTTCAAAACAAATTCAGCTTCTCGGAGACTTTGTCATTTAGGCTTAGACGCTTGCGGTGATCAACACGCCATTCATTATTGCGCCAGAGAAGGCCAAACCTCATTGCCTTGAGCACACTTGCCTCCAGAACAAAGAATCTGGCCAATTTAATCTCAGATGTGCTGCCTCGGTAGTCGATGAAATCAATTTCTGTAAGATGGAGATCAAGGCATTCGATGAGATTGTTATAATGCAGCACATTTTTCACTTTCGGGTCTTTTTTTATCTACAAAAGAAGAGAACATATTAGAGCAGCTGGCTGCATAAGATTGCCGTGTCATCAAGAGGTACCAATATCATTCGCTCATACGATAGGGTTGGCTGGCTAGTGATATTTTTTCACTCTCTCTCTCTCTCTCTCTCTCTCTCTCTCTTTGTTTCCTCTCATTTAACTAGGAGCACGTGAAGAGCTTGGGCATTTGTTGCCTTCCACTATGTGGCCGATGCCATATTTCGCAAAAGTATGCCACATAATACGCATCGATGTCAAATCAAAAGATTTTGGCACCGCTCTCGCGATGTGAGAGAGTTGGCACCGCTGTGCACAGCACCCACATGTATAAACAAATCAATCAAACCAACTACACCAGCCTCTCACTCTCCCAAACAAGTGTTTTTTATTGCCTCAGTCCTCTCTCTCTCTCCCAGCAGTGTTTTTCATTATGTGAGTTAATTTGGCACCGAGCAAAGTAGGTGCTCCAGATTGGGGCACCAGTGAGCAATGGAGGGCATCGATGCCAAATGCATCACAAGTGAATTTTGCACATGTTTTGGCCTACATAGCCCACTTTTGTACTCCCTCCGTCCCAAAATTCTTGTCTTAAATTTGTCTAAATACGGATGTATCTAGTTACATTTTAGTGTTAGATACATCCGTATCTAAACAAATGTAAGACAAGAATTTTGGGACGAGGAATACTACTCAGATTTAGTATAAAATTTTGACCATAGATTTACCTAAGAAAATGCCAATGCATGTCACTAAAAACTACACCATTTGAAATTATGTTCAAATATGAATCCAACGATATAGTTCTTAGTGACATGCATTAACATTTTGTCAATTAAATCTATGGTCAAATTTTGATACTACAAAATTGGAAGAGTAAACCAGGACGGAGGTAGTACTTGCCCTTAGGGTAACCATAGAGTTACTGGAGTAGTCTAAGTTACTTTCCACTATGACTAGCCTAGGCTACTATAGTAGTACAGCATAAAAATGATGCAGGTGATCACGTGAGAAAAATACTAAAACATTTCTTTTGGTGCGGTGCGTAGATGTAGTTTTGAACACTACACTTGTCATCGTAATTTGGGAAAATTACGAAAAATTGAGCTACGTTGTGATTACCGTTTACTAATAGGAAAGAAGTTTCACCTCGATGAGTAGCTTCTCCGTGCATGGAAAGCATGTAAGGAATCCAACAACTTGATCCAGATTGGGGTCGATAGATTTTAGTGCTAAGATCTTCACTTTGCGCGCATGGACTGGGTCAAGCTTGTGGGAATCATTTTCGGAAGGCGGTCAGAATACATCAAGAAGAAATTTAAAATGTGAATTTCAAGAAGGCGGAGAAGAAGATGAGTGTTGTACCTGAACGATTACGGATCCAACAAAGAGTTCGGAGAATTTGGCAGACGAGTACACCAACGCTGTCAATTTCGGCGCGTCAATGACCCTGATTTTTGTTGGACCTTCTAGATCCGATATAAGCAATCTCTCAAGGAAATGCGCATTCTCAATGACCATAACGTGGAACAGCTGGAGTGATCTCTTCCCAATTGATGTCTTGTTGCGGGGCCAGCAAGACACATAAATCCATCGAAGATTCGTCGAGGCGATGTGGAGGCTAATGAACCCGTGGATCTGCTCAAGACGAAGGTACTCGAGGCGCAGTACAGCTGCGGAGAAGGTGCTCCATATCCTTCTTTGAGATGACAACTTCTAAGAGGTCGAGCTGCTTGAGTTGAGGGAGAAGAAGGGCGGGCGCGGCATTAATCTGGGGAAGATAGGAGGAGCTGGAGCTGGCGCGGCGCAGCGTTGGCGTGAGGCGGAGCGTGGACTGCGGCAGAGAGCGACATCGTCCAGCTTCAAAGTTGAGCTCCTCGAGCTGATCTAGGGCGGGGGATAAGAACCACTCGTCGAACTTGGGTTGGACCTTGCAGTTGGTACTGAACATGCGGATGTCAAGGCCTCTGGCTGGCCCAGGGTGCGATGAAATGATCTTGGAGACCGCGGCCATGCGTTTGCAATCCCCGTCGCAGAGGCAGCTGTCGACGGTGAGGTTGAGGGGGACGCAGCTCCAGAGGGGGCGCCACCGCTGGGAGAGCAGGGCGGTCCGCACGGCAGATTTGGTGGGGAGGAGGCCGATGATGACGAGCAACATGTCGTCGGGGAGGCTGCTGATGAAGTCCAGGCTCGCCGGATGCGGTTTTGGCTCGAGCGGCCTCCGCTTGTTGGCTGCCTCGCCGTCCATCTCAACCGGCGGCGATGCCGGTGTACACGTGTGCTGGTGTGTGTTGTGTGCTGGGTGTGCGCGAGTGCGTCCTTCTGTGCATGCCGCCACGCAGTGGTGAATTGTGCGCGAAGTCGTCCTTCGCGCAAGAAGTTTGTCCTCAATCGCCCTCAATTTACTAGCGTGCGGGTGCTACCCAGTGGTTTCAACTTTGTTTCCTTCACCGCGTGTCGATGGGCCTCTAGTTTACTTATTTTCACCCACCGCCACATGGGCCAAGACACCAAGATACAGAACACGAGTGACAATGCAGCATGTGGATTGGTTGACCGTCAACTAAACAATATCTGAGCTATACGTTGACACGGTGGCGATAATCCGTCGGTATAGAGAGTTCGAGTGAGAGGGAGGCCCGTGAGAGATAGCAGAGAGAGAGAGAGAAAGAGCTACTCCTCCGCTCGATAATGTAGTTACAACATTTTTTAAAGTCAAACTTTTGAAACTTTGACCAAGTTTATAAAGAAATTACTTATATCGGCAATACCAAAGATAAATGATAGTATGAAGTAAGTACATGTTGTGATGAATCTAATGATCGTTCCAGATGTAAATGTTTTTCTCCACATATACCTAGTCAAAATTTTTTGTGGTTTGACTTTTCAAAACATCCATATGCTTATGGACGTGACAGAGTCCCTAGAGAGAGAGAGAGAGAGAGAGAGAGAGAGAGAGAGAGAGAGAGTGAAAAAAGTGTGTGTGCGTGTGAAAGAGACATGGACAACACACGATAAAAGTGGAGAAAAAGCGTCGTGTCTTATGCAAACATATCACACATGCATCTTCGACAACGGAGGCAAGGTGAGGAGATAGTGTGTGGTTGTTTGGAACCGAGAGAGGAAGACCCTAGCACGTGGCCAAGAGAGGTCGACAAACAAGGAGAGAGGTCAAGAGAGACGTCGGAAAAAATGCAGACATGGGGAGGAGAGAGTGTATGTTTGTCATAGAGATCCCCGGAGATCATGATGGGACTACATGGGTGGGAGATCGAGTGACAAGGTGTGTGCGCGATAGAAGATGCCCCGAGAGATATCGAGATAGACATATGGATGGAAGGAGACAATACGTGTGTTCCTGATGGCTAGTAAGAGATAATCATACTTAGGAGGGGGGGGGGGAGTGCTTGTGCCTATGGCCCTGTTTGGATACTCTAACTCAGTTAGAGGTTGTTAGATTCTAACCCTGAACTAACTCTAAGTAGAGGTGTTTGGATGGCAGGGTTAGATGGAGCGCGGATACGGCGAGGCACCTTCACGGGCGGTGCGAGAGGGAGGGAGGGAGGGAGGGAGAGGACGAGAAGCTTCGAGGAAGTGGGGAGGGATCTGCTGCAGGGAGAGCAAGAGAAAAAAGTGTTTATTAGTGGTCCCGAGAAGAACTAACCCAAATAAGCACCTCTTGTATGGGTTAGTTTTTTTTGGATGGGTTAGATGCATCTAACCTAAACTAACCCTCCTGTTTGGATCTTTTTGGGTTAGTTGACTCCAAACTAACTCTAACCCATGGATCCAAACAGAGCCTATGATGGAGTGAGGGATTATGGTACTTAGGGGGGTGCGTGTCACATCGAGAGAGAACAAGGGCGGAGAGTGTTGGATGGGTCTATATGTATAGCGCGAGCGAGACATGTGTATGTGTGAACCAGGGAGATATAAGGCCCGTTTGGATTGCGTCGTGAGCATCTTTTGCGTGGCCTGGGTTGTGGCTGGATTTCATGCACGCTTGTTTGGTTGCTACCACTGAAAAAGAAAGCCCGCTGGGCTGGGTTCCTTGCACTTTAATTAGCTTTGGCTGAACTCCGGACATCGCAAGTAGCCCGCCCAAGCGACCGATTTGAACGCTGGCCGTGCTCGGTCGTGCGCCACGAGGCTAACAACAACATGGATGGATATTAGCATTAAATAATTGATGCATGGATTGATTGATGGGACATTGATGCTTTGCTCGCCCGTGCATGAACCAAATGCTTCACACTACATAAGCCCGCCAGCGAAATATTTTACATCTCACGTCCACACCAGCGAGACCGACCATCAAGGCATGAGGGTCAGTCACGAACCAAACTGACCAATAAAGTTTGAGAGAGATTGAGGAGCCCGATAAGGCTGAGTGGTGCGTCCGATAGCTGAGAGGGGAAAGAGATATTCCATCCGCCGATAATGCAAAGGTATGTAAATTTTTAGAAGTCAAACTTTGGAAACTTTGATCAGGTTTATGCAAATGTTATTTATATCTACAATACCAAAGATACATCATACAAAACCACATCTCATGGTGAATCTAATGGCATATGTTTGCCGTACTAGATGTAATTCTTTTTCTCCACGTACATGGTCAAACTTTGTGATGTTTGACTTTTCAATAAATCTATGTGCTATGGACGGAGGTGAGTGCCTCAGTCGAGACAGATCAAGTGCGTGTGAAGGAGATGAGTAAGTGTGCAAAAAGAGTATGTGTGTGAAAGAGAAAATGACTACAAACGATAAATTAGAGAGAGAGTGTATTTTTTAATTTCTTATGCGAACATATCACGCATGCATCTCCGAGATGGAAAAGCGAGGCGAGGAGGTACACGGAGATAGCTAGTGTGTGATTGTTTGCAACGGAGAGAGACACCCCTGTAGCACATGTCCAATAGAGGTCTGGCCAACAAGGAAAAAAGGTCGAGAGGGACACATGGATGGCATGGACGCATGGGGAGGGAGAGAGGGTGTGTTTGTGATAGAGAGATCCCCTCGAGATCGTGAGGGGACTATATGGGTGGGAGATCGAGGGAGTGCGTGCGCGATATAAAGATGCCCCGAGAGAAATCGAGATAGACATGCACATGTTTGTGATGGAGACTAAGATTAGCTAGTCATATACATATAGGGGGGACTGCGTGTGCCTACAATTGAGTGAGAGACCATCATACTTGGCTAGCTGGGCATGAGATTGTGTGTGTGTGCGTGTGAGATGGAGAGAGAACGATGGAGAGAGATAGAGTTTTAGATGGGCCTATCGAGTGCGAGTGAGATATGCATGTGTATGTGTGACCCAGTTGGATGGAGAGTTTGAGAGAGGGGGGAAGAGCTCTGAGACGACATAGTGGTGCGTGAGAGAGTTACGGGCAAAGAGCCAAGGAATTTGTGTGCATACGATGAGTGCACCCAAGATATCTAGCTTGGACTAGCTAGAGTATCATACATAGTGTGTGAGAGAGACCTATAGATGGTGTATATATGAATGCGGACTAGAAAGACCCCCCCAACACACACACACACACACAGAGAGAGAGAGAGAGAGAGAGAGAGAGAGAGAAAGGGAGAGGGACCAACAAGGTTTTTGTGTCGGATGCGTATGCATGTAATTGAAGATTGTCGGCGAGAGAGTGAGTGAGAGAGAGAGAACAGGAGTCCGGGAGAGGGGGATGTCGCGTTTTATGCATCAAAGACCGATATAAACTTGCATTCAAATATTTAAATTGGAGACCATGTTGTCTGCAATCCACACATGAACGGATATATGCGTATATCAAACAAGTTCATTAATTTGAATTTCAACATGTTCATGGAGTACTATAATACTGTACAACATGCTACTCGATTGAGGTGTTCAATTTTGGATTTAGTTCACTATTTTGACCTACTGAACGAGCTAGTTCATTGAATCGAGATATTTCATTTTGGGTTTAATTCGCGTTTTTGAGTGGGTCAACTATTTGTCATATAGTAAATCGCTAGCAATGAGCATGTAAAAACACATTACTCCCGAGCATCATCTCTCCATCTAAAAAAGAAGTGGCAAGCTAATATTTCAAAATTTGATTCGAATTGACTTGGTAAGGTAGACGTGGATGCTCGTTCTCCCAAAATTTGAATGAACCGTTAAACACCCTCTCTGCTCGGTGGAATTCGCCCGAGCAAATAAATGGGAGACGCGAAATTACCGTCCTATGTGGGACACACATCAGTTGGCCCTTTGTACATCGAGGGTAGGTTCGTAACTTCATCCAAGCGTGCCTTCTCCTCGGCCGAAATGACATGTGCCGAATAATTCATAAACCATGGTCGGCAAAACACGCTCTCCTCGCCTCAAATAGCTCGCGCCACTATTTCAAAACACGCCTCCTCGCCTGAATTCGCTCGCGCCCACTATAGTTCAAAACACGCCCTCCTCGCCCGAAATCGCTCCCGCCCACTATTTGGGGAGAAGCAAAGTTACTCTACTATCCCCAGTACATAGACCCAAGCCGAGAAGCCTATAGGAAAGGGTAGAACTGTAACTCCCCCTCACATTTCAGACAAATGCGTCCGTAAGACATGGTTCCACTCCCCTCCCAATTCCCCCCCGCCCGCCCCCATTCATAACTCGTGGGCGCCAAATCACCTTCTCCCCGGGAAGCTCCCTTCTCCCGAGCCACGAAACCTCAGCCCCACCTCCATGGCACCCCCACCGCACCAATTTCACAGCCGCCCTCCTCCCTAATGCCGGAGACGCTGTCCAATTGCCTCGTGCACTGGGCCGTGTGCCTCTTACTCCGTGCTGCTGGTGCTGCCTCAACGACGGCCGCGTGAACCGTACTGGAGCCGATTCACCCCCACCATTGTTCACGGCGCCGGAGCGGCTCCAACTTCGGATCCGTCCAGAGTCCTGGCGCTGCTTCCGCATAGCCGTCGACCGTCGCGACATCGCTCTTTCCCTGCCGCCGGTCACCACCGCAACCGCGCCGGCCTCACCGACTCGGCAGCTGGACCTGCCTACTTCACCATGCCACCAGATAGGTCGCACCCTCATGTGAAATCACTTTATTTAGGCGTCAGTTGTCTGAATTTTTATTCTGGGCCAATCGGTTCCCAATGGGAAGCAGCACCCCTCGAGGCGGCGGAGCTCCTAGGCTGCCGGTTGGCTGGTGTCTAACGTAAGGGTGCGGGGCCGCAAGTTCGCTGCGGAAGCAGCGCTTAGATGGCTATCTTTAGAGTTGCGTGGGTTGAAGGTACCGCCACCGCCGGATCTGGATGACGGAGTCTTTGTGGATTGGCCCGGGCGGCGCAACCACGGCGAAAGCGGTGGGGCGGGGCGGGTTTTGGATGGGGCCACGACGGCGGAGGCAGGCTGCTCTGCCATTGGTAGCTGGCTCTTGAGGAAGATTCGAATAAAGTGTCACCGGGAGGCACAAGACGGCCATCAAGCCATCCGGCGTAGATCGGATAGTACCAAAATAAAATAAAATCGTGTGACCCCAATTTAGTCTTCAGTCAACAGACGTGTGACCACTCTCGTACCTTGTTGTTGATCTCTTAGTGTATTTCTTCGGATCAAAGAGATATGTCGTTCTTAACTTTATGCGTTATCTGCATCTTCAGACACACCGTCTTCCGACTCACCGCAGCTGCTCCAACAAGGGAAGCATACACCAGAAGGGAGCTACAGTCCCCACTCAACAGTTCCCTGCATTGAATGCGTGTGCCCGACATGGACAGCCACAACAACTGCAGGGCCATCGACAAGTCAGCACATGATTCTCACTCCTATGGATGGCAGCCAGATAGGTTGTACCCTCATCTTACTTGTGTGCAACATTTATGGCTTTGTTATTCATCTAAGCACGGAAAATAGATCATCACCTTTCACTGTATATTCATGCTGATCTCTTACGGGTCTTGTTCAGGAGTTCACGCTGTTCCATAGTTCAGCTAGGATACTTGTTCTTTAGGTAACGCTGTTCCATAGTTATCATCCATCAGCCAATGCTATCCCACAGGCTGGTGATTATAGTATTATACCACTTCTAGTACTACCTATGTTGTTCTTTAATACTTTTGTGTGCCATCTAGTTAATCTCGAGTACAAACGATACATATTCTGTAGCTTTCATCCTGTTCTCCCTTTAGTTTATGAGACCTGTTGCTGCTAGTTAACCCCAGTCCTACTATTTATGTCGCCTCCTACAGGCACTCATTTACATAAATCTAACTACTAGTTGTCTTCCATGCATGTCGATATAATTGCACATCCGATATATCCACAAGAACCTCACGGAGCAATGTAAAGGCCAATAAACTTGATGTCAATGATACCCAATATGATGCAACATGTAAAGGCAGTTCTTCGAAGACTTGCGTAAAGATGATGAATCCTCTTCACCCCACAAGGTCCTTGCTCTAACTTGGCCTGTGATATGGGTACAACATGCATATAATGTCCAGGAGTGTATCTACTCTGTTGCAATGCCATGTGCTTAGCATGCTGATCATGCATGTAAATATTTCATGCCTTCCTGTTTTCAAGACCTATTCCATTCATGATAACATGTTTTCAAATTCAAGTACTGCCATTCTCTCTTGTATCGCAATGCCATCTCGCTTAATTTGGACATCATGCTTCGAATATCTTATGCATTGTTATTCATCGGTATGTACTTCATCCGTCTGCCATACCATGTTTTTTACTTTGAAGTGTTGTTCTAGTGCTCGCTGCAATGCCATCTTATTTTCCCAATCATACACGTGTATGTTGCCTTGGTTATATCTGTACGTATTCCGATAGCATATAATTTTACATTCAACTAGTTTTTTATTTGTGTTGTCCTGTCGTATCCCTAGCTCTTACACCATACTCCCTCCGTCCGGATTACATGTTGCCGAAATGGATAAAAAAGGATGTATCTAGAACTCAAATACGCCTAGACCCATCCATTTTTTTCCTGATGGAGGGAATACATGTCAATATGTCATGCCTTTCTATTCTTCAAGACCTATTCCATCTCTTCAGAGCATGTTTTATAATTGAATCACCATTCTTCTATATAAGGCATGCAAGGGAAAGACGACTATTAGAATCAAGGGTTACAAACCAGGGCTTTGCAAAATATCCAAACGCCAGAGATAATAAACCAACTCCATTTTTCATAGATACTTGCTCCAAAGACAGAGAAACCCAACTCCCAATCGATAATAAGCGATTCCAAAGGCCAAAGAACTAGTCCGCTCCATCCAAGAAAAGAATGTCAACTCCATTCTAAGAAGCGTGTGCGTATCCTCGCATCATGAAATTTTATAGCATTCTGATCATATTTTCTACATGTTTCTTACCGATCTCTCTTTTAGAAAATAAGGTTAAACGATAGAAGACTTCCTCCATTGGGATCGTATTCGAGGAAAATATCTTGCGGGAATTCTCTGTGCTCCAATGCTGATGTAAGTACCTGTTGTATATCACTATATTTTTACATCAACATGTATTTTGTTAATCGGCGTGAATTTAACCTTTATCTGATCTAAAATTAGTTGTAGCAAAATGTTAAAGGCGCTAATGTTGATTTTTGTAAGGAAAACTGCTCGGTAGTTTTGCATCTTGAAATGCATGAATGTACTATCTCATATCACGCACATTCTTGAATTGTAGTGCTTCTCCGTTGCCCATTCATTCATTGTGTCAATGTTGCTTTCGTACTACCTTACCTGGCTGATGATAGCTATGCCATATTGTGTTAGTTTGGTGTAGGCTACTTGCCCAGACGTTTGTTGTGTCAATGTTGCTTTCCTATTATCCGACTTGGCTAATGATAGCAATGCTAGTGTGTTAATTTTGTGCGAGCATCTTGAAGATAAGAAGACAAACTTTGAAAACAAAAAGGCAACCCCATTGTTTCTTTCTAGTAAATCTAGGCCAGGTAATATGGCAATAACTCATGATTAATCTATTTGGTTCCCGTCCCCAATTTATGTTATGACGCAGATGGTCGAGACACTCTCCACTATCAATAATACAAGCCGCCAAAATCGCCATCCGAATCTGCTCAAGATCCTCTATCTCGAATGCAACGGAATAAATGTATGTTTGTGAACCAATTAATGGCTGAAGCAATGATGAAAATGGTGGATGAATCGGAGGTGCAGAGTCGTATGCGACACAACAATCGATCAATGTTTTCGGACAAAGTGTAGCAAAGTAGAAAGAACTTGCCAACATGCTTATGGGCGCCATCTGTCTTTGAGGTTGCAGATTGTGACGTTGTAGATGGATAGGTTCGCTTATTTATTTGCACCGCATCAATCTTTGATTGCCCAGTGGATGTAATTTCATGTAGTATATGCTGGATGTGCAATGTTATTCCCTGTATGCCGTACCTTTGCGTGATAGGTTTTGGTCCTGTGCATAATTGCTCATCGTAATGGGCTCAAATTATCTAATTTGGCCTAAAGACATGTACAAACTTTAGTGGGCCCATTAAGTTAATGGGCGTTACTAGGTCGAAGTTAATTGTCGGCCCTCTTACCTCTCGAATTAGTTAACGGGCCGACATCGAAGCGGGCAACAGGTGGCCCCAGCTTATTTCACGGGCCGTTAACGGCCGTTACTAAGTTTGGGCTACATATGGCCCAACTATCTTTAGAGGCCTTTAGCAGGCCGAAAGAGACAATGAGCTTGTCTTGGACCATGAAGACCATGGGCGCTAAGAGGTGAAAGTCGTCGTATTGTAAATGGCCCAATTGTGTTGTGGGCCTTTAGCAGCCGAAGAGAAACCGGGCTAATCTTGGACCATGAAGGGCATGGGCGTTAAAGGGCCAAAACTAAGGTCCGACTACAAATGGCCCAACTCATTTATGGTCCGTTAACAGCCCGAAAGTCACACATGGCCGGGAATTGGCCCAACACTTAAATGGGTCGCTAAAAGGCCAAAACCCAGGTCCGACTAAAAATGGCCCAACTAATTTATGGGCCGTCAACAGGCTGAAAGTGACACCGGGCCAGAAAATTGGCCTAACACTTAAATGGGCTGCTAAAAGGCCAAAACTCAGGTCCGACAACAAATGGCCCATCAGATTTATGGGCCGTCAACAGGCTGAAAGACATACCGGGCCGGAAACTAGCCCAACATTTAAATGGGTCGCTAAAAGGCCGAAAGATGTACATCCTGAAAATTGGCCCATCCATTAAACGGGTCATTAACAAGCCGAAATCTCATCGGGCCGATATTGAGCCCAGATATATAGCGGTCTGTTAACGGGCTCGAACTGACGATGGGCTGCAATGGTGTCAAATCTTTAACGGGTCGTTGACGGGCCGAATTGGCTCATCTCGTATGGGCCGTGGGCTTAAATGGACCTGACACAAGTAGGACTTATATGGGCTGGCCTGCTAATTTTTACTGGGCCGGCCTTTTCACAAGAATGGGCCTCTGTTGGGCCGTGCCACATGTCGACGTACCATAGGCGGCTTCCGTCCAATGAGTGGATGACATCTGTCCCAACGGCGAGCCGACACGTGTTTCCTCCAGCCAATGATGATTTTACACGCAGAAAATCCCCATTGGTCGGGGCTGTTAGCGGGTTATCGGATCCAAAACCCGACCCGATAGCTTAACGGCGTTCCGTTACGGTGGATGCCACGTGTTGGTCACCCTTGGTGAAAGCACTTCTGTGACGCGCGATTTATCGTCATGGAAGTGGACACTTCCGTGATGATAATTTTGGTAATGTCATGGAACACTTCTCGACAAAGACAGTATGACTATCTTGATTCTCGTCATAAATTTGTCATGGATGTACATGCATGACAAAAAACGCGACCTACTGTGACAAACATGTATCATCACGGAAGTGTATTTTTTTGTAGTGTAAATTTTGTCCCATTATATTTGGTAGACCTTTCTTGAACACTTGTATTTGCATGTTGTAGTCTTGCAGTTGTATTTGCATGTGATAAGTTCAGACCTTATATTGTTGATTCCAAAGTAACTGTTCATGGTGATCATGCTGCTATTAAATATCTTATGGAAAAGAAAGATGTTAAACCTATACTTATTAGATGGGTTCTCTTGCTACAATAATTTGATTTGCATATTATTGATAGAAAGGGAGCTGAGAACCTCGTTGCAGACAACTTGTCTAGGTTAGAAAATATTCTTGATGACCCACTACCTATTGAAGATAGCTTTCCCGATGAACAATTAACTATCATAAATGCTTCTCGTAATACTCCATGGTACTCCGATTATGCTAATTACATTGTTGCTAAATTTATACCACCTAGTTTTACATACCAGCAAAAGAAAAGGTTTTTTATGATTTAAGACATTAATTTTGGGATGACCCACACCTTTATAAAGGAGTAGATGGTGTTATTAGACGTTGTGTACCTGAGCATGAACAGGAACAGATCCAATGCAAGTGCCACTCAGAGGCTTACGGAGGACACCATGCTGGAGATAGAATTGCACACAAGGTATTACAATCCAGTTTCTATTGGCCCACTCTCTTTAAGGATGCTCGTAAGTTTGTCTTGTATTGTGATGAATGCCAAAGAATTGGTAATATTAGTAGATGTCAGGAAATGCCTATGAATTACTCACTTGTTATTGAACCATTTGATGTCTGGGGCTTTGATTATATGGGACCTTCTTTGCTTCCTCTAATGGGTATACACATATTTTAGTTGTTGTTGATTACATTACTAAGTGGGTAGAAGCTATTCCAACTAGTAGTGTTGATCATAACACTTCTATTAAGATGCTTAAAGAAGTTATTTTTCCGAGGTTTGGAGTCCCTAGATATTTAATGACTGATGGTGGTTCACATTTTATTCATGGTGTTTTCCATAAAATGCTTGCTAAGTATGATGTCAACCATAGAATTGCATCTCCTTATCATCCCGAGTATAGTGGTCAAGTAGAATTGAGCAATAGAGAGATTAAATTGATTTTGCAAAAGACTGCTAATATATTTAGGAAGAATTGGTCTAAGAAACTCGATGATGCATTATGGGCTTATAGAACTGCTTACAAGAACCCTATTGGTATGTCTCCGTATAAAATGGTTTATGGAAAAGCATGTCACTTACCTCTTGAACTAGAACATAAGGCATATTGGGCTATTAAAGAGCTCAATTATGATTTCAAACTTGCTGGTGAGAAGAGGTTATTTGACATTACCTCGCTTGGTGAATGGAGAACCCAAGCCTATGAGAATGCCAAGTTGTTTGAAGAAAAAGTTAAAAGATGGCATGACAAAAGGATACAAAGGCGTGAGTTTAATGTAGGTGATCATGTTTTGCTATACAACTCCCGTTTAAGATTTTTTGCTGGAAAACTTCTCTCTAAATGGGAAGGTCCTTACATTATCAAGGAGGTCTATCGTTCCGGTGCCATAAAAATCAACAACGCTGAAGGCACAAATATGATGGTGGTAAACGATTAAAGAATCAAACATTATATCTTAGGTACTCCCATAAATGTTGAGACCAATATTATTGACACCATAACACCGGAGGAGTACATAAGGGACACTTTCCAGAATGTTTCAGACTCCGAAAATGAATAGGTACGTGGTACGGTAAGTAAACCGACTCCAAAACTGTTCTAATACAATTTTTCTCTGTTTTGGAATATTTAAAAAATTAGGAAAACTAAAAGTAGTCCGAAAGAGACACAAGGCCTCCACAAGGGTGGAGGGTGCGCCCCCGACCTTGTGGCCACCTCATGTGCCCTCCGGACTATGTTTTCTTGCACAATACTTCTTTTGGTCGATAAAAATTCATTATATAATCTCCCGAAAGTGTTGACCACCGTACCATGTCAAAATCCCCTGTTTTCGTTTTTGAGTTGTTTTCTGCCAGATTATTCAAGGCCATGCATCATGTTGTCCCCCTCCTCCAACAATGCGGGCGACGATGCTTGGCTAATGAAGATAGAGATGAAGAGAGAAGAACCTGGGGAAATCAACGAGGGTGATAAGATCAAGAAGGCCGCTGAAGATCAAGTTCCGGCAGCAGAAGAAGAAGACATCCTTCAACCATACTACAATCATCTTACCCCTACTGAAATTGAAGCTTTTAAGATCATTGAAATAGTTTGTGTGCAAAATAAACATCTCACCCGTGAAAATATTCTGTTGCAAGAGCATATCACTGCACTCAAGGGCATTATTCGTAAATTGGAGCATCTCCTATGCTCGATGTGTGGCACTACTTCATCAAAAACTCCATCATCATCACCTCTGAAGAAAGAGACATAAATACATGGGTATGGGCACTCCCCTTGGCAACTGCCAAGCTTGGGGGAGGTGCCCGGTATCGTATCACCATCACACTTTTATCTTTATCATTTTTCTTAGTTCGATCCTTTTGGTTATATCTTGATTTAGTAGAATAAAGTTTTTAGTATGATATAGCTTTTAGTTTTGTTTCGATCTCTATCTATGTAATTGAGTCCATGAGTTATATATGATAAAGAGTAATCTTGAGTTGAGGGCTTTGCTTTCTTGCTATGATCTTGTGGTAATTAAATTAAAGAAATAAAAAGATCATACATTGATCTTATGGAGAGTAATGACTTCACATATAAAGAGTATGATGAATAAAAGTTATTGAGATTTGACAAACATAGTTTTGGTCATTTTTGCAATTAATAGGAAGTAATAAAGAAAGAGAGGCTTCACATAAAAATATACTATCTTGGATATCTTTTGTTATTGTGAGCACTCATTAAAATATGACATGCTAAAAAGTTGATGTTGGGCAAGGAAGACAACATAATGAGTTATGTTTTCTTATATTGAATAGAAGTTATATTGTCATGGATCATCCAATACGTTGAGCTTGCCTTACCCTCTCATGCTAGCCAAATTCTTTGCACCAAGTAGAGATACTACTTGTGCTTCCAAACATCCCTTAAACCAGTTTTTCCATGAGAGACCACCATACCTACCTATGGATTGAGTAAGATCCTTCAAGTAAGTTGTCATCGGTGCAAGCAATAAAAATTGCTCTCTAAATATGTATGATCTATTAGTGTGAAGAAAATAAGCTTTATACAAACTTGTGATATGGAAGAAATAAAAGCGACGAACTGCATAATAAAGGTCCTTATCACAAGCAGCAATATAAAGTGACATTCTTTTGCATTAAGATTTTGTGCGTCCAACCATAAAAGCGCATGACAACCTCTGCTTCCCTCTGCGAAGGGCTTATCTTTTACTTTTATGTTCTACCCTTATACAAGAGTCAATGGTGATCATCACCTTTCCTTTTTACACTTTTTTCCTTTGGCAAGCACTATGTGTTGGAGAGATCCGGATATATATATCCACTCGGATGTAGGTTATCATAAAGTATTATTGTTGACTTTACCCTTGAGGTAAAAGGTTGGGAGGCAAAACTATAAGCCCCTATCTTTCTCTGTGTCCGATTAAAACTTTGAACCATTAAATATTACGTGAGTGTTAGCAATTGTGAAAGATTAAATGATAGTTGAGTATTTGGACTTGCTGAAAAGCTATTGAATTGACTCTTTATGATGTTATGATAAATTGCAATTGCTTCGATGACTGAGATCATAGTTTGTTAGTTTTCAATGAAATTTCAGATTCATACCTTACTTGGTGAACTAATTTTTACTTTAGCATAAGAAATTATATGGCATTATGTGTTGTTCTTCTAAAGATGATCATGATGCCCTCATGTACATATTTTATTTTATCGACACCTCTATCTCTAAACATGCGGACATATTTTTTGATTTCGGCTTTCGCTTGGGGACAAGCGAGGTCTAAGCTTGGGGGAGTTGATACGTCCATTTTGCATCATGCTTTTATGTTGATATTTATTGCGTTATGGGTTGTTATTATACATTATATCACAATACTTATGCCTTTTCTCTCTTATTTTATAAGGTTTACATGAAGACGGAGAATGTCGGCAGTTGGAATTCTGGACTAGAAAAGGAGCAAATATTAGAGACCTATTCTGCGCAACTCCAAAAGTCCTGAAACTTCACGAAGAATATTTTTAGAATATATAAAAAATATTGGGCGAAGAACGTACCAGAGGGGGGCCACCAGCCAGCCAGTGGAGGGCGCGCCCTACCCCCTGGGCGAGCCCCCCGTCCTTGTGGGCCCCCTGGCAGGCCTCCGACGCCCATCTTCTGCTATATGGTGTGTTTTGATCTGGAAAAAACAAGAAGGAAGCTTTCGAAACGAAGCGCTGCCGTCTCAAGGCGGAACTTGGTCAGAACCAATCTAGGGCTCCGGCGGACCTGTTCTGTCGGGGAAACTTCTCTCCGGGAGGGGGAAATCGAAGCCATCGTCATCACCAACGATCCTCTCATCGAGAGGGGGTCAATCTCCATCAACATCTTCACCAGCACCATCTCCTCTCAAACCCTAGTTCATCTCTTGTATCCAATCTTTGTCTCAAAACCTCATATTGGTACCTCACTACTGGAATCAGGATCTTTGCCGTCAGCCAGATCTTTGCCGTCTGCTAGCTGAAGGCAAAGAAGGTCCTTGCCATCAGCTTACAGAAAATTGACGACAAAGAAAGACTGGACGGCAAAGATGATGTTTGCCGTTAGCCAGCTCTTTCCCGTCTGCTAGCTGAAGGCAAAGAAGGTCCTTGCCATCAACTTACAGAAAATTGACGGCAAAGAAAGACTGGACGGCAAAGATGATGTTTGCCGTCAGCCAGCTCTTTCCCGTCTGCTAGCAGACGGCATAGAAGCTTTTTCATCTGCTAGGAGACGACAAAGAGGGAGGGTGGACCACTAACGAGAACCACCTAACAGCCACTTTGTTTGCCGTCTGCTAGCAGATGATAAAGAAAGTGGCCAATCTAACGGTCGTTTCCCATGGCCCCACCCCACTAGCTAGGTTCTTTGTCGTCTGCTAGCAGACGGTAAAGAGCTTTGACCTAACCAAAAATGGTCAACGCCCACGCCCCACCCCTCTCTCTCCCCTCTATCTCTCTCCTCTCACCTCACCCGCGTCGTCCCCGTGCCTGCAGCCCCCACCGCCCCCCCCATCGCCGCCCCACCGCCTCTGTTGCCCTCGACCCCACCGCCTCGCTGCCCTCGACCCCCATCGGCCCCGAGCCTAAGGCCGGCCGCCCCCGTGGCGCCGGTGCCGTCGCCTCTCAGTCCAGCCGCCCCCCTTGCCGCCCGCGCCGCTCAAATCCAGCCCTGTAAGGTTCTTCCTCTTTTTCTTTCTTTTTTTCTTGCTGTTTTTTATTTAGGTTAGTTGATTTAGGTTGTACTGTTGGTAATTTAGGTTAGTTGCTTTTTTAGGTTAGTAGATTTTTGGTCAGTAGATTGTAGGTTAGTTTTTATATTTAGTCATATTTTAGGTTAGTAGATTTTATGTTAGTCATATTTTAGGTTATTAGTACATTTTGTGAGATGAAAAAAGAAGAAAAGAAGAAAAAGTAGAAGTGGAGAGGAAAAGGAAAATAAGAAAATGAATAAGAAAAAGAAGACAAGAGGAAGAAGGAAAAGAAGGAAGAAGAAGAAAAAGAAGGAGTGGAAAAAGGAAAATAAATAAGAAGAAGAAGAAGAATAAGAAGAGGAGGAGGAGGAGGAGAATAGAAGAAGAAGAATAAGAAGAAGAGGAGGAGGAGAATAGAAGAAGAAGAAGAAGAAGAAGAAGAAGAAGAAGAAGAAGAAGAAGAAGAAGAAGAAGAAGAAGAAGAAGAAGAAAGAAGAAGATGAAAAAAAGAAGTAGAAGTAGAATATGAAAAAAAAGAAGTAGAAGTAGAAGATGAAAAAAAGTAGGAAAAGTAGAAAAAGAGGGTCGCCGAGGGAAAAGAGGGTTGCCGAGTGGTCGAGGATCAAGGGCAAAAGGAGTCGAGGGTCTACGGGTCGAGGATCGAGGTGTCGAGGGGTCGAGGGTCGAGGGCAAAAGGGGTCGAGGGTCGCCGAGGGGTCGAGGGGTCGAGGATTTGCCATCCCGACCCACACCCCGTCCCCTTGACCCCGACACCCCGACCCCGACACGACACCCCGACACCGTGACCCCGACATAGCACCCCGACCCCGACACGTCACCCTCGACCCCGACACGACACCCCCGACACGACACCGCGACACCGCACCCCCGACTCCAACACAACACCCCGACCCCGACATGACACCCCGACCCCTGACACCTCCCGAAAAAGGTGTTGTTCGGCCTTCCAGAGGCCGACGGGGTCATATATTTATGAATTATGAGTTAGGTCAGGATTCAATTATTAATTAGTTCATGTTATTAGGTATTCAATTTTTTATTATGTTCATGATGATGATACACACTTAAATTTTTTATTATGTTTATGTTGTACTAATTTCGTTTACTCTTTGTCATTGCACGTGTTGACAGATGGTGGGCGCGCGTCGAGAGTGCTCCGAGCCTCCTTCCTCGGCGCGTGCTGGGAGGTGTGCTATTATTCCACCCCAGCACCTTCCGAGAGCGCTGGTAGACAGTATGCAGACACCGGCGGGCACTTCTTCTTTGGACGGGAGAGGTAGGGGGAAGACGAAGAGGGCTGCTAGAGGTGGACGTGGCGGCGGGAGAGGTAGGAAGGCTGTTGCGCCTTCCTCGCCGCCACCCACAGCCGATTCTCCGGACCACTAGAGTGCTCCGTCGCAGGTGGACCCATCTGACTTGGACCCGCCTCGAACTCCGGTCCACGAGCCTCAGGCCAACGAGCCTCGGGTCGCCGGGCCTTCGTCCGACGAGACTCGGGTCCTAGAGTCTTCGTCCCACGTGACTCCGGAGGCTAGTGGCCATGCTGATGGTGGAGAGGACACCTTTTCTGAGGATAGCTTTAGCAAGGGCGAGCTGGTTGAGGGGGGCAAGAAGGTCTACCTGCGTGGTGGTACAAAGCTCCCGCCCGTGCCGCCGACCCACGATCAGAGGTGGTTGATTTTAGCCTAACGGGGAGAAGTAAGTGCATTTACTCTTTTTTAACCTTTTGCCTTCATGTTTCTTCAAATTAATATCTAATGTGTTGGCCTTGCCATACTGAAGGGGTTGGAAACACGCCCCTGGTGTCCGCAGGCCCAACCAGGTCCTTGGTGTGCTTTGCCAGCACCACTTCCTGCGGTGGGTCACGTTGCCCGGTGAGGGTGAGGTTCCACAACTAGCACTGAGCTGGGAGATGTACGTGGCTGCCCTGGCCCCGCCGGAGGAGAGGGTCGATGGTGTCTTGTGCGAGACGGTGGCCGACATTGTGATCTGGCGGTTTTGGGTAATTTCTCCTTTACAACATTAAAAATCAACAGTACCTAGTGATTGTACTAATCAGTGTTGTCTTGTTTGATTGCAGACCTTCTACAGGTGTCTTGAGGAACACGAGGCGGACGCGGCTATGGTTCTCGAAGCCGAGTGCAAGCGCCTACTTCAGAACTTATGGCACGGGGCTCGGGTGCAGGTTGTTCGAGATTACTACGCCTCGACTAACATTAAGAGGGCCAAGAAGAAGTGTCGCGCCAAGTATCTGAGGAAGGAGACAGCAAAGTGCCATTTGCCGTAGTTTGTTCAGCCGGATGTATTGCCATCTGCTGGCTGACGACAAAGGCCTTTGCCGTCAGCCATGGCAGACGGCAAAGTGCCTGATTCGTGTAGTGCTTGTGAGTTGCTAGTAGTGTTGATTACTCCTTGTAGTTGATGCTAGTTGGTTTATCCAGTGGAAGATTATATTTTCAGATCCTTAATGATAATTAATACTCCTCTGATCTTGATCATGAACATGCTTTGTGAGTAGTTACATTTGTTCCTGAGGACATGGGAGAAGTCTTGTTATAAGTAATCATACGAATTTGGTATTTGTTCGATATTTTGATGAGATGTATGTTGTCTTTCCTCTAGTGGTGCTATGTGAACGTCGACTACATGACACTTCACCATTGTTTGGGCCTAGGGGAAGGCATTGGGAAGTAATAAGTAGATGATGGGCTGCTAGAGTGACAGAAGCTTAAACCCTAGTTTATGCCTTGCTTTGTAAGGGGTTGATTTGGATCCATATATTTCATGCTATGGTTAGGTTTGCCTTAATACTTCTTTCGTAGTTGCGGATGTTTGCGAGAGGGGTTAATCATAAGTGGGAGGCTTGTCCAAGGAAGGGCAGCACCCAAGCACCGGTCCACCCACATATCAAATTATCAAAGTAACGAACGTGAATCTTATGAGCATCATGAAAACTACCTTGACAACAATTCCCATGTGTCCTCGGGAGCACTTTGCTTTATATAAGAGTTCGTCTAGGCCTATCCTTTGCTACAAAAAGGATTGGGCCACCTTGTTGCACCTTGTTTACTTTTGTTACTTGTTACCCGTTACGAATTATCTCATCATACAACTATCCGTTACCGATAATTTAAGTGCTTGCAGAGAATACCTTGCTGAAAACCGCTTGTCATTTCCTTCTACTCCTTGTTGGGTTCGACACTCTTACTTATCGAAAGGACTACGATAGATCCCCTATACTTGTGGGTGATCACTCATCCTCTACGATAATGTTGTGCATGATCGCACAAGTAGTCATCATCTCCCACAACTTCTTGGTGCTCCAAGTTCCGGCTGGATACCGAATGATGCCCCAACGAGATTGAAGAACACCGAAGGCATGCTCCCCATCCTTCCTAGCACTCTCTTTTGCTTGGCAAATCTCTTCCTCTTCTGTCCTGCAAGGTTGGGTATTGTCTTCACAAGAGTAGTCCACCGAGGATAGATGCCGTCAGCTAGGTAGTATCCTTTATTTGTAGTGGTGGCCATTGATCTCAACATTGACCTCTGAGCAGTTGCCTTCTGCAAGCCTTGCAAACACAAGAGAGCGCCGAAGCACGTTGATGTCATTGTGTGGTCTGGCCATGCAAAAGAAAGAGTGCCAAATCTAGAGTTCTTATGCAGCCGCGGCCTCAAATTTGTCAGTGCAAGATTTGACATGGCCCATATACCGCCCCGGCCAAGCAGAAGGGGAGTTCTTGCACTCTCAATGCATACAATCTATGCTATCAAGCATCCCCGGAAAGCATCTACTGGCATTGATCGCCAACAACCGGGTTGTATCTACAACAGTTAGATCTCTCAAGTACTCAGGGACAAACACTGCTATCATGGAGCGAAGGGGGGGGGGCACGGTCCACCAGGGCGTGCCCTGGTGGGTTGTGGGCCACTCCTTCATCTTCTGACCCCGAAGCTTCTAGGGTCTCTTATGTCCAAAAAACATAAAAAAGTGTGACGCCCGGGTGATTACGCTACAGTAAACCCGCGTTAATGAGGACACGTCACCTCAGTTACTGCGAATATTCTCGCGTCGGTTCGAAACTTTCAAATTCAAAGTTTAAATATTGTCAAACATCAAAAAATTTCACACATCAAAACAAAGTGTTCGGGTGGTTCCAAATAATTCATAAGTAATTATGGTGGAGGAACCACACTTTTATAAAATATTTCGATATTCTAAAATGAATAAAACAGTAGCAAGGCAATCATATAAGTGCTTTAAAATTAATAAACATTTTCAATACTGATTTGTTATAAGTAATAAACTAATGTGGCAGTGGCATAAATTGTAAATTCTATTAGGTGCCACTTTAGTAAATTGCTAAGACTAAAATAAAATAGAAAAGTAAAAAGGTGAAAATAATAAAAGAAAAATAAAATAAAAGCAGGAGGGGAAGACCCCTGGCCCACCAGTCGGCCCCTCCCACCGCCCCCTCCCCCACTCCCCTTTGGCCCATTCCCCCCCATGGGCCGCCCACCGCCCAACCGACGGCCAGATAACCCCCCCCTCCCACCAGCGGCTAACCCTAGCCGACCCACTTCGCCCCACGCGCCCCTCGCCTCTCCTCTCCCGATCGGATCGGGCGCGAGATCGGCCCCGACCGAGCCACCCCTTGCCAAACCCACCTCGCCGCCGACCCCGCCACCCACCGCGCCCCCGGTCCTCCCTCCTCCTCCGACGCCGCCGAGGCTCCTCCTCCCCCTCCGACGCCCCAGTGCTGCCTCCGCCATGGCTCGGCTCGCCCGCCCGTCGCCGGCCTCTCCCGACCCCCCCTCCCCAGCAGTCGTCGTCACCCCGTCGAGCCCGCCGCCTAGTCCTGCCTCCCCACGTGAGGCTCCCTCTCGCCCTCTCTTCCCTCCTCCCCGGCAGCTCCGGCCACACCAGCCGATCCTCCCCCGTCTTCCCCGGCTCCCCTCGTCGACGCCAGAGCCCTTGGCCCGTCGCCCGGCTCGGGCCCAGTGCCAGACCGCCCCGCCCCCGTTCCCTCTTCCTCCCCCTGCCGGATCCGACCGGCCCCGGCCACCGCACGGGCCTCCCCTCCCCTTTCCTTCTCCCCTACGACGGCGACTCTCCGGCGCCCTCAAGCGCCCAAACCCTCGCCCGAGCCCCTCGCCCCCTGTTCGGCGCCCTCGTCGCCTCCCCAGACCGAGCCCCGTTCCCCACATGAGGCTCGGCTCCGCCCGAGCCACCACTCCGCCTGTCGCCTGACTCACGGTCGCTTCGCTGCCGGGCCAGCCAAGGCTCGGCCTCGGCCTTGCTGCCCCGTGGCCTCGCGCCCTCGGTCACTGGTCGCGCCCGACCGGCCTGGTTCAGTGCCCGATTCGGCAACGCCTGCGTCGCCCGCACCACCGCCTGCTTGGCCTCAAACCATCACGTGGGGCCCCACCCCCAAATGAAAAAAAAAGAACGTTTTAAATAAAAATAGAAGCTAAAATGGAAATAGAAACGAATTAAATTAATTAGCTAAATAAATAAATAATTAATTAATTAAGCAGTTAATTAATCTAATTAATTCGGATTAATTAACCCTAATCATTAGTTAAATTAATTGGGTAATTAATTAAACTAATTAATTCTGAATTAATTAACACTAATCATTAATTAACTTAATTAACTAAGGTTAATTAAACTTTGATTAGGCTAATTAAATTAATTAGTCATTAGTGAATGACATGCGGACCCACACATCGGGGTTGACTTAGTCAACCCTGTTGGTGATGATGTCGAGATGACAAAGATCTTGATGTCATAAATGCAATTTCGAAATTAATTAAATAAATAATTAAAATTCCGAAATTAATAAAATCTTTTATAAATCATATCTTTTAATCCGTAATCCGGATTAAAATAATTTCAACATGAAAGTTGCTCGAGCGACGAGGCGAATCCGGATCGCGCATGCGTTCGTCCACCACACGCCTCTAACCTATCGAACTCAGAAACTTTCCTCTCCGGTTCCTCATCTCGACAGACGTCCTAACCGGAGAACTTCCTGATGTTTTTCCCCTAACCAGTACCCCTCATACCACGTTAGGGCACGCCTAGTGCTGCGTTAGAACACGTCTAGCTCAGATGTTGTCTGTTATGCACTTGCTCGCTATGTATTTATCGTTTCTTCCCCTCTTCTCTCCGGTAGACCCAGAGACCGATCTTTGGTGTCCTGTGATCGACTACGTCATGACGACCCCTCTCTCTTGCCGAGCAACCAGCAAGCCCCCTTGATCACGGATATCGCCTACTCTTCTCTATACTGCTTGCATTAGAGTAGTGTAGCATGTTATTGTTTTCAGATACTCCTATACTGCTGCATAGCCTGACCTTGTAACTTCTGTTGTTACCTTATCTGCAAACCTATATGCTTAGTATAGGTTGCTAGTACATTCATCTGTGGCCCTTCATACTTGTCCGTCTGCCGTGCTATACTATCGGGCCGTGATCACTCGGGAGTTGATCACGGGTATATACTATATACCTTACACTATATATTACATGTGGTACTGTTCGGAAATGGGGGCTGAAAGGACGGGTGGCTCCATCCCGGTAGAGGTGGGCCTGGTTCCCGACGGCCCCGATCGTTACTTTGTGGCGGGCGGCGGGCAGGTTGAGACCGCCTAGGAGAGAGGTGGGCTGGCCTGTTCGGCGTTCGCGGTTATTTAACACGCTTAACGAGGTCTTGGTATTTGATCTGGGTCGACTCTGAGCTTATACGCACTAACCATCTACGCGGGAGTAGTTATGGGTATCCGGCGTCGTGGTATCACCGGCAATACTTGAGACGTCGTGACGGAGCGGCCTTGCCGGATTGGACCGGACGCTGATGGGCTAGGTCTGCTTCGGCCACGTCACGCAACGTGCGGTGTGTGCTCGTAGGCGATGGGCCCGCACCCTGCGGCGCTTAGGTTTAGACCGGCGTGTTGGCCTCTCTGTTGTGCCTAGGTGGGGCTGCGGCGTGTTGATCTTCTGCGGCGGGCATGACCCAGAAAGTGTGTCCGGCCAAATGGGATCAAGCGTCTTTGGGTAAGACGGTGCACCCTGCAGGAAGTTAATCTATTCGGATAGCCATGATCTTTGGTAACAGGGCGACTTGGAGTTGTACCTTGAGCTTATGACAACTAGAACCGGATACTTGATAAAACACACCCTTCCAAGTGCGGATACAACCGTGGTCGCTCTCGCTCGGGGTTATGGCGGGGATTGCGGGTAGGATTATTGCTATATGATGTTGCTTGGAGGACTTCCGTTGTCCTCTTACATGCATGCAAGACAGTGTCCGAAGCGTAGTCTTCGTTAAGACTAGCTATCCCCTCTTATTCGGCATTCTGCGGTTCACCATCGATATGGCCCTTTACACATATAACCATGCATATGTAGTGTAGCTCCTTGCTTGCAGTACTTTGGATGAGTACTCACGGTTGCCTTGTTCCCCTTTTCCCTATATCTACTCGATTGCTGCAATCGACTATGGAGCCCAGGGCAGACGCCACCGCCTCGACGACTACTACTGGAGGTGCCTACTTCTACGTGCAGCCGGCGACGACGACCGGGAGTGACCTAGGAGGATCCCAGCGGGAGGCCTGCTCCTCTTCGATCTGTATCCCAGTTTGTGCTAGCCATCTTATGGCACCTTGTTTAACTTATGTCTGTACTCAGATATTGTTGCTTCCGCTGACTCGTCTATGATCGAGCACTTGTATTCGAGCCCTCGAGGCCCCTGGCTTGTATTATGATGCTTGTATGACTTATTTTATTTGTAGAGTTGTGTTGTGATATCTTCCCGTGAGTCCTTGATCTTGATCGTACACATTTGCGTGCATGATTAGTGTACGATTGAATCGAGGGTGTCACAAGTTGGTATCAGAGCCGACTGCCTGTAGGAATCCCCCTTCCACACTCCTTGGCCGAAGTCGAGTCTAGACATTGCAAAACTTTTACTAACATGGCTGAGTGTCTTATGGGCACACGTCGCCATTGGGTGGTATTAGGATCTTTTACTCCTCGATCTTTACTCTGGGATTCTGGACTCTCTTCTATTCGGGTTAAACGATTTTGCTAAAAACAAAACTGACTTTAGGTTCTCGCAAGTACTTTCTCCCGGAGAGCCCCTCACTTCAGAAGATTGGCTGCTAATCAGAAGATTCTGAAGATACTCTCTGATGTTCTCTCGAGACTTTGTGCTCATCACTTTTGCTATTCCTGGCCACCTATAAATCCGTATGGATAACTACTTACACTTGCCATTCATACGATCATCCCCATTGATCTTGTTATTACAAGATACCCAAGTTTTCTCTATTGTTCCGAGAATACTTTGTGCCTCTGCCTAGCAGTTCTTTGCCACATGAATACCCCTTCAAATGAATCCTCGCTTTTCTGTCGAGTATCCGCTCAACCCAGCTTGTTCATGTGTTTCGCAAAATTCTTCAAATTACTATTCGATCTTCCGAAATCCTCTGGAGCCTTTGGCTCTTGAAATCCTTGCTTGTCGACATTATGGTTAATCCCATAAGTCTCGTAGTCATAACGACCTTCCTTGTCATTATCATTTTGGGTCTGTTGACTCAATATGTTTGCGAATACCATAATCATCATTGATCCTTATAAATTACCTTTCTGGCTGAGCTGCCATTCTTTTAACTGGAATTGGATCTCGACCAATCCAATTGTCGTTGATTGTACCCTAAGGCTGTTCAACTTATCCATCCCTAAACAGAGCGTTGCTTCTGATCCCTTGATTGGGGAATCATAATTCCTTTGCATTTGACAATTGAGTTAGTCAGTTGTTTCTATAATCTGCTTCCTCTAGTGGAGTACTGATGCTCACGTCAGGTCCCTTGTGTACCGCCATATCCACTGTTGGATTATTATCTGACAGTGACCTTCATAATTAATCACTTTGTGAGTTCCTTCTCCGATACATATTGCCTTTGGTAAATTGTATCCTTCCCTTTTGCCAACCATGCTCCGCTTTCGAGTTGGTGGTACTTACTATTGAAGCTTGTGGTATATGTTTCCATGATACCCTGCCGGGTTGAATCTATATCTTCCTTTATATGTGTGAACTCGGGAGTTTTCACGGGTCATACTCATCTGGTATTTCACCAGGTAAAACTTTCAACACTAATGCCTTTATCAAAGTGAGAAGTGAATGGAAGGTTATACATTGAAGAAGTGGGAGTCGACCTTGAACTTTGTGTTCATGCCCATAGACACGATGTAGATCCTATCATGGAAACTTCTTGAAACAATAACTATTTCCTTGATGACTAACATATGGTATCTGTGAATTGATCCCTTGCAACCGTGGTTCCGACCATGATTGTTCTTCTTTGATCTCATTTCTCGGACAAATTAAAACAATTGTCTCCTATGGATCAATACACCAGTCCAACCTTTACTTTGATCTTGTGTCGAGTATTACCCCCCTGGTATCTCGAGATTATCATGGAACTGCATAACTCCTTATGAGTTCTTCATTAAGTGCTACCGTCCCCTGATTCTATTTATCACGGGCTCTGAGTTGTTAAACACTCAAAGACACCGATAACTGAACCGAGTCCGCACTACGGTTCAACAACTCTTCAGTACGCTTCTATAAGTACGAGATTGTACCCGACCACGCCATTCCTAGCCTGTTTGGCTATATCATTGTGGTGATGTTTTTAACTGTGCTAACCGGTCCTTCTTCTCGGAGCACAATTTTCGACGATGGACTAACCTTACGTCGATCCTCATCGTCATATCATTACTCCTAGAACAACAAGCTTGGTTTCGAGTTTGTGTCGTACCCTTGGTTCCAATAACCTTTCACTTCATCATTACTTAGACTTGATGTCGTCGCCGATCGATTACATCATCATGAATTCTCGCGACAAAGGTGTCGTGATCGTCAACATTCTGAGCTCATCCAGGATACCAATTGTATTCATGATGAGAAATACCATCCTTGCCCTCGATGATTTGTATTATCATCGACCACTTTATTGCCTTCCCACCAACACAAGCTTGTTCGTGTTTGGTGTAAACCTTGGGATCCCTGCTACCCAGCAGTTGATCTTCCTTACCTCGGAAGTTTTACCATCTCCTTTTGTCAAGGATGTGGTGAGAATTTCACCACCTCCTAAGAATTCTTGACATAGAAATACTTCTCACCATCACCATTCTTTCTTGGTCCCCGTGTTAATTCCAACAAGTGGACGGTGTTGTTTGGATTCTTCCTTCTAGCAACCCTATTTTTGAAGTTAATGGTCGATGGTTCATTCTTAGTCTATCGATTATTGAATCACCATTCTGACATTGGTCGTGCAACCCAACCCATATTTTGGGCGCACCTTTTAACCAATGTTTAGTTGTGTATGTTTTCCTCGAGCATACATCCTTATATCATTTGTTCTGACAAATGCTATCTCCTTGTTCACTTAATTGTGGTAATCCATCTTTTGGGAATCTCGGTGGATTGCCGTTGAGTTCACCAGACACCTCCTTGTTCTCTCCTTGGGTTAAGGATGGACTCTTGTTAACGGAAATCACTTCATAGTTCATTTCCCCGAGGATCTTACAAAATCATCTCGTCAAATTGCGTTGCACCTTTTCTTCTCAGGTATCCTAAGTCTGAGGTATCCTGACACCAATCGGATCTGAATCTCGGTCAGATATGATGGTTGGGACAACTTCTAAGAGTTAGGATGTTGATCCTTTGATGAACCGGTAGTATGATGTCATGTCTAGCACCCCCTACCGGAGGACCTATCATTATAGATTCCTTTTCAGCAGGATTATCCATTCATCCATGAGGGAATTGTAATACTGATTCTACAAGTTATTCCAGATGGGTCCTTCGTGATTCCAAAGTCTGATTTTCACCTGGAGGCCATGTCAATGCTATCCGAAGCATGTCTGTGATACTTTGATTTTCAACAAGAACATTCGAAGCCCAATGCTAAATGTTTCTTGCTCAATTATCTGAACACCGCTGTATGGGTAATGTCATGGAAATTTCTCTCCCCTTACCTAAAGGGTTTTCTACGTTATATACTATCGTGGATATCTTGCTCTGCTTATCCTTGGTAAGGATATATCCCTGAAATATGTGTTTAAACACATTTTCCTTTCCATTGTTCTGTTTAATATGATAATCATATTTTACTTTCCATTGGATATGTGAACCTTTCTTGTGACCTATATAATCTAAGCAGTGATCATCCCCTGCTTAGGTAAGCACCTCGTTGTACCACTCTGTAAGTAAGACCCTATTACTATTGTTGATGACATTCCGGTAACCACCGATGGACGAGAACCTTGCCTATTGGTCCGTCTCGTTCAACGAGCAGGAAAATGGTTCTCTTCGTCCCTCGCCCTTGGTACCTATGTTGTTGCCGACATGACCCTCAGACTCTCCTCTGACATGCCTAGCTTACATGATCGTGCAAGATGTCACCAACCTTTCTACTCTTTACCACATGGTGGGCCCATAACCCACAGTTTCACAGGATCGAAACCTGACTCTCCTGTACACCCCTGTTGCCGAAGTTATTCCTCACGCTTGACCTTGTATGTAATTCACGGGCCACTTGCCTGTTGATCAATCCTGGTATCAGACGCGATACTTACTCTCGCTACTCTGAACCCCTTTCTCACTCTGGTTCGGGCTTCGGGCAACTATCTATCCGCTTGGAGCCTATTATGGTACCTTCGTACCTTACTCTCGAGGTATTTCATATGTTCAACTCGAGAGATAACCTTATACTACTTCATGGGTTAACCCCAGATGGTTTCCCTCAAAAGTATTATGTCGTAGTGAGCTGCCCCTTATCTTTCGTAAGTACGATGGAGTTCCCGAATAAATGATGACCAGTTTATCATGATGCATCGGAATAAAGGATTGAAGACATCAATAAGAAGGATTAACTTCTTCGAGAAAAATCCGTTAGGTTATCGTAACCAGACCTTTCCCCCTTGCTCCCCTCTTAAATCTCGGGACGAGATTTCTTGTAGTGGAGGAGAATTGTGACGCCCGGGTGATTACGCTACAGTAAACCCGCGTTAATGAGGACACGTCACCTCGGTTACTGCGAATATTCTCGCGTCGGTTCGAAACTTTCAAATTCAAAGTTTAAATATTGTCAAACATCAAAAAATTTCACACATCAAAACAAAGTGTTCGGGTGGTTCCAAATAATTCATAAGTAATTATGGTGGAGGAACCACACTTTTATAAAATATTTCGATATTCTAAAATGAATAAAACAGTAGCAAGGCAATCATATAAGTGCTTTAAAATTAATAAACATTTTCAATACTGATTTGTTATAAGTAATAAACTAATGTGGCAGTGGCATAAATTGTAAATTCTATTAGGTGCCACTTTAGTAAATTGCTAAGACTAAAATAAAATAGAAAAGTAAAAAGGTGAAAATAATAAAAGAAAAATAAAATAAAACAGTGGAGGGGGAAGACCCCCCTGGCCCAGCCAGTCGGCCCCCTCCCCACTTGGCCCCCTCCCCACTCCCCCTTTTGGCCCATTCCCCCCCCCATGGGCCGGCCCACCGGCCCAACCGACGGCCGCATAACCCCCCTCCCCACCAGCGGCTAACCCTAGCCGACCCACCGCGCCCCACGCCCCTCGCCTCTCCTCTCCCGATCGGATCGGGCGTGGAGATCGGCCCGACCGAGCCACCCCGCCGCCAAACCCACCTCGCCACCCCGCCACCCACCGCGCCCCGTCCTCCCTCCTCCTCCGCGCCCGAGGCTCCTCCTCCCTCCGACGCCCCAGTGCCCTCCGCCCTTGCTGGCTCGGCTCTGCCCGCCCGTCGTCGCCAAGGCCTCCCCGACCCCTCCCCAACGGTCGTCGTCACCCCGTCGAGCCCCGCCGCCTAGTCCCTGCCTCCCCTGTGAGGCTCCCTCTCGCCCTCTCTTCCCCCCCCCCGACGGCTCCGGCCACCACACAGTGCAGCGATCCTCCCCCCCCTTCCCCGGCTCCCCTCGACGCCAGAGTCCGCCCTTGGCCCGTCGCCCGGCTCGGGCGCCATGCGACCGACCGCCCCGCTCCCCGTTCCTCTTCCTCCCCCTGCTGGATCCGACTGCCCCGGCCACCGCACGGCCTCCCCCTTTCCTTCTCCCCACGACGGCGACTCTCCGCCAAGGCCCAACCTCGCCCGAGCCCCTCGCTCCCCGTTCGGCGCCTCGTCGCCTCCCCGACCGAGCCCCGTTCCCCACAGCGAGGCTCGGCTCCGCCCGAGCCACCACTCCGCCTGTCGCCCGACTCACGGCGTCGCTGCCATGCCGGCCTGTGCAAGGCCAGTGCCTCGGCCGCCTTGCCCCGTGGCCTCGGCGCCTCGGTCGCCTCGGGTCGCGCCCGACCGGCCTGGTTCAGTGCCGATTCGAGCAACGCCTGCCGCCTGCGCTCCACCGCCTGCTTGGCCTCAAAGCCATCGACGTGGGGCCCCACCCCAAATGAAAAAAAAAACAAAGAACGCTTTTAAATAAAAAATGAAGCTAAAATGGAAATAGAAATGAATTAAATTAATTAGCTAAATAATTAATTAATTAATTAATTAAGTTGTTAATTAATCTAATTAATTCCGGATTAATTAACCCTAATCATTAGTTAAATTAATTGAGTAATTAATTAAACTAATTAATTCTGAATTAATTAACACTAATCATTAATTAACTTAATTAACTAAGGTTAATTAAACTTTGATTAGGCTAATTAAATTAATTAGTCATTAGTGAATGACATGCGGGACCCACCTGTCAGGGTATACTTAGTCAACCCTGTTGGCGATGATGTCGAGATGACATCATGTCGATGCCATAAATGCAATTTCGAAATTAATTAAATAAATAATTAAAATTCCGAAAATTAATAAAATCTTTTATAAATCATATCTTTTAATCCGTAATCCGGATTAAAATAATTTCAACATGAAAGTTGCTCGTAACGCAGCGAGACGAATCCGGATACGCAATCCGCTCGTCCACCACACCTCTAACCTATCGAACATGTAAACTTTCCTCTCCTGTTCCTCGTGTTCCGACAGACGTCCGAACCGGAGAACTTCCTGATGTTTTTCCCCTAACCACCCCTCATACCACGTTAGGGCACGCCTAGTGCTGCGTTAGAACACGCCTAGCTCAGTATGTTGTCCTGTTATGCACTTGCTCGCTATGTATTTATCGCTTCTTCCCCTCTTCTCTCCGGTAGACCCCGAGACCGATCTCGGTGTCCTGTGATCGACTACGTCGCCGACGACCCTCTCTCTTGCCAGAGCAACCAGGCAAGCCCCCTTGATCACGGATATCGCCTACTCTTCTCTATCCGCTTGCATTAGAGTAGTGTAGCATGTTATTGTTTTCAGATACTCCTATACCGCTGCATAGCTGACCTTGTAACTTCATTGTTACCTTATCGCAAACCTATATGCTTAGTATAGGTTGCTAGTACATTCATCTGTGGCCCTTCATACTTGTCCGCTCGCGTGCTATACTATCGGGCCGTGATCACTCGGGAGTTGATCACGGTATATACTATATACCTTACACTATACATTACATGTGGTACTGCTCGAAATGGGGCTGAAAGGACGGGTGGCTCCATCCCGGTAGAGGTGGGCCTGGGTTCCCGACGGCCCCGATCACACTTTGTGGCGGGGGCGGGGCAGGTTGAGACCGCCTAGGAGAGAGGTGGGCCTGGCCTGTTCGGCGTTCGCGGTTATTTAACACGCTTAACGAGGTCTTGGTATTTGATCCGGGTCGCTACGAGCTTATACGCACTAACCATCTACGCGGGAGTAGTTATGGGTATCCCGCGTCGTGGTATCACCGGCAAATACTTCAGACGTCGGCGACGGAGCGCTGCTACCCGGATTGGACCGGACGCTCGATGGGCTAGGTCTGCTTCCGGCCGTCAGACGCGTCGTGTGTGTGCTCGAGGCGATGGGCCTGCACCTGGCGCGCTTAGGTTTAGACCGGCGTGTTGGCCTCTCTGTTGTGCCTAGGTGGGGCTGCGACGTGTTGATCTTACGCGGCGGGCATGACCCAGAAAGTGTGTCCGCCAAATGGGATCAAGCGTCTTTGGGTAAGACGGTGCACCCTGCAGGAAGTTAATCTATTCGGATAGCCATGATCTTTGGTAACAGGACGACTTGGAGTTGTACCTTGAGCTTATGACAACTAGAACCGGATACTTGATAAAACACACCTTCCAAGTGCCGATACAACCGGTGGTCGCCTCGCTCGGGGTTATGAGCGGGGATTGCGGGTAGGATTATTGCTATATGATGTTGCTTGGAGGACTTCCGTTGTCCTCTTACATGCATGCAAGACAGTGTCCGTGGTAGTCTTCGTTAAGACTAGCTATCCCCTCTTATTACGGCATTCTGCAGCTCACCCCATCGATATGGCCCTTTACACATATAACCATGCATATGTAGTGTAGCTCCTTGCTTGCGAGTACTTTGGATGAGTACTCACGGTTGCCTTGTTCCCCCTTTTCCCTATCTCTACTCGATTGCTGCAATCGACTATGGAGCCCAGGAGCGACGCCACCGCCTCGGCGACTACTACTACTCGAGGTGCCTACTTCTACGTGCAGCCACCGACGACGACCAGGAGTGACCTAGGAGGATCCCAGGGAGGCCCGCTCCTCTTCGATCTGTATCCCGGTTTGTGCTAGCCATCTTATGGCACCTTGTTTAACTTATGTCTCGTACTCAGATATTGTTGCTTCCACGACTCGCCTATGATCGAGCACTTGTATTCGAGCCCTCGAGGCCCCTCGGCTTGTATTATGATGCTTGTATGACTTATTTTATTTGTAGAGTTGTGTTGTGATATCTTCCCGTGAGTCCTTGATCTTGATCGTACACATTTGCGTGCATGATTAGTGTACGATTGAATCGAGGGTGTCACAAAAAGTTTCGTGGCATTTGGACTTTGTTTGGTACTGATATCCTGAAAAAACCAAAAATAGGCAAATAAGCATCAACTGGCACTTGCACTAATTTAATAGGTTAGTCCCAAAAAATGATGTATAATGACATATAATTGCATATAAAACATCCAATATTGATACTATAATAGCATGGAACAATAAAAAATTGTAGATACGTTGGAGACGTCAATCGCATAGTAGTCAATTATTAGGGTGACCTCTCACAGTAAATATCAAGCTAAAAGGTGTTCTTCCGAGTTTTGCAACCGCCTATAACATGTGGCTTTTCTGAGTACTACATGCTACCATGAGTACAAACAAGAAGTGAAGTGTAAGGCGGGTGAGGTAGGACTTCAGAATAGAGGCACTCGGTTGCCTTGAAGTTCTAGTAAAAAAATCCCGAGCACGGAGCACGAAGCAACGAAAGATGAACGAGTCATACGCTGATATGATCTGCAAAAGATCGTCTGCTGATTGAAAGTCACATCATATGAGATGCTACTATCCATGGGTGTGAATGAGATGAGGATCTTGAATCACTTAAAAATCAATTATGAGAGATATTGATTTGAGTCGGAGCACAATTATGTATTAATTAGTTTAATCACTAGAAATTAATTATGGACCATGTCTTTGTGTAGTTTGCATTATATTTGTAGAATTACGCCTCACGGTTCCACCTTTGCTGATGAAATTAATTGACTATTATTTATGTGGTTGAATCTTTTACGACTGAGAGGATTGTCCTCTAAAAGTGCCAAGAATGATTTTTGTCCTACTGCATGCTTACTATACTTTCTTGCTAATGCTATGGATGATGAGACTCATGTCCTTAGATCCAAAATCTAGAATTGCATTACAGTCTACTTGCTTCCAAGAAATCCAAACTTTAAAATGTTTGGGATAGTTATGTGATATTCTTGGAACTGAAAATTGTTTTCAGAAACAAACAAATATTAAAAGATTTGTGATATCTAAAGTAGTGTTTTGTTCGCAAGATCTAGTGAAGCGTTCAACTATGTTTAAGACTGAAATGCTTAAGACCTGGAAGAACACCAGTGATCAGTTGATGGTGAGAACTTAAAGAGAAATAACAAACACAAAAGATGTAATAAGACTTACATGCCTAGGGAAGTTAGGGACTTACGCCACTCTTAAAATTTAGATGCTTCTTATGTGAGTAGGGGAAATATTGTAAGTAAAACTATAAGAAGTCTGGAATGTCCAGCTCAGGTATGAATATCATATAAGTTATAAGAGGTAAAGAAAGTTGGTGAAGTGTAGTTCTTGAGAATTATGAGCAAATTGTTGATCATTTATTCTTTGATATTGTGGTTAAAAGTTGATCACAAGGACATAGACTCGATTTCATATAGTTGCGAATCATTGCAAGAAACTACAACCACCTAAATGACCAACAAATAATGAGGTTAAAATATTTGATGGAAACTTTGTAAAAGTTACAAGATTTCCAATCATCTTATTACCTATGTGTTTATAGTTATAATTCATCTTACAGTTTTGTACACTCTAGCCCATTGCATAGAAGTTGCAAGGTGGTTGTTCATGAAAGAACAATATTTGTTCGATGTTATGAACAAAAGGACATACTCTTATTGTGAATAGGATGTATGTTATGAATATTGATAATAAAATTGAACATCCATAATACTGATGCTAAATTGCGTAAGACCAACAAGAATACTAATATGTGTGGCACTGCATTTAGTCACATTGGAGAAACTAGCATGGAGAAATTCCATAGTGATGGATTTTGAAGCATCTAATTTTGAATCATCTCACACTTGCAACTTTCGTCCAAATAGTGAAGTAAACTAAAATACCGTTAACGGGCCATAAAAACGAGCAACAAAATAATTGGAACATGCATATTGATGTGTGTAGTCCAATAAGTGTTGTTGCAAGCAGTGGATTTATCTATCTTCAAGATTGACTCGGGTAGATATTTATATTTACTGAGACATAAATCTAGATCTTTTGAAATGTTTTGGAAGGTTTTTTAGAATGAAGTAGAATTGATTGTAAGCAAAATTATGTTTCTACCATTGGATTGCAAAAAGAATTTTGATTTACAAAATTTAGGAATGTCCAATGAGCTATAAAAACAATTTTATAGCTTGCACTTCACAGAACATTACTAAGAGTAGAATGTTTTGAGTAGATGTAATCAAGCTATGTATGACATGGTGATATCAGAGATGACACTGATTATTTTGCCAATATACTTTTTAATGTGATGCTTTAGAGACTACGACTTTTACACTGAAAAGAGCGCCATCAAATTTGTTGAAATAAGTGATACTTTGTAGGTTATGCTAAATAGTTGGGTATTCCTCTATGGCTCTATCACTACACCGAGGCAAAGTGTTTTGCCGCACAGTGCAAAACTTTTGAAGAAAATGTTTTCTGCAAAAGATTGAGTGGGAAGACAATGTAACTTGACAAGATTACAAGACCTTCGTGATCAGGTCAAAGAAAAGAAACGCTAGAAGTGGTTCTCAAATTTCTTACCGTGATTTATTATAAGGGATATCACCTTCATCCAATCTATAAAGGGAATTTACCTTTACTACCTATGTCGGGGTATCGAGTCCATGTATTTCTTCAATAGCTGGTAAGTTCTTAACATCTTCAGCTTTAATACCTTTTTCTTTCATAGATTTCTTTGCCTCTTGCATATCTTCTGGACGGAGGAATAGAATACCTCTCTTTTTCGGAGTTTGTTTAGGTGGTGGTTCAGGAAGTGTCCAATCATTAGCATTTCTCAATATATTATTCAATAGTTCTTCATCCTTTTCAATAGTTCGTTCCCTGGAACCAACACAACTATCTAGGTAGTCCCCGCTCGGAAACAGAGTAGAAAAAAAATCCGCACCTACGATCACCCAAGATCAATATGAAGATGCACAATGATACGTCCCAAACGTATCTACTTTTACAAAAACTTTTGCTCTTGTTTTGGACTCTAATTTTCATGATTTGAATGGAACTAAGCCGGACTGATGTTGTTTTTAGCAGAATTGCTATGGTGTAGTTTTTGTGCAGAAATACAAGTTCTCGGATTGGGATAAAAATTTACGGAGAATATTTCAAAATATATAGAAAAATAGCGTTGAAAAGAATTACCAGAGGGGGCCACCTAGGCTCCACAAGCCCAGGGGGCGCGCCCTCCCCCCAGGGCACGCCTAACAGGCTTGTGGGCCCCTGGAGCCTTCGGCAACCCTAACTCCAACTGCATATATACCTATTTGGGGAGAAAACAATCACAGAGAAGGAATCATCATGTTTTACTATATGGAGCCACCTCCACCTGCTGTTCTTCATCGGGAGGGATGATTTGGAGTCCGTTCGGGGCTCCAGAGGGTGGAATTTGTCGTCGTCATCATCGTCAACCCTTCTCCATCAACAATTCCATGATACTCAAAACCAGGAGTGAGTAATTCCTTCATAGGCTTGCTGGATGGTGGTGGAGTTGGGTGAGATTTGTCATGTAATCGAGTCAATTTGTTAG
The DNA here is from genome assembly GCA_021605205.1 of Aegilops longissima. Lineage (NCBI taxonomy): Eukaryota > Viridiplantae > Streptophyta > Magnoliopsida > Poales > Poaceae > Aegilops > Aegilops longissima. The sequence goes on from CM038680.1 coordinate 255,160,148, forward strand.
GGCTTGATCCCTAGCATCCACTATGTTCTGAGATTGATGTTGCTATGACTTTGCTATGCTTAATGCTTGTCACTAGGGCCTGAGTGCCATGATTTAAGATCCGAACCCTTTATGTTTTCATTAATATATTTCTTGATCCTATCTTGCAAGTTATATGCACCTATTACGGGTTATGATCTGCATACCCCAAGGTGACAATAATTGGGATTCTTTCCCGTGATTACCTTAGTTTGAGGAGTTCATGTATTCACTAAGTGCTAATGCTTTGTTCCGGTTCTCTATTAAAAGGAGGCCTTAATATACCTTAGATTTCCTTATGGAACCCGCTGCCACCGGAGGGTAGGACAAAAGATGCCATACAAGTTCTTATTATAAGCATGTATGACTATATACATAATACATGCCTACATTACATTGATGAATTGGAGTTATTGTGTATCACTCTAGTTTGTGACTGGCATGATGAATATCATCCAACACAAATATCCATCACTGATCCAATACCTATGCTTTTCGCATATTGATCTTTGCTAAGTTACTTTCGTTGTTGCTGTTGTTACAATCACTACAAAACTGCTAGTGTTATTGTTACCGTTACCATTACTATTGCTACTCTTACCACTACTATCAAACTATCATACTACTATGCTATTGATCACTTTGGTGCAGATAGTTAGTTCTCCATGGATGGTTGAATTGACAACTCAACTACTAATACTTGCAAATATTCTTGGGCTCCCCTTATGTCGAATCAATAAATTTGGGTGAAATACTACCCTCGAAAACTGTTGTGATCCCCTATACTTGTGGGTTATCAAGACCTTTTTCTGGCGTCATTGTCGGGGAGCATAGCGCTATTTTTTAGGTCACTTGGGCATTATATCTTATGATCACTATGAAGAATCTAAAAGATGATAGAACAAAGATCATACCCTCTAAGACGAGGGGAGGTAAGGAACTGCCATCTAGCTCTGCACTTGATTCACCTTCTCGTTTGAATAGGCTTGCGACACCAGCACCAGCTATTAATTCTGATATGTCGCAAGTAATTGATGATGCTACTTCTGCTATGAATGATGCTAGTACTCTACATATTGAAACTATGTCACTAGGTGAATTTCTTGATGAACAACTTGCTAAAGCTAAAGAAATCGAGAATGTTGAAACTGATGAAATTTATGATTCACCTATTACGCCTAGATCTCCTTTAATTGAAATGCGTAAGGTACCCGAGGGTTATGTTATGGATGGGGAGATAGCTAGAGACTTTCTTGCTTGCAATGATAGAGATGACATTAAGAAATTACTATGTAAGCTGAAAGAAAAATCTATGAATTCAAGAATGAAATATGATCCTAAGTTCCCTACTTCACCTATCTTTGTTAGTGATAAGGATTATGAATTCTTTGTCGATCCTGAGTTAATCACTTTGGTTGAATCTGATCCTTTCCATGGTTATGAAACTGAAACTGTTGTGGCACATCTTTGTAAGTTGAATGACATAGCCACCCTATTTGCTCATGAGAATTTTTTTTGCTATTACTATATCCTTAAGTTGTTTCCTTTCTTGTTAAAGGGTGATGCTAATAAATGGTTTAATACTCTTGCTACTAGTTGTGTGTGTAGTCCCCAGGATATGATATATTACTTCTTTGAAAAATGTTTTGCTGCTCATAAGAAACAAGCTGCCATATAGGAAATATTTAACCTTGTTCAAATTGAAGAAGAGAATCTCCCTTAATCTTGGGGGAGGCTTCTCCAGCTACTTAATGCTTTGCCTGATCATCCTCTTAAGAAAAATGGAATACTTGATATCTTGTATAATGGACCAACTGATGCTTACTACCTAGATAGTTGTGCTGGTTGTGTTTCCAGGGAACAAATTGTTGAACGGGCTGAAGAACTATTGAATAATATATTGAGAAATGATAATGATTGGACACTTCCTAAACCATCACCTAAACCAACCCCAAAGAAGAGGGGTATTCTATTCCTCGGTCCTGAAGATATGCAAGAGGCAAAAAAATCTATGAAAGAAAAGGGTGTTAAAGCTGAAGATGTTAAGAATTTATCACGTATTGAAGAAATACATAGACTCGATACTTTGAAATAGGTAGTAAATGTAAATTCTCTTAATAGATTTGATGAAGGTGATATTTCTTATAATAAATCTGCTAGTCAATGCATGGATGAATTTGATAACTACATTGTTAAGCAAGAACATTTTAATATGTATGTTAAGAATCAATTGAAACATAATGCTATCATGATTGATCGCTTGAGTGACTTGATGTTCAGAATTTCTATTGATGTTAAAGGTTTAGGAAAACATGCATCCATGGTTCATACTCAGTTAGAACAAGTTTCTAAGTCTCAAAAGTGATTTGCTTAATGAGATGAATAATATATGAATGATCATGCTGTTAGAGTAATGACTAGAGGAGGTAGAATGACTCAAGAGCCATTATATCCTAAAGTTCATCCTAAAAGAATTGAACAAGATTCTCAAATAATTAATATTGATACACCTAGTTCATCTAAGAAGAAAAAGGAAAAGAAAAATGATAGAAATTTGCATGCTTCTTGTTGGGGATATGACTATTTGTGTAAGCCGCCCAGAAGGGGCCGGGTTACGCAAAGAGAGACTCATCAGAAGAAGCCCAAGACCAAGCATGAAGATGGCGGTTAAATAAAGGGTCTAAGGCCCATAGGCGACTTAAGGCCCACAGTGATAAACCGCCATGATAGCATGACTTGTATTATAAGGTAGAATTGACTAGTCACCGAGCCGGACACTGTCTATAAGCCGGCCGGGACTCAGAGGCAGCAGGCGCCAACCCGTGTATAAGGGGGCGACCCATCGCGGCTTAGGGCAAGAAACAACTCCTCGAGAGCCAGGCATAGCGTATCTTGCTCCCTGGTTATCGAAACATCAAGAAATACCAACTCAACTAGACGTAGGCCTTACCTTCACCGTAAGGGGCCGAACTAGTATAACTCTCTCGTGTCCTTTGTCCCGATTAACCCCTTTAAGCTTCCTAGTTGCGATGGCTCCACGACTAAGTCCTTGCAAGAGGACATCTGCCGTGACAATTCCACGACACTTCTAGTGAACATGCGGTAGAAAAACCTTCTGAGAATCATAATGAAGTTTCTATTTATGATGCTGAGACACAATCTGGTAATGAACATCCACCTAGTGATAACGATAGTGATAATAATGTTCATGATTTTCAATTATATAAGGATAAAGACCTGATAATGATGTAGAAATAGAACCTGTTGTTGATCTTGATAACCCACCTCCTAAGAATAAAAGATATGATAAAAGAGATTTCATTGCTAGGAAACATGGTAAGGAGAGAGAACCATTGGTTCAGAAACCCATGCCTTTTCCAACTAAACATTCGAAGAATAAGGATGAAGAAGATTTTGAGCGCTTTGTTGAAATGCTTAGGCCTGTTTTCTTGCATACTCGTTTGACTGATATATTGAAAATGCCTCCATAGGCTAAATACATGAAAGATATTGTCACTTAATAAAAGAAAGATACCTGAAGCTGAAATTTCTACCATGCTTGCAAATTATTCTTTTAAGGGTGGAGTACCTAAGAAGTTAGGAGATCCGGGAATACCAACTATACCATGCTCCATTAAAAAAAGTTATGTCAAAACTGCTTTGTGTGATTTGGGAGCCGATGTTAGTGTTATGCCTTTCTCTTTATATATAATGCTAGATTTGAATAAGCTCACACATACTGAAATATCTTTGGGAATAGTTGATAAATCAACTGCTATACCTATTGGAATTTGTGAGGATGTGCCTGTTGTAGCTGCAAATGTTACTATCTTAACAAACTTTGTTATACTTGATATGCCCGAGGACGACACTATGTTGATCATCGTTGGTAGACCCTTTGCACAGGCTGTTATTGATTGCAACAAAAGCAAGGTTACTTTTCATATCAATGGTAATGAGCATACGGTTTGTTTTCCGAAGAGACAAAGTTTGGTGAATAGTATCAATATTATTGAAAAAGTTTCAACAATCACAATTGGAGGTTTCAAATTTCTCTCTCATTAGTCAAAAAGAAATATGAAACTCTTATTGTTGGGAGATGCATATCCCCGTTGAGGTAACCTAGTGTTATACGAAAATTCTTTGGTTTCAGGTCATTCGAAAATGGTTTGTTAATAAGACCTAATCAACCTTATTAATGGATCCTTTTTGAGGGGCATGTGGTCAATGAATTTAGTAAGCACAACCTAGTATACCCACTATTTACTCTGTGTTATTTAAAGTTAATAAATTAGAAATGCCGTGATTATCCTGTTTTCTGAATCATCATGCAAAAAATGCCCTGAAAATAAAAGTTCCCGGAATGACCTGAAGATTTTGTATGATTTTCTCTACAATGTATAAGAATTTTTGGCACTAAACATACCCCGGGGGTGCACCTATGAGCCACAAGCTCACAAGTGTGCCTAGTGGGCTTGTGGGTCCCACATGGACCCACTCGCTTATCCCAGCCGCCAACTTCCTTCTTCCACCTCCAAAAAAAATCACCATCTACTTCGAACCCGTGTTCTTGCTCATTTGCCTACAAATTTTAATCACCTTGCTCGGAACTCCGTTTCTGAAACTGTTTTGGGGAATTACTCCTTGGTATGTGACTCCTCCAATGGTCTAATTAGTTTTTGTTCTAGTGCTTTATATTTTGCAAATTTTTGCTGCTGTGGTGACCATGTGTTTGAGCTTGCATGTTGAATTTGTATGGTCCAAAGTAGTTTTGATGCATCATATATCTTATAGACACTTGTGGGAGTAGTTTCTATCAATTTTGTTGAGTTTTGTTCACTTTTAATTTGAGGTACTAAAATTTTCAGAATTTTTTCAGAGGAAGAAAAATGTTTAGGGAAATGTTCCAAGGTGGTTCTTCGAGCAAGAGCTCTCCAAGGCTTGCAATACGTGAGTCGGACCTCGAACTGCCACGGGAAGCTCTTGTGCACCCGTGCGAATGGCCATCAGACTCCTTCATGATTCGAGCCAGTATTATGGAGGAGTTTGATATGTACGTGCACAATGCTGGTTTGACGGTCTTCGTGTCAGATAAGTGCCCCAATACTATAATCTCACTGATTCTTTTGTGTGGAAATTTTAATACGTGTCTCATCGCATTTCACATGATGTTATTTTCAACTTATATGAATATCCTTTTTGCATGGACCTCGAGGAATTTAGTTAAGTTTCTAAAATCCCAACTGGGGGACATGCATTGAGCCTCGTAAATCCGATTGCAGTGAATTTCTTATGAAGATTACTAGGGGTGAAACTAGAGGCATAACACAAGCCACCATGGGAAGCATTCATTTTCCCGCTATACATTATTTGCTTTGTTCATAAGCAGATGCATTAATGGTAAACATGACCATAGTCATCTTTGCGCCCCTGATTTGAGCATTCTTAAGAGTGCGGTGTTGATGGATAGACAATTTATCGCAGGGGCCATTGTTGCACGTCTTTTACATAATAATGCCTTGGTTGGTGATTTCTTTGGTGGAATTTATGCTGCTCGCTTAGCTGCTCATCTTGGTGTACCCATTAAAGAAGATGATACCACGTTGCCACCTAGCTTCCTTGATTATAATGGTATGGAGCGTCACTAGTTTCTTGAGAGGAACGACCCACCATTCCGATATATACTATTTATTAACAGGCGTGATGTCTTCCGTATTACTTTGCCTGCTCCTGCCTTCTTTAATGTTTAGGAAAAACAAAGATACTTTATATTTGAGGATGAGGCAGGGGAGTACGAGAGGGTGAAGGAGACAACTCACCTTAATGAGGCAGCCTGCCAAGCTGTGGCAACTGCACTCAGTACAACCCGAACTACGACTACGAGTATTATCCAAGCCACCAAGGGCCATAAGACCAACTTAGGCCAAAAGCCTAAGTTTGGGGGAGTTCGTATTTCTCACCAACATTATGTACAACACTCATTCCGGTTGTCGGTGTTCATCCTTTTTCATTATATATCCATGTTAGTTTTATTTTCGCTTCTTCTTGTGTGTTTGAAAATTTCAAAAATCCAAAAATATTTCGCGCTTCCTTTTGGTTTTTATTTCTTTCTTAGTTGGTTCATAGTATTAACAGAAAATCCCAAAAAGATTTCTCGTTCTTCTTTTGTTTGTTGGGATCTTTCGCGTTCATTCTTCCTTTGCTTTCTTCAGGAAACCAAAAAATCCAAAAATATTTCAGTGTGTTTCTCTGAAATTCTTTTTTTTTCTTTGAGTTTTCGTAAGGAGAAGACCACGATGACCATGTCGAGTGGCTCTCATATGCATTATTGTTGATCTAACAAATAGCCCATAATACCTTGTCTTCTTCTTTGAATAAAATGTTTGCAGACTTCAGCATAGTCCACAACACACTTGCACTATTATTATTTTCACATCATTCAGTCATGCAAGTGAAAGGCAATAATGAAAATGATTTGATGAAGTGATTGCGGCGAAGGAAGGCTGGTATAAACTCCTTTTGTTTTTGTTTTTGTAAATATGATTAGCTCATTGTTGTTGATTCATTATATTGTGAGTAAACATGTTTGTGATGACAATTACAAAGTATAGTTGCTCATGCCATGCTTAAACAACTAGGAGTGGATAATGGTTTATCTTGAGTGTCAACATGCATTAAAATGGTTATGATGTAGTATGCTAGCTACTATGGTATTTGTTAGGACCGAGAGTATGTCGACCAAAGGGGGGGGGGGTGAATGGGAGATTCAAATTTTCTTTCGAAAGCTTTGAAACCTAATTCACACACTACAGCGGAATAGAGTATTGAGAGAAAAGCACTGAATCAGATTTCCTCGTCAGAGGCATATTCATCGAGAAAAGTGTTTACCACAGAGCGATCTTGATGGATAATGGGTTTAACTAAGACGAGGGTATGCAACAAGCAAACTGTAACATCCCAAATTTTCAATTTGGAATGTTATACATTAGGTCATCATGCATATCATATTTTCTCGCATTTTTCCGATCCTAGAGAATTTCACGCAACTCAAGGACCCTCGGAGAGAGTTGGAGATTTTATTATTTTCATATTTGGGTTTTCCCCAAATGCTGAAAATAGGATCATTTGGATTTATTTAATTATCTTCATAAGTTTTTGCTATAAAAAAATAAGAGAGGGAATAATATGACTTTCCCAACATTTAGGAAAAATGAAGATTTAATAAATAAATCAATTTTGGTGTTTGAAAGTTTATTTGCTTTAGGCAAGAAAAAAAATGAGTATTTTAAAAATATGCATTTTGCCCCGTTTTAAAGTTCATTTTGTTCGACTCATTTTTAAGAGTCGGGGAAAATTAATTTTATTTAATTTGGAGTTTGTTTGGTTTTATTTTTTAATTCGTTTCGTTTTTGTTTAAAAAAAAACGCCCTTGCGCTTTGGGCCAAGGGCCCACCAGCCCAACCGAGCCGCCCGCCCAGCCGCCCTCCCCCATCACAAGGCCCCATGGAGGAGCCCACACAAGACGCCGAGTCCGGCTCGGACCAGCGCCGCCGTGCCCCCTTCCCCAAGGCACCACCCTCCTTTATAACCCGAGCCCCCTCTCTCCTCCTCACCTCACGCCGCCCGCCGCTTCCAACCGAGCCGCCGCCGCCGCGCCGTCGCGCCGCCGCCGCCAGCCGCCGCCGCCACCGCCGACCCGCCGCCACCACCCAAGCCTGTCGCCGCCCGCCCCCGAGCCTTCGCCGACGACCTCACCGCACCCCGGTCGGTTTTGTCAAAACCCGATCCGGTTTTCTCGCGTTGTTGGTTTAAAAAAAACCTAGATTGGTTATTTTTTCGGTTTTGTTATTTAGTGAGCGTTCACCGACCCGTTCGTTTCAATGAACGTGTTCGCCGGATTAGATCTGTTAACTAACGTCCGCCGTTTAATCTGTTCGTCGTTTTCTTTTAATCGGATTTAATCCGTTATTTTACGATTCGATTTCGATTCGATTTTCAAATCTGTTTATTTTCTCGCTCGTTTATCGGAATCAGGTGATTCAAGCGCCTGGAGTTTCGTTACAAAACCGCCGTTCCGACTAACCGACTTAAACAAAGTTTTGCTACTGTAAAATTTTGACCTAGTTTCAGATTGCTAAAACCGAGTCGTTCTCTCTCGACTTTCGACTTTCGAGGTTTTGTTTGATTCGATACTTTTGCAACCAGGGTTCTTAAGTTGAACTCTCTGGTTAGATCTTTTATTCGAGATTTCCCTGTGCATTAGATGAGTACTTATTGTATGCTTGTTGTTTGTCTGTGTTAGATCACCCGGAGTGCGCCGCTTGTTACTTCGAATCTCTAGGTCTCGCGGATCATCGAAGAAGGCAAGTAACACTTGATCATACCTTTTCTACTACCCAGTTTTATTGCATTAGATCAAACCCTCAAACACTTGCATGTTTAGGATCTAATTAAATTGTGGGATTGGGAAGTAGACCGAGGTAGTACCTATTACTGTTTTACTTATGAAACCTTGGGAGTTACTTCTCGTTTGCTTATTATGCCATGCTATGCTAGTAGGCGTGTATTGGGTGAGTGAATATCCATGACAGATGTGAGATTGTTAATTAATGGTTTATCTAAGGTGGCAACCTAAACACACATCTGGGTGGATTGAGGCACTGGTTTCTATCAGACTTGCTCAGATTTCTTGGACCGCCCCGGGCTCTAAGGGATCATAAGATTATTCAAACTGGAAACTTCCGTGTGCAGCCACAAGCCAATTATGGGCTCTGGCGTAGTTGACTAAGTTGTGCGAACTCTTACGGGTAGGCTAGCTGATGTAGGGGATGTAGGTTGGTACGGTCTACCCACATGTAAGGTGCTAGCGCTTCGAAAGACTATGTCTCGGTCATCCGTTTCTCAAACACCATGTAGTCACGAGAATCAAGCGGAGGCGATCGAGTCTTGTGGGGAAAAGTTCGCAAACCTCTGCAGAGTGTATAAACTAATCATGATTAGCCGTTTCCCGGTTATGGACGTTTTGAGTATCGGTAATTGAATATCATGTGAGTCTCAACATGTTACTTCTAATAAATGTTATTGGGATTTGATGAGTACTTTTAATTGGGATTGAGGATGCTGTCAACCATTCTCAATGTTTAACAACCACCATGATAGTTAAATAAAATTATTCCTTTGTTGTAGGGAAAAACTAGCTTTATGCAAAAATGTAACTGTAGAGCTTTACCACCAGCCATATATGCATGTAGTATAGGCTTATTCTTTCATTGCTCTCTATGTGTTACATTGCCATATTCCATGTCTTGACCGTTTTGGGCTGCAACTTTCATGTTGCGACTTTTCGAATTTACAGTAAGGTGTTAGGTCGTGGTTCTATACTCGATGATGCCGATGGAGTTGATGGACTCACTTATCTTCCAAGTCTTCCGCTGTTATTATTAGATGGCCTTAAGCCATATTATTGCAATAAGTTCCCTTGTGGACAACGTTGTAATAAGTGTGTGATTGCTACTCTACTATAAATCCTTCGAAGTACTGTGTGGTGTCAGCATTACTGATCCAGGGATGACACTGAGCACAGAGACTTGATCCATTCGGGTCTGGTCGCTACACAAACAGGTGTAACAGAATGAAACACAACATACCTGAAACTGAAGGAAATGCAATTGAAGGGTTACACAAGATAACAAGGATACAAACTAACAATGTAGGAATAAAGACAAGGATAATGAAAGTATTTGACATGACAACACATGATGAACAACAGAGAACAAAACAATGATCAGAGAATCTAATGGCACAGAGCACGAAAGAAAAACTACTGAATGAAATGCAGTAGAATAGATACAACCAGTGGTGCTCGATGGCGACAAGAGATTTGGTAGATCAGTTCACCCTTCTGCCAAAGGGCTACGTCTGGTTGGAGGGGCTGTGACTTAACACGGAAGATAAACTCTCTTCACCCTATTCTCCCTCAACACAGAGCTGGTCAGACTCAGGTTGATTTCACTCGGGCACTACTGCAGGATGCTGCTAATGCGACACTACGATCAGAGACCCTTCGAGAAACTGTGTGCGATCCATAATCGCTAACGGTGTTGTATGAAAACCGTCAGAAATGTGTAAAATGTTTGCGATGACGGATGCATCAAACACGGTTCAGGTTTTAGTTGCGTGTGCGATGAAGGGCATACGGTTCAGTTCAATGAACTTTTTGTGATGAGGAGGAACAAAATAAACGGGCAGCCAGATGGAGGTGTGTGCTACACACCATACGGTTCACTCGGATGAACTGTTTGTGATTAGGCAACACAAAAGAAACGGTCAGCCAGATCAAAGGTGTGTGTGATGTACAGCATACGGTTCACTCGGATGAACTGTTTGTGATTAGGCAAGAGAACATAAACGGTTCAATATAACAAGATGTGTGTGATACGCGGCAAATAGGTCTGTAATCCGAAATGTGTGCGAAGACCGATAATAACACAGACGATTGCCTCTAATAAGACGTATGTGATATGCTCTGTCTACACAACATCTATTGGCCATTGTGGGACGGGCGGTCATCCGGATACGCCATAAGGATGCGAAGAGGCATTCCTATCAGCAAGGACTAGCTGTTCCACCAGTAGCTTATGTAAGAAAACTATCAAGTTAAGTGTGCTCAAGCTGGAGCAGCCATCGGATGGGTGACTGGATGGGAAGTTGTGTCGATGTTAAATTAGGTGATGGGATGGGTCATTTCGGTCAAATGACCGAAATGCCCCATTCCCTCAACTAATTTAACCTCGAGGTCCTTGTTTTTATTTTATTTTTATTTTTTAACACATGTTAAAGAAGGTCTACGCATTACTTTTTGACAATGCGCGATACGTGGCATACTGTTGATCCATCCGACCTATTTGTGATGGAATAGGCCGTGTGTGTTGTGGGCAAACGCTTGCTAGTATTCAACCGTTTGGGATTGATGAATTCACCACCGACAGGATCCCTAGTGTGGTCCGTGTTCATCTGATCATCATCTACTTCTTGTGCTAGCTTGATGCTAAGTTTCCATTAATTGATGGCTTTTTATGAACACGCCACCGTTTCCCGCCATTTCCTCACCTGTTTCCCGCCACCCTGCTATATTGCGCATAGGGGGCGCGCGGTGCACGGAGGCGACAAGCACAACATGTAGCACATCCACCTTTTCCAAGCTTGCCAACCCACCAAAGCGCCGCCTCTGCCATCAACCTCGTCGACAAGAAAAACGAGCAGGCGCCACGGCGCGTCGAGGCCGAGGCGCTCCCCGGCAACGCGATGGACGACGCTGTGATGCGCGTCATCGCCAGGGTTGAGCAGACCTTTGGCGCATGGCGCTTGAGCGCCCTGGATCAAGATAGGCATGTCAGCACCGACAGGCTGCAGCTCGCTGCACAACATGATCGATGGCGCGCTGCTGAGAAAGCTAGGCACGTCCGCGCCGATAGGCTGCAGCTCGCCGCATGGCGAGACCGTTGGAGCGCAGCAGAGCGAGAGGCGCGGCGCGGCGCACAGCAAGAGCGGATCCTTCGGTGCTTGCCTACTGTCGACACGACGTCACAGCTGGGTACATGTCCCGTCAGTACCCCTACTCCTCGCCAGGAGTGGGAAGACACCCTCAGCGACGTACTTGCACCAGATGTCGGCCACACCGTACTTGCACCGGACGCCCGCCGCATCGTTCGCATGGGTGCCGCCATTCGCCTTGTCCGCCGCCCGGTGGATGCCAACGCGCTGGTCCGTAGGCTCGACCGCCTCCTTGGCCCAGTGTCCACACAGGTGCGATGAAGAACATGGCCGTCGCATCCTCGAGCTGGTGATCTCCGATGTAATAGCCAACTTGGAGCTCGAGATCGCGCTCCTGATGTACCGCGAGCGTGTCGACCACTTGGAAAAACGCCTGCACGAATTCAGGCAGAGCCAAGAGCTACCCTAGGCAAGGGCTGCTGGTCATGGTCTCATGGACGCGTTTTATGTTGAAAAGTTGTTTCGACGTGGATAGCTTTGTATTCACAACAACCATAGTATTGCTCTGTTTATTGCTCTGTTTCAATGTGTGTACTTTGTTTTCCATTCTTATATGTTCGGTTTCAATGTGTGTATATACGCTTTCCATTTTGTATATCCGGATGATAATAGCTAGATTCAAATTAGTATACAAAACAGATAGAAAATGGAATTCATAATATATATATATATATATATATATATATATATATATATATATATATATATATATATATATATATATATATCACATATACATGATGATACTTAACTACTAGGTACAATGCATAAAATTGAAAACAAACAATACTAAAACTAATAATCCCTCCAGGGCCAGATTCAGCTCCTCGCTTGCCAGCTCCACAGTGTGCGGTGTCTTCATGATCTTGAGGCAGTACTCAACTCCTCCGCCTGCAGCGTTTGACGTGCCGATCTGCCTCTTGTCATGGCGGCAGCCGCCCGATCTTTCCATTTCATTGGGCGCCCACCGGAGCTCCTCGTCGGTGGCGCGCTGGAGCTTATCAACCCACCTCCACGCAGCGACGAGGCGCCAAGTGCCTATGACCTTCCTCGCGAAGTACTCGTCTTTGTACAACTCCTCGACACGACGACGCGCCCGCCCCCAAAGCTCCGCCGCCTCCTTTTTCCAGGCGACATCACGGGCTTCACAGGCCGCCTGGTACCTGGCTTCCTCCTCCGCCATCTCCTTCTTGAACGCCACTTGCCCGGCATTCTCAGCCGGCGGCAGCGACTTCCACAGACAAAGATTGTACTGGCCCCAAAAACCAATCCAAAGTTGGGGGGTCTGGCGCAACCTTGTCAGGCGGCACGTAGGGGTCCTCGTCGCTGCTAATCGAGTGAGCGTCCTCAGGGGGCGGCGAATCCTCTTCGGCGCGTGGGCAGACAGGCGGCGCCATGGCAGAGATTTGAGAGAGGGAGAGGGCGACCGAGGGGAGGATGTAGATGAGAATGCAGGCGGGACGACATGAGCAAGGTAGTATTTATTGGCGGCCGAAATCTAGATCGACGGGGACAGTACACACGCCGGTCGCCGGAATTTACAAGTATTGTAGTTTGAATTACACACAATTCCCGCAACAAATCCGTGTGTGAACATAATAACTGACGGTTTCCAATACATAACCGTGTCTGATTAATGACCACCGCCAATCACCTACCAAACCTCGAGCCGCGAGATAGAGTGCCAATCGTGTGGGGGCCAGTTGTCTTGCCAGATCTTTACGTTTTCTTTTTTGAACACCAGATATTTACATCATCTAATGATTTTTTAACTCGCACACAAGTACACAAAATATGATTTTTCAAAACATTTTGGTTAGGCGTTGCATGTAGATGTAGTTCAAATTTGAATAACGGTCATTAAATGGTTAGAAAATCACTTAAATTTCTTTAGAAGGTCAAATGTGTCGGATGTGGGGTTCCGGCAAATCCTTAAGGTTCGAACACTGCGGTGCGCGCGAAGTCTTTCCCTCCTACCGATCTACGCCCTAGCTCGCTAAGATCTCGCGGACGAACTTGACGAACTCGCAACACAGAAAGACACGAGGTTTATACTGGTTCAGGCCACCATTGTGGTGTAACACCCTACTCCAGTGTGGTGGTCGTGGATTGCCTCTTGGGATGATGATGAGCAGTACAAGGGAAGAACAGCCTCCTGAGGTTGTGGTGTTCTTGTTGCTAGGCTCTCGATCGGGTTGGATCAAGATAAGATCAGATCCCCTCCTACTATGGTGGCTAGCTCTACTTATATAGGCCCTGGTCCTCCTCCCAAATATCGAGCGGGAAGGGAGCCAACAACGGCGGGCAAATTTGAAGGGGGATAGCTAGTACAAGCTATCCTCACAAAAGCGGTCTTCGCTTGCGAAAAGCTCTGGTGGTGACGCCTTCTTGGGATCCACGGTGACCTTCGTCTTGCCGTCCTCCTGGTCTTGGTCTTGTTGCACCAATATAGCAACCTTTGCCTGATGCCTCGGCACTCTTCGCCTGCTCTGGCCTCCTTAGCACCAAAGAGGAAATAAGGACACTACGCGCGCTGGCGCCCGCCTGGTGCCGTTCGTCATGGCTCATGTCACGGGAGCCTCGTGAGGTTTGCCTCGCCTTGATATCTCCGCTCCTCGTGAGCCTGCCTGGCTAGGCCACTCCAGAGGAGGTCTTGCGTCATCTGCCTCGCGAAGCTCGGACCCTCGCGTGGGTCTTGGATGCCTTGTTGATGAAGACGGGCCGTACGGCCTGCTGGCTTAGCCACGCTGTGGGTCGCAGGTAGGCAAGTCTGGGGACCCCCGTTCCCAGAACACCGATAGTAGCCCCCGGGCCCAAGGTGCGCTCGGGCTTGGCTTCACGGCGAAGCCAGGGTTCAAGTTCGGAGCACCGCGGGCCCCAAGAGCCTGCTCCCTCGGTCGACGCATGGCGGTTGATTGGACGTGGGCGTCTTTGCTTCCCCACGCTGCCCTTGAATCTGCCTGGCTACGGGGCCCTCGCATCTTATGCATTTATTCTTCCTTCGCCCACGCCTGGCTCTTCCAATCTCCCTGCTTCCTCGAGGCCCTGCTTTGCGCTTCCAATCTAACTTGCGCTCCGCCTGCCCCATCGCCATGGCGCCGAAACAAGCTGCAAAGGGGAAGAAACCCCTGTCTCCGCCAACTGCATCTCCGTCCTTCGCGCCTGCTCTCAGCCGGTCTCGGGTGCTCAACGACGAGGCCATGGACAAGGTGCGTCCGATGCTTGCTTCCAGTTTCAACGAGTGGGGGGAGACGGTGGCTTGGCCTGCGACTCGCACCCGCACGGCTCTGGCGGCCACCAAAGTCCCAATCTTCATAGATGCCCTCTGGGCTGGCCTGATTCCTCCATTCTCTGCCTTCTTCAGTGCGGTGCTTGAGCATTATCAGATACACATGCTGGATCTTGACCCTCAGTCTGTGACTCTTCTCGCCGTCTTCACCTTCGTGTGCGAAGCCATGGATGGCATAGCCCCTTCTGTGGCCCTCCTTCGCCATTTCTTCTCATTGCATCTGACTGACCCCCAACAAAGCTCGGGATGCGTGAGCTTCAATGCCGTGGCTACGACGGCGGGCGAGGGGATCGAATTCGAGCTTCCTCCATCCATGAGAGAATTCCGGACACGATGGGTGTTCATAATGCCGGCGTGCTCAATCCTCTACTCCAGGCTCTGTCGGGGCCCGCTGTTCCTAACTCCGGCTGGAGCCATCAGCGGCTCACGAGCCCCCGCCTTGCCCACGTTGCTGAAAGACCGCGGCGTAACTGCATCGATCGTGGTGAAAGAATTTGTCAAACTCCGGGTTGCTCCGCTTTAGCGCCATTCTCGCCCAATGTGGACCTTGCTCAACAGCCAGGAACGCATGAGGTTCCAGGAGTCTGGGCTCCTCCTTGGAACGCGACAAACAGTGCTCAAGGTCCTAACGGGTGTCCTCTTGCCGGCCGAACTGCATGGGAAGAACTATTTGCTGTACCACTGCAAGAACAAGGATGAATTTGAAGAGAACATGGCTCTCTTTGATGAGTGGGGGCCACGACCGATTGACCTGGTGGGGCCCCGTGAGAACCCCGTTGATGTCTACTACACAACCTTCTTCTTGTAGACGTTGTTGGGCCTCCAAGTGCAGAGGTTTGTAGGACAGTAGCAAATTTCCCTCAAGTGGATGACCTAAGGTTTATCAATCCGTGGGAGGCGTAGGATGAAGATGGTCTCTCTCAAACAACCCTGCAACCAAATAACAAAGAGTCTCTTGTGTCCCCAACACACCCAATACAATTGTAAATTGTATAGGTGCACTAGTTCGGCGAAGAGATGGTGATACAAGTGCAATATGGATGGTAGATATAGGTTTTTGTAAACTGAAAATATAAAAACAGCAAGGTAGCAAGCGATAAAAGTGAGCACAAACAGTATTGCAATTATAGGAAACAAGGCCTAGGGTTCATACTTTCACTAGTGCAAGTTCTCTCAACAATAATAACATAATTGTATCATATAACTATCCCTCAACATGCAACAAAGAGTCACTCCAAAGTCACTAATAGCGGAGAACAAACGAATAGATTATTGTAGGGAACGAAACCACCTCAAAGTTATTCTTCCAATCAATCCGTTGGGCTATTCCTATAAGTGTCACAAACAGCCCTAGAGTTCGTACTAGAATAACACCTTAAGACCATAATCAACCAAAACCCTAATGTCACCTAGATACTCCAATGTCACCTCAAGTATCCGTGGGTATGATTATACGATATGCATCACACAATCTTAGATTCATCTATTCAACCAACACATAGAACCTCAAAGAGTGCCCCAAAGTTTCTACCGGAGAATCACGACGAAAACGTGTGCCAAGCCCTATGCATAGGTTCATGGGCGGAACCCGCAAGTTGATCACCAAAACACATCAAGTGAATCACGTGATATCCCATTGTCACCACAGATACGCACGGCAAGACATACATCAAGTGTTCTCAAATCATTAAAGACTCAATCCGATAAGATTACTTCAAAGGGAAAACTCAATCCATTACAAGAGAGAAGAGGGCGAGAAGAAACATAAGATCCAACTATAATAGCAAAGCTCGCGATACATCAAGATCGTGCCAAATCAAGAACACGAGAGAGAGAGATCAAACACATAGCTACTGGTACATACCCTCAACCCGAGGGTGGACTACTCCCTCCTCGTCATGGAGAGCGCCGGATGATGAAGATGGCCACGGTGAGGTTCCCCCCCAGGCAGGTGCGGAACAGGTCCCGATTGACTTTTGGTGGCTAGGCTTGCTTGCGGCGGAACCTCGATCTATTCTCCGTTCGGAAGTTTTAGGGTGCGTGAGTATATATGGGTGCCGGAAATGCGTCGGTGGAGCTTGGGGCCCCACGAGGCAGGGGGCGCGCCCTAGGGGGGTGGGCGCGCCCCCACCCTCGTGAGAAACTCCCTTATCTCCTGACGTGGGGTCCAAGTCCATCTGGTAGCTTTCTTCCAAAAATAACTTCTCCAGTTGATTTCGTTCCGTTTGACTCGTTTGATATTCCTTTTCTTCAAACACTGAAATAGGCAAAAACAAGAAATCTGGCTGGGCCTCCGATTAATACGTTAGTCCCAAAATAATATAAAAGTGGAAAATAAAGCCCAATATTGCCCAAAACAGTAGATAATATAGCATGGAGCAATAAAAAATTATAGATACGTTGGAGACGTATCAAGCATCCCCAAGCTTAATTCCTGCTCGTCCTCGAGTAGGTAAATGATAAAAAATATAATTTTTGATGTGGAATGCTAGTTGGCATAATTTCAATGTAATTCTTCTTAATTGTGGTATGAATATTCAGATCCGAAGGATTCAATACAAAAGTTCATATTGACATAAAAATAATAATACTTCAAGCATACTAACTAAGCAATTATGTCTTCTCAAAATAACATGGCCAAAGAAAGTTCATCCCTACAAAATCATATAGTTTAGTCATGCTCCATTTTCGTCACACAAGAATGCTCTCATCATGCACAACCCCGATGACAAGCCAAGCAATTGTTTCATACTCTAGTAATCTCAAACTTATAAACTTTCACGCAATACATGAGCGCAAGCTATGGATATAGCACTATGGGTGGAATAGAATATGATGATGGGGGTTATGTGGAGAAGACAAAAAAGGAGAAGATCTCACATCAACGAGGCTAATCAATGAGCTATGGAGATGCCCATCGATTGATGTTAATGCGAGGAGTAGGGATTGCCATGCAACGGATGCGCTAGAGCTATAAATGTATGAAAGCTCAACAAAAGAAACTAAGTGGGTGTGCATCCAACTTGCTTGCTCACGAAGACCTAGGGAACTTGAGGAGGCCCATCGTTGGAATATACAAGCCAAGTTCTATAATAAAAAATTCCCACTAGTATATGAAAGTGACAAAACAAGAGACTCTCTATCATAAAGATCATGGTGCTACTTTGAGCACAAGTGTGGCAAAGGATAGTAACATTGTCCCTTCTCTCTTTTTCTCTCATTTCATTTTTTTCTTTTTTTCTTTTTTTCCCCTTTTTTTTGGGCCTTCTCTTTTTTTATGGCCTTTCTTTTTTTATTCCTCACTTGGGACAATGCTCTAGAATGATGATCATCACACTTCTATTTATTTACAACTCAATGATTACAACTCGATACTAGAACAAAGTATGACTCTATATGAATGCGTCCGGCGGTGTACCGGGATATGCAATGAATCAAGAGTGACATGTATGAAAGTATCATGAACGGTGGCTTTGCCACAAATACTATGTCAACTACATGATCATGCTAAGCAATATGACAATGATGAATGTGTCATGATGAACGGAATGGTGGAAAGTTGCATGGCAATATATCTCGGAATGGATATGGAAATGCCATAATAGGTAGGTATGGTGGCTGTTTTTAGGAAGATATAAGGAGGTTTATGTGTGAAAGAGCGTATCATATCACGAGGTTTGGATGCACCGAAGTTTGCACCAACTCTCAATGTGAGAAAGGGAAATGCACGGCATCAAGAGGCTAGCAATGATGGAAGGGTGAGAGTGCGTATAATCCATGGACTCAACATTAGTCATAAAGAACTCACATACTTATTGCAAAAATCTACAATCCATCGAAAACCAAAGCACTACGAGCATGCTCCTAGGGGGATAGATTGGTAGGAAAAGACCATCGCTCGTCCCCGACCGCCACTCATAAGGAGGACAATCAAAGAACACCTCATGTTTCAAATTTGTTACATAACGTTTACCATACGTGCATGCTACGGGACTTGCAAACTTCAACACAAGCATTTCTCAAATTCACAACTACTCAACTAGCACGACTTTGATATTACTACCTCCATATCTCAAAACAATCATCAAGCATCAAACTTCTCTTAGTATTCAACACACTCATAAGAATTCTTACAAATCTTGTATGCTTAGCAAATAGGATTATTAAGCAAATTACCATGCTATTTAAGACTCTCAAAATAATATAAGTGAAGCATGAGAGATCAATAGTTTCTATAACAAATCCACCACCGTGCTCTAAAAGATATAAGTGAAGCACTAGAGCAAACAACAAACTACTCCGAAAGATATAAGTGAAGACCAATGAGTAGTCAAATAATTATGCAACTATGTGAAGACTCTCTAACATTTAAGAATTTCAGATCTTGATACTTTATTCAAACAGCAAGCAAAGCTAAATAAAATAAAACGACGCTCCAAGCAAAACACATATCATGTGGTGAATAAAAATATAGCTCCAAGTAAAGTTACCGATGAACGAAGACGAAAGAGGGGATGCCACCCGGGGCATCCCCAAGCTTAGACGCTTTTTTATCCTTGAATATTACCTTGGGGTGCCTTGGGAATCCCCAAGCTTAGGCTCTTTCCACTCCTTATTCCATAGTCAATCGAATCTTTACCCAAAACTTGAAAACTTCACAACACAAAACTTAACAGAAAACTCGTGAGCTCCGTTAGCGAAAGAAAACAAAACACCACTTCATGGTACTGTAATGAACTCATTATTTATTTATATTGGTGTTACCCCTACTGTATTCAAACTTATCTATGGTTCATACCCTCTGATATTACTCATAGATTCATCAAAATAAGCAAACAACACATAGAAAACAGAATCTGTCAAAAACAGAACAGTCTGTAGTAATCTGTAACTAACGCAAGCTTCTGGAACTCAAAAAATTCTAAAATAAATTGGTGGACCTGAGGAATTTGTCTAGTAATCATCTGCAAAAAGAATCAACTAAATAGCACTCTCCAGTAAAAAGTTGAAGCTAATCTCGTGAGCGCTAAAGTTTCTGTTTTTTACAGCATGATCATAAATTCTTCACCCAAGTCTTCCCAAAGGTTCTACTTGGCACAAACACTAATTAAAACACAAAACCACATCTAAACAGAAGCTAGATGGATTATTTATTACTAAACAGAAACAAAAATCAAGAAACTAAAATAAAATTGGGTTGCCTCCCAACAAGCGCTATCGTTTAACGCTCCTAGCTAGGCATGATGATTTCAATGATGCTCACATAAAAGATAAGAATTGAAACATAAAGAGAGCATCATGAAGAATATGACTAGCACATTTAAGTCTAACCCACTTCCTATGCATAGGGATTTTGTGAGCAAACAACTTATCGTAACAAGAATCAACTTGCATAGGAAGGTAAAACAAGCATAACTTCAAAACTTTAAGCACATAGAGAGGAAACATGATATTATTGCAATATGTAGAAGCATATGTTCCTCCCTCATAATAATTTTCAGTAGCATCATGAGTGAATTCAACAATGTAACCAGCACCTAAATCATTCTTTTCATGATCTACTAGCATAGAAATTTTATTACTCTCCACATAAGCAAAATTCTTCTCATTATAGTGGGAGTATCATAAGAGACATGAATACTATATATTGTTTCCATATTAAAAGAGTAATGTTCAGAGAAAGGGTACTCATAATCATGACAAGTTTTATAAATACAATCATCACTACTCTTTATAGCATAAGTTTCATCACAATAATCATCATAAGTAGCAACTTTGTTCTCATCATAATCGATTGAAACCTCTTCCGAAATAGTGGATACATCACTAAATAAAGTCAAATGTTATAAGATTCAACATCCTCCAATATTGTGGGATCACTACTTCCTAAAGTTGACACTCTTCCAAACCCACTTTCATCAATATAATCATCATAGGTAGAAGGCATGCTATCGTCATAACAACTTTGCATATCAAAACATGGAAGGCTAAAAATATCATCATTATTAAACATAGCATCCCAAGCTGGGGACAAACATTAATTGCAGCAAATATATTCTCAAAAACATCATCTTCATCAAACATAGCTTCCAAGCTTGGGCCTTTGCATATCATTAGCATCATGGATATTCAAGGAATTCATACTAACAACATTGCAATCATGCTCATCATTCACATATTTAGTGCCAAGCATTTTAATGCATTCTTCTTCTAACAATTTGGCACAATTTTCCTTTCCATCATACTCATGAAAGATATTAAAAAGATGAAGCGTATGTGGCAAACTCAATTCCATTTTTTTGTAGTTTTCTTTTATAAACTAAACTAGTGCTAAAGCAAGAAACAAAAAGATTCAATTGCAAGATCTAAAGATATACCTTCAAGCACTCACCTCCCCGGCAACGGTGTCAGAAAAGATCTTAGTTGACGGGATGTGAGCGCCGCTTACCTAGCCTCCCCGGCAACGGCGCCAGAAAAGAGCTTGATGTCTACTACACAACCTTCTTCTTGTAGACGTTGTTGGGCCTCCAAGTGCAGAGGTTTGTAGGACAGTAGCAAATTTCCCTCAAGTGGATGACCTAAGGTTTATCAATCCGTGGGAGGCGTAGGATGAAGATGGTCTCTCTCAAACAACCCTGCAACCAAATAACATAGAGTCTCTTGTGTCCCCAACACACCCAATACAATGGTAAATTGTATAGGTGCACTAGTTCGACGAAGTGATGGTGATACAAGTGCAATATGGATGGTAGATATAGGTTTTTGTAAACTGAAAATATAAAAACAGCAAGGTAGCAAGTGATAATAGTGAGCACAAACAGTATTGCAATGATAGGAAACAAGGCCTAGGGTTCATACTTTCACTAGTGCAAGTTCTCTCAACAATAATAACATAATTGGATCATATAAATATCCCTCAACATGCAACAAAGAGTCACTCCAAAGTCACTAATAGCGGAGAACAAACGAAGAGATTATTTTATGGTACGAAACCACCTAAAAGTTATTCTTCCAATCAATCCGTTGGGCTATTCCTATAAGTGTCACAAACAGCCCTAGAGTTCGTACTAGAATAACACCTTAAGACAAAAATCAACCAAAACCCTAATGTCACCTAGATACTCCAATGTCACCTCAAGTATCCGAGGGTATGATTATACGATATGCATCACACAATCTCAGATTCATCTATTCAACCAACACATAGAACCTCAAAGAGTGCCCCAAAGTTTCTACCGGGAGAATCACGATTTAAAACGTGTGCCAACCCCTATGCATAGGTTCATGGGTGGAACCCGCAAGTTGATCACCAAAACATACATCAAGTGAATCACGTGATATCCCATTGTCACCACAGATACGCACGGCAAGACATACATCAAGTGTTCTCAAATCATTAAAGACTCAATCCGATAAGATTACTTCAAAGAGAAAACTCAATCCATTACAAGAGATAAGATGGGGAGAAGAAACATAAGATCCAACTATAATAGCAAAGCTCGCGATACATCAAGATCGTGCCAAATCAAGAACACAAGAGAAAGAGAGAGAGATCAAACACATAGCTACTGGTACATACCCTCAGCCCCGAGGGTGAACTACTCCCTCCTCGTCATGGAGAGCGTCGGGATAGTGAAGATGGCCACCGGTGAGGGTACCCCCCTCTGGTAGGGTGTCGGAACAGGGTCCCGATTGACTTTTGGTGGCTACAGAGGCTTGCAGCGGTGGCACTCCCGATCTATTCTCCGTTCTGGAAGTTTTAGGGTACGTGAGTATATATGGGTGCAGGAAGTACGTCGGTGGAGCTTCAAGGGCCCCACGAGGCAGGGGCGCGCCCTAGGGGGGTGGGCGCGCCCCCACCCTCGTGAGCACCTCCCTTATCTCCTGACGTGGGGTCCAAGTCCATCCGGTAGCTTTCCTTCCAAAAATAACTTCTCCAGTTTATTTCGTTCCGTTTCGACTCATTTTGATATTCCTTTTCTTCGAACCATTGAAATAGGCAAAAATTTGCAAATCTCGGCTGGGCCTCCGGTTAATAGGTTAGTCCCAAAAATAATATAAAAGTGGAAAATAAAGCCTAATATTGCCCAAAACAGTAGATAATATAGCATGGAGCAATCAAAAATTATAGATACGTTGGAGACGTATCACCCGTCGTCGTGGTTCCCCTCCTCGCCGTTGGCGTCGAGCCCACCCCAAGTGATGGTGTCGGTGAGCGAGCTCCGACGGGGGCCGGTGGCTCGAGTGCTGAGGAGCGCCTGCTGAATAGTGATCCTGGGGCATCGTCCTCGGGAGCCTGCGACCCTCCTCGTGAGGCGTCGGTTGCTGGAGAGGCGCGGCATGCGGTTCCTGAGGTCAAGGCTCCAGGACCTTCGGGAAGCGGTGGTGAGACGGCGCCCGGTCGTTCGTCGCAATCGGGCACCCCCGCAGACATCCTTCCGAGCCCTTCTTTGCCCCCGCCGCGCACCGGTCGTCACGTCCAGCGCTTCGGTCGCCTTTGTGTGGACTTCGAGGAGCTCCGCAAGAGCTAGCAGCAACAATACCTTCGGGCCATTGAAGCGAAGGAAGTATATCGCCGTTGACGTGTAAGTGTCGCACTGCCATGGCTTATTGCACGTTGTCTTCATCTCCTGACGCCAGTCTTTCAGGGCTCCTTCCATCGAGGCTGCTGCATCTCCTGAGAAACGACCTCCTCCTTCCTCAACTCTTCCACCGGCCTCGAGCGCTCCGAGTCCGCTTGCCGCCCCTGGAGCAGGGTTGGTTGAAGGGGCACTCCTGCCTTCTTGGCGTGCCAAACCTGCGGCCTTCTCGCTCCTCCCCCCCGGTTTGGCGTGGAGCTTGGCAGGCGTGCCCAAGACTCCTCCGCTGGTCATGGACGGCAATTTATTGGCTTTGATCTTCGGCTCCTCTTCAAGCAGTGGGCCCCGATCAGCTTGGGCTCCTCGCGAGGACCGGTTGACGTCAGGCTCGGCGTCAGCCTCCAGCCCCCTGCCTGGAGGGGGCGCACCACTCGGCGCCACGCCCGCAGCCCCCGAGGCGGAGGACGAGGTGGGCCGAGCGTTTGAGCTCGAGCGCGGGCGGAGCATGGTTCGTCACGGGCTCTTCCAGGAGGCGATGGGTGCAATGTGCCGACTTGGTGAAGAGCTCGCGATTGTCGATTCGCGTCTTGAGACTGAAGGTCTCCGGTTGGCGGAGGAACGACGCAAGCTGAAGGTGGCCATCAACCTTGGCCGCTATCAGCGTGACCTTGAGAACACGAAGGCCGAGGCATCTCTCAAGGTTTCCCATGAAGCCCACTCACGAGCCTTGGACGAGGCTCGCAAGGCTGACCGCCGCCGCGAGGCTGCGGAGAAGCGCGCGTGGGATCTCCAGGCCTGGAGCGCGTCTCTTGAGCAGCAGGTGGAGGCGCGCAGGGCCGCTCTTGCGTTGCTGAGGGGGACGCCCGCGGAGGAAGAGGAGGTCCGGAAGCGTGAGGAGGCGCTGACCCTGGAGGTCGTGGAGCGCAGCCTCGAGCTCGAGCAACTGGAGACGAGGGAGCGTCAAGTTGCCCAAGCAGAAGATGCCGTCGGGGCTCGCGAGGCCAGAGTCAAGGAGGAGGTTGATCGCCGGGTGGCTGAGGTTCGCGCATATCTGGAGGGTAGGTATGACCTGAAGCTGAAGCTCGCAGGTGCGGAGGATGAGGGCAGGGCCGCTGCCCTCAGGCCCGGGTTGGATGAGGCTGAGAGGCGTGTGGAAGCCACGGCCGCCTCCCTGGTTACGGTGCAGGCGGACTTGGCCTCCGCCCGCGCCGAGCTGCGTTCCCTCCGGAGGCGGGTTGATGACGCAGAGGCCGTCGCGGTGCAAAACACGGAGGAAGTGCTCCAGCGACGAACACTGGAGCGTGAGCATGCCCCGATGCTTCAGGATCTCCGGAACAGGGCCAATATCGCCCTGAGCCATATTTGCGACGTGGAGGCGCCAACCCCTCACTTGAATGATTATGCCAGCCACCTGACCTTCTTCACCGAGGTGGTGACGCGCCTGGAGGCTCGATCTGCCAGAGCTCGCCAGCTTGTGGAGGAAAGGGGTCATGGCCTGCTCGAGCGCGCTTTCTCCCGTGTCTTCAACCACCTCCTGAATGCCGACCCAACTTTGATTTTGACGCCGCCATCACCCCCGTACCCACGGCTGTCCGGGGCGACCTAGCGCGTTGGGTTGTGGACAATGTGGACGCGTTGGTCAGATCCTTCACTTCGGAGGATGACGCGGTGGTGGTCGTTGCAGACGAAGGCGACGTGGTTGACGACGGCGACGGGGGCGTCGCCGATGGCGCCGACGATGCCGATGAAGACGACGACGACGCGAGTGACGCATCCGCGGGTGACACAGCGAGCGACATTTCTGGCCGATCCCTTGTTCTCCTGTCATTTCATCCTGCGCACAAACTCGGGCGTGGCCCTTAGAAAACTTGTAAGAGCATTTTGAGAGGGTGAGCCCCTCATGTAAGCAAACTGTAGTTTTTACTTTCCTATGCAATGCGAGTTTGTGTCTTCGTGAGCTCATGAATCCGGGTGCGAGTCCTCTGTCGTGGTTTACCTTAGTCAGTGCTAGCTTTGAGCTGGGTCGCGACGCGTCGAGTTTCTGGGAACCCTGTGGAGCTCGTCGCCCCGTCAGAAGGGGCCCACTAGAGGTGAGTACCAGTTGTAGTGCTAGCACGCACTTGGCGTGCGCGCTTCGCGATGCCCCGTTCGCGAGTACTCGTGAGGGGAAAGCGACGGACATGAGTCCCAGACAAAACGAGGTTCAGAAGGCAAGAAATTGCTTGAACGAGAAAAGGCTCCCCCCGCGCGCATCAATAAAACTCAACTTCAACTCAAATCCAGATCCAGAAAGCAAAGGTACAGAGAAAGAGATCCAAAGCAAAAGGCCGCGTCCGACACCTAGTCTAATCTTCTGGTCTTCAAGTCTTCTCACCAGCGCGGAGCTAAGTGCTGCCACTAGGCGTGGGAGGGAGCCCCAGGGCCTGAGGCCGGCACCCCTGAGACTCCGGGGCGTGTACAGCCCCAACTCATTATTACGTGAGAGTGTCACGGGTGGCGAGCTTCACAGGCACCGGGCCTTCTTCACAGGTACTGGCCTTGCTTCATATCGCCAGATGAGGGCCCCGCCTTGCGCCACCCTTAACCTCCTCTGTGCCGACCGATCACCAGGACGACACAAAGGAGGGAAAGAGGACGCCAGCGGTTCCCTCGACGACCATAGGTCCTCTGCCGGGGGAAGGGTCGTCGAAGCCTCCCCGGTAGAGGGCCTACCTCCGCGTGTCCCCTGGCTTCGCGCGCCGTGGGGAGGGGCCTGGCTCTCGACCCCTCTCTTCCAGCCCCAATGCGATTCCCCTGGCTGCAGGGAGGCCGTCGGGCTAGGACCGCTGGCCCTTGCGGTGATCTGTTCCTCCTGCGACTCATGGTTAGCGTATGCTTGCTCCTGAGGGATTAGGGGTACCTTGTAGTTGCCGTTGCCGGCGCGATCGTCGTGGTTCTCCACTGGTTCTTGAAAGGCTTCGGCTCCTAACGCCCCCGCTTCCCAATCTTCTCCAAGGAATGAGCCGGGGTCGTCCTCCTGGTCCATCATGTGGGGCACGT
Source organism: Aegilops longissima (assembly GCA_021605205.1). NCBI lineage: Eukaryota > Viridiplantae > Streptophyta > Magnoliopsida > Poales > Poaceae > Aegilops > Aegilops longissima. The sequence continues at coordinate 255,186,626 of CM038680.1, forward strand.
AGGCTTCCGGGGCCGTCACCCCGAACGCCTCGCTGTAGTGTCCCACGCTCCATGTTGCTCGGCCCAGGGCGGCGTCTTGAGGATGGTACGGTACCCGTCCTGGACCATGGGGGGCGACGCTTGCGCCCATGCTTGCCGCGTGCGGCATGGGGGCGGCAGAGCCCCCTGCACCGCTGACCGCGCTGATGTTGATTAAGCCCCCGGGCATGGCCGATGGCGCGCGGTTGTGGTGAGGCCCGTCGTGTGGCCCTGCGGTGGCCTGAGGAGGGAGTCGATAGCAGAAGGGCGATGCTCCCGACGCTGCTGCATCCAGCAGCTCGGCAACGCGCTCCAGCAGTGCATCCCGGCCGCTCTCCATCAGCCTGCATCGCAGCAGCTCCCTCGCCACCGTGAGTGCCGCCCGCATGTTTGCTTGCTCCCGTCGCGAGTGCGGTGCCGTTGCTGCGGCATGACTAGCTATTCTCGCAGTGGCTCGTACTTGTCGTGGGGTGAGGGTGGACAACGCCTGGCCGCGCCGCCCGTGTCCGGTGGAGTTCGGCGGCGCTCGTGCCGCCTGGAGCATGGGGTCGAGGTCTTCATGGGCAGGCGATGCTGCCCGGGCTGGCCAGGCTGCCCAGCGGTCGGAGTCGGCTCTTGGGTCGCTGGACATCGTGGTGGTGGAGCGTCAGCGAGCTGGTTGGTGGAGGAGAAGCTCTGGCACACCCCTACCTAGCGTGCCAAATGTCGGATATGGGGTTCTGGTAAACCCTTAAGGTTCGAACACTGGGGTGCACGTGAAGTCTTTCCCTCCTACCGATCTACGCCCTAGCTCGCTAAGATCTCGCGGACGAACTCGACAAACTCGCAACACAGAAAGACACGAGGTTTATACTGGTTCGGGCCACCGTTGTGGTGTAACACCCTACTCCAGTGTGGTGGTGGTGGATTGCCTCTTGGGTTGATGATGAGCAGTGCAAGGGAAGAACAACCTCCCGAGGTTGAGGTGTTCTTGTTGCTAGGCTCTCGATCGGGTTGGATCAAGATAAGATTAGACCCCCCCTACTATGTTGGCTAGCTCTACTTATATAGGCCCTGGTCCTCCTCCCAAATATCGAGCGGGAAGGGAGCCAACGACGGCGGGCAAATTTGAAGGGGGAAAGATAGTACAAGCTATCCTGACAAAAGCGGTCTTCGCCTGTGAAAAGCTCTGGTGGTGACGCCGTCTTGGGCTCCACGATGACCTCCGTCTTGCCGTCCTCCTGGTCTTGGTCTTGTTGCACCAATATTGCAACCTTTGCCTGATGCCTCGGTACTCTTTGCGTGTGCTGGCTTCCTTAGCACCAAAGAGGAAATAAGGACGTTGCGCGTGCTGGCGCCCGCCTGGTGTCATTCGTCATGGCTCATGTCACGAGAGCCTCGTGAGGTTTGCCTCGCCTTGATATCTCCGCTCCTCGCGAGCCTGCCTGGCTAGGCCACTCCAGAGGAGGTCTTGCGTCGTCCGCCTCGCCAGGCTCGGACCCTCGCGAGGGTCTTGGATACCTTGTTGATGAAGACGGGTCGTACGGCCTGCTGGCTTAGCCACGCTGTGGGTCGCAGGCAGGCAAGTCTGGGGACCCCCGTTCCCAGAACACCGACAAAATGACCCCTGAAAATTTCCAAATTTTCACATGACAGTTGTATTAGTGCACGTTAAATGTAGGAAAAAAATTGAAGGCCATAAGAGGAAGCTATCTCCCGTCCGCCAGAAAACATGCATTATTGCCTCTCGGAACCACGAACCTTCTAGTGAGTTGCTCTGGTTTGTGAGGGGTGTGTGTCCAAACTTTCGTTAAAAAGGCCAATTTTTTTACCACATCATCTTGGTGGCATGACATTAAATCAAGCAAGGTTTAATGTTTTTCTGATTACTTTTTAATTTTTTGGAATTAAAATGCCATGGCATGCACTCCATGCATGTGCCCATGCCTTGACACCAATATGTTTGAAAATTCATTCGAATTTACTGCACATGGAATTACCTCGCACACAAGTACACAAAAATACAATTTTTCAAACCGTTTTGATTAGGCGTTGCATGTAGATGTAGTTCAAATTTGAATTACGGTCATTAAATGGTTAGAAAATCACTTAAATGTCTTTAGAAGGTCAAATGACCCCTGAAATTTAACAATTTTTCACATGACAGTTGTAGTAGTGCACGTTAAACGTAGGAAAAATATTGAAGGCCGTAAGAGGAAGCTATCTCCCGTTCGTCATCAAGCATGCATTGTTCCCTCTCGGAACCACGAACCTTCTAGCGAGTTGCTCCGATTTGTGAGGGGCGTGTGTCCAAATGTTCGTCAAACATGCCAATTTCTATACCACATCATCATGGTGGCATGACATTACATCAACCAAGGTTTCATGTGTTTCTGGTCATTTTTCTATTTTTTGAATTAAAATGCCATGTCACTCCATGCATACGTATGCATGTGTCCATGTCGTGAGACCAATATGTTTGAAAATTCCTTCTAATTTTCTGCACATGGAATTAACTCGCACACAAGTACACATATATGATTTTTTCAAAATCTTTTGGTTAGGCGTTGCATGTAGATGTAGTTCAAATTTGAATTACGGTCATTAAATGGTTAGAAAATCACTTAAATTTCTTGATAGAGGCGAGGGTGTCCTGATCATTCGATGAGATGATAACTATCGATTGGGTGGAGACGACTTTGACGATCCGACTATAGAAGTTCACGACGTTGCGCCTTAGCAATCGCTAAACCAACTTCGAGAGATTATTGACCACGCCGGAGCACGATCAACCTGACCACGAAGGTCTATTCCTGCAAGCAATCAAAGAACAAACAAGAATATGATAAAGCAATCTGAATATTGCGAATATATATGAAGTATTGATAATGGCAGGGATCCGTAAGCGGTCTTGGTCTGGTCATTGGACACAAACGAAGTACACGAAGTTGCAATGGCTAACTTTTAACTAAAAAAATCCCAAGCAAAAAGCTACTAGATGGATCTACTTATATAGGAGCAAGGGGTGGCGGCCAAGGAGGTGGAAGGATGTCCCAAGGCAGCCTAAAACTAACCCTAGGTCGTACAAGGCTCATGGGCCCAAGTGGAGGTGATGCAACACCTTTGGAGTTGTTGTTTGACTCGGATTCTGCTACAGCGTCAGATTGTTTCGTTGATATCTCAATGCTCCTGACGCATTTGAAGGTGAATCTAATTGGGTTGGAAAGAGCACGAAATCTACTTTCAAACAAAAAAAGAATCACCCAATTCGGAGTCCGTATGAAAAATTTGTTGGCGTTTTGAGTCAGGTATGTCTGTGTAGTCCGAATCTGAATCCAGAACGTGAGAGACTTGGACTCTATTTTCTCTTGGCTCAAAACTGACAGAGGACTTTTTGAACAGAACATAAACTTCTCCTTTTCCCTTATCTTCATATGTGGATTGTACAAATGTCCCATACACCTGCAATTAGACAAAACACAAAAGTGTGTGAAGTATTTTTGTTCTGTATAACATAAATAGATTATTGAATAGTTTGCACTAGAAATCACCTGACAAATATGCATGTATGCAATATTTTTAGTCGCATCCAAGGTAGTCATGTCCTCATCATGTCTTTAAAAGGTCAAATGACCCATAGAATTTTCCAAAATTTCACATTACAGTTGTAGTAGTGCATGTTAGACGTAGAAAAAATTTCAAGGCCGTAAGAGGAAGCTATCTCCCGGTCGTCATCAAACATGCATTGTTCCCTCTCGGAACCACTAACCTTCTAGCGAGTTGCTCCAGTTTGGGAGGGCTGCGTGTCCAAAAGTTCGTCAAACATGCCAATGTCTTTACCACAACATCTTGGTGGCATGACATTACATCAACCAAGGTTTCATGTGTTTCTCATCATTTTTCTATTTTTTGAATTAAAATGACATGTCACTCCATGCATACGTATCCATGTGTCCATGTCGTGAGACCAATATGTTTGAAAGTTCCTTCTAATTTACTGCACATGGAATTAAGTCGCACACAAGTGCACATATATGATTCTTCAAAATGTTTTGGTTAGGTGTTGCATGTAGATGTAGTTCAAATTTGAATTACGGTCATTAAATGGTTAGAAAATCACTTAAATGTCTTTAAAAGGTCAAATGACCCCTATAATTTTCAAAAATTTCACATTACAGTTGTATTAGTGCATGTTAGACGTAGAAAAAATTGAAGGCCGTAAGAGGAAGCCATCTCCCTTTCGTCATCAGACATGCATTGTTCCCTCTCGGAACCACGAACCATCTAGTGAGTTGCTCCAGTTTGTGAGGGGTGTGTGTCCAAACTTTCGTCAAACATGCCAATTTATTTACCACATCATCTTGGTGGCATGAGTTTACATCATCCAAGGTTTCATGTGTTTCTGATTTTTTTGGAATTAAAATGTCATGCCACTCCATGCATACGTATTCATGCATATGTGTCCATGTCGTGATACAAATATGTTTGAAAATTCCTTCTAGTTTACTGCACATGGAGTTAACTCGCACAGAAGTACACAAATATTATTTTCAAACCGTTTCGGTTACGCGTTGCATGTAGATGTAGTTCAAATTTTAATTACGGTCATTAAATGGCTAGAAAATCACTTAAATGTCTTTAAAAGGTCAAATGACCCCTAGAATTTTCAAAAATTTCACATTACAATTGTAGTAGTGCACGTTAGACGTAGAAAAAAAATTGAAGGCCGTAAGAGGAAGCTATCTCCCGTTCGTCATAAAAAATGCATTGTTCCCTCTCGGAACCACGAGCCTTCTAGTGAGTTGCTCCGGTTTGTGAGGGGTGTGTCCAAACTTTGGTCAAACCTGCCAATTTTTTTACCACATCATCTTGGTGGCATGACATTACATCAACCAAGGTTTCATGTGTTTCTGATTTTTTTTATTTTTTGGAATCAAAATGCCATGTCCCTCCATGCGTAATTGTGTCATAGCCGTTAGACCAATATGTTTAAAAATTCCTTCCAAATTACTGCACATGGAATTAAATCGCACACAAGTACACGAAATATGAGTTTTCAAACCGTTATGGTTAGCTGTTGCATTTACATGTAGTTCAAATTTCAATTATGGTCATTAAATGGCTAGAAAATCACTTAAATGTCTTAGAAGGTCAAATGACCCCTAAAATTTTCCAAAATTTGACATGACAGTTGTATTAGTAAAAATTTCTCGTTCATTTAAAACACCATCCGTTGGCACTTTATTCCAAATTCGTCTTTCACAGCTAATAAAAAATATCTACAACATCACACACAGTTGTTTTGTAGGAAGCGTTTGCAATGAAAATATCTGGGTCTATTTAAGTCTCCTGAATTTTCAAAAATTTCGCATTACAGTTGGAGTAGTGCACATTAGACGTAGAAAAAAATTTGAAGGCCGTAAGAGGAAGCTATCTCCCGTTCGTCATCAAACATGCATTGTTCCCTCTCGGAACCACGAGCCTTCTAGTGAGTTGCTCCGGTTTGTGAGGGGTGTGTGTCCAAACTTTGGTCAAACATGCCAATTTTTTTACCACATCATCTTGGTGGCATGAAAGTACATCAACCAAGGTTTCATGTGTTTCTGATTTTTTGGAATTAAAATGCCATGTCCCTCCATGCTTAATTGTGTCATAGCTGTTAGACCGATATGTTTGAAAATTCCTTCCAATTTACTGCACATGGAATTAAATCGCACACAAGTACAAGAAATATGAGTTTTCAACCCGTTATGGTTAGCTATTGCATGTAGTTCAAATTTCAATTACGGTCATTAAATGGCTAGAAAATCACTTAAATGTCTTAGAAGGTCAAATGACCCCTGAAATTTTCCAAAATTTGACATGACAGTTGTATTAGTACTACAAAATTTCTCGTTCATTTAAAACACCATCCGTTGGCACTTTATTCCAAATTGGTCTTTCACAGCTAATAAAAAATATATACAACATCACACACAGTTGTTTTCTAGGAAGCATTTGCGATGAAAATATCTTGGTCTATTTAAGTCTACCTGGATTTTCAAAAAAATTGCATTACAGTTGTAGTAGTGCACATTAGATGTAGAAAAAAATTTGAAGGCCGTAAGAGGAAGCTATCTCCCGTTCGTCATCAAACATGCACTGTTCCCTCTCGGAACCACGAGCCTTCTAGTGAGCTGCTCCGGTTTGTGAGGGGTGTGTGTCCAAACTTTGGTTAAACATGCCAATTTTTTTACCACTTCATCTTGGTGGCATAACATCACATCAACCAAGGTTTCATGTGTTTCTGATTCTTTGGAATTAAAATGCCATGTCCCTCCATGCTTAATTGTGTCATAGCCGTTAGACCAATATTGTTTGGAAATTCCTTCCAATTTACTGCACATGGAATTAAATGGCACACAAGTACACGAAATATGAGTTTTCGAACCATTATGGTTAGCTGTAGCATGTACATGTAGTTCAAATTTCAATTACGGTCATTAAATGGCTAGAAAATCACTTAAATGTCTTAGAAGGTCAAATGACCCTTGAAATTTTCCAAAATTTGACATGACAGTTGTATTAGTTCTACAAAATTTCTCGTTCATTTAAAACACCATCCGTTGGCACTTTATTCCAAATTCGTCTTTCACAGCAAATAAAAAATATCTACAACATCACACACAGTTTTTTAGGAACCGTTTGCGATGAAAATATCTGGGTCTACTTAAGTCTCCCTCCTTAAGCTTTGCCGGCTCGTCTGCTCAAGTGCCGGCAACCCCTGAATCCACGAATCCCGATCCCCATTCCCGCACCCCCTTCTTGCAAAGATGAGGCCGTGGAAACGCTTCGTGAAGGCCCGTACGATGGCCGCGTCCCCCCCAGCGTCGTCGCCTGCATCGAGAGCGCGACCGCCTACGCCAAGAGTGTCGCCGCATCCGCATTGAGCGCGGCTGCTTCGGCCGAGAAGGCGTCTGCGGTAGCCGGCAAGGCAGCTGCTGCTGCGATGGCGGCTGCAAATGCCGAGAGCGCTCGAGCTGCCGTTCGTGCCGCTGATGTCGCCCTGGCCCGGGTCGAGGCCATCCATGCCAAGATCGAGGATGCACGCGCCAAGATATTCCAGGCCACCTCGGACTCCAGCATGCAACCCACGTGTGAAAAGGCAGCGGTGGCCATGGAGCACCTGCTTCGTCATGAGGTCGCCGAGTGGGAGCTGGAGATGCAGGAGGCGGCGGAGATCGAGGAGCGCCGAGAGGAGGAGTTGCGCCTGGCCGAGGTCGAGGTAGAGAAGAGTCTGTCCTGGCGAAGGGGGGCGGTGGTGGAGTACCAACGCGAGCTGCGGCGCAACCACTACTACGAGTACTACAACCTTTAGGGAGGCGCCGAGGACGAGGATGAGGACGAGGATGCGGTCGACTTCAGAAGGGGGACGCGGAGTCCACCAATGGCGGCATGTCGCCAGGACAAGTCATCGATGTCTCATCTCACACCGGCGATGCATGGGTCGGCGCAGCGACGGATTTTTAATTATGCGTACTTTGGCTTTGTTTTTAATGCTGGTCTTTTGTTAGAGCAATGTTTAGGTCAACTGGCTCTGTGTAATTACTAAAACTGCTCGATTCAGTAAGTGTGGTCTCTCTGCTGTACGCACTTTTATGTGCCCAAATTAGCAAGCGATGTTAAATTATGCAATGACGTACCCAGGGAAATTTCCACCAAAATTTGAATTATCAAACTCATCCCATGCGCGTAAAGTAGAAGAATCGTTTGTGGTGCACACAATCGTTCAAAGTGAATGGTCCGGTGGCACCGTGCACATTCAAAGTGAATGTGCCCATGCCTTGAGACCAAAATTTGAATTATCAAACTCATCCCATGCGCGTAAAGCAGAAGAATCGTTTGCGATGCACACAATCGTTATAAGTGAATGGTCCGGCAGCACCGCGTGCAAAGTTTCCCTCCACATTTCCAAAATTTTGGCCTACCGCCAAAATATCTACCCCCGCCCCCCTTCCCCACCCCCTTTTCTCCCCGACCACAAGTCACATTTCTCCTGTTTCCTCCTTCCTTCCTTCCTTCCTTCCTTGCTAAGCTATAGCCACTTCCTCGCTCTCGCCGTCTCGCATCCTATCACCGGGGTCACCATGGTCTTCTTCAAAGACATCTCCAGCTGTTCCTCCTCCGACGACTACTACTTCACCACCCGGGTATGCCTCTCTTCTCTCTCTCGGGCTATGACTTGGAATGAAGGATTTTTATCGGAAGGTCGATTTGAGTTGTTTGTTCCTCTTGTAGATCCCTAAGACCATAAGTGGCAACGAATGGAGCGGGGTGGCTGAAGATCTATCTGCTCGTTGTCACCATCAATCTCCATGCGTGAAGCTACTTGCGTTTGATTCTGTGGACACTGGGAGGAAGTTTCTGGCATGTGCAGAGAAGGTTAGACCCTCTTCCGTTGTTACAAATCATTTGTTAGATGTGATTCAGACACTGTCACGGTACCAACCCATTTATACCACACCTTCAACCAAACGCATCCTAAGACAGTGTCACAGTTTGTACCTAGTATCTTAAATTGTTGCCATCTCATCAGCGGAGCCATTAGAAAATTATTTGGCACCGCTTCAGCAGTTTGTGCAGCCAACTTTGGTCCACACATCCGAGCAGCCAAGCAGTAAAATACTAAACCTTTATGGCACGAAGGAACTGGGCATCGGAGCAACTACGTGCTTCGGAGTCCGGGTCCCTGATCTTTTTTCCGCTGCATCGGCTCGCCAGTTCAAGTCACCGGCGCGAGATGTAGCAACAATTTTCTTTACACCAGTTTTGGCATACATATTGGACGGCCTTAGTGCTATTAGTTCTATGTTACTAAATTTATACATGTACACACCTGTTAGTATCAATTTGCTGTCATCCAAACACTGTCGCTATGTTGTTGCAGTTATATTTACCTTCCTCATAAAATGTTCAATCTTTTATTTATTGTACATGAGTAAGAACTTGTAGCATCGTTGTAGTTAATTATAGCATCTGACGTTCCAAAATTTGGTTGTTGTCTCAGTACCAATTATTTCATTTGCACATTGATCTTTTTGAGAAGATATGTCATAATTAACATGTTTCTTCAGTTTTTCAAAATAAGCATTGGTGATTTTCTATGTTGCTATAAACCCATTTCCCCTACAATTGTTACTGATCTAATTTTAAATATTATAGGATGAACGAAAGTGTTCTTACTTGGAGTGGGTTGATCAAGAGTGGCCACAGTCTTTGAAGATGTGCCTAACGAAGCTTTGGAGCATGTATGAGGAAGTGAACACAGCTAGGCTTAGAGAAAGTCTTGTCAACGCTGAAGCATATTTCAAGATGCGGGATAAAAATTTGAAGCTGGAGAATGAGCTCAGATTTTTTAAAGAAGACTTTGCTAAGATGGTGTTGGCGAAGGAGGAGGCAATTTCCCAGTTGGCCCGTGCAAAACGGGTTCTTACTGAACTGAAAGCAGAGATGGATAAGACGAGCCTGGATGATCTCGATTAGGGAAATGAATATATTGTTCTTATGAAGTTGGACTAGCTGTGGGCTGTACTGTGCTGTTTTCATGTAGCTACCGTACTGTGATGTTATAATATATTTATGTGCCTGATATGAAATTGGCAAATAGTTGTTCGATATGAAATGTGAATTTGCGTAATACTGGAATTATTAATTGTAAACTAATAAACCTGCTAAATGTGTCATGGACCTTTGGAAATAGTTCTAGCAGTAAAAGCGGTTGCGATGGATAGCCCAATGCCACACAGTTTTCTTCATCAAATCGTGTGTGATATAGTTGATAAAAGCAAATAGTTAACCAAGGAAGACCGTGTGTGATAGTTACACCTTTCACACACGAGCCTACACATAAAACTGTGTGGGATGTATGTCTGAACGGAAACGTTTTCCCTGGATTGACTGTGTATGATGTACATAAGAACGGAAACGTATTCCTTGGATTGACTGTGTGTGATATACATATGAATGGAAATGTTTTTTTGGGATTCACCGTGTGGGATGTACATACCTATAGAAATGATTTTCTCGGATTACCGTGTGGGATGTACATACCTACGGAAATGATTTCTGGGATTCACCGTGTGGGATGTACATACCTACAGAAATGATTTCTGCGATTCACCATGTGGGATGTACATACCTAAGGAAATGATTGGGTTTCGATGCCTCGCCCGATCGCACACGGCCCCAGCCTCGGTCCCAGGAGGGCCTATCCTCGACGATTTCTGGGTCATGTGGGAAGGACACCCTATCGCACACACTCACTTGGCGATGGTTCCAAATGTCGCCGCGAAAATGGGTAAAGAAACGTTTGTTTAGGACCAACGCGCACCAGTGGGGGTAGATCCTTGTCGGCGATCTCCAAACCTTTGACCGACCTTCGTGAACCACAATCACTCTTGGTTGCTAAAGATCAGGCTCAGTGAAGACAACAACTCTTCAACACTCGAAGCCAAACCTATCCGTCAAGAGAGTGCACAGCTCTCAAGAGTAACAGGTACAAGAACTCTCACTCAGAACTGTTGTGATGCTAAACCACTGTCTAAGTTTGGGTTCTTGGTTTTCTCTCGGTGGATCTTAAACTCAAATCACTCAGAGAGGGGTTCCTCAAATCAATCTTCTCAAAAATCTCAAGCGGAGCAGCCAACGGATAACATTGGACAGGGGTGGCTATTTATAGCCGCAGCCTTCCCGGGAGGGAAAAGACCAAATTGTACATAGGTCTAAGCCAATGGCCGAACGACACGATTCCAATGGTCGGATTTGAGCACAACGGTAAAATTTCTTGCGGAGCAAGAAATTCTAACTCCTCGGTCCGAGGCAAATCTCTCGCAGCGAAGAAGATCACAGTCTCTTGCTGGCAAGTATTTACTCGGAGCACAAGGAGATTTCTCTCGCATCTTTCATAGGTTGTAGCTAAGCATAACAGTAGATCTAAGCATCGAGAACCTATACCCATCTTAACAGTACGGAGGTCCTATGACTCAAAAGATTGAAAGAAGAAAAACTAAACGAATACCGCATCTTCATTTTGTCTTCGACTTTAGTCGCTGCAGTCATTTTCTTCGGATGACAGTATCAAAGCAATAGCTTCGCTTCAACAACAAATTTCTTGAGGGGTCGATTTCTTCACATTAATCTTCTTGACTCTATCACTTCAATAGATATAGCTCATTCTTCTCCGCATCACAGAAAAGCTTTGTTGGAGTTCCTCGAACTCAGCACCGGAGACAACATTCTCTTCGGTAGTTTATGGACTTTTCTCTCTGTGTGCACTAGCAAACAAATTATTCCATAGCTGTTTCTGTCAACAATCTCCAAAACACAAGGTAGGAAGATATTGCACCAACAATCTCCCCCTTTTTGAACAATTTGTTGACAAAACAGATCACATCAAATGATAGATAATGGATGGAATGTAATGAAGAGAATAATGAAAGACGAGAGAAGATTACGAAGATAATATATTCTGCCCCTTAGGATATGCTTTGGTTTGGGAAAAATATTTATCTTCATATGAGTGGCATTGATAAATATTTCATACAAGAGTTCTTTCAATGCACTCGGTGGTGTCTGAGGCAGTTCCTGTCACAAAAAACTCCGACAAGGATTAGATGTGAAACACATTGTGAGATTTGTGACAAGAAGAAGTCATAAAGATTTTCTCAGAGCACAATTTTGGATCCACACGACATAGTTTTCCTGCATGTTAGATAATCGATATGAACAACACAGGATTGAATAATAATTCATTGCTCGGAGTGGATAAGTTTCGAATGTGATTTTCCTGCAATAGAGATGACACGTATGATATCTGAGAGGAAGAAAACTTTTTCAGTCATAGATAGCCTCCATGAGGCATTTGTGCATCGATTGACTATATCTTCCGGTAAGGTTAGATAATGATAGATAGCAAATGAGGCATATCCAATCACAATAAGGTAACATCATTTGATGAATCTCTGTTCTCCTGTAAGATAGATGATCACCTGTGATAATCATTCACAGCAATAACATATTTTTAAAGGTACCTGCAGACAATAGTGCAAAGCAAATAGCATTGTAGGCGGGGGTTATTAACATTACATGACGACTGGTTGTTTTAGCACCACATGCGGTGCGAAAAAGTTCTGAAGCAAATTGTTTGACGAGAAACCAAATGAAGGTTTGAATCAAAACACCCTGCAAACCAAGATAAATATCACTCGATGTTATTCTCCCCCTTTTTGTCAACAAGTGTCAAAAAAGGAAAGAGAGAGCACACGAGGAATTACTCCGTAGGAGAATCATGGCTTTGATGGGCTTTGAAGGATGTGCATCTGGCTTGTAGATACGAGTGCCAGCAGTGTCTTTGATCTCATCATCATGGTTGACAAACAACAGATCCATTTAAGCATAATGTTGTGGGAGCTCTGGAGTTTTTCTTCGGACACGCGGTACTGCAAGCAAGTCCATATAGTCATAGTCTTTGTAGAGGCCCTTCTTGGATAGATCCTTGCGAGAGTAATGCCTTCTCAGCAGGGTCCATGATCTCTTCCTTGCATCCTTCTCATGCAGAATAATTTGTCGGGTGTGATTATGAAACAGATTCAGTTCAGCCAGCAATTCACTATTTTCCTTCCTATCCATCCTTATGCCTTTCCAAAGTCTGTTGTGTGCAAATGCAAAATTCATACAGTGATGGATTTTCCTCTCGAGGAACTTCAACCTTGGCTTCTTTGACCTTCGGTATATTCTCAAATGCTGAAGCAATTTGATACGTCCATTTTGCATCATGCTTTTACATCGATATTTATTGCATTATGGGATGTTATTACACGTTATGTCACAATACTTATGCCTATTCTCTCTTATTTTACAAGGTTTACATAAGGAGGGAGAATGCCGGCAGCTGGAATTCTGGGCTGGAAAAGGAGAAAATATTAGAGACCTATTATGCACAACTCCGAAAGTCCTGAAACTCCACGAAAGTTATTTTTGGAAATAATAAAAAATACTGAGCGGAAGAAATACGTCAGGGGGCCACAACCTGTCCACGAGGGTGGGGGGCGCGCCCTACCCCCAAGGGCGAGCCCCCTGCCTCGTGAGCCCCCTGTTGGCTCTCTGGTGGCCATCTTCTGCTATATGAAGTCTTTCTTCCAGTAAAAAACTCATAAGCAACCTTTCGGGACGAGACTCCGCCGCCACGAGGCGGAACCTTGGCGGAACCAATCTAGGGCTCCGGCAGAGCTGTTCTACCCGGGACACTTCCTTCCAGGAGGGGGAAATCATCGCCGTCGTCATCACCAACGCTCCTCTCATCGGGAGAGGGCAATCTCCATCAACATCTTCACCAGCACAATCTCCTCTCAAAACCCTAGTTCATCTCTTGTATCCAATTCTTTTCTCCAAGTCTGGGATTGGTACATGTAGATTGCCAATAGTGTTGATTACTCCTTGTAGTTGATACTAGTTGGTTTATTTGGTGGAAGGTCATATGTTCAGATCCTTTATGCATATTAATACCCCTCTGATTATGAACATGAATATGCTTTGTGAGTAGTTACGTTTGTTCCTGAGGACATGGGAGAAGTCTTGCTATTAGTTGTCATGTGAATTTGGTATTCGTTCGATATTTTGATGAGATGTATGTTGTCTATCCTCTAGTGGTGTTATGTGAACGTCGACTACATGAGACTTCACCATTATTTGGGCCTAGAGGAAGGCATTGGGAAGTAATAAGTAGATGATGGGTTGCTAGAGTGATGAAGCTTAAACCCTAGTTTATCGTTGCTTCGTAAGGGCTGATTTGGATCCATATGTTTCATGCTATGGTTAGGTTTACCTTAATACTTTTGTTGTAGTTGCGGATGCTTGCAATAGAGGTTAATCATAAGTGGGATGCTTGTTCAAGTAAGAACTGCACCCAAGCACCGGTCCACCCACATATCAAATTATCAAAGTACCGAACGCGAATCATATGAACGTGATGAAAACTAGCTTGACGATAATTCCCATGTGTCCTCGGGAGCGCTTTTCTCTATATAAGAGTTTGTCCAGGCTTGTCCTTTTCGAAAAAAAAGGATTGGGCCACCTTGCTGCACTTTTATTTACTTTTGTTACTTGTTGCTCGTTACAAATTATCCTATCACAAAACTATCTGTTACCTATTATTTCAGTGCTTGCAGAGAATACCTTACTGAAAACCGCTTATCATTTCCTTCTGCTCCTCGTTGAGTTCGACACTCTTACTTATCGAAAGGACTACGATAGATCCCCTATACTTGTGAGTCATCAAGACTCTTTTCTGGAGCCGTTGCCGGGGAGTGAAGCGCTTTTGATAGGTGGAATTTGGTAAGGAAAAATTTATATAGTGTGCGGAAATTTACTGTCACTTGTTACTATGGAAAGTAATCCACTGAGGGGCTTGTTCGAGGTATCTTCACCCCGACCAGTAGAGCAAAGAGTTGCTCCTCAACCTACTGAACCTACTGAAAATGAAAATGTCCACTTTGAGATTCCTTCGGGTATGTTAGAAAAACTGCTAGCTAATCCTTTTGCAGGAGATTGAACAAAGCATCCCGATGAACACCTAATATATGTGGATGAAGTTTGTGGATTATTTAAGCTTGCAGGTATACCCGGTGATGTTGTTAAGAAGAACTTCTTCCCTTTATCTTTGAAGGGAGATGCATTGACATGGTATAGGCTATGTGATGATACGGCATCATGGAACTACAAACAATTGAAATTGGAATTTCATCAGAAATTTTATCCTATGCATCTTGTTCATTGTGATCGCAATTATATATATAATTTTTGGCCTCGCGAAGGAGAAAGCATCGCTCAAGCTTGGGGGATGCTTAAATCAATGTTATATTCATGCCCCAATCATGAGCCCCCAAGAGAAATAATTATTCTAAGTTTTTATGCTCGGCTTTCTGAAAACAATCGCACCATGCTCGATACTTCTTGTGCTGGCTCTTTTATGATGAAGACTATTGAATTCAAATGGGATTTATTGGATAGAATTAAATGCAACTTTGAAGATTGGGATCTCGACGAAGGTAAGGAGTCAGGTATGACACCTAAGTTTGATTGTGTTAAATCTTTTATGGATACCGATGTTTTCCGTAAGTTTAGCACTAAATATGGACTTGACTCTGAGATAGTAGCCTCTTTTTGTGAATCTTTTGCTGCTTATGTTGATCTCCCTAAGGAGAAGTGGTTTAAATATCGTCCTCCCATAGAAGTAAAAGTAGCTGCACCTATTAAAGTTGAAGAAAATACTATCACTTATAATGATCCTATTGTACCTACTTCTTATGTTGAGAAACCACCTTTCCCTGTTAGGATAAAGGATCATGCTAAAGCTTCAACTGTGGTTCGTAAAAGCAATATTAGAACTTATACACCTCCTGAGCAAATCAAAGTTGAACCTAATGTTGCTATTGTTAAAGATCTCTTGTCTGATAATATTGATGGGCTTGTTATTTATTTCTGTGAGGAAACTGCTAGAATTGCCAAACCTTGTGCTAAAGATAAACATAGACCTGTGGTGGGCATGCCTATTATTTCTGTTAAAATAGGAGATCATTGTTAACATGGCTTATGTGATATGGGTGCCAGTGCTAGTGCAATACCCATTGACTTATACAAAGAAATTAAGCATGATATTGCACCTGCTGAGTTAGAAGATATTGATGTCACAATTAAACTTGCTAAAAGAGATACTATTTCACCAATGGGAATTGTAAGAGATGTTGAAGTCTTGTGTGGGAAAACTAAATATCCTGTTGATTTTCTTGTCCTTGGTTCCCCACAAGATAGCTTTTGTCCCATTATATTTGGTAGACCCTTCTTGAACACCGTTAATGCTAAGATAGACTGCGAAAAGGATGTTGTTACTATCGGTTTAGGTTATATGTCTCATGAGTTTAATTTCTCTAAATTTCGTAGACAACACCATGAAAAGGAATTACCTAGAAAGGATGAAATTATTGGTCTTACTTCTATTGTCGTGCCTCCTAGTGATCCTTTAGAACAATATTTGCTAGACCATGAAAATGATATGTTTATGAATGAAAGAAGGGAAATAGATGAATTATTCTTTAAACAGAAACCTATCCTTAAACACAATTTGCCTGTTGAAATCCTAGGGGATCCTCCTCCACCCAAGGGTGATCCCGTGTTTGAGCTTAAACCGTTGCCTGATACTCTTAACTATGCTTATCTTGATGAGAAAAAGATATATCCTGTTATTATTAGTGCTAACCTTTCAGAGCATGAAGAAGAAATATTATTGAAAACTCTGAAGAAACACCGTGCTTATATTGGATATACTCTTGATGATCTTAAGGGCATTAGTCCCACTCTATGTCGACATAAAATAAATTTGGAAGAAGATGCCAAAGCAGTTCGTGATCATCAACAACGGCTGAATCCTAAGATGAAGGAAGTGGTAAGAAAGGAAATACTAAAGCTCCTTGAGGCAGGTATAATTTATCCCGTTGCTAATAGTTAGTGGGTAAGTCATGTGCATTGTGTCCCTAAGAAGGGAGGTATTACTGTCATTCCTAATGATAAAGATGAATCGATTCCGCAAAGAATTATTACAGGTTATAGGATGGTAATTGATTTCCGCAAATTAAATAAGGCTACTAAAAAGGATCATTACCCCTAACCTTTTATTGATCAAATGCTAGAAATAGTATCTAAACATACACATTTTTGCTTTCTAGATGGTTATTCTGGTTTCTCTCAAATACCTGTGTCAGCCAATGATCAATCAAAGACTACTTTTACTTGCCCTTTTGGTACTTTTTCTTATAGATCTATGCCTTTTGGTTTATGTAATGCACCTGCTACCTTTCAAAGATGCATGATGGCTATATTCTTTGACTTTTGTCAAAAGATTTGTGAGGTTTTCATGGACGATTTCTCCGTCTATGGATCCTCTTTTGATGATTGCTTGAGCAACCTTGATCGAGTTTTGCAGAGATGTGAAGAAACTAATCTTGTCTTGAATTGGGAAAAGTGCCACTTTATGGTTAATGAAGGTATTGTCTTGGGGCATAAAGTTTCTGAAAGAGGTATTGAGGTTGATAAAGCCAAGGTTGATGCTATTGAAAAGATGCCATGTCCCAAGGACATCAAAGGTATAAGAATTTTCCTTGGTCATGCCGGTTTTTATAGGAGGTTCATTAAGGACTTCTCAAAAATCTCTCGGCCTCTGACTAATTTATTACAAAAAGATATACCATTTGTTTTTTATGATGATTGTGTAGAAGCATTTGAAATACTTAAGAAAGCATTGATCTCTACACCTATTGTTCAGCCACCTGATTGGAATTTACCCTTTGAGATTATGTGTGATGCTAGTGATTATGCTGTAGGTGCTGTTCTAGGGCAAAGAGTTGATAAGAAATTAAATATTATTCAATATGCTAGTAAAACTCTAGACAATGCTCAGAGAAATTATGCTACTACTGATAAAGAATTCCTAGCAGTTGTATTTGCTTGTGATAACTTTAGACCTTATATTGTTGATTCCAAAGTAACTATTCACACGGATCATGCTGCTATTAAATATCTTATGGAAAAGAAAGATGCTAAACCTAGACTTATTAGATGGGTTCTCTTGCTACAAGAATTTGATTTGCATATTGTTGATAGAAAAGGAGCTGAGAACCCCGTTGCAGACAACTTGTCTAGGTTAGAAAATGTTCTTGATGACCCACTACCTATTGATGATAACTTTCCTGATGAGAATTAAATGTCATAAATGCTTCTCATACTGCTCCATGGTATGCTGATTATGCTAATTATATTGTTGCTAAATTTATACCACCTAGTTTCACATACCAGCAAAAGAAAAAGTTTTTCTATGATTTGAGACATTACTTTTGGGATGACCCACATCTTTATAAAGAAGGAGTAGATGGTGTTATCAGACGTTGTGTACCTGAGCATGAACAGGAACAGATCCTACGCAAGTGCCACTCAGAGGCTTACGGAGGACACCATGCTGGAGATAGAATTGCACACAAGGTATTACAATCCAGTTTCTATTGGCCCACTCTCTTTAAGGATGCTCGTAAGTTTGTCTTGTATTGTGATGAATGCCAAAGAATTGGTAATATTAGTAGACGTCAGGAAATGCCTATGAATTACTCACTTGTTATTGAACCATTTGATGTCTGGGGCTTTGATTATATGGGACCTTTTTTGCTTCCTCTAATGGGTATACACATATTTTAGTTGTTGTTGATTACATTACTAAGTGGGTAGAAGCTATTCCAACTAGTAGTGTTGATCATAACACTTCTATTAAGATGCTTAAAGAAGTTATCTTTCCGAGGTTTGGAGTCCCTAGATATTTAATGACTGATGGTGGTTCACATTTTATTCATGGTGCTTTTTGTAAAATGCTTGCTAAGTTTGATGTTAATCATAGAATTGCATCTCCTTATCACCCACAGTCTAGTGGTCAAGTAGAATTGAGTAATAGAGAGCTCAAATTAATTTTGCAAAAGACTGTCAATAGATCTAGAAAGAATTGGTCCAAGAAACTTGATGATGCATTATGGGCATATAGAACTGCATATACAAATCCTATGGGTATGTCTCCGTATAAAATGGTTTATGGAAAAGCATGTCACTTACCTCTCGAACTAGAACATAAGGCATATTGGGCTATTAAAGAGCTCAATTATGATTTCAAACTTGATGGTGAGAAGAGGTTATTTGACATTAGCTCACTTGATGAATGGAGAACCCAAGCTTATGAAAATGCCGAGTTGTTTAAAGAAAAAGTTAAAAGATGGCATGACAAAAGGATACAAAAGCGTGAGTTTAGTGTAGGTGATTATGTATTGCTACACAACTCTCGTTTAAGATTTTTTGCAGGAAAACTTCTCTCTAAATGGGAAGGTCCTTACATTATCGAGGAGGTCTATCATTCCGGTCCATAAAAATCAACAACTTCGAAGGCACAAATCCGAAGGTGGTGAACGGTCAAAGAATCAAACATTATATCTCAGGTAATCCCATAAATGTTGAAACCAATGTTATTGAAACCCTAACCCCGGAGGAATACGTAAGGGACACTTTCCGGAACGTTTCAGACTCCGAAAAGGAATAGGTATGTGGTACGGTAAGTAAACCAACTCCAAAACAGTTCTAAAGGCAACATTTCTCTGTTTTGGAATATTTAGAAAAATGGAAAAATAAGAAGCAGTCCGGGAAGGACACGAGGCCTCCACGAGGGTGGAGGGCGCGCCCTACCCTACTGGGTGCGCCCCCCTACCTCGTGGGCACCTAGTGTGCTCTCCGGACTTCGTTTTCTTGCACGATACGTATTTTGGTTGGTAAAAATTCATTATATAATCTCCCGAAGGTTTTGACTCTTGTATCACGCAAATATCCTCTGTTCTTGTTTCGAGTTGCTTCGTGTCAGGATTGTTAAGGCCAGGCATCATGTCGTCCCCCTCCTCCAACAATGGTGACAACGATGCTTGGCTAATGAAGATAGAGCTGAAGAGGGAAGAACCCATGGAGATCAACAAGGATGAATGGATCAAGAAGGCCACGGAGGATCAAGCTCCGGCAGCAGAAGACATCCTTCAACTTGATCATAATCTTCTTACCCCAAATGAGATCGAAGCTTTCAAGATGATTGAGTTAGCTCGTATACAGAACAAGTATCTCACACGTGAAAATATTTTGTTGAAGGAGCATATCATTGCACTCAAGGGCATTATCCGCAAGTTGGAGGACCTCTTACACTCGATGTGCGACTATCCATCATCACCTCCACCTTCTTCACCAGCAAAGGAGACATAATCACATGGGTATGGGCACTCACCTTGGCAACTGCCAAGCTTGGGGGAGGTGCCCCGGCATCGTATCACCATCACACTCCTATCTTTACAGTTTTTCTTAGTTCGATCCTATTAGTAGTATCTTGATCTAGTAGAATAAAGTTTATGGCATGATCTAGTTTTGAGTTTTTCTTTATTATCTCTCTTTGTAATCGAGTCCCTGCGCTATATAATAAAGATTAGTGTTGAGTCAAGGGCTTGATTATTTTTCCATGATCTTGAGTGAATAAAAGAAAAGAGAAAAGAATAAAAAAAACAAAGAGATCATATTGATCTTATGGAGAGTAATGACTTCACATAGAAAGAGTATGATGATTAAAAATTGTTGGGAGTTGGCAAACATAGCTTTGGTCATCGTTGCAATTAATTGGAAGTAATAAAGAAAGAGAGGTTTCACATATAAATATACTATTGTGGACATCTTTTATGATTGGGAGCACTCATTAAAATATGACATGCTAAAGAGTTGATGTTGGACAAGGAAGACAATGTAATGGGTTATGTTTTCTTATATCTGAGATAAAGTATATTGTCATGGATCATCCAACATGTTGAGCTTGCCTTTCCCCCTCATGCTATCCAAATTCTTAGCACCAAGTAGAGATACTATTTGTGCTTCCAAAAAACCCTTAAACCAGTTTTGCCATGAGAGTCCACCATATCTACCTATGGATTGAGTAAGATCCTTCAAGTAAGTTGTCATCGGTGCAAGCAATAAAAATTGCTCTCTAAATATGTATGATTGATTGGTGTGGAGGAAATAAGCTTTATACGATCTTGTGATGTGGAAGAAATAAAAGCGACAGACTGCATAATAAAGGTTCATATCACAAGGGGCAATATAAAGTGACGTTCTTTCGCATTAAGATTTTGTGCATCCAACCCTGAAAGCGCATGGCAACCTCTGCTTCCCTCTGCGAAGGGCCTATCTTTTATTATTATCTTCTACCTTATGCAAGAGTCATGGTGATCTTCACCTTTCCTTTTTACATTTTATCCTTTGGCAAGCAGAGGGTGTTGGAAAGATCCTGATAGATATATCTAATTGGATGTAAGTTAGCATGAATTATTATTGTTGACATTACCCTTGAGGTAAAAGGTTGGGAGGCGAAACTATAAGCCCCTATCTTTCTCTATGACCGATTAGAACTCCGTAACCACAAGTATTGCGTGAGTGTTAGAAATTATGGAAGACTAAATGATAGTTGAGTATGTGGACTTGATAGAAAGCTCTGACATAGACTCTTTCCGATGTTACGATAAATTGCAATTGCTTCAATGACTGAGATTATAGTTTGTTGGTTCTCAATAAAGTTTCTGATTCATACTTTGCATTGTGAATAGATTATTACTTGAGCATAAGCAATCATATGACAATTTCCATCTATGTTGCTGTTATGAGAATAATCATGATGCCCTCATTTCCGTACTTTATTTTATCGACACCTCTACCTCTAAACATGTGGACATATTTATCGTTATCATCTTTCGCTTGAGGACAAGCGAGGTCTAAGCTTGGGGGAGTTGATACGTCCATTTTGCATCATGCCTTTATATCAATATTTATTGAATTATGGGCTGTTATTACACGTTATGTCACAATACTTATGCCTATTCTCTCTTATTTTACAAGGTTTACATAAGGAGGGAGAATGCCGGCAGCTGGAATTCTGGGCTGGAAAAGGAGCAAATATTAGAGACCTATTCTGCACAACTCCAAAAGTCCTAAAACTCCACGAAAGTTATTTTTGGAAATAATAAAAAATACTGAGCAGAAGAAATACGTCAGGGGGGCCACCACCTGTCCACGAGGGTGGGGGTGCGCCCTACCCCCCAGGGCGGCCCCCCTGCCTCGTGGGCCCCCTGTTGGCTCTCCGGTGGCCATCTTCTGCTATATGAAGTCTTTCGTCCAGGAAAAAATCATAAGCAACCTTTCGGGACGAGACTCCGCCGCCACGAGGCGGAACCTTGGCGGAACCAATCTAGGGCTCCGGCAGAGCTGTTCTGCCGGGGACACTTCCCTCCGGGAGGGGGAAATCATCGCCATCGTCATCACCAACGCTCCTCTCATCTGGAGAGGGCAATCTCCATCAACATCTTCACCAGCACCATCTCCTCTCAAAACCCTAGTTCATCTCTTGTATCCAATTCCTGTCTCCAAGTCTGGGATTGGTACCTGTAGGTTGCTAGTAGTGTTGATTACTCCTTGTAGTTGATACTAGTTGGTTTATTTGGTGGAAGATCATATGTTCAGATCCTTTATGCATATTAATACCCCTCTGATTATGAACATGAATATGCTTTGTGAGTAGTTACGTTTGTTCCTGAGGACATGGGAGAAGTCTTGCTATTAGTAGTCATGTGAATTTGGTATTCGTTCGATATTTTGATGAGATGTATGTTGTCTATCCTCTAGTGGTGTTATGTGAACGTCGACTACATGAGACTTCACCATTATTTGGGCCTAGAGGAAGGCATTGGGAAGTAATAAGTAGATGATGGGTTGCTAGAGTGACAGAAGCTTAAACCCTAGTTTATCGTTGCTTCGTAAGGGCTGATTTGGATCCATATGTTTCATGCTATGGTTAGGTTTACCTTAATACTTTTGTTGTAGTTGCGGATGCTTGCAATAGAGGTTAATCATAAGTGGGATGCTTGTTCAAGTAAGAACAACACCCAAGCACCGGTCCACCCACATATCAAATTATCAAAGTACCGAACGCGAATCATATGAATGTGATGAAAACTAGCTTGATGATAATTCCCATGTGTCCTCGGGAGCGCTTTTCTCTATATAAGAGTTTTTCCAGGCTTGTCCTTTGCTACAAAAGGATTGGGCCACCTTGCTGCACTTTATTTACTTTTGTTACTTGTTGCTCGTTACAAATTATCCTATCACAAAACTATCTTGTTACCTATTATTTTAGTGCTTGCAGAGAATACCTTACTGAAAACCGCTTATCATTTCCTTCTGCTCCTCGTTGGGTTCGACACTCTTACTTATCGAAAGGACTACGATAGGCCCCCTATACTTGTGGGTCATCACAATTGCATCTGTATCAACATGTTCCTTTCCCTTTCTATTTTCCTTCACGATGCGCAAAGTGTCACGAACTGGTGGCATGAATACCTTCGGCGCATAATCCCAGAAGAATTTTTCATTGGTAAGCTACTCAATGGCATACATTATCCAAGGAGCATTGTGCTTGAGCGACTGAGGGCTGTCCGCAGCACATGCCAGATTCTGAATAAACAGGTAAGGAATGTCGAATTTGATTCCCTGAGATATTGACACCAGAGCATTTCCCACAATGCCTTTGATGGAGTTGGGCCAGTTAGTTGGTGGTATCGCACAGAATGTGGAATAACACTTTGTTGTTATAAGCCAACTTCTTCGGGTCAATATCGATGCATTCATAACCCACCAAAGTGGGATCCATCAGGATATGGAGTTGTTCATCATACACTTCCCAGAAATGCAGTTTGTCTTCTCTGTAATTCTCAAATTCGCATTGAGGCAAATTGATTAGGGACAGAAAGTGATCTGCTGAGCATTTGATTCTTTCTCTGCATGTCATCCATTCAAGCGTCCATGTTGAAGTGTTTTCCATCTGCCATGTGATGTACAACATGGCATAGAACTGAAGGATAATCTCTTTGTTCCATCCATGATTGAATCGCATAAAATTCTTCAGAAGTGCATGCTCAATATGGTCAAGAGTATTGTGGAAGCATGGCATTCCTTCGAGCTTGGCAAAGTTCAACATCTTGTGATTGAAAATTTTGTGCTTGCCAAACAAGCTACCCGAGCATAATATATTGCCTGCTCTTCTGTCCAAAACCTCAGAGACAAAGATGTTCTTTCTCCTTCATAGGGGCTTACCCCAAAGAATGCAAGCTTCAATGAGTGAAGTTGTTCATTCAAAGCTGGGCCACTGGGGCCATACTCAGATGAAAATAGCGGGAATGATTCTTGAGGGTTTTTCCGATAAACTTCTTCGCTAATTTCCATCGGCTGAACATCATTAGCTGCAGATGCGTTCTCATCAGAGGGCTGCACTGGAGCATGAGGCACAATGACTTTCTCTGTAGCAGATGGCATGGGATCATTGCACAGACAATCATTTTCCTTCACTAGAATTCCTTCAGCGGCTTTCTCAGACTCAGGCACAAGGGTCTTTTCTTTTGGTGACTCATCAATTGGTGGTGGCACAAAAACTTCTTCAGACTGCTGCGGCAACACTAGTGAAATGGCCTGGTGGGACAGAACTAGTGGTGCAACTTCTTCACCTTTTTCCTCGTGAGCCATGGGCTCTTCAAACTTTTTTTCTTCCTGTTCTGGCTGTGAAGCCAAAGAACCAGGAGCAGGGTCGACCTCCATCGGGGCAAGTGCTCCAGATGAGAAGACCGTAGGGGTAGTACCTTGGGCAACAATTTTCTCCCCCTCAACCTTTTCTCCCTCCTTAGTGGGTCTGGAGGGTTCAGCTTGAATATCCTTCACGGGCGATGGGACTTGCTTTCCCATTTCAATTTCTTCGTCAATATTTTCTTCGGAAGGACTTTGCTCGGGCACTATTTTTACCTCATCAGGATTGACAAGATATATGTCCACAACATCGGCTTCTTATTCGACTAAGGTAGGAACTACGAAAGCCTCAACTTGTTGCTCGGTTACTTCCTCGGGACGAGGGGATGGTGGAATCTACTGTAGTGGGGCACTTGTATCAATGGGAGCTTCAGCGAAAGAAGATTGGACACGACGGTCCTTGACTTCTTTTGACTTTACGCTCTAGCATGAGCTCTCTGACGTTTTTCTTCTTTCTCCCTGCGTCGAGCAAGATTTTCCTGACGCTTAATCTCTTCGATTATGCGATCACGAAGCTCAGAGACATCTATCGTCATCCTAGAGTGCCACTCAATCTTGTTCTTGCTCATGGTAGTGAGGACTTTGGTGGTTTCAAGAATAGCTTTGTTCACATCTTTTCTTTCAGTCTCAGACTTAGCTTCCCTTCTCATCTTCTCTAGAAGCTTCTTATCATCGACAACTTGATTGAGTTCTTTGTAGATTTCCTTTAGATCAGTGAAGTGATTTGCTACCATCTTGGTAACATCTTCTGGCAGACCCAAATTACCCAACTCAGCTAGATTGGCATCATAGGAGGCACCTTCAATGATGTTGAATATCATCTCAAAATCATATTCCTCTATGGAAGCAGGAATGATTTGCTCCGCATTCTTGGCAAAACAACAACTTTTTTCATCAGTGACCAACTTTCTCTTGGCAGCTGGGGCAGCAGAACCTGAAGGTTTATCTGAGGGAACAGGTGCAAGCCTTGGTGAAGATCTCATAGACGGTGACTTCTTGGCAGGTGATGGAGTGTGATATGGCTTATCGAGCAACGCTCGTTGATCGTGCATCGGAATTTCTTCGCCAATGTTATCATCAGAAGATTCCTCATGAGACGAGGCAGATGCAAGCTTTCTGGACTTACTTGCAACAGACTTCTTCTTTGGAGCTCGAGGAGAAACTGACTTCCTCTTCTTCTTCTTCTCTTTTCGGTAGACGTCCTTTCCTTCTTTTCAATTACATCCTATTGAGTCAACTCAACATTCTGCTGTTCAACTTGGTTCTTCTTTGCAAGTCTAGCCTCATGCTTAGCCTTTGCCTTTTACCTCTTTGCAACTTCTTCGGGAAAATCAGCTTTGGTTTTCAAAGAATCGGCATGAGCGTTGGGAGGTGGTGCTGGCCTTACTTTTTCAACTTCTTGCCCTAGGCATCCTTCTGCAATGCAATCATTCCAGGGTGGAGTGAAAGCAAACAAAATCTGGTATTTCTATCGGATGTTCTCGTAGTTGAACCATTACTTCGCCCAGTGACGACGAATCTTTTGCAATATGTTGTTCCTATCTTGAGCAGTTTCTACACCAGGTGGAGTCCTGTACGTTTCCTGATCAGACATCTCAACTATAGTATTTCTTTCTCTTCCTCGACCACCCTTCTTGGGATTTCCATCTGAACACATGGTCTTGGAATCTGTGACTAGCTCATCTTCTGGCTGACTGTGAGCAGAGGGAATATCATCATCAACTTCATCAGCAGATTCTGATTCGGCCTTTTTCTTCGGCGCACTTGGTGGCTTAGCTGATTTTCTTTCAACCACTTTAGCTTTGTCAACCACTCTTGCCTGCTGAGGGATTTCTTCCTCTTAACCAGAATGCTCATCTGAACTATTTGTCATGACCACTCCTGAGAGAAAAACACAAAAGCGAGAGAAAGCACATATGAGGTCACAAGCATGCATAGAGGAATTTTAAATCAAAACATATGGTTTTGCAGAAATAGCCAAGGGATTCAAGTCATGCACTGACAAGATATCATCGAGTAAATTGTATTATGCCTAATGACGACATAACCGATCCTCTAATCTTTTGAAGAGCATACATAGTGAACCCTAGATTCTAGAGACTAGTACGAGGGACATCTACAAACCGTACAAGTCACAACTAACTGAGCCTAGAAGATCTGCTGCAAAGAAATAACATAGGATAAATCGCGTCGGGAGGAACTGCTCAAGAACAGGAGGTGAGAGAGCAAGTACCAAATCTGAATGCCCTAACTTGGTGAGACAGATCAACTACAGCAGCACGGGAAGGATAAGTTACCGCATTGGCACGATCAACGGTGACGGAGCTTCGCCGGAGTTGCACGACGATGCTTGACGTCGTCGCTGCTTCGAGCTCGGGCTCGGGCGGAGATGGAGAGTAGGGTTCGAGGCCGAATAGGGAAAGAGCTAGAGAAGAAGAGACCCAGAGAGGGGGTTTATATAGCCTGTAGGACAAACCACCCACTCCGAAATCTACGGATGAAAAACCCGGGACGTTCCACATTCAACGGACGAGATCACTATGAATAGATCGTGGGCACATGTCAGCCAATTCCTAAAAAATTCTCGGTAACTGAATTGGATATCGAAGGGATTGAGGAAGGGCAAGCGCCAAAACAGATAATAATATTGAAGATGATTTAATTCGCGACCAAGGACGTCGGAAAGAAATCTTCTTCAGATCAAGTGCATGTTTGTGACACGAAGAATAGAGAGAAAAACAGAAGAGGAACCGAATAGAAAACACAAAAACAACTGAAGGAGAAAAAAAAACACTACAAATACAAATAGGGAATACGAGAGCACCAACAAAGATTGGACTCAGGGCATAATATAAGAGTGTGATATCCCTGAGAGTGTTTCCTGCAAGAAATGATTAGTTCTTCTTCACAACCCACGCCTGTCTGGGAGGTGATGATCTTATTTGCTTCGCCTGGCTTGGGATATTTCTTCGATGTGTTCTGCGTGACACTTGAGCACTATGATAATAATCATGTGAATAGGCATTGAAGTTGTTTCCAGATGCATGAGTGTAATGATTAGAAGATATGCGCATGTACTCCTTCTAACGCAGAAGAGGGTGATAATTATTCGATAAAGACTTCCGATTAGGCCGTGAATGGTAGCCATTCCCTCGTCGAGGATTATCCCGCACAGTCAAATTTGCAGTAACAGATAGATCTTCAATGGTATTTTTCTTCACCCAAATTTGCTTCTTGGAAGAGCCTGCCCTGCAGTTAGTTCCAGCATATCGAGAAAAAACTTTACCATTCCGTTGCTTGAAAAGTTTGTAATTTGAGTCATTTGACTCGTCAGTGTCAATAGAAAATGGGTGAAAGATAACCAGATAGAGTTTCAGGTTCAAGGGTTTTACTATTTGCTCGAATCCAAGTTGTACGAGGGTATTATTCGGGAGTCCAGTATGAACCATCCACATTGAGTTTCTTTTAAAATTTAATCCTTCCTTCTAAGGATTTTTGTGAAGTATAGACTTCTTGAGTACATCACATAAGGTTTGATGCCCTTTCAGGCCCCTTAGCATTCCAGTCCCAAGTAAGCCTCTTAACCTGCAATTTTCTTCAGTAAGAGCAGCAAAATCCTTGGAAGAGGGGTTAGTGGTACCATTTATAGTAGTAGTGGAGTTCTCTTTCACAACATTCGGAGTTTCAACATGATAATTTGCATTGCTATGTTCTAGGAAAGTTAAGCAAGGGGTACAAAACCATCAAGAAGTTGGACAGATTGCTTGGCGAAGAGAGAAGCTTTTTCTAAAGCCAATTCATTATGAGACTCTTTCAGTGACACGAGTTCTTGATTCCTGCTAAGGAGTTCATTTGATAAACTCTCGTTGTCAACTACAAGTGAGTCATATCGAATGGTAAGTTTATCAATAGTTGATGAAACAACATCTTGCTCTTCAATCAACATTTGATTCTTCTCCATCTCTTCGACTAGTAATCCTTCAGTTTTTCTGAGATTTCTTTCAAGCATTTCAAGTTCATCGTGTTGAGATTCAGCAATTTTGACTAGCTTGGCATAAGATATGTATTCAGGACGGTATTCATTCATGGATCTTAGGTGTTTGGGAGATACCTGATCCTTTGAGGATTTTGCCATGAGACAAAAGGCAATTGGTTCATCATCGCTTGAGTCATCACCACTATCATCATCACCAGTGTCTGATTTGGTGACTTTCTTTGATGATTCAATAGCAACGTAGGCATTACTTCTCCCAATCCTTTTGTAGAATTCTTCTTCATCGGATTCAGCATCCGTGGCTTCATCTTCAGATTCTACAGTCAAGTATGCTTATGCCCTGTTCAGCCATGACATCCTCTTCATATTTGATTCGATGACTGCTCTGGCTTTTATGTCAGTGACTGGTCTCGTCAAAGAAGATGAAGCAGTAATTTTCTTCAAGAGCTTAGTACGACGATTCATTCGAGTAAAACCACTGCAGTGAAGATATTTCCATCTGCTGCTAGGTTTTCCTTCCCAACCAGGGCAATCAACGATGACATGGCCGTATAATTTGCATTTGAAGCACTTCATATCTTTCGGAGGCAAATGTCTTCTTAATGATTCTGGTGCATGAAATTCTTCATCATTGATGAGATAAATATTTTGTCTCTTTAGATCACTTAGTCGTTGTGTGAGCATTTCAAGTTCTTGAGTGATGGAGTGTTGATTTTTGACATCTTCTTCTTCTTCTTCTTCTTCTTAGAACTGCCATAATGCGAGAGAATTCCCCTTCACTTTCATAAGAGGATTCTTGATTTGTCTTTTCCAGCTCCATCTTTTCTTTGTGGATCGATAGCAGTGTCATGACATCAACATAGTAAAGCTCTTCATAGTCAGGTATTTGTTTGATTTCAGACACAATAATGTCGAAGTATTCGTCAAGATCACTCAGAAGCTTGTTGACTACATCTCTATTAGTGATATTAGTTACACCTCGCTGATGTAGTCTTTCAATGATGATTGTCAATCGATCAATGAGTTCCATAATGCTTTCCTTGCACAGGCTTCTAAATCCAGTGAACATAGCCCAAAGAATTTTGCTATGAGGATATGAACGGACGACAAATTCTACATGAGCCCTGTTAAGAGCATCCCACATTTGCTTGCCGTGTCGAGGCTGTGAAACCGAAGGAAAATGTCTTTTGATAGACTGCCACATATAATATCTTTTGCTTGAGCATCCAACTGAAGATTTTACTTATAATCGGAAGACATATTGTTTTGTTGCTGAATGGTGTAGCCTTCTTCTACGATCTGCCACAGATCATTGTTGACAACTTGAATTCTGATTCTCATTTGTTCCTTCCAGTATAGATAGTCATTTCCATCGAAGATGGGAAACCTTTCAGAGTGCGAGGATATACCTGAAAGCGACATACTCAAAACTCCAAGGACGTTAGACCTTTAATAACCAGAGACAGGGAGTACCTGCTCTGATACCAATTGTTAGGACCGAGAGTATATCGACCGGAGGCGGGTGAATGGGAGATTCAAATTAACTTTCGAAAGCTTTGAAACTTAATTCACACACCGCAGCGGAATAGAGTATTGAGAGAAAATCACTGAGTCAGATTTCTTCGTCAGAGGCATATTCATCGAGAAAAGCATTTACCACAGAGTTAGCTTCATGGATAATGGGTTTAACTACGATGAGGGTTATGCAACAAGCAAACTGGTGTAACAGAATGAAACATAACATAACTAAAACTGAAGGAAATGCAATGGAATGGTTACACAAGATAACAAGGATACAGACTAACAACATAGGAATAAAGATGAGGATAATGAAAGTATTTTGACACGATAACACAAGATGAATGACACAGAACAAACCAATGATCAGAGAATCTAATGGCACAGAGCACAGATGAAAACTACTGAATGAAATGCAGTACAATAGATATAACCAGTGGTGCTCGGTGGCGACAAGAGATTTGGTAGACCAGTTCACCCTTCTGCCAAAGGGCTACGTCTGGTTGGAGGGGCTGTGACTTAACACGGAAGATAAACTCTCTTCACATTATTCTCCTTCAACACAGAGTTGATTAGACTCAGGTTTATTTCACTTTGGGTAGATCCTTCTCGGCGATCTCCAAACCTTCAGTCGACCTTCGTGAACCACAGTCTCTCTTGGTTGCTGAAGATTAGGCTCGGTGAAGACAACAACTCTTCAACACTCGAAGCCAAACCTATCCCTATAGAGAGTGCACAACTCTCAAGAGTAACAGGTACAAGAACTCTCACTCAGAACTGCTATGATGCTAAACCACTGTCTAAGTTTGGGCTCTTGGTGTTCTCTTGGTGGATCTTAAACTCAAATCACTCAGAGAGGGGTTGCTCAAATCAATCTTCTCAGAAATATCAAGCGGAGCAGCCAATGGATAACGTTGGAGAGGGGTGGCTATTTATAGCCGCATCCTTCCCAGATGGGAAAAGACCAAATTGGACATCGGCCTCAGCCAATGGCCGAACGAAACGATTCAAATGGTCGGATTTGAGCACAACTGTAACATTTCGTCCTCGGTCCGAGGCAAATCTCTCGCAGCGAAGAAGATCATAGTCTCTTGCTGGCAAGTATTTACTCGAGTACAAAGAGATTTCTCTTGCATCTTTCATAGGTTGTAGCTAAGTATCACAGTAGATCTAAGCATCGAGAACATTTACCATCTTAATAGTACGGAGGTCCTATGACTCAAAAGATTAAAAGAACAAAAAACTAAATGAATACTACGTCTTCATTTTGTCTTCAACTACAGTCGCTGCAGTCAATTTCTTCGGACAACAGTATCAAAGCAATAGCTTCGCTTCAACAACAAATTTCTTGAGGGGTCGATTGATATGTCTCTCACGTATCTACAATTTATGAAGTATTCATGCCATGTTTACAACAATTCCATATGATTTTGGTATGATTCGATTAGAACTAACCCGTACTGACGCTGTTTTCAGCAGAACTACCGTGGTGTTGTTTTTGTGCAGAAATAGAAGTTCTCGGAATGGGCTGAAAATTTACGGAGAATATTTTTGGAAAATATTAAAAATACTGAAGCAAAACGATACCAGAGAAGAGTCCCGGGCTAACCACAAGGGTGGGGGCCCCCCCACCCCCTAGGGCGTGCCCCCCGTCCTTGTCGTTGCCTGGTGGGCCCCCTTGACTTGCCCCCGATGCCAAACACTCCTATAAATCCCAAAAAACTCCAGAACAAAACTTAGATCGGGAATTCCGCCACGACAAGCCTCTGTAGCCACAAAAAATTAATCTAGACCCTCTGTGGCACCCTGTCGGAGGGGGTTATCATCACCGGAGGCCATGGAGGAGTATCTCGGAGAGGCCTTCATTGCCATGGAGGCCATGAACTAGAGGGAGAACCTCACCACATCTAGGGGGAGGCCATGGAGGAGGAAGCACAAGGGGGAGAACCTCCGCCCTCTCTCTTGGTGGCACCGGAGTGCCATCGGGGGAACCATTGCCGCGGTGATCGTCTTCATCAACATCACCATCATCATCGCCATCCTCATCTCTTTTACGCGGTCCACTCTCCCGCACCCCGCTGTAATCCCCTACTTGAACATGGTGCTTTATGCCACATATTGTGATCCAATGATGTGTTGCCATCCTATGATGTTTTGAGTTGATTGATGATATAGATTGGTTTGAGTTGTATGTTTTACTTTGGTGCTATCCTATGGTGCCTTCTGTGCCACGCACACGTGAAGGATTCCTACTTTAGGGTGTTGCAATACGTTCATGATTCGCTTATAGTGGGTTGCTTGAGTGACAGAAGCATAAACCCGAGTAAGGGGGTTGTTGCGTATGGGATAAAGGGGAGTTGATAATTTAATGCTATGGTTGGGTTTTACCTTCATGACCTTTAGTAGTTGCGGATGCTTGCTAGAGTTCCAATCATAAGTGCATATGATCCAAGAAGAGAATGTATGTTAGCTTATGCCTCTCCCTCATATGAAATTGCAATAATGATTACCGATCTTGTTAACAATTTCCTAGGATAATTCCGCACACCGACCCATCATTATTCCACACTCGCTATTTATAACATATAGTAATATATTCTAACTTTATGTAAACATCACCTACTTTTATATTTTAGTTCTCCGATATCATGCAAAGTTATCCTCTTCATACCCACAACGTAGTTTTATTTCTCGTTTCTAGTTGGAAGCAAACGTTCAGTGTACGTAGAGTCGTATCAGTGGCAGATAGTGAAAGGATCGATATGGTTGACTAGAGGGGGGGTGAATAGGCAACTAACAATTTTTAAGCTTTTCTTTACCAATTTAAACTTTGCAATAATATAGGTTGTCTAGATGTGCAACTATGTGAGCAACCTATATGATGCAATGACAACTGACACACAAGCAAGCAAGGATATAATACAAGAAGCTTGCAAAAGTAAAGGCACGAAATAACCAAGAGTGGAGCCGGTGGAGACGAGGATGTGTTACCGTTCCTTCCTTTTAAGGGAAGTACGTCTCATTAGAGCGGTGTGGAGGCACAATGCTCCCAAGAAGCCACTAGGGCCATCAGTATTCTCCTCACGCCCTCACACAATGCGAGATGCCGTGATTCCACTATTGGTGACCTTGAAGGCGGCGACCAACCTTTACAAGCAAGGTTGGGGCAATCTCCCCAACAATTGAGGCTCCCAACAACACCACGAAGCTTCACCACAATGGAGTATGGCTTGGGGTGACCTCAACCGTCTAGGGTGCTCAAGCACCCAAGAGTAACAAGATCCGCTAGGGATAAGAGAGGAATCAAATTTCTCTTGGTGGAAGTGTAGATCGGGCCTTCTCAATCAATCCCGAGCAAATCAACAAGTTTGATTGGCTACGGAGAGAGATCGGGCGAAAATGGAGCTTGGAGCAACAATGGAGCTTTGGGGAAAGAGGTAGGTCAACTTTGGGGAAGAAGACACCTATATATAGTGGGGAACCAATCCAACTGTTACCCACCAACCAGCCCAAGACAGAGCGGTACTACCGCTTAGGCAGGGCGGCATTACCGCTCCCCAGTGTCTTGCTGCTACGACGAGGGAAGCAGGCCCTGTCCCGAAGCGGTACTATCATGAAGTACAGGCGGTACTACCGCATGGTGCGGTACTACCGCCCCTACTGCCGCAACTAGTACCGTAAAACCCGACACGAGAAATAGCTGTCGAGAATCGAGGCAGTAGTAGCCCGGAACCACTGCGGTACTACGGCCGAAGCTCACAAGCGGTACTACCGCTCAGGAAGCGGTACTACCGCTTGGGGAGCGGTACTACCGCTTGACGAGCTTCGGCGGTACTACCACTGAGGACCGCGGTACTACCGCTGGGACAGGATAGGTAGGCACAGATTAAGGAAAGATAGCTTCAATGAAGCGGAAAAAAAAGCAACGGGTGTGATAGGGATGTGTACGTGTTGATTCCACCCTAGCCTAACCAAAGCAGATCCCTTCTTGATAGTACGGTGACTCCTACAAAACTAGACCATAGAAACGAAGGAGCTGCACCGTCTTGAATAAAATACCGAGGGGAAGTAATCGTCTCGTGCCAAAGGATGAATCTCTGAAAGAACTTAACGCACACGATTAGTCCGCAAAAGCATTGTCATCAATCACCAAAACATGTTGGGGATAAATATGCCCTTACAGATAGGACTTGAGAGAATATTGATCTTACCTTTAGCTCCTTGTGGGTTCGACACTCCGTACTTATCACTTCCACCTTTGGAAAGTGCTATGATGATTCCTTGCACTTGAGGATTATCAAGCTCTTTTCTGGCGCTGTTGCCGGGGAGCAATAGCGTGGGGTTAATATTTTCGTGTATGCTTGTTTGCTTTCTTCACTAAGTAGTTTTTGTTTTACCTTTTGTTTTTGTTTAGTTGTGGGTGAAACAAACAAAAAAATTTAAAAAATGCATAATACAGAAAAAATTACTTGCCTCTTATGCTTAAAAACTTTTTCAAAAAGATAAGTGATTGAAAGGTTGTGCATTGGAGAAGTGAGGGTCGACCTTGAACACTTGTGTTCATGCTCATGGAAACAATGTAGAAATTTTCATGGAAGTTTCTCAAAAATAAGTATCCCCTTAGATATATTCATTGTGTTATAAAAACAATGTGCTAAGGTTTGGCTTTAGAATGTTTAAATTGCTTGTTTGGCGTGTGCAGCAGAAAAACAGAAACTTTGGTTGTAGTGTTTGAATTCTTAATTTTTACTGGAGCATGATAAAATCTTGAAATTTTTACACATTAATGCTCTGCAAATTGTTTAGATTTTTCCTATTTTTTTAGAATTTTTGAAGTTACATAAGTATACGAAAGATCCAGATTGCTACAGGCTGTCCTGTTCTTAACATATCCTGTTTTCTATGTGTTGTTCGCTTATTTTGATGAACTGTGGGTTGTATCGTGGGGTATGAACCATGGCAAAGCTAGAATACAGTAGATATAATGCTAATATGAAATTGGAATGAGTTTACAACAGTACCTAGAGGTAGTGATTTGCTTTATTATACTAACGGATCTCACAAATTGTTTTATTGAGTTTTGTGTGGATGAAGTGTTCGAAGAACGGGGAGTTACCGATATGAGAAGAATAAGGAGATGCAAGAGTTCAACATTGGGGATTACCAAGGCACCCCAAGTAAAAATTTAAAGGATACTCAATCATCTAAGCTTGGGGATGCCCCGGTTGGCATCCCATCTTCCTTCTTCAACAATTATCGGTATACCTCGGTTTTCGTTTTGTTCACATGATATGTGTCTCTTGAGTTTATTTTTCCTTTATTTTCCTTTATGTACCATGCTAGTATGAGATAGTCCTCCGTTGATTTATAGAATGCTTCATGTGCTTCACTTAAATCTTTTGAGTATGACTTTATAGAATGCTCTTTGTGCTTCACTTAAATCTTTTGAGTATGACTTTATAGAATGCTTTGTGTGCTTCACTTATATATTTTGAGCTTGGATATTGGTTGATCTATATTAATTGTAGAATGCTCTATGAACTTCACTTATATATTTTGGAGTATGAATAAGACTATCATTGAAAGTGGGTTTGGAAGGGTGTCAACTTTAGATAATAATCATCCCACTATTTTGGAGGATGTTGACTCTTATTATGATAAAACTGGAATTGGAGACCATGACTTTATTTAGTAATGATTCCACTATCTTGGAAGAGGTTTCAGTTGATTTTAGTGAGAACAAAGTTGCTACTTATAATGATTATTGTGATGACACTTACGTTATAAAAAGTGGTGATGATTATATTTTTAAAACTTGTCATGATTATGATTACCCTCTTTCTGAACATTACCCCTTTAATGTGGAAACAATCCATAGTATTCGAGTCTCTTATCATATTCCCACTATGCCGAATAAGAAGAATTTTGCTTATGTGGTGACTAGTAAAATTTCCATGCTTGTAGATCATGAAAAGAATGATTTATATGATGGTTATATTGTTGAATTCATTCGTGATGCTACTGAAAATTATTATGAGGGAGGAATATATGCCTGTAGGAGTTGCAATAATATCAAGTTTCCTCTCTATGTGTTGAAAATCTTGAAGTTATGCTTGTTTTGCTTTCCTATGCTAGTTCATTCTTGTCGCCATAAGTGGTTTGCTCAAAAAATCCCTATGCATAGAAAGTGGGTTAGACTTAAATGCGCTTGCCACATATGTTTCATGATGCTCTTTTTGTGTTTCAATTCTTTACTTTTATGCGAGCATCATTGAAATTTTCATGCATAGCTAGAAAGGCATTACAGAAAAGCGCTTGTTGGGAGACAACCCAATATTTTTCCTTACTGTTTTTGTGTGTCCACATGATTAATCTATTGTAGTAATCATGTTTTATAGCTTTTGTTTCCATAAAGTGCCAAGTAAAGCCTTCGGGGTAGTGTGGATGATAGTTGACTTGATTCTGTGCAAAACAGAAACTTTTGCGCCTAGTCACATAATTCTTTAAAATTACTGGAGCATTGAAAAATTCTGATTTTTTTTACAGATGATTGATATACAAATTATCTATGTTTTCCTAATTTCCAGAATTTTTGGAGTAAAATAAGTATGCTTGTTATTCAGATCATTACAGACTGTTTTGTTTTTGACAGATTCTGTTTTCAATACATAGTTTGCTTGTTTTCTAGTTTCTACAACTTATATTGCTCAAAATTGTACACATGATAGGGTACAATAGGCATTGTGTGAGAATAAGTATGAATCTTGTCTTTGACAGTACCAAAGTGAATGATTTACTCTTTACCATACTAACCCATCTCACGAAGTTCCGTTAAGTTTTGTGTGATTGAACTTTTCAAGTTTTGGGTGAGATGTCGATATGAGGAGAATAAGGAGTGGAAAGACCCTAAGCTTGGGGATGCCCAAGGCACCCCAAGGTAATATTCAAGGAAGACTCAGGCGCCTAAGCTTGGGGATGCCCCGGACGGCATCCCCTCTTTCGTCTTCAAAACCATCGGTATACCTTAGTCGGAGCTCTATTTTTATTCGTCACATGATATGTGTTTTTCTTGGAGCGTATTTTAATTTTACTTGATGTTTAAATAAAATCATTGGTGAAATCTTGAATGAGAGAGAGTCTTCCCATGGCTAGTTAATTACTTGACTACTCATTGTTCTTCACTCATATCTTTTTGGAGTAGTTTGTCATTTACTCATGTGCTTCACGTATATCCTATGAGTAAATGGTTGAATGAATTGAATATCATAGACTTATCCATGGGGAGTAATGACTTCACTTATAATAAGTATAGGTGGTAAATTTATTGAAAGTTAGTAAACATACTTTTGGTCACTCGAACAATTCATGAGAGAATATTCAAGGAAGAGAGATTTCACATATTAATATACTATCTTGGACATCTTTTGTAATTGTGAGCACTCATTAAAATATGACATGCTAAAAAGTTGATGTTGGACAAGGAAGACAACATAATGGGTTACTTATATCCGAATAGAAGTTATATTGTCATGGATCCTCCAACATGTTGAGCTTGCTTTCCCTCTCATGCTAGACAAATTCTTTGCACCAAGTAGAGATACTACTTGTATTTACCAACATCCCTTAAACCAATTTTTCCATGAGAGTCCACTATATCTACCTATGGATTGAGTAAGATCCTTCAAGTAAGTTGTCATCGGTGCAAGCAATAAAAATTTCTCTCTAAATATGTATGATCTATTAGTGTGAAGAAAATAAGCTTAATACAAACTTGTGATATGGAAGAAATAAAAGCGATGGACTGTATAATAAAGGTCTTTATCACAAGCGGAAATATAAAGTGACGTTCTTTTGCATTAAGATTTTGTGCATCCAACCATAAAAGAGCATGACAACCTCTGCTTCCCTCTGCGAAGGTCCTATCTTTTACTTCTATCTTCTACCCTTACACAAGAGTCATGGTGATCATCACCTTTCCTTTTTACACTTTTTCCTTTGGCAAGCACTATGTGTTGGAGAAATCTGGATATATATATCTATATATATATATATATATATATATATATATATATATATGCGCTCGGATGTAGGTTTTCATAAAGTATTATTGTTGACATTACCCTTGAGGTAAAAGGTTGGGATGCGAAACTATAAGCCCCTATCTTTCTCTGTGTCCGATTAAAACTTTGAACCCATAAATATCACGTGAGTGTTAGTAATTGTGAAAGATTAAATGATAGTTTAGTATGTGGAATTTTCTAAATTAAAGCTCTTACATAGACCCTTCCTGAAAATAAGATGAAATGCAATTGTTTGATGACTGAGAACATAGTTTGTTAGTTTTCAAGATAGTTTATGGTATATACCTTAATTTATGAATAGCTTCTTACTTGATCAAGAGAAGTTTTATGAGATGAGTTACTGTTTATGGTAAAGAATAATGCTAGTAAAGGTGCTTGGAACTTTCAATGATCAAAATTGTGCACTTGATAGCATTCACACTTCATAAATTATTTCCTTTATCATTTACCTACTCGAGGACGAGCAGGAATTAAGCTTGGGGATGCTGATACGTCTCCGACGTATCTATAATTTATGAAGTATTCATGCCATATTTACAACAATTCCATATGCATTTGGTATGATTTGATCAAAACTAACCCAGGCTGATGCTGTTTTCAGTAGAACTACGGTGGAGTTGTTTTTGTGCACAAATAAAAGTTCTTGGAATGGGCTGAAAATTTAAGGAGAATATTTTTGGAAAATATAAAAAATACTGGAGCAAAAAGATACCAGAGAAGAGTCCCTGGCTAAACACAAGGGTGGGGGCGCCCTGATACGTCTGCAACGTATCTATAATTTTTTATCGTTCCATGCTATTATATTATCTGTTTTGGATGTTTAATGGGATTTAATATGCTCTTTTATATTATAATTTTGGGCCTAACCTAGGCCTAGTGCCAGTTTCTGTTTTTTGTGTGCCTATTTTAGAGTTTTGCAGAAAAGGAATACCAAATGGAGTCCAAACGGAATGAAACCTTCGTGATGATCTTTCTTGGACCGAAAGTAATCCAGAAGACCCGGAGTCGAAGTCTAGAACTCTACGAGGCGGCCACAAGGCAGGAGGGTGCGCCCAGGGGGGTAGGCGCGCCCCACCCTCGTGGGCCCCTCGTAGCTCCACCGACGTACTTCTTTCGCCTATATATACTCTTATACCCTAGATCGATCCCAGAAAGCCACGAAACCACTTTTCCACCGCCGCAACCTTCTGTACCCGTGAGATCCCATCTTGGGGCCTTTTCCCGGCGATCCGCCGGAGGGGGAATCAATCACGGCGGGCTTCTACATGAACACCATTGCCTCTCCGATGAAGCGTGAGTAGTTTACCATAGACCTTCGGGTCCATAGTTATTAGCTAGATGGCTTCTTCTCTCTCTTTGATTCTCAATACAAAGTTCTCCTCGATGTTCTTGGAGATCTATTCGATGTAATACTCTTTTGCAATGTGTTTGCCGAGATCCGATGAATTATGGATTTATGAACAAGATTATCTGTGAATATTATTTGGTTCTTCTCTGAATTCTTATATGCATGATTTGATATCTTTGCAAGTCTCTTCGAATTATAGGTTTAGTTTGGCCTACTAGATTGATCTTTCTTGCAATGGGAGAAGTGCTTAGCTTTGGGTTCAATCAGTGACAGTAGGGGCAGCAAGGCACGTATTGTATTATTGCCATCGAGGATAAAAAGATGGGGTTTATATCATATTGCTTGAGTTTATCCCTCTACATCATGCCATCGTACTTAATGCGTTACTCTGTTCTTATGAACTTAATACTATAGATGCATTCTGGATAGCGGTCGATGTGTGGAGTAATAGTAGTAGATGAAGAATCGTTTCAGTCTACTTGACATGGACATGATGCCTATATTCATGATCATTGCCTTAGATATCTTCATAACTATGCGCTTTTCTATCAAATGCTTGGCAGTAATTTGTTCACCCACCGTAATACATGCTATCTTGAGAGAAGCCACTAGTGAAACCTATGGCCCCTGAGTCTCTTTCTTATTATATTGCATCTCTTTTATTTACATCGCATCTCATTTACTTTTTTGCAATCTTTAC
This sequence comes from Aegilops longissima, assembly GCA_021605205.1. Lineage (NCBI taxonomy): Eukaryota > Viridiplantae > Streptophyta > Magnoliopsida > Poales > Poaceae > Aegilops > Aegilops longissima. The sequence goes on from CM038680.1 coordinate 255,226,528, forward strand.
TTTCCAATCTATACAACAAAAATACCAAAAATATTTACTTTACTATCTTTATTAGATCTCACTTTTGCGAGTGACCGTGAAGGGATTGACAACCCCTTTATCGCGTTTGTTGCAAGGTTCTTGATTGTTGGTGCAGGTACTAGGTGACTTGTGCGTTGTCTCCTACTGGATTGATACCTTGGTTCTCAAACTGAGGGAAATACTTACTCTACTTTGTTGCATCATCCTTTCCTCTTCGAAGGAAAACCAACATGCTCAAGAGGTAGCACGCCCCCACCTCCCTAGGGCGTGCTCCCCGTCCTTGTTGTTGCCTTGTGGGCCCCCTTGACTTGCCCCGGCGCCAAACACTCCTATAAATCCCAAAAACTCCATAACAAAACCTAGATCGGGAGTTTTGCCGCCGCAAGCCTGTGTAGCCATGAAAAATCAATCTAGACCCTCTCTGGCACCCTGCCGGATGGGGTCATCATCACCAGAGGCCATGCAGGAGGAAGCACAAGGGGGAGAACCTCTCCCCCTCTCTCTTGGTGGCGTCGGAGTGCCATCAGGGGAACCATCACCGCGGTGATCGTCTTCATCAACATCACCATCGTCATCACTATCCTCATCTCTTTTACGCGGTCCACTCTCCCGCACCCCACTGTAATCCCCTACTTGAACCTGGTGCTTTATGCCACATATTGTGATCCAATGATGTGTTGCCATCCTGTGATGTTTTGAGTTGATTGATGATATAGATTGGTTTGAGTTGTATGTTTTACTTTGGTGCTATCCTATGGTGCCTTCCGTGCCACACACACGTGAATGATTCCCGCTTTAGGGTGTTGTAATACGTTCATGATTTGCTTATAGTGGGTTTCTTGAGTGACAGAAGCATAAACCCGAGTAAGGGGGTTGTTGCGTATGGGATAAAGGGGAGTTGATACTTTAATGCTATGGTTGGGTTTTACCTTAATGATCTTTAGTAGTTGCGTATGCTTGCTAGAGTTCCAATCATAAGTGCGTATGATCCAAGAAGAGAAAGTACGTTAGCTTATGCCTCTCCCTCATATGAAATTGCAATAATGATTTCCGATCTTGTTAAGAATTGCCTAGGATAATTCCGCACACCGACCCATCATTATTCCACACTCGCTATTTATAACATATAGTAATATATTCTAACTTTATGATAACATCGCCTACTTTTATATTTTAGTTCTCTGATATCATGCAAAGTTATCCACTTCTGTAACATCCCAAATTTTCAATTTGGAATGTTATACATTAGGTCATCATGCATATCATATTTTCTCGCATTTTCCGATCCTAGAAATTTCACGCAACTCAAGGACCCTCGGAGAGAGTTGGAAGTTTCATAATTTTCATATTTGGGATCTCTCAAATTTGGAAATAGGATCATTTGGATTTATTTAAATTATCTTCATAAAGTTTTTCCTATAAAAATATCTTGAGAGGGAATAATATGACTTTCCCAAACAATTAGGAAAAATGAAGATATTATAAATAAACCAAATTTGGGTTTTGGAGATTTATTTTGCTTAGGCAAAAATGAGCATTTAAAAATATTTTTGCATGTATTTTGTTTTTAAAGTTCATTTTGTTCGACTCATTTTTAGGAGTCGGAGAAAATTTGTTTTAATTAATTTGGAGTTCATTTGATATTTATTTTATTTGTTTTGTTTTAAATTTTATTTAAAAAAAAAACGCGCCGCCCCTGGACCGAGGCCCAGCCGGCCAGCGCCAGCCAGGCCCCAGGCCCAGCCGCCCCCGGCCCATCTCCCCTCTCCCTCCCGCTCCCAGCCCGAGTCCCTTCGGCGGCGACCGCCCGCCACCGAGTCCGCCCGACCCGGCTCCCTTGCCCCCCCCAAGCCACCGCCTCCCCCCCTCATAAATACCCCCCGCCCCTCTCTCCTCACCCCAACCGCTGAGCCGCCGCCACCCGCCCCTCATGGCTGGAGCCGCCCGCCGCCCGTGGGCCGCCGCCCTGACGCCGCCGCCGCCGACCCTCGGCGGCGGACCCGCCCATCGCCTCCCGACCCCGCCGCCCCAACCGGAGCCCCGGAGAGCCGCCGGCGATCGCCGAAGGTAGCCGCCCCGCCCCGCGCCCGATTCGGTTTATCCCCTCGAACCGTCCGGTTTTATAAAAAAAAATATGTTCGGTTTTTTTTTTAAAAAAAACCTAGCTTGGTTTTATTTTTTTTCGGTTTTCTTATTTAACGGACGTTCACCGAACCGTTCGTTTCAGTGAACGCGTTCGTTAGATTCGCTTACATTAACTAGCGTTCGCTTTTTAACTCGTTCGTCGTTTTTCTTTTAATCGGAATTAATCCGTTATTTTTCTGATTTGATTTCAGATCTGATTTTCAAAACTGTTTTATTTCTCGCTCGTTTATCGGAATCAGGTGATTCAAGCGCCTGGAGTTTAAAACGAAACCGCCGTTCCGACTACCCTACTTTCACAGAGTTTTGCCACTGTGAAATTTTGACCTAATTTCAGATTGCTAAACCGAGACGTTCTCTCTCGAGTTTCGACTTTCGGAGTTTATTTTGATTCGATTCTTTTGCAACCAGGGTTCTTAAGTTGAACTCTCTGGTTAGATCTTTTATTCGAGATTTCCTGTGCATTAGATGAATACTTATTGTATGCTTGTTGTTTGTCTGCGTTAGATCACCGGTCGCCGCTTGTTACTTGAATCTCTAGGACACGCGGATCATCGACAAGGCAAGTAACACTTTGATCATACCCTTCTACTACCCAGTTTATGCATTAGATCTATTCCTCAAACACTTGCATGATTAGGATCTAATTAAATTGTGGGTTTTGGGAAGTAGATTGAGGTAGTACCTATTACTGTTTTACTTATGAAACCTTGGGAGTTACTTCTCGTTTGCTTGTTCATGCCATGCTATGCTAGTAGGCGTGGATTGGGTGAGTGAATATCCATGACAGATGTGAGATTGTTTAATTAAAGGTTTATCTAAGGTGGCAACCTAACACACATCTGGGTGGATTGAGGCACTGGTTTCTATCAGACTTGCTGTATTTCTTGGACCGCCACCCGGGCTCTAAGGGATCATAAGATTATTCAAACTGGAAACTTTCGTGTGCAGCCACAAGCCAATTATGGGCTCTGGCGTAGTTGACTAAGTCGTCATGAACTCTTACGGCAGACTAGCTGATGTAGGGGATATAGGTTGGTACGGTCTACCCACATGTAAGGTGCTAAGCGCTTCGAAGACTATGTCTCGGTCATCCGTTTCTCAAACACCATGTAGTCACGAGAACCAAGCGGAGGCGATCGAGTCTTGTGGGGAAAAGTCATAAACCTCTGCGAGTGTAATAAACTAATCATGATTAGCCGTGTCCCGGTTATGGACAATTTGAGTATCCGGTACTTGATTATCATGTGAATCTCAACATGTTACTTCTAAATAAAAGTTGTTGGGTTTTGATGAGTACTTTCTAATTGGGATTGAGGATGCTGTCAACCATCTTCAATGTTTAACAACCACCATGATAGTTAAATAAAATTATTCCTTTGATGTAGGGAAAAATCAGCTTTATGCAAATGTAACCGTAGAGCCTTACCACCAGCCAAATATGCATGTAGTATAGGCTTATTCATTCATTGCTCTTTATGTGTTACATTGCGGCATATTCCATGTCTTGACCCGTTTTGGGCTGCAACTTTTCACGTTGCAGACTTTTCAGACGACGAGTAAGGTGTTAGGTCGTGGTTCTATACTCAGTGATGCCGTTGGAGTTGATGGACTCGCTTATCTTCCAAGTCTTCCGTTGTTATTATTAGATGGCCTTAAGCCATATTTTTATTCAGTTCCCTTGTGGACATCGATGTAATAAGTGTGTGATTGCTACTCTGCTATAAATCCTTGAATTCTTGTGTGGTGTCGACATTCTTGATCCGAGGATGACACTTGAGCACGAGCGCTAGATCCATTCGGCCTGGTCGCTCTGAGAGAATGGTATCGAGCACCTGCCGGTAGGACACGACCACTAAGTTAAAGCCATAGATCACTCTCTCTTCTCCCTTTCTAACTCCTCATCTTTTCTACTCTCTTTAGGATGACGGACGCGAAGATCAAGTACACCCAACCGGATGAAGGCACACCTTTTGGATTTCACTTGAAGGAAGTTACTAAGTACCGAACATTGGACTACCAAGCTTCACCGGACTTTCAACGCCACTCTGCTCAAGAGGAGCGGAAGATTCATGCTCACGTTCGGAAGGACATTCGCCCCAATCACCAAGCCAATAGATAGTGTTTTCGGTGCACCCACTTGGAGTGCAGGAAAGAGCATGGCAGCTCACATCACCATGGGACGCATTGGAGAAGTCTATCAAGAAGATCTCAAGGACACCATCTACCAGATTTATGGACGCCGAGATGACAAGCTGGATGTCGTCAACACCAAGAAGGATAGATCCATTGCAGCGTTCATCCAGAGTTAAATCAACACATTCGGCGCCAGAGAATCAAATGTGCAATGACATGTTGGAGTTCTGTAAGGCGAAGGAAAGGATCATCGAATTGGAAGGAGAACTAAAGACTACACGCAAGGACTACATGGACGAGATCGTAGCTCTGGCAAGACACAATAACGATCTTAAGTACGAGATCGAAGAGCTCAAGAAGAAGTTGGCGCTCAGGAATGAAGACCAGTATGTCGAACACCCAATCGACTACATCAACATTGACGACTCCGATTCGGATCCAAGTGAACCCGATTTTGAAGACGAAGCTGGAGCAGACATCATGGAGTCTTCCACCGGTTCAAATTAGTAGAAGTCCCCCACATATTAGTAGTATTCCCTCCATGTAAACCTTTATAGTACACGCACTTTTGCGATAGTTAGATCGTTGTAACCCTTGTTTGATTGAATGAAGTGAATTTTGTGTGATTTGCTCATGTGCATTTGGGTAGTGATTTCCCCTTAGACCTCATTCTATTCTACTTTCTCTCCTTTTCTAAACCCTTGAGATGCCTCCAAGACGCGACCCGGATTCGTTTTCCCTTGCCAGAGATCACCCAATTGATCCAGGCAGCGAATACCTGATTCAAACATTGGTGCGAACAACAACAACAACAACAACCCACCGCCACCACCACCACTGCGGATCATCGACTCGTTTCCTTAGATGAACCCGCGGTGTATTCCAATAACACCGAGCCAATTGTAGCAGATGGTGGCTCCGCAAGATAGGAAGGGAGCTGACCACTGCGGGATGCACGGATGGTGAAAGAGTGAAGTTTGCAGACATCAGCTTGAAGGACCCGCAGCGGCATGGTGGGAGAATTTCACAACCACTTATCCGTGACACCGCCACATGGGACCAGCCACAAGCTTTTCGCACAACCCATGTTTCAAAGAGGAGCCATGGCCATGAAGAAGCGTGAGTTTCGCAACTTCGCCAAGGAGGAAGGACTGTTGGCGATCGTGGATGACTTTAGCAAACTAGCACGTTATGCCCCGGATGACGTTACTACGGATGCAGCTAAGCAGAGAAGTTTCTAGAAGGACTGAATGATGAGTTCACATGCCGTTGATGGTAGCAAGTTTCAATAACTACCAGGAGTTAGTAGACCGAGCTCTCATGATTGAAGGAAAGCAGCAGAAAATTGAGAACTGCATAGCGGAAGTATGGACAAGGAAGTATAACTCGGGATCCCAAAGAAGCCTCGTTATACCCTAAATCAGGAATTCAGTTTCACATACCTATGGAGGAAGCAACGACGAACCGCACCAACCCGTCTACACCATCCAAGGTAGACTGAGTCACATTACTTGCTTTAAGTGCCGCAAGATGGACATTATGCAAATGACTATCGAAGGCGAATGGAAATGGCAATGGAAGCTCGGAAAGAAGCCCAACCCTTTCAACAGGGGACAAGTGAACCACATTGATGTGGAGGAGGTTGAAGATCAGCCCGATCAAGATGTCGGTAAGTTTTTGGTTAAGTCTTTTCTGCAGTTGTTCTTTTTGATCTTGGTGCATCGCATTCATACATATCAAGGGATTTGTGGATAAGTACAAGTTACCAACCCAAGCCCTTAGGTCACCCATGCTAGTAACCTCACCCGAGCAGAGTACATGGCTAGTAAATGGTGTGATCGATTGCCACTAAGGATCGGACACTATGTTTTCCCCTCGGACCTAATAGTTACGGAATCCCAAGGATTGGATGTGATATTAGGAATGGATTGGTTATAAAAGTATGGAGGAAACATAGATTGTACCACAAGGTCAATTTTGCTCACCACACCGAAGGAAGAAGGATTAAGTATGTATCACGGCACGGGCGAGGAGAGCACAAGTTAATTGCTTAACAGAGTGGTACGGAAGAAGTACCGATGGTGAAGGATTATCTGATGTATTTCCTAAGAGTTACGGGAATGCCACGGATAGAGACATTGAGTTTTTGATCGAGCTGTTGCCAGGAACAGGCCCGATATCGAAGCGACCGTACAGGATGCCCGCAAAGGATTTGGCAGAAATTAAGAAGCAGATTAAGGAACTATTGGATAAAGGTTTTATTCGCCAAAGTTCTTCACCTTGGGGATCACCCGTTTTATTGGTGGAGAAGAAGGATGGATCGTTGAGAATGGTTGTTGATTATCGTGGACTGAATGAAGTAACAATCAAGAACAAGTACCCACTACCGATGATAAATGATCTATTTGATCGCTTGCAAGGAGCCAAAGTGTTTTCTAAGATCGACTTGCGATCAGGGTACCATCAGTTGAAGATTCGGGAGCAAGACATACCCAAGACAGCATTTACCACGAGATATGGACTGTATGAGTATACCGTTATGTCATTTGGATGACTAACGCACCAGCCTATTTCATGAACCCGATGAACAAAGTGTTTATGGAGTTTTTGGACAAGTTAAATCGTGGTGTTCATTGATGACATTTTGATTTTCTCGAAGAATGAAGAGGAACACAAGGAACATTTGAGATTGGTTTTGGAGGCGAGGGAACACCAGTTGTATGCCAAGTTCAGCAAATGTGAATTTTGGTTAAAGGAAGTTGGATTTCTCGGACATGTTATATCCGGAGAAGGAATAGCATTGACCCCACAAAAGTTGAGACCGTAACCAAATGGGAAGCACCAACGACAGTTGGAGAGATTGAGTTTCCTTGGACTCGCAGGATACTACCAAGATTCATTGAGAATTTCTCAAGGATTGCAAAGCCTATGACAGAATTGTTGAAGAAGGAAAACAAATTCATATGGACCGAGGACTGTGAGGCAAGTTTTCAGGAGTTGATGAAAAGATTGGTTACCTCACCAGTTTGATATTGCGAGATCAAACTAAGGATTATGAGGTGTATTGCGGCGCTTCACGTCGAGGACTTGGAGCAGTGCTTATGCAGGAAGGAAGAGTTGTTTCAGTATGCTTCACGACAACTTAAGCCCCATGAGTTGAATTATGCCACTCATGATTTGGAGTTAGCAGCCGTTGTGCATGCCTTGAAGGCGTGGAGACATTTTCTCATTGGAAATCATTGTGAAGTATATACGGATCACAAGAGTTTGAAGTACATCTTCACACGTAAGGAATTGAATCTCGAGACGGAGGAGATGGTTAGAGCTAATCAAGGATTATGATATGAGATTGCATTATCACCCGGAAAGGCTAATGTCGTAGCGGAGCGCATTGAGCCGAAAGAGCCACGTCAATACCCTAATGATGGGAGGAATACCCAATGAGTTAGCCGAGGACCTTGAGAGCTATGTTTGGAAATAGTTCCAGAGGCTATGTAGCAGCATTGGAGATTCAATCGACATCGATGGACAAAATCGAGAAGCCCAAAAGGCGCGATAAGGAAGTTGCCTCTATAAAGGAGAAAATGAACAAAGGAAAGGCTAAAGGATTTCGTGAGGATGAACACGATACCCTATGGTTTGAAGACCGTGTTTATGTGCCCAATGACCCGTAGATCGGGAAGTTGATTTTACAAGAAGCCCATGATTCACCCTATTCGATTCACCGGGAATACCAAGATGTATTTGGATTTGAAGAATATTTTACGGTGGACGGAATGAAGAAGGATATTGCGGAGTATGTAGCAGTTTGCGGCGTATGTCGAAAGTAAAGGCGGAACATCGAAGCCCGCAGGATTGTTACAACCATTGCCGATACCCGAATGGAAGTGGGATAAACTAGGCATGGATTTCATCACAGGTTTGCCAAAGACCCGTTCAGGATATGACTCGATTTGGGTCATAGTCGACCGTTTGACCAAGGTAGCCCATTTCATTCCAGTCAAGACTACCTATAGCAGTGCTAAGTTGGCAAAGATATACATGACCAGAATTGTGTGTTTACACGGAATTCCAAGGAGCATTGTATCAGACAGAGGAACCCAGTTTACTTCGAAATTTTGGAACCAGTTGCACGAAACATTGGGAACCCGATTGGAATTCAGCACACTTTCCACCCCTGACCGATGGACAAACCGAGAGAGTCAACCAGATTTTGGAAGACATCTTTGAGAGCTTGTGCACTAGATTATGGATCTAGTTGGGATGACAATTTGCCGTATGCAGAATTTTCCTACAATAACAGCTACCAAACCAGCTTAAAGATGGCACCTTCGAGGCCTTGTATGGAAGAAGGTGCAGGACACCATTGTCATGGGACTAAACGGAGATCGTCGCTTGTTTGGACCAGATTTGATTAAGGAGTCCGAGCAGAAGGTTAAGTTGATTGAGACAGGCTCAAGGTAGCCCAGTCGAACGTAAGAGCTATGCCGATTCAAAGCGCCAAAGCAATTGAGTACGAAGTTGGAGACAGAGTATATCTCGAGTATCCCGCTTGAGGAGTGAAGCGTTTTGGAGTTAAAGGAAAGTTAGCACCCGTTTTGTTGGACCATATAAGATTTTGCAACGCATGGGAGAAGTTGCGTATAAGTTGGAATTGCGGAAGGACTATCGGAGTTCATGATGTATTCCATGTTTCTCGATTGAAGAAATGTCACCCGAGATAGCAGAGGTACCGTTAAGAGACACAAGTGCCACTGGAAGCAATTCAGTTGAAGGATGACTTGACATATGAGGAAAAGCCGTTAAGATTCTCGAGTATGCCAGTGAGTTACCCGCAGCAAGGTTATCAAGTTTTGCAAAGTTCGGTGGAGCCACCACACGAGGATGAAGCCACCGGGAAAGAGAGGAAGTTTTGTAGGACCACCCTCACCTATTTTCTAGCCAACCCGAATCTCGAGGGCTAGATTCATCTTAAGGGTAGGTTTGTAACATCCCAAATTTTCAATTTGGAATGTTATACATTAGGTCATCATGCATATCATATTTTCTCGCATTTTCCGATCCTAGAAATTTCACGCAACTCAAGGACCCTCGGAGAAGTTGGAAGTTTCATAATTTTCATATTTGGGATCTCTCAAATTTGAAAATAGGATCATTGGATTTATTTAAATTATCTTCATAAAGTTTTCCTATAAAAATATCTTGAGAGGGAATAATATGACTTTCCCAAACAATTAGGAAAAATGAAGATATTATAAATAAACCAAATTTGGTTTTTGGAGATTTATTTTGCTTAGGCAAAAATGAGCATTTAAAAATATTTTGCATGTATTTTGTTTTTAAAGTTCATTTTGTTCGACTCATTTTTAGGAGTCGGAGAAAATTTGTTTTAATTAATTTGGAGTTCATTTGATATTTATTTTATTTGTTTTGTTTTAAATTTTATTTAAAAAAAACGCTACCCCTCGGACTGAGGCCCGGCCGGCCAGCCCAGCCAGGCCCCAGCCCAGCCGCCCGCCCATCTCCCTCTCCTCCCGCTCTCCCTACTGAGTCCCTTCGGCGGCAGCCCGCCCGCCACGAGTCCGCCCGACCCGGCCTCCCTTGCCCCCTCCCAAGCCACCGCCGCCTCTCCCCCCTCATAAATACCCCGGCCCTCTCTCCTCACCCCAACCCCGGAGCCGCCGCCACCGCCCCTCGCCTGGAGCCGCCCGCCGCCAGTGGGCGCCGCCCTCGCCGCCGCCGCCGCCCCTCGGCCTTGGACCCGCCGCCGCCGCCTCCAGGCCCGCCCCTAACCGAGCCCCGAGAGCCGCCGGCGATCGCCGAAGGTAGCCGCCCGCCCGCGCCCGATTCGGTTTATCCTCGAACCGTCCGGTTTTATAAAAAAAATATGTTGGTTTTTTTTTTAAAAAACCTAGCTTGGTTTTATTTTTTCGGTTTTCTTATTTAACGGACGTTCACCGAACCGTTCGTTTCATGAACGCGTTCGTTAGATTCGATTCGTTAATCGAACGTTAACTTTTAACTCGTTAAATCGTTTTTCTTTTAATCGGAATTAATCCGTTATTTTTCCGATTTGATTTGGATCTGATTTTCAAAACTGTTTTATTTCTCGCTCGTTTATCGGAATCGGTGATTCAAGCGCTGGAGTTTAAATAACGAAACCGCCGTTCGACTACCCTACTTTCACAGAGTTTTGCCACTGTGAAATTTTGACCTAATTTCAGATTGCTAAGCCGAGACGCGTTCTCTCTCGAGTTTCGACTTTGGAGTTTATTTTGATTCGATTCTTTTGCAACCAGGGTTCTTAAGTTGAACTCTCTGGTTAGATCTTTTATTCGAGATTTCCTGTGCATTAGATGAATACTTATTGTATGCTTGTTGTTTGTCTGCGTAGATCACCGGAGTGCGCCGCTTGTTACTTGAATCTCTAGGACACGCGGATCATCGACAAGGCAAGTAACACTTTGATCATACCCTTCTACTACCCAGTTTTATGCATTAGATCTATTCCTCAAACACTTGCATGATTAGGATCTAATTAAATTGTGGGTTTTGGGAAGTAGATTGAGGTAGTACCTATTACTGTTTTACTTATGAAACCTTGGGAGTTACTTCTCGTTTGCTTGTTCATGCCATGCTATGCTAGTAGGCGTGGATTGGGTGAGTGAATATCCATGACAGATGTGAGATTGTTTAATTAAAGGTTTATCTAAGGTGGCAACCTAACACACATCTGGGTGGATTGAGGCACTGGTTTCTATCGAGACTTGCTGTATTTCTTGGACCGCCACCCAGGCTCTAAGGGATCATAAGATTATTCAAGCTGAAACTTTAGTGTGCAGCCACAAGCCAATTATGGGCTCTGGCGTAGTTGACTAAGTCGTCATGAACTCTTACGGCGAGACTAGCTGATGTAGGGGATATAGGTTGGTACGGTCTACCCACATGTAAGGTGCTAGCGCTTACGAAGACTATGTCTCGGTCATCCGTTTCTCAAACACCATGTAGTCACGAGAACCAAGCGGAGGCGATCGAGTCTTGTGGGGAAAAGTCATAAACCTCTGCAGAGTGTAATAAACTAATCATGATTAGCCGTGTCCCGGTTATGGACAATTTGAGTATCCGGTGCTTGATTATCATGTGAATCTCAACATGTTACTTCTAAATAAAAGTTGTTGGGTTTTGATGAGTACTTTCTAATTGGGATTGAGGATCTTGTCAACCATCTTCAATGTTTAACAACCACCATGATAGTTAAATAAAATTATTCCTTTGATGTAGGGAAAAATCAGCTTTATGCAAATGTAACAGTGAGAGCCTTACCACCAGCCAAATATGCATGTAGTATAGGCTTATTCATTCATTGCTCTTTATGTGTTACATTGCCAAAGCATATTCCATGTCTTGACCCGTTTTGGCTGCAACTTTTCACGTTGCTAGACTTTTCGAACGACAGTAAGGTGTTAGGTCGTGGTTCTATACTCGGTGATGCCGTTGGAGTTGATGGACTCGCTTATCTTCCAAGTCTTCCGTTGTTATTATTAGATGGCCTTAAGCCATATTTTTATTCAGTTCCTTGTGGACATCGATGTAATAAGTGTGTGATTGCTACTCTGCTATAAATCCTTCGAATTCTTGTGTGGTGTCGAATTCTTGATCCGAGGATGACACTGAGCACAGAGCGCTAGATCCATTCGGGCCTGGTCGCTACAACTTCATACCCACAACGTAGTTTTATTTCTCGTTTCTAGTTGGAAGCAAGCGTTCGATTATAATGAGAGTCGTGTCGATGGCGGATAGGACTTGAGAGAATATTGATCTTACCTTTAGCTCCTTGTGGGTTCGACACTCCGTACTTATCACTTCCACCTTTGGAAAGTGCTATGATGATTCCTTGAACTTGAGGATTATCATCGATTTCTTCACATTAATCTTCTCAACTATATCACTTCAATAGATATAGCTTGTTCTTCTCTACAGCGCACAAAAGCTTCGGTGAAGTTCCTCGAACTCAGCACTGGAGACAACATTCTCTTCGGTTGTGTATGTAATTTTCTCTCTGTGTGCACTAGCAAACAAATTAGTCCATACCTATTTCTGTCAACAATCTCCAAAACACAAGGTAGGAAGATATTGCACCAACAGTATCTCCCTATGTATGATTCGAGTGGCTTGACTTGGCACAGGTTCATACATGTAGTTGATTCAAAACCAACATAGCCTTCACAATATTTATGTTCATGGTATTTGATATCCTACTCATCCTCGTATTCAATGTTAGTTATTCTCAATGGATGCTTATGACCGTTTTCGCTCTCTGGTTGGTCGTTTCACAATCTATTTGCTAGCCTTCGACTATACTAAGCGGCAATATTGCTTGTGCATCCCAGCTAAAATCAAAGTTGTTCCAGATGAGTCCACTATATCTACCTATATGCGGTATTACCCTAACATTCCAAGTAAATTTACGTGTGCCACCTCTAAACATTCAAATAAGCATCTGTTTTGCGTGCTCGTACCGCTCATGGAGCGACAGGGGCGGTTAGTATCTTCCATGCTAAGCGGGTTATTCTCACGATGGGTGTTTATTCACTTGTCATTGCACGAGAGAGGCTGGTAATTGGGATGCCCTGTCCTATAATCAAAATTAAAAAATATAATGAAACAAACTCCCCCGGAAAGTTGTTGGTATGGAGGGCACCCATGAATTTGGCAAGCCATGGCTTGTGTTTGTTGGTTGAGGGGGAGTAAACTTTACCTTTCCGCTTGGAAACTACTGATAATGTGTTTATTATGGAAGATATTGAAAACTCTTGGTCGTGACATTGACAGGAAAGGCATACATCTCAATATATTCATATTTGTTTTAAGCTTTGAGCTCTAGCACCTCTGCAAATCCCTGTTTCTCTCTGCAAAGGGCCTATCTATTTACTTTCATTTATTGTACTTCTATTATTGAGTCATCATCTTCTCATTCACGCACCAATCGAAGAGCACTATTGTCATTCTTATGCGTTGATTATAGTTAATGTTGAGTGTGACATGACTGGATCTCTTTTACCATGAATTACAATGTTTAGTCACTGCTTGAACTTCAGAGGTGCTCTGCATTTATGTTTTGTGGTCTCAGAAAGGGCTAGCGAGATACCATGTTATCATATTACATCATTATTGTTTCGACAAATTGTTGGCATCCGAGATATCTTATTATTTCTCGCAAGTTAGTTATGTCAATGGTATGAGTAAATGCGAGACCTAAATGTTATCATGCACAGGGTTGGTCGTAATCTTTGTTGAAAACTTGAACATTAGTTTAGCATATATACAACAAGAAGAAGAAAAAGAGTTTGTAAAAGTTTTTCTTCCTCACTTTTAGTTTGTCAACTGAATTGCTTGAGGACAAGCAATGAGTTAAGCTTGGGGGAGTTGATACGCCCCAAACGTATCTACTTTTCCAAACACTTTTTTTCTTGTTTTAGACTCTAATTTGCATGATTTTAATGGAACTAACCTGGACTGGCGTCGTTTTCAGTAGAATTGCCATGGTGTTATTTTTGTGCAAAAATAAAAGTTCTCGGATTGGGCTAAAAATTTACGGAGAATATTTAAAAAATACTAGTGAAAAGAATTACCAGAGGGGGCACCAAGGCGCCACAAGCCTAGGGGCGCGCCCTCCCCCCCACCCCAGGGCGCGCCTAGCAGGCTTGTGGGCCCCTGAGCCTCTTGCAACCCTAACTCCAACTCCATATATACCTATTCGGGGAGAAAAAACCCAGAGAGAAGGAATCATCACGTTCACGATACCAAGCCGCCGCCACCTCGTGTTCTTCATCAAGAGGGCCGTTCTGGAGTCCGTTCAGCGCTCTGGAGGGTGGAATTTGTACTTGTCGTCATCATCGACCCTTCTCCATCAACAATTCCATGATGCTCACCACTGGGAGTGAATAATTTTTCATAGGCTTGCTAGACGGTGATGGAGTTGGATGAGATTTGTCATGCAATCGAGTCTATTTGTTAGGGCTTGATCCCTAGTATCCAATATGTTCTGAGATTGATGTTACTATGACTTTTCTATGCTTAATGCTTGTCACTAGGGCCTGAGTGCCATGATTTAGATCTAAAACCTTTATGTTTTCATGAATATATTTGAGTTCCTGATCCTATCTTGCAATTTATATGCACCTATTACGTGTTATGATCCGCATACCCCAAGGTGACAATAATTGGGATTCTTTCCGGTGATTACCATACTTTGAGGAGTTCATGTATTCACTGAATGATAATGCTTTGTTCTGGTTCTCTATTAAAAGGAGGTCATAATATTCCTTAGATTTCCTTATGGACCCCGCTGCCACGGGAGGGTAGGACAAAAGATATCATGCAAGTTCTTATTATAAGTCTCGTGGAATTGACACGACAGATGTCCTAGCGGAAGGACTTAGTCGTGGAGCCATCGCAACTAGGTTAGCTTAAAGGGGTTAAACAGGACAAAGGACACATAGAGTTTATACTGGTTCGGCCCCTTGCGGTGAAGGTAAAGGCCTACTCCACTTTGGGATTGCATTGCTTGGGTCTCGATTACCAGGGAGCGAATACGCTTGACCTACTTCTCGATCTTTTGTTTTCTTGCCCTAAACCGCCGCCGAGTCATCCCTTTATATACACAGGTTGACGCCCGGCGGCTCACGGAGTCCTAGGCGGCTCATACACAACGTGTCCGGCTCGGTGACTAACTACGCTTGCCTTACAAAACAAGTCATACACATATGGTGGTTCACCCTCTTGGGCCTCAAGTCGCCTCTGGGTCTTGGGCCGTCAACGGTCTTGTATGATCCGCCATCTTCATTGATAAGCCGCCAGTAGTATGACCCGGCCCCTCCTGGGCGGTTCATAGCCAGTAGTTATATTCCCAACATTAGGCCCTAGGTTGATTTGAACTTGTTCATGTCAATCTTCAATACTTGATTTGCCAAAATCCTGTACCACTTATTTGATAAACCATGCTGTAACCCGCCATGACGTGAGCTCACAAAACTTTGTTAAACCACCATGATGTCACTTCGCACTAATTTCGCAAGGAGCCCAGAATATCTTAATTGATCCTTATCTTAATAATCATCCCAAAAATCGAGGCATCCATATGGCCACATGATGGTTTCAGCCTCCTCGATTCCCGCGCATGCCTTGTATCCGCCCCCTTATAAATAGGGACAGGGACTTTATCATTTTCCCCTCGCTTCCTCGTCTTCGTATCCCTTCTCCGCACAACCGCACCTGCGCTCGAGCGCCGCCACCGCGAGCTCCAACTGCCGCACCAGCTCAGGCTGCTGCATCGACCTGATTCGACCAGAGACTTCGGCGCACCACCGCTGCTCCTCATCTCCTGTAAGTGCACCTATCTTTTCACCTCAGATCTGTGTTAGGGTTTTGAAAGTTCATCGGTGTTCTTGCCGTTCTTCGTTGTTTCCCTCAACTCCAGTAGCTTTTATTTTGGATATGTCATTAACATTGTGCGGAAGTAGTTTTAGCATTCATTTTTATCATCACAGTAGCATCTCTCCATAGAATATCTCATCGACACATCCAGACTTTTCCACTGCCGCCACCCGAGGCTAGAATTTTACTGCTTTTCTGAACTGTGGTAGATCCAAAATTATTGCTCCAACTTGTGAAATCTGTTTATCCAATACTTTGTTTAACCATGCTGCATAACCCAGCATTGCTTCTTCGGTTTAACCATGCTTTCTTCCTTATAATTTGACTCTGCAAAATACATCTTGACTTTTAAACTCTGTCCAGCTTAACAGCAGAATCCTTAATCTGGTAGGTACCATTAGTCCCCGTTTAAGCCGCCAGTACTTCAAAGTTTCTTCCCCCGGCTTAATCTGTTAACTGTATATAGCATTTTATCATTGAATCAATGGTCCAATTTAATAGCATGATCTTAAGCCGGTAATGTTTCTTTCTCTTAGGCCTTTGTTTCTCAAGATGATCAAGACTGTCACCGCCTGCAACTGGGTCGTTTCCTGGGTCATCGAGAAAGACTTGAAAGAATATGTTTAGACTGGCGTCTTAGCCAAAAAAGAAGTCATCCATTGGAGGGTTCTGGGTAATGAAACTCACCCTGAGCCCAAAGATGATGAAGTAGTGGTTTTTATGGATCATATGGACCGGAGCTTCAACCCTCCCGACTCAAAATTCTTCCGAGATGTGCTGCACTTCTTCAAGCTTCATCCACAAGATATCGGACCAAACTCTGTCTCAAACATCTGCAACTTCCAAGTTTTCTGTGAGGTGTACCTTCAACAGGAGCCCACCATAGAATTATTCAGGGAGTTCTACTACTTGAACCGGCAGAACGAATTCATAGATGGACCTAGCCTGGAGCTAGGCGGCCTATCTATACAGCGCCGGAAAGAAGCCACCTTCCCAGCTGCCAATCTTCCCAGTCACCCCAAAGACTGGAACCAAACTTGGTTTTATTGCCAAGATACTTCGCCAGAAGGAGAAAATCCCCTACCGAGTTACCGCGCCAGCTGGCTTAGTAACTGACATCATCTTCCGGACCATATCAGCACAGTAGAATGGAAGAAATATGTGCCAGTTTTTGCAAAGATCCGGGCTCTGATGCCCAACGGCTTGACCGGAACTGATCTAGCTCGCTGCTGGGTCGCCTGGAGAGTCTTGCCTCTAAGCATCCAACCCGGTTTAATGCATGAGTATACTAGCAAGCTAACAGATCCTCAGCGCCACTGCCAAACCGAAATGACTAAGGAAGAAATCAATAATATGACAAAGACCCTGCTGAATGAGAGCTTGGAAGACTGCAGTAAAGTTGGATTGGCCCCTTTATGCGTTCTGAATAAGCCGCCAGCTGTAAGTTTTGAATCCAGCTCATACTTTGACTCATATTTTCATTTGTGCTGCCTGCTCATACTCATTCAATGTTCACATGCCGATTCACCCTTCTGGACCAAGAAGCTGCAATATAAGCCAAAGAAGACCCGGACGAAGAGCAAGGCTATAAAAAAGCCTGCTAATAAGAAAACCAATGCTCCCGAGTTATTCAACTTGGATGAAAACGAGGATGATGATGAGTTGGAGGTAGAACTTGATTCCCTTGGCTCATTTTTTGTACATCTTATTGACAATGACAATTATCAGGATGATGCGGAAGCCAACCGTGCAGATGATGATGAGGTAATTATCCTTTCCTCCAGCTCAGAACCTCTGCCAACACAGAAAACTCGACAAACAAGCCGGAAAGTAAGATTTTCTCACCCTTTAGCTTACTTGGATCCCAACTTTCTTTTGAAGAAGCAACAACCTGAAGCTCTCCGCACAACCCGGCACAGCGGCGGTGGAGTTTTATCCTCCGCTTACCGAACACCCCAGCACCTCGCAAACATCGACCGAGGCGGAGTATCGGAATGGTTAGAATAATGAGCCGGCGGTATCGGAATGTGCTGAGGCGGAGTATTATTCAAACGAGGCGGATCCATCGCACATGGCTGAACCAGCGCTCCAGCCGCGGGCGCGTCGACCGCCCGGTTCACCACCAGCGGGTCACTGGTCCCTGCTCCAGGCGTGTTGAAGAGGTTCCTTGCGTCATAAACCGGGGGTAAACGACTCTGGTGCCTCCTCCTCATGATCTCGTTTGAGGCATTCTGATCCAAGGTGAGTCGGAAAGATTCTGCCTAGATCCGTTGTGCCTGGGCATCCAAAGCAGCTCGCTCCGTGGCCATCCTAGCGTTCTCAGCCATCAGCTCTTCCTTGGCTTGAGCTATCTCATCTCGTAGCTTCGCCACATCTATCTTGTGTTGTTCCTGGTTGTCCGGGGTTACCTCCACCCCCATCAGAGTCACCAAAGCCTCGAATAACTCTGTCAAAGCTTGAGCCCGCGGGCACGCAGTGCCACTAGCCCCAGCCGTCGCCACAACATTTGAACTAGAGGTCATAGCCGCGACGGTTGTTGAACCGAGCGCCGACTATGTACCGGCCCTGAAGATCGCAACCCTGTTCGGCGGCTCATAGGGGTCCGGAATAATGTTGCCATCGAAACAGCCCCCAAGCCAACCGTCTTGCACCTGATACATTGAATTAGTCTCGCCTATGGATGATTCACCATCAGAGTAGATGGCCGTCTCACCACCAGACACAGATCCTTCTTCAACTTCCGCCCCATGGATGATACCAACAAAGGCATGCTTCACGGCGGGTTGAACTTGGGCGGGTTGTGCACGCTGAGCTGTCTCGATGATGTCAGCGCAGGTGTCTGGCTCAGGGCCCGGTTCGCCGATCTTGCCGATGAAGACGTGGATTCCGCCGAAGGGGACCCGGTACCCGTACTCAATTGAGCCGGCCTTGGGGCCCCAGCCTGCATCGTCGATGTAGAGCTTTCCGCGATGACTCTTGGTCATCCGGCCCACAACGTATCCCTTGATCCCTTCGAAGCTGCCCTTTAAGAACTCGAAACCACCGTGCGCTGGCCCCATGGTGGGCGCCAACTGTCGTGGAATTGACACGGCAGATGTCCTAGCGGAAGGACTTAGTCGTGGATCCATCACAACTAGGTTAGCTTAAAGGGGTTAAACGCGACAAAGGACACAGAGGGTTTATACTGGTTTGGCCCCTTGTGGTGAAGGTAAAGGCCTACTCCAGTTTGGGATTCTATTTCTTGGGTCTCGATTACTAGGGAGCGAATGCACTTCACCTAGTTCTCGATCTTTTGTTTTCTTGCCCTAAACCACCGTCGAGTCGTCCCTTTATATACACAGGTTGACGCCCGGCGGCTCATACACAACGTGTCCGGCTCGGTGACTAACTACGCTTGCCTTACAGAACAAGTCATACACATATGGTGGTCCACCCTCTTGGGCCTCAAGTCGCCTCTGGGTCTTGGGCTGTCAATGGGCTTGTATGATCCGCCATCTTCATTGATAAGCCGCTAGTAGTATGACCCGACCCCTCCTGGGCGGTTCATACCCAGTAGTTATATTCCCAACAATAAGAACGCATGACTATATATGTAACACATGCCCGCATTACATTGATGAATTGGAGCCATTGTGTATCGCTCTAGGTTGTGAATGTTACATGATGAATATACATCCAACACAAATATCATTCATTGATCCAATGCCTATGCTTTTCGCATATTGATCTTTGCTAAGTTACTTTCGTTGTTGCCGCTGCTACAATCACTACAAAACTTCTACTTCTACTGTTACCATTACTATTGGTACAGTTATCACTGCTATCAAACTATCATACTACTGTGCTACTGATCACTTTGCTGCAGATATTTAGTTCACCAGGTGTGGTTGAATTGACAACTCAACTGTTAATACTTACAAATATTCTTGGGCTCCCCTTATGTTGAATCAATAAATTTGGGTGAAATACTACCCTCAAAAACTGTTGCTATCCCCTATACATGTGGGTTATCACACAATGGGTTGGGATCAAGATCGTTACCATCATCGAGTTGCAGCAGAAGAAGAATGTGTCAGTGTAGATCATACTTGGAGTCCCTCGAACCATCGATGAAAGATCCCTCGTACCGCCCTTGAACCTGGATGAATAGGCGATTTTTATGAAAGTCTTCAAAACACGAGGTCTTTGAAGACAAACAGATGAAGTGAGCCTATTGATATGCAGCGGAAGATAGACTACACTAGACAAGCCATAGTACAATGGGCAGTATTGTGAAATCACGAAGACTATCAGCAGCTGGGTAGTGTGGATCAGAAAGGAAGACACTATGAAGCCAAACAGGTAATAGTCTTCATACAGTGAAGTCAATCAGATCAGACAAGCAAGCAATGACTTCACGAAGACAAACTGAAAAGTAAAGGAAGTAGGTAGAACCAGTTGCTTGGTGAAGACAAGGATTTGGTAGACCAGTTCCAGTTGCTGTGACAATTGTACATATGGTTAGGGAGGCTGAGATTGAACTCAGAAGACCGCGTCTTCACCTTATTCCCCCTAAGCTAAGGACACCCAGTCCTCGCCCAATCACTCTGGTAAGTCTTCAAGGTAGACTTCCAAACCTTCATAGACTTCATTCACCGGCGATCCACAATGACCCTGGGATGCTCAGAACGCGACGCCTAACCCGTTGGAGGATTCATAGTCCTCAAGTGTAATAAGTCTTCAAGTCACACGGACAGAAAGACTTCAGTGATGCCTAACACTCTTTGGCTCTGGGTTTTTTGGGCTTTGTCCTCGCAAGGACCTCTCTCTCAAAGGCTTCGGAGATGGGTTGCTCTCAAACGACAAAAGCCGTGCAGTAACTCTGAGCAGCCACCAATTTATGGTGTAGGGGGTGGGCTATATATAGCCTGGAGGCAACCCGACATGATATCTCCGAAATGACCCTGGGTCACTAAGGAACCGACACGTGTCCAACGGTCAGATTCAAACACACGCGACATCTTGGCTTGGGCTACAAGCAAGGCTGACTCATCCAACTCTGGATAAGATTTGCTCTCATTGTCTTCACTCAAAGACATAGGGTTTTGGTTGAGCATCAGATCAGTCATATGACTTTGTTCACTTGGACCCCACTTAACAGTACGGTTGTTGCTATGACACAATAAAGAAGAAAAGGAAACTACAAAACAACTATGTCTTCGCACTCCATAGTCTTCAAGTGAATGTCTTCACATGTTATTATCTTCGTCGTGAATGTCTTCACGAACCACCATTGCCTTCAATGTCTTCATACATTTTTAGGGGTCATCTCTAGTAGGTGAACACAATCAATGAGGGACTACTACCTGTGTTATCCTGCAATTCTCACAAACACATTAGTCCCTCAACCAAGTTTGTCGTCAATACTCCAAAACCAACTAGGGGTGGCACTAGATGCACTTACAATCTCCCCCTTTTTGGTGATTGATGACAAACTGGTTGTGGTTTTCAACATGGATAAAAAGTATGTGAAAGTTAAGGATCATACACTACAGGAATCAGGCACTTTGCCGTCTGCCATGGCTGACGACAAAGGCATGCCTGGCGGACGGCAAAGGCCTATGCCGTCAGCCAGCAGACGGCAACAGGTCCGGCTGAATAGGCTACGACGAAGGGCTCTTTGCCGTCTGCAAGCAGACGACAAAGATGAAATGTTCTTTGCCATCTGCCAGCAAATGGTAAAGGACCTGGATGGCACACGTGGCAGCTTAGGGCCGTTAAGGGGTTAACGGCGTGCTTTGCCGTCTGCTGGTAGATGACAAAGATGCAAAGTTCTTTGTCGTCTGCCAGCGGACGGCAAAGAAACCATATAGGCTAGCCTAGTGCCCCCCAGGTTGCAGGTAGCTGCCATATGGCAGCTTTGCTGTCAGCTGGCTGAGGGCAAAGCTCTTTGCTGTCTGCCAGCAGACGACAAAGTGCTTGTATAGCCCCTGTTTTTTCTTAAATTCATTCAATTTGACATAATTTCACAGATACACACACACACACACACACACACACACACACACACACACACATTTCAAAATAATTTCAACAAGCATACCAACTATAAGTTTCCAACAACATAAGAAATATACAAGTTTCCAACAACATATCAACATACTCTGATTTCCAACAAGAAGTTTCCAACAACATATCCAGATATACATACATATCCAAAAGAAGTTTCCAACAAGTTTCCATAAACAAAAAGGAAGCACAAGGAGAAGAGTACACTCCATCAATGCAAGCTTCCTCATCTAAAGCAAATCTGCAAATTGGGCAAGATGAAAGTTAGAAGAAGAAGAAGACTAGCTAGAAGAAAAAGAATAAAAGGAAGAAGAAGAAGAAGAAGAATTTGTCTTCTCTTTCTTTTTCTCCTCTCATCTTCTTCTAACTAAGCTAGGTAAAAATGCTAAGTGTGTAGGTCATTTTAGAGCTAAGCTAGGTAAATAGGTCATTTTGGAGTTAACCTAGGTAAAATGGATCATATTGGAGCTAACCTAGGAAAACAGGTCATTTTGGAGCTAACCTAGGTAAAATGGATCATATTGGAGCTGACCTAGGTAAACTTAGTCATTTGGGAGCTAACCTAGGTAAAACTTATGCCATTTTTAGTTAACTAAGCATATAATGCCATTTTTGACATAAGTAAGCTAAGTATAGGTCTTTCTTGAGCTAACCCAGGTAACTAAGCATATTAGAGCCAATTTAGCATTTTAGAGCTAACTTAGGGCTAACTTAGGTCATTTTGGAGCTAACTTAGGTAAAATTGATCATTTTGGAGCTAATTAGGTTTATTATGTCATTGTCGAGGAAAATAAGCTAACTATATGACATATATGAGGTTACCAAGATTGTTATGCCGTTTCGAACCTAAGTAAGCTAATTATGCCATTTTTTACATAAGTAAGCCAAGTGTATGTCATTATTGAGCAAACTAGGTAACTAAGCATATTAGAGATAACTTAGCATATTAGTGCTAACTTAGGTCATTTCGGGGGAAACAAAGCTAAGTATAGATCATTTTGGAGATCTGACATACCTAACATACTTCACTCCTCCTTCTTCTCCTTCTCCTTCATCATCCTGATGCACTTAGAGCGGCGAGGCAGTGGGATGTACTCTTCTACCACAATTGGCATGGTCATGTCGCCCAGCTGTGGGATCGCTGGCGCCACCACCATCGCAAGGTCATTGTCAGGAACCACCACCATCGCGAGGCCATCTTCAGGCAACACCATCGCTAGGTCATCCTCAGCGACCACCATCTCTTGCCCATCGTCAGCCACCACCATCGCTTGGCCATCATCAGCCACCACCATCGCGAGGTCATCGTCAGATAGAATAGGCTGCACCTCCTCATCCCCACTCTACTCCTCTTCTTCCCCACTCCATTCCGGATCATCCTCGCTGCTGCTTTCGCTGTAGCTAGACTCGCTGCTGCTTTTGCAGTAGCCAGAGTCGCTGCCGCTGCTCCGATTGCCTGACCAAATGCAACAAAGTTGTTTTAACAATGAGTGTGAGACAAAGCTAAATGGAGAGGAAGAAGAGGCGGAGCGTACTGGCATCGTCGTTGTCCTGGTAGCGCATGCGACACATAGTCGCGTTGAACACCTTCACGGTGAGCATGGCGTCGCCGTCGTACCTGAAGACAAGGAAGTACCCGTTCCGTGCTACCTCTTGAGCATGCGTTGGTTTTCCCTTGAAGAGGAAAGGGTAATGTAGCAAAGTAGCGTAAGTATTTCCCTCAGTTTTCGAGAACCAAGGTATCAATCCAGTAGGAGACTACACGCAAATCCCTTGTACATGCACAAACAATCAAGAACCTTGCAAGCAACGCGATAAAGGGGTTGTCAGTCCCTTCACGGACACTTGCAGAAGTGAGATCTGATAAAGATAATACGATAAATATTTTTGGTATTTTTTTGTTGTATAGATTGAAAACTAAAGATTGCAAAATAAACGACGACAGAAATAGCACGTTGGCGGGAGATTAATATGATGGAAGATAGATCCGGGGGCCATAGGTTTCACTAGTGGCTTCTCTCAAGATAGCATAAGTATTACGGTGGACCATAGGTTTCACTAGAGCATAATTATGAGAATATCTAGGCATGATCATGTATATAGGCATCATGTCCGTGACAAGTAGACCGAACCGATTCTGCGTCTACTACTATTACTCCACACATTGACCGCTATCCAGCATGCATCTAGAGTATTAAGTTCATAACAACAGAGTAACACATTAGGCAAGATGACATGATGTAGAGGGATAAACTCAAGCAATATGATATAAACCCCATCTTTTTATCCTCGATGGCAACAATACAATCGTGCCTTGCTGCCCTAACATCACCGGGAAAGGACACCACAAGATTGAACCCAAAGCTAAGCACTTCTCCCATTGCAAGAAAGATCAATCTAGTAGGCCAAACCAAACTGATAATTCGAAGAGACTTGCAAAGATATTAAATCATGCATATAATAATTCAGGCAAGAATCAAATATTGTTCATAGATAATCTTGATCATAAACCCACAATTCATCGGATCTCAACAAACACACCGGAAAAAGTATTATATCGAATAGATCTCCAAGAGAATCGAGGAGAACTTTGTATTGAGATCCAAAGAGAGAGAAGAAGCAATCTAGCTAATAACTATGGACCCAAAGGTCTATGGTAAACTACTCACACATCATCGGAGAGGCTATGGTTTTGATGTAGAAGCCCTCCGTGATCGATTCCCCCTCCGGCGGAGCGCTGAAAAAGGCCCCAAGATGGGATCTCACGGGTACAGAAGGTTGCGACAGTGGAAATAGGGTTTCCTGGTGCTCCTGGATGTTTTCGGGGTATATGAGTATATATAAGCGAAAGGAGTAGGTCAGTGGAGCCATGAGGGGCCCATGAGGGTGGGGGGCGTGCCTACACCGTGGCCGCCTCGTTGCTTCCTTGATAACCACTCAAAGTTTCTTGGATTGCGTTTGTTCCAAAAACGATCCTCGCGAAGGTTTCATACTATTTGGATTCCGTTTGATATTCCTTTTCTGTGGAACACTGAAATAGGCAAAAAAAACAGCAATTTGCACTGGGCCTTCGGTTAATAGGTTAGTCCCAAAAATAATATAAAAGTGCATAATAAAGCCCATTAAACATCCAAAACAGATAATATAATAGCATGGAACAATAAAAAATTATAGATACGTTAGAGACGTATCATGCCGCAGGTCGTAGGCACGGACGAACTGCTCCCAGCCACGACACAGGTACATGTGGTCGTTCCTGATCACCACCTCCACGTCCCAAATCCTGTGAAGCCCGCTATCGGCCTGTCGCAGCTTCACATTCTTTGGCCGATGGCCGTCCAGCATCTCCATAAAAGTGTCAGGCAGCCTCTGCAACATGGGTCAAGGAGTGATGTAGCAAACAACAGAGTTATGATAAAGAGATGGGTGAAGGGGAGATTTCTCCTTTTATATACCCGCCTCTTGGGGGAATTCTCAAGTATGATCGTGAAGAACTCGAAACCTTCCAAGTCGCACTCCGGTGTGGCAGAGCGCAGCCTGCGGTGGCGGCCTCCCCCCATCTCTGATAAGCAGCAAAAGAGACCAATTACTACCCTTACAACATTATCATATAACATTACAACAGCAGAAGATAATCAAGTACAATTAATTAATTTGGTAGGTTAGTTGGCAATAGTTGGAACAGAGCCAAGTTTTTAGACATGAAAGAAAATTGACAAAAAAAGCAATGAACTTGTGCTCAACAACATCAACAACACTTAATTAATTTCGTAGGTTAGTTGGCAATTGCAATTGTCCCCCTTCAAAACTAGGGATTTTTTAGACATGAAAGAAAACTGAAAATGTTGATGAAGAGAGCATAGTAATCTAAAAAATAGAGCATATTTTAGGTGGCGCTAGGTTGACATACTAGAGCTGAGCACAAGATTTATTAGTAGCATGTTATTCAATATATTCTTGATCATCAAATGAAAGAGAATATATATCGTCACCATGCCTATATGGTTCAATTTGTAAATCAGCCATAAACCCCCGTGAAACTACTCTCATTGCACTACACAGAAATTTACTAGGTGACATGGCAAAAATTTCAGGAACAAAGCAGATTTGACGTTGTGCTCCATGGTAGTTTTCTACACGAACTATTCTAAATCAAGTGTGTTATCCTCATTTTTATTCTAAGTGTGGCAGTGTTTACCTACAACATGGCAATTTCACACAATCTCCTGTCGGCTACATGAAACTGAAAAACAAAAAAACAAACAAACAGAAAGTAAACCTAAACAAAATGTCAATTTTTCATCATCTTCTTCTTCCTCCTGTCGGCTAAACCTAAACAAACATAAAGTAAACCTAAACCTAAACAGAGAGAGAGAGAAGAGGGAGGGGTGGACACTTCGGTGTTGGGGACGGCCGGGGTCAGGGTCGGAGGCAAAGGGGGTTGGGCGTCCTTCTTGTGGGAGGGGCCGGGCCGGGGGGTCGACGGTGACGGTGTTGGGGTTGGGTGTGGCGTCGACAGTGGCGTAGGCGGGTGCGGCGTTGACGGGACGGCGTGGGGCGGAGGAGGGTCGCCGGGCGGTGGTGGCGGCGGCGATGAGATGAGGGTGGCGCGGCAGCGCAGACGGGGGGGGTGGCATGGGGCGGCGGTGGCTCGGGCACGGGGCGTAGAGAGAGAGAGAGGGGACAGAGAGATGGGGCGCGGGCGTCGTTGGCATTTTAGTTAGGGCGCGGTTCTTTGCCATCTGCTAGCAGACGACAAAGAGCCTAGCTAACGGACGTTAGTTTGGTCACTTTCTTTGCCTTCTACGAGCTGGAGGCAAAGATGCTTTGCCGCTTGCTAGCAGACGGCAAAGAAAGTGGCCGTTAGGTGGCTCTCGTGAGTGGGCCACCCTCTTTCTTTGTCGTCTGCTAGCGGACGGCAAAGACCAGGCTGACGACAAACATGATCTTTGCCGTGAGCTCTTTCTTTGCCGTCTGTTTTGTGTAAGCTGATGGCAAAGACCTTCTTTGCCGTCAGCTGGCTGACGGCAAAGATCAAGCTGACGGCAAAGATCCCAATTGCAGTGGTGATAGACATTGTCTTCATAGCTTGTAGAAGGCTCCCCCTGAAGATGTGCATATAAGTAGTTTGCCTTTGAATGTAAATGCACATGGTAGGTTTTACTTTGTGCAGATCCTCTTCAACACATGAAGACAATTCATCATGCATACACAATTATAATTAAGATAATGAAATGCATAATGAGAAATGGGCGTCTGCAGAATGACTTCATGCGGAATTTATCATTGCATCACAGAGTAGTAGCAAAACTAGCAGAGGACCATCAAGTTTAAGTGTTACAACTCAAGAGCCAAATTGTTTCAAAAACGAGAGTTGTAAGAACTTAGCAAAAAATAGGCGACCACCCCATATGGACCCGCTTGAAGACTATCATCCTCATATGCTTCTCTCCCTTTTGTCAGTAAGGACCAAAAAGGTTTGAAGACATAGAGGATCCACTCATTCCGAGTTGGAGAAGGTGTTGGAGCAGCAGGGTCGACGTTGGAGTTGGGCGGTGCATATGGGCCTGATGCAGAGTCGTGGTGCAGTGAAACCATAGCTGGTGATTTGGCATCGTCTTCTTCATCGATGACTCTCGCAACAATAGTTGCAGCCGAAGATGAGTACTCAAAATCTTCAATGGAAGGTGTTGGATACCAAATTGCAGATTGTGGAGGCCTAGAGTCAAACTTGAATTTCTCTGTGAAGCCATCTTCGCGAAGATCATCTTCAAACCAGAGCAGTGTAAGGCTCTTCCAGGACCGCTGACAGGCTTCATGCGCAACGAATTAATTCTTGGTAGCCAAATTACGAATGTGATTGACATCCACCAGAAGACTCTGCATTTGGCGCTTCAGCCAGTCATGATGCCTATCCTATTTCTGATGTAGGGATACAAGAAGCTCTCGGTCGTTGAGGACACGGGGACGCTTCTGAGGCCTTTGAGTAATTGTACTGGTGGTGGCTTCAGTGTTGGCACGATGCGGCAGACGCAAGTTGCTGGCCAGAGGATAAGTAGGAGTAGCAGAATTTGGCAGATGAATGCCTTCAATTGGCTGAGTGGAGCTTTGATGTTCTGCATTTTGCAAGTGGAGTGGCTTATTGGCAGGCTCAGGGTAGGTGGCTATAAAGGACATATCAACATCAGGCAAAAATACAACATGGTTGCATGCTGAAGGTTGATAGTTGATTGTTGAAGGAAGCTTGATCAGACGCATGACCCATGGTGCATAGAACTTCAGACCAAAGAGATCAATTCCAGAAGCAGCAAGTTGACGAGTGAAGAAGTCTTGTGTATTGAACATGATGCCATTGATGATATAGAAGACCAATGTCTTCATGGCGCCTTCGAGTTTGGCATCAGGTGAGTTGCCTTTGACAGGCCATAGAGTATGCCGTAGAATGTGATAGACTCTGCGGGGCAAGTACTCGAGGTCCTTGACAAAGAACTCCTTTGGATATTCAGCGTCATGGGGAAAATGCTTCATCATACTCAACATCTAGCTCAAATTGGTCTCTGGCTTCTGAAAGATGCTCTGCAATTCATTTTGATGAAGCTGCAACCTGGTCCAAACAACTCACCAGGAGTGGGCAGGGAAGTAAGCTCGATGATGTCTTGAGCTTGATGTACATCGCCTGTTATCCACTCAAGGGTCCAAGTCTTTGGATTCCTGTTGTAGCCTCGAATGTGAAGTGTGGCATAGAACTGCAGCAGAAGCTCTTCATTCCAATGCTCCTTATCAGTCACAAATGGAAGCAACCCAACGTCTCTGAAGCAGTCAAGAGCCTCTTCAAGGCATGGCAACCCGGCAATAGCATCACGATCCAGACACTTATGAGGAAAAATCCAGTCTTAGTTGTATAGAATGCATGAGTAGTAGCTTCGTTGCTGATGGCTCCAAAACCTGTCTGAGGAGATCTTGGGCTTCTTGTAGGGGTTTTTGGCGCTGTCGAAGAATGTGTTGTGCTCTCTGAAGATGAGCACACTGAAGGAGCCTTGGGTAGTTGCAGCACTTGGAAGCCTTGGCAATCTTGGCTTCGGCTTCTGAGTTTGAGTCCTTTGCTCCACATGATAATCATATTGAGGGCCTGGAACAGTGGGTGGTACCATAATGGGCCATTTGACAGTCAGCAACTCATCACGATTGTAAGCATGTTCCATAATGTGCAGCACTGGTGGAGGAACGGCACTGGTGGCAGCATTGACTTCAGGCTCCACATTGTCTTCAACCATGACAGCGTCATTGGCTTCAGTGGTGATGGTGGTGGCAGCCACATTGGATTCAACCTCCATGGCTTCAACGACTGGAGGGTCTGGCACGATCACATTCTCTTCTTGTACTACAGGATCACTGGCAGGGGGAACAACTTCTCTTTCTTCTTCTTTCTCCTCATCGGCTGATGCAGCCGGAATGTCTTCAGGAGCTTTGGCTTCAGACTCATGAGCAGATGCAAAAGGGATGGCTTCAGGGAACACTGGATGTGCTACTAAGCTGGTTTGATGCACATCCTCTTCTGGAATGCTCGACAAGGAGACCTGGGGCCTAAGGCCTTTGTGAAGCCTACAAAATGCAGGCGACGCCTTCGGTGAGGGAGTGGTCTGTTCCATGTAATCATCATCAAGCACCGGAGTGGTGACTTGAGCTAGTGGAGTACGGGGAATAACTTCATGCAAGGGGGTGTTTGGGTGTTGCTCTTCCCAAAAATCATCTTGAGCAATTGATGTCGTGGGACCGCCAATGCTTATGTGTTCACTGCTCGTGGGAGCAGGCGATGATACCGAATTGGGTTCAAGCTGAGGAAGGACTACATCATCTTCAACACGGTCCTCATGACCAATGTCTTCAGCTATGTTGGAGTCAGCAGCTGGAATCTCTTCAGTTTCTGGAGCCTCTATGGGAGCAGGCTCATGGACAACAAGACAACATTCACGGTTGGTGGAGGCAGGAAGTGCAATTGAGATGGATTCAACATTCAGGGGCTCTTGGGCAGCACCACGCTCTTTTCTTGAAGACTTTGAAGCCTTTATCTTCAACTTCTTTTTGTAGGGAGCAGCGCCAGAGGCGTCATGGAGCTTCCTCTTTCGGGATTCAGCCTCAGCTTGCCTGGTGTTTTTCTACTCTGAAGCTGCTGACGAGACCTTTGGCTTCGAGCGAGTCATGCTGGCAGGGAAGACTATGCTTGGTTGGTCCTGTCTTGAAGCTTCTGGTACAACATTAGTAGACTTCTTGCTCTTCTTGGCAACAAGCTTGGGGTCGATGCCAGGAAGCCCAAGTGCCTTTATCTTATCAGACTCATTGTGTGCTTGCACACACTTCTGCGCATAATACTTCATGCACTCACGTGAGCCTTTGGCTTCTTCACGCTTCTTGTTGAACTAGGCCTTGAGGTCATTCATCATTTGCTTGAAGTTTTGCACATCAGCAACACTGAGCTTGGCCATTTGCTTCTTGAACTGAGCCTTCTCATAGTCTATCTTGTTCTTTAGCTCAACTATTTTCTGAGCAATAGCAAGCTCACTGGCTATTGCTCCTTGAAATGTGACGCTGATGTCCATGGGCAGCTACAGATCATCAATGTTGATGCTTTGGTCTTCAAACCATTCATCAATGAACTTATTGAGTATATCAGCATAAAAATAGGCAGATCTCAGAAGATCTCGGCCTCTTGTTTGCTCTTGATCAACATCTCCAGAGCATCATCTGCGAGATCTTCATCACTTGACAGATCAATAGTGTTGCCCTCATTACGTAGAATGGCAGCAGGAGTGAGGTCTTGCCCAGAAATCTTCTTGGGCTTCTTGGTCTTCTTGGAGACGCGAGATAGATCTTCAGACTGCACACTGGATTCAGGAGGTGCAAATTTCAATGGCTTCACTCTTGAAGCTTTTGGAGCAGTGGAAGATCGTGAATCCTTAGACTTCTTCTTTGGCTTCGGAGCTTCAGGTACATCCTCATGCTCCTCTTCAGCAGCAACTACTTCAACAATGGCCCTTTGTGCGGTGATATGAGAGAGAAGACCATGGAAGTTATCAAAGGGTCCAATTATATTTTGATTGGCTTCACGGCTGCCATCCGGCCTTGGAGCTGCTGGGCCAGGATTGATGTTGGCACCCAGTTCCTTCTTCTCCTGCAAACTTGAAGCCCTAGCAAATTGAACATTTTGCTCGACAAGTCATCTTCACGACACCATCTGAGACTGGAGGGGTCGGCATATGCAGGCTGAGGTTCTCTGACCATGCATGGATAGAATCCCTGAGCTATGGCTTCAGCCTTTGTCTTGGGGTGCAATTTCCTATAGACAATATCGGCCCAGGGTGGCCTTAATGCATTCTTGTTGGCATATTCATCTGTGACGAAGTTATACATAAACCATAGCTTAGCCCAATATCTTCAAATCCATTGGACTCGAGTCTTGCGTTCTGCATAGGTCTCCTCTGAATCAGACTTGTATTGTTTGTAGAGATCTGGAGGCAGATCCAAAGCAGTATTTCCACGGTGATGCCTGCCGCCCTTTCTTGCAGATTTGTTAGTTGCCATTATATTCAGACTGAAGGGCTTCAATATAGCGAATGGCTTCCGATGACTGGTCAGACAAGAACTAGCTTCAGGAGCTTGAATGTGATGCTGTAAGTATTCTGCAAATGAATGCAGACTATGAGAACCAAGGAATTCTCCCACGGACATGTACCTGTGACAACATTAGAGATGCGAGGGATGGGGAAGATGTCATATGCATTGTAAGAAGATTTTGAAGAAAAATCAGTTTAAAGACATTGACCTCATCGTGCGAAAACATTCACTTATTTTAAGTGAGTTGGTTCCAGATTTGTACGAATCCATGAATAAGTACAAGTTAAGAATCTAACTAGATGTGAGGCGTAAGTGAATATACTTGCAAGTTATGAGATGCAGAAATAGAAAGATCCAGATTTGGAAGTTTAGAAACCACTTTTGGGTGAAGTGGATGGATTCAACAGATCGAAAAAGCGGTAAAAAGCAAGTTTATTTACCGCACGAAGAATTACTAAACAGGGAAGAACGGAGGCCGAACAGTCTGATCTCTCGCGCCCTAACTTGGTGGCAGAAGACACCTACGACGGCGGCGGAGAAGACGAGGTCCGCGGCCGGCGTGAAGACGACATCAAAGAGGTCGCGGCAGCTAAGCGCTTTGTCTCCGGCGTCGACTGGAGCTAGCGGTGGCGCTAGGGTTTGAGCGAGATGGCGAGGTGGAAGAGGAGATAATGACCGTGCGGGTGAGTATTTATAAGGTGAAGGACTGCGCAACGCGTTTACGCAGGTGCCCCTGGCGGTTCACATCTAGTGGACACGTGGCGTGCATGCAACTTATTGAGAGTTGAGCCATGTTCCCACGCGCGCCTGGATTGTCGGGTGGTCATTCCAGCTTCTCCGGTTTTCAGGCAAAAGAGATAAGGCATTAATAGCAGTTTTAAATGTGTGTCTCTGTATCTTTAGCTGACAAAGATACAATGAAGACATTCGACATGTGTCAATCAGAATGCATATGAATAGATAGAAAGAATTTGAGGAAGAAGCACAAAAAGGGTTAGGGTCCGATCACATTCACTTAGTTCAGAAAATGGCAAGTTTGAAGACATAGCTATAAGTGAATGTTGTAGAGGACAGAACACACACACACACACACACACACACACACACACACTGTGTGTGTGTGTGTGTGTGTGTGTGTGTGTGTGTGTAGTGTGTGTGTGTGAGGGAGTCCTGGACTAGGGGGTGTCCGGATAGCCGAACTATCATCTTTGGCCGGACTCCAAGACTATGAAGATACAAGACTGAAGACTTCGTCCCGTGTCCGGATGGGACTTTCCTTGGCGTGGAAGGCAAGCTTGGCGATCTGGATATGTAGATCTCCTACCATTGTAACCGACTCATGTAACCCTAACCTATCCGGTGTCTATATAAATCGGAGGGTTTTAGTCCATAGGACTAACAAAAATCATACCATAGGCTAGCTTCTAGGGTTTAGCCTCTATGATCTCGTGGTAGATCTACTCTTGTACTACCCATATCATCAATATTAATCAAGCAGAGTAGGGTATTACCTCCATCGAGAGGGCCCAACTCAGGTAAAAACATCGCGTCCCTTGTCTCCTGTTACCATCCGCCTAGACGCACAGCCGGGACCCCTACCGAGATCCGCCGGTTTTGACACCGACATTGATGCTTTCATTGAGAGTTCCTGCTGTCGTCACCTATAGGCCCGATGGCTCCTACGATCATCGAGAACGACGCAGTCCGGTGAGACTTTTCTCCCGGACAGATCTTCCTATTCGGCGGCTTTGCATGCGGGCAATTAAGCAGCCATCTGGAGCAGATCGAAAGCTACGCCCCTGGCCATCAGGTCAGATTTGGAAAGTTTAAACTACACGGGCGACCTCCACGGAGACTTGATCTTCGACGGATTCGAGCCGCAGCCAAGCGCGCCGCACTGTCTCGATGGGCACGATCTAGCTCTGCCGCCGAACAGTGTCCTGGAGGCCGCACCAGTGCCCGCTCCGATCCTTAATCCGGAGCCGGATTCCCCAATCGAGGACGAGTGGTTGGACAACGCCTCGGGGGCTACGATCTCAGCGGCGATTGAGCCGAAATCCATCCCTGTCCTTTGCGAAGACCGTGACTCTAAGGTGCCGGACTCCTCTCCGGAATCCGAACCCTCCGCGCCCCTACCAATCGAATCCGATTGGGCGCCGATCATGGAGTTCATCGCCATGACATCTTTCAAAGACTCGCCCTTTGGCGACATCCTGAATTCACTAAAGTATCTCTCTTTATCCGGAGAGCCTGGCGGACTACGGTCGGGAAGGTTGGATGCGGACGACGAAGAAATTCAACGCCCACCCACCACCCACTTTGTAGCCACTGTCGATGATTTAACCGACATGCTCGACTTCGACTCCGAAGACATCAACGGTATGGACGACGATGCCAGAGACGACCAAGACCCAGCCCCTACAGGGCACTGGAAGGCCACCTTGTCATATGACATATACATGGTGGACATCCCAAAAGATGGAAACGGTGATGGAACAATGGAGGATGACCCCTCCAAGAAGCAACCGAAGCGCCGACGTCAGCGGCGCCGCTCTAAATCCCGCCACAACAAAAACGGTGATTCCGGCACGGGAGATAACAACACCACAGATAAAGTCTTGAAGACAACCCCTCGGCAGGACTCGGCGCAGGGAGGAGGGAGAAGCAAGTCCGCACGACAAAGTCTGCGAGAAAAAGAGGTAGAGGGCGATAATTATGCCTCCCTCCGAAGATGAGGCAAGCCTCGACGGCACTTAATTTGTCGTACTGAGGATCCCGCCAACAGAGTGTTTCAAACGCGGGCTTATGGCCCACGACAAGCAGCCTCAAGAAAAAGCAGCAACAGCTTAGAGCTGACCAAGACCTGCTAGCTGACAGATGGACTGAAGTCCTCGCAGCCGAAGAATATGAACTCGAACGCCCCTCCAAAGGCTACCCCACACGCAGGCCGTTGCCTCGATCAGAGGAAGCACCCAAGTCACCAGCGTACGACATGGCAGACCGGCCACCCCGTGGCCGCGATAGAGAGGCCTCTAGACCCTCCGTTCAAACCGTACCCCGACGCCGTTCAAAAAGTGCCAAGGCACGGGAAAACGCGCGAGATATATTGGAGGATAAGGAAAAACATACAAGATCGATCTACGGATCGCGTGGGCGCCCCACGACACGTGATGATAACCATCACGCCGGATACAGAAACTCCGGCCTGGCCGAACACAATAGACAAAGCTCATTTGAGCTGCGTCGTGATATAGCCCAACTGAGGCGCCAAGACACCCACTATGCTTCACGGATGAAGTAATGGATCATCAAATCCACGAGGGCTTTAAACCCGTAAACATCGAATCATACGATGGTACCACAGATCCTGCGGTGCGGATCGAGGACTATCTCCTCCATATCCACATGGCCCGCGATGATGATCTACGCCATCAAATACCTCCCCTCAAGCTTAAAGGACCAGCTCGGCATTGGCTTAACAGCTTGCCGCCAGAATCAATTGGTTGTTGGGAGGACACGGAAGCCGCATTCCTTGATAACTTCCAGGCACATATGTGTGACCACCGAGACGCCGATGAACTTAGCCATATAATTCAGCAGCCGGAAGAATCGGCGGACAATTACGGACACGGTTCCTAACCAAGAAAAATCAAATTGTTGATTGTCCGGATGCAGAGGCCCTTGCAGCCTTCAAACATAACATCCATGACGAGTGGCTAGCCCGACACCTAGGACAGGAAAAGCGAAATCCATGGCAGCCCTCACAACACTCATGACCCGCTTTTGTGCGGAGAGGACAACTGGATAGCTCAGAGTAACAACTTGACCAAAAACCACGGTAGTTCGGATACCAAGGACAGCGATGGCGGTCGCGTCGCAACAAGAACAAAGCGCGCGTAACGGCGATAATGTGAAGATCTGACGGTCAATGCTGGATTCAGAGGCTCTAAACCCGGTCGTGGAAGAAGCCATTCAAAAGAAATACCGGGGCCGTCCAACTTCGATCGAATACTCGATCGCAGCGGATACATGGCACCCCGAAAAACCAGCCAACCACACCAACAGGATTGTTGGGTGTTCAAGCAAGCATGCAAGTTAAGTGCGAACTCAATGACAAGGGCTGCATAGCGATGACGAGGAAGAGCCCACCGCACGAACAATAGAGGATGAAGGGTTTCCCCCACAAGTGCGGACGGTGAACATGATATCGCAACCCACATACCCAAAAGGGAGCGGAAGCGTGCACTAAGGGGCGATATGCGATGGAGCCAGTCGCCCCAAAGTTCAACCCATGGTCTTCCTGCCCGATCACCTTTGATCGAAGGGACCACCTCACTAGCATCCGTCACGGCGGTTTTGCCGCATTGGTTCTTGACCCGATTATTGACGGATTTCACCTCAATAGAGTCCTGATGGACGGCGGCAGCAGCCTGAACCTGCTTTATCAGGATACAGTGTGCAAAATGGGCATAGACCCCTCAAGGATTAAACCTACAAAGACGACCTTTAAAGGCGTCATACCGGGTGTAGAGGCCAATTGTACGGGCTCAGTTACACTCGAAGTGGTCTTCGGATCCCCGGATAACTTCCGAAGTGAAGAGTTAATCTTCGACATAGTCCCGTTCTGTAGTGGCTATCACGCACTACTCGGACGAACCGCATTTGCAAAGTTCAATGCGGTGCCGCACTATGCATACCTCAAGCTCAAGATGCCAGGCCCTCGAGGAGTAATCACGGTCAATGGAAACACCGAACGCTCTCTCCGAACGGAGGAGCACACGGCGGCCCTCGCGGCGGAGGTGCAAAGTAGCCTCTCACAGCAATTCTCGAGTCCGGCCACTAAACGTCCGGACACTGTCAAGCGCGCCCGGAGTAACCTACAACAAGACCGCCTGGCACGATTCAAGCACGCGTAGCAATCCGGCTAACCCCAGCCCTCGCGAAATTGCGAAGCGATATGCAGCGTACATAACTACGCTCGGAGATACCATGGGCATAAGGGAGGGGCACGACCACGGCACACCAAGAATGCGGCTCGACCGCACTGAGGGCTCCAGCCAGTGTCATTCTTTTTTTCTTACTTTCGGGACTTCGTTTTCGAAGTCCCGTCCAAAGACTAAATTGCCGAACTAACGATGCAACAGCCAGGAAGCGACTCGTCCGAGTGTTGGTGGTCTCTACTACGAGCATTATACCTGTTTTACATACCATCCCGCAGCTTACCCCTGGAGGGGGACATGTTAAATAGTCCCATCCCTTGCTTATCGCACAATTTGTATCGTTCTGCTTTTATTCGCAGCTTCTTTTTAATAACCAATATATAGCTCTTGCCTATTATTACATTTTTTTATCTATATATATGTTCATTTCATGACATGTTGCACCCGTACACTTTGGTACAACCAATACACCAGGGGCTTAAGTACCCCTAAATTATGGTGTGATAAGTCCGAACACTTTCACAAGTGCGGCACCCCGAACTTATAGCATTATATGAATCGGCTCCGAATCATGTCTTGGGTCAATAGTTGGGTTTGCCCGGCTCCCATGTTTTGGTACCTTACGTTCCGTTATATCGGCTAAGGTAGCACCGGGAGAACCACTGCGATTGTGCCCCAGTTGAGCTGGGTTGAGCACCTTAGTGGAAAAAGCTAAAACTGACCGTCATGATAGGGTGAGAGCCGGTCGCTGTTCGAGGTTTTTTTTCGGGTCCCTAAAGACTTATGTCGCTTAGAGTGAGGAACCGGAATTGTCCGGCCAAGGCGTGGATAGCGCCCTGAACTCGGTCTTCCGAATACTAGGGGCTTCGCCGAAATTTAAAATTATAGAATTCTATGGCTAAGTGATAGTGTTCAAGCATTATAAGTCCGGTTGCCTTGTTACGTTGCGTTGGCGCCTCCTCGATAGGACCCAGAATGGGAACAAGAGCGCTCAAGTTTATCCCGAACACCCCAAACTTTCGTGGCATGGGGCTGAAATAACGACTTGCCATCTCTCAAATTTGATAAGCGGCCGCACGAGAAGGTAATATTTTAAATTAACAAGCGTTGCTTAGTGCATATGAACAAGTTTTCAGCGACGGGATAACAAATCCGAGTCTTCAAAATTACATCTTTGGAGCACTCATCCGCTATCTGGCGGGCACCCTTGAGAGGCCCTCATAGTACATTTCGGGCAGCGATGCTCCTTGCCCTTCGGTGGCCCGTCCGTCACAAGCTTCTCCGCATCCAGCTTGCCCCAAAGTGCACTTTAGCACGGCAAGGCCCGACAGGCACCTTCAATGCACACAGAGCGCTTGATGACTTCAATCCTTGACAAAGGCGTCCACCAGCCAGACTAGCCCAAAGTAGCTCCTGTGCATGGCTTCCAATGGCCACAACCGAACTATGAGGCCCTTCATGGCCTGTCCAGCGACCTTGTGGAGCTCGACCAGTTGTTTCAGCTGGTCGCTTAGGGTCCGGCCTCACTATACTGAGACCAGAACACCTTTTCCGTCGAGCTTCCCTCCTTGGCGCGGTAGAACGCGGCAGCATCAGACACACTACGGGGCAAATCTGCGAATGCTCCTGGAGAGCTCCGAATCCGGGTAAGTAATAGGTAATTCACTTTCACATGCTTGCTTTGCATAAAGAATGCCTTACCCGCCGCTATCTTATTTAATGATTCAATTTCTTGGAGGGCTTTTTGGGCCTCGGCCTTAGCAGCTTTGGCACTCTCAAGAGCCGAGGCAAGCTCGGACTCTCGGGTCTTGAGTCACGCTCCAGACCCTCGTGTTTTTCACGAGCCTGAGCTCTTGCCACCTCCGCCAGCTGCGCCTCCCCTTCTCGCTCGGTGCGCTCCGCTCCAGGCATGTTTCGACCCACAGACACCGCTTCCTTGAGGTCGCCACCTCGTTCGTGGCCCCCGCAGTACCCATGTTATTCCTGTTATTTTTTGCAACCAAACCTTTCTATAAGGTATTTCTTTAATAAGGTATTACTTACCTTCCTTGTCCTCGAGCTGCTTCTTGGCAAAGCCGAGCTCGTTCTCTGACCGCTCGAGGCTCTGCTTCAATGCATCGACCTCCATGATCGGTCTGACAGGTCGGCAGCAGCAGCCTGCATTCCCATATTGACATACTTATGTTAGACTCCTGCGTATATCTTTTAGATCCTTAGTCCGCTTTTCTTTCCGAACACGAACTAAGCATCGAGAACTACTATCTATGCGGTAATATTTTACATATTCTAAACTTACCTCAAAGCTTTGTTAGAAGGCTGGTACAGGCTTCGTCAGCCCGCTCTTAGCGGATCGAATCTGTCCGGATCACCGCACTCATAACAAGGCGGTGCTCCTCCTGATGGAAGCGCTGTTAAGCGCCTCGATAGTTATCCGGTGCCTCGGTTGGGCGGAGGACACCGCGTCTTACCCTTATTACGAAGGAACCGCTTGCGGACTCGAACCGCTGAAGGTTCCGGCATGGAGTCCGGACGAGGTTGGGCTTAGAGCCCCGGGATCTCGTCCCCACGCTACTGAGTCCGGAGGTTGCCTTGCGGCGCCTCCTGCGCCACCTCCTCTTGACCAGGCCCCCATTGGGGCACCACCTCGGCGTCGTCCGCAGCGTGAGGCGATGAGGCGGCCGGAAGTGAAGTACTCTCCATTTCGGACGAACTCAGGGACCCGCTCGACGAAGCGGCGAACTCGCCCTTGGGCGGGCCGCATGATTGTTCGGCATTAGAGAACTCTATGCAATAAAAAAGTCATGGGTATCCGGACACTTACGATCTCGCCAGGGGCTTGGCCCTTGTTGGCCAATCCTCCTCGTCGTTGTCGATGTTGGTGGAGAAGTCCGGAGGAAGGGTTCTTCCCTTCTTGGACCCTTCGGCCTCCCCAGTTGGGGCGGCCTTCCTTTTCCTCTCCTCCCCCGCTGGGGAGAGGCTTCTTTCCTCCTCCTCGTTTCGTGGAGAAGATTCGCTTCAGAATCGACAACACTGGCGTCGGAGCTCCTTGAGTTCCCGTGGCCTCCTTCTTAGCCTTCTTCTTGGCACCACATGGGTACGGAGCCAGCAGCCCCGTCAATCAGGCGTCCGCTGGGTCTTCTGGCAAAGGAGCCGGATAGTTAATCTGTCCGGACGTCTTCAGCCAGTCCTGTCAAAGGTTAAGGGAGTTTTAGATCCCACATAGAGTCAATCTATGAAAAAAGAGTCCCGTAAAGGGTAAAATAACTTACCTCGCCGGCTTGACGCTGCGAGCTGTATCCGCGATCTTTGTTAGTGGATGCGGGGGCTTCGGCGCCCTTGAACAACACCTTCCAGGCATCTTCATATGTAGTGTCGAAGAGCCGGCTCAAGGTTCGGTGCTGTGCCGGATCAAACTCCCACAAATTAAAGTCTCGTTCCTGGCATGGGAGAATCCGGCGGATGAGCATGACCTGGACTACGTGGACAAGCTTGAGCTTCTTGTCCACCAGGTTTCGGACACAGGTTTGGAGTCCGGTCAGCTCTTCTGAATCACCCCACTTCAGGCCCGTCTCTTTCCATGATGTGAGCCATGTGGGGGAGCCAGATCTGAATTCGGGGGCCGCCGCCCATTTGGAGTCGCGCGGCTCGGTGATGTAGAACCATCCCGATTGCCACCCCTTTATTGTCTCCACGAAGGAGCCCTCGAGCCAAAGGACATTGGGCATCCTGCCCACCATAGCGCCTCAAGCACTCGCCTGTCGGCCACCCACTATCTTGACTTGACGCTAAAGGTCTTCAACCATAAACCGGTGGGGTTGGATGCAGAGGAAGGCCTCGCACCTGACGATAAGCGTCGAGATATTGAGGATGAAGTTTGGGGCGGATCGTGGGAAATCCAGGCCATAGTAGAACATGAGCCCCGGACAAATGGGTGAAGTGGAAAACCTAGTCCGCGGAGGAAGTGGGTGAGTAACACCACCCTCTCATGGGGCCTGGGAGTGGGGATGAGCTGCCCCTCATCGGGTAGCCGACACGCGATGTCGCCGGACAATTATCCGGCCTCCCACAGTCTTGTGATGTGCCCCTCCGTGACGGAGGAGGCCATCCACCTGCCTCCCGCTCCGGACATTGTTGGAGAAGGTTGAGGTGGGGTGTGTGGACTTGGGCGCTGGAGCTGGAGTGCGCGGAAATGGATGAGCAAAGGAGGAAGAAGGCGTAGGTGAAAAAGTTGTATCCTTATCCCTTATATGGACGGACGGCTATCGTCCCCGCCAACTGGTAAAACTCGCTTATCTCCCAAGCGCCGTGATCAATGGCGCGGATGGGTTACCCACGTCCGTATTGATGAGAATCCCGGAATAAGGGGCACGATCTATGCTTTGATAAGGCGTGCCAAGAAACCGCCCTAATCGCTACCGAGGTGGAGCAGTAAAAAGATTCATATAAAGACCGGCCGTGGTGTGATGTCACGCCCGGAATACGCCGGCAGATCTGTGCAAAATTATTCTCTCTACGGTGGTATGTGGAACTTGTTTTGCGAGCGGACACTATCCTGGTGTTCAAAACCTTCTATGAAGTATTCGGAGGAGGTACCCGCCTTGCAAATGCCGAAGACAATATCGCGCGGACTCGCCGTCATTGAAGCCTGGTTCGAGGGCTCTTGAGGAGTCTGGACTAGGGGTGTCCGGACTCCAAGACTATGAAGATACAAGATCAAGACTTCGTCCGTGTCCGGATGGGACTTTCCTTGGCGTGGAAGGCAAGCTTGGCGATCGGATATGTAGATCTCCTACCATTGTAACCGACTACTGTGTAACCCTAACCTATCCGGTGTCTATATAAAGCGGAGGGTTTTAGTCCATAGGACGAACAACAATCATACCATAGGCTAGCTTCTAGGGTTTAGCCTCTACGATCTCGTGGTAGATCTACTCTTGTACTACCCATATCATCAATATTAATCAAGCAGGGTAGGGTATTACCTCCATCGAGAGGGCCCAACCTGGTAAAAACATCGTGTCCCTTGTCTCCTGTTACCATCCGCCTAGACGCACAGTTCGGGACCCCCTACCCGAGATCCGCCGGTTTGACACCGGCAGTGTGTGTGTGTGTCTATATATATATATATATATATATATATATATATATATATATATATATATATATATATATATATATATATATATATTACCCGTAATGTAATATTATTCTGTTACCCCTCGACCCTATATAGGCGCGACGCGTAGACCACCGTAGAATCCCCCCGACCCAGCTCGAACCCAACCCGCCTTCTTCTGCCGAAGGCAGCCGTCGTGGGCGAGCGAGCGACGGCGGCAGCCGGAGCGAGGGAGCCCACAGCACCGTGACTGGCCGGTGACGGATCCGCCGCTGCCATCCCCTTCCTCGGTGACGGATCCTCCGCTGCCATCCCCTTCCTCGGTGACGGATCCAATGACGGGGTCGTGATCCCCGCCTCCTGCCTCCCTCCGTCGCCGGGTCTCCTTCACCGGCCCGTGGTCCCCGCCTCCTGCCTCCCTCCGTCGCCGGGTCTCCGTCGCCGGGCCCGTGGTCCCCGCCTCCTGCCTCCCTCCGTCGTCGGGGCTCCTTCGCCGGGCCCGTGGTCCCAGCCTCCTGCCTCCCTCTGTCGCCGGGACTCCTTCGCCGGGCTTGTGCTCCCGGCCAGCCGCTGCCTCCCCGAACCTCATCGCCGGACGTCCACCACAAGCAGCAGCGCCATCGTCTCCCCAAGCTCCTTGCCTTCATCAATGGCGTCGCCTCCCAAAAACATGCCAGTACGCCAGCCACGAGAGGAAGAAGAAGTCAGATCCAAAAACATGCCAATGGAGGTGATGTCTGCTTCCCACCCTAATTTTCCTCAAAAATTGAATCAGTTCACCAGTCCTGCTATGAAGAAGATTCAGTTTAAAAAATGCACACAGTAGGCTCTGCCTACATGTTACACTATCAGATTCATTAGTACTACATGTGTGCTGCACGCATGTTCCTACGATGCAGAACCTGATAGTACATTGCAAATGCTTGCATCAGTTCATTACACCCCTGCCACTTGATGCACAATTTGGATGCCGAGGTTACTGTCAGTACCTCTAATATGCTAGCTTCAGTTCAAGCCAAAAAAACATAAACTTATGCATCAGTCCAAGTAGCTACTAGGCTTTATATAAAGTTCCGCTACCACTGCAAGTTGCATGATGTTATTTCTAATAGTACATGCCGTGTAGTTGCGTCAGTTCGAACTATTGAAAGAATGTTGTTGAAAAAAATATACACTTGTTACACAGTAAGTTCAATGATACATAAACTAGGAGTACTTCTAGTGTAGTTGCATAAGTTATAGATGAACAAAAGAGAAGACATGCATCATTATATATATATATATATATATATATATATATATATATATATATATATATATATATATATATATATATATAT
Organism: Aegilops longissima; assembly: GCA_021605205.1. Lineage (NCBI taxonomy): Eukaryota > Viridiplantae > Streptophyta > Magnoliopsida > Poales > Poaceae > Aegilops > Aegilops longissima. Next base: position 255,269,319 of record CM038680.1, read on the forward strand.
ATATATGCATATCCATACATCTCTCAAGTTCAATGTTCAATTTGCAAGCAGTGCTAAAAAACAGTACATCAAGACATCGATGTTGAACATGTACGTTCATCAGTTCAACTGAAAACTAAACCAGATACAAAACAGAGAACAGAGTTTAAATAACGGCCAGCGATGCAAGTTCAACTTGTACATTGCCTTCAGTGCATGACATGTTACCCATAGCATGTATACGAGAAAAATGCAGAAAAGATTAATCCCAAAACTATTGAATGTCATTGCAGAAGCATGCAAGACGGCACACGCAGCGAGAGTTTGATGAGCCAAGCAGATATGGGGCACCGCCTGGTTGGGTAACACCAGAAATAGCACCTGGATACTTCAACAATATAAGAAGATTTCAAGATACACCAGAATCATCAGAAGCACGGACAGGTTCTTCTATCCAGCAAACACCGATATCTAGGAATACAAGCTTTGCCACTGCTGGGTTGCAACAAGGCCAACAATTTCCCCAACAACAAATGTTTTCCTTCCCTGGCGCATGCAGAAAGGCAAGGACACACATGCTTCCACCAGTCGCTCCGTCAACATCAATCATCCGTGCTGCAAAAGCGGTTGCGACATCAATCATCTGCTGACCACTCCACGTCTCTTTTCTCATTACCAGACCAGTGTCCGGCAATGGCTTTGGCGATCCCATATGCTTTCAAGAACACAGTACACAAGCTGTGCCGCTGGCACATTATGAAGAAGTACAGGGAACACCTTGCATACCTGTACAACCTGCACGAAGACATTAAGGATGAATTCACATCAATCCTCAACAGGCCCCTCATGCCAACTGAGTTTGAGGCTGCCTGGAAAAGACTCATGGATAAGTACAACCGCCATGATGATGCCACGATGGTGGCCATGTGGAACGAGCGTGAGAGATGGATATCGGCCCACTACAAAGAAATTTTCTGCACCAAAATGACATCCACACAACGAAGTGAGAGCATGAACTATGTGCTCAAGAGGAACTTCGTAAGTGAGAGACAAAACCTCCACCGGTTTGTCAGCCAAGTAAACTCCTGCTCAAAACCAGGACGCAGGCAGAGAACCAGGAGACAATGGGTAACCGGGTATAGCTCTATCTATCACCTGTCTTGAGACAAAATAACATGCTTGCTGAAGTAAAACTTTATTAGTTAGACAAGTTTTTGCTGCAAGAAAACTAATAATTTGGTCATCACTCTTACTTGGGCAGAAGGAACAAAACACGCTGACCTTCTATGGGTTTGACACCTAGATGGCAAAGCTTTACTCACGAGCTGTGTACAACGAGATCAGAAAAAGGCTAAAACTGAGCACACTCTTCACGGCAACAGAGATGGAAGAGCCCACAAAGTACCCCGTGCGCTACAACAAGCCGCAAAAACTGTCTGCGTGGGCTCAGCACACGTTCCAGGTGGTTGCAAACCCCGTGGGAGAAATATATGCTGCGAGTGCAAGCTATGGGACCACATAGGTGATCACTAAAAAAAGATGTTACATGTTGTACTACTTATTTTTGCAAAGTTTTTGTTCGAATGAAATGACAAAAAACATGCACCTCTTCCAAAAACTACAGGTATTTTCTGCGTGCATGTCCTGTGCATGATGCAGACAATCAAGGCTGACAGCGTCCAGAGAAATACATCCTCAGGAGATACACCAAACGCCCGAACATCCAGCCAACATTCAACATAAATGACTTGAGGGCAGTAGCGTCAAACAAGGCCTCCCAATACTGCATTGAAAGCACACTGCTGCAACAGAACATGAGGGTGCACAGAAAAAGCTTGAGAAACCAAGAGCAAATGGCGAGGTCATGGATCGTCATGGACAAACTTGAACAAGAACTCGACGCCATGCATTCTGCTGAAAACGGAGGTGTCGCGGACAATGGAGCCATTGAGCAGGATATTGCTACAATCTTATCCGAGATGAACCATCTGGGAGCTATTAACCCATTCGACAACGAGGAAGATGAGCAACAGCAACCAGAGCTTGCCCATGTGCACACTCAAGAGCAGCAACATGATCACGTGCAAGATCATGAGCTTGATGGTGCTGTAGGCGAACGACATGACAATAAGACATACTACTAGCAGCAGCAGGAAAGGGTGATTAAACCACCCATATTATCAAACACAAAGGGAAGGAAGAGTAAGATGCAAGCAACGAAAGCAGCAAAAGCAGCAGCCAAAAAGCCGCCACGCCCCATATGGCACGTAGAATTTGGTCCGGACGGCAAACCTCTCGGGATAAGGGCATGCGGATTCTGCAACGTCGTGACCAACCATAATTACCGCACATGCCCACTCCGCACAGATGCCACTATCAACAAGTAAACGCTGCATGAGCAGATTGGAGCCGCCCAGGTTTCAACCAATGGAGACGACACATGTAGCAGCTACACTTGCCGCAAGTGTGGGGGAACTGACGGACATAATGCCCGCACGTGCAAAGTGGGCAAGGAGGTCAGTGGCACTGAATAGAAACATGGCAAAGTCCAGAGTTCCAAAAAATCAAAAGAAGAGGATGAAGAAGAAGAGTTTGACGAGAATGACAACCAATCAGACGAAGACAATGAAGATGACAGTGTTGGGGACGAGGAAACTGAAACTGACGATGAAGCTGCCAAGGCTCAAGCAGGAAAGGGCGCCAACAAGGGACAACATTCGGGGCGAGTTAGGAGGAGCTCAAGACTGAAAAATCCATAGTGGTTATGCTGCTGCGTCAACTAAAAAAATAAGCTTGCACTCTCAGTTGCCTCGATACACAATGAGGAAACATATCAGAAACACTGTCGTTACCAAAACTTATTTAGCTTTATCATCGATTTCTCTATCAGTACTATAGTTAAGATATAATTTGTGATTTGTACCAGCTGGACAAGTGACATTATTATGTAAACCGTTTGATAATCCTTTCGAATGCACAAATACATTTTTAAAAACTTATATGGATTTATGTAAGCCAACACTACTGTCGACCAGTAGCTCAGCAAAAATATGTTAAGGAGAAATTAAACTCTTATAGTACATCAGTACTGATAATTCACACTCGTTAGTATAGATGGCATAGTAACCAAACACACCCATGAACACCTCAAAAAACATCATTTCAAAAACAAGCTATGTCTGCTTCTGCCAGTCCTAGTTCAGAAAGACCATCAGTACACCGCCCGCACCATCCACTGGGCGGTTGCCACAAGGGACTACAAACGGCGACCCCACTCAACTACACCCACGCCCCCGACGAACCGCCTCCCACACATCCCCCTCGACGCACTGCAAAAAACCCCATTCTCTTCCATCTCTCCCTCATTCCCAGAAACCACCATTGCCGCTTCCATCTCCACTGCACACAAACCACAAACTTCTCTCTCTCCCAAGCCCACAGTCGTCGGAGGAGGGCGACGGCGGAGGAACCGTCCGCTAAGTGTCATCATGGCGAGACGTCGGACTAGACCAGCAACCTCGTCGACGTTCACGTCCCCGGCGAGAAGCGCGAGTACACCACAACATTCACAGGGGTTGAGCTCCACAGCAAGGAGACGTTGGACATCATCTGCACCAGCGAACCAGACAAGGCGAACGAGATGATCTCCACGCTCTGGAGGAAGGCTGGCGGCAAGCTTCGTAAGATCGTCGGCATTGGTGTGCACTACACCAGCGAAGATGAACCTCCCCAGATGGCAGCAGTCGTGCAGTTGTGCGTCGATGAGCTCTGGTTGGTGTACCACATCGCAGCGGCCACAAAATGGTGACCCATCCTACTCATTTGCCCTGTTTTAGTCCATCTGTTTTATTAGTACTGTATCCTGAAAATTTCATCAGAGCTGTATCTGTGATAACACCAACCTCCGGTTTAACACCTTAATATGCTTCAACATTTTCTGCCTTTTAACCTTTAACTGATTAATCATGAATCTTAAACCGACACAAATCTTCCTCCAGGTTGTTGAACAGGATGGCCAAATCCTTTTATGCCTGCAACTGGGTTCCTTCCCGGGTTACAAAAGAAGAGCTGAACAGATGTGTTGCGACTGGCGCTTTAGCAAAAAAGGATGACATCCATTGGAGACCTCCGGTCCGAAAAACCACTTGAGCCCAAGGATGGGGAAGTGGTCGTTTTGTTGATCATCCGGTCGAGGTTCAGCCCTCCGGATCAAAAATTTCCGTGAAGTGCTCCATTTCTTCCAACTCCACCCTCGGGATATTGGACCTAACTCTGTGTCCAATATTTGCAACTTCCAAGTCTTTTGCGAAGCTTACTTATAAGAAGAGCCCACAGTTGAACTGTTCAGAGATTTCTTCTACTTAAACCGCCGTACTAAGTTTACTGATAGTCCCAATACTGAGCTTGGCGGGGCGTCAATTCAGAAAAGGAAAGATGTCAGCTTCCCTCATGCCAAGCATCACAGCCACCCCAAAGATTGGAATCAAACATGGTTTTATTGCCAAGATACATCTCCAACCAGCGAAAACCCTCTGCCTGGTTACCGTGCTCACCGGCTTGCTGGCACACATCCACTCCCCCAAATGCTGACTACAAAGGAACGGGCCAAATATGCACCACAACTTGCAAAGCTCGGAGCCTTCGTGGCCAACGGTTTGCCAGGCATTGATTTCATTCGTTGCTGGATCACTTGGGGCATTTTCCCTTTAAGCCTTCACCCCGATTTAATGTGCGAGTACACCACAACATTCACAGGGGTTGAGCTCCACAGCAAGGAGACGTTGGACATCATCTGCACCAAATGAACCGCAAAGGCGAACGAGATGATCTCCACGCTCGGAGGAAGGCTGGCGGCAAGCTCCGTAAGATCGTCGACATTGGTGTGCACTACACCAGCGAAGATGAACCTCCCCAGATGGCAGCAGTCCTGCAGTTGTGCGTCGATGAGCTCTGGTTGGTGTACCACATCGCAGCGGCCACAAAATGGTGACCCATCCTACTCATTTGCCCTGTTTTAGTCCATCTGTTTTATTAGTACTGTATCCTGAAAATTTCATCAGAGCTGTATCCCAACTAGATGTACTAGTGTGGTTTGTGAAAAGTGGATGCAATACTGCATTTTATCAAGTAGATACACTATAAATGTATTATTGAACCTGATACACTAGATTACTATTTGGAAAATCTTGCGGAAGATTAATTTCTGAAGTTGATCGACTAGTGTAGTTTCTGAACTTGATCCAATAGTGTAGTTTATGTACTCAATGTATTAAAAAGATGTTTCTGAACTTGATGTAATGAAGTATTTTCTGAATTTGATCTAATGTTATTTTCATAAGCAAAAAAACTAAGGACTTGGTGAAGCACTGGTTATGTGTTATCCTATTCAACAAAAGTAAACTAAACTAGTAGTAAAGCATCACATACAACAATGATTGAAACTATGTATAATCCAAAAAGAAAAATAACATGATGTACTGTATTTAATTTCAGAACTTTGTTTACTAGTTTCTGAAGTACATTCATCCATTAATTATGCTATATAAGCATCTACTTCATGGATTCATCGCTTGTAAATAAAAAACAAAAATGAATAATTCAAACATCAAACTAATGCTAATTTTCAAAATATCTCTCCCCTTGCAGGCCCAAGCGCCTGAACGATATGCTGCAGCATGAGAGGTTGTTCACATTTGCCGATTTCAGCATTGAAAGCGACAAAGAGAAGCTGGAGATGTCTAGTTTGGAGATAAAACCCAACAAGTTCATCGACATTCAGCGCCTCTGGAGAGTTCCATACACCGGAAAAAGAGTACGACTCCTTGACTGATGTTGCAGCCAGCGTCATCCACCCATTCTACAAAAGCATGAAGAAGAACATCGACATGCAGGAAGACCACAAACTGTGGGGGATTAGCCCGCTGCCAAACAACCTTATCGAGTACGCAGGAGTAGACGCGTACACCGCATACAAGTCATGGAACTTGATCGACTACATCACAGATGGTTGGGAATTTGCAAAAGAGCGGGAGGCTGACAACTACTACGACCGCCCCTATTGCCCTTTTAGGGATGAAGATACATCAGAGTCTGCCTTCGTTTTTGTCGTGGAATTGTCACGTCAGATGTCCTAGTGCGAGGACTTAGTCGTGGAGCCATCGCAACGAAGTTAGCTTAAAGGGTTTAGGCAGGACAAAGCACACGAGGAGTTTATACTGGTTCGGCCCCTTGCGGTGAAGGTAAAGGCCTAATCTAGTTTGAGGTGGTATTGCTAGGGTTTCGATGACTAGGGAGTGAATATGCTAAGCCTGGCTCTCGATCTGCTATTTCTTGTCCCTAAACCGCCGCCGGGTCGTTCCATTATATACACAGGTTGACGCCCGACGGTTCACAGAATCCCGCCGACTCATAAACGTGTCCGGCTCGGTTTCTACTCTTTCATATCTTACAACACAAGTCATACATCTTATGGCGGTTTACATCTACGGGCCCTAATCCGCCTTTGGGCCTTGGGCCTTCTTGTTAAATCTCCTTAAATAGCGCCATACTCCTTGTCTTCGTGGGCTTCAATATGAGTAAATCACTATGAGCATAACCCGGCCCCTCTGGGCGGTTTATACTCAATAGTTATATCCCCAACATTAGGCCCTGGTTGATTCAAACTTGTTCATGTCAATCTTCAGTACTTGGAAAAATTCCTTCTTCAACACCTTCACGAAAACCTTGTAACTCGTTGTGACGTCATCTTCCAAGATCCTGATAATCCGCCGTGACGTCATCTGTCATTAACTTTATAAATAAAATCTTTTTAATGCATCTCCTTTTCTTTAATGAATCTCTGAAGATCGAGGCGTCCGCACGCCTACAGATCCGTTTTTTAACCTCCTCGATTCCCGCGCTTGCCTCTTATCCATTCGCCTTATAAATAGGGCTGAGGGTCTCTTTCACTTTCCCCCCGTGCCTCTTCGCTTCATCTTCTTCCTTGCGTCGACCTAGTACTTGAGCTCAGCCGCCGCCATCAAGCCTCGTCTTCGACCTCAACTCCAGCCGCTGCATCACCCTGAACACACCAGAAAATCACGGCGCCTCTCCGCTGTTCCATCAGCATCAGTAAGCCTCCCTTTCTTCCGTCATAGATCTGTCATTAGGGTTTGAGCATTAATCAGTGTTTGTCGGTGTTCATTGCTGCGTAGTGGTTCTTCGATTCAAACCCCGATATTTATCCTGTATATCGATGGCCATAGTCCTTCTTTTTTTATCAGTGCATCTCGTTTAAGTAGAAACTCCAATCTGAACCTTTATCAACTGCTTCGATACCAATATTTAGGTCTGTATATATTTTCATTTTCTGACACGCGGTAGATCCAAAATTATAATGCCAACTTGTGAAACCTGTTTTTTCATCACTTAGTCATTTTCCAACTTCAGATCTGTACCTTCAATACCAGTATAGGCGGTTTAACTTCTAGAAAATGATAACTCGCCAGGTACCATTAGTCCCCTGTTAAACCGCCAATTGCTCGTCTTTGTAACTGTGATAACACCAACCTCCGGTTTAACACCTTAATATGCTTCAACACTTTCTGCCTTTTAACCTTTAACTGATTAATCATGAATCTTAAACTGACACAAATCTTCCTCCAGGTTGTTGAACAGGATGGCCAAATCCTTTTATGCCTGCAACTGGGTTCCTTCCCGGGTTACAAAAGAAGAGCTGAACAGATGTGTTGCGACTGGCGCTTTAGCAAAAAAGGATGACATCCATTGGAGACCTCCCGGTCCAGAAAAACCACTTGAGCCCAAGGATGGGGAAGTGGTCGTTTTTGTTGATCATCTGGGTCGAGGGTTCAGCCCTCCCGGATCAAAAAATTTCCGTGAAGTGCTCCATTTCTTCCAACTCCACCCTCGGGATATTGGACCTAACTCTGTGTCCAATATTTGCAACTTCCAAGTCTTTTGCGAAGCTTACTTATAAGAAGAGCCCACAGTTGAACTGTTCAGAGATTTCTTCTACTTAAACCGCCGTACTAAGTTTACTGATAGTCCCAATACTGAACTTGGCGGGGCGTCAATTCAGAAAAGGAAAGATGTCAGCTTCCCTCATGCCAAGCATCACAGCCACCCCAAAGATTGGAATCAAACATGGTTTTATTGCCAAGATACATCTCCAACCAGCGAAAACCCTCTGCCTGGTTACCGTGCTCACCGGCTTGCTGGCACACATCCACTCCCCCAAATGCTGACTACAAAGGAACGGGCCAAATATGCACCACAACTTGCAAAGCTCGGAGCCTTCGTGGCCAACGGTTTGCCAGGCATTGATTTCATTCGTTGCTGGATCACTTGGGGCATTTTCCCTTTAAGCCTTCACCCCGATTTAATGTGCGAGTACACCACAACATTCACAGGGGTTGAGCTCCACAGCAAGGAGACGTTGGACATCATCTGCACCAGCGAACCAGACAAGGCGAACGAGATGATCTCCACGCTCTGGAGGAAGGCTGGCGGCAAGCTCCGTAAGATCGTCGACATTGGTGTGCACTACACCAGCGAAGATGAACCTCCCCAGATGGCAGCAGTCCTGCAGTTGTGCGTCGATGAGCTCTGGTTGGTGTACCACATCAGCAATGCCACAAAATGGTGACCCATCCTACTCATTTGCCCTATTTTAGTCCATCTGTTTTATTAGTACTGTATCCTGAAAATTTCATCAGAGCTGTATCCCAACTAGATGTACTAGTGTGGTTTGTGAAAAGTGGATGCAATACTGCATTTTATCAAGTAGATACACTATAAATGTATTATTGAACCTGATACACTAGATTACTATTTGGAAAATCTTGCGGAAGATTAATTTCAAGTTGATCGACTAGTGTAGTTTAGAACTTGATCCAATAGTGTAGTTTATGTACTCAATGTATTAAAAGATGTTTACGAACTTGATGTAATGAAGTATTTTCTGAATTTGATCTAATTTTATTTTCATAAGCAAAAAAACTAAGGACTTGGTGAAGCAATGGTTATGTGTTATCCTATTCAACAAAAGTAAACTAAACTAGTAGTAAAGCATCACATACAACAATGATTGAAACTATGTATAATCCAAAAAGAAAAATAACATGATGTACTGTATTTAATTTCAGAACTTTGTTTACTAGTTTCTGAAGTACATTCATCCATTAATTATGCTATATAAGCATCTACTTCATGGATTCATAAACTTGTAAATAAAAACAAAATGAATAATTCAAACATCAAACTAATGCTAATTTTCAAAATATCTCTCCCCTTGCAGGCCCAAGCGCCTGAACGATATGCTGCAGCATGAGAGGTTGTTCACATTTGCCGATTTCAGCATTGAAAGCGACAAAGAGAAGCTGGAGATGTCTAGTTTGGAGATAAAACCCAACAAGTTCATCGACATTCAGCGCCTCTGGAGAGTTCCATACACCAGAAAAAGAGTACGACTCCTTGACTGATGTTGCAGCCAGCGTCATCCACCCATTCTACAAAGGCATGAAGAAGAACATCGACATGCAGGAAGACCACAAACTGTGGGGGATTATCCCGCTGCCAAACAACCTTATCGAGTACGCAGGAGTAGAGGCGTACACCGCGTACAAGTCATGGAACATGATCGACTACATCACAGATGGTTGGGAATTTGCAAAAGAGCGGGAGGCTGACAACTACTACGACCGCCCCTATTGCCCTTTTAGGGATGAAGATACATCAGAGCCTGCCTTCGTTTTTGCCGTGGAATTGTCACGTCAGATGTCCTAGTGCGAGGACTTAGTCGTGGAGCCATCATAATGAAGTTAGCTTAAAGGGTTTAGGCAGGACAAAGCACACGAGGAGTTTATATTGGTTCGGCCCCTTGCGGTGAAGGTAAAGGCCTAATCTAGTTTGAGGTGGTATTGCTAGGGTTTCGATGACTAGGGAGTGAATACGCTAAGCCTGGCTCTCGATCTGCTGTTTCTTGTCCCTAAACCGCCGCCGGGTCGTTCCATTATATACACAGGTTGACGCCCGACGGTTCACAGAATCCCGGCCGACTCATAAACGTGTCCGGCTCGGTTTCTACTCTTTCCTATCTTACAACACAAGTCATACATCTTATGGCGGTTTACATCTACGGGCCCTAATCCGCCTTTGGGCCTTGGGCCTTCTTGTTAAATCTCCTTCGTAAAGCGCCATACTCCTTGTCTTCGTGGGCTTCAATATGAGTAAATCACTATGAGCATAACCCGGCCCCTCCTGGGCGGTTTATACTCAATAGTTATATCCCCAACATTAGGCCCCAGGTTGATTCAAACTTGTTCATGTCAATCTTCAGTACTTGGAAAAATTCCTTCTTCAACACCTTCACGAAAACCTTGTAACTCGTTGTGACGTCATCTTCCAAGATCCTGATAATCCGCCGTGACGTCATCTGTCATTAACTTTATAAATAAAATCTTTTTAATGCATCTCCTTTTCTTTAATGAATCTCTGAAGATCGAGGCGTCCGCACGCCTACAGATCCGTTTTTTAACCTCCTCGATTCCCGCGCTTGCCTCTTATCCATTCGCCTTATAAATAGGGCCGAGGGTCTCTTTCACTTTCCCCCCGTGCCTCTTCGCTTCATCTTCTTCCTTGCGTCGACCTAGTACTCGAGCTCAGCCGCCGCCATCAAGCCTCGTCTTCGACCTCAACTCCGGCCGCTGCATCACCCTGAACACACCAGAAAATCACGGCGCCTCTCCGCTGTTCCATCAGCATCAGTAAGCCTCCCTTTCTTCCGTCATAGATCTGTCATTAGGGTTTGAGCATTAATCAGTGTTTGTCGGTGTTCGTTACTGCGTAGTGGTTCTTCGATTCAAACCCCGATATTTATCCTGTATATCCAATGCCATAGTCCTTCTTTTTTTTATCAGTGCATATCGTTTAAGTAGAAACTCCAATCTGAACCTTTATCAACTGCTTCGATACCAATATTTAGGTCTGAATATATTGTCATTTTCTGACACGCGGTAGATCCAAAATTATAATGCCAACTTGTGAAACCTGTTTTTTCATCACTTAGTCATTTTCCAACTTCAGATCTATACCTTCAATACCAGTATAGGCGGTTTAACTTCTAGAAAATGATAACTCGCCAGGTACCATTAGTCCCCTCTTAAACCGCCAATTGCTCGTCTTTGTAACTGTGATAACACCAACCTCCGGTTTAACACCTTAATATGCTTCAACATTTTCTGCCTTTTAACCTTTAACTGATTAATCATGAATCTTAAACCGACACAAATCTTCCTCCAGGTTGTTGAACAGGATGGCCAAATCCTTTTATGCCTGCAACTGGGTTCCTTCCCGGGTTACAAAAGAAGAGCTGAACAGATGTGTTGCGACTGGCGCTTTAGCAAAAAAGGATGACATCCATTGGAGACCTCCCGGTCCAGAAAATCCACCTGAGCCCAAGGATGGGGAAGTGGTCGTTTTTGTTGATCATCTGGGTCGAGGGTTCAGCCCTCCCGAATCAAAAAATTTCCGTGAAGTGCTCCATTTCTTACAACTCCACCCTCAGGATATTGGACCTAACTCTGTGTCCAATATTTGCAACTTCCAAGTCTTTTGCGAAGCTTACTTGTAAGAAGAGCCCACAGTTGAACTGTTCAGAGATTTCTTCTACTTAAACTGCCGTACTGAGTTTACTGATAGTCCCAATACTGAACTTGGCGAGGCGTCAATTCAGAAAAGGAAAGATGTCAGCTTCCCTCATGCCAAGCATCACAGCCACCCCAAAGATTGGAATCAAACATGGTTTTATTGCCAAGATACATCTCCAACCAGCGAAAACCCTCTGCCTGGTTACCGTGCTCACCGGCTTGCTGGCACACATCCACTCCCCCAAAGGCTGACTACAAAGGAACGGGCCAAATATGCACCACAACTTGCAAAGCTCGGAGCCTTTGTGGCCAACGGTTTGCCAGGCATTGATTTCATTCGTTGCTGGATCACTTGGGGCATTTTGCCTTTAAGCCTTCGCCCCGATTTAATGTGCGAGTACACAGGGGACTTGAAAGACCCTCAACGGCACATTGACATTCAGCTAACTGACACTGAAATTACTGAAGCTGTCAAGAAGATATTGGATAAACCGATGGCTGTCTGCAGTAAAACAGGGCTTAGTCCCTTCTGTGTTTCAAATAAACCGCCAGCTGTAAGAATTGTATAACTCCTGTTTTAATCCGATCCTTTTAACAGTTACTTATAGCCTTTGTCAATTTTTAACAGGGTGATGACCCATTCTGGAAGAGGAAACCACAGGATAAACCGGCCAAGACGCCTCGCCCCAAGACCTAGGTCACCAAGAAACCTGCCAAGAAGAAAACCGCCGAGTCCACTGAGTTGAACATCGATGATGATCTTGGTAACCCGGAATCAGAGGTAGAACTTGATTCTCTTGGCTCCTTTTTCATACACCTCATTGACAATGACCATTATTAGGATGATGCTGAGGCTAGCCATGCTGATGATGTAGAGGTAATTATTCTTTCCTCCGGTTCAGATCCTCTTGTCTGAAAAACCCGTCAAGCAAACCGGAAAGTAAGATTTTCACACCCTCTAGCTTATTTGGATCCAAACTTTCTTTTGAAGAAACAACAACACGAAGCTCGCCGCACAACCCAGCGTAGTGGCCAGGTGGTTACTTCGTCCGGTTTATCGAACACGCCGGTTCATAAACGCCGCCCAGAGGTCTCTCATATTTCTGACACATCTTATCCCAAGGCGGGTTATTTCCGACAACCTCTTAATCCGTCCGATTCAAACTATCAAGGAACTTCTCATTCTTCCTCAGGCGAGTCCACAGGGACACAACTTCCGCCCCTCAAAACTGTTCATGGGTGAGCATATCAAACTAGCCCTTTATACCTTACGTTTACTCACTTATACTAACCTTTATGTTTGTCCCTTTCAGAGCTAAAGCCAGACCCAACAAAAAGGCCAAGTTGAATAAACCGGCTGACGACAACACGACCGCTGAACCAAAGAAATCTCCGAAACCATTGGAACCAAATGCTGACGCTATTCTTGATGATCCGCCACTGCAAGATCATGACTTTTTTGTTGAACAAATGGAAATTGATCCGACGGGCCATGCTCATAAACCAACAAGCCCAGTCAAATCTGCTGATAAACCGCCAAGCCCAGTCAAAGCTGCTGATGACAAAACGGATGATGTTGTAGTTACTAGCTTTGCCTAGACCACCCCTGGCAACCCTATTGCTTTGTCAAAGCATAGTGCCAAGGAAGAATTTGCTGGTATGGACAAGGGCAGGTGGAAAACGTATTTGGAAAGCTATGCCCACCTCAATGCCCAAGATATCCATTCTGGGTTTTTAAACCGTTTGTACACAAGCCGTGATTATGAAGCCGGTTTAGTGAACATGATGAAGGAGCGGTATGAGGTAAATGTCACTAACTCTGCATAAGTATTCTTTCCTTATGACCGGTTTAGACTATCAACTCCAGTAGCCCCCAAGGGTCGGTTTATCCTTTCGAGGATGAACCAGGACTTCATGCTGTTAGTCTAAATATTCTTGTTGAATACCTTTGTAAACCGCTGGATCAAGCTGATTGATGGAAGAAAAATCCATAGCCTTAACTTGAACAAATATGCATTAGCCCCCAAGTGCCAAGAATAATACTTGTATTGAGCTTGGGACTTAGAACAATTTTTTGATAAGAAGCAATTGGATTAGCCCCCAAGTGCCAAGTGTATAACTTGTTATGTGCTTGGGACTTCAAATATGTACTGCCAAATCATAAATTGAATGTTTCTTGCAGGCTGATCTTAGCAAGAAAGAATCCCAAATCGCCGACCTTCAAGAAAATATTAAGTCTCAGCAAGCAGAAACTTCCAAGGCCAAAGAGGAGTTGACCAGCACTTTAACGGCCATGGAGAAACTGAAGGAAAGCTTGAAGAGCGAGCGGGCAGACTAGGACACAGAGAAAGCAACGCTGCTAAAGAGGGTTGAGGACGCTGAAGCGGCCCTTAATCCGGTAGCAGAAGAGCTGACTGGCTTGAAACAGCAAATAAATGCCATGACCACTGCTGTGTTTGGTAAATACCCTTTTCATAAGCTTTTAAATTAGTAGTTTCTATGAAATTGCCTGATTACCAATGTTTTTGACAATGCAGGAAGTCGTGTTGCTCATCTTGGTTCAGATATGCGTCAAAAACTGAAAGCTGCCTATACACTTATTGAGCAGTTATATACCGGCGCTCAACGGGTTACCTGCACAGCCTCACATAATAAACCGCCCCCAACTTTGATCAAGGAAATGTTGGAAAGGCTCTCAATGATGCCTGCCCGGTTTGAAGAATTGATGAAATCGGCTGCCAGGGCATGTGCTCTTACTGCATTAACTCAGGCCAAAGCATGGATATCTGACCTTGGTCCGACCGATATTGGAAACGGCTATCCCAGCATAAAGGAGGACGGGTCAGATTTTGATAATGACGACCTGAGAGCCATAACGAGGGAAATGCGTCCATTGGCTAGCAAATTGGCTGAAGAGATTGATCTGTCACATTATCAGTCGGTTTATGACACTGACAACAAGAGAGTTAACACGCCAGCCTATGATGCTCCAACTCTTATCCATCCAATCCGTAAGCATACTTATGCCCCTGACGTTGACCCCTCCACCCTTATAAGTGATGAAGCTGTATTCAAAGACCTAACTGGGATCGATTGGGCAACCATTGACTTCCAGCCATTGGGTAGAGAGGAGGAGGATGAACCGGCGCAGGATGATCCGCAAGCTTCAAGCCAGCCCGGTCAAGATTCATAAACCGGTTTACCTTCTGCCTTGTGCAAGACTTGTTGAAAACAATTATTCTTTGATAGGCTAGTTTAAACTCTTGATCTGGTATGCCATCGTGCATATTTACTTTGCATGACACTGTTAATCCGCCAGAGTGAGATATGCCGCGTATGCTCATGAGATTACCAGTTTATTGAATCCGTTCCTGCATATAACATATTTTAAAGTGTCCTCGTGGTTTACCGCTGGACGGGTCATAATGCCCAATACACAACCATGGAAACTAACATAGTTTATAACCAAGCCTGAATGTAAGAATAATCAAATATGAAATATATCATACCTGTGATATTGGATCACACTGTTGGTTTACCAAACAAGTGTAGTAAGGGTGATAACCCACAACTTGAACACTGATAATTATCAGATGTGGCCGGTTTATGAACAAAGCTGGGCCGGGTTAAAATACATGGGTGCATTATAATCATAAAGCATAATAAGCCTTGTTAAATAAACATAAAAAAATCAATAGGGTTTAAGCTATGGTTCGGATACGACCAGAACCCCTAAGTAATCATAATTGTGGCATTGCTCCGATCAAGAGGGTTGAAGCTATGGTTCGGATACGACCAGAGCCCCCAAGTGATCATCCTATTGGCCTTACGCCGATCAAGCGGGAATAAGCTTTGGTTCGGATACGACCAGTGCCCCCAAATGATCATCCTGGTGGCCTTATGCCAATCAAGAGGGTATAAGCTATGGTTCGGATACAACCGGAGCCCCCAAATGATTATCTTGGTGGCCTTATGCCAATCAAGAGGGTATAAGCTATGGTTCGGATACGACCAGAGCCCCCAAATGACGTCGTGAGCTGTGCCCAAGGGGTACCTATGTTTGAGCTGTGTTTTTACAACAGACTCTCTTTGGCCCGTTTAACCTGAGTAGTAAACCCCCAAGTTTTTTTAATCCGCTTATAAGCCGGTTCAAAGGGTAATCATAACTCCATGCATAAGCCAGAAGCCCCTATGTAACCAAAAACTCATTAAAGAAAAAACGACAGAGGCCCCGCTTTAGCAGGGATGCCGGTTTATTTTATTGATCATAATATATACATTGTCGAAAATATGTACGTCAGAAGAGCATGTGGCTCGGGTGTAATAAGGCTGAAGATGAGCAATATTCCACGGCCGGTGGGCCTCCTCCTCCGACTTACATGAGTCTTTGTGCTCTCGAACATAGATAAGGTAGTATGACATGTTGTTCAGATTCTTGCTGACCACAAAGGGTCCTTCCCAAGGTGGGGATAACTTGTGCATATTAGTCTGATCTTGGATAAGCCGGAGCACTAGATCGCCTTCTTGAAAGGTTCTGGTTTTAACTCGGCGGCTGTGGTAACGACGCAGACCTTGCTGGTAAATCGCCGAACGAGCCGCCGCTATGTCTCCCTTCTCATCTAACAGGTCCAGTGCTTCTTGACGTGCTTTTTCATTGTCCGCTTCAACATAAGCCGCCACCCGAGGCGAGTCATGACGGATGTCACTAGGGAGAACTGCTTCTGCTCCGTAAACCATGAAGAAAGGCGTGTAACCCGTAGACCTGTTGGGGGTGGTATTAATGCTCCACAACACGGAAGGTAACTCCTCCACCCAGCAACCCGGCGTCCTTTGCAAGGGGACCATAAGCCGGGGCTTGATGCCTCTCAGGATCTCTTGGTTGGCTCTCTCAGCTTGACCATTAGACTGGGGGTGAGCCACTGATGACACATCAAGCCGGATATGCTCGCGTTGGCAAAATTATTTCATAGCACCTTTGGAGAGGTTAGTGCCATTGTCTGTTATAATGCTGTGTGGAAAACCAAAACGGAAGATAACCTTCTTCATGAATTGAACCACCGTGCCTGCATCACACTTACTGACTGGCTCTGCCTCTACCCACTTAGTGAACTTATCAACCGCCACCAGAAGATGGCTTTTCTTATCCTTGGACCTCTTAAAAGGTCCAACCATATCAAGCCCCCAAGTTGCAAACGGCCAAGTGATTGGAATCATCCTCAACTCCTGAGCTGGAATATGAGCTCGATGTGAAAACTTCTGACAACCGTCACATTTCTTGACCAAGTCCTCAGCATCAGCATGAGCCGTCAGCCAATAGGAACCGTGACGAAAAGCTTTGGCTACTAGAGATTTTGAACCGGCATGATGACCACAATCTCCTTCATGGATCTCACGCAGAATCTCACAGCCTTCTTCAGGAGAGACGCAACGCTGAAACACCCCTGTGACACTGCAATGATGCAACTCCCCATTGACAATAGTCATTGATTTGGACCGCCGGGTTATCTGCCTGGCCAAAGTTTTGTCCTCAGCTAACTCGCCCCGGGTCATATATGCCAAATATGGTACCGTCCAATCAGGGATAACATGAAGATCCGCCACCAACTGTGCCTCCGGGTCAGGAATAGCCAAATCCTCCTCTGTAGGTAACTTGACCGACGGGTTATGCAAAACGTCAATAAAAATATTGGGCGGCACCGGTTTACGTTGAGAACCCAACCGGCTTAAAGCGTCCGCCGCTTCATTTTTGCGCCGATCAACATGCACAACCTGATAACCTTTGAAGTGACCCGCAATAACATCCACCTCCCATCGATAAGCCGCCCTGAATGGATCCTTGGAATCCCAAGTACCAGAGACTTGTTGAGCTACCAAGTATGAGTCCCCAAAGCACCTTACCCGGCTCAAGTTCATCTCCTTAGCCATCCGAAGACCGTGGAGCAAGGCCTCATATTCAGCTGCATTGTTAGCGCAAGGGAACATTAAATGGAGAACATAACAAAATTTATCAGCTCGAGGGGAAGTAAGCACAACTCCAGTCCCCGAGCCCTCCAATTGCCTGGACCCATCAAAGTGAATAGTCCAATATGTGTTATCCGGCTTTTCCTCCAGCGCCTGCAACTCTGTCCAGTCATTGATGAAATCCACAAGTACTTGGGACTTGATCGCCGTACGGGGCATATACTTTAACCCGTGAGGCCCAAGCTCAATGGCCCACTTGGCAACCCGACCAGTTGCTTCCCTGTTTTGGATTATATCTCCCAAAGGAGCAGAACTGACCACAGTGATGGGATGACCCTGAAAATACTGCTTAAGCTTCCGGCTTGCCATGAAAACTCCGTACACTAGCTTCTGCCAATGTGGGTATCTCTGCTTGGACTCAATAAGCACCTCACTGATATAATAAACCGACCGTTGAACCGGATATTCCTTGCCTGCCTCCTTTCGCTCCACCACAATAGCTACGCTGACAGCCCGAGCATTAGCAGCCACATATAACAGCAATGGCTCCTTATCAACAGGGGCAGCAAGAACAGGTGGCTCGTCTAACTGCTTCTTCAAATCCTCAAACGCAGCATCAGCAACATCACTCCAGACAAAATTATCTGTCTTTTTCATCATCTGGTACAGAGGGATAGCTTTCTCTCCCAACATGCTTATGAACTGGCTTAGCGCCGCAATATGACCCGCCAGACGTTGAACGTCATTGATACATGCCAGATTAGCCAGAGAAGTAACGGCCTTGATCTTCTCCGGTTTAGCCTCAATGCCCCTGTTAGACACCAGAAAACCTAAGAGCTTACCTGCGGGTACACCAAAGACACACTTGGCCGGGTTAAACATCATCTTATAAACCCTGAGATTATCAAATGTTTCCTTCAAATCATCTATCAACGTCTCTTTCTCCCTGGACTTCACCACAATATCATCCACATAAGCATGAACATTGCGCCCAATCTGAGTATGAAGACAATTCTGCACACATCACTGATAAGTCGCCTGGCCACTCTTGAGCCCAAAAGGCATAGACACATAGCAGAAGGCTCCAAAGGGAGTTATGAAAGCGGTCTTCTCCTGGTCCTTAACTGCCATCTTGATCTGATGATAACCATAATAAGCATCCAGAAAACTCAAACGCTCACAACTTGCCGTAGGATCAATAATCTGATCAATACGAGGGAGAGCGAAAGGATCAGCCGGACAAGCCTTGTTTAAGTCCGTTTAGTCCACACACATGTTCCAAGTGCCATTCTTCTTAAGTACCAACACCGGGTTAGCCAACCACTCAAGATGAAACACTTCCACCATAAACCCAGCCGCCAAGAGCCGGGCTACCTCCTCACCAATAGCTTTACGCCTTTATTCATTGAAGCGGCGAAGAAACTGCTTGACCGGTTTAAACTTAGGATCAATGTTAAGAGTGTGCTCAGCGAGTTCCCTCGGTACACCTAGCATGTCAGAAGGCTTCCATGCAAAAATGTCCCGGTTCTCACGGATGAACTCGATGAGCGTGCTTTCCTATTTTGGATCCAGATTAGCACTGATGCTGAACTGCTTGGATGAATCGCCAGGAACAAAACCAACCAGCTTAGTCTCATCAGCCGATTTAAACTTCAAAGCCGGATCATGCTCTGTAGTTGGCTTTTTCAAAGAAGTCATACCCGCCAGATCAACATTGTCCTTATAAAACTTCAACTCCTTTGTTGTACAAACCGACTCAGCATAAGCCGCATCACCCTCTTCACATTCCAAAGCTATCTTCCGGCTCCCATGTACCGTGATGGTCCCCTTATGACCCGGCATCTTGAGCTGCAGATAACATAACAGGGCCTCGCCATGAACTTAGCATAAGCCGGTCGTCCAAACAGGGCATGATAAGGGCTCTTGATTTTCACCACCTCAAAGGTCAATGTCTCTGATCTAGAGTCGTGATCATCTCCAAAAGCAACTTCCAGAGCTATCTTACCAACTGGATACGCTGACTTACCAGGCACCACACCATGGAAAACAGTGTTCGACAGTTTAAGATTTTTATCTGTCAACCCCATGCGACGGAAGGTTTCATAATAAAGGATATTGATGCTGCTCCCTCCGTCCATGAGCACCTTGGTGAACTTATACCCTCCAACCTGAGGCGCAACCACCAATGCCAGATGACCCTGATTATCAACCCGGGGCGGATGATCCTCTCGACTCCACACAATGGGCTGCTCAAACCAGCGCAAGTAACGGGGCACTGCAGGTTCAACGGAGTTTACTGCCCTTTTATGAAGCTTCTGATCCCGCTTGCACAAACTCGTGGTGAAGACGTGGTACTGCCCACTATTCAACTGTTTCGGGTTATTCTGATACCCAGACTGCTATTGCTGATTCCCCTGACCTAACTTTTGATGGTTAACCACCCTGATTACCTGGATTGCCTTGATTTCCTTGATGACCTTGGAACCCGGAGCTTGAACCGCCACCACCGTAACCCGGACCCTGTGAACCGGATCCTGGACCGCCACCCGGTCCATGGTTGTCTTGAAAAAGATTTGACTTTTTGAACTCCTTCATGATAAAGCAATCCTTCCAGAGGTGACTGGACGGTCTTTGTCGCATACCATGCCTTGGACAGGGCTAATTCAACAGCTGCTCAAGATTAATGCCTGATCCTCCGGTCTACGGGGGCGGTCTACCCTTGCGATTTTGGCCATTGTTCTGTGCATTGGTGTTAGCCACAAAGTCAAAGCTATTATCAGCCTTGCGCTTACCGATGCCTCCTTGGCTTGCCCCTTGGTTATGCTGCTGCCCCTTGGTGTTGCTGCTCTTCTTTCCCTTTCCCGGTTTATCATCATCAGACTTGGGGTCCTTGGTACTATCAGAGTCAGAATACTTAACCAGAGCCGCCATGATTGTCCCCATGTCATTACAATGGCGTTTAAGCCGCCCCAATTTCTGCTTCAGGGGCATGAAATGACAATTGCCTTCCAACATCAAGACTGCTGAGTCGGCATTGATGCGATCCGACGAGTGCAGAATTGTTGAGACCCGGCGCACCCAATGAGTTGTCGATTCACCTTCTTCTTGAACACAGGCGGCTAAATCCACAATTGACATGGGCTGCTTGCATGTGTCTTTAAAATTCTGGATAAACCGGGCTTTTAACTCGTGTAGCGACCAGACCCAAATGGATCTAGCGCTCTGTGCTCAGTGTCATCCCTGGATCGATAATCTTGACACCACACAAGATTTGAAGGATTTATAGTAGAGTAGCAATCACACACTTATTACATCGATGTCCACAAGGAAACTGAATAAAAATATGACTTAAGGCCATCTAATAATAACAGCGGAAGGCTTGGAAGATAAGCGAGTCCATCAACTCCAACGGCATCACCGAGTATAGAACCACGACCTAACACCTTACTGTCATGCGTGCGAAAAGTGCATAGCGTGAAAAGTTGCAGCCAGCAATTCAGCACATGGAATATCTTGGCAATGTAACACATAAAGAGCAATGAATGAATAAGCCTATACTACATGCATATTTGGCTGGTGGTAAGGCTCTCTGATTACATTGCATAAAGCTGATTTTCCCTACATCAAAGGAATAAATTTTATTTAACTATCATGGTGGTTGTTAAACATTGAAGATGGTTGACATCCTCAATCCCAATTAAAAGTACTCATCAAAACCCAATAACTTTTATTTGAAGTAACATGTTGAGATTCACAAGATAAACAAATACGGATACTCAAATCGTCCATAACCGGGACACGGCTAATCATGATTAGTTTTACACTCTGCAGAGGTTTCGCACTTTTCCCCACAAGACTCGATCGCCTCCGCTTGATTCTCGCTTTCTGAGGGTGTTTGAAAGCGGATGGCCGAGACATAGTCTTTCGAGCGCTAGCACCTTACATGTGGGTAGACCGTACCAACCTACATCCCCTACATCAGCTAGTCTGCCCGTAAGAGTTCGCACAACTTAATCAACTACGCCAGAGCCCATAATTGGCTTGTGGCTGCACACGGAAGTTTCCAGTTTGAATAATCTTATGATCCCTTAGAGCACAGGTGGCGGTCCAAGAAATCTGAGCAAGTCTGATAGAAACCAGGTGCCTCAATCCACCCAGATGTGTGTTAGGTTGCCACCTTAAATAAACCATTAATTAACAATCTCACATCTGTCATGGATATTCACTCACCCAATCCACGTCTACTAGCATAGCATGGCATGAACAAGCAAACGTAGAAGTAACTCCCAAGGTTTCATAAGTAAAACAGGTAATAGGTACTACCTCAATCTACTTCCCAATACCCACAATTTATTTAGATCCTAATCATGCAAGTGTTTGAGGAATAGATCTAATGCATAAAACTGGGTAGTAGAAGGGTATGATCAAAGTGTTACTTGCCTTGCTGATGATCCGCGAGTCCTAGAGATTCGAAGTAACAAGCGGCGCACTCCGGGTGATCTAACGCAGACAAACAACAAGCATACAATAAGTACTCATCTAATGCACAGGAAATCTCGAATAAAAGATCTAACGGATAGTTCAACTTAAGAACCCTGGTTGCAAAAGAATCGAATCAAAACAAACTCGAAGTCGAAACCTCGAGAGAAACCTCTCGGTTAGCGATCCGAAATTAGGTCAAAATTTCACAGTGGCAAAACTCTGTGAAAGTAGAGTAGTCGAACGGCGGTTTCGTTCTGAAACTCCAGCGCTTGAATCACCGATTCCGATAAGCGGCGAAAATAAAACAGTTTTGAAAATCAGATCTGAAATCAAATCGAAAATAACGGATTAATTCCGATTAAAAGAAAAACGATTTAAGCGAGTTAAAAAGCGAGCGTTAGATTAACGAATCGAATCTAACGAGCGCGTTCATTGAAGCGAGCGGTTCGATGGCGTCCGTTAAGTAAAAACCGAAAAAAAATAAAACCGATCTAGTTTTTTTAAAAAAACCGAACAATTATATTTTTTAAAAAAAAACGGGCGGTTCACGGGAATAGACCGAATCGGGCGGCGAGGCGGGCGGCTACCTCGGCGATCGCCGGCTGACTCTCGAGACTCGTGAGGCTCGGCGGGTCGGGTCGGGTTTCAATGGCCAGCGTCGTCCGGCGACGATGCGCACAGCGGCGTTTGAGGCGATGGGGTGAGGAGAGGGGCGGGGGGCTATTTATGAGGGGGGAGGCGGAGAGGCGGGCGGGTAGCTTGGGAGGGGGTCAAGGGAGGCGGGGTCGGGCGGACTCCGTGGGCAGGCGGCTGCCGTGCTCAGCGGGACTCGGCGGAGCGGAGAGGAGAGGAGATGGGCCGGGCGCAGGTGGGCCGGAGGCCTGGCTGGCTGGGCCGGCTGGGCCTCGGTCCAAGGGGGGGGCGGCGCGTTTTTTTTTTTAAATAAAATTTAAAACAAAACAAATAAAATAAATATCAAACGAACTCCAAATTAATTAAAACAAATTTTCTCCGACTCATAAAAATGAATCGAACAAAATGAACTTTTAAAAACAAAATACATGAAAAATATTTTAAAAAGCTCATTTTTGCCTAAGCAAAATAAATCTTCAAAACCAAATTTGGTTTATTTATAATATCTTCATTTTTCCTATTTGTTTGGGAAAGTCATATTATTCCCTCTCAAGATAATTTTTTATAGGAAAACTTTATGAAGATAATTTAAATAATCCAATGATCCTATTTTCAAAATTTGAAAATCCCAAATATGAAAATTATGAAACTTCCAACTCTCTCAGAGGGTCCTTGAGTTGCGTGAAATTTCTAGGATCGGAAAATGCGAGAAAATATGATATGCATGATGACCTAATGTATAACATTCCAAATTGAAAATTTGGGATGTTACAAACCTACCCTTAAGATGAATCTAGCCCTCGAGATTCGGGTTAACTAGAAAATAGGTGAGGTGGTCCTTAAGCAAAACTTCCTCTCTTTCCCGGTGGCTTCATCCTCGGTGTGGTGGCTCCACTGAACTTTGCAAAACTTGATAACCTTGCTGCGGGTAACTCTGCTGGCATAATCGAGAATCTTAACTGGTTTTTCCTCATATGTCAAGTCATCCTTCAACTGAATTGCCTCTAGTGGCACTGTGTCTCTTAACGGTACCTCTGCTATCTCGGGGTTACATTTCTTCAACTGAGAAACATGGAATACATCATGAACTCCTGACAGTCCTTCTGGCAGTTCCAACTTATACGCAACTTCTCCCATGCGTTGCAAAATCTTATACGGTCCAACAAAACGGGGTGCTAACTTTCCTTTAACTCCAAAACGCTTCACTCCTCGAAGCGGGGATACTCTGAGATATACTCTGTCTCCAACTTCATACTCAATCGCTGCGCTTTGAATCGGCATAGCTCTTACATGCGACTGGCTACCTTGAGCCTGTCTCGAATCAACTTAACTTTCTGTTCGCACTCCTTAATCAAATCTGGTCCAAACAAGCGCGATCTCGGTTTAGTCCCATGACAACGGTGTCCTGCACCTTCTTCCATACAAGGCCTCGAAGGTGCCATCTTTAAACTGGTTTGGTAATCTGTTATTGTAGGAAAATTCTGCATCTGGCAAATTATCATCCCAACTAGATCCATAATCTAGTGCACAAGCTCTCAACATGTCTTCCAAAATCTGATTGACTCTCTCGGTCTGTCCATCGATCTGTGGGTGGAAAGCTGTCTTCAATTCAATCGGGTTCCCAATGTTTAGTGCAACCGGTTCCAAAATTTCAAGTAAACTGGGTTCCTCTGTTCGATACAATGCTCCTCGAATTCGTGTAAACACACAATTCTGGTCATGTATATCTCTGCCAACTTAGCACTTTGCTATAGGTAGTCTTGATTTGGAATGAAATGGGCTACCTTGGTCAAACGATCGACTATGACCCAAATCGAGTCATATCTGAGCGGGTCTTTGGCAAACCTGTGATGAAATCCATGCCTAGTTTATCCCACTTCCATTCGGTATCGGCAATGGTTGTAACAATCCTGCTTCTTCGATGTTCCGCCTTTACTTTCGACATACGTCGCAAACTGCTACATACTCCGCAATATCCTTCTTCATTCGGTCCACGGAAAATATTCTTCAAATCCAAATACATCTTAGTATTTCTGGGTGAATCGAATAGGGTGAATCATGGGCTTCTTGTAAAATCAACTTCGATCTCCGGGTCATTGGGCACATAAACACGGTCTTCAAACCATAGGGTATCGTGCTCGTCCTCACGAAATCCTTTAGCTTTTCCTTTGCTCATTTTCTCCTTTATAGAGGCAACTTCCTTATCGCCTTTTGAGCTTCTCGATTTTGTCCATCGATGTCGATTGAATCTCAATGCTGATACATAGCCTCTGGAACTATTTCCAAACATAGCTCTCGAAGGTCCTCGGCTAACTCATTGGGTATTACTCCCATCATTAGGGTATCGGCGTGGCTCTTACGGCTCAATCGCCTGCTACGACATTAGCCTTTCCGGGTGATAATGCAATCTCATATCATAATCCTTGATTAGCTCTAACCATCTCCTTTATGCGAGATTCAATTCATACGGGTGAAGATGTACTTCAAACTCTTGTGATCCGTATATACTTCACAATGATTTCCAATGAGAAAATGTCTCCATGTCTTCAAGGCATGCACTGGGTTGCTAACTCCAAATCATGAGTGGCATAATTCAACTCATGGGGCTTAAGTTGTCGTGAAGCATACTGAAACAACTCTTCCTTCCTGCATAAGCACTGCTCCAAGTCCTCGGCGTGAAGCGTCGCAATACACCTCATAATCCTTAGTTTGATCGGCAATATCAAAGCGGTGAGGTAACCAATCTTTTCTTCAACTCCTGAAAACTTGCCTCACAGTCCTCGGTCCATATGAATTTGTTTTCCTTCTTCAACAATTCTGTCATAGGCTTTGCAATCCTTGAGAAATTCTCAATGAATCTTGGTAGTATCCTGCGAGTCCAAGGAAACTTGAATCTCTCCAACTGTCGTTGGTGCTTCCCATTTGATTCGGTCTCAACCTTTGTGGGGTCAATCTGCTATTCCTTCTCCGGATATAACATGTCAGAAATCCAACTTCCTTTAGCCAAAACTCACATTTGCTGAACTTGGCATACAACTGGTGTTCCTCGGTTTCTCAAAACCAATCTCAAATGTTCCTTGTGTTCCTCTTCATTCTTGAGAAAATCAAAATGTCATCAATGAACACCACGACGAACTTGTCCAAAAACTCCATAAACACTTTGTTCATCGTGTTCATGAAATAGGCTGGTGCGTTAGTCATCCAAATGACATAACGGTATACTCATACAGATCCATATCTCGTAGTAAACGCTGTCTTGGGTATGTCTTGCTCCCGAATCTTCAATCGATGGTACCACGATGCAAGTCGATCTTAGAAAACACTTTGGCTCCTTGCAAGCGATCAAACAGATCATTTATCATAGGTAGTGGGTACTTGTTCTTGATTGTTACTTCATTCAATCCACGATAATCAACAACCATTCTCAACGATCCATCCTTCTTCTCCACCAATAAAGCGGGTGATCCCCAAGGTGAAGAACTTGGGCGAATAAAACCTTTATCCAATAGTTCCTTAATCTGCTTCTTAATTTCTGCCAAATCCTTTGCGGGCATCACATGCACGGTCGCTTCGATATCGGGCCTGTTCACGGCAACAGCTCGATCAAAAACTCAATGTCTCTATCCGCGGCATTCACGGCAACTCTTAGGAAATACATCAGGATAATCCTTCACCATCGGTACTTCTTCTGTACCACTCTGTTAAGCAATTAACTTGTGCTCTCCTCGGCTCGTGCCGTGATACATACTTAATCCTTCTTCCTTCTGGTGTGGTGAGCAAAATTGACCTTGTGGTACAATCTATGTTTCCTCCATACTTTGATAACCAATCCATTCCTAATATCACATCCAATCCTTGGGATTCCGAACTATTAGGTGCGAGGGGAAAACATAGTGTCCAATCCGTAGTGGCGATCGATCACACCATTTACTAGCCATGTACTCTGCTCCGGTGAGGTTACTAGCATGGGTGACCTAAGGGCTTGGGTTGGTAACTTGTACTTATCCACAAATCCCTTGATATGTATGAATGCGATGCACCAAGATCAAAAAGAACAACTGCGATAAATGACTTAACCAAAACTTACCGATTCTTGCATCGGGCTGATCTTCAACCTCCTCCACATCAATGTGGTTCACTTGTCCCCTGTTGAAAGGGTTGGGCTTCTTTCGAGCTTCCATTGCCATTTCCATTCGGCCTTCAGGCGTCATTTGCATAGTGCCCATCTTGCGGCACTTAAAGCAAGTAATGTGACTCAGTCTACCTTGGATGGTGTAGACGGGTTGGTGCGGTTCATCGTCCGTTGCTTCCTCCATTTCCGTTCCCATTCTTGGTGCCATTATGGTTGTGCTGAATTACCTCCTCCATGGGTATGCTGAAACTGAATTCCTGATTTAGGGGTATAACGAGGCTTCACTGGGATCGAGTTATACTTCCCTTGTCCATACTTCCGCTTGCAGTTCTCAATTCTTGTTGCTTTCCTTCAATCATGAGGGCTCGGTCTACTAACTCCTGGTAGTTATTGAAACTTGCTACCATCAACGGCATCTTGAACTCATCATTCAGTCCTTCTAGAAACTTCTCTGTTTAGCTGCATCCGTAGTAGCGTCATCAGGGGCATAACGTGCTAGTTTGCTAAAGTCATCCACGTCTTGTGCGGTCCTTCCTCCTTGGCGTAAGTTGCGAAACTCACGCTTCTTCATGGCCATGGCTCCTGCTGAAACATGGGCTGTGCGAAAAGCTTGTTGGCTGGTCCCATGTGGCGGTGTCTCACGGATAAGTGGCTGTGAAATTCTCCCACCATCTTTGCTGCGGGTCCTTCAAGTTGATGTCTGCAAACTTCACTCTTTCACCATCCGTCCATCCTGCAGTGGTCAGCTCCTTCCTATCTTACGGAGCCACCATCTGCTACAATTGGCTCGGTGCTCTTGGAATACACCGCGGGTTCAGTCTAAGAAAGCGAGTCGATGATCCGCAGTGGTGGTGGTGGTGGCGGTGGGTTGTTGTTGTTGTTGTTGTTGTTACGCACTAATGTTTGAATCGAGGTATTCGCTGCTGGATCAATTGGGTGATCTCTGGCGGGAAAAGCGAATCCGGGTCGCGTCTCGGAGGCATCTGAAGGGTTTAGAAAAGAAGAGAAAATAGAATAGAATGAGGTCTAAGGGGAATCACTACCCAAATGCACATGAGCAAATGCACACAAAATCACTTCATTCAATCAAACAAGGGCTTACAACGATCTAACTATCGCAAAAGTGCGTGTACTATAATGTTACATGGAGGGAATACTACTAATATGTGGGGGACTTCTACTAATTTGAACCGGTGGAAGACTCCATGATGTCTGCTCCAGCTTCGTCTTCAAAATCGGGTTCACTTGGATCCGAATCTGTGTCGTCGATGTTGATGTAGTCGATTTGATGCTCGACATACTGGTCTTCATTCCTGAGTGCCAACTTCTTCTTGAGTTCTTCGATCTCGTACTTAAGATCGTTGTTGTGTCTTGCCAGAGCTACGATCTCGTCCATGTAGTCCTTGCGGGTAGTCTTTAGTTCTTCTTCCAGTTTGATGATCCTTTCCTTCGTCTTCTGCAACTCCAACATGTCATTGCACATTTGATTCTCCTGGCGTCGAATGTGTTGATTTAACTCCTGGATGAATGCGGCAATGGACCTATCCTTCTTGGTGTTGACGACGTCCCAGTTGTCATCTCGGCGTCCGCAAATCTGGTAGATGGTATCCTTGAGATCTTCTTGATAGACTTCTCCAATGCGTCCCATGGTGATGTGAGCTGCCATGCTCCTTCCCAAACTCCAAGTTGGTGCACTGAAAACACTATCTATTGGCTTGGTGATTGGGGCGAATGTCCTTCCTGGAGCGTGAGCATGAATCTTCCAAAGCTCCTCTTGAGCGAGTGGCGTTGAAAGTTCCGGTGAAGCTTGGTAATCCAATGTTCGGTGCTTAGTAACTTCCTTCAAGTGAAATCCAAAAGGTGTGCCTTCATCCGGTTGGGTGTACTTGATCTTCGCGTCCGTCATCCTAAAGAGAGTAGAAAAGATGAGGAGTTAGAAAATGAGAAGAGAGTGATCTATGGCTTTAACTTAGTGGTCGTGTCCTACGGTCGGCGTGTGCTCGATACCATTCTCTCAGAGCGACCAGGACCCAAATGGATCTAGCGCTCTATGCTCGGTGTCATCCTGGATCGAGAATCTTGACACCACACAAGATGCCAAGGATTTATAGCGAGTAGCAATCACACACTTATTACATCGATGTCCACAAGGAAACTGAATAAAATATGACTTAAGGCCATCTAATAATAACAGCGGAAGGCTTGGAAGATAAGCGAGTCCATCAACTCCAACGGCATCATCGAGTATAGAACCACGACCTAACACCTTACTAAATAAATGCGAAAAGTCTGCAACGTGAAAAGTTGCAGCCCGAAAATTCACACATGGAATATGCCGGCAATGTAACACATAAAGAGCAATGAATGAATAAGCCTATACTACATGCATATTTGGCTGGTGGTAAGGCTCTCTGATTACATTGCATAAAGCTGATTTTCCCTACATCAAAGGAATAAATTTTATTTAACTATCATGGTGGTTGTTAAACATTGAAGATGGTTGACAGCATCCTCAATCCCAATTAAAAGTACTCATCAAAACCCAATAACTTTTATTTGAAGTAACATGTTGAGATTCACATGATAAACAAATACGGGATACTCAAATCGTCCATAACCGGGACACGGCTAATCATGATTAGTTTTACACTCTGCAGAGGTTTATGCACTTTTCCCCACAAGACTCGATCGCCTCCGCTTGATTCTCGCTTTTCTGAGGTGTTTGAGAAGCGGATGACCGAGACATAGTCTTTCGAAGCGCTAGCACCTTACATGTGGGTAGACCGTACCAACCTACATCCCCTACATCAGCTAGTCCGCCTGTAAGAGTTCGCACAACTTAGTCAACTACGCCAGAGCCCATAATTGGCTTGTGGCTGCACACGGAAGTTTCAGTTTGAATAATCTTATGATCCCTTAGAGCACAGGTGGCGGTCCAAGAAATCTGAGTAAGTCTGATAGAAACCAGTGCCTCAATCCACCCAGATGTGTGTTAGGTTGCCACCTTAAATAAACCATTAATTAACAATCTCACATCTGTCATGGATATTCACTCACCCAATCCACGTCTACTAGCATAGCATGGCATGAACAAGCAAGCGAGAAGTAACTCCCAAGGTTTCATAAGTAAAAGCAGGTAATAGGTACTACCTCAATCTACTTCCCAATACCCACAATTTATTTAGATCCTAATCATGCAAGTGTTTGAGGAATAGATCTAATGCATAAAACTGGGTAGTAGAAGGGTATGATCAAAGTGTTACTTGCCTTGTCGATGATCCATGAGTCCTAGAGATTCAAGTAACAAGCGGCGCACTCGGTGATCTAACGCACAAACAACAAGCATACAATAAGTACTCATCTAATGCACAGGAAATCTCGAATAAAAGATCTAACCAGATAGTTCAACTTAAGAACCCTGGTTGCAAAAGAATCGAATCAAAACAAACTCCGAAGTCGAAACCTCGAGAGAAACCTCTCGGTTAGCGATCCGAAATTAGGTCAAAATTTCACAGTGGCAAAACTCTGTGAAAGTAGAGTAGTCGAACGGCGGTTTCGTTCTGAAACTCGGTAACTTGAATCACCTGATTCCGATAAGCGAGCGAGAAATAAAACAGTTTTGAAAATCAGATCCGAAATCAAATCGTAAAATAACGGATTAATTCGATTAAAAGAAAAACGACGAGCGAGTTAAAAAGCGAGCGTTAGTTAACAGCGAATCTAACGAACGCGTTCCATTGAAGCGAGCGGTTCGATGGCGTCCGTTAAGTAAGAAAACCGAAAAAAATAAAACCGATCTAGTTTTTTAAAAAAAACCAACAATTATATTTTTTTTAAAAAACCGGGCGGTTCACGGGAATAGACCGAATCGGGCGGCGGGCGGGCGGCTACCTCCGCGATCGCCGGCGGACTCTCGAGGCTCCGCGAGGCTCGGTCGGGTCGGGTCGGCGGTTTCCGGCGGCGCGTCGTCCGTCGTCCGTTTAGGGCAACGGCGCGTTTGAGGCGATGGGGTGAGGAGAGGGGCCGGGGGCTATTTATGAGGGGGGGGGCGGCGGAGGCGGCGGGGTAGCTTGGGAGGGGGTCAAGGAGGCGGGGTCGGGCGGACTCGTGAGCGGCAAGCTGCTGCCGTGCTCAGCGGGACTCAGGCGCGGAGCGGAGGAGAGGAGATGGGCAGGCGCAGGGTGGGCCGAGGCTGGCTGGCTGGGCCGGGCCTCGGCCTCGGGGCGCGTTTTTTTTAAATAAAATTTAAAACAAAACAAATAAAATAAATATCAAACGAACTCCAAATTAATTAAAACAAATTTTCTCCGACTCATAAAAATGAATCGAACAAAATGAACTTTTAAAAACAAAATACATGAAAAATATTTTAAAAAGCTCATTTTTGCCTAAGCAAAATAAATCTTCAAAACCCAAATTTGGTTTATTTATAATATCTTCATTTTTCCTATTTGTTTGGGAAAGTCATATTATTCCCTCTCAAGATAATTTTTTTATAGGAAAACTTTATGAAGATAATTTAAATAATCCAATGATCCTATTTTCAAAATTTGAGAAATCCCAAATATGAAAATTATGAAACTTCCAACTCTCTCCGAGGGTCCTTGAGTTGCGTGAAATTTCTAGGATCGGGAAAATGCGAGAAAATATGATATGCATGATGACCTAATGTATAACATTCCAAATTGAAAATTTGGGATGTTACAACTCGGCCCACGACAAAATGGAGTTAGCAGGGAGCCCCTTTAACCAAGTACGGGCCGTCCCTTCCAGCACCAGGGCGAAATACTTAGCACACGCAGCTTCGCTAACATCCAGTAATTCCATGGCCATCTCATAACTCTCAATTCATGCCTCAGGAGCTAAGTCGGCTGTGTAATTAGGCACTTTGCGAGGACCCTTGAAATCCTTGGGCAGACGTTCATTATGCAACGCTGGCACTAAACATGGCACGCCCATATTCTTAAAGGTTACCTCTGGCTCCACCGAAGTTGTTGAACGAACCGGAGTAGGCTGACGGGCCGCATATTGTGCCGCTAACTCGACCTCTCGACGCGCTCTGCCTTGATCCACTACATTCTGAGCATCAGCTCCCCCGCCCGCCGGGTTATGGCCACGGGGTGGGTTATGGTTCCGCCCACTGCTTGACACAGCCGGTTCATCGATATGCCTGCTATAACTCCGGCTCGGGTGAGGGGTGGAATGAATCATGCCAGGACTGTAAGAATAAGCCTGCTGCTGAACCAAAGCCGTCTGAAGAAACTCTCTAGCCCTCTGTGTTTCGACCGCCGTCGGAGACTCGCCTTCAATTGGAAGAGCCGCCAATCGCGACGCCGCAACGATCATGTTATCCAAAGGGTTAGAGTAATGACCCAGCGGTGTCGGCACATGCTGAGGCGGGTTATTGTTCTGACGAGGTAGGTCTGTCATGCGTGGCTGAACCGGCGTTCCTGTCCCAGGCACTTCGACCCGGTTTACCGCTGCCGAGTTACTGGTTCTTGCTCCTGGCGTGTTAAAGAGATTTCTTGCTTCATAAACCGGGGGCAGACGAGTATGATGCCTCCTTCTCATCACATCATTTGAAGCGTTCTGGTCTAGCATGAGCCGGTAAGACTCCGCCTGAATATGCTGTGCCTGAGCATCCAAAGCGGCCCGCTCTTCAGCCATCCTGGTGTTTTCCGTGTTCAGCTCCTCCTTGGCCTGTGCTATCTCGTCACGCAATTTCGCGACCGCCGCATTATGCTGATCCTGATCCGCCGGATTAACCAGTGTTGTTATCAACGATGTCAGTTTGTCCACCAAGTCAGTTAAGACCTAGGCCGGCGGGCGCACAGGGCCTCCTGCCCCGGCTGCCGTCGCTGCTGCTGACCCGGAAATCAATTCTGCTGCAGTTGATGAGTGTTGCACGGGCTGTGTACTGGCCATGAAGATTGCAACCCGGTTCGGTGGTTCAAAGGGGTCCGGAATACTGTCGCCATCGGAACAGCCCCCAAGCCGGCCATCTTGCAACTGGTACAATGACTCGGTCTCACCGGTGGATGACTCGCCATCTGAATAGACAACCGTCTCACTGTTAGATACGATTCCGATTCTGCACCGTTAATGAATCCCACGAAGGCACGCTTCATGGTGGGTTGAACTTGGTCGGGTCTTGCACGCTGAGTCGTCTCGCTGATGTCAGTGCAGATGTCCGGCTCAGGGCCCGGTTCGCCAATCTTGCCAATGAAAACATGAATTCCGTTGAAAGGGACCCGGTACCCGTACTCGATCGAGCCGGCCTCAGGGCCCCAGCCTGCATTGTCGATGTAGAGCTTGCCGCGATGACTCTTGGTCATCCGGCCCACTGTTGAACTCTGCCTCCAGTTCCTCCTCGGCAGCATGTCGTGCCATCTGCCTCGCCTGCGCCTCCTCCTCCTCCTCCGCTCTGCTACTACAGCCCTCACATCAACGGCATCCCCCTCCTCCTCTGTGACCTCTCCCAGCTCAAGATCCATCTCGCTTTTCTTTGGTTGCAGCTGGTAGAATGAAAGTGACAGAGGGCTCGGGCTTTATAATCAAAGTGCAGAGGTATCGATAGGGAGCCAGTAGAAAATACTTACTCCGATGTCAACTCACAGTAAGACAATTTTGACACGGAGCAGTCCAACTACACATATGGCAGCAATTCAAACAACACTGAAAAACACGCAACTTAATTACACAGTTTGACCAGATTACAAGAGATCACACGCTACAGTCAGCCGCCATAATTACTATAACTGTCGTGGTTTTGTCACGACAGTTGTCCTCATGAAAGGACTTAGTCGTGGAGCCATCGCTACGGGTTAGCTTGAAGGGGTTAAAGCAGTCAGGGGACGCAAGAGAGTTTATACTAGTTCGGCCCCTTCGATGAAGGTAAAGCCTACATCTAGTTGTGATGGAATTGATGGGGTTTTGATGACCAGGGAGCGAGTATGCTTTGCCTAGTCCTCGAGTTGTTGTCTGTTCTCCTGAACCGCCGTCGGGTTGTACCCTTATATACACGGGTGACATCCGTCGGCTTACAGAGTCCCGAGACCGGCTCATAAATGTGTCTGGTCCGGTCTCCCCTCTTTCTATCTTACAACACAAATTTACATACTAATGCCGGTTTACGGCTACAGGCCTAAAACCGGTTTTGGGCCTTGGGCCCTTATATAACATCCTTATCTGCTTTCATGGGCTTCAAGCATACTTGACTACTGATGAAGTTAAACCGGCCTGTCCTGGCCGATTTACGCCCAGTAGTAATATCCCCAACATTAGGCCCCAGATTGACTTGAACAGGTTCATGTCAATCCTTAGTAAAAATTTCGTGTTCAACATCTTCTCATAACTTGGTAAACCGCCGTGACGTCATCTTCTCAGATCATGGTGAACCGGCGTGACGTCATCTGTTAAAAAACTGTATATGACACATTTTCATTAATGGGTCTCCGACAATCGAGGCGACAGCTGCACCTCACTTCCAAATTCACGGCCCCTTGATTTCCGTGCCTGACACTTATCTCCTGCCTTTATAAACAGGACAGAAGGGTCATTTTTTCTTTCCCCCTCGTGCCTCTTTGCGTCGTTCTCCTTGCACCGCTCAGCTTGTGGAGTTCCGCCGCCACCGTCGACCATCGTCTCTGCTTTGACCTTGGCCGCTGCATCACCCTAAACGCACCAAAACACTGCGGCGGCCTTCCGCTTCTTCCTCAGCTCCGATAAGTCTTTTGCCCTTTCCGCCATAGATCTGTTCTAGGGTTTCCTGGTTCTTCGGTGTTCATCATTCGTTTCTTGTTCATATGATGGTTCTTTGATGAACTCCTGAACATCTGCTCTGTGTAGTGGTAGCCTTTAGCCTCCGTTTCCACTTACGCATCTCAAAACCATAGATCTTATCTTTTTTTTTGCGAAAAAACCATAGATCTTATCTGAACCTTTACTCATTGGTTCGGCACTGCTTCTTTAGGCTTTGAATATATTTCCCTTTTCTGACATGCCCCAGATCCAAAACTGCAACATAACCTTGTGAAACCTGTTTTCATTCACTTACTCATCTGCAATCCTGACTCTTCAATGCTTAGACTAGGCGGTTTAACTTTGTAGAAAAAATGACAATCCGGTATATACCATTAGTCCCCTTGTTGAACCGCCAAATCCTTTACCAGGGCACTGTTGCATTATTGAACTCCGGTTTATAAATAGCTGCCTCCGGATTAGCAAATATGCATCATCATCATATAATTGCCCAACGTATTCTTAAACCGGCAATTACTGTATTGTAGATCTTGCCATGGCGAAACAAGTGTATGAGTGCAACTGGGTCCCTTCTCGAGTGACTAAAGATCAGCTGAACAATCTGATCAAAACGGGCGCTTTAAGTAAGAAAGACGCCATTCACTGGAGGGTCCCTGGCACGGAATGTCCACCTACCCCTAGAGAGGGAGAAGTTGTTGTCTTTACTGGTCATTTAAGTCGGGGCTTCAACCCTCCCGGTTCAAAAAATTTCCGGGATGTCTTAGCTGACTTTCAACTGCACCCACAAGATATTGGTCCTAACTCCATAACCAATATCTGCCACTTTCAAGTCTTTAGTGAGGTTTACCTTCAGGAGGAACCTTCAGTAGAGCTATTCAGGGATTGTTTTCACCTGAACCGTCGCATAGAGTTCAAAGACGGATCCAACACAGAACTAGGCGGTGTGGCGATTCAGAAAATAAAAGAAGTCACCTTCCCTCATGCCAATCTTCATAGCCACCCCAAAGAATGGAACCACACATGGTTTTATTGCAAGGACACCTCTCCTTCTGAGGAAAATCCCCTGCCGGGTTATCGTCCGGAACGCTTTGAGCAACACACACCCTTTCCCTCAAAGGCTAACTGCTAAAGAGAGAGTCAAATATTCTCACCAACTATCTAAGCTTAGGGCCTTTATGGCCAACGGGTTGACAGGGGTTGATTTTGCACGCTGCTAGATCTCTTGGAGCATACTACCCTTAAGCCAGCGCCTCGATTTGATGTGTGAGTACACAGGAGATGTAAAGGATGCTCAGCGGCACATTGATATTCAGTACACAGGAGAAGTTACCGAAGCTGTCAAAAAGATGCTGAATGAACCGGAAGAAGTCTGTGCTCAAACGAGCCTACCCCCTTTCTGCGCCATTAACAAACCGCCAGCTGTAAGAATCATACTTTCTGCTTATCTGAAATTGCCTTTGTCCAAATGTCGTCTGAAAATATTATTATTTTTAATAGGGCGATGATCCATTCTGGAACAAGAAACCTTCGCAAGATAAACCGGCGAAGCCAACCCGGCCAAAGACCAAAGCTGTGAAGAGGCCTGCTAACAAGAAAGGAACCACCGCATCCTCCAATCCACCGGCTGACGATGATGTGGGTAACCCGGATCTTGAGGTAGAACTTGACTCACTTTGTTCATTTTTCATACGCCTTATTGATGATGATTATTGCCAGGACGACGCTGAAGTCAGTCACGCCGATGTTGTAGAGGTAATCGTTCTTTCCTCCGATTCAAACCCTTTGCCTTCACTAAAAATCCGTCGGGCAAACCGAAAAGTTAAATTTTCTCATCCTCTTGCTTACTTGGACCCAAACTTTCTTGTCAAGACACAACATCACGAGGCTCGCCGCACAACCCGGCTCAGCGGCCAGGTAGTTACCTCCGCTGGTTTACCGAACAGCCCGGTTCGGAAACGCTGTTCAGAGGTCTCTAACTCTCTTGTCACTGCATGCCCTAAAGCGGGTTGTTTTCGTCAACATCTTAATCCGTCCGATTCCAATTATCAAGGCACTTCTCATTCATCCTCTGGCGAGTCATCAGCCACCAAGCTTCCACCGCTTAAAACGGTGCTTGGGTAAGTCATATTCCTTCTTACATCTTTGACATATTATCTTATATGCGCTGAACTGATCTTTTTAATTCAGAGCCAAATCGAGACCCAGCAAAAAGGCTCGTCTAAATAAACCGGCAGAAGAAAATACGGCTGCTGAACCGGAGAAAATACCGGACCCTAAAGAGGCCAACCTCAATGATGTGCTGAATGACCCACCACCACAAGACCATGATTTTGTTGTTGAACAAGCAGAAGTTGACACCACAGGCCCTGTCGATCAGCCAACCAACTCTATCCAGACTGATAAGCCGGCGAGTCCAGCGAAGAATAGTGACAAACCGGCGGCCCCGGTACGAACCGGTGAAGAAAAAGATGATGATGTCCTTATTACTAGTGTTGGCCATACAGATCCAGGAAACCCTGTCGCTTTATCCAGGCACACTGCTAAAGAAGAATTCTCTGCAATTGGTAAAGGCAAATGGAATGCCGATTTATCAACTTATGCCGCTCTGAATGCTCAAGATCTCCATTCTGGCTATCTGAACCAGCTGTACACCAGCCATGATTATGAAGTCGGTCTGGTCAATATGGTGAAGGAAAAATATGAGGTAACCTCTTATATGCTTCTCTGTTTGTATTCTTTGGTAGCTTTAGCAACTCAAGAGCCCCCAAGTGACGGTTTAAGATCAACTTAATCCGGGACTTGAGTAAGTATTCAATGTGAGCCTCAATTCATATGAACTTTGCTGACGTAGCCCCCAAGTGCCGGTTCAACTTTGCGAAGTTAAACCGGGACTTTATAGAATAAAAATTCTTGTATCAGTAGGCTAAGAACAAATAGCCATTAGCCCCCAAGTGCCAAGTTGAATACTTGTATTGAGCTTGGGACTTTGTAGAAATTGTATGATGAAGAGCAAATATGCATTAGCCCCCAAGTACCAAGGGCACAACTTGTTATGTGGTTGGTACTTCAACTTTTGTACAGTCATTTCATCATGTAACTATCTCTCTGCAGGCTGAGTTGAGCAAGAGAGAAAGTCAAACCGCCGATCTGCAGGAGAATCTTAAGTTGCAATGGGCAGAAACTTCCAAGGCAAAGGAAGAACTGACCAGCGCTTTAAGCGCTATGGAAAAACTTAAAGAAGGCTTCAAGAAAGAGCGGGCGGATTGGGCGTCGGAGAAATCCGCGTTAACGCAGAGGGCTAAAAAGTAGAAACCGCTCTTAAACTGGTGGTTGATGAATTGACCAGCGTGAAGCGACAAGTTCATGCCATGACAGCAGCTGTATTTGGTAAGCATTCTTGTTTTCCGAATTGAGCAGACCTTGTCATGTAACTGCCAGTTTATTAACCCTTGCAATGATACAGGAACTCGTATTGGCCACTTGGGATCAGATGTGCGGAAAAAGTTAAAGGTTGCTTACACTTTGATAGAACAACTGTACTCTGGTGCACAACGGATAATCTACACCGCTTCCCACAACAATAATCCGCCCACCTTGATCAAAGATACTCTTGAAAGGTTATCTATGCTCCCTGCCCGGGTTGAAGAGCTGAAGAAACCTGCTGCTAGAACGGGTGCTTTGAATGCCCTAATCCGGGCAAAAGCGTGGGTGCCTGACTTTGATCCTGTGGAAGCGGCCCAAGGCTATCCCAGTTTGAAGGAAGACGGGACAGAATTTGACGAAGAGGATCTCCGAATCATAAACCGGGTAGTTCGCTCTCTGGCTTGTGAACTGGTTGAAGAGGCGGATTTGTCCCACTATCAAGCTAACTATGACGACCAAAACAAGCGGGTTGCTGCACCAATTCCTGAAGTGGAAAATCTTATCCCACCAATCCGTAAGCACACTTACGCTCCTGACATTGAACCGTCCCTGCTGATAAGTGATGAAGCTGTATTTCAAGCCTTAACTGGGATCGACTGGGCAACTGTTGATTTCCAGCCACTGGGTAGGGAGGAAGAAGCTGAACCGGCGCGAGATGATCCGCAACCGTCAGGTCAAGCCAGCGACCAAGCGTGAACCGGAGGCCGGTTTAAACTATTGCATGCTGTGACCTATATTTGATAAAAACAATGATCTTTTTGGGCACTGGAATGCCTTGTAACAGGCTAGTTCATATACTTGGTCTGGTATGCCTTCGTGCATATTTATCTTCAACTGATGCTTGTTTGATTCATATTTATCCAAACTGTTTCTGCAGTCAAGAAGCTTAAAAACGCCCTGGCGATTTACCACCGGGCGGGTCATGACACCCATGTATATAAAACCAAAGATGATAACTTAGGTTTAGAATATATAACCAAATATGGAAACATACAATACCTGCCACCGTTGGGCATGATGTTGGCTGACCAACCTTGTACTGGGGCTGACAACCCAAACCTTGGAGGAGAAAACAACTC
The DNA here is from genome assembly GCA_021605205.1 of Aegilops longissima. Taxonomy (NCBI): domain Eukaryota; kingdom Viridiplantae; phylum Streptophyta; class Magnoliopsida; order Poales; family Poaceae; genus Aegilops; species Aegilops longissima. Next base: position 255,308,414 of record CM038680.1, read on the forward strand.
CTGTTAATATAAGGCCGTTTTACAATGTAAACCGCTCAGGGTTATAATAAACACTGGTTTGCTCCATAATAGGATGATAACAGCAAATTAGACCGGGCAGATAGTCTCCGGACTAAGATTTGACCGTGTTCCGTCAATTTGTAATTGACAGTCGAACCGGATTAACAATGTCGGTTTGAAAATGCAACAAAAGAAATGTTTATCAAAAAAGAAAATAGAATTCAAGCGAAGGCAGAGATAAAACCATTGCAAATGAGGCTTTGAGCCGATCAAGAGGCATTACCATGGTCGGACACGACCAAGCCCCTAAAAGGTGTAGCCATGGTTCAAGTCAGCCAGGTCCCCAAATGATGCTTTGGCATTACGCCGATCAAGAGGTGTAGCTATGGTTCGGGTTCGACCAAGCCCCCAAGTGATGCTATGGCACTAGGCCGATCAAGAGGCGTGACTATGGTTCAAACGTGACCAAGTCCCCAAGTGATGTTGTGGCTTTGCGCCTTATCAAAAGTATTGCTATGGTTCGGACATGACCAAGCCCCCAAGTGATATAATATAAAGCTTTTGAGAAGCTAGCTCAAGGTGTAAAACGGACGCCGCTTTAGAGATAGAAACTCCGTGTAACCACACATGACGTATAAATAATAGAGACCCCGCTTTAGCTGAGGTTCCGGTTTATTGCATTGATCATAATATATACATTGTCATAATATGTACATAAGCAAAGCCTATGGCTCAAGTATAATAAGGCCGAAGATGAGCAATGTTCCACGGCCGGTTGGTCTCCTCCTCCGACGTACATGAGTCTTTGCACTCTCGAATATAGATTAGGTAGTATGACCCGTTGTGCAGATTCTTGCTGACCACAAAAGGTCCTTCCCAAAGTGGGGATAACTTGTGCATATCTGTCTGATCTTGGATGAGCCGAAGCACCGAATCTCCTTCTTGAAAGGTTCTGGTTCTAACCCGGCGACTGTGATAGCGACGTAGATCTTGCTGATAAATCACCGAACGGGCAGCCGCTATGTCACGCTCCTCATCCAACAGGTCAAGAGAGTCTTGTCGTGCTTTCTCGTTGTCTGCTTCAACATATGCCGCTACACGAGGTGAGTCATGACGGATGTCGCTGGGAAGAACCGCCTCCGCTTCATAAACCATGAAGAATGGTGTGTATACTATTGACCTGTTGGGTGTGGTGTTGATGCTCCATAACACAGAAGGTAGCTCCTCCACCCAACAACCCGGCGTCCGCTACAAAGGAATCATAAGCCGGGGTTTGATGCCTCGCAATATCTCTTGATTGGCCCTCTCTGCTTGACCATTGGACTGTGGGTGAGCCACTGATGAGACGTCAAGCGAATGTGCTCACATTGACAGTACTCTTTCATGGCACCCTTGGACAGATTGGTACCATTGTCAGTGATAATGCTATGTGGAAAGACAAACTGGAAAATCACCTTTTTGATGAATTGAACCGCCGTGGCCGCGTCACATTTGCTAACGGGCTCTGCCTCTACCCACTTTGTGAACTTGTCAACCGCCACCAGAAGGTGGGTCTTCTTGTCTTTGGACCTCTTGAAAGGCCCAACCATATCCAGCCCCCAAGTTGCAAACGGCCAAGTAATTGGAATCATCCTCAATTCTTGAGCCGGCACATGAGCGCGTCTTGAGAACTTCTGACAGCCATCACATCGTCTGACCAAGTCCTCTGCATCAGCATGAGCAGTTAACCAATAGAAATCGTGACGAAACGCCTTGGCCACCAAAGATTTTGAACCGGCGTGGTGACCGCAATCTCCTTCGTGGATTTCACGCAAAATTTGACAACCTTCCTCAGGAGACACACAGCGTTGAAACGCCCTTGACACACTGCAATAATGCAACTCTCCATTGATAATAGTCATGGACTTGGACCGACGGATAATCTGCCTGGCCAGAGTCTCATCCTCTGGTAACTCGCCCTGGTTCATGTATGCGAGATAAGGAACCGTCCAATCCGGGATGACATGAAGAGCGCCACCAATTGAGCTTCCGGATCAGGAATAGCCAAATCCTCTTCACCAGGGAGCTTGACGGACGGATTATGCAGAGCATCCAAGAAGACTTTAGGCGGGACCGGTTTACGTTGAGAACCTAATCGGCTCAAAGCGTCCGCCGCTTTGTTCTTCCGTCCGTCCATGTGATCCACCTGATAACCTTTATAGTGACCTACAACAATATCCACCTCACGATGATATGCTGCCATGAGCGGGTCCTTGGAATCCCAAGTGCCAAACACTTGTTGAGCCACCAGGTCCGAGTCACCGAAGCACTTAACTCGGCTTAGATTCATCTCCTTAGCCATCCGAAGACCATGGAGTAAAGCTTAGTACTCAGCTGCATTGTTAGTACAAGGGAACATTAAGCGGAGAACATAACAGAACTTATCACCTCGTGGGGAAGTTAATACGACTCCAGCCCCCGAGCCCTCCAATTGCCTGGATCCATCAAATGAATAGTCCAATAGGTGTGATCCGGCTTCTCTTCAGGTGCTTGCAGTTCTGTCCAATCGTTGATGAAATCCACAAGTGCTTGAGATTTGACCGCCGTCCGAGGTATGTATTTCAATCCATGAGGCCCAAGCTCTATAGCCCACTTGACAATCCGGCCAGTTGCTTCCTGTTCTGGATTATATCTCCCAAAGGAGCAAAGCTGACCACTGTTATGGGATGACCTTGGAAGTACTGTTTAAGCTTCCAGCTTGCCATGAAAACTCCATACACCAACTTCTGCCAATGCGAGTACCTTTGCTTGGACTCAATAAGTACCTCACTGATATAGTAAACCGGACATTGAGCCGGATATTCCTTGCCGGCCTCCTTGCGCTCCACCACAATAGCCACGCTGACTGCTCGAGCGTTGGCTGCCACATATAACAACAATGGTTCTTTGTCAATCGGAGCAGCAAGAACCGGTGGATTAACTAGCTGCCGTTTTAAATCTTCAGACGCCTCATCTGCAGCAGAACTCCAGACGAAGTTGTCGGTTTTCTTCAGCATCTGATACCAAGGAATCGCCTTCTCACCGAGGCGGCTAATAAACCGGCTCAACGCGGCAATCTGGCCAGCCAAGCGTTGAACGTCATTAATACACTTCGGTTTAGCCAAGGAGGTGATGGTTGTGATCTTTTCCGGATTAGCCTCAATGCCCCTGTTAGACACCAGAAAGCCCAACAGCTTGCCTGCCGGTACACCAAAAATGCACTTGGCCGGATTGAGCATCATCTTGTAAGTCCGCAGGTTATCAAAGGTTTCCTTCAAATCATCAACCAGAGTCTCCTTCTTCCTTGACTTGACCACAATATCATCCACAAAGGCATGAACATTACAGCCGATTTGCTTATGAAGACAATTCTGCACACACCGTTGATAAGTCGCCTGGGCACTCTTGAGCCCAAAGGGCATAGACACATAGCAGAAGGCTCCAAAGGGAGTTATGAAGGCCGTCTTCTCCTGGTCCTTAACTGCCATTTTGATCTGATGATAACCAGAATATGGATCCAAAAAACTCAAACGCTCACAACCTGCCGTAGCATCAATAATTTGATCAATATGGGGGAGGGCAAAAGGATCTGCTGGACAAGCCTTGTTGAGATCCGTGTAATCCACACACATACGCCATGTGCCATTCTTCTTAAGGACCAGCACCGGATTAGCTAACCATTCAGTATGGAAAACTTCAATGATAAATCCAGCCTCTAAGAGCCTGGCCACTTCCTCCCCAATAGCCTTTCGCCTTTCTTCGTTGAACCGGCGGAGAAACTGTTTCACCGGTTTATACTTAGGATCAACATTAAGAGTGTGCTCAGCGAGTTCTCTCGGTACACCTGGCATGTCAGAGGGCTTCCATGGATTGATGTCTCGATTCTCACGGATGAACTCGATGAGCGCGCTTTCCTATTTTGGATCCAAGTTTGCACTGATGTTGTACTGCTTGGACGAATCGCCAGGTACAAAGTCAACAAGCTTAGTCTCAGCAGCCGATTTAAACTTCAGGGCCGGATCATGCTCCGTAGTTGGCTTTTTCAACGGAGTCATGTCTGCCGGATCAACATTATCCTTGTAAAATTTTAACTCCTCCGTGGCACAAACCGACTCAACATAGGCCGCATCACCGTTCTTCACACTCCAAAGCAATCTTGCGGCTTCCATGGACAGTTATTGTTCCCTTGTGACTCGGCATCTTGAGCTGCAAATAGACATAGCAGGGTCGTGCCATAAATTTGGCATAAGCCGGTCGTCCAAACAGGGTGTGATATGGACTCTGGATTTTCACCACCTCAAAGGTCAATATTTATGATCTAGAGTCATGATCATCTCCAAAGGCCACCTCCAGAGCTATCTTGCCAACAGGATATGTTGACTTACCAGGTACCACGCCGTGGAACACCGTATTGGACGGTTTAAGATTTTTATCTGTTAACCCCATACGACGGAAGGTTTCATAATAGAGGATGTTAATACTGCTTCCTCCATCCATGAGTTCCTTGGTGAATTTATAACCTCCCACCTGAGGCGCCACCACCAATGCCAGTTGACCTGGATTGTCAACCCGGGGAGGATGATCCTCTCTGCTCCACACGATTGGCTGCTCGGACCAACATAAGTAACGGGGCACTACTGGTTCAACAGAGTTCACTGCCCGCTTATGAACCTTTCGGTCACGCTTGTCCAAACTAGTGGTGAAGACATGATATTGCCCACTATTTAACTGCTTCGGGTTGCTCTGATAACCCGATTGCTGCTACTGCTGCTGATTGTAGCCACCCTGGCTGCTCTGATTACCTTGATTGTTGTGTCCGCCCTGATTACCATTGAAGCCTGAACCGGAATTTCCTCCACCATTACCCGGCCCATGAGATCCGGATCTTGAACCGCCACCTGATCCGTGATACCAGAAAGCATTAGATTTTTTGAACTCTTGCATGATGTAGCAGTCCTTCCAAAGGTGGTTGGTCGGCATCTCCTTCGTCCCATGTTTTGGACAGGGTTGGTTCAACAGGTAAGACAGGCGGTCCGGGTTAGGATTAGGTGCTCCGTTGCGCTGGGACGATTTACCCCTACGACGCTGGCCCTTATCCTGCGCGCTGGTGTTAGCCACAAAGTCCAAGCCGTGATCCGCCTTACGTTTGCCGTTGTTCCCATGACCCGCCAGGTTGTGGTGCTGTCCCTTGGCGTTGCTGCTCTTCTTTCCCGTCCCTGTCTTGTCATCGTCAGACTCGGGATCCTTGGTACTATCAGAGTCAGCATACTTTACTAAAGCGGCCATGAGGGTCCCCATGTCATTGCAATGGCGTTTCAGCCGTCCCAACTTCAACTTCAGCGGCTCAAACCGGCAATTGCCCTCCAAGGTCAGAACTGCTGTATCCGCATTGATGCGGTCTGATGAATGCAAAATTTTCGAGACCCGGCGCACCCAATGGGTTGTCGACTCTCCTTCCTCCTGGACACAGGCAGCTAAGTCTACTATCGACATAGGCTGCTTGCATGTATCCTTAAAATTCTGGATAAACTGGGCTCTCAACTCGGCCCATGAACTGATAGATTTAGCCTGCAGACTCTTTAACCAAGTACGGGTCGTTCCTTCTAGCATCATGGTGAAATAATTTGCACACGCCGCATCATCCACGTCAAGCATCTCCATGGCCATCTCATAGCTTTCCACCCATATTTCAGGGGATAAATCGACAGTGTAATTCGGCACCTTACACGGACCCTTGAAATCTTTGGGAAGACGCACCTTACGTAATGCCGGGACAAGGCACGACACCCCCAAAGAACTAGAGGTAACTCCTGGCTCAACTGACGTGGTCGGACGAACTGGAGTGAGCCGACGAGCTTCAAACTGCGCTACTAACTCGGCCGCCCTGCGCGCTCGGGCTCGGTCTACCACCTCCTGAGCATCGCCAACACCACCTGCCGGGTTGTTGCCATGGAGCGCCTCACGGTTCCGTGCGTGGCTTGACACGGCCAGTTCATCCATACGCCTGTTGTAGCTCCGGCTTGGACGAGGGGTGGAATGAATTCGATCACGGCTGTATGAATACGCCTCCTGTTGAACCAAAGCTGTTCGAAGGAGCTCCTTAACCCGGCGCGTTTCCACCACTGCCGGAGAATCACCTTCAGTTGGGATGGCCTCCAGTCGTGAAGCAGCAGCAACAAGATTGTCCATCGGACTAGAGTAATGACCCGGAGGTGTTGGGACGAGCTGAGGCACAATATTGTTCTGATGAGGTGGATCCATCAAACATGACTGAACCGGTGCGCCTTCTCCAGGTGCTTCCATCCGGTTTACTACCGGCGGGTTACTGGTACCTGCTCCGGGGGTGTTAAAGAGGTTCCTAGCCTCGTAAACCGGAGGTAGATGAGACCGGTGCTTTCTCTTCAGGACTTCATGCGATGCGCTGTGATCCAGCATAAGCCGATAAGCCTGCGCGTCCAAAGCGGCCCGTTCTACGGTCATCCTGGCATCCTCAACCGCTAAATCAGCTTTGGCCTGAGTAATCTGATCATTTACTTTTGCTATTTCTGTATTGTGGGCATCCTGATCCGCCGGGTTAACCTCTGCCATGAGCGTAGCCAACGCATCGAATAGATCAGATAAAACTTGAGCTGGCAGGCGCACAGGGCCTCCTGCCCCGGCTACCTTCACCGCTACTGATTCGGAGATCATTGCTGCTGCGGTCGAAGAGTGGATTGCCGCTTGTGTACCGGCCATGAATATTCCAACCCGGTTCGGCAGATCAGAGGGGTCCGGAATACTGTCGCCATCGGAACAGCCCCCAATCCGGCCATCTTGTAATTGATATAACGACTCGGTCTCTCCGGTCGATGACTCGTCGCTGGAATAAACGGCGGTCTCACCACCAGATTCCGATCTATCCTCGTATTCTCCACCATGGATGACTCCCACGAAGGCACGCTTCACAGTAGGCTTGACCCGAGCAGATCACGCACGCTGAGCCGTCTCGACCATGGATGACTCCTACAAAGGAACGCTTCACAGTAGGCTTGACCCGGGCAGATCGCGCACGCTGAGCCGTCTCGACAAGGTCGGTGCAGATGACCGGCTCAGGGCCCGGTTAGCCGATCTTGCCGATGAAGATGTGTGTGCCACCAAAGGGACCCGGTACCCATACTCGATTGAGCCGGCCTCGGGGCCCCAGCCTGCATCGTCGATGTAGAGCTTGCCGCGACGAATCTTGGTCATCCGGCCCACAGCGTAACCCTTAAGTCCTTCGAAGTTGCCCTCCAAGAACTTGAAACCATCGTGCAATAGCCCCACGGTGGGCGCCAACTGTCGTGGTTTTGTCACGACAGTTGTCCTCATGAAAGGACTTAGTCGTGGAGCCATCGCTACGGGTTAGCTTGGAGGGGTTAAAGCGGACAAGGGACGCAAGAGAGTTTATACTAGTTCGGCCCCTTTGATGAAGGTAAAGCCTACGTCTAGTTGTAATGGAATTGATGTGGTTTCAATGACCAAGGAGCGAGTATGCTTCGCCTAGTCCTCGAGTTGTTGTCTGTTCTCCTGAACCGCCGCCGGGTTGTCCCCTTATATACATGGGTGACATCCGTCGGTTTACAGAGTCCCGAGACTGGCTCATAAACGTGTCCGATCCAGTCTCCCCTCTTTCTATCTTACAACACAAGTTTACATACTAATGCCGGTTTACGGCTACAGGCCTAAAACTGGTTCTGGGCCTTGGGCCCTTATATAACATCCTTATCTGCTTTCATGGTCTTCAAGCATACTCGACTACTGATGAAGTTAACCCGGCCTATCCTTGCCGGTTTACGCCCAGTAGTAATATCCCCAACAGTAACATAGCGGTTTCCAAGACAAGATGAGTCTAAAAGCTAATAAATGAAGTCCTCTATGACACTAATACTATGTTACTTTGCACTATGAAGGTATTTACTTAGACTAGTGTCACTAGTTAACGGCACGTGCTTTGCACGTCTTTTCACCTAAAGGTCCTGTTTGAATTAATGTTTCCTCATGTTCCTGGCCGGTTTAAAATACAGGCCTCTTCCATCATTTTCTTTCCAGAAAGAAATAAAATATTGACCATAATTTACATATATAAAATAAATGGAGGTGTATAAACTTACACCCATTTCAAACAGGGCCCAAGTCTGAAGTTTATTTATTTTTCAGTTGAGGAGGAACAAATCTTGTTCTACCCCGGAGGTACTGAGCCAGAGGCCTCCCTCCCCATTGGCGATACGCCAGAGCCAACATGAGGAAACACTAATTCAAACAGGACCTTTAGGTGCAAAGATGTGCAAAGCACGTGCCGTTAACTAGTTACTGTAAATGCTTAAACTTTTGAGCTTGTAGCACTTCCTAATCATAATACTTCAGTATACTTTTTGGCTCCTATTGTGTTAACCCTGCTACATGTGTACATCTGCATATGGGTGGTTTTCCCCTAGCTTTCTGTCAGCGCTCTGTGATTCAGCTATTACCCGTGCTCCACATCGGCACGTCCATCGCAGTGGGCTCCGGGTCCTAGACCCTATTCTGGTTCGATCGCTGGTTAGGGGACTCACCCCTGGTCGCTCGATTTCCGGATCTATTCACCATAGCGGTTGATCCTCAGGTCTCTGTCAAGACGGCCCTTATTGACTTAGGGTGTCTTACCTTCCGGCGCCCCTTCGGTCCCCTTGAGGTTGCCGCCTGGGATTCCCTCCTCCAGGATATCGCTCTTCTTCCGATGGATGTCGAGGGTGCCCCTGACTCCATCTCTTGGCGACTGGAGCCATCCGGCCGCTTCTCTACTAAATCCTTATACGCGGCCATCGCACCCTCGTCGGCCCCTGAGCCCTTTAGCCTGATCTGGGACATTCGCCTCCCATTGAAGATCAGGATCTTCCTGTGGCAGTGGATTCGGGGACGCCTTCCCTCTGGGGTAGAGATACTCAAGCGTAATGGAGCAGGAGATGGGATGTGTCCCCTGTGCGGCATGGTGGAGGATACTAACCACATATTCTTCTCCGGATCCACAACCCAATTCCTATGGTCCTGCTTTGGCGAGACGGTCGGTGGGCAGTGGTGCAACACCAACTTCCCCGACTTGCTTGAGGAGATCCACGCCCCCCCCCTCTCTACCGCCATATTAGATGGTTGTGCGTTGGAGTCCTTGCCTGGACGCTTTGGACCATCCGCAACAAGCTTGTTATTCAGAAAGTGCCTCTTCGACGTGTGACTGACGCGATCTTCAAATTGTGTAGTTACTTGCAGCTATGGCGGTGTCGGGGAAGCTGATCATAACCCACGAACACCTATGGGACCGGCGGACCGAGCCCCTTTCGGTTCGGTGGGGGACGGAGGTTGCACGAAGAGCAGATCGAGGCGAAGCACACGAGCAGTTTACCGAGCTTCGGAGCTCTCCGGAGAGATAACACTCCTACTGCTGCTTGCCTGATTGTATTGTGTTCTTGCTAGGGAGCGCTGAGAGCTACAAAACCTAGCTTGAGTGTCTCTAGTTTGAATGAGTCGAACCCCTCTCGCTATGCATGGGCCTCCTTTTATCGCCAAGGGGTCACCAACAGTGGCAACGTGACGAGGGCAAAAAGGGAAAATGAGTTGCGGTTGGTACAGCTACTTTGTACGTTGTATTCTACCTAACTCGACGGCAAGGGACAAAGCATTAAATGCCCGTCCATGTCGCTAAACAAAGGCAACAGGGACCGTCAGAGCGCCACCGCTCGCCACGATGGCGATCTTGTCGGCGCCGCTTACCGCTGCTCCCGCTGGCGCCAGCCTCTTGACACGCTGCTGGAATGGTCCCATGGCGACACGTTGGTGGATGAGCTGGAGCGGAGATAAAGAGTGGCTGCTGCATGGCAAGCGCCTTGCCGCGGCTGAATCCTTGTCGCGTCCGGAAGCTTGTCGCTCATCGAGCCTTCCCGCAAACTCCTCTTGCCGGGTCTTGTCTTCTGCGTGCCTTGAGTGGCCTTCCGGCAAGCTCCTCTTGCCGGGCCTTGTCTCCTTGGCTTAAATACTTTGTTCTTGAATGGCTCCAGAGGAACTGTGGAGGACCTTGGCGGTCACCAGCAGGCCTTGCAGCGAGTGTCAGAATCGCCGTGCACGAGTTCGGGATACTAGGGTACCCCTACTCTAGTACACCGACAGGCGGCGGCTTACCGCCCCAAGGACCGGGACGCCATCAACACCCTCCTCTCCGACCTCCGCTCGATGGCGTTCCGCGTGGCGCCCCCGCTACCGCCCCCTCCTCCGAAGCACGATTAGACCTGCTATGCAGGTTGTTGTGTGCGCGCGTGTTGCTTTGTTTCCAGGGCTTGTTGAGTTGTGCCCTCAACATTGACCCTATTTGCTACCTTGTATGTCTGTGAGACTTGTGTGTGTGTCTGTGTTTGAACCTTGTTGGACGTTTGGCTCCGGTAATTTGCTTTATAATATAAAGCGGGGTGAAAGCCTTTGTCGATAATCTTGTTCTGCCTAAATCTTTTTGGCTGTACGAATACTCAAAGGCCTAGTTATATTTCTTTCCTTTCTCTTTTTGCTCATTTATAAAGTTCTATTGGAACATAAGTAATATGTTTTCGCAAAAAAGAAAGAATGTATTGGAACATAAATATAACAAAAATATTTATCAGTATTTTACTGCGTCAGAATTTATGCACTGCACACAGCTTGTTGCAGAGAGAGACACCGGAGTGAAGCATGTCAACCAAGGGATTTTATATAGTATAAAGCGAGTAGAGAGATTGAGAGGATTCTATAATATGATGGGACCCATTTGGGTGTCGTGTCCTTTCACTCACTGATTTATTTACAAACATGGGCTCATGCGTAGCAACTTTTTGCAGGTCGGCAGAGAGCTAACAAATGTTAGCCATCAGATGCATGAGAACAGACGGCTAGCGTTCCATGGATCCACTACATGATTAACCATTGGATGCAGCAAATGCATGGTACAGATTGTGTTTCTAGGGCAAGCAAAATTTAAAAATTCATGTACTATAGTAGTAGATATAGATATGCATGACACTAGTATAAGTTACTCCCCACTATGACCAGCCTTATAAATAATGGAGGGCTGGGAATCATGCAGGAACGGTGCCACGTCATTTATAAATAAAGTGTTTTTTCTTCAGCGGCACATACGCAATATAAATAGGTTCATATGGAGAGAAAAGGAAACCGCTTCACTATATACATAGCCAGGACAAGCCTACACGGTTGCTTACCGGGGTTGCTCTCTTCACACACTCTCGCAAAAAACGACTGTGCCCACATCTCTAACATCTGGGCGGATCACGTCCGCCGGGGGAAGGGGTGGATGCTTAGTGTAGATGCGGTCGTCGTTGCCGACGGCGAAAACCCACTATCGGCATGTCCCGATCAGGGGTCCCCGTAGTTCTCTCTCACAAAGCCAATGAGGTTGCCTTCGTCCCTTGCTCACTGCCGCAACATGGGCAGTTGCCGCCTCCCGCCGCCCTCCTCTAGGTTGAGCTACGTCCCGACATCCCTCAGGTACAACTTCCTTCATAGCCGGCTTGCACCATTGCTCCAGCTGCCCAATTCACTCCATGTGGATATTTCTCTACTTCTTTGCCCCGCACATACCTCTACTGGCTTCTGCGTACTATATTTGTGATGAGTTTATGTCTCATCAACTAGTCCTAGTAATCTTATTCTAATCACGCTTCTTCAATTTCTTTGCCACGGGGATGGTCATCTTGATTTTGGTGAAACTACACAAAATGATCTGATGGTCAAAGGGTTGCAAACTTCATTTCTTCGGAACCTCCAATGTTGCCAGCAAATTAAAGCCTGGTTAGGATTTACGTTTCAAGGGCTAGGGACTGCATGGATCGTTTTTTCTTTAGCTGTCTCTGTTACAAAATAAGTGTCAACTTTGGTAGTAGTACAGCTTTGTACTAAAGTTTGCATAAAGTTGAGACACTTATTTTGGAACGGAGGGAGTACATATTGGCTATGATCTGTCAATCATTGAGATGCAATAGCATGCATGTTAGTCTCCTTTGTATTTGATGAAATGTTGCAACGGGTAACCTTGGACGCAAGATACATGAGACAGAAGCTGGAAGCTTCATAGCATTGTACAAATTTATCTCGCTTAGAAATTACAGTACGTACTATACTAGTACTATGTAAAGAGTTAGGTGTCGCACGGTGTCCAGAAAATATGGTGATACTGTGAGGTGGGCCGTGTAATCACTGAGCCTGTGTGTTTTCACTGCTTTTGCACTCCTCCGCTATAAGAATGGAGAAAATTGTAATCTAGTAGTACCTCCGTTCCGCCGAAAGTGTGGGTCATCCAGCAGTCGTACCACCTCAGTAATAATGACCAATGAGCCGTCAAATCACATAGACTCGGCAGTAAGTTGGGCGGACGAACCAACCATCACTCTTGAATCCGCTTCTCCCTTCAACACTGGCGCCAGTGAGAGGTCGCATCCGCTCTACCCGGGCATGAATGTGGCACCGATTCTTTGGAGCGGCGCTGACCGTTTCGGGCGGGAAGCGCGTGCGGGTGATGGAGGGGCTTTGGGTGGGCCAGGCTGGTCAGGAGCAGGTGTGGCAGCTGCCCGCCTGTCCCGATCGAACGCCCAGAAACGAGAGGATGCACTGACTCTCGCGGCTAAATCGTACACTACACATCATCTCTCTGTAGGAGTAGGTCGATGTGTCGTTCTCTCTAACACACACATGTTGTTAAACACACGCACACATAGGTTCATAGAATAGGAATATCTCACGATTGCGAAGCCACAGGAAGTGAGATACAAATGGAGTACGTACAAGAAGAGAAGAGGTGACGAATATTCCATCAAATGGAGTGATATGTCTCCAACGTATCTATAATTTTTGATTGCTCCATGCTATATTATCTACTGTTTTAGACAATATTGGGCTTTATTATCCACTTTTATATTATTTTTGGGACTAACCTATTAACCGGAGGCCTAGCCCAGATTTGTTGTTTTATGCCTATTTCATGTTTCGAGGAAAAGGAATATCGACGGAGTCAAACGGAACGAAATCAAGCTGGAGAAGTTATTTTTGGAAGGAAAGCAACCCGGGAACTTGGAGTGCACGTCGGGGAGATACGGGCTGCCCACGAGGGCGGGGGGCGCGCCCACCCCCCAGGGCGCGCCCCCTGCCTCGTGGGGCCCCCGTAGCTCCACCGACGTACTCCTTTCACCCATATATACCTACGTACCCTAAAACTTCCAGAACAGAAGTTAGATCGGGAGTTCCGCCTCCTCAAACCTCCAGAGCCACGAAAAACCAATCGGGACCCCTTTCTGGTACCCTGCCGGAGGGGGGATCCATCTCCGGTGGCCATCTTCATCATCCCGGCGCTATCCATGACGAGGAGGGAGTAGTTCACCCTCTGGGCTGAGGGTATGTACCAGTAGCTATGTGTTTGATCTCTCTTTCTCGTGTTCTCTCTCGTGTTCCAATCTATGGCACGATCTTGATGTATCCCGAGCTTTGCTATTGTAGTTGGATCTTATGATGTTTCTCCCCCTCTACTCTCTTGTGATGAATTGAGTTTCCCCTTTGAAGTTATCTTATCGGATTGAGTCTTTTATGACAACACTTGATGTATGTCTTGGTGATCAACTTGCGGGTTTCGTGACATTGGGAACCTATGCATAGGGGTTGGCACACGTTCTTGACTCTCCGGTAGAAACTTTGGGGCACTCTTTGAAGTACTTTTATGTTGGTTGGATGAATCTGAGATTGTGTGATGCATATCGTATAATCATGCCCACAGATACTTGAGGTGACAATGGAGTATCTAGGTGACATTAGGGTTTTGGTTGATTTGTGTCTTAAGGTGCTATTCTAGTACGAACTCTTTTATAGATCGATCCGAAAGAATAACTTTGTGGTGGTTTCGTACCCGACCATAATCTCTATGTATGTTCTCCGCTATTAGTGTCTTCAGAGTGACTCTTTGTTGCATGTTGAGGGCTTGTTATATGATCTATCTATGTTATTATTGTTGAGAGAACTTGCACTAGTGAAAGTATGAACCCTAGGCCTTGTTTCCTATCATTGCAATACCGTTTACGCTCACTTTTACCACTTGTTACCTTGCTGTTTTTATATTTTTCAGTTTACAAAAATCCATATCTACCATCCATATTGCACTTGTATCACCATCTCTTCGCCGAACTAGTGCACCTATACAATTTACCATTGTATTGGGTGTGTTGGGGACACAAGAGACTCCTTGTTATTTGGTTGCAGGGTTGCTTGAGAGAGACCATCTTCATCCTACGGCTCCCACGGATTGATAAACCTTAGGTCATCCACTTGAGGGAAATTTGCTACTGTCCTACAAACCTGTGCACTTGCAGGACCAACAACGTCTACAAGGAGAAGGTTGCGTAGTAGACATCAAGCTCTTTTCTGGCGCCGTTGCCGGGGAGGCTAGGTGAGTGAAACTATATCTTTAGATCTTGCAATCGAATCTTTTTTGTTTCTTGTTTTATTCACTAGTTAGTTTATAAAATAAAACTACAAAAAAATGGAATTGAGTTTGTCTCATACGCTTCATCTTTTTAATATCTTTCGTGAGAATGATGGAAAGGAAAATTGTGCTCAAGTACTAGAAGAAGAATTACATAGAATGCTTGGCATAAAATATGTGAATGATGAGCATGATTGCAATGTTGTTAGTATGAATTCCTTGAATATCCATGATGCTAATGATATGCAAAGCCACAAGCTTGGGGAAGCTATGTTTGATGAAGATGATATATTTTGTCCCCCAAGCTTTGATGAGAAAATTTGCTATGATGAAAGCATGCCTCCTATCTATGATGATTATTGTGATGACACGTATGCTTTAAATAATAATGATAACCATGAAACTTGTCATCTTGATCTTAATTCTCAATCATATGATAGTTATTTTGTTGAGTTTGCTCCCACTATTATTCATGAGAAGAATTTTGCTTATGTGGAGAGTAGTAAATTTTCTATGCAAGTAGATCATGACAAGAATGATTTAGGTGCTGGTTATATTGTTGAATTCATTCATTATGCTACTGAAAATTATTATGAGGGAGGAATATATGCTTGTAGGAATTGCAATAATATCAAGTTTCCTCTCTATGTGCTTAAAGTTTTGAAGTTATGCTTGTTTCACCTTCCTATGCAAGTTGATTATTGTTCCCATAAGTTGTTTTATCACAAAATCCCTATGAATAGGAAGTGGGTTAGACTTAAATGTGCTAGTCATATTCTTCATGATGCTCTCTTTATGTTTCAATTCCTATCTTTTTTGTGAGCATCATTGAAATCATCATGCCTAGCTAGGGGCGTTAAACAATAGCGCTTGTTGGGAGGCAACCCAATTTTATTTTAGTTTATTGTTTTTTTTGGTTATTTTTAGGAATAAATAATCCATCTAGCTTCTGGTTAGATGTGGTTTTATGTTTTAATTAGTGTTTGTGCCAAGTAGAACCTTTGGGAAGACTTGGGTGAAGTCTTTATGATCATGCTGTAAAAACAGAAACTTTAGCGCTCACGAGATTAGCTATAACTTTTTTCTGGAGAGTGCTATTTAGTTGATTATTTTTGCAGATGACTACTGGACAAATTCCTCAGGTCCACCAATCTATTTTAGAATTTTTGGAGTTCCAGAAGTTTGCGTTAGTTACAGATTACTACAGACTGTTCTGTTTTTGACAGATTCTGTTTTCATTGTGTTGTTTGCTTATTTTGATGAATCTATGGCTAGTAAAATAGTTTATAAACCATGGAGAAGTTGGAATACAGTAGGTTTAACACCAATATAAATAAATAATGAGTTCACTACAGTACCTTGAAGTGGTGTTTTGTTTTCTTTCGCTAACGGAGCTCACGAGTTTTCTGTTAAGTTTTGTGTTGTGAAGTTTTCAAGTTTTGGGTAAAGATTCGATGGACTATGGAATAACGAGTGGCAAGAGCCTAAGCTTGGGGATGTCCAAGGCACCCCAAGATAATATTCAAGGACAACCAAGATCCTAAGCTTGGGGATGCCCCGGATGGCATCCCCTCTTTCATCTTCGTTCATCGGTAACTTTACTTGGAGCTATATTTTTATTCACCACATGATATGTGTTTTGCTTGGAGCATCATGTAATTTTATTTTGTTTTTCTTGCTGTTTGAATAAAGTACCAAGATCTGAAATTATTAAATGGGAGAGTCTTCACATAGTTACATAATTATTCAACTACTCATTGATCTTCACTTATATCTTTCGGAGTAGTTTGTCATTTGCTCTAGTACTTCACTTATATCTTTTAGAGCACGGTGGTGGATTTGTTTTATAGAAACTATTGAACTCTCATGTTTCACTTATATTATTTTGAGAGTCTTAAATAGCATGGCAATGTGCTTAATTCTAATATGCTAAGCATACAAGATTTGTAAGAATTCTTATGAGTGTGTTGAATACTAAGAAAAGCTTGATACTTGATAATTGTTTTGAGATATGGAGGTAGTGATATTAAAGTCATGCTAGTTGGGTGATTATGAATTTAAAGAATGCTTGTGTTGAAGTTAGCAAATCCGTAGCATGCACGTATGGTTAAAGTTGTGTAAAAATTTGAAACATGAAGTGTACCGGCTTGTGCATCCTTATGAGTGGCGGTCGGGGACGAGCGATGGTCTTTTCCTACCAATCTATCCCCTAGGAGCATCTTGCGTAGTACTTGATTTTGATGACTTCTAAATTTTTGCAATAAGTATATGAGTTATTTTGACTAATGTTGAGTCCATGGATTATCGCACTTTTACCTTTCCGCCTTTGCTAGCCTCTTGATTGCCGTGCATTGCCCTTTCTCACATTGAGAGTTGGTGCAAACTTCACGGTGCATCCAAACCCCGTGATATGATACGCTCTATCACACATAAACCTCCTTATATCTTCCTCAAAACAGCCACCATACCTACCTATTATGGCATTACCATAGCCATTCCGAGATATATTGCCATGCAACTTCCATCATCATCATCATGACATACATTACTTTTGTCATATTGCCATTGCATGATCATGTAGTTGACATCGTATTTGTGGCAAAGCCACCATGCATTATTTTTCATACATGTCACTCTTGATTCATTGCACCATCCCGTACACACCGGAGGCATTCATATAGAGTCATATCTTGTTCTAGTTTCGAGTTGTAATCCTTATGTTGTAATCAATAGAAGTGTGATGATCATCATTATTAGAGCATTGCCCAAAAAAAGAGAAAGGCAAAAAAAAAGAAAGGCCCAAAAAACAGAAAGGCCCAAAAAAAAGAGAAAGGCCCAAAAAAAGAAAATAAAAAGGGGCAATGCTACTATATCTTTTTCCACACTTGTGCTTCAAAGTAGCACCATGTTTTTCATATAGTGAGTCTCATAAGTTGTCCTTTTATACTAGTGGGAATTTTTCATTATAGAACTTGGCTTGTATATTCCTACAATGGGATTCCTCCAATGCCCTAGATTTTCAGGAGCAAGCAAGTTGGATGCACACCCACTAGTTTTCTTTTGTTGAGCATTCATAGCTCTAGTGCATCCGTTGCATGGCAATCCCTACTCCTCATGTTGACATCAATTGATGGGCATCTCCATAGCCCGTTGATTATCCTCGCCAATGTGAGACTTTCTCTTTTTTGTCTTCTCCACACAATCCCCATCATCATATTCTATTCCACCCATAGTGCTATATCCATGGCTCACGCTCATGTATTGCGTGAAGGTTGAAAAAGTTTGAGATTATTTGAGTATGAAACAATTGCTTGGCTTGTCATCGGGGGTATAGAAGTTGGGAATATCTTTGTGTGACGAAAATGAAGCATAGCCTAAATATATGATTTTGTAGGGATGAACTTTCTTTTGCCATGCTATTTTGAGAAGACATGATTACTTTGATTAGTATGCTTGAAGTATTATCATTTTTATGTCAATATGAACTTTTGTCTTGAATCTTTCGGATCTGAATATTCATATCACAAGTAATAAGAATTACATTGAAATTATGCCAAAGTATCACTCCGCATCAAAATTCTTTTTATCATTTACCTACTCGAGGACGAGCAGGAATTAAGCTTAGGGATGCTTGATACGTCTACAACGTATCTATAATTTTGATTGCTCCATGCTATATTATCTACTGTTTTAGGCAATATTGGGCTTTATTATCCACTTTTATATTATTTTGGGACTAACCTATTAACCGGAGGCCTAGCCCAGATTTGTTGTTTTATGCCTATTTCAAAGTGTTTGAGGAAAAGGAATATCGACGGAGTCAAACGCGAACGAAATCAAGCTGGAGAAGTTATTTTTGGAAGGAAAGCAACCCGGGAACTTGGAGTGCACGTCAGGGAAGATACGGGCTGCCCACGAGGGTGGGGGCGCGCCCCCTGCCTCGTGGGGCCCCCGTAGCTCCATCGACGTACTCCTTTCACCCATATATACCTACGTACCCTAAAACTTCCAGAACAGAAGTTAGATCGGGAGTTCCGCCGCCGCAAGCCTCCAGAGCCACGAAAACCAATCGGGACCCCTTTCCGGTACCCTGCGCCGGAGGGGGATCCATCTCCGGTGGCCATCTTCATCATCCCGGCGCTATCCATGACGAGGAGGGAGTAGTTCACCCTCGGGGCTGAGGGTATGTACCAGTAGCTATGTGTTTGATCTCTCTCTCTCTCGTGTTCTCTCTCGTGTTCCAATCTATGGCACAATCTTGATGTATCCCAAGCTTTGCTATTGTAGTTGGATCTTATGATGTTTCTCCCCCTCTACTATCTTGTGATGAATTGAGTTTCCCCTTTGAAGTTATCTTATCGGATTGAGTCTTTTATGAGAACACTTGATGTATGTCTTGGTGATCAACTTGCGGGTTTCGTGATATTGGGAACCTATGCATAGGGGTTGGCACACGTTCTTGACTCTCCAGTAGAAACTTTGGGGCACTTTTTGAAGTACTTTTATGTTGGTTGGATGAATCTGAGATTGTGTGATGCATATCGTATAATCATGCCCACGGATACTTGAGGTGACAATGGAGTATCTAGGTGACATTAGGGTTTTGGTTGATTTGTGTCTTAAGGTGTTATTCTAGTACGAACTCTTTTATAGATCGATCCGAAAGTATAACTTTGTGGTGGTTTCGTACCCGACCATAATCTCTACGTTTGTTCTCCGCTATTAGTGTCTTCGGAGTGACTCTTTGTTGCATGTTGAGGGCTTGTTATATGATCTATCTATGTTATTATTGTTGAGAGAACTTGCACTAGTGAAAGTATGAACCCTAGGCCTTGTTTCCTATCATTGCAATACCGTTTACGTTCACTTTTACCACTTGTTACCTTGCTGTTTTATATTTTCAGTTTACAAAAACCCATGTCTACCATCCATATTGCACTTGTATCACCATCTCTTCGCCGAACTAGTGCACCTATACAATTTACCATTGTATTGGGTGTGTTGGGGACACAAGAGACTCTTTGTTAATTTGTTGCAGGGTTGCTTGAGAGAGACCATCTTCATCCTACGCCTCCCACGGATTGATAAACCTTAGGTCATCCACTTGAGGGAAATTTGCTACTGTCCTACAAACCTGTGCACTTGCAGGCCCAACAACGTCTACAAGGAGATGGTTGCGTAGTAGTCATCATGGAGTACTCCCTCCGTCTTGGTGTTAAGTCATCTAACGAAAATCAGATTTTCACAAAATGTTTAGGCGTCGTCCATTAACTTCGCATCTCAATCCCCTCCTAGCCTCGTTGCTAGCGAGCGTTGTTACTTAGGGAGCGTTTGGATCCTTAGCAAGAACAGTTTATAGCCTAGCCGGGCAAGGGCCCTATTTGGATACTCTAACTCGGTTAGAGGTTAGAGTTAGGTTCTAACCCTGAAACAACTCTGAACTAACTCTAACCAAAGAGGTGTTTGGATGACAGGGTTAGATTGACAATGAATACCCTTTCTCAATGAGTTACTATAACATAACACACCCCGAGGTAAAATGGGTCCATATCTCAATTAATGAAGACTTGCATGTTACCATCCATATGTTACTACCCACTATGAAGGTAGTAACATAGACTAGTAACATATGCATGTTACTAGTCCAAGTTACTCACCACTATGACCAGCCTAAGCAATGTAACCAAACGCTCCTTACTCTGCCTTGTTATCTCCCCCGGAAACCCAATGCATGGAGCGCAACTACGCGTTGATCAGTCAAGAAATCAAAGTCAGCTTGCATGCGAGTTAATACGTGGCCCTACATGTAGCTAAAACGACATCTCTTAGTTGTTGTGATTAATTGTCGCGTTCAGAGATAGAAATCAGGGCTTTGATTGGAGGAAGGACCGGTCAAGTTTCTCCTTCTCCTCCAATCTGCTTGCACCTTGGTCCTGTTGCACCTTCTAACCTGACTTATTACACCTAGATGGAGGGAGTAGTACGAGATACGGTGGCACACTGACTTAGGTCGAATACAAGTGCCCAAAATTGTGTGCATTTTATAATAAGGATTCACTTAAAATAGTACGTGAGCGAACAGAGGGATCAATTGGACATTGTTCACGAGCAGTAGCGAGATGTGTGAGGTAAGATACACCGCTGGCTCTTTTAATTTTTATTATTAATTTGTTTGTTTCACCCTCTGACTGGTGGGACCCAACGTACTACGTGGAGAGAGGTAAGGTGACTAAGGTTGCATCATTTCTGTACTACCAACATTGCTTTAAATCCCAAAAGACCTTACCACCAAAGCCAGATGACACGATTATGATTTAAATCCCAATGACTCCCACGCATAAAAAAACATGGCATGCTTATCACACGAATGCAGGAATGTATAAAAGGTTATTTTCCTCTCGTTAAACATAACATGAGGCTGGTGTAGCTGGTTAGCCTGTTCGCTCATCAAACTTGAGGTCTCGAGTTCGATAACCACACTTGAGCATAATTTTGTTTTTGTTCGACTTCTTTCTTCCACCCAATGACAGGTAGGCCCTGCATGACAGAGAGAGAAACTGATCTGGGGCAGTGCCAGGAGGATTCTTTGACTGGTCAAAATGGATGGTTATGGAGCTATATGATCTCGTAGTGATCATATAATCACCTCATCACGTATACGCTGCAGCCTCAGCGCTTGTTTTCTAGGGTTTGCACTCTTCACTCTCTCTCTCCACTATATGTATACACGCTGGAGCCTCAACTCTTGTAGTTGCTCTCTTCACACTCTCTCACCCTCTCTAGATCTAAACAAGACTTCATTGGCCTCACTCTCTCCCCTCACTGCTGGTCAAAGAGCCGGCGGGATCCATCCGCCGGGAAGGGAAGGAGGCTTAACGCTGTCGTCATCGGCGAGGGAGGGAATCCACTACCTGTGCAGCTATTCTCTTTCACCCAGCGGCGGCGCGGGAGGGCCTCTGACCCCTTCTTCCTCGCCTCCGTACATAGTGTGTGCAGAACGGCCTCCGGTCGCCCACCGAACCACACCCCAGGAACCTTAAGGTATAATTTACTTATTCCACATGCATTGTTCTAGCTGCATGTGGGCTTTTTCCACTTCTGCACTCGAATCTAGGTGTTGGATCAAACAGGAAAGTAGTGGGGAAAGTTGTATAGCATGAATCTAGGACGTGGTTCAAAGAGGAAAGGAATGGGGGAAAGTAGTGGGGAAAGTTGTATAGCATGAATCTAGGACGTGGTTCAAAAAGGTAAGGAAGGGGGGAAAGTACTAGTACAAACTGGCTATCTAGCACCTACGTTGGTCGAAAAGGGAAAACAATGACAAATGCAGTACGCACATCTATAACGAACTAATCTTTTTGTTTTGGGGGACAAGGTTGTAGAGTTTCAGCGGGACTAGATTTGCTGCGCTCACATAGGGAAAGGTGTCTAAAGATAACAAAACTGGGACCAACACAAATATGCTCCTTGGTTGTTTGTTCTTTGTTGCAACAGACTGTGCATCACCCCTTCAAACATCGATAGATGCACATGGTGCTAGTGCGGCCACTGTCCTGTGCAACTTGTTAGCTGTTGTTAATCTAAGGCCCTGTTTGGTTAAAAAGTCCTAGGACTTTTTTTAGTCCCAACTAAGAAGTCCCTAGTCCCTACCTGCTTGGTTCTAGGGACTAAACATGGACCAAAGGTTATTAAATGACATGCTAAAAGACCATGTTACCCCTAGTAATGAACTAATAGAGATAAGGTGCGATGCGGGGCAGGGGCAACTGTTGGAAAAAGTCCCAAAAAGACTCTCCCTTGGGGTCTTCTTTCTTTAGTCCCAAATGCCCATTTTTAGTCCCTAGAAGTCCCTCCTGTTTGGTTTAGATGGTTCTGAAAGGGACTTTTTTTAGTCCCTGCACCAAAAAGTCCCTGTAAACAAACACCCTCTAATAATGCCGCTGGAAAATTGACGCAATGCCACAGTTAAAAGCAAATTACATGTTTAACGAATTTTATTGTTAATATAATCTCTTTGTTAATATTAATCAATGCCACCGTTCGAGAAATACTATTGTCTTGCTTTCTTTCCCATTTAGATAAGTTAGATGCTTCCTTTTGTTGGCTTCTGTGTCATCCACCGTTATTGACCACTAGTTGTTTCCTTTGCACCTCTGTGTAAACAGGGTTATCTACTTCACCTCGTTGCTATTGTGACCTTTTGTTGCACTGCACAAAACACTTTTGTTTTAAGAGTGTTTTGCGCAGTTCAACCAAAATATCACACCGACAATGTTGCTTGATTGCTTGATCTTAGTGGAACTGCACAAGAGGAGATCTTACTTCCTATCCGTGTTGGCAAATTTGGTTCAGATCTTCTTCTTGTGAGTTGTTTGAATTCCGCGTCATGAGAGGTCATTACTAGCCTTCTTTCACATGATTGTGCAGTGTGCTTTCATATGTTGTGCTACTTGTACGGTAATGTTGCTTGATTTTAGTGAACTCCACAAATGGAGACAAGACTTCCAATCTGTATGTGCACCGTAATATCCCATTGAGGTAAGATAAGGATATTTCACAACTGTTGGCCTGTATTTTGCCAATTTCATCAAAAACTTAATGTAGTTGTTTAGTTCTATACTTGTGCTCCCTAATTGACATGCCAAATCTTACATTGAAGGCGAAGCTTGTCTGTTATTGAACCAAGTGATGAAGGGGAAGAACAAGTGGAAGAAAAACAAAAATCAACTCCCGGTGTTGTATTGAAGCACTAGAACTGTGATGACACAAGTAATGATATAGTTTTGCATCTTAATTTATTGCTATGGCTGGAATGAGCAATTGTTTTGCCACTGATTTGATGCCACTCTTAATGTAATATGTAATTATCTCTACTTGTGCAAACAGGGATCTTCTTTGAAGATACCATATATTTTAGTGGAACTGCACAAGAAGATGTTGGAAACATTAAACTAATCAAGGAGTATATAATAAGCATGGCAACCATAATAGATTACAACAGATGGTTGCGGAGAAGTGCTTGATCTGTATGCTCTACACAATAAGCCTCCTGACAAAGGTTGTTACTTGCCCACAGATTTCATCCATATGATTGAGCTTTGTCATCTCTATTGGTGTTGTGCTACTGTTTAGGTACTGTCATGAGAAAGTGGTATTGTCCTTGAGAAGTGCTTCATCTGTGCTGTTTTAAATATTTCCTTTCCTTTTTTTTGAGCAAACAGGGATGCTAGCATTTAGTTGTCCTCTTGTATTTGCACAACAGGATCCTCCTCCTCTGAAGAAGAATATGGAGTACATGAAGTGACTAGTTCCGATTATGCCAGGATGAAGAAGCCATGTCTATCTTCTCATCAGAAGGAGCAGTTGAAGGATGGTTACATTACTCCCCACAATACCAAACTAACTTCAGCTCAGAAGGACTGACAGATCTCCATCTTTTTTGCTGTGATGCGCAAGTACAATGTTGTTCTAGGATTCTTTCTGGTGAGTTCCATTTTTTTGAAGTGTGCTCTACATGGACCATGTAGGTTCCTGTTTAAACTGTCAATTCATAGTACAATTTGCTTTATACTAATCACTTTTTTGTATGTGTACAAACAGGGGTGCTCAGCTTGATTTCAATGGGAACTGCACAAAATGTTCATGAATACATCGAATCATTCATTTCCACCACAAGAAAGGAGGTGCTGATATGTTCAAGGCATTGCAACATATAAAGGTGAAATCATACAAGCTACGCGTGAATTTGGTTGATTTTGGTGGAACTGCACAAAAAGAACAGCTGGTTTATTTAGCACAAGGTGCCATGTCAATGTCCAAACTGATGGCAAACCCTGCCCATTCCACAATCGTAGGAATTTGATATTTTGGAATGGGAAAACCTTGTCAAAGTTTGCTCATTGATGTACGCAAAACAACACGCATTTGACATTTTGGAATGGGACAACCTTGTCAAATTTTGCTCATTGATGTTAGCAAGAAGACATGCATTTGATATTTTCGAATGGGACGCCCTTTGCTGTCAGCAGCATCGATCAATTTTTATTTATTCTTTAATTGTGAAGTAAATATTGGCTCTGACATGTGAATCGCTGAGATGCATAATCATCAATTGTTTTGAATGTTTGATTGCAATGTACAGGAATGCTAAAAAGCTGCTCAAACTCTTTGTACTCCCTCTGTTCCTTTTTATTTCGCATATTAGATTTCTTTCAAGTCAATTGATTTTACATTGTGAATGTTCATATTTTTTTCTATAAGATTGGTCAAAGTAGAGATACTTTGACTGCAGAAAAAACTTGTATGCACACTAAAAAGGACCGGAGGGAGTACATGTGAAACTGCTGCAAACGAGGTGATCACCCTGGGAATAATGCTAGTACGTATTGTTTTGCATGTTCATCCAATACCAGTGATATAAGAATTTGAACTAATCGAACTAAATTCATTCATACACGGTCAGATTTCATATAAACATGCGGAATTCATTACACTTCATACATTCTTCAACTAAAAAGGGGTGCGCTCAGCCGAATAGAAGCTTCTTTCCCAGGTGGATGAGCTTAGTGATTTAACTGCAGTGCGATTCGTGAATCGACATGTGGCCCAGATGCCTGTTGGGCCCATGTGCCAGTGACCCAACTGCACCAGCAGTTAAGTAACTGAAGTGGCGTCCTTCTCCAACATAGCTCTCCGACTCCACGTCGCCGGCAAGAAGCTAATAGCCGTCAATGGTCAACCCGCCTAGCTTGGCTTCAACCGGAGGGTAGCAGCGGTGGCCTTACTTGGACCTGAGCGGCGGCGACCTACCATGTTCTACTCTTCCTCGTTTTCTGTGTGGCGCGGCCTCGTTGGCAGTGGGGCGGGGCCTCGATGGAGCCGGCGATGTCCTCTACCTCATTGCCGGCGGGGCGGTGCCTCGGTGGAGCGGGGGAAATCCTCCCCCTCGTTGCCGGCAGGGTGGGGCCTCGGCTGAGCTGTCGATGTCCTTTGCCTCGTTGTTGGCGGGGCGGGGCCTCAGTGGAGTAGGGCCTCGCTGAAGCCGGCGAGGTCCTCCGCCTTGGTGTCGGCGGGATGAGGCCTCGGCGGAGCCGGCGTTGTCCTCTGGCTCGTTGTTGGCACTGCGGGGCCTCGGCGGAGCGGGGCTCGTCGGAGCCGGCATTGTCCTTTGCTTCGTCGGTCGGATTTCATATAAACATGCCGGATTCCATTACATTTCATACATTCTTCAACTAAAAAGGGGTGCACTAGAGGTATAATTAATTAACCGAATCTACCCACCTGTGTCCGGCTGAGCCGAACAGAAGCTTATTCTCCAGCGGACTGAGCTTCAGTGACTTAACTGCAGGTGCAGTTGCGCAACTGACATGTGGCCCAGATGCGTGTTGGGCCCATGTGTCAGTGACCCAACTGCACCAGTAAT
Source organism: Aegilops longissima (assembly GCA_021605205.1). Taxonomy (NCBI): domain Eukaryota; kingdom Viridiplantae; phylum Streptophyta; class Magnoliopsida; order Poales; family Poaceae; genus Aegilops; species Aegilops longissima. The sequence goes on from CM038680.1 coordinate 255,334,351, forward strand.
TAAGTAACTGAAGCAACGTCCTTCTCCAACATAGCTCTCCGACTCCACGTCACCGCCAAGAAGCTAATCGGCCGTCAATGGCCAACCCTCCTAGCTTGGCTTCAACCGGAGGGTAGCAGCGGTGGCCTTACTTGGACCCGAGCAGCGGCGACCTACCGTGTTCTACTCTTCCTCATTTTCTGTGTGGCGCGGCCTCGTTGGCAGCGGGGCGGGGCCTCGACAGAGCCGGCGATGTCCTCTGTCTCGTTGCCGGCGGGGTGGCACCTCGGTGGAGCGGGGGAAATCCTCCCCCTTGTTGCCGGTGGGGTGGGGCCTCAGCTGAGCCGGTGATGTCCTATGCCTCGTTGTTTGCGGGGCGGGGCCTCGGCGAAGTAGGGCCTCGTCGAAGCCGACGAGGTCCTCCGCCTCGGTGCCAATGGGGCCTCGTTGTTGGCGCGCGGGTCCTCTGTGGAGAAGGGCCTCGTTGAAGCCAGCAAAAACCTTCACCTCAGTGCCGGTGGGGCGGGGCATCAGCGGAGCCGGCGGTGTCCTCTGCCTCGATTTTGGTGTCGCGGGGCCTCGGCGGAGCAGGGCCTCGTCGACTCCAGCGGAGCGGGGACTCGTCGGAGCCGGCATTGTCCTCTGCCTCATCATCGGTCTCGCCAAACAGTGTCTGGCCCACTTCATCGCACTCTTTGGATGCCGCCGCAGCCTCCGCCACCCGCATGCGGTACCGCCAACGCTCGAGGCGGCCCTCATGGGCGGAGAGGTATGAGTCGAGCAGCGCCTCCTGCTCCGCACGCTCCGCGGTGATCTGCTCCTCCGCCTACAGGTGCTCTTGGAGGAGATGATGGTTGCAGGCGGCGTCGGCCTGCGCCTCTCGGAACTGCTCCTGACGCTTCTGCCTCACCGTGCCCTTGTATTGGGCACGTGCCTCACCGATGGTCATGGTGCAATGCACCGGCGAGGATGGCGTGGAGGAGGGGGTTGGCGCTGGATTGTCGACTACCATGTTATCCATTGGGACGTCATCATCCTCCGGCTGCCTGCCAGCCAGCCAGTCGGCAACAATGGCTGCCATCTCCTTGTGGTCCGTCGTCCGCCCGTCCCAAAGAGCGCTGGAGCACGAGGAAGCCATGGTGGGAAGTAGTAGTGTGGACATGAGAAAGGGAACGGAGGCGGATGACAGCGGCTATGGCCATCACAATAGTTTATATAGCAATGGTGGGCGGCGGAGGGACAGACGTGTGGCGCCGGAGTAACCGCCTCGGCAACCGCGTATCATTAATGTGGGCAGCAGATGGACAGACGGACGGACGACATTTGTGTCGTTTTAAGGCGGAGCAATCACCTGCACCGGGAAGCGGGGTGGGCGGCGCTAACCGTTTCGGGCGGAAAGCATGCGCGGGCGAGGGAGGCGGACTGGGTGGGCCAGGGCAGCCAGACTCGTGCTTGGCAGCGGGTCGGTCCAGTGATGTCTACTACGCAACCTTCTTCTTGTAGACATTGTTGGGCCTCCAAGTGCAGAGGTTTGTAGGACAGTAGCAAATTTCCCTCAAGTGGATGACCTAAGGTTTATCAATCCGTGGGAGGCGTAGGATGAAGATGGTCTCTCTCAAGCAACCCTGCAACAGAATAACGAAGAGTCTCTTGTGTCCCCAACACCCCAATACAATGGTAAATTGTATAGGTGCACTAGTTTGGCGAAGAGATGGTGATAAAAGTGCAATATGGATGGTAGATATAGGTTTTTGTAATCTGAAAATACAAAAACAACAAGGTAGCAAGCGATAAAAGTGAGTGTAAATGGTATTGCAATGCTAGGAAACAAAGCCTAGGGTTCATACTTTCACTAGTGCAAGTTCTCTCAACAATAATAACATAATTGGATCATATAACTATCCCTCAACATGCAACAAAGAATCACTCCAAAGTCACTAACAGCAAAGAACAAACGAAGAGATTATTGTAAGGTACGAAACCAACTCAAAGTTATTCATTCCAATCAATCCGTTGGGCTATTCCTATAAGTGTCACAAACAGCCCTAGAGTTCGTACTAGAATAACACCTTAAGACACAAATAAGCCAAAACCCTAATGTCACCTAGATACTCCAATGTCACCTCAAGTATCCGTGGGTATGATTATACGATATGCATCACACAATCTCAGATTCATCTATTCAACCGACACAAAGGACCTCTAAGAGTGCCCCAAAGTTTCTACCGGAGAATCAAGACGAAAACGTGTGCCAACCCCTATGCATAAGTTCATGGGCGGAACCCGCAAGTTGATCACCAAAACATACATCAAGTGAATCACGTGATATCCCATTGTCACCACAGATACGCACGGCAAGACATACATCAAGTGTTGTCAAATCATTAAAGACTCAATCCGATAAGATTACTTCAAAGGGAAAACTCAATCCATTACAAGAGAGTAGAGGGGGAGAAGAAACATAAGATCCAACTATAATAGCAAAGCTTGCAATACATCAAGATCGTGCCAAATCAAGAACACGAGAGAGAGATCAAACACATAGCTACTGCTACATACCCTCAGCCCCGAGGGTGAACTACTCCCTCCTCGTCATGGAGGCGTCGGGATGATGAAGATGGCCACGGTGAGGATCCCCCCTCCGGAAGGTGCGGAACAGGGTCCCGATTGGTTTTGGTCGCTCTGAGAGGCTTGCGGCGGAACTCCCGATCTATTCTGTTCTTGATAGTTTTAGGGTGCGTGGGTATATATGGGTGGAAAAAATGCGTCGGTGGACCTCGGGCTGTCCACGAGGCAGGCGCCCTAGGGGTGGGCGGGCCCTTACCTCGTGGGCAGCCGGACTCCAGCATGCACTCCAAGTTTTCCGGTAGCTTTCCTTGCAAAATAACTTCTCTAGTTGATTTCATTCCGTTTCGACTCCGTTTGATATTCCTTTTCTTCGAAACACTGAAATAGGCAAAATAACAACAATTCTGGGCTGGGCCTCTGGTTAATAGGTTAGTCCCAAAAATAATATAGAAGTGGATAATAAAGCCCAATATTGTCTAAAACCATAGATAATATAGGATGGAGCAATAAAAAATTATAGATACGTTGGAGACGTATCAAGCATCCCCAAGCTTAATTCCTGCTCGTCCTCGAGTAGGTAAATGATAAAAAAGAATTTTTGATGCGGAGTGCTACTTGGCATAATTTTAATGTGATTCTTCTTAATTGTGGTATTAATATTCAGATCCATAAGATTCAAGACAAAGGTTCATATTGACATAAAAATAATAATACTTCAAGCATACTAACTAAGCAATTATGTCCTCTCAAAATAACATGGCCAAAGAAAGTTATCCCTACAAAATCATATAGTCTGGCTATGCTCTATCTTCACCACACAAAGTATTTAAATCATGCACAACCCCGATGACAAGCCAAGCAATTGTTTCATACTTTCGACATTCTCAAACTTTTTCAATCTTCACGCAATACATGAGCGTGAGTGTAACATCCCAAAATTCTAAATTTTGGAATGTTATAATAAATAGCTAGATTTGATTGATTGTTTGATTGATTGACTGAAAGTGAGTGAAGTTTGAAACTTTTTGAAGGTTAAATGAGAGGGAATAAAAGGACTTTCCCAAACTTTCATTTTGCATTTTATGATCTTCGTGAATTCAAATTCTTTTTCACCACAAAACCCTGGAGAGAAGATGACATGACTTCTTCCATTTATTTAAATGACAAAGGGTGTTGAAAATATTTGAATTTTATTGGGAAAATATTTCCAATTCTGAAACTTTATGCAACTCAATGATTTTCACGAGCGAAGATAAAATGACTTCTTCAAAACATATGAAATATGAGTTGGGAGTTTCAAAGAATTAAATTCAAAGTTCTTTTGAATTTATTTTTTAATTGAAGTTATTTGAGTTTTATTCAAATTATTTTCTCCAAAATAAAATATATGGAAAATAGGGTAACCTGATTCCCTACATCGAAAAATGGAGAAATAAATTTGAATTAATTTTGGTATTTTTAAAATGACTTTTATGAGGTCTTATTGTAGCAGAAGCACTCTTTGCTTTATTTGAATTTTGTGTATTTTATTTGAAGCTGGAATAATGTTCATCATGTAGGAAATCTTTTTCTGAAAATTTTGATATATAATATGCCTATATTATATATTTTTATTTATCTCTTTGTTTTAATTCTTTGTCTTTAAAAAGGTTTCTCCATTGATTGGGCGGCCCGGCCAGCCAGAGCCAAGGCCCGCTCATGCCGCCTCACTCCCAAGCCCACCGACCACGCCAGGCCAGGCCACCCGGCCCAGCCAGCCATGACCCGGCGCGCCGCGCCCGTCCCGACTCGTGAGTCCGCCTCCTCCACAGTCGCCGCCGTCGCCCGTGTCGTGCGGGACTCCGCGCCGCCTCTGCCCGCCCCTTCCCCACGCCGCCTCCTCCCTCCCCTCCTATAAATCCGGCGCCGGACCCTCTCTCTCTCCTCGCCTCGCGCCGCCCTCGACCGCATCTCGCCGTCTTGTCCCGACGAGCCTGCGCCTTCGCCGCCGTCCACCGCCCTCGCCGCCGACCGAAGCCGCCTCCCGTCGAAGGCCGCCTCGCCGCCGATGCGTCGCTCCGCCTCGCCGGAGACGCAACTCGCCGGAAACCGCTGCCTCCGTCGGTCTATTACACCGAGCCGGTAAAAAACCCGCATAAGCCCGATCCGGTTTAATTTTTTTAGGTTAGGTTTACTTCGGTTTTTCTTTTAAAAATGTTTTTTTTTGGTTAGCTTATTCTACGAACATTCATTAGTTAGCTTCTTTAGCGAACGGTTTTCGTCGGTTTTGTCTCTGTAGCGAACGATTCGTTCGATAGGATTTTTCTTTTTCTTTTATTTTCGGCCAGGGACCCATCCGTGAATATTTTCTTTACAGATCAGCCCCTGGTTTTCAAACGACTATAACTTTTTGCTCGTTTGTCCAAATCCAACGAAACCAACGCCCACTTCTTCGTTATGATCCCCTCTATCCAGTAATCCAACTAAAACATGTTTTTGAAAGTTTAAAATTTGAATTAGATCAGATTTGAATTTGAACTTTGTTTGATCATAACTTGAGTTTCGTAACTCCGATTTAGTTGATTCTTTTTGCAAATTAAAGCTCTTGACATGAACTTTCTGATAAGGCCAAATTCACATAATTTTGGTACTGTTAGAAATTGTTTTACGTTGCAAGAGTTATTTGCTTGGTTTTGATGTTTTCCGAATCGTTTTCTTTGTTCGGTCCGATGTTTTGAGTGATTGCTTATGTGTGGTTATTATTGCTTGCTTATGATAGATTGACCAGAGTGTGACAAGTAGAACTGTCAAGAGTTTTGAGTGCGACTCAGCTTCATCAACATTGCAGGCAAGTAACACTTTGATCATACTTCTTCTCATACCCAGTTTTTATGCATTAGATCTATCCTCAAACATTGCATGATTAGGATCTAATTAAATTGTGGGATGGGAAGTAGATGAGGTAGTACCTATTACCTATTTTATTATCAAACCCTTGGGAGTTACTTCTACGTTTGCTCATTATGCCATGCTATGCTAGTAGACGTGGATTGGGTGAGTGAATTCCATGACAGATGTGAGATTGTTATTTAATGGTTTATTTAAGGTGGGAACTTAAACACACATCTGGGTGTATCAGGACTTGCCTGTATTTCTTCGGACCGCCACCTAGGCTCAAAGGGATCATGAGATTATTCAAACTAGAAACTTCTGTGTGCAGCCATAAGCCATTATGGGCTCTAGCATAGTTGATTAAGTTGTGCGAACTCTTACGGGTAGACTAGCGGATGTAGGGAAAGTAGGTGTGCGGTCTACCCACAAGTAAGGTGCTAGTGCTTACGAAAGACTATGTCTCGGTCATCCGTTTCTCAAACACCATGTAGTGCGAGAAATCAAACGGAGGCGATCGAGTCTTGTGGGGAAAAGTGCGCAAACCTCTGCAGAGTGTATAAACTAATCATGGTTAGCCGTGTCCCCGGTTATGGACATTTTGAGTATCTAGTACTTGGTAATCATGTGAATCTCGTCATGTTACTTCTAATTAATATTGTTGGGTTTTTAATGAGTATTTTTAATTGGGATTGAGGATGCTGTCAACCATTCTCAATGTTCAACAACCACCATGATAGTTAAATAAATTTATTCCTTTCCAGTACGGAAAAATTGGCTTTTTGCAAAACCTTATAACCATAAAGCTTTTCCACCAGCCATATATGCATGCAGTATAGGCTTATTCCTTCATTAATCTCTATGTGTTACATTGCCAGCATATTCCATGTGCTGACCCGTTTTCGGGCTGCAACGTTTCATGTTGCAGACTTTTCAGACGACGAGTAAGTGATACGTTAGGGTTACGATTTCTACACTCAACTTTGTCGTTGGTGTTGATGGGAATCCACAACCTTGTTTCTTCCGCTATATTTGGATTGAGGTAATATTATTTACGTTATTTATACATGTGATTTACCTCTGTTATAAATCCTCGAGTACTGTGTGTGTCAGCATACCGATCCAGGGATGACACTTAAGCACAGAGACTTGATCCATTCGGTCGGTCGCTACAAGATGGTATCGAGCACATGTTGGTGTGGGGCGTGACCTAAAACCGACAAGCCCATAGGAAAGATTTTCTCTACAACTTCATTTTCAAAAAGATCTCTTACCTCCCTTCTCTTCTGAGCTTATTCAAATATTCCTTTTTAGTGAGACCATATCCCTTTTCCCTTTTGACCACTCGAAGTTTTGACCGATGAGACCACTCCAAGGAGTACAAGATATCGGACAACTAAGACCATTCCGGAATGAAGAGTATTTTACCGATCATTTGTTATAATTACAACTGTTGAAGACTCCGAAGACTAGGAGAATTTGAAGGCTCTGAAGAATTCCCAGATTTTTATGACCTAGGGAGGTTACGTTTATGGAATTTGGCAGACTATGGAAGTTGTCAATACCCGAGAACAAGGTGTATCGGAGAAAGACTGGAACATGGAGTTAAAAACTCAAAGTTTTGTCAGGAAAACCCTAAGGTAGGAGATATCAACTATGGAACGATAGCTCATGGAAATGACAAGATCAGAAAGACGCTATCCATGAGGTTATCACCCGCTTATGATATTTTCACCATCCTGAGTTAAGCATGCAGATTCATGGAAGGATTGGATGGTAGAAGGCTGATGGAGCACCTATCAGCAAGAGATAAAGTCTTAACCTTAGCTGATGTAACACCGGGATCTGGAGCATTACATCAAGGATTTTAAGATGGATATGCAAGAAGCTATATTTTGACAAGGAAGTATTTCATGAAGAACTCAGGACCCAGAAGCTGAAAGTAGACAAGCTAGAGGAGCAAAACCTTGAGACATCAGGGATTCGTCAGGAACTGAAGGACAGTAGGATCATGGTCCATGTCAAGGAAGTTGAAACCAGAAGTTTGGAATGCTACTCCAGAAATATTAAAGGACGTCGCGAGAGACTTCGCATCAACAGAGATAATCTGGCAAAAGAACTTGAGAAGGACAAGCATGTTCAGAAGAAGCCATCGGAGACATGAACAAGACTTGAAGAGTTTATGACGTTTAAGATTGATTGACCCTTAGAAGACCAAACCCCTGTTACATACCTACGTTAGATGCGATGATTGTGAGCTGTCATTTGTTTGATGTTTTTTTTCGACAGCCACAATAAAATCTGTCTTTTCAAAACTTTTGTTTGTATTGTGTGCATCCCTCTCTATCTCTATTATCCCACCCCAAAACCCATGGACCCAATAGAGGACGAAAGGAGATGAGCTTGTATTCTCTGGACTGATGAGTCAATTGGAGACGGACCGATGGATTCAGAACATGGAGGATCATATGGAGAATAACACTATAGCTGGAAGTATATGACCCAGCATGCTCTTCCGTTCTTTGAAAGAGGTGCTGCTACCTGATGGAGGATGTACCAAACCATCAACGGATGGCAAGGAGTAACCGTTTGGGAAGAATTTAAGTTGACTTTGCTAAAGTCTCGGTTTGTGTCCCAGAAGTTGAAGCCTTATGGAAATGATATGAGGAAACCTTGTGCATACAAGCTTGTGGAGAAATAGGACACAACCATAAAGAAAACGAGGACGTATACCCTCATATTCGGAGGATTATCAAAGGAGTTAGCCGAGGATCTCAGGGAACTTCGGTTGGAGATTGTTCCCAAAGGTTTTATTGCAGCAATGGAAGTTCAGTCTACATTGTTGGGAAAGATTCTAGAAGCTCAGAAGGATGACAAAGAGATTGCTGAGGTAAAAGAGAGGATGAGCAAAGGAAAGGCCGAAGGTTTTCGTAAGGATGAGCACGACACCTTATGGTTCGAGGATCGTGTATATGTGCCTAATAATGCAAAGATCAAGAAGTTAATACTTCAGGAGGCTCATGACTCACCATACTCGATTCGCCTTGGAAACACCAAGATGTATTTGGAATTGAAGGAGCGTTTCTGGTGGACTAGTATGAAGAAGGATATTGTGGAGTATGTAGTCGTAGGTAATGTATGCCAGAGAGAGTAAAAGCAGAGCATCAGAAGCCAGCAGGATTACTACAGCCTATGCCGATACCCGAATGGAAGTGGGATAAGCTTGGCATGGATTACATTACCGGATTTCCCAGAACCCGATAGGGATATGATTCTATCTGGGTAGTAGTTGATTCACTTGACCAAAGTGGCTCACTTTATCCCAGTGAAACCACCTATACAAGTGTGAAGTTGGCCAAGATATATTTGACCAGGATCGTATGTCTGCATGGAGTTCCGATGACCATTGTATCAGATAGAGGAACCCAGTTTACTTCAAAGTTTTGGAATCGATTCGTGAAACTTTGGGTACTAGGCTAGAGTTGATCAGCCTTTCATCCATGAGCGGATGGATAGACCGAGAGAGTAAATCAGATTCTGGAGGACATGTTGAGAGCTTGTGCGCTAGATTATGGATCTAGTAGTGATGATAATCTACCCTACGGGGAGTTCTCATACAACAACATTTACCCAGCCAGTTTGAAGATGGCCCCTTTTTAAGCTTTGTATGGGAGAAGGAGCCAGACACCATTGATATGGGATGAAGTTGGAGACCGTCAGTTGTTTGGACCAAATGTGATCAAGGAGTCAGAAGAGAATGTTAAGTTGATTCGAGATAGACTGAAGGTAGCTCAGTCCGGGCAAAATAATTATGCAGACACAAGGAGGAAGTCTATGAAATTGGAGATAGAGCATGTCTTCGTGTGTCCCCTCTGAGAGGAGTTAAACGATCTGGAGTTAAGGGAAAGTTAGCCCCGAGATTTGTAGGACCATACCGAGTTTGGAACGTATGGGAGAATTGGCTAACAAGTTGGAGTCACCCGAAGGACTGTCAGGAGTTCATGATGTGTTTCACGATTCCCAGTTGAAGAAGTGCGATGCAGAGATGGCCAATATTCCCCTGTAAGGACGCTTGACCCTGGAAAGGATAATGATGTTCCACGAAGTGGAGTATGGACTTCATAAGTATAAGTTTTTATCTTGGTAGGTGGGATATCCCACGAGGATGAAGAGATAAATTACTATTGGACATAAAGGAGGTATGATGTTGGAAATATGGATTAATGGAAATTCCATGATGAGTTTGAGTAATCATGTCCTAGTTTGGTGTCAATAGAAGAAAGGAAGACAATACAATTGTATGGATTTAAGAATACTAGGAAGTTGGAAGTTGGAATGAGGATCAGTTGCCCTGATGATGAATTCAAGGTTTGCAAGTGATGAGATGCGCCATAACCCACAGGCCTGAGGACCTGCCAAGAAGCAAGCACATATTTGCTGGAGGAAAAACCCTGGAAGAGGATATGTCTTTATCAATCGACGATTCTATAGGAGTTAACGCAAAACCTGAGAGTTGATAAGGAACTATAGATGTTTGTTTGGCTTGCAAAATAAATGGATTTATCCGAACTTGGTTCATCGACAAGAGAAATTCTGCAATGCTTGTGAGGATGACCGAGTGTTAGAATGCGAGATTCGCTAAACCATGTACAAGGTAATGATTTGGGTTGCGGGATGGATTGATCACCATCGACTTACTCTTATTATTCGCGTTGCTATATGGGATGGTAAATCTGAGTGACTTACCTATAGTAGAGAGACGACGATCAAAACCTTGTTTGAACTTTAGAATGGTATAAGTACTTTCCCTTGTACAAGGCAGTTGTTGCCAATCGTAGGTCATACGGTGAGGTTCAACCCAGACCCATTTCCTGCAGGACAAACCATAAATTGATGACCACCATGAGATATCGATAGTTGTTTAGAATTGGCGCCAGACCCGTCAGCTATGAAGACCCAATCTCGGAATAACCTTACCAAGATGTAAGGACAAAATAATTGAGGAAAAGGTTATGCCACTACCGTAAGAGCCCAGAGAAGGAATTTTCCTGAAAGATCTGAGAAGACCGACCCTGTCAAACAAAAGGATGGAGTATATGAGTTTTGATGGAACCGTAACCATGCTTCTAAGGGTGGTAGCACGCCAGACCCCCTGTGATGATCGATGGATTTTTTAGAAGGCCCCCAAACCCTAACCTATTTCTTTCTAGCCTCTCCGAATCTCGAGGACGAAATTCATTTTAAGGGTGGTAGTTTTGTAACATCCCAAAATTCTAAATTTTGGAATGTTATAACAAATAGCTAGATTTGATTGATTGACTGAAAGTGAGTGAAGTTTGAAACTTTTTGAAGGTTAAATGAGAGGGAATAAAAGGACTTTCCCAAACTTCCATTTTGCATTTTATGATCTCCGTGAATTCAAATTATTTTTCACCAAAAAACCCTGGAGAGAAGATGACATGACTTCTTCCATTTATTTAAATGACAAGGGGTGTTGAAAATATTTGAATTTAATTTGGAAAATATTTCCAATTTTGAAACTTTATGCAACTCAATGATTTTCACGAGCGAAGATAAAATGACTTCTTCAAAACATATGAAATATGAGTTGGGAGTTTCAAAGAATTAAATTAAAAGTTCTTTTGAATTTATTTTTCAATTTGAAGTTATTTGAGTTTTATTCAAATTATTTTTCTCCAAAAATAAAATATATGGAAAATAGGGTAACCTGATTCCCTACATCAGAAAAATGGAGAGAAATAAATTTGAATTAATTTTGGTATTTTTTAAAATGACTTTTATGAGGTCTTATTGTAGCAGAAGTACTCTTTGCTTTATTTGAATTTTTGTGTATTTTATTTTAAGCTGGAATAATGTTCATCATGTAGGAAATCTTTTTCTGAAAATTTTGATATATAATATGCCTATATTATATTTTTTTTATTTATCTCTTTTGTTTTAATTCTTTGTGTGTTAAAAAAAAAGGTTTCTCCGCCGACTGGGCCGGCCCAGCCGAAGCCAGGCCAAGGCCCGCTCATGCGCCTCCCTCCCTCCCAAGCCCCGACCGCGCCCGAGGCCAGCCACCGGCCCAGCCAGCCATGACCCAGCCACCCAGCCGCCGTCCTCGACTCGTGAGTCCGCCTCCTCACAGTCGCCTCCGCCGCCCGTGTCCGTGCGAGACTCCGCCGCCGCCTCTGCCGCCCCTTCCCCATGGCGCCTCCCTCCCCTCCTATAAATCCCGGCGCCCGGACCCCTCTCTCTCTCCTTGCCTCACGCCGCCCTCGACCGCATCTCGCCGTCGCCGCCGTCGAGCGAGCCCAGCAGCGCCTTCGCCGCCGTCTACGCCCTCGCCGCCCGACCGGAGCCGCCTCCCGTCGAAGGCCGCCTCGCCGCCGATGCGTCGCTCCGCCTCGCCGGAGACGCAACTCGCTGGAAACTGCCGCCTCCGTCGGTCTATTTCACCGAGCCGGTAAAAAACCGCATAAGCCCGATTCGGTTTAATTTTTTTGTGTTAGGTTTACTTCGGTTTTTCTTTAAAAAAAACGTTTATTTTTTTTGGTTAGCTTATTCTACGAACGTTCATTAGTTAGCTTCTTTAGCGAACGGTTTTCGTCGGTTTTGTCTCTCATGCGAGCGATTAGATTCGATAGGATTTTCTTTTCTTTTATTTTCGCCGGGAACCCATCCGTGAATATTTTCTTTCTGAGACCAGCCCTGGTTTTCAAACGACTATAACTTTTTGCTCGTTTGTCCAAATCCATCGAAACCAATGCCCACTTCTTCGTTACGATCCCTTCTATCCAGTAATCCAACTCAAACATGTTTTTGAAAGTTTAAAATTTGAATTATCTCAGATTTGAATTTGAACTTTGTTTGATCATAACTTGAGTTTCGTAACTCCGATTTAGTTGATTCTTTTTGTAAATTAAAGCTCTTGACATAAAATTTCTGATAAGGCCAAATTCACATAATTTTGGCACTGTTAGAAATTGTTTTACGTTGCAAGAGTTATTTGCTTGCTTTTGATGTTTTCCGAATAGTTTTCTTCGTTCGGTCCGATGTTTTGAGTGATTGCTTATGTGTGGTTACTATTGCTTGCTTACGATAGATTGACCGGAGTGTGACGAGTAGAACTATCAAGAGTTTTGAGTGCGACTCATCTTCATCAACATTGCAGGCAAGTAACACTTTGATCATACCTCTTCTCATACCCAGTTTTTATGCATTAGATGTATCCTCAAACATTGCATGATTAGGATCTAATTAAATTGTGGGATGGGAAGTAGATGAGGTAGTACCTATTACCTGTTTTATTATCAAACCCTTGGGAGTTACTTCTACGTTTTCTCATTATGCCATGCTATGCTAGTAGACGTGGATTGGGTGAGTGAATTCCATGACAGATGTGAGATTGTTATTTAATGGTTTATTTAAGGTGGCAACTTAAACACACATCTGGGTGGACTGAGGCACCTGGTTTCTATCAGGACTTGCTTGTATTTCTTCGGACCGCCACCCAGGCTCAAAGGGATCATGAGATTATTCAAACTAGAAACTTCCGTGTGCAGCCACAAGCCATTATGGGCTCTGGCATAGTTGATTAAGTTCTGCAAACTCTTACGGGTAGACTAGCAGATGTAGGGGAAAGTAGGTGTACCGGTCTACCCACAAGTAAGGTGCTAGTGCTTCTGAAAGACTATGTCTCGGTCATCCGTTTCTCAAACACCATGTAGTCGAGAAATCAAGCGGAGGCGATCGAGTCTTCTTGAGGAAAAGTCATAAACTTCTGCAGAGTGTATAAACTAATCATGGTTAGTCGTGTCCCCGGTTATGGACATTTTGAGTTTCTAGTACTTGGTAATCATGTGAATCTCATCATGTTACTTCTAATTAATATTGTTGGGTTTTTAATGAGTATTTTTAATTGGGATTGAGGATGCTGTCAACCATTCTCAATGTTTAACAACAACCATGATAGTTAAATAAATTTATTCCTTTGCAGTAGGGAAAATTTGGCTTTTCGCAAAACCTGATAACCATAGAGCTTTTCCACCAGCCATATATGCATGTAGTATAGGCTTATTCCTTCATTAATCTCTATGTGTTACATTGCCAGCATATTCCATGTGTTGACCCGTTTTCGGGCTGCAACGTTTCATGTTGCAGACTTTTCAGACGACGAGTAAGTGATACGTTAGGGTTACGATTTCTACACTCAACTTTGCCGTTGGTGTTGATGGGAATCCACAACCTTGTTGTTTCTGCTATATTTGGATTGAGGTAATATTATTTATATTATTTATACATGTGATTTACCTCTGTTATAAATCCTCGAGTACTGTGTGTGTCAGCATACCGATCCAGAGATGACACTTAAGCACAGAGACTTGATCCATTCGGGTCGGGTCGCTACAGTGAACCATGGACATAGCACTATATGTGGAATAGAATGGTGGTTGTGGAGAAGAAAAAAAGGAGAAGATAGCCTCACATCAACTAGGCGTATCAACGGGCTATGGAGATGCCCATCAATAGATATCAATGTGAGTGAGTAGGGATTGCCATGCAACGGATGCACTAGAGCTATAAGTATATGAAAGCTCAACAAAAGAAACTAAGTGGGTGTGCATCCAACTCGCTTGCTCACGAAGACCTAGGGCATTTTGAGGAAGCCCATCACTGGAATATACAAGCCAAGTTCTATAATGTAAAGTTCCCACTAGTATATGAAAGTGACAACATAGGAGACTCTCTATCATAAAGATCATGGTGCTACTTTGAAGCACAAGTGTGGTAAAAGGATAGTAGCATTGTCCCTTCTCTCTTTTTCTCTCATTTTGTTTTTTTTTGTTTGGGCCTTTTCTCTTTTATTTATGGCCTCTTTTTTTTATTTTTCGTCCGGAGTCTCATCTCGACTTGTGGGGGAATCATAGTCTCCATCATCCTTTCCTCACTGGGACAATGCTCTAATAATAATGATCATCACACTTTTATTTACTTACAACTCAAGAATTACAACTCGATACTTAGAACAACAATATGACTCTATGTGAATGCCTCCGGCGGTGTACCGGGATATGCAATGACTCATGAGTGACATGTATGAAAGAATTATGAATGGTGGCTTCGCCACAAATAGTATGTCAACTACATGATCATGCAAAGCAATATGGCAATGATGGAGCGTGTCATAATAAATGGAACGGCGGAAAGTTGCATGGCAATATATCTCAGAATGGCTATGGAAATGCCATGATAGGTAGGTATGGTGGTTGTTTTGAGGAAGGTTTATGGTGGGTGTATGATACCGGCGAAAAGTGCGCGGTATTAGAGGCTAGCAATGGTGGAAGGATGGGAAAAGTGCGTATAATCCATGGACTCAACATTAGTCATAAAGAACTCATATACTTATTGCAAAAATCTACAAGTTATCAAAGCAAAGTATTATGCGCATGCTCCTAGGGGGATAGATTGGTAGGAAAAGACCATCGCTCGTCCCCGACCGCCACTCATAAGGAAGACAATCAATAAATAAATCATGCTCCGACTTCATCACATAACGGTTCACCATACGTGCATGCTACGGGAATCAAAAACTTCAACACAAGTATTTCTCAAATTCAAAACTACTCAACTAGCATGACTGTAGTATCACCATCTTCATATCTCAGAACAATTATCAAGCATCAAACTTTTCTTAGTATTCAACGCACTCAAAAGAAAGTTTTACAAATCTTGATTACCAAGCATATTAGGATTATTTAAGAAATTTACCATGCTATTTAAGACTCCCAAAATAATCTAAGTGAATCATGAGAGATCAATAGTTTCTATAAAACAAATCCACCACTGTGCTCTAAAAGATATAAGTGAAGCACTAGAGCCAACAACAAACTACTCTGAAATATATAAGTGAAGGTCAATGAGTAGTCGAATAATTATGCAACTATGTGAAGACTCTCCCATTTAATAATTTCAGATCTTAGTATTTTATTCAAACAGAACGACATTTCAAGGATAACACACATCATGTGAAGAAGCAAAAACTTAGGATCAACTGATACTAGCCGATAGTTGTCGAAGAAGAAAGGTGGGATGCCTACCGGGGATCCACAAGCTTAGATGCTTGAGACTTCTTGCAACATTATCTTGGGGTGCCTTGGGCATCCCCAAGCTTGAAGTTTTGCGTCTCCTTAATTCCTTTCATATCACGGAATCCCTAAATCTGAAAAGCTTCATCCACACAAAACTCAACAAGGACTCGTGAGATAAGTTAGTATAAACCAATGCAAAAACCTTATAATACTATACTGTAGAAAATCACTAAAATTATTATTCAACATTACATACTAAATGTCCCTGCATATTTAATAGTCCTATCCTCAAATAGAATCATTAAACAAGCAAACATATGCAAACAATGCAAACATAACAGCAATCTGTCAAAACAGTACAGTCTGTAAAGAATGCAAGATTCATTATACTTTCCTAACTCCAAAAATTATGAAAGAAAATTACCACTGTAGTAAATTTATCAGAGCTTATTATTCAAAAGGTTTCAACATTTTATCACATTCTGACTTTTCTAGGGATTTTTTTCAACAGTGGTAAACTTTCTGTTTTGAAACAGCAACATGTATACTTGCAAAATAAGCATGGTGAAGGCTATCCTTGACATTTTTATTGAAAATAAAGATGCAAAACATTAATATAAACAACAGCAAGCAAATGACGCTCCAAGCAAAACACATAACATGTGGTGAATAAAAATATAGCTCCAAGTTACCGATGAACGAAGACGAAAGAGGGGATGCCATCCGGCGCATCCCCAAGCCTAGGCTCTTGGTTGTCCTTTAATATTACCTTGGGGTGCCTTGGGCATCCCCAAGCTTAGGCTCTTGCCACTCCTTATTCCATAGTCCATCGAATCTTTACCCAAAACTTGAAAACTTCACAACACAAAACTTAACAGAAAATCTCATGAGCTCTGTTAGCGAAAGAAAATAAAACACCACTTCATGGTACTGTAATGAACTCATTCTTTATTTATATTGGTGTTAAACCTACTGTATTCCAACTTCTCTATGCTTTATAAAATATTTTACTAGCCATAGATTCATCAAAATAAGCAAACAACACACAAAAAACAGAATTTGTCAAAAACAGAACAGTTTGTAGTAATCTGTAACTAACGCAAACTTCTGGAACTCCTAAAATTCAAAACTAAATTGGTGGACCTGAGCAATTTGTCTAGTAATCATCTTCAAAAAGAATCAACTAAATATCACTCTCCAGTAAAAAGTTTTAGCTAATCTCGTGAGCGCTAAAGTTTCTGTTTTTACAGCATGATCATAAAGACTTCACCCAAGTCTTCCCAAAGGTTCTACTTGGCCCAAACACTAATTAAAACATAAAACCACATCTAAACAGAAGCTATATGGATTATTTATTCCTAAACAGAACCAAAAAGCAAGAAACTAAAATAAAATTGGGTTGCCTCCCAACAAGCGCTACCGTTTAACGCCCCTAGCTAGGCATGATGATTTCAATGATGCTCACATAAGACATAAGAATTGAAACATAAAGAGAGCATCATGAAGAATATGACTAGCACATTTAAGTCTAACCCACTTCCTATGCATAGGGATTTTGTGAGCAAACCACTTATGAGAACAATAATCAACTAGCATACGAAGGCAAAACAAGCATAACTTCAAGATTTTAAGCACATAGAGAGGAAACTTGATATTATTGCAATTCCTGCAAGCATATATTCCTCCCTCATAATAATTTTCAGTAGCATCATGAATTAATTCAACAATATAACCAGCACATAAAGCATTCTTTTCATGATGTACAAGCATAGAATTTTTATTACTCTCCACATAAACAAATTTCTTCTCATGAATAGTAGTGGGAGCAAACTCAACAAAACAACTATCACGTGATTGAAAATTAAGATCAAGATGACAAGTTTCATGGTTATAATTATTATTTATAGCATACGTGTCATCAAAATAATCATCATAGATAGGAGGCATGCTTTCTTCATAGTAAATTTTCTCATCAAAACTTGGGGGACAAAAAATATCATCTTCATCAAACATAGCTTCCCCAAGCTTGTGGCTTTGCATATCATTAGCATCATGGATATTCAAGGAATTCATACTAACAACATTGCACTCATGCTCATCATTCAAATATTTAGTGCCAAATATTTTAATGCATTCTTTTTCTAACACTTTGGCACAATTTTCCTTTCCATCGTACTCACGAAAGATATTAAAAAGATGAAGCGTATGAGACAAACTCAATTCCATTTTTTGGTCGTTTTATTTTATAAGCTAAACTAGTGCTAAAACAAGAAACAAAAACATTCGATTGCAAGATCTAAAGATATACCTTCAAGCACTCACCTCCCCGGCAACGGCGCCAGAAACTGCTTGATGTCTACTACGCAACCTTCTTCTTGTAGACGTTGTTGGGCCTCCAAGTGCAGAGGTTTGTAGGACAGTAGCAAATTTCCCTCAAGTGGATGACCTAAGGTTTATCAATCCGTGGGAGGCGTAGGATGAAGATGGTCTCTCTCAAGCAACCCTGCAACCAAATAACAAAGAGTCTCTTGTGTCCCCAACACACCCAATACAATGGTAAATTGTATAGGTGCACTAGTTTGGCGAAGAGATGGTGATACAAGTGCAATATGGATGATAGATATAGGTTTTTGTAATCTGAAAATATAAAAACAGCAAGGTAGCAAGCGATAAAAGTGAGTGTAAATGGTATTGCAATGCTAGGAAACAAAGCCAAGTGTTCATACTTTCACTAGTGCAAGTTCTCTCAACAATAATAACATAATTGGATCACATAACTATCCCTCAACATGCAACAAAGAGTCACTCCAAAGTCACTAATAGCGGAGAACAAACGAAGAGATTATTGTAGGGTACTAAACCACCTCAAAGTTATTCTTTGCAATCAATCCGTTGGGCTATTCCTATAAGTGTCACAAACAGCCCAAGAGTTCGTACTAGAATAACACCTTAAGACACAAATCAACCAAAACCCTAATGTCACCTAGATACTCCAATGTCACCTAAATATCCGTCGGTATGATTATATGATATGCATCACACAATCTGAGATTCATCAATTCAACCAATACGACCTCAAAGAGTGCCCCAAAGTTTCTACCGGAGAATCAAGACGAAAACGTGTGCCAACCCCTATGCATAAGTTCATGGGCGGAACCCGCAAGTTGATCACCAAAACATACATCAAGTGAATCACGTGATATCCCATTGTCACCACAGATACGCACAGCAAGACATACATCAAGTGTTCTCAAATCATTAAGGACTCAATTCGATAAGATTACTTCAAAGGGGAAACTCAATCCATTACAAGAGAGTAGAGGGGGAGAAGAAACATAAGATCCAACTATAATAGCAAAGCTCGTGATACATCAAGATCATGCCAAATCAAGAACATGAGAGAGAGAGAGAGAGATCAAACACATAGCTCTTGGTACATACCCTCAGCCCGAGGGTGAACTACTCCTCCTCGTCATGGAGAGCGGCGGGCTGATGAAGATGGCCACGGTGAGGATCCCCCCTCCGGTGCTTGAACAGGGTCCCGATTGGTTTTGGTGGCTCTGAGAGGCTTGCGGCGGAACTCCCGATCTATTCTGTTCTTCGATAGTTTTAGGGCGTGGGTATATATGGGTGGAAAAAGTACGTCGGTGGACCTCCGGGCTGTCCACGAGGCAGGGGGCGCGCCCTAGGGGGGTGGGCGCGCCCCCCACCCTCGTGGGCAGCCCGGGACTCCCCTGGCATGCACTCCAAGTTTTTCCGGTAGCTTTCCGTGCAAAAATAACTTCTCTAGTTGATTTCATTCTGTTTCGACTCCGTTTGATACTCCTTTTCTTCGGAACACTGAAATAGGCAAAAAAAACAGCAATTCTGAGCTGGGCCTTCGGTTAATAGGTTAGTCCCAAAAATAATATAAAAGTGGATAATAAAGCCCAATATTGTCTAGAACCATAGATAATATAGCATGGAGCAATTAAAAATTATAGATACGTTGGAGACGTATCATCCAGCAGCCGGACATGCTGGCTCGCCAGCGAGCTCGCTGAGCTGAGCGACGGCAATCAGACGATGGACGTAGCTTTCGACCAGGAGCCGGTGCCACTGTCCAAGCCGGTTCTTGTCGTGTTCACCATAGAGCAGGTGCAGCCGCACTTCGACGCCCTAATGGCGGAAGAGCTACCAGCGTAGGAGGACCTGTGTTGCAACCTCCGTCTCCTCAACGAGCACCGGTGAACAAGTGAACGACAATGCCGTCGAGGATATGTGGCCCTATGATCCTGGCTTCCCGAATGAGCAGTGGGCACTGTATCAGACCATCCGTAGCGCCCGCTAGGCCATCTCCGTCTTCCTTCGAGTTGTTGCGCTAGCCGTGGCACCGCCGTCTCGCGTTGTCAACATGGTCAACGAACATGAGGAATGAGGAGATGACTTTACTTGGAGAGGATGACAGTGGGGACCCACCAGGGCCATAGCTGCACGTATGCAAGTGCCTCCTTGTTATATACAACTATAACTTTTTTGCTTCCTCCTGGTTTCCTGACATCATGGTCCCACACCATTGTCAACCTATGCAGTCAATAAACGAGAGAATTGCACAAGGAGCGGCCGACAGCTAGGACCAAGCAGCTCGAGCAGTATTTGTGTTTTTGAGGTGTGAGCATTGCAGAGTTTTTCTTGAGCGATGGTTTCTTTGTTGTTCAGAGGAGAGCAGGGTATTAACTGGGTGGGCTGTGGCCCGTCTAGCCCAGGCCAGATATCCAGCCCAGATATTAATTGTTTTCAAGCTAAAAATGGCTAGCCCAACTATACTTTTTTTGAGGAATACCTAGACAAGGTCAACTTGTTATTCTCTGCCCCGCTGGGCTGCAAATATTTCCTAGGAGGGATTCATTAGGCTTAACAAGAAAATGGGCTTTAAGAAATAATAAATGGGAGGTAATTATAAAAACTAGGCAGTAACTATAAAAAAATGCACCAAACACGTAATTAGTTTATAAAAAAATATTTTGGGATTTTGAAAATTTTAATTTCATTAATTGTTGCGCGCGCAATATTTCGTTGGATTTTTACATAATACAAATTTATATTGAAATTTTATTTAATCTGACTAGAAATTTCCGGATAAAAATATTTCGGATCCCATCAAAATGTGGGAAATTTTATTGAATTCTGTTTTGAATGGTTGGTTGAAATTATTAATCGTTGTCCTAGCTAGAAAATGGGATGTACTTTTAACAAACTGTAAATGGGCTGTAGTAAATTCCATTAGAATTCAAAAATGGGTTGTACATTCTTACAAATCGCAAATAGGCTATAAGTTCTCTGCCACACACTTGTGGGCCTACTAAGTTGACGCGTCCCGTAAAAAAAAGTAAGTTGACGCGTATGCAAGGCTTTGTCAACTTATAATCAACACACGGTTCTAGTAGCAGTGGCCGTTGGATGTCTATCCAACAGATGTAGTGCTTCTTCTTTAATCTTGGATATTCTAGCTTCAGCCGCCCAAAAAAATGATTCCTTCCCCTCACATCTGGGGCGCACCGTTTCGGAGGCTGACCTGTGGGCCTACTAAGTTGATGCGTACCAAGGGCTTTGTCAACTTAGTCAATATAAACGATTCTAGCTGCAGTGACCGTAGGATGTCCATCCAACAGCCGTAGTGCTTCTTCAACCTCTGGTCTTCTTGCTCCAGCCGCCCAAAGCAGCGTCGGTCGTGTCGCCTGCTCCTACCTTCCGTGGCCGGTTGTGCTGCCGCGGAGGCCTCACCACCCGCTACTACTCCCACTGCTGGCCAGGCCATCCCTCTAGTGACCCACACCCCCTGTTATTCTGCGGCGACGGCAGCCTCACACCGCAACCGAACCAGTGAACCCTCGTACTCCTCTTCGCGTGGGCATCCATTGTCGCATCTTCCCCAGCTACGCGTCGTCCCCTTCCTAGGCCTCGTCGTGGTCCACCGCCTTGGTGCTCTCGGTGTGGCGTGGTCAATGTGGTCAATGAACGACTTTCATTGGAAGAGTACTGTACGTGGAGAGGCTAACAGCTGGGTCCACGGCCGCAGCAAGGAAGTGCCTCCTTATTACGCGGAAAATAATGATTCCTCCACCTAACAGCAGGGACCCACCCGACGGGCCACCGTATTTCGCAAAAAAAAAACGTTTCCCCCATTACTGCTGGGACCCACCAGCTACATCTTCGTACGCAAGGAAGTGCGTCCATATTACGAGCAAAAAAAAATGATTCGCCCCCTGACTGCTAGGACCCACCAGCTATATCTTCGCACACAAGGAACTGCCTGACAGTCGGGACCCACCTGGTCGAAGCGTACGTAGCATTGAACCGTGGCCGTGTAAGGAAGGTGAAAGCACAACTGCTCCCTTGGTGATTTTGGTAATTAATGTCAACATATCTCTTATTGAACTAATAATTTTATCTAGTATATTTCAGATAAGTTCAACAGTGGAGTGGCGTGGACAAGAGGATGTGGAAACCCTGCAAGATGCTAAGGACAAAAGATTGGCAAAAGCTCTAAAGCTCAAGACTCTACATTTTCATTTTAGTGATACAGGATCACATTAAGTCCATAGGAAAGCCAATACTATTAAAAGGGGATGAGGTGTTGCTTAATGGCTTGCTTGCTCAAAGTGCTTAGTGATATGCTCCAAAGCCCTCAACCACTTTCTCATTTCCACATATGTCCCAAACCTAAA
Source organism: Aegilops longissima (assembly GCA_021605205.1). Classification (NCBI taxonomy): domain Eukaryota; kingdom Viridiplantae; phylum Streptophyta; class Magnoliopsida; order Poales; family Poaceae; genus Aegilops; species Aegilops longissima. The sequence continues at coordinate 255,356,567 of CM038680.1, forward strand.
GTCAAACTTGGCCCCACAGATTTGATCTATCCGGCGCCACCGAGTTCATTTGACATAGCCACTGTCGGAAACCCTAATTCCTATGGGATCTCGGTCTCACCGGGATGGGCTTGCAAACCCTCTGTTACCTGTTGCAATTATTTTGGTCCCACCGAGATAAGCAATCGGTCCCACCGAGTTTGCCTGACCAACTCTCTGTTTAGCTTATTACCAAAATCGGTCCCACCGAGTTTGTGTAATCGGTTAAACCGAGTTGAGCTTTTACCCTAACCCTAGCACATCGGTCCCACCGAAAATCCTAACGTTCACATTTCGAACTAAATCGGTCTGACTGAGTTTCATGATTGAGTCTCACCGAGTTTGGTAAATTGTGTGTAACGGCTAGATTTTGTGTGGAGGATATATATACCCCTCCACCCACACTTCATTCACGGGGAAAGCCATGAGAACGTGCCTACACTTCCAGCATACATTTTCTCAGAGAGAACCACCTACTCATGTGTTGAGACCAAGATATTCCATTCCAACCACAAGAATCTTGATCTCTAGCCTTCCCCAAGTTACTTTCCGCTCAAATCATCTTTACACCAAATCCAAATCTGTGAGAGAGAGTTGAGTGTTGGCGAGACTACCATTTGAAGCACAAGAGCAAGGAGTTCATCATGAACACACCATCTATTACCTTTTGGAGAGTGGTGCCTCCTAGATTGGTTAGGTGTCACTTGGGAGCCTCCGAAAAGATTGTGGAGTTGGACCAAGGAGTTTGTAAGGGCAAGGAGATCGCCTACTTCGTGAAGATCTACCCTAGTGAGGCAAGTCCTTCATGGGCGATGGCCATGGTGTGATAGACAAGGTTGCTTCTTCGTGGACCCTTCGTGGGTGGAGCCCTCCATGGACTCGCGCAACCGTTACCCTTCATGGGTTGAAGTCTCCATCAACATTGATGTACGATAGCACCACCTATCGGAACCATGCCAAAAATCTCCGTGTCTCCAATTGTGTTTGCTTACTCCAATCCCATCCCTTTAAATTCTTGCAACTTGCATGCTTTACTTCCGCTACTCATATACTCTTGCCATTCTTGCGTGTAATGTATTGTGAATGTTTAAACTTGTACTAAAACTCCACCTTAACTTGAAGAAATTAAAAACTGCTACTTTTCTTTGTTGAGGGTCTAATCCGCCCTCTAGACACCTCTTCTCGATCCTTCCAATTGGTATCAGAGCATTCATCTCCATTCCTTTGGTTTAATCACCATTGGATGAAGATGGATGAGTCTATGTTGGGGAGTCTTAGACGTAGAGTGCCTATACTTGATGGAGAGTTCTTTCATGAGTGGAAGAATGAGATGCTTGTGATTTTCAATGAATATCATTTGAACAAGTACATTACTAGCCCTTGTGCACCGCATGTTTATCCTTTGCATCCTACCCTTGATGAGTCTATTGACATGATCCGCAACCTTAGAACTGTCAATCTTATTACTAGAGGTTTGCCTAGAAATTTGTTCATTTCCTTGCCTACTCTTGATTGTGCCTACACTATATGGAGATTTCTTGAGGAATGATTTCCAAACTATTCCTTGCAAAACTTAGATGAAATTCTTCATAAGTCCATTGCCTTGAGTAAGATGAGTTCCAATGATCCTAAGTTTGGTGATTGTCTATTTGAGCTTACTAACCTCATGTGTGCCAAAGGAGATGTTGGAATCATTAGCAATATCATCTCCGAAGCCATTAGAATTCATAAAGATGAATATTGTGATGATCATTTATCTAATGAATCACTCTCTCTAGCAATTGATCCATCACAAGACGATGTTGAACATGGATACTATGATGAGGATGATGATAGTGACTTTGATCTTGATGAGTCTATGAGACACTTTGGTCTTATGGCTAATCTTCGCGGCTACATGGCTAGAGGAAAGGAATGGTCCCTGATAGTGGATGTACCGATCACATGACCAGAGATAAGGATATGTTTCGTGAGCTTGCTGAAAAGAACAACCCTCAAAAGTATGTCACCTTTGGTGATAACTCAAAGGGTAAGGTGGTTGGCCTTGGTAAGGTGGCCATCTCACATGATAGCTCCATACAAAATGTTATGCTCATTGAATCTCTTGGGTAAAATTTACTTTCCGTATCTAGACTTGCTGACTTTGGCCTCAATGTCCTATTTACTGAAGTAGATTACCAAGTGTTTCATAGAGATAATCATAATATTGTCTTTACCAGTATACATAGAGGTGATCTCTATATTGTTGATTTCACTAAAAAGGCTCAACCTAGAACTTGCTTAATTGATAAATCTTCCAGAGGTTGGTTGTGGCATAGAATATTAGGTCATGTGGGCATGCGAAATCTTGATAAGCTAATTAAAGGTGATCATATCCTTGGAGTAAAATATGTTATATTTGACAAGGATAGATTGTGCAGTGCTTGTAAAGCAGGAAAACAAGTTGGAGGAAGCCACCCCGTGAAGAACATAATGACCAAGAGAAGACCACTCGAGCTACTTCATACGGATCTCTTTGGTCCCAATGCCTACAAAAGTCTCGGTGAAAACTCATTTGGTTTAGTCATAGTCGATGATTTTTCAAGATTTACGTGGGTGTTCTTTCTTGATGATAAATCGCAGGTCCAAAAGATCTTCAAGAACTTCGCTAGGAAGGCCCAAAATCAATTTGAAGTGAAGATCAAGAAGGTTCGCAGCGACAATGGAACGGAGTTCAAGAATGCAAATGTGGATACCTTTCTTGACGAAGAAGGGATTTTACACGAGTTCTCGGCTACGTACACACCTCAACAAAATGGAGTTGTTGAGAGAAAGAACCAGAATCTTATTGAGATGGCGAGAATGATGCTTGATGAGTACAAGACGCCTAAACACTTTTGGGCGGAAGCGGTTGAGACAACATGTCATGTAACAAATCGCTTGTATCTTCACAAGCTACTCTGCAAGACGGCATACGAACTTCTCACCGGTAACAAACCCCAAGTTGGGTACTTTCGAGTATTGGCTCAAAGTTCTATATTCTTGATAAGCATCGTCGTTCTAAATTCGCTCCTAAATCTCATGTGGGTTTCCTACTTGGTTATGGCTCAAACTCTCACACTTACCGTGTCTACAATAGTTTCACCCAAAAGGTTGAAGAGACGGTAGATGTGAAGTTTGATGAATCTAACGGTTCGCAAGTAGAGAAATTGCCAATTGATGTAGGACACAAAGGCCCTTCAGAAGCAATCCAAGACTTGTCTATTGGCAAGATTCGTCCAACGGAGGTGAAGGAGAGTACCTCGTCCGTCCAAGTGGAAGCTTCCACCTCACGACAAGGTGAACCAAGAGTTGACATGGAAGCATCCACAAGTGGGACACACCAAGATGAAGGAAATGAGGAAGTACACCAAGATGAACCTCATCAACCCCATTCTCCACCTAGACAAGAGAACGACAATGTCAACAACGAAGAAGGCCAAGAAGAAGAACAAGATGATGTAGAAGATGTTCCACCCCGACCCAAGCAAAAGCTCTCACGAGTTCGAGCAAGAGTCTCAAGAGACCATGCTGTCGAACAAATCTTCAAAGATATCCAAACCGGGAGAATCACTCGCTCTAAAACTCGTTTGGCTACTTTTTCTGAACATTATTCATTCATCTCTAGCATTGAACCTATGAAGGATGAAGAAGCAATGGAAGATCCGGATTGGATAAATACCATGCATGAAGAGCTACACAGCTTTGAGAGAAACCAAGTGTGGACATTGGTCGAGAAGCCCGACAACTACCACAACATCATCGGTACCTGTCGACGTTATAGGAACAGGGGTCCCCAGACTTGCCTGCCTGCGGCCCATGGCGTGGCTCCACTAACAGCCTAGTACGGCCCATCTTCACCAGCAAACACTCAAGACCCTCGCAAGGGGCCAAGCCTCGTGAGGCGGGTGACACAAGACCTCCTCAGGGGTAGCCTCACTAGGCTGGCTCGCGAGGAGCAGAGAGATCAAGGCGGCGGGCACAGCGTGAGGTTCCCGTGACATGAGCCATGACAATAAGGGCCAGGCGGGCGCCAGCAGGCGCAGAGTACTGGTTTCCTCTTTGGTTCTAAAGAGGCAGGCGCAGGCGAGGAGTCTCGAGGCATCATGCAAAGGTTCCCATATCGGTGCAATGAGACCAAGACCAGCAGGACGGCAGGATGGAGGTCATCGCGGAGCCCACGACGGCGACACCACCAGAGCCTTTGGCAGGCGAAGACCACCTTTTGTCAGGATAGGTTTTACTAGTTGCCCCCCTTCAAATAGGCCGTTGTGGGATCCCTTCCCGCCTAATATTTGGGAAGAGGACCCGGGCCTCTATAAATAGGAATAGCCACCACCGTAGAAGGCAACTGACCTTGGATCAGTTCCATTCCATCCACACACACACAAGCTCACCGAGCTCAAGAACACCTCTCCTCAGGAGGTAGTTCTTCCCTTGTACTTGTTCATCCCAGCCTACAAGGCAATCCACCACACCACACTGGAGTAGGGTATTACACCACATCGGTGGCCCGAACCAGTATAAACTCGTGTGTCCCTTGTTCCTCGGGTTCGGCGAGCTAGGCTTTGAGATCGCGGTGAGAGCATGAGCTAGGGGGAGAGAGGTCTTCATGCGCACCCCAGAGTTCGTACCTCAAGTGTTTTGCCGGAACCCGTAATCCGACATTTGGTGCACCAGGTAGGGGTGTGCTGAAGCTTCCCTTCCGATGATCCACGCTCCACCGCTCCACCACGTCCATGGCAGACGCGCGTCGAGCTCGCGCCGAGCACTGGGCCGCCCTGGCCGCCCGTGTCGCTCAGACAGCCCTTGTCGGCGGGCCTCCCCGTCGATCTCCATCAGCCGCCGCCAACGCCGCCACCGGCCCGGCAGGAAACGAGCAGCAAGCATCTTTGCTACACCCCTCTGTGCGGCAGGACGGCCGCACCGCTACCCCGTCGCTGACTCCAGCCGGCTCATCGTCCCACGCTCGTCGCATGCCCACGGACACATAGGCCACACTGCTCATGGCACGCGAGCTCCTGCGCTACCACCCGGTCGACGACCTCTACGAGGACTGGCTGGACCGCATCGCCGAGCTCGTCAGCGCCGCTGGGGGCTCCCCCGCACCGTCTCTCTCGCTGCCTCGCCCTCCTCCAGCTGCGAGAGATGTACCTCACGGAGCGCCCCCGCCGCCTCCGCACCAAGGCGGCGCCCTGGCACCAAGACGCGCGGCCCCTCGGCGCGACCCGCCGCACCCGCGCATGAAGAAGGAAGCTGCCAAGAAGTTCCTCGACCGCAAGAAGGCGCTCCCACAGTCCCAGCGCCACCATGTCAGGACCGCGTGCCGCCGGCGGCAGCGGTGCGCGGGCATCAAAATCGAGCTCCGCCCCCGCGGTGGCCCCCGGTGGCCACAACAGGCTGTCGTGCCTTCACTCCGGAGCTGCATAGCGTCGTTTGGCCAGGCAAGTTCAAGCCAGACCTGCCTCCGTGCTACGACGGCACCCCCAACCCTGCGGAGTTCTTCCAGCTCTACGAGCTGAGCATCGTGGCGGCCAACGTCGACGAGAAAGTAATGGCGAACTGGTTTCCCATGGCTCTCAAAGATGGTGCTCGCTCATGGCTCCTGAATATGCCCCCGGGGTCGATCTCCTCCTTGGGTGAGATGCGCGACTGCTTCGTCGCCAACTTCCAGGGCACTCGCGACCGCGCGCCGGCCGCAGGTGACATACGCCGCATCAAGCAGCAGCCCGGAGAGACCCTGCAGAAGTACATCCAACGCTTCAACAATGTTCGCCTCAAGATCCCCAAGGTGACGGACTAGGCCATCATTTCAGCGTTCTCTGATTGCGTCTGCAACGTCAAGATGAAGGAGGAGCTCGCTATACACGAGGAGCTATGCACGGCACTGGAGATGTTCAACATGGCGACCAAGTGTGCGAGAGCTGAGGAGGGGCGCCTCTCCCTCCTCGAACTCCCTGCTGTCGACCTAGAAGAGAAGAAAGCCAAGGCCAAGGACGTGAAGTGCAAGGGGTAGCCGTGCTCGCGGCGGAGCCACATACAAAGCATGAGCGGGACCACCCCGAGTCGTCTAAGAGCAGTCGTCCGTTCTGCGCCTTCCACAACGTACACAACCACAACACCAATGACTGCCAAGAGCTCAGGGCCATTCGAGATGGACGCTTCGGTCGACGCCCTGACCGCAACGACCGGGGCTACGGCCGAGGAGGAGGACAAAGTGGAGGACATTGGGACGACCGTGGCCCCCGTCAGGAGTGGCGCGACCGGCCCCGCGAGGACCACTGGCAGGGCCAGCCTCGTGAGGGCGCCTGGAGGGACCAGCCTCGTCAGGACCGTCCTCATGGCAATCCTGGCCTCCCTCCGCTCCCGCCACCGCCAAGGAGGAACGACGACCACCATCAGGACGAGGGGTTGGGGGCTTACAGCAGTCATGCGCTTTCTCTTGCATCTTGGGCGGTGCTCAGGCCCCAGCTTCCCAACGCATCTTCAAGCAGTTTGCTCGCGAGGTGAACGCGACCCTTCCCAGGCTTGAGGCCAACGCCCGCTCAGGTGGTCCAAGTGCGCCATCACCTTCAGCTCATTGGACCAGCTCAAGTGCGCGGCTACTGCCGGCGCCCTCCCGATGCTTTGCTCACCTATCATCAGCAATGTCCAAGTCACCAAGACCCTCATCAACGGCGGCACATGGCTCAATGTCCTGTCCGTCGAGATGTTCAACAGCCTCCAAGTGCCATACGATCAGCTACAGCCTACCAAGCCTTTCTCAGGAGTGACCGACGGCTCCACCACCCCAATAGGGCAAGTCCGCCTCCCTGTTCATATACCCCAGCGCGACAACTACCGCACCAAGCTCATTGACTTCAACGTCGCCCACATCCGTCTGTCATACAACGCCATCATTGGGTATCCAGCATTGGCCAAGTTCATGGCGGTGACCCACCACGGCTACAACATCCTCAAAATGCCAGGAAGCGGCGGAGTCATCACGGTCCCCTACGAAGAAAGAGATCCGGTATGCTCCCTGGAGCGCGCCTTCGAAGCCGCAGCAATCGAAGACCCCGACAACAAAGGCACCCTGTACCCTCCTGAGGCCATCCCCAAGAACAAGAAGCAGCTACTCCTTCCAGGGCCTCAGGGGAATGGCGTCTCCAGTGGCACCACCTCAGGGACCACGCCCACAGCTGGGGCGCCTCCCTCCCTTGCATAGGAAGGCGCGCCCGGCGCCCTCCTCGTGCAAGGCTCGAGGGCTCTCTTCTGGAGGGCGTCAGACCTAGCCAACATCATGAGGGAGGCGCTCGGGCACGATGTGGAGGCGTGCTTCGCAGCATGTCTCCCTCAGGAGGGCGCTGGGCGAGGAGCGCCCGGTGCTCAGGGGTTCCTCGTCAAGGCGATCCAAGAGCTTCAAGAGGCAAGGACCATACGCGGCGACCACCGCCCACCACCCGGCGCAGCTCCCCATCCTAGCAAGGACGGCGGGCTGCGCGTCTGCGTCGACATTCCAGGGCTCAACAGGGCCGCATCTTAGGAGTGCTTCTGGCCTTCACGCGTTGGCTGGTGCGAGGGTCCACGTCACAGCTATGTTCGCATGCCGTTTGGCCTGCCGAACGCGGCTGTCACCTACCAGCGTCATCTGCGGAGGGTCCTCGCGGCTTAGGAGGCCAGGCACCACGCAGTCCGGGCGGAGATGGCGACGGTCCTCAAGGAACCACCCGAGCCCCCAGAGCCTCCTGAGGCTCAGGGCCCTGGTGGCTCATGAGGAGCGACCTCTTCAGCACGCACCTTCAACTACCTCAACACTCCTTTGACAACGGTATCAGGTGACTCTTTCCAGTTCATTCAGTTGGGGGCGCCCCTCGGGCAGCATTATCCCCAAGTCGCACGGGTCTGCCCCTGTGACGTGTATCCTTTTGCATCTTTAGCTTATTCAGTCGGGGGCGCCCCTCGGGCTGCATCATCCCCAGGCCGCTCGGGTCTGTCCCAGTGGCATGTATCGTTCTTGCATCTATCCGAACTAGCTTGTCTCCTTGCACGAGTTATCTATGGCTATCACCTGCTTATCTGGTACTTCGATACCCCACCCGCGACCACCCTCGTTGCCACGGGAGCCGCGCGCCGTTTGACTTTCCTTAGGATTCCTCGCATGAGTAGGCTTGGCACGACGTCTGTGCTCGGGTCCGTTCCTGCAACGTCAATAAACCCAACGATTGAGCTCTGTCTGGCGGGACGGTCCCGTTCACATAACCTCCTGGGGTCGTTGGTGTCTGGCCTTCTCATTGGATCGCCTTAGGAAATTCGTCCGGCGTAGGTTGCCTAACCATCTCGCAGGACCACTGAAGCTAACGAGAACCAAGACCAGGCACAACCCGCCTTGAGGTAGGGCCTCGTGAGTCCCGCGCCGGCTCACGAGTGCCCAGACACACCTCGTCTAGCCCTGCTGTGCAAGCCACGTGTCAGGGCGGGGCTGCTGCGCCCGGGGCTCCACTCGAGAGGAGCCCTCACCCACGCCTGATGGAAGCACCATGCTCCGTGCTGGCAGTCAATACGGTCGAGGAGCGGTTATGCCCGTGCAAGTGCGGAAGTGCTACACTCCGCGCTGGTGATAAAGAACTGAGGGCGGCCCCATGGCCGTACCAACCTCAGGGAGCCACCCGGCTTAGTGTATAGCCTCACCGCAATGCTTTCCCCTCGAGAGAGTCGCGCGAGGGGGCCGGACACGATGGCTACGCTCAGGCCCTACCTAGCGTACACCGCCCTGCCAGGTCCCTCGGACCTGGTCGTCGTGCACCACTCCCGAGTGGGACCTCGGCGAGGACAGGTATGAAGTTCTGTTTGAACATCAAGGGGGACTCCTGAGCATCGCGACTCAGCAGCCTAACTAGCCACGTAGCCCCTCACCCCTTGATCCGTCCTGGTGATCTAGACGGCCCAATGACGGCTGAGGTATGCGTGGGGTCGGGCCCTACTGACGTAGAACCCTAAGACCTATGTTAGCGGCTTCTTCCTGCAGGCCGTTTGCGCGTCAACGGGGACTCCTGAGCATCGCGACTCAGGAGCCTAACTGGCCACATAGCCCCTCACCCCTTGGTCCGTCCTGGTGATTCAGACGGCTCAACGACGGCTGAGGTATGCACGGGGTCGGGCCCTGCCAACGTAGAACATCAAGCAAACGGGAAGGAAATCGCGGAACCTAAATAAATTATTACACAGCATATTGTCCCCCAAACGACAAGCAGAGTTTTAATGCCTCCATGAGGCACGTCTCATGTCACAGGAAAGTAAAACGAGAAGGAGCACTGTCCTTCGCCAGCAAGCCCTTTCTCTAGCCTCGGGCGCTGTCGTCAGGGAGCGCCTTCCCACCGGCAGCGGCACCGTCGATCGTGTCGTTGGCCTCGGCCGCAGGATCGACAGGGCCGTCGGTTGGAAGCGCAGGCTCGATGGCGAGGAACTTCTTCAATAGGGCTTCCACCTGGCCCTCCACAGCTGCAGCAGTGGCTGTGCAGCGCGCCTCCTCCACGGGCTCGAGCAGCTCGCCGAGGTCTGCGCCGGGGTTGCGAAGATGCAGGTGGTTGAAGACGCGTGTCAGAGGCGAAGAAGAAAGTGAGCGGGCTTCCCCCTCCCCCATGGGGCCGATCCCGTCGACGACGCCCTCGAGCGCCTCGACAAGATAAGGAAGCGGCTGGGCGGGGCCTTCGTCGTCCATCGACGACGGCTTCTCCAAGCTCTTCTCGTAGAGTGCCCGCGGCGCTTCACGGGATTTCTCCTCCAGGGACTTGAAGGCCACACGGTCCTCGGCAAGAATCTTCGCCTTGGCCTCCAGCAGGGTCTTCTCAGACTCCATCTTCTTCTCCAGCTCCTCCAGGCGGTTGCGCTCTGCGGCTTGCGCCCTCGCCGACTACTCCAGTTCGGCGTCACGACCGTTGACCGCGTATTCCCAGGCATTCATCTTCTCTTCCTCTGCCTTGCGGTCGCTAGCCTCGGTTGCGCGCTCGTTGTGCATGGTCTCCAGCTCGGCCTCCAGCGACCGGCAGCAATCCTGGGCGGCCCCGGCATCCTTCAGCGCCACCTTGCGGGCAGCCGCGGCTAGGGCGGCGGCCTGCTTGTCCTTCTCGGAGGCTTCCGCGGCCTGGCTCAGCGCCGCCCGGACGGATGCATCCGAGTGCAACCAACCGAGACCAGCTCGAGCGCGGCCACCAAAGCGGCAGTCGGCGCTTGAAGGTGCCCCCGCAGCCGGGTCAGCGCAGAAATGGCGTGTTCCAGGGCGTCAGGCGAGGCAGAAGGATCATGAACTGGCGGTGGGACGGAAGAAGAGGGCAGCGTCGTTGCCAAGACCTGCAGGTTGGCAACGGCGGAAGAAGAAGCCGGGAGCTCCGGAGCCCGCGGGGCCTTGCCAGGGAGCTAGGGACAAGCGCCCTGGGAGCCGACGTAGCATCAAGGGTCGCTCTCCCCTGGAGACGCTCCTCTGGGCCTCGCGAGGAAGACTGGGACGGAGAGATGCGGGCGCCATCGCCGCCCTTCTGCGTCGGAGGAGGTGCAGCCATGCCAGGCTGCTGGGTCCCCAAGGATGTGGCTGCCCCCTCCTTCTTCTTCTTTAATGACGACATCGGCCTAGCAGCACAAGGAGGAAGCATCAGGAAGCCGCAATGGAAGCAGGAGCAAGGGCAAGGTCATGGCAGGATACTCACTGGTCCATGGCGGCGTAGTCGCGCCACCTCTTCAGAAGTGCGGAGCCTGGGGGCCTCACGGCCTAGGGCGCTAGTGCGCAGGCCCCAGTAGTCGGCGAGGCCACGGTGGCTCCGGGCGGCGACATGGCGGAGGCATCACCCCGAGAGATCAGCACCGATCTGCTCTTCGTCGGGACACCGGGCGGCGGCTTCCTCGAGGGGGAGACCCTGGACCTCGTAGTGACCACAGCAGGGGGCAGGGCTTCCCTCATTGGGTGGTCGTCAGCGTCGTCATCGTCGGGCAAGGCACGGAGGAGATCGGCCTTGCGCGGAGGGGAGGTCTCCCCAGACCCCTCCGGGGTGGCCGCAGAGTCCTGCTCCTCCTCCTCGCCAGAATCGCCGGAGGATGCCACCACCGGAACCGTCACCGCTGGGGCCTCAAAGGGCGCCAGCGGCACAAGACCACACCCGTAGAAGATAGGCATGGTGGCGGCAATCTTCGCCCCATACGGGCGGCAGTACAGGGAAACGAAGGTGTCCAGCTGGTACCCCTGGTCGTCCCCAACCAAGGAGCAGAGCGCCGTGCCTAGCTCCACATCGGACAGGACCTCCGGACGCAGGCGGAGGTCGCCTCCTTCATCTCCGAGCTTCCACAAGGGGTGCGAGCGCGCCTGGAGGGGAGCCACGCGCTGTGCCATGAATTCCTTGACGATCATGGCCCCTGTCAGCCTCACAGCCTTTGGGTCATTAGGCTTCAGGTCGGCGGTCATCCTCTCCAGCACCAGCTCCGCCCGAGGGTCGGTGAGCTTCGCGTGGAACCACCCGTTGTGAGACATGGGCATCTCCGTCGGCAGCACCAGCCGGGGGTGGGAGCACTTCGCATTCATCAGGACCCACTTGCTCCTGAAGCCCTCGGCCTTCTTCCCGAACATTGAAATCGCGTTGGTCTTGTTGGCTGCAACAAATTTGGCACACCCCGAGCAGGGGCCGTCCTTGATTCGGAGATAGAAGAAGTGGCAGAGCAGCTCCACGGACGGCATCACCCCCACGTACGCCTCACAACAGAAGGCGAAGATCGACAGAAGGAGGATGGAGTTGGGATGAAGATGGAGGATGTGAAGCTTGTAATAGCTGAGGACGGAGTAGAAGAAGTCGGAGAAGGGGGGAACTAACCCCGCAACGATGTTGCTCATGAAGAAGGGATAGAAGGTGCTAGCCGAGGCCTCCGGCTCGGCGGAGCCAGCCCGGAGTACAATTTTTCTCTTCTTATCGCCCGCCACCATCATCAGTAGCGTCGAGGCAAGGTTCTTCTCCGAGACGCTTGGCGCTTTCAGTGGAGGCTCGTACCAGGATGGTGGAGGAGTGGCCCGAGCTTTGTTGGGCGCCATTGGCAGCTGGCTCAGAGGAGGACTTGGGTGGATCTGGAGTCTTTGGGAACGAGGAGCAAGAAAGGGGATCTGGATCAAGACGAAGGGGAGCAATGAAGGCAGCACGGCCCGCACCAGCCTTTTGTCGGTCGGGCAGTTGCCAAGGAACCGTGGGGAAGCGGAGACGCCCACGTCCCGTCAGTCGCCATGCGTCAATCAAGGTCGAAGGTGGTTGGGGCCTGCGGTGCTCCGCACTTGCCCCTTGGCTTCGCCCCGAAGCCAAGTCCGAGCGCGCCTTGGGCCCGGGGGCTACTATCGGTTTTCTGGGAACGGGGGTTCCCAGACTTGCCTGCTTGCGGTCCACGGCGTGGCTCCACTAACGGCCTAGTACGACCCATCTTCACCAGCAAACACTCAAAACCCTAGCGAGGGGCCAAGCCTCGCGAGGAGGGCAACACAAGACCTCCTCAGGGGCAGCCTCACTAGGCTGGCTCGCGAGGAGCGGAGAGATCAAGGCGAGGGGCACCTCATGAGGTTCCCATGATGCGAGCCATGACGACCAAGGCCAAGCGGGCGCCAGCGGGTGTAGAGTACTAGTTTCCTCTTTGGTGCTAAAGAAGCAGGCGCAGGCGAGGAGCCCCGAGGCATCAGGCAAAGGTTCCCATATCGGTGCAACGAGACCAAGACCAGCATGACGGCAGGATGGAGGTCATCACGGAGCCCATGACGGCATCACCACCAGAGCCTTTGACAGGCGAAGACCACCTTTTTGTCAGGATAGGTTGTACTAGCTGCCCCCCTTCAAATCGGCCGTTGTGGGATCCCTTCCCACCTAATATTTGGGAAGAGGACCCGGGCCTCTATAAATAGGACTAGCCACCACCGTAGAAGGCAACTGACCTTGGATCAGATCCATTCCATCGACACACACACAAGCTCACCGAGCTCAAGAACACCTCTCCTCAGGAGGTAGTTCTTCCCTTGTACTTGTTCATCCCAACCTACAAGGCAATCCACCACACCACACTGGAGTAGGGTATTACACCACATCGGTGGCCCGAACCAGTATAGAATCTTGTGTCCCTTGTTCCTCGGGTTCGGCAAGCTAGGCTTTGAGATTGTGGTGAGAGCGTGAGCTAGGGGGAGAGAGATCTTCGTGCGCACCCCAGAGTTCGAGCCTCAAGGGTTTTGCCGGAACCCGTAATCCGACAGTACCAAATGGGTGTTTCGCAACAAGCAAGATGAAGATGGACAAGTCGTTCGCAACAAAGCACGTCTCGTCGCCCAAGGCTACACTCAAGTCGAAGGTATGGACTATGGTGAGACATATGCCCCCGTTGCTAGACTTGAGTCCATCCGCATCTTACTTGCCTATGCTAATCACCATGGTATCACCTTGTACCAAATGTACATTATAAGTGCCTTTCTAAATGGTGAAATTGAGGAGGAAGTTTATGTTAAACAACCTCCCGGCTTTGTCAATCCTAAGAAACCCGACCATGTTCACAAGCTTCACAAAGCTCTTTATGGTCTTAAACAAGCTCCTAGAGCGTGGTATAAATGCTTGACAAAGTTCCTTATTGAAAAGGCTTTGAGATTGGAAAGATAGATTCTACTCTTCTTACTAAAAGGGTTAATGGTGAATTATATCTGTGCAAAATATATGTTGATGATATCATATGTGGTTTGACTAACTCTCATTTTAGTGAAAAGTTTGGGAAGCTAATGTCAAAGAAGTTTGAGATGTCTGTGATGTGTGAACTTAAGTTCTTTCTTGGTTTGTAAATCAAGCAAACTAAGGAGGGCACCAAGGACTTATTAAAGAAGTTCAACATGCAAGAAAGCAAAGGTATGAAAACGCCCATGCCTACTAGTGGACATCTTGACTTGACCAAGAATGGAAAATCAGCTGACCAAAAGATTTACCGCTCTATGATTGGTTCATTGTTATATCTATGTGCCTCCCGTCCCGATATTATGCTAAGTCTGTGCATGTGTGCATGATATCAAGCGGCCCCCAAAAAATGTCATCTTAAGGCTGTGAAAAGGATAGTGAGATACCTAATTCATACACCAAATTTTGGCATTTGGTATCCTAAGAGGTCTTCTTTTGATCTTGTTGGCTACTCCGATTCGGACTACGCCGGTGACAAGGTTGATAGAAAGTCCACTTCGTGTACTTGCCAAATTCTTGGTAGATCTCTTGTGTCTTGGTCCTCCAAGAAACAAAACTCGGTATCCTTATCCACTGCCGAAGCGGAATACATTGTCGCCGGTTCATGTTGTGCTCAATTACTTTGGATGACCCAAATTGTTAAAGATTATGGGATCTATGTGAAACATATTCCATTGCTTTGTGACAATGAAAGTGCTATTAAGATTGCTCACAATCCCGTGCAACATTCTAGAACTAAGCATATTGAAGTTCGATATCATTTCATCGAGATCATGTTGCTAAAGGAGACACTGATCTTAAGCATGTTCGTACTGATAAGCAATTGGAGGATATATTCACCAAACCGCTTGATGAGAAAGTATTTTGCCGTTTGAGAGGTGAATTGTCATTGATGTTTCAAACTTGGAGTAGAAACTCCATTTGGATACATGCAAGGCATGAGCCTTTGACTAATCCTTGATATTTCTCTTATAATAATGATAATATCTCTTGGATATATTTGCACCCTTGCATGCTATCTAACCCTTGTAGGTACTTGGATGAATATAAATCTATGAGATTGCAACTCACTCACATCCTGAGCAATCTCTACATCACCAAGTCTCTACAACATGGTGGTTGAAGACAATGAAGCATGAAACCTCTCAACATATCCTTTGACAAAATCTTTATATCAAATTTCATTTGGTATCAAATTCATGATTGTCATTTTGGATACACAAGTGCTCTTCCTTGCAAGACTAACCCATGTAGGTAGATGAACTCAAACGACAAGTGGTGCTCCCAATCATTGATGAGCTACACCAACCTTGAGCATCCCACACAAGTTCAACTACATGATCAAGTTCAACACCACCGCCCAAGGTATTTTATTCCATCTTAGAGAAGCTTTACCCCAAGTCATGGGTCAAAGCAACTCAACAAGATGCGAATACATCAAAATGCTTAAACAAAAAATGGTAACCCCATTTTGAGCTTAAACGATGAGTATGACCTACGATCAAGTGTTCTCACTTGACTCCTCAGTCAATATACTCTAACATAGGTGACTTTGTCACCGACCAATTCTAGATGAAATTCTCTGGTGTTTCTCCGTGTTCTTGCATTTGTCTCTTGCATATTTGTTCCCCTTCTTTATTAAAAAAAAAACTTCATCTAGACTTCTTTTCATTTTCTCAGTTTTGTTCTGCATTACCTGCATCCAATTCATTGCAAATCCTTCAGTTAATTACTTGCAAATCTTGTGAGATCTTATTTGCCTAGTGAGCTGAGATGACAATTGCTCTCTCTCTCTCTGTTGAACTCGGACACACCGGCCTGTCTCTTTCGGTCAAACTGAACCATTCGGTGCCACCGAATAAAACAACTTGGTGTTACCGATTTCAACAATGAGAAGACAATTTTCCATTTGCATCCTGCGTACTTGTTCCAGCTCCACTCGATGATTCTTGTCCTCTACCTGCATCACATTCTATATGTTGCTTTGTTATGTGACTCATGGACCAAACCCTCTCAACTCACACTCCAGAAGATCCCTTCCTTGAAATTGATGTCAAATGGGGAGAGAGAGATCACATCAAAGCTTAATCACATCAAAGGGGGAGAGTGCTTAATCACATCAAAGGGAGAGAGAGCCCCAGATGCTTGGTATTCAAGAAGAGAGAAGTCACATGTCTTTAAGAGGGGAAAGACATGTTAGTTTATGTTATGATTATTTTGCTCTGATTTTCTTTTCCCTACCTTCTCCCAGTATCCCATATAAGATTCAGGGGGAGAAAGACATCCTAGAGAAGGAAATCTTCGAATTCATTGCATATGTTTACCTTTTGGGGACATGTCTATATCCAATAGAGTACCTAATACTCACTCTCTACATGGCATCCCAATCTAGGTACTCTTGTGGTTTGCTGTTCTTGCTCTGTTTAGTAGATGTTTATGTGATCTCTAACCTTGTTTACTCAGGTTCATCTCTTCCAAAGCCAGCTCAAGACCACAAGGTAAGAATATGCATCACACTCATGTGCATGATGATCTCTTGCTGATGTACATATTGTTTGCAAGAGGGACTCATGAACATGAAGGTACAATTCCTACATTCACATCATTTTCTCTAATGCATATAGCCAAGATACATGTAACTCATTGCTTGCTCTGTCATGCTTATGCAATCACATGCTTTTATATCCCATATTTACATGATTGCATACATGTAGGGGGAGCCTATGCATGTTACATGTCCTTCCAAAGCATTACTTGCTATTCTTTATATATTTATCTAAAGCTTTGATGTATGTTGTCATCAATTACCAAAAAGGGGGAGATTGAAAGCACAACTGCTCCCTGGGTGATTTTGGTAATTAATGTCAACATATCTCTTGTTGGACTAATACTTTTATCTAGTATATTTCAGATAAGTTCAACAGTGGAGTGGCATGGACAAGAGGATGTGGAAACCCTGCAAGATGCTAAGGACAAAGGATTGGCAAAAGCTCGAATGCTCAAGACTCTACATTTTCATTTTAGTGATCCAGGATCACATTGAGTCCATAGGAAAGCCAATACTATTAAAAGGGGATGAGGTGTTGCTTAATGGCTTGCTTGCTCAAAGTGCTTAGTGATATGCTCCAAAGCCCTCAACCACTTTCTCATTTCCACATATGTCCAAACCTAAAGTCAAACTCGGCCCCACCGATTCGATATATCCGGCTCCACCGATGTCACAGCCCTAGAATTGGTTGACATTAGTTGCATTAAGGCATTCATGTCATCATGTTAATTTTCATGAAATTGAAATGGGGAGGACCAAGCCCTAGCACTAAAACAATTCAAATAGGTTCAACTTCAAAATATCTTCAAAGAACCCAAAGTGGTTTGCAAAAGTGTTCATGATTTTGATAAAGGTGAAAACCTCTGCCAAAAATGATGAGCATAGTTGTTGGCCATTTTGTGGATTTTTGAGTTAAACCATATTGTATTTGATTTGGGGCCTTTGAATTCTATAAATATTTTGAATGCTCCAAAATTCTGGTTTCAATTGTGGGCTTTTGGAATAATCCAAATAATGCCCCAATTTATCTCAGGAGTTATAAAAATGATTTAGTGTCTAAAACTAAATCAAAACAAACTCTGAAAATAGAAAAACAGAGTTAAATAGAAATAAGAGAGAGAGAGTAACTCACCCAGGCAGCCCAGCCAGCTCACTTAACAACCCACCGGCGGCCCAACACTGCTGGCCGTGCCTGCAGCCACCTGCTTCCTCTCTCGCCAGCGGGCAGAGAGGCGCGCCCAGTGTGCTTGGGCGCCACGCCACCAGGCTATCTGCTGCGTCGCCCGCCACCGCGACGCCTCGCGTCTTCCTTCAGGCCACCCGCAGCCCCCTGCCCTCTCACTCTGTCCCTCGAACGCCTCCTCTCCTCTCGCTCCCTCCTCTCTTGGGACCGAGCGGCCTCGTCGCCACCGTCGCCCGTTCGCGCGCCACCGCCTCCCCTTACCTCCCGACATGCCTCCAAGCCCGCCACTCCATCCTCGCCCCCCTCACCCGAGCCTCCCGGCCGGGCGCCAGGTGCCGCCCGCCATTTTCCCCTTCCGGACCGCGGACCTCATCGGCGAATTCGTCCGCCCTCCGGTCGTCCCGAGCCAGCCGAGCTTGCGCCGACCTCCCGGTGAGCTCCGCTGCATTTCCCCTCTGTTCCGCATCTTCCCCGTCCTCTAGCCGTCGCGTTCATCGAAGCCGAGAACCATCCGCCGCCCGAGCTTGTCGCCGGCGTCGCTCCGGCGACCATATGGTCATCCGTGCTAACCAACATGACCGCCAGATCGCGTAGTGCCTCGCTAGCACCTCGGCCTGCGTTTGCGCGCAACCCCAACCCGCACATGGCGAACTCCGGCCGCCAACCTCGTCGCCGCGTCGATTCCGCCACCCGACCCGGCTAACCCACCAAAGCTTCGGCTCCTCCCGGCTACCCCTAGGTGCCTCCGCGACCCATTTGGTGGCGGAATGGCAGATTGCACTTAACGCCGCCCACGTCGGGCTCGCCCGGCGGTTAAACGCCGCGCCCGTGACCATCACCGGCGTGGGTTGACCTTTGCCGGTTTGACCTCCCCCTCTCCCTCACTGGCATGCAGGCCCCGCCCGGCTAACTAAACTAGTTTAGGGTTAAACTAATTTAACTTAACCTAGGTTAGTGCTAATTGACTAGGTTAGTTTAGTTAGTCACTGACGTGTGGCCCCACACGTCAGGTTTGACCGGTCAACCACGGTTGACCCGCTGACGTCATGCTGACGCAACTATTTGATTTTCTGGAATTTAAATAATTCAGCAAATTTCAGAAAATACCCCAAACTTCTAAAAATCATATAAATTCAACCGTAACTCGGATGGAAATAATTTATATATGAAAAATGATCAGAAAAATATGAAGAATCTGTTTATGCCATGATCATGCATGTTTGAACAAGTTAACCTCACTGAATAGGATGAATCATGATTAGGGTAATTTATGAAATAGCATTTGGGGTTGGAATTCAACCTTGTTTGAATTCCACTTCAACTAACTTGGATTATTATTGCACTAGGTAAATTCAGTTCCTTAACATGATCATGCATCATATATGTGCATTGCATTGATTGTGTTCTTTCTCAGTTGCCGGTGTTTGTCCCCTCCGGTGAGCGATGTATCGGCGATGATTATTCGATGACACCGATGAAGAATTATATTATCCTCAGAAGTGCCAGGCAAGCAAAACCCCTTGTTCATTCCGATACAATCCCACTCTCTCGCTCCTGCTCTATTTTACTGCATTAGGACAACAACGACTCATGTGTTACTTGCTGCGGTAGCTGAACCCCTTGATCCTTTGCATGACTGTCATTCCACATAATTAGATGAAACCCACTAGCATGAGTAGGAATTGTTTGAGCCATGTTGTGCCTACTCATTTATGCTTGGTTGTCATGCACCTCTTTGCTTAGAGTTGAGTCGGGTCTGATTCATCGGGAATGAATTGGAAAGTGGTGAACATGTCCTCTTGTGTGTGAGCTAAGTGTGTGAACACGATTTGGTAAAGGTAGCGGTGAGAGGCCATGTAGGAGTACATGGTGGGTTGTCTCATTGCAGCCGTCCTCGAGAACTGAGTTACGTGTTTGTGATCCATGAAATAGTTACTACCACGCATTGGGATCCTAATTGACCCTCTCGGCTTCTTGACCACCCTTGTCCTCGGTCCGGGAGTTGCAAGTAGTTTCGGTGTTTGTAGCATCTTTGGGGCAGCATAGCGCTGACCTTAGGGGTGGGTTGTGTTGCGGTAGGCACCGTGGCCTGTACAGAGTGCCCGTTTGGTATCTCGGGAACCCTGCACACATCGTTCGGGGCTGTATGGAAACCTCGGCGGACTCCTGCGGATGGAACCGAATAGGCGATAAACTTGGACTAGGGACTTGAGTGTTTAGGTAGGCCGTGGCCGACACCCACGTTGGGCTTCCGCTTGAAGGTTGCCGAGTACATGTCGTAATCGGCGGTAAGTGGTGAGAGCGTGTGTGAAGAAGTACACCCTGCAGGGTTTAATATGATCTATTGAATAGCCGTGTCCACGGAAAAGGACTTCGGGTTGCCTATATCAGTTCATAGACAAGTGAAAGTGGATACTCTAAAATGCGCAAGATAAGCGTGAGTGCTATGGATGGCGTTCTCGTAGGGAGGCGGAGCGGGTCCATAGTGGTGTATTGATATGGTGAATATGTGGACTCGTGCGCCACCTCAAAAGAGTTACTTGCGATCGTAGTTCGGGATAGCCACCGAGTCAAAGTTGGCTTGCTGCAGTCAAACTCCACCACCCCCTTTTGATAATGATGCATATGTAGTTAGTTCTGATGTAAGTCTTGCTGAGTACAATTGTACTCACGTTTGCTTATTTTATGTTTTGCAGAGAGACGTCAGTCTCGCTAGTAGTTCCACGTGGACTTCGACGTTTAGCTTCTTACCTTAGCTACGATCTTGTGCCCTCGGCAGGATCTGGTAGATAGTCAGACTTCTCAGCCTTTTTCATTTGTAGTTGTCTGTACTCAGACATGTTTAGCTTCCGCTTGTGCTTTGACTTGTATGCTCTGAGTGTTGGGTCATGAGACCCATGTTTGTAATATCTCGCTCCTCGGAGCCTAATGAATAATATCTGAGTCGTAGAGTTATGTTGTGATGCCACGTCGTATTTACACATATTGAGCATATTGTGTGTATGTTGAAATGCTTGGTATGTGTGGGATCCGACAAACTAGTTGTTTATCCTTGGCAGCCTCTCATATGGGGAAATGTAGTCTCGTGATTACGGCGATAGTAGTCCGCTACTGCCCGGTTCACGAGTCCTGCTAGCCCAAAGACTACTGCTTGGACACTTGATTGGCGGCATGTGTTTCACTTCGTTCCTATATCTGTCCTTCGGGAAATGTCACGCGGTATTATTCGAGTCCTGCCTAGCTCTGCTACAGCCGGAATACGGAGTCCT
This sequence comes from Aegilops longissima, assembly GCA_021605205.1. Taxonomy (NCBI): domain Eukaryota; kingdom Viridiplantae; phylum Streptophyta; class Magnoliopsida; order Poales; family Poaceae; genus Aegilops; species Aegilops longissima. Next base: position 255,377,306 of record CM038680.1, read on the forward strand.
GTTAGCCCATGCTACAGCCCGAATACATACGTTGATGACCGACATGCTCGATGTGATTCATGTATGCCTGTCCCCATGGGTTAGCGCCGCTTTGGGTTCACGACTAGCCATGTCGGCCGGGTTCTTTGTCATATGGATGCTAGCGACACTATCATATCGTGAGCCAAAAGACGCATAAGCGGTCCGGGCCATGGTAAGCGACACCGTGGGAATACCGTCGTGAGGCCGCAAAGTGATATGATGTGTTACATGCTAGATCGGTGTGACTTAGGATCGGGGTCTGACAGCGTTGGTATCGAGCTTTGATGCTGTGGGATTACCAAGCCAAACCGGTCGAAGTTGTGTCTAGAAATGCTTTAGCTATGTAAGGAATTGATTGTGGAAGGAGCGTAAGGCTCTTTTTACTCCTTATACCTCATGGCCTTCGATCAGAGTCATCCTCTTCTCTTCTACGGGTTTAAGAACTAGGCTTCTCATCTATCTATTAGGATGACGTGTTACTAATCCATAGACTTATAAGATTGTTGGTTTTAATCCCGCCTCAGTTCCTACTATTTACGGATGATAACTGTTGATCCCAGAATCTTGTGATGATGTTGTTGAGTGGTTATGCCACCATTTTCTGCAGGATGTCTCAAATCATTTTGAGCATTTACAGCCGTTATGCTGTCCGAGTCCTCCTAGGTCTCTAAATAGTCGATGCATTTGCAAATCCTTTCCTTCCGTTTCCGATGTCCTTTTGGTCGAATAAGCACACTAACCGATCGGTTGAGGTACTCTGTTGCCTCGACACATATGTTGGAACTATTATTATGACCCTAGGTGCTTAGGAGGTCACCTAGCAATTTAGCAATGCTTTTGTATCCCAAGTGTGATGATTCTGGCCATCATTTTCGAAAGCATCCCGTGATGCCATTTAGTAGTAGGTATTCTACTCCTGGGTTTCTGAACCCGAGATTCATCCTACTTCATGTTGTTGGTATTTGCTAGTGCCTTTAGGATATTAGTAACCTTTGTGATAGTCCTCGAGGTCCGTGGTATTTCCTTCTTCCAATTACTACGAACCGCTTATGGCAGAAGTTCCTTGTTAAATCAAAACATCACAATAAGAGTGCTCTTGAGGAGTTCTCCATTCATAATTGTGAATCTGCCAATTCTACCTTTCTGCATGGGTTATCCGGAAGAAATGTTGAGCTTGCTCGACATACTAATCTGTGCATCCACAACTCAGAAAATTATATGTTCCTTTGAGTTGTTCTCTTAGATGCCTTCTGACCTTATCTATCAATTGATAGCCAAGGGTATGTGTGCATTTGTGTTCATCGATGCATTTTATCCTTGTGGTCCGTCAAGCCATTCTATTCGGAATGACTAGGAGAAACAAACTCGATTACCTCATCCATATCCAGATTGGGTCAAAGTAGTTGTATTCCGCAGATCAAATGCCGATCCAGCTTTTGATTCTGTTCCACCTCGAGTGTTACCATCTTTATATCAAGAATGTCATGAGAGTTGCACCTCCTCCTATGCATTCTTGATGCGTTGATACTTCCACCATCATCATTCATTCCTCGGTCTTCGTGTTGTTGTAACCGGAATGCCGACAAGTGAATGTGATGTGTGAAATCTATACTCCGAGTAACTCTGTTGCTTGGTAGTTAATGGACAATACTCTCATTCTTAGCGTGTTGGTTATTGAATCATCATCCTAAGATTGATCGTGCTACCTAGTCCTTAGTTACGGTGCACCTCGATTGATGAGTTAGGATTTTGTCAAGTCCTCACTCCCTTAATCATATCATCTTGCCTTGAAAAGCAAGATTGTTCTCGAGCTTAGTAATATATCGGTGGTTCATGACTTTCCAAATATCTTCTTGGAAGTGTTATCACGTTGTCACTGGCTGTTATGTTGAGCTCGTGATCAAGTTGGTTCCTGTGAACCACCCTTTCTCCAAGAATCGTGTTGGATACCCCTGAGCTAGTCGGTTAAGCTAGACAACAACTTGGAGAGTTGGAAGACAAAAGCTTGTCCAACTTAGTTCGTTCCAAAGGGATATTCTTGTGTAGTGTGTGTTGAAGAAGGATGATATCTTCATCGATTGGTCCTCGTGATCGATTGTTGGACCTATTGTCTTATCAACTCTTTGATTCGAGTATGGGCCATTGTCGAGTCAAATCGGAACCAACGATATTCGTGATGTTGTCTTACCGTGGTTAATCCCTCGAGCATACCCATTACATCCTTGGTCGACCAATGCTAACACCGTGTTCACATGATGGTGGAAGTCGATGATATGGAAACTCCGATGAGTTCTTTGTTGAGCCCATCGGTAGCATTTGTCTTCCCCATGAGTCGTGTTGAACATCAACCTAGTGTTGGAAATTTGTGTAAGCATTTCTTCGTGTGCCGTTCATGAAGCTTATGCTTGGATGGTTGAAGAGACTTCCTCGAATTTATGTGTTTTAGGTGTAAGTTGCCACCATGAATTTGAGAAAGGTTTGTTTTGCCTCCTCTGGAATCATCCCAAGTCAGTCATGCATGTGCAAAGTATTCTATGGCATGATAGACTGATCATCTTCATTTCATATGAATTCCATAGCACACCAAGCCACTGATTGACTTGTTCTAGGAAAAGGAGTTAAGTGCTAATCCATGGTAATGCACGAGACTTGATATCCTCGATTATGGTTCCCCACACGAACTTCGGTAGTGTTTTATTATAAGACTACTACGTGGCCATGTTTATGCAGGGACAACGTGTTCACTGTTTGTAGCAGAACCGCTCATGCTTTGGAGCTTACTACCTTGGTTCATATCACGAGAATCTCGCATAGCGTCTTCTCGTCGATTTGTGTTGCAACCTTTCCTTCCGGACATCTTTGAGTCAAGTATCCCATCACCAATCGGATCTGAATCTCAGGCAGATATGATGGTTGGAACATTCGAACAGTTGCATTTCGTTCCCAGCTTGCACCGTCCTTGTGCTATCTCGCTATAGACTGTCTTCTTAGCAAATCTTGTCCAGGTTTATCTTCAAAAGTGGACTTACCCTAGGTCCCCTCCACCTTCGATGATAAGCAAAATCATCCATTGCGTTGTCTTCAACAAGGTGGTCCACATCATCCATTCTAGTCCGGGTGTACCATTCCTTTGCATTCCACCACCTGATCGCTTGTGATTGCCTTAGGCTGGTATGGAGAGCCTCAATGATCTCTAATCCAAAAGTAATTCTTTTTGCCACTTAAGGGAATAGTTCTTTGCGTCACCTTTTTTCGAGGTGCCCGTTACGGGATCATGGTAAATATTTCCTCGCCACCTTGACACCATCCACCATCTCCCTAAGCGTGGAATTGTTGCCACCAATCAAACCCCGTTGTTGTTCTCCCATCTCTTTCAATGTATTTTGTGCCTCAACTCGAGATGTGTCACCATCTCAGTCCGTGAGTTGATCATGTTTACTTGATCTTCGAGAAGATCGAATCATGTAGGGTTTCCCCCTTCTTTCTGTTGTCGTGTCGGGTGAAGATCTCGAAAGCAAAGACGTCAAGACCAAGATGATGGAGTAAATCAACATCTTCGGGAGGGCAAATGGATCATGGAGATTGTGATAGGTTGTGACTTCCCTTTTCCTCCTACCTCACGTCTTGAATCTCGGGGCGAGATTCTTGTTTAGTGGGGGTGAGTTATCACAGCCCTAGAATTGGTTGACATTAGTTGCATTAAGGCATTCATGTCATCATGTTAATTTTCATGAAATTGAAATGGGGAGGACCAAGCCCTAGCACTAAAACAATTCAAATAGGTTCAACTTCAAAATATCTTCAAAGAACCCAAAGTGGTTTGCAAAAGTGTTCATGATTTTGATAAAGGTGAAAACCTCTGCCAAAAATGATGAGCATAGTTGTTGGCCATTTTGTGGATTTTTGAGTTAAACCATATTGTATTTGATTTGGGGCCTTTGAATTCTATAAATATTTTGAATGCTCCAAAAATTCTGGTTTCAATTGTGGGCTTTTGGAATAATCCAAATAATGCCCCCAATTTATCTCAGGAGTTATAAAAATGATTTAGTGTCTAAAACTAAATCAAAACAAACTACAGAAAATAGAAAAACAGAGTTAATAGAAATAAGAGAGAGGGAGAGTAACTCACCTGGCAGCCCAGCCAGCTCACTTAACAGCCCACCGGCGGCAGCAGACTGCTGGCCCGTGCCAGCTCCCTTGCTTCCTCTCGCCAGGCAGAGAGGAGGGCCTTGACGGTGGCTTGTGCAGGCGCCACGCCACCAGGCTATCTGCCTGCGTCGCCGGCCACCGCGACGCCTCGCGTCTTCCCTTCGGCGCCACCCCGCAGCCCCCCTGGCCCTCTCACTCTCTCCCTCGAACGCCTCCCTCTCCTCTGCTCCCTCCCTCTCGCCCGGACCGAGCGGCCTCGTCGCCACCGTCGCCGTTCGCCGCGGCCACCGCCTCCCCCTTACCTCCCCGACATGCCTCCAAGCCCCGCCACTCCATCCTCGCCCCCTCAAGAGCCTCCCGCGCGGGCGCCCGGCGCCGCCCGCCATTTTCCCCTTCCGGACCAGCGGACCTCATCGGCGAATCGTGCGCCCTCCGGTCGTCCCGAGCCAGCCGAGCTTGCCGCCGACCTCCCAGTGAGCTCCGCTGCATTTCCCCTCTGTTCCGCATCTTCCCGTCCTCTAGCCGTCGCGTTCATCGAGCGAGAACCATCCGCCGCCCGAGCTTGTCGCCGGCGTCGCTCCGGCGACCATATGGTCATCCGTGCTAACCAACATGACCGCCGCGCGCGTAGTGCCTCGCTAGCACCTCGGCCTGCGTTTGCGCGCCGCAACCCCAACCCGCACATGGCGAACTCCGGCGGCCGCCAACCTCGTCGCCGGCGTCGATTCCGCCACCCGACCCGGCTAACCCACCAAAAGCTTCGGCTCCTCCCGGCTACCCTAGGTGCCCTCCGCGACCCATTTGGTGGCGGAATGGCAGATTGCACTTAGCCGCTGCGTCGCTCTCCCGGCGATTAAACGCCGCCCACGACTGACCGACCGGCGTGGGTTGACCTTTGCCGGTTTGACCTCCCCTCTCCCTCAACGGCATGCGGGCCCGCCTGCTAACTAATCTAGTTTAGGGTTAAACTAATTTAACTTAACCTAGGTTAGTGCTAATTGACTAGGTTAGTTTAGTTAGTCAGCGACGTGTGGCCCCACACGTCGAGGTTTGACCGATCAACCACGGTTGACCGCTGACGTCATCTTGGCGCAACTATTTGATTTTCTGGAATTTAAATAATTCAGCAAATTTGAAAAATACCCCAAACTTCTAAAAATCATATAAATTCAACCGTAACTCGGATGGAAATAATTTATATATGAAAAATGATCAGAAAAATATGAAGAATCTGTTTATGCCATGATCATGCATGTTTGAACAAGTTAACCTCACTGAATAGGATGAATCATGATTAGGGTAATTTATGAAATAGCATTTGGGGTTGGAATTCAACCTTGTTTGAATTCCACTTCAACTAACTTGGATTATTATTGCACTAGGTAAATTCAGTTCCTTAACATGATCATGCATCATATATGTGCATTGCATTGATTGTGTTCTTTCTCAGTTGCCGGTGTTTGTCCCCTCCCGGTAGACGATGTATCGACGATGATTATTCGATGACACCGATGAAGAATTATATTATCCTCAGAAGTGCCAGGCAAGCAAACCCCCTTGTTCATTCTGATACAATCCCACTCTCTCGCTCCTGCTCTATTTTACTGCATTAGGACAACAACGACTCATGTGTTACTTGCTGCGGTAGCTGAACCCTTGATCCTTTGCATGACTGTCATTCCACGATGAATTAGATGAAACCCACTAGCATGAGTAGGAATTGTTTGAGCCATGTTGTGCCTACTCATTTATGCTTGGTTGTCATGCCTGCTACTTGCTTAGAGTTGAGTCGGTCCGATTCATCGGGAATGAATTGGAAAGTGGTGAACATGTCCTCTTGTGTGTGAGCTAAGTGTGTGAACACGATTTGGTAAAGGTAGCGGTGAGAGGCCATGTAGGAGTACATGGTGGGTTGTCTCATTGCAGCCGTCCTCGGGAACTGAGTTACGTGTTTGTGATCCATGAAATAGTTACTACCACGCATTGGGATCCTTAATTGACCCTCTCGGCTTCTTGACCACCCTTGTCCTCGGTCCGGGAGTTGCAAGTAGTTTCGTGTTTGTAGCATCTTTGGGGCAGCATAGCGCTGACCTTAGGGGTGGGTTGTGTTGCGGTAGGCACCGTGGCCCGTGTGTCCGAGTGCCGTTTGGTATCTCGGGAACCCTGCACATCGTTCGGGGCTGTATGGGAAACCTCGGCGGACTCCTGCGGATGGAACCGAATAGGCGATAAACCTGGACTAGGGACTTGAGTGTTTAGGTAGGCGTGGCCGACACCCACGTTGGGCTTCCGCTTGAAGGTTGCCGAGTACATGTCGTGTAAACGGCGTAAGTGGTGAGCGTGTGTGAAGAAGTACACCTGCGAGGTTTAATATGATCTATTGAATAGCCGTGTCCACGGAAAAGGACTTCTGGGTTGCCTATATCAGTTCATAGACAAGTGAAAGTGGATACTCTAAAATCGCAAGATAAGCGTGAGTGCTATGGATGGCGTTCTCGTGGGGAGGCGGGGCGGGTCCATAGTGGTGTATTGATATGGTGAATATGTGGACTCGTGTGCCACCTCAAAAGAGTTACTTGCGATCGTAGTTCGGGATAGCCACCGAGTCAAAGCTGGCTTGCTGCAGTCAAACTCCACCACCCCTTTTGATAATGATGCATATGTAGTTAGTTACGATGTAAGTCTTCTGAGTACAATTGTACTCACGTTTGCTTATTTATGTTTTGCGAGAGGCGTCGGTCTCGCTAGTAGTTCCACGTGGACTTGACGTTTAGCTTGTTACCTCAGCTACGATCTTGTGCCCTCGGCGGATCAGTAGATAGTCAGACTTCTCAGCCTTTTTCATTTGTAGTTGTCTATACTCAGACATGTTTAGCTTCCGCTTGTGCTTTGACTTGTATGCTCTGAGTGTTGGGTCATGAGACCCATGTTTGTAATATCTCGCTCCTCGGAGCCTAATGAATAATATCTGAGTCGTGAGTTATGTTGTGATGCCACGTCGTATTTACACATATTGAGCATATTGTGTGTATGTTGAAATGCTTGGTATGTGTGGGATCCGACAAACTAGTTGTTTATCCTTGGCAGCCTCTCATATGGGAAATGTAGTCTCGTGATTACGGCGATAGTAGTCCGCTTCTGCCGGTTCACGAGTCACTGCTAGCCCAAGACTCTGCTTGGACACTTGGTGGCGGCATGTGTTTCACCGTTCCTATATACATCCCCGGAAATGTCACGCGGTATTATTCGAGTCTGCCTAGCCTGCTACAGCCGGAATACGGAGTCCTGTTAGCCAGTGCTACAGCCCGAATACATACGTTGATGACCGACATGCTCGATGTGATTCATGTATACTGTCCCCATGGGTTAGCGCCGCTTTGGGTTCACGACTAGCCATGTCGGCCGGGTTCTTTGTCATATGGATGCTAGCGACACTATCATATCGTGAGCCAAAAGACGCAAAGCGGTCCGGGCCATGGTAAGGCGACACCCGTGGGAATACCGTGCGTGAGGCCGCAAAGTGATATGATGTGTTACATGCTAGATCGGTGTGACTTAGGATCGGGGTCCTGACAACCGAGTTCATTTGACATAGCCAATGCCAGAAATCCTACTCAATTCGGTCTCACCGATGGGATCTCGGTCTCACCGAGATGGGCTTGCAAACACTCTGTTACCTGTAGCAACTATTTCGATCCCACCGAGATAAGCAATCGGTCCCACCGAGTTTGCCTGACCAACTCTCTGTTATGCTTATTACCAAAATCGGTCCCACCAAGTTTGCGTAATCGGTCAAACTGAGTTGAGGTTTTACCCTAACCCTAGAACATCGGTCCCACCGAGTTGATTTTATCGTCCCCACCGGAAAGCCTAATGTTCACATTTTGAACTAAATCGGTCTGACCGAGTTTCATGATTCGTTCTCACCGAGTTTGGTAAATTGTGTGTAATGGATAGATTTTGTGTGGAGGCTATATATACCCCTCCACCCACTCTTCATTCGTGGAGAAAGCCATCAGAACGTGCCTACATTTCCAGCATACATTTTCTGAGAGAGAACCACCTACTCATGTGTTGAGACCAAGATATTCCATTCCAACCACAAGAATCTTGATCTCTAGCCTTCCCCAAGTTTCTTTCCGCTCAAATCATCTTTCCACCAAATCCATATCTATGAGAGAGAGTCGAGTGTTGGGGAGACTATCACATGAAGCACATGAGCAAGGAGTTCATCATCAATACACCATCTATTACCTTTTGGAGAGTGGTGTCTCCTAGATTGGTTAGGTGTCACTTGGGAGCCTCCGACAAGATTGTGGGGTTGAACCAAGGAGTTTGTAAGGGCAGGGAGATCGCCTACTTCGTGAAGATCTACCCTAGTGAGGCAAGTCCTTCGTGGGCGATGGCCATGGTGGGATAGACAAGGTTGCTTCTTCGTGGACCCTTTGTGGGTGGAGCCCTCCGAGGACTCGCGCAACCATTACCCTTCCTGGGTTGAAGTCTCCATCAATGAGGATGTACGATACCACCACCTATCAGAACCACGCCAAAAATCTCCGTGTCTCCAATTGTGTTTGCATACTCCCATCCCATCCCTTTACATTCTTGCAACTTGCATGCTTTACTTTCCGCTGCTCATATACTCTTGCCATGCTTGCTTGAAATGTATTGTGAATGTTTAAACTTGTACTAAAACTCCACCTTAACTTGAAGAAATTAAAAACTGCTACTTTTATTTGTTGAGGGTCTAATCCCCCCTCTAGACACCTCTTCTCGGTCCTTTCAGAAGGGCACGTGTCATAGTAGAGGCGCGCACGTGTCGTACTAGAGGCGTGCATGTAGAATGTACATGTATGTACAGCCAGGGTGCAAGAAAGAAAATACGGCCACATACGTACATACGGGCAAGGTCTCAAATGCCTACTCACGCATACGTACGGCTAGGGCTCGTGTACATGGCTGGGTCAGAACGGAGAAACTGTGTCGTCGTCGTGTTCATGGGTGGCAACGGAATGCGTTGTGTTCATCGTGAGGCGACGGAATACGTCATGTTCATCGGCAGCCAACCGGCTTGGACGGAACAACTGATCAAAATGAGGCCTGGCATACCGCAGAACAAAGGAAACGGCCTTGTGTTCGACCGGCCACGGTCGAAACGGGATCCTGTTCATCGGGAGGGGTCTAGCGTACCGCAAAACATAGGAAATGGACTTCTCTTGGACCTCCTACGGTCGAAATGGGGTCCTGTTGATCGGGAGGGGTGTGTCCTACCGCAAAACGGAGGAAAGGGACTTGTGTTTGAGCACTACGGTCGAAACGAGGGTCCTGTTCATCGGGAGGGGTGTGGCGTACCGTTAAACGGGACTCCACAGAATACTGTTCATCTCCACCGTCGACCTCCTCCAGCCTCCACGGGCTACTGTTCATCCACCGTCGACCTCCTCGAGCCTTCACGGGCTACTGTTCATCCACCGTCAACCTCCTCCAGCCTCCACCTGCTAATGTTCATCCATGGGCTCCTGTTCATCCAGCCTCCTCCGCTCCTCCACCGGCTACTGTTCAGCCAACCCTCTCCACGGGGTCCTGTTCAACCACCCCTCCGCGCGCTAATGTTCATCCAGCCCTCCACTGGCTACTGTTCAACCAGCCCTCCATGGGGTCCTGTTCATCCAACCCTCCACGGGGTCCTGTTCATCCACCCCCAACCGACTCGATCAGAGTCCTGTTCATCCAGCGGCAACGACCTCTACTACCACAGGGTCCTGTTCATCCAACCCCCCACCGGGAACTGTTCAACCAACCCCTCCCCCTCCCCCAACAACGCTCATTGTTCATCCAGAGGCTGCATCAATCGGCTTCAGTTAGCAGCAGTAGCGAAGGAATCACTCGGGTTCAGTTAACAACAAGGGATCGATCGGGGTTGATAGCGTAGCTAGTGCAATCGCTCGGGTCGATTAGAGCCCAACGCCTCGCTTCGGGTTCGATTAAAAGCGCGGCGCCTCGCTTTTATCTTGGCGTATGTGTCGAGAAACGCGCATCGCTCGGCCCCAACCACCCACCGTAATCGGGAACTCCCCGATATTTTCCTCGCCCTCGCTTCTACCACGGTTTTTCTATCATGCATGACCCAAAGAATGTCATGCAGCTGCGTCTCCGGCCCGCCCAGGACGAAAAGCCCATTTTCTGTCATGATTTTTTGTCATAGAAGTAGGAGCCCACCACATCTATGATGATATCGGGTTTTGTCACAACTATCGTCATAGAAGTGTCATAAGCATGACAGAAAAAAAATTCGTTTGGCCCAAAATGTCATGGATGTGTCTTTTTTTGTAGTGTAACTCATAGACATGAACGAAACGGTTTGTTCAATGACCCGCATCGGGACCGTGGACGTCTGTATTGGTCCCTATGAGCACATGAATGATATTTGAGTGAACCTTTGGTTATCATTTGGTGTTCCCTTTGCTTAGTGATATTTCACAAAACCCGGGATGCATCAGTATCCTCCCGAGTCATCACCATGATCGTTATACTGAAATCCTCATTACCAGTTTTGTTCTTCTTTCTCGTTATTGTATCCGGCATCCCCGTGATGAAGTCTCGTGTGTCTAGCCAGATAATCATCTATGTCGTGACACCGAGAGGGCCCTAAGAATCTCTCTACATTTTCGGAGGAGCAAATCCCACTCTCGAGCTATCTGACCACTTGTCAAACTTTCCGATGAACCTGTAAGTCGTAATTATGATCATCGTATTACAGGTGACGTTTGAGCAACCCCAAAGCCCACCATACGGTAAGAAGTGACCACGATACTCTCATGGTCAAAGGAGCAATACCACGTTTTAAACCTCTGTGTTATAACAATTGGAAGTAGACGATATAAACTCAATTCATAACAATAGAGTTTGGGTCAATTCAATATGATCATTCTTCTAACGTCGTAATGTCAATGTTGTTTTAGGATCATCGTTATACTTAACGATATCCTAACATCCAGAAAATGCGACCACCAACAACATTGAGCTAGTCTTAGAGGCCGGACTAGGAACCTTTTATTTTACCATTTATCATTTCACACGTGCATATGAGTTTTCCACTGAATCGCATATTCCAGGATCATAGCAGTTATAGCATGAAATATAAACTCTATAATTATGAAAATGGAGATATAATAATACAAATATTATTGCCTCTAGGGCATATTTCCAATAGTCTCCCACTTGCACTAGAGTCAATAATCTAGTTTACATAGTCTCTTTAACACCTATGGCTATCCAGTGTTGCTCATCCTTAGCTCGTGGTAGAGCCTTCGTCATCGAGTCTGACACATTCAAATCCGTGTGAATCTTGAGAATCTTCACATAGCCCTTCTCATCATACTGTCAGACAATGTGATACCTGCGTTCAATGTGTCTGGTCTTCATGTGTGATCTTGGTTCCTTTGCTTGAGCATCAGCACCACTATTATCACAATAGAGAGCCATTGTATTCACCACACTTGGGACAACACCAATTTCTTCAAGAAACTTATTGATCCAGAACGCCTCCTTTGAAGCTTCTGAAGCCGCAATAAACTCTGCTTCTGTCGTAGATTGAATAGCGGGTGGTGGTGTCGCAAGCCTACTCAAAACATAAGGTGAATCAAGTGTGGAGCTAGATGGCAGTTCCTTACCTCCCCTCGTCTTAGAGGGCACGATCTTGGTCTTAGCATCTTTCAAATTATGTATAGTGATCAATATAAACATATAAGGCTGCTAGCCAACTTGCCTCCATGGAGCTCCCCCGATTGGGGCTTTGTTGGCCGTCTGATCTGTCTTCTTGCGCATCTGAGCCGTAGGATCTTCACCTGCAGTTAAACTTGATTTTACCTCGCGGTCGTTTTCGTAGTCCAATGACGAGTGGGCTCACGTCGGGCACTCGTTGGCTGGGTTGGATGTTTCCGCGTGCAGGAGGTTTTGCCCAATCACCTCGTGCCGCTCCGCACCCAATCACCCGCATCTCGCCCCACTCGCACCCCAGCAGCCAAACCAACCCTAGCCCCCTTTCTCCTTCCCCTCGATCCCCACGAGCCGCTGTGCCCCTCCCTCTCCCTTCCGTGCGTGCGCTCGGCCAAGGACGCCGTCGTCGCCCTCGGCTGCTCCTCCACGACCTCGCCTCTTTCTCCTCCTCGCCTTCCCATCGCCTGCGCGCAGGTTACCGCAGTCGGAGAACAGGACAGTGCGGGTCGCTTCCTCCTTTTCCTCCCATCGGATCTAAAGCGTGCGGTCGCAGAGGCGAGCCTCTCCTGCAGGGGAGAGAAGATGGGAGAGAGGGGGAGAAGGAAGGAGAGGAGGGAGGCCCAGTGGCGAACTGGAGAGGGCCGGCCAGCGCCGGCCAGGTCAGGTGCGACCTGGTGGTTGGTGGCGGCTCGATCCACTATTGGATCCTTTTTCTTCCACCTCCCCACTGTCTAACACCGAGCACCGGTCAGGGAGCATGGGATCGACAACGGCGGCTGGAAGCCAAGAGGGAGGATGAGGGGATTGAAGAGGGTCTTCTTGTCTTCATCGCGTGACCAAGGAAGAGGAGGACGACGCAGGGTGGAACATGTCATCCCTCTGGTTATGGCCTTCCTTTCTGCTGCTGGGTGAGTTTCTTCTCCCTTCCCGTCAATGAGAGGTAGTTACAGTAGTTGATATGTCGCCTTGCTCCCGTGTGAGATGAGGGTTTCCACTGATTGTGGTGGCATGAGGCGGAGATCGACAGCCAGATGCTTGTGGCTGCCACACAAAACGTGCCCTCTTGCTGACCTTGAGGTCCAGCCGCAATGGACCATCTCCAAGGTATCTAGCCTGATGTTCCTCCTGTTTTAGATCATATATGTTGGTCTGATGTATGTGTAAGAGAACAAAATTCGAATTGGGGAAGGGAGCTTTCAGACCAATCTAATTGTCATTCTATATGTAGATTCTTGTTTTTGCTCTTCTCATACTTTAGGCGGGGTGTACAAGCACTAAGCTGGGTGTATTAGCAAGGATGGTGAGTTAATAATGGCTCTCATTTTGTTTTTTCAGTGTGGATCATTGGAGCTATCATGAAGATATAAGCAATCTGCTGGTTTCGGCAACTTGACATTTTTGTACTGATTAGTGAACTAGCAAGGTATAATGGTAATTCTTCTACATCCAGATGAATGGGATGGATAGTAGTTCTGCTATGCAGAATGGTAGTGTTTCCTACACGATCCTTTGTTTGTCATGTATGCTATCACTGAGTATTGTTGAGGCTGTAGTAATCTTACACTTTATATGGATGGTGTGCAAGTTAAAGGTCTACAAAATAATGTGCTAAGCTCTTATTTGTGGGCCAGGTTAAAGATCCCATGTTAGTTTGCTTGGTTTAAGTTCAGAAGCAACAATACAATGTTGTTTTAGTCAAGTTTTTAACTTTATATATATTCTGATTACTGCTTCATTATTTATCAACTGAGGCATGGTTGCTGTTTGCACTTCTTACTGATGATGATCCTGGTGTTGTTTTTGTGAGAACAGAAAGAGATGGCTCGATGTGCATATTTATCCTTATTTTGTTCAATTATAATGGGATGAAGTAACTTAATTGACTAATAGTGTTTTTAGTAGTGATAGACAATAGGAAATTTACTGGATCAGTTCAAGCAAAAATACTTCCAGAATCCATCTTGTGATCTGTTGGTAACAACACCAAGTTTGCCTATTTGTTCAACCAAACAAAGTGTATAACACGCTTCATTATGCAGGTATAGAAGAAGGACCTTTGCTTAATGGTTGATTTTCTTCTGCTCACGGCAGCTTGCTCGAGGAAAACATGTAAGCCCGACGTGCACTGATGGTGCTGCCAGCAGCATCAAGGATAGAATCAGCAAGACACTCTTTTAGGTCAGAGAAATTGGCGGTCCAATGATTAAACCTGAATCTTCGTGGCTGCTACAGCCACCATCATGTTGTAGCTCATCCAGACCACGACTATCAATAGGTGACCATCTTCCTTAAGGTACAGAAAACAATCCATGCATTGCCATGCTTATCTTCTTTGAACTTTACATCATTCAATCCCACTCATTGACAAGACTTAGATATCATGAAGATGATGATGGAGGATAGCAATGTCTCCATCAGCTGCTACCATAGAAGGTGGAGACAAGTGGCGAGTGACAGTATTGCAGCTATCAATGAAGATCGTGGTTGCTTGCCCCCTACAAAGATTAAGGTCCTTGGAGGCTACAAATGATAGGTCCTTCGTCACTTTCGTCTTGATGTTCGAGAAGAACACAGGCACGACATGGCACCTGAACATGTGCTAGGTTTGCCTACCCGCCTCTGAACTCTCTGAATGTCAAAAGCACTAAAGTGGGTACTTCCTAATGGCAATATTCTCTTCTTTGCTGGTGAGGGTAGGTTCTAGCTCATCAGTTCTAGCTTCTTGCTGTTTCATTGTATTCAGTTATGATATATTTTTCAACTATACAAACACTCGGGGAAGTCAGGAAAACTGAACCAAAGACAAACACTTTTACTGGCGATGTTCGGGCTTTTTTTTAACTGAGATGTGAAAGATGCATCTTATCCCCTGAGAAATATTGCCTTTAATTTCTTGATTTTTTCCTGACATGCTAATTTAGAGCCAGATATTCATGATTCATCATGCACATTACAATCAATTATCCATTGGAATCTTTTGTCCATAGAGGTGATTTTGTTTGGACCATTAGTCTAGGTAGTGACATTTTGATCGATCGGGCACAAGTTTATTTTCTTTTTCACTCAGGGCTACACTAAAGTAAGCATCACCATCAATGAAAAGAAGGCATACAAATCATGAAGTTTTTGCCATGGTTTTGTGCATCATTTAGTTGTCACTTATTTGTTTCAAGGAAGTTATTCAATTCTCACCGAGCATTTCTTATTCTTTCCATTGCTAAAGGAGAAATTTAATATGCAATATTTTTAATATTCGAGGAGGCCAGAGGAGAAGAAAAGGGGCTGTCAGGTCAGACTTTGGTGCGTCTCTAACCAAAGATGGCTGGATCCATCCGACGTTCTTCCAAATAGTGCAAATCTTGATTTGTTGTTGGTACAACATCTAAACCTTGGCTACTCTAGCTTATTTTACATCTCTTAGTATCAACAAATAAGTTGGCTACATTATATACTTGAAGATTGCAGCAGGCACAAAATGCTTGGCTGACCACCCAGTTAATTGAGTTGTGCCTACGAAGGGTCAGTAGAGTAGTTGCTTTTTCTAAAAAAATGAGGATCAGTTTGGTTGCCACGTGACGGTAAGGCCAGAATGGTGGTACCGAAAAGTGGTTCTGTAATGGTCATATGTGTCGTGGAGTTGGAACTTGGTTCTTTTGAAGTTGGAGTGGCTAGGTTGTCTATAAATACATGCTTCCCACTAAAATCAGATTTTAGTATCTTTGTTTAAATCGGGGTGGATCATTGTGTTGTGTTGAAATTAGAGCTAGAGAGAAGGGAAGAGTTGCGACCATACCATTTATTTATACTGCATGGTCCCACTGTCGATTTTCTTAAAGTACATTAGCCTTTTCTAAGTACATTACCCTCTTGTTATTGGAAGAATAGATTGATGCTCCCTACCTCAGATTTAACAATGCATGTAGGTTGGTCAGTGTACTAATTTTGAAGCTTCTTGATCGGTGTTTCGGAAGTCATGGGCTTTTGTGTATTTGTACAAGCTTCCTTTGTCTTTACTATTTTCTATTTTTAGTGTTTTTTATGTTCCTTTGTAACTATCCGATGTTCTGCCTTGGGTGGCCTCTGTCTTGGTTTACAGCTCCATATGGCTAGCTATGTATACATATGTAGGTTTTGTTTGGACTGTACTCAATCGCGCAGATGTTTCCATATTCATGCATTCCTCTTTTTTACTCGTGATTGTTAGATAGTTGAATATCATTGGTTTATGTCGGCATTCTGTTTTTGCAATTTGAAATAGGTTTTGGTCAATGATATTAAACTTCACAATAGGTAGTGGCATCTTGAGGAAAAAGTAGTGGCGAATCGATGGACACTTCTTTTCGGTGCGAAATGATGCTATTGACTGAGTCCTCAACACATATTTTTCAATGAACGGAGAGGATTATTCACCTTCTTTGCTGCAGGCGTTAAGACCTGGCGGAGCCAGGCCATCAAGCACTATTAGCGTTCAACACTTGGCCCTGATGAGCATGACAGCCTGTGCTACCGTCCGAACATCTTCTATTCTTCTTTTGGCCCGGAATGAGTTACCAGTAGGGGCACCTTGAGCGAGTACTCAAGGAATGCATTCAAGTCATGTTGCCGATTCCCTTTCACTAGATCTTTCATATTTAATTATGTGAGTTCGGAAGCCAAAACTGATTGAGATCTTCTGTTCTTACTTGCAGATGTTATGTTATTCAGAGTACTTCGGTTTCCAGTCTCTATATATTATCAAATTATGGGTTATTTTGAACCTTATAGGCTTCTATTATATGTTTAGTTATGCTTCCATGGATTTTGCATATGTATTAACAAAAGAACTAGACTACTATTTTGTTTATACTTGAATCGAAGGACGTATAGTTAATTTGCTCTTACGAAAGGACTGAGTAGGCAGCTAGCTGAATGAGAGGACAATCATGACAAGCAAACCAACACATAAATAGTAAACCCACATTTTTTACATCTGCATCCCGGTGAACTTTTGGTATGGATATGCATTTTTATCCTTGGGAGTACTTTGGATTTTAAGTGGGAATCATACTTATTTTCTTCTTAACTTTGGTATGACAAGCAATGCAGGTGATATTCCTAATGGTTGCTGCTGACGCTGAAAAACTACTCCTGAAGCACTAGAAGTCCCCTCTCTTTCATCACTCACTGGATCCAGATGGGCAACCTTCCGCTTCAAAATTAAAAGAGCACAGTTTTTGCCTGCTATCATTGCTTACGAAGAGTAATCTACCATGTCCCTAATATATATACATAATTTTTGCACCATCACAAGATTTCCATGATATGCATGGGCATAACTTTCTTTACTGAGGAAAGGCAGGCTGTCATTTCTTAAGGTTGAGATTTTCTGTTTTGTAGAATGGCAACTATCTGTTCCTTATCTGGCATGTGTATTTGCTTTGTCCTCTACTTCTGATAAGGCAAAATAGATCAAACCAACACAGTAATCCTCTAATCCTTCATTATATTCTGAAAAAACACTATGATTTTCCGTGTCAGGATAGTACTATGTCAAACTGATGCTTTGTATTACATGTTCCGGTGTATACCCTGGCAATATTAGGCATTTGCTTTGTTTGTTCACACCACATTAGTTTTCTTATTTATAGCCGGTTTTATTTCCGATTCAAACCCATCCATTTGTCATGTTTTCATTTGTTTCTTATAAATTCTTTCTGATAAGATGTTGTCTTTCAGTTGTATATTTGTTCTCTTAATTTCATTTGTTTCTTTTGCAAGGGTTCTCAAAAATTACTTTTGTAGGCAAGACAAAACTGAAAAGGCGATCTGGGACAAGTGAAAGGAGGGAAGCCATTGTAAGATCGATAATAACTTGCCGACAAGATCATGTTCGTTTAGACCTTTCCTTACTAAAATTTATTTATTTGTCGCAAGTGTTTCTGTTGGAACTTTCAGATTCAAACTCCTAGATGTCTATGTCAGGATGTATGACTTTGTCCAGGTAGAGATATCCCCACTGATCTATTCGTGAATCATTTCACACTTATTTCTGTAAAGTGCTGCCGATTTTAGTAAACTCCCTTGGTTCAAAAAATAATATAATTCAAGCTCCTAGAAGAGCTTGTTCATTCAGACCTTTCCTTACATTTAAACTATGACAGTGACCTCTTTTATTTGTCTATGTAACGATCATATGCATAAATAGTTGAAAATGGTGTCTCAATGGCGCATTTTTAGCTAATTCTTACCATATGAACCTAAATGATTTCTAAAACTTAACAGATATTAAAGAAACGCAAATTGTTTCAAAACAACATGTTTGAATTTGGACCTTGGGCCATTTGGTCTTATGTTATTTGAATAAGATAAAAAATATGCATGTTCAAGTATATATTTTCAAAGATAAAGTATCCTTCATTTTTCATCTTCAAGGATTTGAATTAGTACCTAAGTGGTTGCGAAAACCTACTTATGTTACAAGTTAAATATTTTCAAAACACTTAGAGTTGACATGGTACTTGCGCTTTCTCAAACATAAAGTTATTGAAAAATGCAAAGATTTTCGTCGCGCACATGGTTGCTTGTCCGCACCTATAAAACAACTAAACCATGAATTCTTTTTTCAGTGCGAACATGGATTTAGTGTGTCTCTGTGTCATTTGGCGCAACAGTTTTTCAAGCACATATTGGATATTCTCAAGCAACCATATTTTCAATATAGAATGGTTTAACACATAAGCTTTCTACTACCAATATCGAATATGTCCTTGCAAAATGAAACTATTTTCATTGATAGCATGGCTTTAGCGGGTCTCTGCGCCATTTGGCGCAACGGGTCAACTAGTAGATATAATTCCCAAGTGACACAACAAACAGAGCCATGCTCCCCGGCAACGGCACCAGAAAAAGGTTTTGATAACCCACAAGTATACGGGACCACAACAGTCTTTGAGGGTAGTATTTCACCCAAATTTATTGATTCAACACAAGTGGAGCCAAAGAATATTTGCAAGTATCACCAGTTGAATTGTCAATTCAACAACACCTAGAGAACTAAATGTCTGCGAAAAAGTATTTAGTAGAATAGTAGTATGATAGTTTGATAACGGTGGTAGAAATAGTAACAGTAATAGTAACGCTAGCAGTTTTGTAGTGAATGTAACAACAGCAACCAGAATAACTTAGCAAAGACCAATATGCGAAAAGCATAGGCATTAGATTAGTGATGGGTATTTATGTTGGATGATATTCATCATATCACAGTCACAACCTAGAGTGATACGCAATGGCTCCAATTCATCAATGTAACGTAGGCATGTATTCTGTATATAGTCATACGTGCTTATAATAAGAACTTGCAGGACATCTTTTGTCCTGCCCCCCTGTGGCAGCATGGTCCATAAGGAAACTAAGGGATGTTAATGCCTCCTTTTAATAGATAACCGGAACAAAGCATTAACACATGTGAATACACGAACTCCTTGAATTACAGTCATCCCCGGAGAGTATCCCAACTATTGTCACTTTGGGGGTCTACGGATGAGAACAATAACAACTGCATATAACTGGCAGATAGGATCAAGAACTCAAACATATTCATGAAAACATAGAGGGTTCAGATCTAAAATCATGGCACTCAGACCCTAGTGACAAGCATTAAGCATACCAAAGTCATATCAACATCAATCTCAGAACGTAATGGATACTAGGGATCAAGCTCTAACAAATTAACTCAATTACATGACAAATCTCATCCAACTCCATCACCGTCCAGCAAGCCTACGAAAGACTTACTCACTCCTGGTGGTGAGCATCATGAAACTGGCGATGAAGAAGGGTTGGTGATGATGATGGCGATGAATTCCCCTCTGAGGAGCCCCGAACGGACTCCAGTTCAGCCCTCCCCATGAAGAACAGGAGGTAGCGGCGGCTCTGTATCGTAAAATGCGATGAAACTTCTTCGCTTATTTTTTTCTCAGGAAGACGAAATTTATAGACTTGAGATTAAGCTTAGCGGAGCCATGTGGGCCCCACAAGGTAACAGGGCGGGCGCAGGGGTGGCCGCGCCCTGTTGCCTTGTGGGTAACAGGTGGCGCCCTCTAGTGGGTCTTCGCTCCAATATTTTTTTATTCCAAAAAAATCTCCAAAAAGTTTCGTCTAATTCCGAGAACTTTTATTTCAGCACAAAAAATAACACCATGATAGTTCTGCGGAAAACAACGTCAGTCCGGGTTAGTTTCCTTCAAATCATGCAAATTAGAGTCCTAAACAAGAGCAAAAGTGTTTGGAAAAGTAGATACGACTGCTACTTCTTGAGCTTGCATTAGTTTTTCCCTTGAAAAGGAAAGGGTGATGCAGGAAAGTAGAGATAAGTATTTCCCTCAGTTGAGAACCAAGGTATCAATCCAGTAGGAGAATCATGCAAGAACCCAATATATGCACCTACACAAACAATCAAACACTTCCACCCAATGCGATAAAGGGGTTGTCAATCCCTTCACGGTCACTTGCAAAGGTGAGATCTGATAGAGATAGATATAAAAGATTACTAAAACGTAAATGTAATTAAAAGTAAATAAATTGCAGCAAGGTATTTTTGGTATATAGATCTGAAAATATATGAACGAAAATAGACCCGAGGACCATAGGTTTCACTAGAGGCTTCTCCCATGAAGGCAAATAATACGGTGGGTGAACAAATTACTGTCGAGCTATTGATAGAAAAGAGCAAAGTTATGACGATATCCAAGGCAATTATTAGGAATATAGGCATCACGTCCGTATCAAGTAGACCGACTCCTACCTGAATCTACTACTATTACTCCACACATCGACCGCAATCCAACATGCATCTAGAATATTAAGTTCATAAAGAATGGAGTAACGCCTTAAGTAAGATGACATGATGTAGAGAGATAAACTCAAGCAATATGATTAAAAACCCATCTCTTTATCCTCGATGGCAACAATGCAATACGTGTCTCGCTACCCCTACTTTGTCACTTGGTGAAATCACACAAGATTGAACCCAAAACTAAGCACCTCTCCCATTGCAAGAAAAACCAATCTAGTTGGCCAAACCAAACCAATAATTTGAAGAGAAATACAAGGATATCAAATCATGCATATAAGAATTCAGAGAAGATTCAAATAATATTCATAGATTAGCTGATCATAAATCCACAATTCATTCGATCTCGAAAAACACACCGCAAAAGAAGATTACATCGGATAGATCTTCAAGAACATCGAGGAGAATAGGTTATTGAGAATCAAAGAGAGAGAACAAGCCATCTAGCTAATAGCTATGGACCCGTAGGTCTAAGATAAACTACTCACGCTTCATCGGAAGGGCAATAGGGTTGATGTAGATGCCCTCCGTGATCAAATCCCCCTCCGGCAAGATGTTGTAGAAGGCCCCAAGATGGGATCTCACGGGAACAGAAGGTTGTGGCGGCGGAAAAGTATTTTTGTGGATGCCTCCGAGGGATTTGGAACATATGTGAATATATAGGATGAAGAAGTAGGCCAGGGGACTCCTGAGGGGGCCACAAGGCAGGGGCACCCCCCTAGGGCGCGCCCTCCACCCTTGCCGCCACCTCATGGGTCTTCTGGCTTGGACTCCAAGTCCTCCGGATGTCTTCTGGTCAAAGAAAAATCATCGTAAAGTTTTATTCCGTTTGGACTTCGTTTGATATTCCTTTTTTGCGAAACTCAAAAACAAGGAAAAAACATAAACTGGCACTGGGCACTAGGTTAATAAGTTATTCCAAAAAATAAAATAAAATAGCATAATAATTCATATAAAACATCAAAAACAGATAATATAATACCATGGAACAATCGAAAATTATAGATATGTTGGAGACGTATCACGACGGAGATGTATTAGATGGCACGTCGGTTGGGGATCTCGGCCCCCCGCGCACGCTGTATTGTTCAAGGTAAACTGTTGCTTCTTGAGCTTGAGTTGGTTTTTCCCTTGAAGAGGAAAGGGTGATGCAGCAAAGTAGAGATAAGAATTTCCCTCAGTTTGAGAACCAAGGTATCAATCCGGTAGGAGACAACGCACAAATCACAAATACCTGCACAAACAATCAAACAACTTGCACCCAGCGCGATAAAGGGGTTGTCAATCCCTTCACGGTTACTTGCAAAAGTGAGATCTGATAGAGATAGATGAAACTACACAAATGAGAAAGTAAATATTTTTGGTATTTTTGGTTTATAAATCGGAAAGTAAAAGATTGCAAAATAGTAGATCGGAAACTTATATGATGGAAAATAGACCGGGGTTCATAGGTTTCACTAGAGGCTTCTCTCTAGATAGCAAATAATACGGTGGGTGAACAAATTACTGTCGAGCAATTGATACGGTGGGGCCATGCTGTTTAGAGACTCTCAAAATAATATAAGTGAAGCATGAGAGTTCAATAATTTCTATAAAGTAAAGCCACCGTCGTGCTCTAAAAAGATATAAGTGACGCACTAGAGCAAAATTTCCTAGCTCAAAAGATATAAGTGAAGCACATAGAGTATTCTAATAAATCATGATTCATGTGTGTCCCTCTCAAAAGGTGTGTACAGCAAGGATGATTGTGGAAAACTAAAAAGCAAAGACTCATATCATACAAGATGCTCCAAGCAAAACACATATCATGTGGTGAATAAAAATATAGCCTCAAGTGAAGTTACCAATAGACGAAGACGAAAGAGGGGATGCCTTCCAGGGAATCCCCAAGCTTAGGCTCTTGGTTGTCCTCGAATATTACCTGGGGGTGCCTTGGGCACCCCCAAGCTTAGGCTCTTGGTTATCCTCGAATATTACCTGGGGGTGCCTTGGGCATCCCCAAGCTTAGGCTCTTGCCACTCCTCATTCCATAGTCCATCAAATCCTTACCCAAAACTTGAAATCTTCACAACACAAAACTCAACAGAAAATCTCATAAGCTCCGTTAGTATAACAAAATAAATCATCACTTCTGGTACTGTTGTGAACTCATTCTTTATTTATATTGGTGTAATATCTACTATATTCCAACTTTTCCATGGTTCATACCCCCCGATACTACCCATAGATTCATCAAAATAAGCAAACAACACATAGAATACAGAATCTGTTAAAAACAGAACAATCTGTAGTAATCTGGATAGTTTGAATAATTATGTAACTCCAAAAGTTTTGAAAACTTAGGGCAACAGAGGCAATTTGTATATCAATCTTGTGTAAAAAATTCAGAATTTTATCACGCTTATGTTATTTTTAAAAATTCTGGGACTCGACGCAAAAGTTTCTGTTTTTCAGCAAGATCAAATCAACTATTACTGTAAGCCATCCCAAAGGTCTTACTTGGCACAAACACTAAGTAAAACACAAAACCACATCTAACCAGAGGCTAGATGAATTATTTATTGCAAAACAGGACCAAAAAGCAAAGAACAAAAATAAAATTGGGTTGCCTCCCAACAATCGCTATTGTTTAACGCCCTTAGCTAAGCATAAAACACAAATAGATCTAAGTATAATCATAGTAATGATAAGGCAAATCTCGAAAACTCATCTCATACTCCCTTCGTTCAGCAGCAAGTTTTCTTTGTGGTAAGCAAAAGTAATCAAAAGGGCTATTTTTAATGGGATAAGGATCCCCAAGATCAAGCTCGGGAGGAATTGGTTCGTCCTTCTGCCCCTCATATTGTATGACCAACTCATTATTGCAAGCGTTCTTTTGGCAAAAAGTCATGAGCTTGTGTCCAAGAGAGAAATCTGTTGTTTTGTATAGCAAAGTTATCGTTAAGCTTAGAAATCTTATCAACTAAATCACCGATGGGGACTCTCTTTCTTAAATTTTCATTATAAGCAACATGATCTAGAGATCGTAAACACATTATGTCCTCTTGGTTGAAGAGAATTCCCTCTATGGGAGGACGACCACCATCTACTTTATAATGCGCGAAAATTTCACTAGCTTCTTTCATAATAAATCTAAACTCATGGGCTAGAAATATAGTGGCGGCGTGCTTAACAGAAGTATGCTCAATATTAGGAAACTCTAGAAAAATCCTTTATATGGATGGATGCATATGAACAAATTGTCTTTCAAGTTCAACCACAAGCAAAGATATAGCATCCGCAAAACTACTAGTTTTATGGAGAATAGATCCACCTAACATGGATAGCACGCCAGCACAACTAAAGAAATCTTGAATAACCCCTTTTCCAATAATATTGCCACTACATATGCGAAGTTTTTTTAGTGTGCAAGAAAGTAGATTCTTCATGAGGATTACTATTAGCAAAAGCATCACAGTTTCCCCCATCATTACTACTATCCTTTTCAGCGATAACCTCCCCAATTTCACACACATGATGGAAACAAACCAATCTAGCAAATGAGCAAACCGAAATCGAACGAAGAAGACGAACGGAAGAGGGGCGAAGAGAAGGCAAATCTTTTCGGAAATCATTTTATAAGTGAGGGAGAGGAAAGGACACGCAAATGGTGAATAATGTAATGCAAGAGATGAGAGTTTATGATGGGTACTTGGTATGTCTTGACATGGCATAGATCTCCCAGGCAACGGCGCCAGAAATTCTTCCTGCTACTTCTTGAGCTTGCGTTGGTTTTTCCCTTGAAGAGGAAAGGGTGATGCAGCAAAGTAGAGATAAGTATTTCCCTCAGTTTGAGAACCAAGGTATCAATCCAATAGGAGACAACGCACAAATCACCAATACCCGCACAAACAATCAAACAACTTGCACCCAACGCGATAAGGGGGTTGTCAATCCCTTCACGGTTACTTGCAAAAGTGAGATCTGATAGAGATAGATGAAACTACACAAATGATAAAGAAAATATTTCTGGTATTTTTGGTTTATAGATTGGAAAGTAAAAGATTGCAAAATAGTAGATCAAAAACTTATATGATGGAAAATAGACCAGGGGGCCATAGGTTTCACTAGAGGCTTCTCTCAAGATAGCAAATAATACGGTGGGCGAACAATTATTGTCGAGCAATTGATAGAAAAGCGCAAAGTTATGACGATATCCAAGGCAATGATTATGAAATATAGGCATCACGTCTGTGTCAAGTAGACCAAAACAATTATACATCTACTACTATTACTCCACACATCGACCGACTCCTGCCTGCATCTAGATTATTAAGTCCAGGAAGAACAGAGTAATACATTAAGTAAGATGACATGATGTAGAGGAATAAACTCAAGCAATATGATGTAAACCCCATCTTTTTATCCTCGATGACAACAATACAATACGTGCCTTGCTACCCCTACTATCGTTGGGAAAGGACACCGCAAGATTGAACCCAAATCTAAGCACTTCTCCCATTGCAAGAAAAACCAATCTAGTTGGCCAAACCAAACCGATAGTTCGAAGAGAATTACAAAGATAACAAATCATGCATAAAAGAATTCAGAGAATATTCAAATAATATTCATAGATAAGCCGATCATAAATCCACAATTCATCGGATCTCGACAAAGACACCACAAAATAAGATTGCATCAGATAGATACCCAAGGACGTTGAGGAGAACATGGTATTGAGAATCAAAGAGAGAGAAGAAGCCATCTAGATACTAGCTATGGACTCGTAGGTCTGTGGTAAACTACTCAGGCTTCATCAGAAGGGCAATAGAGTTGATGTAGAAGCCCTCCATGATCGAATCCCACTCCGGCAGGATGCCGGAAAAGGCCCCAAGATGGGATCTCACGGGTACAGAAGGTTGCGGCGGTGGAAAAGTGTTTTCGTGGATACTTCTGGTGGTTTGGGAATATATAGGCTGAAGAATTTGGTTAGGGGAGTCACAAGGGGCCCACAAGGCAGGGGCGCTCCCTCCCCCCTTGTGTCCGCCTCATGGCTCTTCTGACTTGATCTCCAAGTCTCTAGGGTGTCTTCTGGTCCAAGAAAAATCATTGCGAAGGTTTTATTCCATTTGGACTTGGTATTCCTTTTCTGCAAAACTCAAAAACAAGGAGGTTAATAGGTTAGTCCCAAAAATAATATAAAATAGCATATTAATGCATATAAAACTTCCAAAACAGATAATATAATAGCATGGAATAATCAAAAATTATAGATACGTTGGAGACGTATCATAAACCTAAGACAAAGTCCATAGATATATCGTCCCAAGGAACACTAGGTACATGCAAAGGCATATATAAACCATGAGGATTGAGTCATGACTTAGCTTTTTGACATGTAGTGCAGCAAGAAACAAAATGCTCAACATCACGTCTCATCTTTGGCCAAAATAAATGTGTAGCAAGTACGTCCTCCGTATTCTTCACGCCAAAGTGTCCCATTAATCCTCCATGCGCCTCCTGCAACAATAAAATACGAGCGGAGCTAGCTGGAATGCATAGCTTGTTAGCACGAAACACAAATCCATCATTAAAGATGAACTTGTTTCATGTTCTCCCTTCTTTACAATTCTGCAATACATCTTTAAATTCAGCATCATGCACATATTGATCTTTGATGGTCTCCAAACCAAATATTTTAAAGTCAAGATGTGAAAGTATAGTATAGCAACGAGACAATGCACTAGCAATAACATTTTATTTACCCTTATTGTATTTTATGACATAAGGGAAAGTCTCAATGAATTCAACCCATTTAGCATGTCTAGGGTTCAGTTTTTCTAGACTTTTAATATATTTCAAAGATTCATGATCAAAATGTACAAAAAATTCTTTGGGCCATAAATAATGTTGCCATGTTTCTAATGTCTGAACAAGAGCATATAATTCTTTATCATAAGTAGAACAATTCATACTAGGCCCACTCAATTTCTTAGAAAAGTACGCAACAGGTTTGCCATCTTGTAATAACACACCTCCTAATCCAATTACACTAGCATCACATTCAAGCTCAAAAGTCTTATTAAAATTAGGAAGTTGGAGTAAAGGAGCATGTGTCAACTTATCTTTCAATACCGTGAAGGCTTCTTCCTATGCGGTACCCCAAACAAAAGGCACATGCTTATTTGTAAGCTCATTGAGAGGTGCAGCAATGGTGCTGAAATCTCTCACAAAATGCCTATAGAAACCAGTGAGGCCAAGAAAACTCCTTACTTGTGTTTCATTTTGGGGTGTGACCAACCCTCAATAGCTTTAATCTTGGCTTTATCAACTTCAGTTCCCTGTGGAGTAACAACATAGCCAAGAAATGATACTCGGTCGGTGCAAAAGGTGCACTTCCCAAGGTTATCAAACAAACGTACATCCGTAGGGAAATAAAAATATCACGAAATGTTCCTCCAAAGATCTTGTAGAAATTAGTCTATCATCAAAATAGACTACCACAAATCGTCCAATGAAAGCACGTAAAACTTCGTTCATTAATCTCATGAAAGTAGTAGGTGCATTAGTTAACCCAAAAGGCATGACTAACCACTCATATAATCCAAACTTAGTTTTAAATGTACTTTTCCATTCATCTCCCAATTTCATATGAATTTGATTGTATCCACTAAGCAAATCAACTTTGGAGAATACTGTAGAGCCACTCAATTCATTAAGCATATCATCTAGCCTGGGAATAGGATGACGATAACGAATAGTAATATTATTAATGCCTATACGATCAACACACATACGTGATGTACCATCCTTTTTTGGCACTAGTATAATAGGAACAACACAAGGACTAAGAGATTTGCGTATATAACCTTTGTCGAGCAGCTCCTGTACTTGACGCATAATCTCCTTCATCTCCTCTAGATTGGTACGGTATGGTGCACGGTTTGGCAGTGAAGCACCGAGAATTAAGTCAATCTCATGCTCAATCCCTCGAATAGGTGGTAATCCCGGTGGCACGTCTTGTGGAAAGACGTCAGCGAACTCCTGCAAAATGTTACACTACTACAGGATGGTCCTGTGACACTACAATCAGAGACCCTTCACCGAAACTGTGTGCGATGCATTAATCACAAACGATGATGTAATAAAACCATCAAAAAGATATAAAATGTTTGTAATGGCGGAGACATCAAACATGATTCATATTATAGTTGTGTGTGCAATGTGTGGCATCTAGTTCACTCGAATGAACTGTTTGCGATGAGCTTAACAACAGAAATGGGCAGCCAGATGAAGGTGTGGGCGATATACGACATACAGTTCACCTAGATGAACTGTTTGTGATTAGGTAACACAATAGAAACGGTCGGGCAGATCAAGGTGTGTGCGGCAGACGGCATACAATTCACTTGGATGAACTGTTTGCGATGAGGTGAGACAACAGAAATGGTTCAACTTAATAAGATGTGCGTGATACGCGACAAATAGGCAACTCGAATGAACTGTTTGCGATGATAAAAAATAATACAAACGTTTACAAGTGACAATATGTGTGTGATATCAGGCAAACAGGTCACTTGGGTGAACTGTTTGTGATGATAAAAAATAACAGAGGGGAGAAGAAGGCCGGATTTGGGGGATGCGAGAGGAAAGAGATGATAGAGAGCGAAGAGATGATATTTATGGTGTCCCTAACCCTTGCTAAAAGTTGCTACAGTTGTTTCGTGCGTGATTATGTGTGTACAAAACACTTTGAAATTGCAAACGAGTTGTTTGTGATGGCCAGGATGTGACGCCCTCGTTTCAATCGTACACTAATCATACACGCAAATGTGTACGATCAAGATCAAGGACTCACGGGAAGATATCACAACACAACTCTAGACACAAATTAAAATAATACAAGCTTTCTATTACAAGCCAGGGGCCTCGAGGGCTCGAATACATCAGCTTGAATACAAGCGAGTCAACGGAAGCAAAAATATCTGAGTACAGACATAAGTTAGACAAGTTTGCCTTAAGAAGGCTAGCACATAAGCAACAACGACCGAAAAGGCAAGGCCTCCTGCCTGGGAGCCTCCTAACTACTGCTAGTCGTCGGCGGTCTCCAAATAGTAGTAGGCATCGACGGTGGCATCTGGCTCCTGGGCTCCGATATCTGGTTGCACCAACCGGAAAGAAGAAGAAAGGGGGGAAAGGGGGGCAAAGCAACCATGAGTACTCATCCAAAGTACTCGCAAGCAAGGATCTACACTACATATGCAACATTATCAAAGAAAGGCTGTATATGTGGACTGGGCTGCAGAATTCCAGAATAGAGAGAAGGCTGTATATGTGGACTGGGCAACAGGAGGGAGTAGAGTAGCATAAAGTAAAGTAGTAGTAGTGTTATCAACCTCGGCCAGATATCCTTTCTCGACTCCCTGCGAGAAAGCAATCCCAGAGCCATACTATCCATTTCTCATCACAATCCAATTCTCATCACAATCCAATTCTCATCACAAGTATCCAGTTCTAGTTGTATCGACCGGGATACAACTCCAAGTGTCTGTTACCGTAGGACAGGCTATCGATAGATGTTTTCTTCCCTGCAGGGGTGCTCCAACTTACCCACCACGCTCGATTAACTCCGGTCAGACACACTTTCCTCGGTCATGCCCGGCCTCGGCCAAACAATACGCCGTAACCCGACCTAGGCTTAATAGAGAGGTCAGCACGCCGGACTAAACCTATGCCCCCAGGGGTCATGGGCCATCGCCCCGGGAACTCCTGCATGTTGCGAGGGCGGCCGGTGAGCAGACCTAGCTACCTCCTTAAAAAGGCAGGTGCTTACCAGTCCAACCCGGCGCGAGCCGCTCAGTCGCTGACGTCTATTAAGCTTCGGCTGATGCATACGACGCAGAACGCCCATACTATGCCCACGTGATGGTTGGTGCTATCAGGCCAGAGGCCCCTCGGATCAAATATCCAAATCATAGTGGATTAGGAGCACGCGGTAACAAGCAGAGACTCACGAAAGATGTGACCCCGTTGCCCCATCTCGAGGACTTGCGGCAAGGGCTAAGAATGCCCGGCCACGCCTCGTGAGTATCTCGCGGGCACCTTCCAGGTCAACCCGACTCCACATCACCCGCAATTAAGCTCGCGCGGGTACCCCTCGGGGCCGACCCGCCTTTCCAAGTAACAACTGTAAAGTCCAAGTATCCGTGTGTCCAAACATCAGGGGGAAAACCCGAGGAATCACCCCCGGTGAATTCCACTCGATGTAATCATCAAGGTGAACATAAGAGGAACCACCCCCGAGGTTCACACTCGAGGGGTTGCACGACAGAGTCGTATCGAAGTGGTTAAGGAGGAAATCACCCTCGATGACCACGACCGAATAGCTACACTACAGAGATCTCATCAGGAGTGATGTATAGGTTCCACCCTCAGCACTCGATGATAACTCTACAGAGTCAAGTAACAAAAGGGGAAAGTGATGAGCAGTGTCGGGGCCTGGTCTTCGATCCCGTTGATCGGGTCTTCGATGATGAAGCAGGGGCAACAAGGACACGGTGGGGTCACTGATGGATCACTAACCTACCTATACTAAGCAGTTTAGGATAAGCAGGTAAGGTACAATGAGCAGGTTACAAAAGCAGGCTATGCATCCGAATAGGAGCAAACAATAATAGTTGCAAAATCTAATGCAAGCATGAGAGAATGGAATGGCCGATATCGGGATCATCAAAGGGGGGCTTGCCTGGTTGCTCTGGCAAGGAGGGGTCGTCGTCGACGTAGTCGATCACAAGGGCAGCATCAGTCTCGGGGCCTACCGGTGGGAAGAGGGGGAAGAAACAGTAAATATAAAGCAAACATAGCACCACAAAGAATAACATGGAAATAAGATGTGCCGGGTGTGACCTAACGTATGTCTACACGATAAAGGTGAAGGGGGAATTCAACCAGGAATGTTTTCCCGGTTCCGGACCTGTGTCAGACACATGACCGGAGGGGGAATGTTCCATGTTCAGATAGTTAGAGTCATTTGACTGGTAAACGGACCGCGTATCCGGATTCGTTGGATTTTTCTGAGCAACTTTCATGTATAAAGTTTTTCGATCCGAGCTACGGTTTAATTTCTATTAAATTTTGAAGTTTAAAACAATTCCTGAAATTTTTACTAAATCTAAAATGGGGTTATTGCACCAGCATGACGTCATCATGACGTCAGCGGTTAACATTGACCATTGACTGGTTAAACAGGGCAGTGGGGCCCGTCTGTCATTGACCTAACTAATTAACAGATTTAAATTAACTAAACTAGTTCATTAGGCTAACTAAGCAAGGTTAATTAAGTTAGTTAAATAACTATTTAATTAATTAACTAACTAACTATTTATTTTGAATTCATTTTTTATCTGTTTTTTACACAGGGGCGTGGGGCCCCTTGGTCAGTGGCCGAGGCCTTAGTGGGGCGGGCGTGGCCACGCGGTTGCCGGGCATGGGAGCCGCTCGTTAGGCGCCCTT
Source organism: Aegilops longissima (assembly GCA_021605205.1). NCBI lineage: Eukaryota > Viridiplantae > Streptophyta > Magnoliopsida > Poales > Poaceae > Aegilops > Aegilops longissima. The sequence continues at coordinate 255,408,519 of CM038680.1, forward strand.
GAGCCACCAGGGAGAGGGCGACGGGTGCCAGCGCCAGCGGGTGTGGGCAGTCTGGGGAGGCGGTCTTGAGGTAGCTAGACAGTGACAGACGAGCGCAGCAGGCGCAGCGCGCGCGCGAGGCGGCGAGGCGCGATGGGCGCGGCGACGGGTTGAAGTGCAACAACAAAGTAGCGGTGGTGGCGAGGACGCGGGGAGGAGGGCGCGTGGGCGCGCAGCGTGGGCTTGGCCGCCGTTACGCGACGAAGTCGACAGAGCGCGCGGCGAAGGGTCTTTGCGCGGGCGGGCGGAACGCAGGGGGAAGCACGCGAAGCGCGGCGGTGCATAGGTAGGGCGAGCGAGGTCGTGCGCGTGGTAACGGCGAGGCGAAGCAGGCATCGCAGGGCAGCGGGCACCGCGGGCAGCCGGCGGGCGCGGCGGGCCACCGGATCTGCGGCGGTGCCGGGGGAACGGGCGGCGCAGAATGCAGTTCTCGTTGGGGATGACACTATGGGGCAAGGCAGGACGTGGGGGGGGGGGGCGCGTTCGATCGAGGGTGACGAGGCGCATCGATCCGTGGCGGTGTCCGGGCCGGACCAGGGCTGTAGCAACGATGGCGACTAGAAAAGACGGCGGCCGAAGTCGACTTTGTCGATGAGGCGAGTTAGAGGGAGCGCGGGCACACTCGGAAAGGGAGCAGGGGCGCGAGCTCACTGGGGAGGCGTACGGTGGCCCGGTGGCAGCTTAGTAGCAGCAGGGTGGTGGCCGGAGTCTATCCGGCGTTGTAGAGCACCCCGGCTCCAACTTGTGGCACCAGGCGGTGTGCAGATGACGGAGAGGCCCTATGGCACGGCGGCGAGGCAAGGACCAGCCGGTGGCCGCGGTGCGGCGTGGTCCTCGGCGACAACCGCGCCGGACGGAGGCGGAGAGAGCGAGGGGGGAGTGGGTGAGATCTGGGGGGAGAAGGAAATATCTCCGCGGGGAAAAGGGGGGCTGACGAGGCGGGGGAGGTGTTGCGGCCTTGTCCTCTCAGCGAGGCCGACAAGGTGGTCGGGGTCGACCTCACCCATGTAGCGACCGCGCCACGGGAACAGAGGGAGAAGGACACCAGTGGGGCGGTAGGTGGGCTGGCTAACTAGGCCGGCCAGTTGGCTAGCTGGGCCAATTGACCCGGGGGGAGGGGGTCTGGCCTTTTGCCCTTTTTATGTATTCTGCTTCCTCTTAAAAGGCATTGTTTGTATTTATTTAGGCTGTCAAAAGATTTTGCAAAATATGAAACTTGGCTCATAAATAGGTATTGCAATTTTTGACACTGCCATAAAAAGTTTGAGGACATTTTTGAAAGTTTAGAATCGTGTTTGAATTTAAATGGTCCATTAAGATGTTGTTGGACCACTACATTAAACCCCAGGGGGATTTTGGAAATCCAAAAGAGGTTGTTTTCATCACGACAAATACTTGGAGATTATTTGCCACACTTTGAACATTTAGTTTTCATGTTTGGCAAATTTGAATTTTTGACTTTAATTTAAATTTGAATTGGAACTGATTTGAAACAACGTGGGATTGAGCAACAGTACAAATGATGACATGGCACAATTAACAGGGGATTACTGTAGCCTGACACTGGGGGTGTTACATAGGAGCATCGCACACGATGCGTGGTGTGATACGTCTCCAACGTATCTATAATTTTTGATTGTTCCAAGCTATTATATTATCATTCTTGGATGTTTTACAACCATTTTAAATCATTTTTGTTACTAAACTATTGACATAGTGCCAGTTGTTGTTTTCTGCATGTTTTTTACATCGCAGGAAATCAATACCAAATGGAGTCCACATGCAACGAAACTTTTTGTGGATTTTTTTGGACCAGAAGACATCCAGTGGGCCAAAGAAGTACTAAAGAGGGAGCCCGAGGTGAGCACAAGACACCAAGGCTCGCCTGGCGGCCCAGGCGTGCCCTGGTGGGTTGTGCCCACCTCGGTGGCCTCCTGCACCGCCTCTTTGCTCTATAAATACGGCAATATTCTAGAAACCCTAGGGGAGTCGACGAATATCAATTCCAGCCGCCGCAAGTTCCAGAACCACCATATCCAATATAGACACCATCACGGAGGGGTTCATCATGTCCATTGGCGCCTCTCCGATGATGCGTGAGTAGTTCTTTGTAGACCTACGGGTCCGTAGTTAGTAGTTAGATAGCTTCCTCTCTCTCTTTTCATTCTCAATACAATGGTGTCTTGGAGATCCATATGATGTAATTCTTTTTGCGTGTGTTTGTAGGGATCCGATGAACTTTGAGTTTATGATCAGACCTATCATTTTATCCATGAAAGTAATTTGAGCATTCTTTGATCTCTTATATGCATGATTGCTTATAGCCTCGTATTTCTTCTCCGATAGTTCGGTTTTGTTTGGACAACTTGATCTATTTATATTGCAATGGGAAGAGGTGCTTTGTGATTGGTTCGATCTTACGGCGCTTGATCCTAGTGACAGAAGGGGAACCGACACGTATGTACCGTTGCTATTAAGGATAACAAGATGTGGTCTATTTCTACATAAATAGATCTTGTCTACATCATGTCATCGTTCTTATTGCATTACTCCGTTTTTTCATGAACTTAATACACTAGATGCATGTTGGATAGCGGTTGATGTGTGGAGTAATAGTAGTAGATGCATGCAAGAGTCGGTCTACTAATCTTGGACGTGATGCCTATATAATGATCATTGCCTGGATATCGTCATGATTATTTGAAGTTTTATCAATTTCCCAACAGTAATTCGTTTACCCACTATTTGCTATTTTTCTCGAGAGAATCCACTAGCGAAATCTACGGCCCCCGGGTCTCTTCTTTATTATATTTGCCTTTTCTATCTATTTTTATTTGCTTTTATTTTCAGATCTATATTTCCAAAAACCCAAAAATACCTTGCTGCAATTTATTCTTATTTATTTTATCTCGCATTCCCGCGAGATCTATTTATCCAATCTATCATATTTTTATCCCGTCTACTTGCCAATTTCTGGCGTCGTTACCCAAAAGGGATTGTCAACCCCTTTAACACGTGTAACATTCCAAAATTCTAAATTCTGGAATGTAATATTAAATAAATAGTTTCGATTGATTGTTTGATTGTGGTGTGGTTGCTTGTGTGAAATTGTGTGAAATTTGAATTTTTTTGAAAGTTCAATGAGAGGGAATAAAAGGACTTTCCCAATACTTTCACCTTGCATTTATGGTCTCCATGAATTCAAATTCATTTCATCACAAAACCCTGGAGTGAAGATGATATGATTTCTTCCATTTAAATAAATGAAAAGGGTTTATAAAAGATTTGAATTCCATTTGGAACTATTTCAAATTCGGAAACTTTATGCAACTCAATGATTTCATGAGAGAAGATAAAAAGACTTCTTCAAATGCTAAGAAAGAGAGTTGGAAGTTTCAAAGAATCAAATTGAAAGTCCTTTTATAGTTAGTTTGAAACCCACTTTCAATTTGGAGTTATTTGGTTTATTCAAATTATTCTTCTCCAAAAATAAAATATATGGAAAATAGGGTAAAATGATTCCCTATAGTAGAAAAGTGGAGAAAATGAGTTTGAAATCATTTTTGTATTTCAAAATATTTTTATTTGATTTTTAAATGAACCAGTAGTAGTGTTTGCTTTATTGAAATTTCTATGGAATTTATTTCCCGCTAAAAAATGTTCATGTTTTAGAATTTTTTTTGAAAATTTTGATACATATTATGTCTATATATCATTTTCTTTTGATTTTGTTGGTTGGTTTTATTTTGTTACCAGTTAAAAAAGAGAACCTCTCCGCCGAACTGGGCCGCCCATCTAACCGGGCCAGGCCAAGCCCATCCAAGCGCCGCGTCGCCCCGACCGGGCGTCGGTCTCCGCCGTCCACACGCTGCCGCCGTGGCCGAGCCGGCCACCTCTCCGTAGCCGCCCCGGACTCCACCTTCGTCGCCCCTCGCCTAAGTCACGCCACCGCCTCCCCTATTTATAAGTCGAAGCCCCGACCCCATTTTCCCCTCAAACTGCAGTCGCCGACGCCCCGCACACCCTCGCTGGAGTTGCAAACTCCAACGAGATCCGCTGTCATCGCCCGCAACGTTCCAATGCCGCAACAGAGCACCGCCACCGCCACCTCCTTCGCCTCATTGAGCCGCGCCTCCCCGTGGTTTCACCCGAGCTAGAGGACCACTGGAGAGCCCACCCCGACGACCCCGATGCCGCTGCCGTCTCCTTCTCCGGCGACGTCAACGCCCACCACTGCGGTAAGTCGCCGCTGCTCCTCGTCCGTCCGATCTAGGTTAGATGGACAGGATTAGATTAGATTCGTTTTTTAGTTTGAACCGGAACGCATTAGTTAGTGAACGTTCTCTGTTTAGCCCCCGCAACAAACGGTTTTCGGCCAGTAGTATTCTGACACGTGGCCAGGGACCTAGATGTAGTTTTTTTTCTTCAGATTAGCCCCTGGTTTTCATAGGATCTCAACTTTTTACTCGTTTGTCCAAATTTTATGGAACCAACGCCCAATTCTTTGTTATGATCTCATCTATCCAGAGAACTTACGAAATCTACTTTTTTGAAATTTTAAAATTTCAATTAGATCAGTTTTGAATTCACACTTGTTTTGGCTATAACTTGAGTTTTATAACTCCGATTTAATTGATTCTTTTTGCAAATCAAAGCTCTTGACTTGTACTTTTTGTTAAGGTCAAAATCACATAGTTTTTCTACTATTAAAAATATTTTTCTGTCTAGAAGCTTTATTTGATGGCTTTTGAAGTTTTTCGAAGTGTTTTCTTCGTTCTTTTGGATCTTTGAGTGATTGCTTATGTGTGGTTATAATTGCTTGATTATGATAGATTGATCGGAGTGTGACGAGTACAACTACTAGAATTATGAGTGCAACAAATCTTCATCAACAGTACAAGGCAAGTACACACTTTGATCATATTTTCCTATATCCAGTTTTTATTGCATTACTTATACCCTCAAAGATTGCATGAGTAGGGTTGGGAAGACGTGGTTAGTGCTATGTAGTTGTTGAGGTAGGAACCTAATACCCTTGATCACCCCGGGAATATACATTATGCTCATACTTCTTAGCCATGCTCGTAGACAGGGATTGGTATGTGAGAATCATGCAAGTTGTGAGAGATAATAACTAAGGGAAGCTTAAGGTGGCAACGTTAACACACATCTAGGTTTAATGGTTGGGGCACCCTGGGGAAACCAGTGGCTTGCCCGGGCACCTGGGGAATCCAGTGTTGTCCTTGGAGATCCCGGGGGACCAGTGTGATCATCCTATGGAATGCCACCCAAGCTCAAAGGGATCATAAGATTATTCATGCTGGAAACTTCCGTGTGCAGCCATAAGCCATTATGGGCTCTGGCATAGTTGAGTAAGTTGTGGGAAAACTTTCCATGATAGGCTAGCAGATGTAGGTAATTGTAGGTGTACCGGCCTATCTATCGGTTAAGGGGACCTCCTCAGAAAGACTGTGTCTCGATCATCCGGTTCTCAAACAGCAGGCAGTGTGAGAAATTCAACGGAGGAGATCGTGTCTTGTGGGGAAAAGTGCGCAAACCTCTGCAGAGTGTATAAACAAATTATGATTTGCCGTGTCCCCGATTATGGACATTTTGAGTATTTGGTATTTGAATTATCGGTTGATCTCATCACATTACTTAATGAATTTGTTGGGTTACTATTATTATTACTTGGTAATTTTTGGGATTGAGTTGCGAAAACCTTCTCAATAATGGCATAAACTTGGTAGTAAATAAAATCTATTCCTTTGTTATAGGAAAAAATTAGCTTTATGCAAAATGTTAAACCTAGAGCCTCCATCGGCCAAATATGCATGTGGTGGTAGCTATTATTCATCATTGCTCTATAGTGTGATCTTGCCAGCATATTCCATGTGCTGACCTACACGGCTGCACCATCTCATGTTGCAGGAATTCTGCGACGAGTAAGTGATACGTTAGAGTTACGATGTCTACACTCAACTTTGTCGTTGGTGTTGTTGGGACTCCACAATATTGATGTTACTTCCGCTATGGATTGAGGTAACAGTATTTACGTTACTTTTTACATGTGATTGAACTCTGTTATAAATCCTCGAGTACTGTGTGTGTCAGCATACCGATCCAGGGATGACACTTAAGCACAGAGACTTGATCCATTTGGGTCGGGTCGCTACAACGTCGGGTCGCGAGTATTTGTTATTTGTGTGCAGGTGTCGTTCACGTAGTGTTGCGTGGTTCTCCTACTGTTTCGATAACCTTGGTCTCATCACTGATGGAAATACCTACCGTTGCTGTGCTGCATCATCCCTTCCTCTTTGGGGAAATACCTACGTAGTTCTAGCAGATTTCAAAAGGAATTTCAGGCGCCGTTACCAGGCTCCTAATCACAAATCTCATCTCCTTCCAATTTACATTATTTGCCATTTGCCTCTTGTTCTCCTCTCCCCCACTTCACAAAATTTTTTCATTTTATTCGCCCTCTTTTTTGTTCATCGTTTTTCTCGTCAGATCTGTTTTTGCGTGTATTCTTGTTTGCGTAGTCATGATGCCTCAAAGAAAATATTATGATGTTCGTTACCCCAATATTTGGTTTGAAATTGAGAAAAGTACTAAGGAATATATGACTACACAATTTGAGCATGATAAGTATTTTACCGAAGAACTTAAGGAGCACTCCATTGTGCTAGATGCTATAACAAAACAACTTGATGATATTAGTAGAGAAGTTTGCAATCTTCAATCTAAGTATGCTTTTGACAAAATTTGCTAGGTAAAATAACCCATGCACAAGCTACCCTAGTAAACCAAATGGCCGCTAAACTAATCTTGCTAGAAGATAAAAATGATAAAGATCTTAAAATGATTGGTGCTTCTTCTATTGATTCCTTGTTTAGTAAAATTAAGATTGATGAAGAAGGGACTGAATAAGAGTCAACTTTAGCTAGAAGGCACCCCGATAAGTCGGAGGGTGAAAATCATGTTGAGAAAATTGATAAAAGTGGGTTTGAAGAGGTCAAAACTTTAACTAGTGATGTGCCCACTCTTTTGGATTACAAAGACTTTTATTATGATAGTTTCTCTTTGATTGATTGTATTTCTTTGTTGCAATCCATGATAAATTCACCCCATGCTTATGAACAAAATAAAGCTTTCACTAAACATATTGTTGATGCTATGATGAAAGCTTTAGAAGAAAAGTTGGAATTAGAAGTTTCAATTCCTAGAAAATTATATGATGAGTGGGAACCTACTATCAAAGTCAAGATTAAAAATTATTAGTGTTTTTTCTTTAGGTGACTTGGGTTCTAGTGTTTCTACAATTCCGAAATCTTTATGTGATGTGCTTGGTCTTACCGATATTGAAGAATGTTATTTAAATTTGCACTTGGCGGATTCTACTATGAAAAAGCCTATGGGAAGAATTAATGATGTTCTTATTATTGCAAATAGGAATTATGTGCCCATAGATTTTATTGTTCTTTATATTGATTGTAATCCGTCTTTTCCAGTTATTCTTGGTAGACCGTTTTTACGCACTATTGGTGTCGTGATTGATATGAAAGAAGGCAGTATTAAATTCCAATTTCCACTAAGGAAGGGTACGTAACACTTCCCTAGAACAAGAACTAGGCCACCATATGAATCAATCATGAGAGCATCTTATGGATCTAGAAACAAAGATGACAGTACTTAGGTCCTTGCTTTATGCCTAGCTAGGGTCGTAAAACGATAACGCTTCTTGGGAGGCAACCCAATGAATAAAATATATTTTTCTCTTTTGCTTCTGTTCTTGATTGTTTGCACAATTATGCTACTATTATGATTGTGTTTTTTGTGTTTTAATTAGTGTTTGTGCCAACCAAAGCCTTTAGGATCTTCTTGGGTGATAGTTGTTTTGATCTTGTAGAAAACAGAAACTTTTGCGTCCAGAGATACAATTTTTTAAAATCACAAAAGCGACGAAACATTCTGAATTTTTTACAGTAGATTGATATACAAATTTCTCAGTTGTCCTAATTTTTCAGAATTTTGGGAGTCACAGAGGCATTCGAAATATCCAGATTGCTATAGACTGTTCTGTTTTTGAAATATTTTGTTTTCTTTGCGTTGTGTGCTTGTTTTGATGATTCTATGGTTTTCTTTAAAGAGTTTTTGCCATAGGAAAGTTGGAATACAATAGATATAATGCAAGAATAAAATATGAATGGGTTTGCAACAGTACTTATAGTAGTGATTTGCTTTTGTAGCGACCCGACCTCAGACGGTCAAGCCTCTGTGTTTCTATGCCATCCCTGGATCAGTATGCTGGCACACACAGTACATCAATGTATATATCAAAGTGCAATCACATGCATAAATAACGTAAAACTGATATATACCTCATAATACTCAGCGGAAACAATCAAACGGGTGTGGAGTCCCATCAACGCCATCGGCAGGTTGAGTGTAGACCGTAACCCTGTATCGTAACTCTTACTCGTCGAGGAAGTATCTGCAACATGATACGTTGCAGCCGTGTAGGTCAGTACATTGAATGTACCGGCAAGATCACAATATGAGAAAACAGATGATAAAACTATACTATATGCAGTAGGGCTTTGTGGCTCAGATCTGAGTTTTATTTGCGTAAAAGCTGGTTTTATTTTCCCTACATCAAAGGAATAAATGAAGTCTGCTCTATAGAGTTCTCTATCATGACATGGTTCCGCCAACCGATGTCTCATAGCCCAAAATCATCATAAGTTGCCCACAATTAAGTTATCAATCCGGTGTTGAGAGTTCGAGATAGATCCAAGTCCGAGGCTCAAATTGTCCGTAACGGGGACACGGCTAATCGATTAGGTTATAACCCTCTGCAGAGGTTTGTATACTTTACCCGCAAGATTCGATCCCTCTTTTACGTTCTCGCACTTCAGTGTTTGAGAACAAGATGACCAAACATGGTCTTCCAAAGAGTTCCTCGACCACCGTCCGTACCCATCCAATCCTAACGTAGTTCTACATCTGCTAGCACCGTCCCAGCCAGAGTCACAACTAAGGTCAACCAAGCGAGCCCATAATGACTTGGGGTTGCACAGTAAGCTTCCGGCGTGAAGTATTCTTCCGTCTCTTTGAGTCAGGTGAAGCTTTCCATAAGATGTCATGGCGCTTCTCCATGCATCCCGGCCAACCACTGGTTTCTCCAGGTGCCCACAACCGTCCTTCACCCAGTAGTGTGTATTGAATTCTTGTCTTGAGTCTTGAAGTGTTGAGGTCTTGAAGATGCAGTCCTTGCAGATTCCATCATGGAGTTATCGTCATTGACGAGAGTCCTCCTTCTTCACACCACTCTCGAACACTCATACCAAACCCGTCTACTACAGCGTAGCATTAGAATAAAATAACGTCTCGGGCTTGGTAAAAGGGTGATGGGTTCCTACCTCATGCATACTACTCAACTACAAAATTTCAATAACACTACTGAGGGGTGATTGCAAAGGTGCCACTAAATGCAATAAAACATAGGTAAGAAAGCATGGTCAAAGTGAACTTGCCTTGTTGACGATCTTGAAAACTAGGGTTTCAGAGTAGCAATCTTCGCACTCGGAAATTCTACCGAGGCAAACAATAACTATAATAAGCACATAGCATAACATCACTTAACACAATAACATAACAATAGCAACATAACACATCAAAACAACCAAATCAAAACCCAAATGGGAAAACTCAAAGAAAATCAACTCAATTTTCCTACTTCAAACAACAACTAGAACTAGTTTTATATAATAAAAATTTTCTAACATGACCTAATCATTGTTTTAAGTTAACTAAACAGAAAATATTTCATTAAGCAACTAGGAGCAAAAAGAATTAAATAAAAATCTATTATGAAACTCCCGGAATAAGCAAAACAAGCTTTAATTCAAATCTGATCTAACTCAATTTTTGTAAATCCAAACATAGACAAATTATATATTTTTGGAAACTACAAGAAAATTATGATCTAACGCAAAAGGAATCAGCATCATTGGACTTCTAGATCAAAAGTTATAAGCTAAACAAGAACAGAACTAAATCTGTTACGGGAATAAATCTGAAAACGAAAACGGAGTTACCTGTCGTGGGGCAGAGATGGCAGGAAGGAGACGGCGATGTGGAGGCTGCTCGGCGAGGGGCGAGGTCGCCAAGCAGGGTGGGGTGGCGGAGGAGGGGTCGGCGCTTGGGGAGGTGGCGCTGGGCGATGGGGAGGTTCCAGGAGAGCTCTTGGTGAGCGTTTAGGCAGGAAAAGGAGGACGGTGGCGAGAAGGCTACGGGCAGGAGAGGCGTGGTGATGGAAAAAATGGAACGAGGAGAGGAGGGGTTTTATAGGCGGTCTCGGGAGGCGCTGGGATGGAAAGACGAGGAGATCGGGAAGGTGGAGATTCTGTCTCCATGGATATGGAAAGCTTGTGTAACGTGAGAGGAAACAGAGGAAGGAGATGATCTCTTGTTGGGCTAGAATAGGAAAGTGCTTAATGGGCCAGGTTTTTTCCTAATAAAACGATTCCATTCCTATTTTAAAATTAGGAAACTAAAACAATAAAAGGGAAATCAAATCAATTCGAATAAAGAGTTTTATATACTAAAATTATCAGAAAAATAAAATGTAGATGATGAGCATTATTCCACGGCCAAAATAAAAACCTAAAAAATGTTTTCAGAAAATCCCTAAGGGCTTTATTTCTTTTGCAAATAATTTTTAAATAAAAACTTTGGTTTTCTTGGCTCAAATATTTTCAAAAATGCCCTGATTTTGGAGGGTCATTTTCCTCCGCTCTTTCTTGCTTGCAAGAATTTATTTTTCGGGGTATTTCTCGGGGAAGAAAAATAGAAGCAAGTGCAAATATTTGAAAGAATTAAATTGCAAAACTCCGTTCAAATTCTTTATAGTTGAAGAAGTCATGTCATCTTCTCTCATTGATTTTAATAGGATGAATTTGAATTTACGGAGAAGGGAAAGTCATTTTATTCCCTCTCATTCAAAAGTTTTTGAAAATGTTCAAATTTCACTCAAGTTTAATTCACTCAAGCAAACAAACAAACAATTCAATTAATTATATTAACATTCCAAAATTTGGGATGTTACAAACCTACTACACTTAAAATGAATCTAGTCCTCGAGATTCAAGAGGCTAGCAAGAAAAGGTTAGGGGTTGGGGTCTTCTAGCAAATGTCTTGGTCGAAAAGGTCGGGGTGCTACCACACTTAAAAACAAGGTCATGGTTCCAATAAACTCAGATATTTCCTCTGGAGGGCTGACAATGTATGTCTCTTCACATATCTTACAATAGCTCCTCTGTCAGAAGCATAGAGTTTTCCTCAGAATCTTGGGTCGGTTCGTCAAAGTTGAAGTTCGTCCGGATTGGATCTTCTTAGTCGATGTGCTCGTGTCCATTCTAAACAACTTTCGTAATACTCATGGTGGTCTACAATTTATGGTTTCTCCTGCAGAAAACGGGTCTGGGTTGAACCTCACCGTATAACCTACGTTTGGCAACGGTTGCCTGTAATGGGGTTCCATCGTCCTACCATTTTATGGTTTTATGGCTTATCGCGTCGACACTCTTCTAAGTTTTTCAAGGCTCTCGATTTTCCATCAACATATGATAGTTCATGATAGAAGTCTCCGTATGGGGCCAATCCATCCGCACTTGAACCATTACCACATACGTAAATATCGAATCACGTATTCTAACACTTGGGCATTCTCACCAAAGATTACAGAAATTTCTCTTGTTCTCGAACCGAGTTCGTATAAATCCATGGTTTCGCATGCCAAACAAAACATCTATCGTTACTTCACCACTCTCGTGGTTTTTATGTAACCTCCTACGAAACGTAGGCTGATTGGATCACGATTCTTCCAAATTCATTCCTTTATCAAGGTTACAACGGTTCCTTCTCAAAATCCTGGGCACGTGGGTTATGGCCCACTTCAACACTAGTGCAGCTTTAACTCATCCTTGGAGTAACTCTCTTGTTACACCTCCTTTAAATCCATAGTAGTACTGCTTCTTCATACCATCATATCAAAAGCAAAATTCCAACTTATTTTGTCCAGCTTCCTTCTATGGACCGTCATGGATAACACATTTCTTTCTTCATTGATCCTGTGGCTTTATAGAGTACTATGACCAAAAGAAGTGCACAAGTTTATCCATAAAATCTCATTAATCTCATATCAATCTTTCATTACATCCTTAATCATTTTTCGTGAATCCAAATTCCAAAAAGTACTTGTTACAAATGCTGCCACCCACATGATTTGGTATGGTCAGACATTACTTCCACTTTATTTATTTATCCTCCTCGAGGATTCTTCAATCCCACTGGAATTGTGCGACATGAGCCTTGAAATCTTCAATCTTCTGTTTCATCATGGTGGTCTTGAGCTTCACCTTCATCATCTCTGCATGCACTTCGCTTAGGTATTCCTGAGTATAACGGAGTCTTGCTTCAAGTATTTCTCCGATCCGCGATGGCTTCCATGGCTGCTTCACGAACAGCGTCGAAGAAAGTTGCTTGTGGCACACGTGAGATGAAAAGTAATGCCCCATCCTCTTTGGGCAAACTCCTTTCAAGCGGTGGAGGTGTACCTCCACATACCAAAGTTCCACTCCTTTTGCATGAAGGGTAGCCTTTGTAGACTGCATCTCCTTCAAGGTGAATATGCTTCATCATGTCCTTCAGGATCTTCGGGTAGTCATGATCACTTGTCAGGGTCATGATGGTTTCCGGACCTTTAAGGAAAGACTCGTAAAGGGTTGTCATCTACATGTGTAGGATATGAGGGGTGCTCAGAACAAAGAATGTATCTCCATGGGGAAATTGCAATTGTCTCCAGAAAGGTTTAGTGTTTAGTTGTCCATGGGTTCAAGATTTTGGGGTCTGGTTGAGATAGAAAGAGGAAGCAATTACCCACTCATCAACAAAATTATCGTTTGTAATGGGCCGTTCTTCTAGGGTTTCGTTTCTAAGTCCTCATTTCTTCAGGTCTTCAATGCTCGGGAGTTTCCAATTCCTGATGCTGTTCCCATATGAAGGCCTGCTACCATTCTTCCGTAACTTACGTCTCTCATGGTTGAAATAAATACAAACCTACGAATATCGCATCTATCCAACCATTCAATAAACACACAAAAATAATGGCAACCAAGCATTCATTTATTCAATCAATACTACAGTATCGCCACCCACATAATTTGGCATGGTCAGATACTTAAATCGAGGTGGCATTCATCTTTATTTCTCTCATGGTGGAATACTACTAATTTACTGGGTTTTCTGTGTGGACTTGATCTCTTCCAGTTCTTCTGCTAGATTTTCCCTGTCGACTCGGAGTTTCTTGTGACGACCACAGTATGTCCCGGTTGTTCCTTGAGCTTACGGATTTCAACGTCCTTTGCATGAGACATGGTCCTGCTGTTCTTGATTCTGGCGCATTCTCGAGATCTCGAGGTTCTCCTCCTCCACTGTTTACCTTGGTCTACGAGTCTTGACCTCTTCTCGTAGTGCTTCATTGTCAAACAGGACTTCCGGAGGTCCATCTCAAGATTCTTGACGATTGTTCCAGATCCCGATTGTACACTAAAAGTGGGAAAACTTCATCTTCATGCTTCCGTCAAGGCAATAGTTGCTCCATCAAACTTCTGCCATCCCATCCTTCCAAAGAAGTGTGGGTTTAGTGCTGCACGATGACGATAGCATAAACGTGCAATAGCATCATGGACGGCGAGTGTTGATGCCCATATCACATCACCATTTATAGTTCAAGATGATGTCTGCAGTCTTGGGGGCTTCTTCGACCAAAAACTTGGGTCTTGACTCCCACGATCTGGGCGTCCTCTTAGTTGCCTTGATCTCGGTATTGGTAACTTCAGCAGCTGACTAGCTCCACAAGGAAGGGCCTCCAAGAACCTTCTCGTAGTGTTCTCTTTTGTTCGTAATGTAGCTCTCCATCAATAGTTTGAAATAAGGAAGGTTCAAGAAAAGGAATCAGGTGTTACGAGAGTAGTACAAAAGAAAGGTCATTCCTATTGGGGTCTTCTTATTACTAATTCATTTTCTAGGGTCACGTTTCTACAGCCAACATGTGCTCGATACCATCTCAGAGCGACCCGACCTCGAGACGGTCAAGCCTCGTGTTTCTATGCCATCCCTGATCAGTATCTTTGCACACACAGTACATCAATGTATATATCAAAGTGCAATCACATGCATAAATAACGTAAAACTGATATATACCTCATAATACTCAGCGGAAACAATCAAACGGGTGTGGAGTCCCATCAACGCCATCGGCAGGTTGAGTGTAGACCGTAACCACAGATCGTAACTCTTACTTGTCGAGGAAGTATCTCGCAACATGATACGTTGCAGCCGTGTAGGTCAGACATTGAATGTACCGCAAGATCACAATATGAGAAAACAGATGATAAAACTATACTATATGCGGTAGGGCTTTGTGGCTCAGATCTGAGTTTTATTTGCGTAAAAGCTGGTTTTATTTTCCCTACATCAAAGGAATAAATGAAGTCTGCTCTATAGAGTTCTCTATCATGACATGGTTCCGCCAACCGATGTCTCATAGCCCAAAATCATCATAAGTTGCCCACAATTAAGTTATCAATTCGGTGTTGAGAGTTCCAGATAGATCCAAGTCCGAGGCTCAAATTGTCCGTAATCGGGACACGGCTAATCGATTAGGTTATAACCCTCTGCAGAGGTTTGTACACTTTACCCGCAAGATTCGATCCTCTTTTACGCTCTCGCACTTCAGAGTGTTTGAGAACAAGATGACCAAACATGGTCTTCCAAAGAGTTCCTCGACCACCGTCCGGTACCCATCCAATCCTAACGTAGTTCTACATCTGCTAGCACCGCCCCAGCCAGAGTCACAACTAAGGTCAACCAAGCCGAGCCCATAATGACTTGCGGTTGCACAGTAAGCTTCCGGCGTGAAGTATTCTTCCGTCTCTTTGAGTCTGGTGAAGCTTTCCATAAGATGTCATGGCGCTTCTCCATGCATCCCGCCAACCACTGGTTTCTCCAGGTGCCCGCAACCGCCCTTCACCCAAGAGTGTGTATTGAATTCTTGTCTTGAGTCTTGAAGTCTTGAGGTCTTGAAGATGCAGTCCTTGCAGATTCCATCATGGAGTTGTCGTCATTGACGAGAGTCCTCCTTCTTCACACCACTCGAACACTCATACCAAACCCGTCTACTACAGCGTAGCATTAGAGTAAAATAACGTCCGGGCTTGGTAAAAGGGTGATGGGTTCCTACCTCATGCATACTACTCAACTACAAGAATTTCAATAACACTACTGAGGGGTGATTGCAAAGGTGCCACTAAATGCAATAAAACATAGGTAAGAAAGCATGGTCAAAGTGAACTTGCCTTGTTGACGATCTTCAAAACTAGGGTTTCAGAGTAGCAATCTTCGACTCGGAAATTCTACCGAGGCAAACAATAACTATAATAAGCACATAGCATAACATCACTTAACACAATAACATAACAATAGCAACATAACACATCAAAACAACCAAATCAAAACCCAAATGGGAAAACTCAAAGAAAATCAACTCAATTTTCCTACTTCAAACAACAACTAGAACTAGTTTTATATAATAAAACTTTTCTAACATGACCTAATCATTGTTTTAAGTTAACTAAACAGAAAATATTTCATTAAGCAACTAGGAGCAAAAAGAATTAAATAAAATCTATTATGAAACTCCCGAATAAGCAAAACAAGCTTTAATTCAAATCTGATCTAACTCAATTTTTATAAATCCAAACATAGACAAATTATATATTTTTGGAAACTACAAGAAAATTGTGATCTAACGCAAAAAGAATCAGCATCATTGGACTTCTAGATCAAAAGTTATAAGCTAAACAAGAATAGAACTAAATCTGTTACGGGAATAAATCTGAAAACGAAAACGGAGTTACCTGTACGTGGGGCAGAGATGGCAGGAAGGAGACGGCGATGTGGAGGGCTGCTCGGCGGGGGCGAGGTCGCCGGCGAGGTGGGGTGGCGGAGGAGGGGTCGGCGCTTGGGGAGGTGGCGCTGGGCGATGGGAGGTTCCAGGAGAGCTCCTGGTGAGCGTTTCTAGGCAGGAAAAGGAGGACGGTGGCGAGAAGGCTACGGGCAGGGAGGGGGCGTGGTGATGGGAAAAATGGAACGAGGAGAGGGAGGGGGTTTTATAGGCGGTCTCGGGAGGCGCTGGGATGGAAAGACGAGGGAGATCGGGAAGGTGGAGATTCCTGTCTCCATGGATATGGAAAGCTTGTGTAACGTGAGAGGAAACAGAGGAAGGAGATGATCTCTTGTTGGGCTAGAATAGGAAAGTGCTTAATGGGCCAGGTTTTTCCTAATAAAAACGATTCCATTCCTATTTTTAAAATTAGGAAACTAAAACAATAAAAAGGGAAATCAAATCAATTCGGAATAAAGAGTTTTTATATACTAAAATTATCAGAAAAATAAAATGTAGATGATGAGCATTATTCCACGGCCAAAATAAAACCTAAAAAATGTTTTTCAGAAAATCCCTAAAGGCTTTATTTCTTTTTGCAAATAATTTTTAAATAAAACTTTGGTTTTCTTGGCTCAAATATTTTCAAAATGCCCCTGATTTTGGAGGGTCATTTTCCTCCGCTCTTTCTTGCTTGCAAGAATTTATTTTTCGGGTATTTCTCGGGAAGAAAAATAGAGAAGCAAGTGCAAATATTTGAAAGAATTAAATTGCAAAACTCCGCTCAAATTCTTTATAGTTGAAGAAGTCATGTCATCTTCTCTCATTGATTTTAATAGGATGAATTTGAATTTACGGAGAAGGGAAAGTCATTTTATTCCTCTCATTCAAAAGTTTTTGAAAATGTTCAAATTTCACTCAAGTTTAATTCACTCAAGCAAACAAACAAACAATTCAATTAATTATATTAACATTCCAAAATTTGGGATGTTACAAACCTACCACACTTAAAATGAATCTCGTCCTCGAGATTCGAAGAGGCTAGCAAGAAAAGGTTAGGGGTTGGGGTCTTCTAGCAAATGTCTTGGTCAGAAAGGTCAGGGGTGCTACCACACTTAAAAACAAGGTCATGGTTCCAATAAACTCAGATATTTCCTCTGGAGGGCTGACAATGTATGTCTCTTCACATATCTTACAATAGCTCCTCTGTCAGAAGCATAGAGTTTTCCTCAGAATCTTGGGTCGGTTCGTCAAAGTTGAAGTTCGTCCGGGATGTTACAGCTTTCATATACTAACGGATCTCACGAAGGTTTTGTTGAGTTTTGTGTGATTGAAGTTTTCATGTTTTGGGTGATGTTCCGATGGATGAAGGAATAAGGAGTAAGAAGAGCCTAAGCTTGGGGATGCTGTAGCGACCTGACCCAAAATCGGTCAAATCTCTGTGTCTGTACCATCCCAAGATCATGCTGGTACCCACAGTACATCGATAAAGTAATCAAAGTTCAATCACACCTGAATATCATTAAACGATTCTCATATAGAGTCTTTATTACAAGAGAATAAATTTGGCTCAAGGCCAACTCATGAGAAATAAACTAATAACATCTGCGAAGCGTCGAAGATAAGCGAGTCCATCCGACTCAAAGGGCAATCGCTAAGCGCGGGCGTAGCCTCACTCTGATCGAATATATCTACGCAACATAATACGTTGCAGCCATGTAGGTCAGCTTTTGGAATAAGCTGGCAAGTCATGAAGAATAACAATAATAAAGTTACTAACTCTATATACATTTTGGCTGTGGAGCTCTAAGTTTCATCATTTTGCGAAAAGCAAATTTTATCCTACTACAAAGGACTTGCTTGCAAATTACTACAATTGTTGGTAGTTATTGAGATGGTTCCGCCAACCAATATCTCGCTCCCAATTATTAAGTCATAAAACCCTCAAATTAATTCATTAGTTTTAGTGTTGAGATATCCGAATACTTCCAAATTCCAGAGGCTCAAATGTCCGTGAATCGGGACACGACTAATCGATTAGATCTTTAACTCTGCAGAGGGTTGCGACTTTCCCGCAAGAATCATTCCCTCCTTTAAAGTCTTCGCACTTCATGGTGTTTGAAGACGGACGAATGAAACAGGGTCTTCCAAAGAGTTCTTCAGCTACTGCGGTACCCATCCAATCCTACCGTTCTTCTACATCTCGTAGTACCATCCAGCCAGCGTCACTACTAGGGTCAACCCAGCCAGAGCCCATAATGGCTTGCGGCTGCACAGTAAGCTTCGGTCATGGGGCATCCATCCTTCTCTTCGTGGCTGGGTGAAGCTTTCCGCAAGATGTCATGGCACTTCTCCATGCATCCCGCCACCACTGGTTCTCCAGGTGCCCGTCAACCGCCCTCCACCCAAAGAGTGATTTTCCAAGTCCATCTTGATCATTTTAGTTCATGGGGTTGTCATCATCATTGACTCTCACATCTTGCTTATGGATTTCACTCAACCCAAAACCCGCTCTGAGCATAGCAAAGTAACTACTACGCCCGGGGTCATGGTAACAAGGGATTGGTTCATCCTACCACATGATACTACTCAAGTTTAATGACTTCAAGATTTCACTACTGCATGCATGGTGGGGTGGTGACAATTACTAATGCACAAAAACATAGGTATAGAAATAACATGATCAAAACTTGCCTTGGTGATGATCCTCGTAAGCTAAAGAGTCGAGTAGCAAGCTTCAGACTCTAAACTCTACCGAGACAAACAATAACACAATAAGCACAAAGCAATAGGATCACACAACATAACAAAAGTAACATAACACAACAAAACAACCAAAACCAAATCCAAAAGGAAACTCAAAGAAACCAACTCAAAGTTTTTCCTACTACAAATAATAACTAAAAGTAGTTCTATATAATAAAAATTTTCTATCCTAACCTAATCAAGGTTTTAGGTTAACTTAACAGAAAAGAACTCACTAAGCAACTAGGAGCAAAAAGAATTAATTAAAAAGCTTTTATAAAACTCCTATTAGGCCTAATCCAATTTCTATTAGGAAAATAAAATAAAACTTTTATTAATTATAAATAAAAGTTCATCTACTAGAGTGACAGAAACTAACCTAGAATAACTAATCACAAGTTAAAAATAAATTCATTTACTAATTAAAATATTAGGAAAACAGAGCTAGTTAATTAATTAGGATTAATAGGATTCTGCTTAAAACTAATTATTTATTAATCCTAAAATACCCAAGTTAATTTCTATGGTTTGGCAATGTCAAAATAAAGTTGGGACAAAAGAATCATCCAAAAATAATTTTTCTAACTCAAGTTATAGCAGATTTACTATTCTGGCTAAAACTAAATTAAAGCAATTTTAATTAATTTTAACATAGCTAAATATATATTCTACAGAAAATACATAAAATTTGCAAACTAACAAAAAATAATCATCTAAAAATATTAAACAGAATAAAAGATATCAATTTTTCAAAACAGAAACTATTCTGCTAAAACAGAAAATCAAAATAAAAGAAAAAGGCCTAATGGGCCTATATCTTTGTACCTCGAGCGTCAAATAGTCTAAACGGGCCTAGGGTTAAACTAAACGGACCGGGCTAAATAAAAACCTAACTAAAATAATAAACCGGAAAGAACCGGCCGGTCTTTTTATAAAAA
Source organism: Aegilops longissima (assembly GCA_021605205.1). Classification (NCBI taxonomy): domain Eukaryota; kingdom Viridiplantae; phylum Streptophyta; class Magnoliopsida; order Poales; family Poaceae; genus Aegilops; species Aegilops longissima. The sequence goes on from CM038680.1 coordinate 255,428,250, forward strand.
GATACCCCTTGGGGTTCTAATCGTGGCCGTCTGCTGGAGATCGGACCGAGGGGGGATGATCCGGTGGCTTACCGGAGTCCGGCGACGGCGGGCGGCGGCGAGAGAGTCGGGGTTCCGGCGTCCGGGAGCTGGGAGTCGCCGTCTTGGTCTGGGAGGTCGGTGAGGAGTTTGGTGGGGTCGGGGTGATCGGGAGGGCTAGGGCGTCGACGGTGGCGACTTTGGCGGCGGAGGGAGCTCGGGTCTCCCAGGCGTGCTCGGGAGAGAGAGGAGAGAGGGCTCCATGAGGCTAGGGGAGGAATGGGGTGCGGAGGGGTCGGCTTTTATAGCCAGGGTCGCCTCGCCGGGGGATCGGGCGATCGGAATCCGGATCCTTCGGGATCCGCGATCTCAGCGGTCGCGGCGATCGTGGGCGAGGGAAGAAGATGGGGCGGGCCTCACTGGTCAATGAGAGGAGAGGGAGGAACGAGCGGGTGGCCGAGGCCTGGGGTTTCAAGCGAGGGCAAGTGAGGCTTGTCGGGTGGGCTGGCCAGCTTGGCAGTGGGGCAGCTGGCTGGGCAGCCTGGGTCAAGGGCTGGCTGGCTGGGCCTGGGGTGGCCTAGCTGGCGCCCGGGGTTTTTTTTTTTCTGAATTTTATTTTTTTAAATAAAACAAAACAGAAATAAAACAATATCTATAAATATTTTATATAGGGTATATATATACCAAAATGTTCAGGGGAATATTCCCTATCATTTGAACATTTTTCCAAAGGCAAAACCCAAACTTTATAAAAATCCATTTTTTTTCAAATTCAAATAAAATTCAGATTTGAATCCAAATCTTTTGGCAATGTTTTCTTCTGATATTTTTGGAGTGTCATGTTTGCTCCTCTCATACTTTTGACAAGTATTTATCGGGCTTAGTTTTTGAAATGCTTCCCACTTGCCAAAGTTTGAAATTCAAATTCAAAACTCAAAATTCTCTGAAACTTCAAATGGCATTCAAATTCAAACAGGATGCATAGGATGCTTAGCTATAATTGTAAAACATTCCAAATAGGAAATTTGGGATGTTACAAACCTACCCACCTTAAGATGAATCTCGCCCTCGAGATTCGGGTTGGCTAGCAAATAGGTGCGGTGGTCTCAAGGAGATCTTCTTGGCCCCCGTGTGGCTTCTTCCTCGGTGTGGTGACTCCACAAAGACCTTGCAAAATTTGATGACCTTGCTGCGGGTGACTCTGCTTGCAGTTTCGAGAATTCGATGGGTTTCTCCTTGTAAGTCGATCACCGCTGCTGTATGGCCTCTAGGGCACCTTTGTGTATCTCAACGGAACATCGGCCATGTCGGCATGACACTTCTTCACCGAGAAACATGGAAGACATCATGAACTCCGCACAATCCTTCCGCAATTCCAACTTGTATGCAACTTCTCCACGACGCTCGAGGATTTTGTAGGGCCAATGAATCGGGTGCTAACTTTCCTTGACACCAAACCTCTTGATTCCACGAAGTGAGACACACGAAGATATGCTCGGTCTCCCACTTCGTAAGTCACCTCCTTGCGTTCACTGTCGACATAACTCTTCTGTCTCGACTGTGCTATCTTGAGCATGTCTCGAATCAGTTTGACTTTCTCTTCGGAATCCTTGATAAGATCGGAACCGAAAAGTGATCGATCTCCAACACTATCCCACAAAGAATGGTGTTCGCACCTCCTTCCGTGATAGAGCTTCGAAGGGCCATCTTCGATTTGGATTGATAATCTGTTGTTGTATGAGAACTCTGCGTCGGCAAATTATCATCCCAGCTAGACCCATAGTCTAGCACACAAGCTCTCAACATGTCCTCCGTAATCTGGTTGACTCTCTCGGTCATCCATCTGTCTGCATGGATGAAAAGCTGTCTTGAATTCCAGCCTCGCACTCCAAAGTTTCATGCAATCGCTTCCAAAACTTTGAGGTAAACTGCATTCTCTATCGACACGATTTTCCTCGGAACTCCATGCGGACATCGATCCTGGTCATGTATATCTTGGCCAACTTAGCACTCGGTATAGGTAGTCTTCACGGAATGAAGTGAGCTACCTTGGTCAAACGATCAACCACTACCCAGATAGAATCATAACCTGAACGGGTCCTGGATAATCCTGTGATGAAATCCATTCCAAGTTTCTCCCATTTCCAATCGGGAATCGGCAAAGGTTGAAGTAACCCTGCTGGCTTCGATGTTCTGCCTTTACGCTGGCAAACATCGATATCGCTACGTGCTCGGCAATATCCTTCTTCATACCGTCCACCGAAACTTTGCTTCAAATCCGGTACATATTAGTGTTGCCGGGTGAATCGAGTACGGTGAATCATGAGCCTCCCGAGAATTAGCTTCCGAGTTCGGGATCATTGGGCACATAAATACGATCCTCGAACCATATAGTTCCGTGTTCATCCTTACGGAATCCTTTAGCTTTTCCTTCATCCATCTTTTGCTTTATCTCATCCATTTCCTTGTCCGACTTACGGCTTCACGAATCCTTTCGCCAAAGTGGACTGAACTTCCAGAGTTGCAACAAATCCTCTCGAACTATCTCCATCGGAGATCTCGAGGTCATCAACTAACTCTGGGGTAATCCTCCTGCTGTAAGAGTATTCACATAACTCTTACGGCTCAAAGCATCTGCTACAACATTAGCTTTACCGGGGTGGTAATGCAATCTCATGTCATAGTCCTTTATCAACTCTAGCCATCTCCTCTTTGAGGTTCAATTCCTTCTGCGTGAAGATATACTTCAAACTCTTGTGATCTGTAGACATCACAACGATTTCCGATGAGGAAAAGTCTCAGTGTCTTGAGTGCATGCACTATACCGCTAACTCCAAATCATGCGTGGCATAATTCATCTCATGAGGCCGTAGCTGTGCGGAGGCATAAGCTACAACCTTACCTTCCTGCATCAATACTCCTCCGAGTCCTTGACGAGAAGCGCCACAATAAACCTGGTATTCCTTGTGTATGTCCGCAAAATCAACATTTGGGCGGTGACCAACCGCTTTCTTCAATTCCTGAAAACTGGCTTCACATTCCTCGGTCCAAACATACTTGGCTTCCTTCTTCAACAGCTCAATCATGGGCTTGGCAATCTTGAGAAGTTCTCAATGAACCTCCGATAATATCCTCGCGAGTCCGAGAAAACAGCGGATCTCCTTGATCGAGGTGGGTGACCGCCAATCGGTGATGATTCAACCTTGGCGGGATCAACTACTCTTCCTTCTCCTGAAATAACATGTCCGAGGAATCCAACTTCCTTCAACCAAAATTCACATTTGCTGAACTTGGCATACAACCGATGTTCTCAAGTTTCTCGTAACTAGACGCAAATGTTCCTTATGCTCTTCCTCGCTCTTGGAGAAAATCAATATATCATCGATGAACACCACGAAAAACTTGTCCAGATATTCCATGAACACCTTGTTCATCAAATTCATGAAGTATGCAGGAGCATTAGTCAATCCAAATGACATGACGGTATACTCATATAAACCATACCTGGTAGTGAATGCTGTTTTGGGTATATCCTTTTCACGAATCTTCAATCGATGATACCTCGATCAAGATCGATCTTAGAGAATACCTTGGCTCCAACAAGCTGATCAAACAAGTCATTGATCATCGGCAGAGGGTACTTGTTCTTGATGGTTACTTCGCTCAATGCACGATAATCCACAACCATCCTCAAGCTTCCATCCTTCTTATCTACCAAAAGAACTGGGGCTCCCCAAGGTGATGAGCTTGGACGAATATATCCTTTCTCCAATAACTCATTTATTTGATCCTTGATCTCTTTCAACTCATTCGATGGCATCCGATAAGGTCTCTTGGATATTGGGGCTGTGTCGGGCAATAGCTCAATCAGAAATTCAATGTCCCTGTCCGGTGGCATTCCTGGTAATTCCTCCGGGAACACATTGGGAAAGTCTTGCACTACTGGCACTTCCTCCTGAACAACTCCCGTGAGGGAATGCACTGATTCTTCATCCGGCTGTGCTCGGCTACATACTTGATCCTCTTCGCTCCGGGTGGTGAGCGAATAGACTTCTTGAACACGACCAATGTTCCTTCAAACTTTGACAACTAATCCATGCCTAGGATTACATCCAAGGTTTGAGTTTCCAACACTATGAGGTCCACGGAAATTTGTGGTTCCCGATGTTGAGGGTTGCATGACAGCCTACACCGCCATCATTTCTCCTCCCGCGAACCGACGCCAAGGGGCTTCTAAGGGTTCTAGTGGGCAACCCGTATTTTCCACAACTACCCTTGATATGAATGAATGCGTTGCACCGTAATCAAAGAGAACCAAAACTGAACGTGAATTCAATAAAACTTACCAACCACGTTGTCCGGCTGATCATAGACATCCTCCACGCCGATGTGGTTCACCCGAGCATGAGGGAACGGATTGGGCTTCTTCACGAGCCTCCATTGCCATTTCCATTCCTCCGCTTGGCCTCCGGCAGTCGGTGGCGTAGTGCCCTGCCTTCGGCACTTGAAGCGGTGATGTGGCTCAGATCCTTGAGCTGGGGCAGAACGGTGCTGATTGCCATTACCATTGCCATTGCCATTGCCATGGCCTGACTTGTTGTCCTCGCTGCGGTTGTTCCCATTTCCTCCATGGTTATGACCTCCATGGTTATGATGGGTGTGTCCTCCCGAGTATGGTGCATAGCGGGCTTCGCTGAGCTCCCGAGTTGTGCTTCCCCGGCTGTACTTCCGCTTGCGGCTTTCTATCTGCTGCTGCTTGCCTTCAAGAATGGTGGCCTTGTCTACCAGCTCCGGTAGTTGTTGAAGGTAGCCACAATAAGCTGCATGCTCAGTTCATCATTGAGTCCCTCAAGGAACTTCTCCTGCTTTGCGCATCTGTGGCCACATCATCGGGGGCATAGCGAGCGAGCTTGCTGAATTCATCCACGTCTCGTGCCACAAGACGGTTCCCTAGCGCAAGTTGCGGAACTCACGCTTCTTCGCACTCATGGCTCCAGGTGAGACATGAGCGGTGCGGAAGGCCTGCTGGAATTGATCCCAAGTGATGGCACCAATGGGAAAAGTGGCGGTGTAATTCTCCCACCAAGAAGCTGCAGGTCCATCCAGTTGATGCGCGCAAAGCGCACCTTCTCAAAGATTAGTGCATCCAACGGTGACTAGCTCTCTTCCGACTTTGCGGAGCCAATCATCAGCCACAATCGGCTCGGTGCTACTAGAGAACACCGGCGGATTCAACCTCGTAAATCGAGTCAAGTTATCCACGATGGGTGGTGGCGGTGGCGGTGGATTGTTGGCGTTGTTGTTCGATTCGAATAAGTAGCTGCATCGGTGCATTCTGCTGTTGGAGCAGCTGGGTGAGCTCCGGCGGAAACCAAAGGTCACGCCTCGGAGGCATCCGGTGTTTTGGAGGGATGAGAAAATTAGAATAGAACAATGGTCTATGAGGAATAACACTACCCATATGAATGCACAATCATAACACACCAATCATTTATTCATTCCATTCAAACATGGTTCAACTCAATTACAAAAGCTCATGACTAATCGAAGGAAAACATCGCCTAACTGATCGATTTAAAAAGTAAAAGATAACATGGTGGTCAACTAAAAGTCTTCATCGCTGGCGCCTCCTCTTGGGGTTTCCTTCATGGTACTCCTTCAAAATCCTGATCATTGCTCACGAGGGTCCTTCATCTCCACTCGGGTAAGGTCCTCTCCCAAGTCCATCTTTTCCTCTATCGCGCAAGCTTCATCTTCAGGTCGTCGACTATCTCCATGAAGTCCGTGATTTCTTCCTCATGGCCAAGGAAGTCTGCGCGTGCCTTCTCCTCTAGTTCCAGTTCGCGGAACAAAAGCTTCCGGTGTGTCTTCGAGTTACGGCGAGTTTGAATCTCCCGTTTCCTGAGAAGACACTCCAAGTCATGGATGTACGAGAGAGTGGAATCGTCCTCAATGGTACGGATGATATCTCCATTCCTTGCCTCGCGAGAAACCATGGCGAGGTCTGGAGTGATCGAGCTCGCCCTGTCCTCTCTCGGAGATGTCCAAGTGCTCGATAGATCGCCACGCCCCTTCCGATAATCCAGTTGAACTCGGTGAACTCAAAGTTGATAGGCTCCGTGTGTCCTCCAAAGGTTCTCCACAGGATATGCACTTCAATCCAGAGGCGGGTGTCCGCCGGAAGTGCATTAGTTGGCTTCCCGTGATCGAGGGCGAGCAATCTTCACCGCTTCACCATCTGGACCAGCTTTCTTCGAAGGGCATCGCCTCATCGGGCTGGCGTAACTCCGTAGCAAACCGGGGTGAACTCGACGCCATCTAGAATGTTGCAAATGGGAGAAGAGTCGAATTGAACAGGGAGAATTATGGAATGAAAAGGATTCAAAGTAAATGGTCTCTTCCTATGGCTTTCCGATCCTAGGGGTTACGATCCTACGGTCAGCGTGTGCTCGATACCATCTCTCAGAGCGACCTGACCCAAAATCGGTCAAATCTACGTATCATACCATCCCAAGATCATGCCGGTACCCACAAGACATCGATAAAGTAATCAAAGTTCAATCACACCTGAATATCATTAAATGATTCTCATATAGAGTCTTTATTACAAGAGAATAAATTTGGCTCAAGGCCAACTCATGAGAAATAAACTAATAACACTGCGGAAGCGTCAAGATAAGCGAGGCCATCCGACTCAAAGGGCAATCGCCAAGCGCGAGCGTAGCCTCACTCCCGATCGGAATATATCTCGCAACATAATACGTTGCAGCCATGTAGGTCAGCTTTTGGAATAAGCTGGCAAGTCATGAAGAATAACAATAATAAAGTTACTAACTCTATATGCATTTTGGCTGTGGAGCTCTAAGTTTCATCATTTTGCGAAAAGCAAATTTTATCCTACTACAAAGGACTTGCTTGCAAATTACTACAATTGTTGGTAGTTATTGAGATGGTTCCGCCAACCAATATCTCGTTCCCAATTATTAAGTCATAAAACCCCTCAAATTAATTCATTAGTTTTAGTGTTGAGATATCCGAATACTTCCAAGTTCCAGAGGCTCAAATGTCCGTGAATCGGGACACGGCTAATCGATTAGATCTTTAACTCTGCAGAGGGTTGCGACTTTCCCCGCAAGAATCATTCCTCCTTTAAAGTCTTCACACTTCATGGTGTTTGAAGACGGACGAATGAAACAGGTCTTCCAAAGAGTTCTTACAGCTCTGCCGTACCCATCCAATCCTACCGTTCTTCTACATCTCGTAGTACCATCCAGCCAGCGTCACTACTAGGGTCAACCCAGCCAGAGCCCATAATGGCTTGCGGCTGCACAGGTAAGCTTCCGGTCATGGGGCATCCATCCTTCTCTTCGTGGCTGGGTGAAGCTTTCCGCAAGATGTCATGGCACTTCTCCATGCATCCCGCCACCACTGGTTCTCCAGGTGCCCGTCAACCGCCCTCCACCCAAAGAGTGATTTTCCAAGTCCATCTTGATCATTGTAGTTCATGGGGTTGTCATCATCATTGACTCTCACATCTTGCTTATGGATTTCACTCAACCCAAAACCCGCTCTCGAGCATAGCAAAGTAACTACTACGCCCGGGGTCATGGTAACAAGGGATTGGTTCATCCTACCACATGATACTACTCAAGTTTAATGACTTCAAGATTTCACTACTGCATGCATGGTGGGGTGGTGACAATTACTAATGCACAAAAACATAGGTATAGAAATAACATGATCAAAACTTGCCTTGCTGATGATCCTCGTAAGCTAAAGAGTCGAGTAGCAAGCTTCACTCTGAAACTCTACCGAGACAAACAATAACACAATAAGCACAAAGCAATAGGATCACACAACATAACAAAAGTAACATAACACAACAAAACAACCAAAACCAAATCCAAAAGGAAACTCAAAGAAACCAACTCAAAGTTTTTCCTACTACAAATAATAACTAAAAGTAGTTCTATATAATAAAATTTTTTCTATCCTAACCTAATCAAGGTTTTAGGTTAACTTAACAGAAAAGAACTCACTAAGCAACTAGGAGCAAAAAGAATTAATTAAAAAGCTTTTATAAAACTCCTATTAGGCCTAATCCAATTTCTATTAGAAAATAAAATAAAACTTTTATTAATTATAAATAAAAGTTCATCTACTAGAGTGACGAAACTAACCTAGAATAACTAATCACAAGTTAAAAATAAATTCATTTACTAATTAAAATATTAGGAAAACAGAGCTAGTTAATTAATTAGGATTAATAGGATTCTGCTTAAAACTAATTATTTATTAATCCTAAAATACCCAAGTTAATTTCTATGATTTGGCAATGTCAAAATAAAGTTGGGACAAAAGAATCATCCAAAATAATTTTTCTAACTCAAGTTATAGCAGATTTACAATTCTGGCTAAAACTAAATTAAAGCAATTTTAATTAATTTTAACATAGCTAAATATATATTCTACAGAAACTACATAAAATTTGCAAACTAACAAAAAAGAATCATCTAAAAATATTAAACAGAATAAAAGATATCAATTTTTCAAAATGAAACTATTCTGCTAAAACAGAAAATCAAAATAAAAGAAAAAGGCCTAATGGGCCTATACTTTGTATACGAAGGCCAAATAGTCTAAACGGGCCTAGGGTTAAACTAAACGGACCGGGCTAAATAAAAACCTAACTAAAATAATAAACCGGAAAGAACCGGCCGGTCTTTTTATAAAAAGATACCCCTTCGGGGGTTCTAATCGTGGCCGTCCGTTGGAGATCGGACGGGGGGGGGATGATCCCGGTGGCTTACCGGAGTCCGGCGACGGCGGCGGCGGCGGCGAGAGTGCGTCGGGGGTTCCGAGCGTCGGGGAGCTCGGGGGAGTCGCCGTGCGGGTGCGGGGGAGGTCGGTGAGGAGTTTGGTGGGGTCGGGGGTGATCGGGGAGGGCTAGGGCGTCGACGGCGGCGACTTTGGCGGCGGAGGGAGCTCGGGTCTCCGGCGTGCTCGGGAGAGAGAGGGAGAGGGCTCCATGAGGCTAGGGGGAATGGGGTGCGGAGGGGGTCGGCTTTTATAGCCAGGGGTCGTCCTCGCTTGGGGATCGGGCGATCGGAATCCCGGATCCTTCGGGATCCGGCGATCTCCGGCGGTGCGGCGATGCGTGGGCGAGGGGAAGAAGATGGGGGCGGGCCCCGCTGGTCAGTGAGAGGGAGAGGGGAGGGAACGAGCGGGTGGCCGAGGCCTGGGGGTTTCGGGCGAGGGGGAGTGAGGCCGGTCGGGTGGGCTGGCTGGGCGGTGGGCCACTGGCTGGGCAGCGCTGGGCTCAAGGCGCTGGCTGGGCCTGGGGTGGCCTAGCTGGCGCCCCGGGGGGGGTTTTCTTTTTTTCTGAATTTTATTTTTTTAAATAAAACAAAACAGAAATAAAACAATATCTATAAATATTTTATATAGGGTATATATATACCAAAATGATCAGGGGAATATTCCTTTCATTTGAACATTTTCCAAAGGCAAAATCCAAACTTTATAAAATCCATTTTTTCAAATTCAAATAAAATTCAGATTTGAATCCAAATCTTTTGGCAATGTTTTCTTCGATATTTTTGAGTGTCATGTTTGCTCCTCTCATACTTTTGACAAGTATTTATCGGGCTTAGTTTTTGAAATGCTTCCCACTTGCCAAAGTTAGAAATTCAAATTCAAAACTCAAAATTCTCTGAAACTTCAAATGGCATTCAAATTCAAACAGGATGCATAGGATGCTTAGCTATAATTGTAAAACATTCCAAATAGGAAATTTGGGATGTTACAGATGCCCATGGAATCCCAAGCTATTATCCCAAGAGAAGCAAGCAACTAAGCTTGGGGATGCCCGAGTGGCATCCCCTCTTTCTTCTAACAACCATCGGTATTTTACTCAAAGCTGTATTTTTATTCATCACATACTATGAGTTTTGCTTGGAGCGTCTTGTATGATATGAGTCTTTGCTTGTTTTGCTTTTTGTTTTAAGTCTTGAATCCTTGCTGGACTTGTTTGAATTGCTCTCTATGATTCACTGTGACGCCCTCGATTCAATCGTACACTAATCATGCACGCAAATGTGTACGATCAAGATCAAGGACTCACGGTAAGATATCACAACACAACTCTACAATAAAATAAGTCATACAAGCATCATAATACAAGCCAGGGGCCTCGAGGGCTCGAATACAAGTGCTCGATCATAGACGAGTCAGCGGAAGCAACAATATCTGAGTACGTACATAAGTTAAACAAGGTGCCATAAGATGGCTAGCACAAACCGGGATACAGATCGAAGAGGAACAGCCTCCCGCTCGGGATCCTCCTAGGTCACTCCCGGTCGCCGCCGTGGGCTGCACGTAGTAGTAGGCACCTCCGAGTAGTAGTCGCCGAGGCGGTGGCGTCGCCTGGGCTCCATCGCCGATTGCAGCAATCGAGTATAGGTAGGGGGAAAGGGGAAACAATGCAACCGTGAGTACTCATCCAAAGTACTGCAAGCAAGGAGCTACACTACATATGCATGGATATATGTGTAAAGGCCATATCGAGGACTGAATCGCAGAATGCCGTAATAAGAGGGGGTAGCTAGTCTTAACGAAGACTACGCTCGACACTGTCTTGCAACAGGTAGGAGGGGACGATCCAAGTCCTCCAAGTAACATCATATAGCAATAATCCTACCCGCAATCCCTGCTCATATCCCCGAGCGAGAGCGACCACCGTTGTATCCGCACTTGGAAGGGTGTGTTTTATCAAGTATCCGGTTCTAGTTGTCATAAGCTCAAGGTACAACTCCAAGTCGTCCTGTTATCAAGATCACGGCTATCCGAGTAGATTAACTTCCTGCAGGGTGCACCATCTTACCCAAAGACGCTTGATCCCATTTGGCGGACACACTTTCTCGGTCATGCCCGCCGCGGAAGATCAACACGCCGCAGCCCCACCTAGGCACAACAGAGAGGCCAACACGCCGGTCTAAACCTAAGCCAGGGTGCAGGCCCATCGCCTGAAAGCACACCTGCACATTGCGTCTGTGGCCGAAGCGCACCTAGCCTAGCGTGCGTTCCAGTCAATCCGGCGTGCGCCGCTCCGTCGTGAAGTCTGAAGTCCGCCGATACCACGACGCCGGATACCCATAACTACTCCCGCGTAGATGGTTAGTGCGTATAAGCTCGTAGCCAACTCAGATCAAATACCAAGACCTCGTTAAGCGTGTTAGCGAATGCCGAAAAGGGCCAGGCCCACCTCTCTCCTAGGCGGTCTCAACCTGCCCTGTCGCTCCGCCACAAAGATCCACTCACGGGTGCTCCATCAGCCGACCCGACTTTAGTCTCACATGTATCATGTATAAGTATATAGTATATACCGTGATCAACTCCCGAGTGATCACGGCCCGATAGTATCGCACGGCATTTGACAAGAAAGTAGGGCCACAGATGAAAATACTAGCATCCTATACTAAGCATATAGGATTGTAGGTAAGGTAACAATGGTTACAAAGACAAAGCTATGCAGCGGTATAGGAGTATCCGAAAACAGTAATATGCTATACTACTCTAATGCAAGCAGTGTAGATAAGAGTAGGCGATATCCGTGATCAAGGGGGCTTTCTGGTTGCTCGGCAAGTGAGAGGGTCGTCAACACCGTAGTCGAACTGGCAGCAGCAGCGTCGGTCTCGTAGTCTACCGGGAGAAGAGGGGAAGAAACAATGAATACAAAGTAAACAGATGCATATAGATGCATGACATGCCAAGAAGCGATGCTAGGCGTGCCCTAACATGGTATGATGGGTACCGGTTAGGGGGAAAAACATCCGGAAGTTTTCCGGTTCGACGTCTGTCGACGTGATGAACCGGAGAGGAAAGTTTGCAGGTTCGATAGGTTAGGGGTGTGTGGCGGACGAACGGATGCGTATCCGGATTCGCCTCGCTGCTCGAGCAACTTTCATGTTGAAAATATTTTAACCGGATTACGGATTAGAAGATATGATTTTAAAAGATTTTATTAATTTCGGAATTTAATTAATTATTTAATTAATTCGAAAATGCATTTATGACATCAAGATGATGTCATGCCGACATCAAGAATCAACAGGGTTGACTGAGTCAACCCCGACAGTGGGTCCCGCATGTCATTCTCTGCTATCTAATTAACCTAATCAAATTTAATTAACATTAGTTAATTAGGTTAATTAGTGATTAGATTTAATTAATCAGAATTAATTAGGTTAATTAATTAATTAATTAATTAATTACTTAATTAGTTTTATTTAATTTCCGCTTTCGCTTATCCAAAAAAACATTCGTGGGGTGGGACCCCATGTCATCGCCCGAGGGCCAAACGGCGTCTTGGGGGTTTATGGGCGGTGCCGTTGGGCGCAACCCAGAGGACGCGCTTGCGGCGCCATGGCCGAGGCCAACGGGGTTAGGCGGCCGAGGCCACGACGGTGGCGGAGGGGCCGCAGCCACGGCGAGGGTGGCCGGGCGGCAAGCAGCGCGGCTGGCGAGGCGACCAAGGTGGTCGGGGCAGCGATGGCGCAACGGGAAGTGGCTGAGCGCCGTCTTGAACATGATGGGGTCAGGCCACCGCGGCGAGGGGTGGCGCGTCGTCGGAAGGGCCGGGGGTTGGTCGAAGTGCGGTAGCCATGACGATGGCGTTCAGTCGGCCGGAAGCGTCGACGGGGGAAGAGAGAGAGAAGGGCCAAGGCGGCGGCGGTCTGCCCTTCAGCGGGGAAGGGAGGAAACGGGGGGGGGGCGTGGCATGAGGGGTCGGGCCGAGCTCCGGCGACGGCGACATTCGGGAGGGAGAGGGAACCATGGGGGGGAGCTCACAGGGGTGCGCTGGTCTAGGGGCCGGGCGCGGTGGAGGGTGATGGAGTCCGCGAGGAGGCGGGCGGGGAGCGTCTTGGCGGCCGGGAGGCGTCGGGTGAGGCGGGGAGGTCGGGTCGATCATGGCGGCGAGGCCAGGTGGGGCGAGGAGGGGAGGAGGGACCAGGCGGTGGTGTAGAGGAGGAGGAGGGGTCCGGCGGTTGGGCGCGGGGCCGCCAGCAGTGGGCGCGGCGGGTCCTCGCCTCGATCTGGATCGGGCGGGGGGGGAGAAGGGGGTCGGGGGGGGCGAGTGGGGCGAGTGAGTGGGGGGCTGTCGGCTAGGGATCCACCGGCTGGGGGGAAGGGGTTAAGTGGGCGCCGCTTGGGCGGCCCAAGGAGGGGCTGGGCCAGGTGAGGGGCCAGATGGGGAGGAGCTGGTGGGCTGGGGGAGGGCTGGCCCAGATGGGCCAGGATTCCTCCTCTTTTCTTCTTCTCTTTCTTTTCTATTATTATTTTTCTTTTTCGCTTTACATTTTAGTTTAATTAAAATGCCAAAACATTTTACAAAATTTGTGCACCCCACCATAATTAGGTTTGCTATTTTAGACAACCCCTAACATTTTAGTTTTGGTTTTGAAACCTTTTATCTTTGTTTTTGTTTTGAATTTATTTGTAGACCGGTTCAAGAAACGGAGGTTAGCCACAAGAATCGGGTGTTTACTGTTCCTTAATCATCCGGTGTTACAAATCTCCTCCACTACAAGAAATCTCGCCCCGAGATTTAGGAGGTAGAAGGAAAGAGTGCGGATATTCATCTCAAGACGATCCTCGCTCCTGTGTGGCTTCGTATTCGAGTGATTCGACCATCGGACTTTGAGGAACTTGATCGCCTTCGGCGTGTGCGGCGTTCAGCTTGGTCGAGAATGCGGACCGGATGCTCTTTATAGGAGAGGTCATGTTGCAATTCGAGCACTTCGTGGTCCACTACTCGGATTGGGTCCTTGAAGCAGCGTCGGAGTTGGGACACGTGGAACACATCGTGAACCTGAGAAAGGTTCGACGGAAGCTCCAGTTGATAGGCCACTTTTCCACGCCTTTCCAGAATAGTGAAAGGGCCAATATAGCGAGGAGCTAGTTTTCCCTTGATCCCGAAGCGGTGAGCGCCCTTCATTGGTGTAACGCGAAGATAGGCCTTTTCGCCAGGTTGATAGACCATGTCTTTGTGATGACGGTCATAATTACTCTTTTGACGCGATCGAGCGGTCTTGAGATTCTCGCGAATAATGCGGACTTGTTCTTCGCATGTTGGATAATATCCGGACGAAGAGTGGACGCCCCCGCTTGACCAGTTCGGAGGGTTCGCACTTTCGTCCATATAACACTTCAAGGGGCCATCTTCGACTAGCTTGATAGCTATTATTATAAGAGAACTCAGCATACGGAGAGATTCCTCCCATTTCTTGCGAATGAGACGACACAAGCTCAAGCATGTCTTCGAGAATTTGGTTGACACGCTCGACTTGCCCTTGAGATCTGGATGAAACGCAGATCGAAAGATAAATGAGTCCCCATAGCTTCTTGAAAACTTGCCCGTAATCTAGAAGTGAATAAGCTGCCACGGTCCGAATCGATAACCAAAGTGGAATACCGTGAAGTGAAACAATTCTCGACATATAGAGCGCTGCAAGCTGGCTAGCAGTGATCGCTTTTTGACCGCCGTAAAATGTGCAACTTTAGAAAGCCGGTCAATGACGACAAGAATAGCATCATTACCTTTCTGCGATTTGGGAAATCCAAAGATTTAAGTCCATTTCAACATGGTCCCATTTCCATTCGGGAATAGAGATAGGTTGCGAGTTCCAAAGGGCCTTTGATGTTCTGCTTTGATACGACGGCAAACGTCACACTCAGAAACATAGCGAGCAATGTCCTGCTTCATATTAGACCACCAGAATCTCTGACGAATGTCTTGATACATCTTTGTACTGCCAGGATGGATACATAGAGGCGTATCATGAGCTTCTTTCATAACCTTCTGAGTCATATTCAGGTTTTCCTTCTTACACGGCACCACTAGGCGGCCTTTGAAGTACAAGGCGCCATCATCAGCAATAGTGAAGGACGAGGGATTTCCTTTCTTGATGTCTTGTTTAAGCTTATAGACTTCAGAGTCAAATCCCTGCATTGTCTTTATGGTGCCCACGAGATCGGGTTCAACAGCCAGGGTATAGAGGGAACCCTGGGGAACAACACGGAGATTCATCTTGCGGAACTCCGGAGGAGGGGGAGCGAGTGCACCCGGAGGAACAATATGGAGGTTCAGCTTTCTGAATTCTTCAACAAGTGGGGGCTGAACTTTGTGAACTCAAGGTGGTTGCAGAAGACTTGCGCTCAAGGCATCAGCCATTACATTAGCCTTGCTCGGCGATAGGAAATACCCAAATCAAAGTTCTGCAATAGCTCCATCCATCTCTGCCGACGGAGGTTCAGGTCTGGCTGAGTAAATGATACTTCAGACTTTGGTGGTCGGTGAAGATCTCGCAACGATTACCGAGAAGGTAATGTCGCCACCGCTTTAGTGCATGAATGACGGCAGCAAGTTCGAGGTCATGAACTGGGTAGTTCTCCTCGTGAGGGCGAATCTGCCGAGAGGCATAAGCAACCACTTTGCGCTCTTGCATTAGGACACCGCCTAAACCTTGACGAGAAGCGCCGCAATAAATGACGAAGTCCTTCTTAGTATCGGGAGGAGCTAGCATCGGGCGACGTCAACTTGTCTTTAAGTGCTCGGAAACTTTCCCGACATTTATCTCGTCCATTGGAATTTGACGCCTTATGCAACAAAGTTAGTCGAGGCTCGGCAATCTTGGAGAAGTTCTCGACGAATCGACGACAATAGTCAAGCGAGACCGAGAAAACTTCGACTTGCTTAACGCTTCTTCGGAGGAGTCCAATCGAGAATGGCCTGAACTCTTTCGGGGTTGACGGCAATACCATCCTTAGAAATGACATGCCCAAGATAGGTTACTTGGAAGCCGAATTCACATTTGGAGAACTTGGCATAGAGTTGATGCTCTCGTAGCTTTTCCAAAGACAAGACGAAGATGTTCAACATGTTCTTCTTCATCCTTGAAAAGATCATGATATCATCCAGATAAACCACGACAAACTTGTCGAGGTAATCCATGAATATATAGTTCATCGGCGAGAGAAAGTAGCTGGAGCATTGGTTGCCGAAGACATGACGGTGTACTCGTATGAACCATAGCGAGTCACAAATGCGGTCTTGGGGATATCCTCCTCATGAACACGGATCTGGTGGTAACCCAACCTCAAGTCGAAGTTTCGAGAACACCGACGAACCAGCCGCTTGATCATAAAGATCATTGATCCGAGGAAGAGGATACTTATTCGAATGGTAGCTTGATTTATAGGACGGTAGTCTTGGACCAATCGGTTTGTCCCATCCTTCTTCTTGACAAAGAGAGAAGGTGCTCCCCAAGGTGAGCAACTTGGGCGAATGAAGCCGCTTTGAAGAGATTTGTCGATTTCCTCCTTTAGCTCAAGGAGTTCATGCGGCGGCATCTTGTAGGGTCGCCATTATAGGAGTGGTGCTCGGTTTCAAGTCGATGACGAATTCGACAGCTCTAGCGGGGAATCCTCGGAAGTTCTTCAGAAAGACGCCTTGAAATCGCAAACGATGTGAATGTTTTCAATTCCTCGAGGGTGCAGCGCTCAATGCATTCAACGATAGAGCCTTGCCTCGCATCTTGAACCGCACGAGCATTGTAGCTTATTATTTCATCGAAGGGTGTAGCAGATGGACGGTCTTAGTGGCGCAAACGATTGATGCTTGTATGCGCTTTCAACCAATCCATCCCCAAAATGAGGTCGATGTTAGACGCCTTCAGGATAATGGGGAGGCATAGAATTCCAGCCCTTCGATTTCCACGGGACGCCGACGCCAACCATGGAGGTTTGACATTGTCCCAATGGGGTTTTTACCACTACCAAGAGTTCATCTCTTCACACTTAACGCCGTGCTTGTATGCAAAGTCTTCGACATGAATGAATGCGATGCTCCTGAATCAAATAAAACAGATGCAGTATCGAATTTACGAGGAGTGTACCCATCACAAGAGCAGCTGGTCTTGAGCTTCGCTCGATCAACGTGGTTGGCCTGAGCTTGCCCATAAGACTTGGCGGTGTTGTTATGGTCCGGTGTTTCCACGGCCAGCCTTTGGAAGGGCCGCTTGATTCGGTTCGTTGCATTCTCTAGCACGGTGCCTCGCTGTCCGCACTGAAGCACAAGCCATTATTGGGAGGGGAACAGAGCTTGGGGTGGTGGAGCTGGAAGCTTGGCTGCTTAGTTGTAGGCGCATTTAGGTGTAGCATAGTTCTGCCTTGAAGCGGTGCATTCGGCTGGTACATACCGTTGGGAATCCATATCTTGCGCTCATGCGAGGACGGGCCCAAGATGAGCCCGTGTCACGGTTGCGCTGTTAGAGCTCGTATTCCTGCGCACCAGTTTCGACATTGATAGCTTTGTTCACCAAGGTGGCGAAATCAGCAAAGTCGCACTAGGAGTGCGAGCTTGATGTCGACTTGAAGTCCATCATGGAACTTCTCTTGTCTGCGTGCATCGCTTGCAATATCCTCTTCAAATATAGCGAGACAAGTCCAAGAACTCTCGCCGATAAGCTTCAACATCTTATTGCCTTGGGTGAGGTTATGAATTCACGCTTCTTCCGTCCATGACCCCTTGAGGGATGAAGCGGCACGGAAGGCAGCCCGGAAGTCCGCCAGTGATGAGTGTTCCAACTGGCAGAGTACGCCGTGGCTGTCCCACCATTGAGCTGCGGGTCCCTTCAGAAGAAGGAAGCAAAGGTGACATAGCTGGCGGGGCTACATCAGCAGACTCCATCTCATAGGTGATGTCACGGAGCCGACCATCAAGATCCGCTGGCTGGGTTGAGCTGCGGTACACGCCGGGTTCAGCGTATGAAATCCTGCAGAGTTGTTCCGCTTGGGTGCTGGTGCATATTGGGGCGAGGGAACTGAGCCATCATTTTCTCCATGAACTGGCGATTCATCTCGAGCTGTTGGATCATACCAGCCATGTACTCAAAGCGGTGGTGGGAAGTTGGCACCACGACCACGACTGCTGGCCTAACCATCCCGCTAATATATAACAGGGGTAGTTCAGCAATTGAGAAACCAAGCAGGAGACAGGAATAATTCATGATGAAACATGCATAATGAAAGCAGCATGATGAGAACTACATAGTAGTTGGCATATCTTACAAAAGGAATCATGCATAGAGTTCGATACATAGAGTTCAGTACATAGACTAAGACATCATAGGCGGCACGCAGGCTCGCGGCGAATACATCAAACACTAACAAGCAAGTCTACCTCACCCCACGCGGCATCATGGAGGTAGTCAGAGCTCTGAAGCTGGTAGTGCGGCAAAGGATAGTCCTCCACGCCGCTGACTGGGGCCGCGGATACTCGGTGCTGAATCCGACGCCCCGGTGGCGTAAAAGGGCCAAGTCTTTGAGAGTAGCCTCCCACGCCCGCCAACCGACACCCCGGGGCATCACGGTCTGGCTGGGTAGATCGCAGAACGCGCAGCTCTCCGGATCGGACAAAGGGTGCATCAGCGCCGAGCGCGGTAGAGGTGCCGACGGGTGATGTACAACTCGTGGCGAAGAGCTCGGTTAGCTCGATCCAGCCCATCGCATGCGTAACAAAGTTCGATGGTGGAAGGGCTCTCTGGTGACAAAGGTGTAGGCAGCGGTGTAGTAACCTCCTCACCAACATCGACGCGATAGCAATGTGCCCAAGGGGAGGTGTCCAACTCTCGATACTCGCACGAAGACGGTCGAGCAGCATAAGCAGCATCGTGGACTGCCATATCGATAGTCACTCCAACACCATGTGCGGTGTGCAGACAAGAGTGGACTCATACTCCCGAGAGTAGAGGTGGACGATGGCGCTGCATCGCTCCTGGTTGTAGTCCTGGTACTCCTCATAGACGGTGTACTCAGGGTGCCAGCGATAACCCAGATAGGTCATCATCTCGGCTAGCACCGCAGGTGATCCCGAGGCACCAATGGCCGTCGTGTGGCGCACGACCTGCCTCGTGGGTTCCATCTGAAACAAAGATGTTTCAAAGGAGTCAAATGACAGTGTGGAAATTGCTCAAATACAATTCCAAAAACAACTAAGGCTATATCCAACTTTGGGGTGAATGCGGTCACGGGATCCTAGTGATAGTTAGTAAAATCGTTTAACCCGAGTAGAAGAGAGTTCAGAGTCCCAGAGTAAAGGTCGAGGAGTAAAAGATCCTAGTACCACCCGATGGCGACGTGGGCCCGTAAGGCACACAGCCAAGTTAGTAAAAGTTTTGCAATGTCTAGACTCGACTTCGCCAAGGAGTGTGGAAGGGGATTCCTACAGCAATCGGCTCGATACCAACTTGTGACGCCTCGATTCAATCATACACTAATCATCCACGCAAATGTATACGATCAAGATCAAGGACTCACGGAAGATATCACAACACAACTCTACAATAAAATAAGTCATACAAGCATCATAATACAAGCCGGGGGCCTCGAGGGCTCGAATACAAGTGCTCGATCATAGACGAGTCAGCGGAAGCAACAATATCTCGAGTACGCATATAAGTTAAACAAGGTGCCATAAGATGGCTAGCACAAACCGGGATACAGATCGAAGAGGAACAGGCCTCCCGCCTCGGATCCTCCTAGGTCACTCCCGGTCGCCGCCGGCTGCACGTAGTAGTAGGCACCTCCGAGTAGTAGTCGCCGAGGCGGTGGCGTCGCTCTGGCTCCATCGCCTGATTGCAGCAATCGAGTATAGGTAGGGGGAAAGGGGAAACAATGCAACCGTGAGTACTCATCCAAAGTACTGCAAGCAAGGAGCTACACTACATATGCATGGATATATGTGTAAAGGCCATATCGGTGGACTGAACTGCAGAATGCCGTAATAAGAGGGGGTAGCTAGTCTTAACGAAGACTACGCTCGACACCGTCTTGCAATGTAGGAGGACGATCCAAGTCCTCCAAGTAACATCATATAACAATAATCCTACCCGCAATCCCTGCTCATATCCCCGAGCGAGAGCGATCACCGGTTGTATCCGCACTTGGAAGGTGTGTTTTATCAAGTATCCGGTTCTAGTTGTCATAAGCTCAAGGTACAATTCCAAGTCGCCCTGTTATCAAGATCACGGCTATCCGAATAGATTAACTTCCTGCAGGGTGCACCATCTTACCCAAAGACGCTTGATCCCATTTGGCCGACACACTTTCTGGGTCATGCCCGCCGCTGAAGATCAACACGCCGCAGCCCCACCTAGGCACAACAGAGAGGCCAACACGCCGGTCTAAACCTAAGCGCGCAGGGTCAGGGCCCATCGCCTCGAAAGCACACCTCAAGACGCTATGCGACGCTGCCGGAAGCGCACCTAGCCTAGCGGCGCTCCATCCAATCCGCGCGCCCGCTCGTCACCGACGTCTGAAGTACTTGCCGATACCACGACGCGGGATACCCATAACTACTCCCGCGTAGATGGTTAGTGCGTATAAGCTCAGAGCCAACTCAGATCAAATACCAAGACCTCGTTAAGCGTGTTAGCGAACGCCCGAACAGGCCAGGCCCACCTCTCTCCTAGGCGGTCTCAACCTGCCTGCCGCTCCGCCACAAAGATCCACTCATGGTGCTCCATCACCGACCGACTTTAGTCTCACATGTATCATGTATAAGTATATAGTATATACCGTGATCAACTCCCGAGTGATCACGGCCCGATAGTATCGCACGCAGACGGACAAGAAAGTAGGGCCACAGATGAAAATACTAGCATCCTATACTAAGCATATAGGATTGTAGGTAAGGTAACAATGGTTACAAAGACAAAGCTATGCAGCGAAGATAGGAGTATCCGAAAACAAGAATATGCTATACTACTCTAATGCAAGCGGTGTAGATAAGAGTAGGCGATATCTGTGATCAAGGGGGGGCTTGCCTGGTTGCTCGCAAGTGAGAGGGTCGCCAACACCGTAGTCGAACCGCCAGCGCAGCAACGCCGGTCTCGTAGTCTACCGGAGAGAAGAGGGGAAGAAACAATGAATACAAAGTAAACAGATGCATATCGATGCATGACATGCCAAGAAGCGATGCTAGGTGTGCCCTAACGTGGTATGAGGGGTACCGTTAGGGGAAAACATCCGGAAGTTTTCCTGTTCCGACGTCTGTCGAGACGATGAACCGGAGAGGAAAGTTTGCAGGTTCGATAGGTTAGGGGTGTGTGGCGGATTTAACGGATCATGTATCCGGATTCGCCTCGCTGCTCGAGCAACTTTCACGTTGAAAATATTTTAATCCGGATTACGGATTAGAAGATATGATTTTAAAAGATTTTATTAATTTCTGGAATTTAATTAATTATTTAATTAATTCGAAAATGCATTTATGACATCAGCATGATATCATGCTGACATCAGCAGTCAACAGGGTTGACTCAGTCAACCCTGACAGGTGGGTCCCGCATGTCATTCTCTGCTATCTAATTAACCTAATCAAATTTAATTAACATTAGTTAATTAGGTTAATTAGTGATTAGATTTAATTAATCAGAATTAATTAGGTTAATTAATTACTTAATTAATTAATTAATTAATTAATTACTTAATTAGTTTTATTTGATTTCCGTTTCTGTTTATCCAAAAAAAAAAACATTCGGTGGGGGTGGGACCCCCATGTCATCGGCCTAGAGGGCCAAACGGGCGTCTTGGGGGGTTTATGGGCGGTGCCGTTGGCAAGAACTCAGAGGACGCCTTGGCGCCACAAGACGAGGCCAACGGGTTAGGCGGCCGAGGCCACGACGGTGGCCGGAGGGCCGCACCACGGCGAGGTGGCCGGGCGACAAGCGGCGCCATGGCGAGCGGCGGCGCGGCGCCGGGGCAGCGATGCGCAAGCAGGGAAGTGGCGAGCGCCGTCAAGGGGCCATGATGGGGTCAGGCGGCCGCCTTGGCGAGGGTGGCGCGTAGTCCCCGGAAGGGCCGGGGTTGGTCGGGTGTGAGAGGCCGCGACGATGGCGTTGGTCGGCGGAAGCGTCGTCGGGGGAAGAGAGGGGAAGGGCCAAGGCGGCGGCAAGAGCCGCGCCCTTCGAGGAGGAAGGGAGGGAACAGGCGTGGCGGCATGGAGGGTCGGGCCGAGCTCCGGCGACGGCGACGTTCGGGAGGGGAGAGGGAA
Source organism: Aegilops longissima (assembly GCA_021605205.1). Classification (NCBI taxonomy): domain Eukaryota; kingdom Viridiplantae; phylum Streptophyta; class Magnoliopsida; order Poales; family Poaceae; genus Aegilops; species Aegilops longissima. The sequence goes on from CM038680.1 coordinate 255,450,382, forward strand.
CCACGGGGGGGCGAGCTCACAGGTGGTGCGCCGGGTCTAGGGGAGCGGGCGCGGAGGAGGTGATGGAGTCCGTGAGGAGGCGGGCGGGAGCGTCTTGGCCGGCGTGGGAGGCGTCGGGAGGCGGGAGGTCGGGGTCGATCACAAGGGCGAAGGCGGCACGCTGGGGGCGAGGAGGGAGGAGGGACCCAGGCGGTGGTGTAGAGGAGGAGGAGGGGTCCCAGGGGCGGGTTGGGCGGCGGGGGCCGCCGGCGGTGGGGCGCTGGTGGGTCCTCGCCCGATCTGGATCAAGCAAGGGGGGAGAAGGGGTCGGGGTGGGGCGAGTGGGGCGAGTGAGTGGGGGGCTGTCGGCTAGGGTTCCACCGGCAGGGGAAGGGGTTAAGTGGGCGCCCGGTTGGGCGGCCCAAGGAGGGGCTGGGCCAGGTGAGGGGGCCAGATGGGGAGGAGCTGGTCTGGGCTGGGGGAGGCTGGCCCAGATGGGCCAGGGGGGTTCCCTCCTCTTTTCTTCTTCTCTTTCTTTTCTATTATTATTTTTCTTTTTCTGCTTTCTGTTTTAGTTTAATTAAAATGCCAAAACATTTTACAAAAATTTGTGCACCCCACCATAATTAGGTTTGCTATTTTAGACAACCCCCGAACATTTTTAGTTTTGGTTTTGAAACCTTTTATCTTTGTTTTTGTTTTGAATTTATTTGTAGACCGGGTTCGAAGAAACGGGAGGTTAGCCACAGTAACCGGGGTGTTTACTGTTCCTTAATCATCCGGGTGTTACATTCACTTAAATCTTTATGAGCTGTGGAATTGCTGTAGTACTTCACTTATATCTTTTTGAGCATGGTGTGCTTTAGTACTTTTGAAGAAATGATCTCTTGCTTCACTTTGATTTATTTGAGTGTTAGTAAAACTTTTAAGAAATTCTCTCTTGCTTCACTTAAGTTAATTTGAGAGAAAGAAATATTATGCTCATGATCTTCACTTATATTTGTTTGAGCTTATCAAAAGCAACACATGAAAATTAGTCCTAAAGTGATGGATATCCAAGGAGGATATAATAAAAACTTTCATGAAGATCATTGGACAAAATAAACTTGATTCCTTGTAATGGTTTTGAGATATGATGATGTGATATGTGAGTCATGTTGATGAGTAATTATGCTTTAATAAGAATATTGGTGTTAAGGTTTGTGATTCCCTATGCATGCACGAAAGTCAATAGTTATGCAATGAAATACATCCTACTTGTGGTGCATTATTTGGTCTTAATTATGCTCAATGCTCGCTTATGAGATTTTTCGTTTCTTGGATGGTCGCTTGTCAATCTTTTGCTAGCCTTCATTTTTCACTAAGTATGATCATAGCATGTGCATCCGAAATCCTTTAAACTAGTTTTGCCACATGAGTCCACTATACCTACCTATATGCGGTATTATTTTGCCGTTCAAAGCAAATTTGTATGTGCCATCTCTAATTTTCAAAATGAATTTCTCTTTTGTGTGCTCGTACCGCTCATGAAATGGTAGGGGTGGCTAATATATTTCCATGCTAGATATGTTATTCTCAAGATGAGTGTTTATTCACTTGTCGTTGCACGAGAGTAAGGCAAAGGTATTAGGGATGCCCAGGCCCGAAATGAAAAATGAATTTACTTTATGTTGTCAAACAATAAATTCCTTGGAAAGTGTTGGTATGGAAGGTACCCGTAGATACGGCTAGCCATGGAAAGTGAAAGTATGGTTGAAAAAGGAATAAACTTTAATTTCTGTTTGGGAACCACTTATGATATATCTAGCATGGAAAGTATTGGGAACTTTTCTCGATCGTTTTTGTTGACAGGAAAAGCATGCCTACCGAAATGTTTTTATCTCTATCTTTTTCGCTCTGAGTCTAGCACCTCTACAAATTCATACTTCCCTCCGCGAAGGGCCTTTATTTACTTTATGCAATTTTAAAGTTTTTATTTGACTCTCCATCTTCTCTTATAAATCACCAACTAAGGGGCACTATGATCGTACTTGAGCATTGGGTGTAGCTAATATGCGAGTATGTTTCATGAATGGATCAATGATTGAGCATAATGGGCCAGGGATAACTTACTTTAGCGTTGATATTTTGAAAGACATGGTTGCTTGTTGATATGCTTGAGTATTAAAGTCCTCATGTCAAAACTAGACTATTGCTTTGAACCATATAAAAGTCCAAATGTCCATGCTACAAAGAAAAGAATATGAGATGAGCATGTTAGGCAGCATTCCACACAAAAAATTCTGTTTTTATCATTTACCTACTCAAGGACGAGCAGGAATTAAGCTTGGGGATGCTGGTATGTCTCCAACGTATCTATAACTTTATTTTGTTCCATGCTGTTATATTATCATTCTTGGATGTTTTACAATAATTTTATAGTCATTTTATATCATTTTTTGGTACTAACCTATTGGCATAGTGCCAAGTGCCAGTTGCTGTTTTCTGCATGTTTTTTACATTGCAGGAAATCAATACCAAACGGTGTCCAAACGCAGCAAAACTTTTTTGTGGATTTTTTTGGACCAGAAGACATCTAGTGTGCCAAATAAGTACCGAAGAGGGAGCCCGAGGTGAGCACAAGACACCAGGGCGCGCCTGGAGGCCCAGGCGCGCCCTGGTGGGTTGTGCCCACCTTGTTGGCCTCCCACACCGCCTCTTTGCTCTATAAATACCCCAATATTCCAGAAACCCTAGGGGAGTCGACGAAAATCAATTCCAGCCCCGCAAGTTCTAGAACCACCAGATCCAATCTAGACACCATCACGGAGGGGTTCATCGTGTCCATTGGCGCCTCTCCGATGATGCGTGAGTAGTTCTTTGTAGATCTACGGGTCCGTAGTTAGTAGATAGATGGCTTCCTCTCTTTCTTTTGATTCTCAATACAATGATCTCTTGGAGATCCATATGATGTAACTCTTTTTGCGGTGTGTTTGTTGGGATCCGATGAACTTTGAGTTTATGATCAGATCTATCTTTTTATCCATGAAAGTTATTTGAGTCTTCTTTGATCCCTTATATGCATGATTGCTTATAGCCTCATATTTCTTCTCTCATATTTGGGTTTTGTTTGGCCAACTTGATCTATTTATCTTGCAATGGGAAGAGGTGATGTGTGATGGGTCAGATCTTGCGGTGCTTGATCCCAGTGAGAGAAGGGGAACCAACACGTATGTACCGTTGCTATTAAGTATACCAAGATGGGGTCTATTTCTACATAAATAGATCTTTTTCTACATCATGTCATCGTTCTTATTGCATTACTCCGTTTTTTCATGAACATAATTCACTAGATGCATGCTGGATAGCGGTTGATGTGTGGAATAATAGTAGTAGATGCAGGCACGAGTCAGTCTACTAACCTTGGACGTGATTCCCATATAATGATCATTGCCTGGATATCGTCATGATTATATGAAGTTTTATCAATTTCCCAACAGTAATTCGTTTACCCACCGTTTGCTATTTTTCTCAAGAGAAGTCACTAGTGAAATCTACGGCCCCCGGGTCTCTTATTTATTATATTTGCCTTTGCGATATATTTTTATTTTCTTTTATTTTCAGATCAATATTTCCAAAAACCCAGAAATACCTTGCTGTAATTTATTCTTAGTTATTTTATCTCGCGGGAATATTTATCCAATCTATCATATTTTTATCCCGTCTACTTGCCAATTTCTGGTGCCGTTACCCGAAAGGAATTGACGACCCCTTTAATTCGTCGGGTTGCGAGTATTTGTTATCTGTGTGCAGGTGTCCTTGATGTACTGTTGTGTGGTTCTCCTACTGGTTCGATAACCTTGGTCTCATCACTGAGGGAAATACCTACCGTTGTTGTGCTGCATCATCCCTTCCTCTTTGGGGAAATACCAATGTAGTTCTAGCAGACATCATGGTGCTAGTACTCGTGTGTGATGATTTGTAAGTTACACATACGTGTCCTTATGTTAACACGTGTGAGATAGCACATGACACAACATTCATTGTGTGCTAGGAATTGTGTGCTCCACTTAGTCTTCCCACGCTCCAGCGAAGACTTCCCACGCAGCCGTAGGGGTAAATTGTAAAACCTCAATCCCCTAGCCAGTTGCTAACTGGAAATAACCACAACAATGGTCGGCGGCATCGAGTAACTACGGATCCCATTGCTATCTAGTTCCGAATGCATACCATCATACACCCAACGGCCAACAAGGGGATGGAGTTGGGCGATAGCGGAATCGAGGCTAAAGGCACGATAGTCGGCTTGGCATTCGACGGCCATGCCGCCGCCTCACCCGATGACAGCCACAGGAAGTAGGAAACATGGTACGAGCAAGCCGCCAGGTTAGCCAGGGTCATCCTAAAAGCGTACAGGGATCATCAGTGGGCAATACTGCTGGCTCGGTGCAGAGTGCGACAGATTGTGCGGGCGGCAGAGCAGGAACCACGATGATGCAAGGACAACTGCGGCAGTTGATAACCCACAAGTATAGGGGATCACAACAGTTTTTGAGGGTAGAGTATTCAACCCAAATTTATAGATTCGACACAAGGGGAGCCAAAGAATATTTGAAGGTATTAGCAGCTGAGTTGTCAATTCAACCACACCTGGAGATTAATTATCTACAACCAAGTGATCAGTAGCAAAGTAGTTTGATAGTTTTGATAGCAGTGACAGCAGCAATAGTAACAGTAACAGTGATAGCAGTAATTTTGTAGCAAGTGTAACAGTGATGATAGCAGATGTAACTTAGCAGAAACAATATGGAAAAGTTCGTAGGCATTGGATCAGTGACTTGTTGGATGATATTCATCATGTGACAGTTATAACCTAGGGTGATTCGACACTAGCTCTAGTTCATCGATATAATGTAGGCATGTATTCCATAAATAGTCATACATGCTTTATTAAAAGAACTTGCATGACATCTTTTGTCCTACCCTCCCGTGGCAACGGAGTCCATATTGGAAACTAAGGGATATTAAGGCCTCCTTTTAATAGAGAACCGGAACAAAGCATTAACACATAGTGAATACATGAACTCCTCAAACTATGGTAATCACCAGAAGAAGTCCCGGTTATTGTCACTCCGGGGTTACCGGATCATAACACATAGTAGGTGACTATAACTTGCAAGATCGGTCTAGAACATGGATATAATGATGATAACATAAATGGTTCAGATCTGAGTTCATGGCACCCGGGCCCAAAGTGACAAGCATTAAGCATGGCAAAGTCATAGCGACATCAATCTAAGAACATAGTGGATACTAGGGATCAAGCCCTAATAAAACTGACTCGATTACGTGATGAATCTCATCCAGCTCCACGCCGACCAACGAGCCTACTAAGGAATTACTCACTCCCGGTGGGGAGCATCATGGAATTGGCGATGGAGAAGGGTTGGTGATGACGAAGAACAAAGATCCCCCTCTCTGGAGCCCCAAACGGACTCCAGATCTGCCCTCCCGAGGAAGAACATGGCTTGGCGGTGGCTCTGTCTCGTGGATCGTGATAATTCTTTCTCCCTGATATTTTTCTGGAAAAATAGGTATTTATGGAGTTGGAATCAGGGTCTACGAGGCCACCAGGTGGGGACAACCCACCTGGGTGCGCCAGGAGAGGGGGGCGCGCCCTGGTGGGTTGTGCCGACCCAGGAGCCCCTCTCTGGCAGGTCTTGGCTCCATAAATTCTCTTTTATTGTATAAAAATTCCTCACAAAATTCCATTCCATTCCGAGAGCTTTTATTTCTGCACAAAAACAACACCATGGTAGTTCTGCTGAAAACAGCGTCAGCCCGGGGTTAGTTTCATTCAATTCATGCAAATTAGAGTCCAAAATAAGAGGAAAAGTGTTAGGAATAGTAGATACGTTGGAGACGTATCAACTCCCCCAAGCTTAAACCTTTGCTTGTCCTCAAGCAATTCAGTTGATAAGCTGAAAGTGAAAAAGAAAAACTTTTACGAACTCTTTTTCTCTTGTTTGCATAAATAAGCTTAAACGGCACCTAGGTTTTCAGCCAACATTATAACTAACCATGTCCTCAATAACTCTTAAAGATTATAGTGATTCATATCAATGACATAGTCAACTAGTGAGCAATAATAAGATATCTCAAACGACATATAATATGACAATAGTGGTATCTCGCTAGCCCTTTCTGAGACCGCAAAACATAAATGCAGAGCACCTCTAAAGTTCAAGCAGCGACTAGACATTATAATTCATGGTAGAAAAGATCCAGTCATGATGCACCCAACATTAGCTACACGCAATGCATAAATCATGACAGTTGTGCTCCCTCAGTTTCCGGTGCTTGTTTTAGAAGGTGGTGACACAACATAAAAGTAAATAGATAGTCCCTTCGCAGAGGGAAGCAGTGATTTGCAGAGGTGCCAGAGCTCGATTTTTAAAATAGAGGTAAATGATTATTTTGGGACATGCACCCTTCTCATTTACTTCACGACTATCGGTTATCAATATCTCCCATGCTAAACAAGCTATTGGTGGTTCCCAAGCGATAAAAAGTAAAGGTTTTGACTCTGTTCGCAGTTTTTGTTTGATTATTCGAGCGATTAACTATTTTTGTATTTTGCAGTTTGGGACTAGGCATCCCTAATACTGCCCTTTTCTCGTGCGATGGCTAGTGAATAAACACTCGACCTGAGAATAACCCGCTTAGCATGGAAGATATCGACTACCTCCTGTCGTTCCATGAACGATCCAGGCACACAAAACAGATATTTTTAGAAGTTTTTAGAGGTGGCACATGCAAATTTACTTAGGACGGAAGGGTAATACCGCATATAGGTAGGTATGGTGGATTCATCTGGAATAACTTTGGGTTCAAGGTTTTTGATGTACAAGCAGAATTCCCACTTAGTACAGGCGAAGGCTAGCAATTAGATTGAGAAGCGGCCAGCTAGAGAGCAACAACGATCGTAACCATGCATTATGCATAAGTAACATTGGACACTAGCATGAGTAGGATATGAACACCATGAACAAAAATATCATAGAGGCTATGTTGGTTTTGATTTGACTACATGCATGAACATGTGCCAAGTCAAGCCACTCGAACGTTCAGAGGAGGATACAATATCATCATACTACATCACAATCGTTTTAACGCAATGTTGATATCTAAGATAAATCATTATCAACTCCCAGCTACTTATGCATGGAATGAGAAACTATAATCTCTAATTGTCATTGCAAACATGTTTAATCATAATGGGCTAAATCATGGATACTGGGTTAAACATATTTACACAGGCAGAACAAGTTGAGTCCATACCAGTTTCTCTCTGCCACAGCCAGTTCATCGAATGTCTTCATTATTGCCTTTCACTTGCACGACCGAACGATATGAAAGTAACAATAGTGCAAGAGTGTCATGGACTAAGCTGGAATCTGTAAGACATTTTATTCAGCAGGAGAAGACAAGGTAAAATGTGCTCTTTATTAGTTCAACAATTATTCAAATGAGAGCCATTCAACATTTTCATCGTGGTCTTCTCCTTGGTACACCTCGAATAAAAAGAAAAGAAAATCAGAAACACACTGAAATATTTTTGGAGTTTTTGGTTTTCTTGAATCAGCAAACAAAAGAGAAAAGCAAAAATGAGAAAAACTATTTACACGGGAAATCTCCCAACAAGCAAAGACGAGCAAGGAAATCTTTTTGGGTTTTCTTTTTAATATTACTACTAAGCATGCACAGAAAGTAAATTAACTATAACTATTTTTTTTGTTTTTCTGAAGTTTTTCAAACACACAAGAAGAAAGCAAGAAAATAAATCTAAGCATGGATGATACAATAAAAAAGTGTGGACACCGACAAATGGAATAAGTGGACATGAATGTAAAGTCGGTGGAAACACATACTACCCCAAGCTTAGGCTTTTGGCCTAACTTGGTAGTCGATCAGTAGCCTAGAGGGTAGTAGCGGTGCTGAGGAGTGGGCATCCACTTGTCCCACTGCTGGGGCTCCTCCTGTGCTGCCATCGCAGCTGCCTGAGCGTTCTGGTAGGCGATGATGTCTGCAGGCATAGTCCTATATCTGCCCCTGGCAAAAAAATCAAACAAAGCGGGTGCAGGCAGTGGAATAATATCACGAGTTTTAACGCTAAAAACCAGGTTATAAGGAATGGGAATGTTAGGATAATCTCGTGCAAGAAAATGGTGGTGTTCCATGGCTGCCTTGTCTAGGTAGACCTTGGTCAAAGGGTAATCATGAGGGCGTATCTTGACCTCGAAGTGAGCCGCCAAACGAGTAGCAAAAATCCCACCATGTATTTCACCCTGGGGTTTATTAAGATGGAGGCAACGAGCCAGAATAGCTCCCAATCTATGGGTGTTGTTGCCCTCTGGTGCTCGGCATAAAACAGCAAAGTCTGGTGCACTGAACGCACCTACTTTCTTTCTAGGAAGCAAGCACTTAGCAACAAATAAAGCAAAATAATGTATGGCAGGAAAGTGTATGCTAGCAGCCATTGTGGCTGACACCCCTCTCTCATCTCCCACTGTCAAAGTGCGATAAAAGTCCTCAAACTCAGCCGGCCTAGGCCCGGCTAAGCTCCCATCAGAGGGGATCAGTCATATATCACAAAATTCAGTGAGTGGTATCTGATGGTTTTCAACATATAAATGAAACTCACTTTAGGAGGATTATTTCTAGGCAGGAAAGTAAAACTCCGCACAAAGATATTTGTGAGGATTTGGTGTTGGTCACACTCATCTGCGATGAAGTCGGTGAGGCCGGCCTTTGCAACATATTGCATGAACTCCAGAAGGATTCCAGCCTCTTCCAGGAACGGGGTGCGCGGCCATTCACACGGCTGTACCTCCGCCAACCTCCGAGGGTGGAGATCACTGTCAGAAGACTCCCCAATAACACCCTTGGAGTTCTTCTTGGAGCCAAACTTCCTGAAGATATTCATGTCCGCGTACAATTTTCTGAAAATAAAAATTTTGGGGTGAAAAAAATTTGTCAACAAAACTTTATAAAATTGATAGCAACTACTCATAGGGATGCATAGAATCCATAGCAAGCATTCAAACTACTTAGAACACTAATAATTTAACATGCAAGACATCTACAGCAGCACAGAGAGTAGCTAATTATTCAAAATATAAACCACTAAAGCAAAAACTAATTGGAAAAACGGTGGAGTCACATACCAAGCAACAATCCCCCGAAACAGTTTCGGAAACGGAGCTTCAAGCAAAGAGATCGAAATCCGCGGGTTTGAGCTCAAGAATACGGTGGAGAGAGCAATGGAGTTTTTTTCTGGAGGTAAGTGGTGATGTGGGATGAAGAGGTAAGTGAGGGGGCCCACGTGGGGAAGACAGCCCACTAGGGCGCGCCTGGGGGTCCTGGCGCACCCAGGTGGTTGTGCCCACCTGGTGCACCTCCCTATGGTATTATTTGCACCAGAAATTCAGAAATATTCAAAAAAAATCGTGTAAAATTTTCAGGGCATTCTAAGAACTTTTATTTTTGGGTCATTGTTTTATTGCACGGGAAATTCAGAAAACAGACAAAACGGGTCATTTTATTTTATTTATCTAATAAAAACAGAAAACAAAAGGTAAGGACAGAAGGTAGTGCTTACTAAATTCATCTACTTCATACCGTTCAAAAATGATCCATTAATAAGGTTGATCAGGTCTTATTAACAACCACTTTCGATTAGCATGAAACCGAAGAACTTTCATAAATCACTAAGTTACCTCAATGGGGATATGCATTTCCCCAACGATAAGTATTTCATATTTCTTTTTGACAATAGATAAAGGTATTTGAAAACTTGCAATAGTGATTGTCGAATATTTTTCAATAACATTAACACCATTCACTTGGAATTGTTTCTTCGAAAAGTGCATCGTATGCTCATTGCCATTAATATGAAAAGTGACATTGCTTTCATTGCAATCAATAATAGCCCCTGCAGTATTCAAGAAGGGTCTACCAAGGATAATCGACATGTTGTCGTCCTCGGGCATCTCAAGTATAACAAAGTCATTTAAAATAGTAACATTAGCAACAACAACGGGCACATCCTCACAGATACCGATAGGTATGGCAGTTGATTTATCAGCCATTTGCAAAGATATTTTAGTAGGTGTGAGTTTATTCAAGTCAAGTCTTTTATATAGAGAGAAAGGCATAACACTAACACCAGCTCCTAAATCACACAAAGCAGTTTTCACATATTTCTTTTTGATAGAGCAAGGTATGGTTGATATTCCCGGATCTCCAAGTTTTTTAGGTACTCCATCTTTAAAAGTGTAATTAGCAAGCATACTGGAGATTTCAGCTTCCGGTATTTTTCTCTTATTTATGATGATGTCTTTCATATACTTTGCATAAGGCGGCATTTTCAAGATATCAGTCAAGCGAGTACGCAAAAAGACTGGCCTCGGCATTTCAGCAAAGCGTTCAAATTCTTCATCATCTTTCTTTTTAGTTGACTTGGGTGGAAAAGGCATAGGTTTTTGAACCCATGATTCTCTTTCTTTACTTTGTTTTCTAGCTACAAAGTCTCTTTTGTCATATCTTTTATTTTTAGGTTGTGGGTTATCAAGATCAACAGGTGGTTCTATCTCAACATCATTGTCTGGTTCTTTATCATTGGTTGGTTGAGAGTCTTCATGAACCTCATCATTATCTTTTTCATTATCAGTAGGTGAGTGTTCATTACCAGATTGAGTTTCAGCATCAGAGATAAAATTTTCATTATCATTATCAGGAGGTTTTTCTATTTCAGGTTCACTAGAAGTATGCAGAGTCCTATCATTTTTCTTTTACTTTTTCTTCTTAGAAGGACTAGGTGCACTAGTGTTATTTCTTTGTGAATCTTGTTCAATTCTTTTTGGGTGTCCCTCGGGATAAAGTGGTTCCTGGGTCATTTTACCTCCTCTAGTTGCAACTCGAACAGCAAGGTCATGCATATTATGATTCATTTCATCAAGTAATTCTCTTTGTGATTTAGCAACTTGTTCTAACTGAGTTTGAACCATAGAAGCATGTTTTCCCACACCTCTAACATCATTTGATATTCTAAATGACAAGTCACTCAAGAGAGCAATCATATCAGAATTATATTTCAATTGTTTCATAACATTTGCATTGAAATGATCTTGTTTTCTAATATAGTTTTCAAACTCATAAAGGCATTGACTAGGATGCATATTGTGAGGATTATCATTCTCATCGAACTTCATTAAAGAATTTACCTCTACCACCTTAGGAAATGGTGGTGTATTAAGCCCATGTATTTCTTCAATAGAAGGTAAATGTTTAACATCCTCAACTTTAATACCTTTTTCCTTCATAGATTTCTTTGCCTCTTGCATATCTTCAGGACTGAGATATAATATACCCCTCTTCTTTGAAGTGGGTTTAGGCGGTGGTTCAGGAATAATCCAATCATCATAATTTTTCAATGTATTATTCAATAATACTTCAGCTTGTCCAACAGTTCTTTCCCTGAGAACACAACCAGCACAACTATCTAGGAAGTCCCTAAAAGCATCAGTTAGTCCATTATAGAAGATATCAAGTATTTAATTTTTCTTAAGAGGATGATCAGGCAAAGCATTAAGTAACTCGCAAAGCCTCCCCCAAGTTTGTGGGAGACTCACTTCTTTAGTTTGAGGAAAGTTAAATATTTCCTGTAAGGCAACCTATTTCTTATGAGCAGGAAATTATTTTTCAGAGAAGTAATAAATCATATCCTGGGGACTACGCACACAACCAGGAGCAAGAGTATTGTACCAAGATTTGGCATCACCCTTTAATGAGAAAGGAAATAATTTGAGAATAAAGTAGTAGCGAGTTTTCTCATCATGTGTAAAAAGGGTGGCTATATCATTCAACTTAGTAAGATGTGCCACAACAGTTTCAGTTTCATAACCATGGAAAGGATCAGATTCAACCGAAGTAATTAACTCTGGGTCGACAAAGAATTCATAATCCTTATCATCAATAAAGATAGGTGAAGTAGCAAACTTAGGATCACATTTCATTCTAGCATTCAAAGATTTTTCTTTATACTTGTGTAGTAATTTCTCTAAATCATCTCTATCATTGCAAGCAAGAATATCTCTAGTTGTTTCTTCACTCATAACATAACCTTCTGGTACCTTAGGCAATTCATATCTAGGAGGGCTAGTTCTAGCAGGTGTTTCAGGATTTTCAGTTTCAAGCTCATCATCAGATTCAACAACATCATTTTTCTTGAAGTGTGCAAAGTCATATCATTTTTCTTTTTCTTTTTCTTTTTCTTTTTAGAAGGACTAGGTGCACTAGTGTTAGCTCCTTGTGAATCGTGTTCAATTCTTTTTGGGTGTCCCTCGGGATAAAGTGGTTCCTGGGTCATTTTACCTCCTCTAGTTGCAACTATAATAGCAAAGTCATGCATATTGTGATTCATTTCATCAAGTAGTTCTCTTTGTGATTTAGCAACTTGTTCTAACTGGTTTGTACCATAGAAGCATGTTTTCCAACACCTCAAACATCATTTGATATTCTAAATAACAAGTCACTCAAGCGAGCAATCATATCAGAATTATATTTCAATTGTGTCATAACATTGGCATTGAAGTGATCTTGTTTTCTAATATAGTTTTCAAACTCATAAAGGCATTGGCTAGGATGCATGTTGTGAGGATTATCATTATCATTGAACTTCATAAGAGAATTTGCCTCTACCACCTTAGGCAGTGGTGGTGTATTAAGCCCATGTATTTCTTCAATAGGAGGTAAATGTTTAACATCCTCAGCTTTAATACCTTTTTCCTTCATAGATTTCTTTGCCTCTTGCATATCTTCAGGACTTATGTATAATATACCCCTCTTCTTCGGAGTGGGTTTAGGCGGTGGTTCAGGAATAGTCCAATCATCATAATTTTTCAATATGTTATTCAGTAATTCTTCAGCTTGTCGAACAGTTCGTTCCCTGAAAACACAACTAGCACAACTATCTAGGAAGTCCCTAGAATCATCGGTTAGTCCATTATAGAAGATATCAAGTATTTCATTTTTATTAAGAGGATGATCAGGCAAAGCATTAAGTAATTGGCAAAGCCTCCCCCAAGCTTGTGGGAGACTCTCTTCTTTAGTGTGCACAAAGTTAAATATTTCCGGTAAGGCAGCTTGTTTCTTATGAGCAGGAAAATATTTTTCAGAGAAGTAATAAATCATATCCTGGGGACTACACACACAACCAGGAGCAAGGGTATTGTACCAAGCTTTAGCATCACCCTTTAATGAGAAAGGAAATAGTTTGAGAGTAAATTAGTAACGAGTTTTCTCATCATGAGTAAAAAGGGTGGCTATATCATTCAACTTAGTAATATGTGCCACAACAGTTTCAGTTTCATAACCATGGAAAGGATCAGATTCAACCGAAGTAATTAACTCTGGGTCGACAGAGAATTCATAATCCTTATCATCAATAAAGATAGGTGAAGTAGCAAACTTAGGATCACATTTCATTCTAGCATTCAAAGATTTTTCTTTATACTTGTGTAGTAATTTCTCTAGATCATCTCTATCATTGCAAGCAAGAATATCTCTAGTTGTTTCTTCACTCATAACATAACCTTTCGGTACCTTAGGCAATTCATATCTAGGAGGGCTAGTTCTAGCAGGTGTTTCAGGATTTTCAGTTCAAGCTCATCATCAGATTCAACAACATCATGATGTATTACCACTACAAGAAATATGTCAACTTGCGACCATCACTATTGGTCACTGAAAGGTCATTGTTTTTCATTTGCGACCTTTTTGTGACCAAAAACAGAAGGTCAAAAGCTAGCGGTCATAAACTGAAATTAACGACCTTCTCACAAAAGGTCGTGGAACCCATGACCTTTTGTTTAGGTCACTGGCTGTCTGCCCAGGCCACGTCGGATCCGACGTGGCAATCTGACGTGGCAAAATTGCGACCAATTGAAAAGGTCGTTGATAAGATTCAGCCCGGTCTGATTAGGTGTCTATATTGGGCCTTCTCTATCATGGGCCTTTACCTTTCCACATAGTTCGTTTCCTTTTTGTTTCTATTTTCTATTTGAGTCGAGGCTTGCTTATAGTACTTCTGAATAGCTTTTCAACCCAGGTTATTTTGGGCCATGGCATCTTAATAGTACTTCTAAATAGCTTTTCAGCCCAGGTTATTTTGGGCCATGGCATCTTAATAGCCCAGGTTATTTTCTATCAGGTCCAGTAAGAACATTTTCTGGAGAATTTAATGTTCAAGTAAAATGTACACAACACATTACAGGAAAATAACACATACAACAGCAGATAAAATTTCATTTCACTCCTACAGCTCACTACATCATAGACAGTACATGACAATCATTCAATTTTTTACTAGGAAGTAGACGAGTACATCTCATTTCAAATAAACAATACTCTCTTGGAAGCAAAATAGGCCGCCGCACGCCATGGTGCGCCATCTTACTCGGTCTGGCCCCAAGTAACCAGCAGCGCTGCTTGCTCCCTTGGCCCAAGTCCTTGCTGCCGAGGATGGACGAGACTCGGATGCGGAGCTCCCAGCACATGACATATTGTGTCAATGCTTGCAGCAATAGAAGGAACTCACATACCATAGAACTTGCACAGTAGTGTATCAACATCCCAAAGATTGACTGAATTGAACTGTTATATAACCAAGTTAGAGTTGGCAGAAGTTGCAGGTAAATAAACATCCATAGAGCTAACATGTTGTATTTCTGTAGAAAGAAGCATCAACTCACTATTCTACACAAAAAGCAGCCCATACATGCACAGACACCAGAACGGTACATAGAATAAAGCACATGGCTAGTACTTGCTACCCTGACATTTCAGGCATTCTAGTGTTTAGGAGATTTGACTTCCAGCAGAAAATTAAGTCTATCAACAACCCTAGCTAATAATAGCAAATTAAACTGTATACTACCAGGCAAGACACAAACTGCTAGTCTTGATATGAAGTGCAAGCATCTTTAGTAGTTGAATCTAACACATAGTCATATATCAACCAATAGTAAGGGGGAAAAAGAACAGGGAACGACGAGGTTATACCTGATCTTCTTGAGCCTCTCAAGGTCATCCCTGAGCTTCATGTCGACGACGTTGGAGACGACCTGGGAGAACCTCCCGTCCTTGTAGTCCTTCTTCCTATTCAGGAACCAGTCCAGCACCTTGAACTGGCGCGGGATGTGCACCACCGCCATCAGAAATCCCTGTCATTTTAACATTCAGTTTGTACATACACTAATTACATATTAATACAAAGGGCCAACAGCAGCCATGCTAAAGTCCCTATGAATGTTCATAGGAAAGCTTTATAAGCATATGGAAGTTCCAATTTGATCAAAATTTGTACTAGACTACCAGTGTTACAATTTATTTAACACGATGACCACCACTATCACAACATGATGTATATATAATATCTTAGTGATCTTAAATAGCTAGCAACAAAGTCTACTGCAACATCTCAGTCAATTAAATCACATACGGTTGTGGGACTATGATTAACCAAAACAGTGCAAATCAATCTATTATAAGACAAAATAATGCTCATTTAAGAAAATTTCAACACCAGGCACTCATTCAACTGCACCAAATTAACAGTACCATAATCTGTATGGTTAATGTTCAAACACACATGTGAACTCATATTATCAAATGCATGCACATATACCACTAATACCTTTGCAGCAGCATTTGCCCGCCATTTTACAAATAATCAAGCTACACAATATTACTATGTTATAAATCAGACATGGGTTAGACAGAGTAATGTTTTGTGTCAGGATCAGATTGCATGGCAGGACTATAGTATATAGGAGATCCATGCTTGGATAAAGCAGTACTACTTCATAAGCAGAACAAGACAACATCACTAAGAAGATAATCAGAACCAAGTTGCTATTGGACGACTGACTAACAACATCTTACAGAGGCAATTCCAATTTCTGGTTGAGCATGCACATTAACCATTAGCATGTGCTGATATGCAGCATAGTTTGAACAGGGTACAGCCTGGGAATTTTTAGTTATTTTGTATAGCTGGTGTTGCATTGATGATGTCGGAATCGCCTGAAAATTCAACAAGGAACAGAGCATGATCAGAAACCTAGTTGTTGTATATCAAAGTATGAACCAGGTAACACAATGCGAAATGTGGTGCTAGATACCAGGGTCGATGATACTCAGGCAGCAGACTTGGAAGTATTTACCACACGCAGTTCCCATATAAACATTGTCTGGAAATCAAACATTCGGCACTGTTAATTTTGAACAACATATTATTGAGACAACAAAAAGATTTGGAATGATTATGACTACTTTACCATCTTATTCACAATTTCAAACTATTTATTAGCTTTCTACTGCAATTTCAAGAACATATCGATAATGACAGAATAGACCGCCATGAATGTCACATACACATCGCCGCATGTAGCATACATACATACTACACATTCTAGCAGCAGCAAGTGAGCTCCATGGAAAGGAAGCAAGATGCACAAATGCCGACCCAATCATACTATTTTAGTTAGAAGAGAGGATTGTGTGAGGCAATTTAGGCCAAGGAAGCATCCACCCCACTCCACTCCAGTCGGCCTCGCAATGATCTTTGTTGAGGGCAAATCAGTCAGTAATCACAGCAGTAGCAGCACATTGTGGTTGAACAAGGCCGTGTGGTGAATTGGCCACACCTACTATCACTGCTGGCTAATGAAGAAAATCCCAAATGCGCTTTGCAAAGCGGGTGGGTCAATCCCCAAGCTAAGAGATCGATACTACTAGCATCACCACATCAGCAACAAGTAGCTAATAAGGCCTCTGCCCTCTGCCTGCGTAGCGCACCTACCGGTGTTTCTTCTTGGTTAACCGCAACATCAAGCAAAGTGAAGCAAAAAGGGGGCGGTTTCCTACGCGGCGAGATGCGCTGGAGACCGCTGGACGGTTTTACCTTGACGCGGGTGCCCTCGGCGGCGAAGCCTAGCACGGCGGAGAGATCGCCGAGGAAGCCGATGAGCGCGCACACCACCACCGCCTTCTTGCAACCCACGGCTCGCCTCCTTGTCCGCCGGATCTACAGCCTTCCTCCTCCCTAATTCGAGCTCCACCAGCACTCACCTGTAGCAGCAAGCGAGCGAGCAAACTGCTGGAGTTGGCACGGGCGCGGGGTAGTAGGTCGCGGGTGCGGCCCCGCGGAGCGAGACTCTCCTGGCCGCGGCGGCTGAGAACTAGGGGAACATCGCCGAGGAGGCAGTGGAGAGGGCGGGGGAGGCGGAGGCGCGCGTGGTTGGATTGAATTGGGCCAGGGTGAGGGGAGGGCGCGGTAGTGTACGGCGGCGGCGTGGGTCATCGATGGTGAGGGAGGGGCGTCGGCTGCGGGAGTGGACAGGAGGGTGGGGGAGGGATCTCGATCTGGATGGGGGAGGAGGGGTAGCGGAGGAGGGATTTGGATAGGGAGAGGAGGGGCAAAAGCGCCCTAGGGTTTCTCGGGAAGGAGGGGATCGAGAGACGCTGGATCAGTAGGGAGGACGACTCAGATCGAATAAAGGGGGTGATCCATGGGCTGCGTCCTGATTGGTTCAAAAATGAGCTATTAAAAATTACTTTTCTTAGTGCTAAAAACAGGGGGGTTGAAGCAGCTACCGAAAATATTTCGCAAAATGGCATCACTAATATTTTCACTTAAGTTAGACCACCTTTCATGGATGATTACCATTTTGATTGCATTTCCGATCTTTCTAACTATTTTGTGAAACAGTCAATTCGGCAAGAAGCGGGTCAAATTTGAACAAGATGTGTTTTATAGTTTTCTAATTTTTTTCATAAAAAAACATTTTTTAGTTACAAAAGTAGCTATTTCATCATGGACAAACTGAGATTTTTGCATTATTAAGCACCTAACTAAGAACGGTCGCGCGGTCAAATTTGATCACATTTTGAAATCGGCATAGGAAATTCATTAAAAAAATGGAAAACATTTAACCTCTTATAGTTAGTTCAAATAAACCAATATTTTGTGCATGTGTGTATTTAGGATGTTGATTTGGGAGGTTTTCATTTTCTTTGCGCAAAAGAACCATTTTCCATTTTCCGAGTGACAAAAATGTGTTTTTTTTTGTGAAAGACCTACCATATATTTGTTGCAAAATTGGACCAAATCAATTTTCTAAAATACTAGGCCATATTTAATGCACAATTGACAAAATGGTTGTGTGTCAAAAGCTTTGATCCATCTCTGGTGAAAAAGACAAATTTCCGCCGATTCAGCAGGAAGCGGGTCAAATTTGAACTGTAGCTGCCTCATAATTTGCTTTTTATTTTTCCAAAAATCATTTCTAGGTACATAAGTATCTATTTAATCAGAGAAACATCAAAAGTTTTCCAAGATTCAACCACTAGCTAGGAACGGTCAAGCTCGTCGTTTTGATCGCATTTTGAAACGGGCATAAAAAATTCAAAAAAAAATCAAAAAGTTGGAAAAACTTCACATTGTGTCATTATATGTGACCAAGTTTCCAGGAAAAATAATGAACTTGTAATACGGTAATTACTTTAAAAAGTGTTCTCAGAAATGAGCTATCATGCGTGAAGATTCATGGCTTTCAAGCCATATGATCAATCTTATGGCCACATTCATGGCATAGTTTGTTCAAATGATCTCATATTGTGCACAAGGGTGGATCTTGGAATTCCAAACAATGTTGCCTAAGGGAGTTTTCATTTTCTTTGCACGGAAAATTCATTTTCCATTTTTCGAGTGCCCGAAATGAGTTTTTTTGTGAAGGACCTACCATATATTTGTTGCAAAATTGGACCAAATCAATTTTCTAAAATACTAGGCCATATTTAATGCATAATTGACCAAATGGTTGGGTGTCAAAAGCTTTGATCCACCTCTCGTGAAAAATACAAATTTTCGCCGATTCAGTTGGTTGCGGGTCAAATTTGAACTATAGCTGCCTCATAGTTTGCTTTTTATTTTTTCCAAAAATCATTTCTTGGTACATAAGTATCTATTTAATCAGAGAAACATCAAATTTTTTCCAAGATTCAACCACTAGCTAGGAACGGTCAAGCCCGCCGTTTTGACCGCATTTTCAAACGGGCATAAAAAAATTCAAAAAAATCAAAAAATTGGAAAACATTCGCATTATGTCATTATATGTGACCAAGTTACCAGGAAAAATAATAAATTTGTAATACGGTAATTATTTTAAAAAAGTGTTATCAGAAATGAGCTATCATGCGTGAAGATTCATGGCTTTCAAGCCAGATGATCAATCTTATGGCCACATTCATGGCATAGTTTGTTCAAATGATCTCATATTGTGCACGAGGGTGCATCTTGGATTCCAAACAGTGTTGCCTAAGGGAGTTTTCATTTTCTTTGCACGAAAAATTCATTTTCCATTTTTCGAGTGCCCGAAATGAGATTTTTTTTTGTGAAGGACCTACCATATATTTTTTGCAAAATTGGACCAAATCAATTTTGTAAAATGCTAGGCCATATTTAATGCATAATTGACCAAATGGTTGGGTGACAAAAGCTTTGATCCACCTCTCCTGAAAAAGACAAATTTCTGCCGATTCAGCTGGAAGCGGGTCAAATTTGAACGGCGGCTGCCTCATAGTTTGCTAATTATTTTTCCCAAAAATCATTTTTAGGTACAAAAGTATATATTTAATCAGAGAAACAGCAAAAGTTTTCCAAGATTCAACCACTTGCTAGGAACAGTCATGCCCGCCGTTTTGACCGCATATTCAAAAGGGCATAGAAAAGTCAACAAAAATTCAAATAATTGGAAAGCATGGTATGAGGTGAAGTCATAGCATCAACATGGTAAGTACAATAAAACTATTATTACTAACATGACAACACAAAGCATGTATTAAACTAGCAAGTTATTTAATAACCGGAAGGAATCATCACCGTAGAACGATGACATTTTCCAAATGAATAGTGGCCACCAAAATAAACATTCAAATGTTCATGAGACCACTATAATTGGACCAGGCTCGACAAACGATGAAGTTGGGTTTTTGAATCACCTTAATCCGACTTACGGTTGCAAAGTTATGGCCGTTCATTCGTTAGGTAGAAAACCAATAAAAACTTGTGCATTTCTCCTCTTAACCAGTGAACGTCCAGAACATAGCTGTTTTGGCGCCGGCTCAGAATGAAAGCGCATTTCCTGGAAGACGCCTTCGATAGAATAAAGGGTAATCCATTCCGAAGGCATGGCTGTGTGTGCTTTACAAAACAAAAAAAGTACTTCGTGAAGTACGCTTCCGCTTAAATTGGTCGATGGGTCCCGTGCGTCAGTTATAGCCACTTCAAGGTAGGCCCCATGAGGGAGTCCTGGATTAGGGGGTCTCCGGACAGCCGGACTGTTGGATCATGAAGATACAAGATTGAAGACTTCGTCCCGTGTCCGGATGGGACTCTCCTTAGCGTGGAAGGCAAGCTTGGCAATACAGATATGTAGATCTGCTCCCATTGTAACCGACTCTGTGTAACCCTAGCCCCCTCCGGTGTCTATATAAACCGGAGGGTTTAGTCCGTAGAACAATATAAATCATACCATAGGCTAGCTTCTAGGGTTTAGCCTCTAAGATCTCGTGGTAGATCAACTCTTGTAATACTCATATCATCAAGATCAATCAAGCAGGAAGTAGGGTATTACCTCCATCGAGAGGGCCCGAACCTGGGTAAACATTGTGTCCCCCGCCTCCTGTTACCATCTGCCTTAGATGCACAGTTCGGGACCCCCTACTCGAGATCCGCCGGTTTTGACACCGACATTGGTGCTTTCATTGAGAGTTCCACTGTGTCGCCACCATAAGGCCCGATGGATCCTTCGATCATCTGTAACGATGTGGTCCAGGGTGAGGTTTTCCTCCCCGGACAGATCTTCGTATTCGGCGGCTTCGCTCTGCGGGCTAACTCGCTTGGCCATCTGGAGCAGATCGAGAGCTACGCCCCTGGCCACCAGGTCAGGTTCGGGAACTTGAATTACACTGCCTACATCCGCGGAGACTTGATCTTCGACGGATTCGAGCCCATGCCAGGTGCGTCGCACGATCACGACGAGCATGATATAGCTCCGCCATCGGACAGTGTTCGGGAGATCACACCGGCAACTACTCCGGCCTTCAATCCGGAGCAAATTGTGCCATCCAAGGACGGGCGGATAGACCCCGCCATGGAGGCCGTACTCTCAGCGGCGATAGAGCCGGATACTGACTTCACCCCTCACAATAGTCGTGATGCCGAACACATGGGTTCATCTCCGGCCACGGACTTCGAGCCGCCTGCGCCCGTGCCTATCGAATCCGATTGGGCGCCGATCATGGAGTTTACCTCCGATATATCTTCAGACTTTTCGCCCTTCGGCGACGTGCTAAATTCGTTAAGGTCTCTCTTCCTGTCAGGAGAACCTTGGCCGAACTATGTCCGGCTAGAATGGGATGCGGACGACGAAGAAATTCGCTGCCCACCCACCACCCACTTAGTAGCCACTATCGATGATTTAACTGACATGCTCGACTTTGACTCCGAAGACATCGACGGTATGGACGACGATGCAGGAGACGAACAGGAACCACCGCCCACAGGGCGTTGGACCGCCACCTCATCATACGATATATACATGGTGGATACCCCCAAAGAAGGCAATGGCGACAAGACAACGGAGGATGACCCCTCCAAGAAGCAATCCAGGCACCGACGTCAGTGGCGCCGCTCTAAGTCCCGCCATAGAAAAAGCAATGATACCGGCACAAGAGACAATCACACTCCGGATAGTGCCGAAGACGTTGACAATCCCCTCCAGCCAGATTTAGAGCAGGAGGATGAACAAGCTAGCCCTCCAGAACAGGCAGCAGATGAAGAAACGGAGGATGACAATTACATGCCCCTCTCCGAAGACGAGGTGAGCCTTGGCGACGAAGAGTTTATCGTGCCTAAGGATCCCATCGAGCATGAGCGCTTCAAGCGCCGGCTTATTGCCACGGCAAATAGCCTGAAGAAAAAGCAACAACAGCTTCGAGCTGATCAAGATTTGCTAGCAGACAGATGGACCGAAGTCCTTGCGGACGAGGAATAGGAACTCGAATGCCCCTCCAAGAGTTACCGAAGATGCAGGTTGCTACTCGAGGAGGAAGCAGTGAAACCTACTTCACCAGCGTATGATGCGGCTGACCGGCCACCGCGTGGCCGAGATAGAGAGGCGTT
Source organism: Aegilops longissima (assembly GCA_021605205.1). Taxonomy (NCBI): domain Eukaryota; kingdom Viridiplantae; phylum Streptophyta; class Magnoliopsida; order Poales; family Poaceae; genus Aegilops; species Aegilops longissima. The sequence goes on from CM038680.1 coordinate 255,472,649, forward strand.
TCAGCCTGAAGCTCAGCCTGCACCCCGCCACCACTCAAACAAAAATACCAAGGCCTGGGGCAACACGCGGGACCTGCGAGATGAATTGGAAAGCAGTGCAAAACATGCAAGATCGATATACGGGTCACGGGGGCGCGCACCAATGCGGGATGATGACCATCACGCCAGATACACTAAAAGTAAATCCGGTCGGGCCGAATACAGCAGACAAGACTCATATGAACTGCGTCGTGATATAGCCCGGCACAGAGGCGCCGCACACCCCCTATGCTTCACTGATGAAGTTATGGATCACGAATTCCCGGAGGGTTTTAAGCCCGTAAATATCGAATCATACGATGGCACAACAGATCCCGCAGTACGGATTGAGGATTTCCTCCTCCACGTCCACATGGCCCGCGGTGATGATCTACATGCCATCAAATACCTCCCACTAAAACTCAAAGGACCAGCTCGGCATTGGCTGAATAGCTTGCCAGCAGACTCCGTCGGCAGTTGGGAGGATTTGGAAGATGCATTTCTCGACAACTTCTAGGGCCCTTATGTGCGACCACCGGATGCTGATGAGTTAAGTCATATAACTTAGCAGCTAGGGGAATCAGCCATGAAATTCTGAACCCGGTTCCTAACCAAGAAGAACCAAATAGTCGACTGTCCGGATGCAGAGGCCTTAGCGGCATTCAAGCATAATATCCGTGACGAATGGCTCGCCCGACACCTAGGTCAAGAGAAGCCAAAAACCATGGCAGCCCTCACGACACTTATGACCCGCTTTTGTGAGGGCGAAGACAGCTGGTTGGCTCGTAGTACCAACACAGCTAACAAACCTGGCAATATCAGAAAGCTAGGGATGGCAATGACAAACCATGACGCAATAAAAACAAGCGCCGCAAACATAGTGAAAACACCGAAAATACGACAGTTAATGCCGGGTTCAGGGACTCAAAGTCCGGTCAGTAGAAAGGGCCACCCAAAAATAAAAATCCGGGTCCATCCAGTCTGGACCACATACTCGACCGCCAATGCCAAATTCATGGCACCCCAGAAATGCCAGCCACCCACACCAACAGAGAATGCTGGGTCTTCAAACAAGTCGGCAGGGCAGGCGCCAAAAACGGAGAAGGGGGGGTCTCAAAGTGATGACGACAACGAAGAGCCCAGATCACCGAACATGAGAGGGCAAGAGAAATTTCCCCCGCATATTCAATCGGTGAACGTGGTAAATACCACCCAAATTACCAACTCGGACCGGATATGTACCCCTAGGGATGGCGTCTCAACGGAACTGGTTGTCCCACAATATAAACTGGGGCTGGTCACCTTCAACCACACGGACCGTCCGGCTAACGACCATCAGGGCAATCCAGCCGCACTAATCCTCGACCCAATAATAGATGGATGCCACCTCACTCGAGTCCTTATGGATGGAGGCAGCAGTCTAAATCTGGTTTACCAGGACATAGCACACAAGATGGGGATCAATCATTCGATGACCAAACCCACTAAAGCCACTTTTAGAGGCATTATACCGGGTGTGGAAGCCAACTGTATGGGCTCCATTGCCCTGGAGGTAGTCTTCGGATCACCAGAAAATTATCGCACCGAAGAGTTAATCTTCGAAATCGTCCCTTTCCGCAGTGATTATCAGGCACCGCTCGGACGAACCGCATTCGCTCGATTCAACGCGGTGCCACATTATGCCTACCGTAAGCTCAAGATGCCCGGTCCACGCGGCGTCATCACGGTTAACGGCAAGGCCAAACTTTCCCTCGGCACCAACAAGTATACAACTGCTTTAGCAGCAGAAGCAACGAGAGGCACCTGGTAGCCGAACATCGAATCGCTGTCCAGGCTTGCCGTTAAACGCCCCGTCAAGGGAACTTCACGGAAGAATAGCCCGGCTCGTCCAAGACTCAACTAAATGCCCCCGCAAATGCCAGGACAGGCCGAACTCCGCGGCTCAACCGCCATACGACACATAAATATTATTTCATTTCTTTCGCAGGTCCACCTTTGCGCCGACCAGAACGGGATACACGGAGGTAGCTAGAACGCGTAAGGAATCCTCAAACATTCCCCGCAGCGACTGTCTGGCTATATCCCGGATCCGCACTCAGCCCCTTCCCCCTGGTCTCAGCAGGTTCCATATTCATATTCCTTTACTTGTACCCATACGCATAGACGTACTATTCAAATACAACATGTGGATTTATATGATGTTTACCTGCTGTTATTTCTTGTGGAAATCATTCTGTCAAGTGGCATTCGTACACATCGATATGCTTTAAAATATGCCAGGGGCTTCGTTTTACCCATAACACGGCATTAAAAGTCCGAACACCTTCATGGAAGCTCGGCACCCCGAACTTATAGCATTATATGCATCAGCTCCGAATCATGTCTTGGGTCAATAGTTGGGTTTGCCCGGCTCCCATGTTTTGGTACCTTACGCCCGCTATATCGCTAAGGTAGCACCGGGAGAACTATCGCGATTGTGTCCCGTTCTTCCGGACGAGCACCTCAAGAGAGAAAGCCGAAAACTGATCGTCATGATATCGCGAGAGCTGGTCACTGTTCGAGAGATCACAAAATATTTAAGGATTTTCCCCTCATAATGCCATAACCAATGCAGCGTGCGATGGATCAGTTCCTTCTCCGATCAGGTGCTTATAGAGCCCCTAGTACGGTCTTCCGAACACCAGGGGCTGCGCCGACCATACTAAAGCTCCTATGGCTAAGTGAGAGTGATAAAGCCCTATAGTCCGATTGCTTCGTTCACAGCCGAGCACCTCCTTCGAAGGACCCAAAACTGGGATAAAGAGTTCTCAGGTTTATCCCGAACACCCCCATATTTCTTACATGGGGGCAGAAGCCGACGACGGGCCAACTCTCAAGTTTAACGTATAAAACGGCCGCACAGGAGGGTAAACTTTTATATAACAGGAAACAATTAAATGAACTTGTTAAAACACTACAAAGGACAACATGATTGGCACTCATGGAAATATGATGTCTTTACTGCACAGCCCAGCTGCAAGGTAAGATCCTTTCAGGACACTCTCATAATATAATTCGGGCTTGCGGTGCTCCTTCCCCTCTGGCGGTACTTCGGTCACCAACTTTTCGGCATCCATCTTCCCCCAGTGCACCTTTGCGCGGGCGAAGGCCATTCGCGCACCTTCTATGCAGACCGACCACTTGATGACGTCAAGTAGGACAAGCGCTTACGAGCCGCTTCACGAGCCCGAAGTAGCTGCTTGGAATTAGCTCGGCAGGCCATAGTCGGATAACCAAATATTCCATGGCTAATTCCGCCGCCTTATGCAGTTCGACCAGTTGTTTCAGCTGATCGGTAAAAGGCACCGGATAATTCGGTGCCAAATACTGCGACCAGAAGAGCTTATCCGCAGTTTTTCTTTCTTCGGCTCGGTAGAATTGAGCAGCATCTGATATGCTGCGGGGCAGCTCGCACTACAAAAAAAGACACATCCGTGACATTTTGGGCCGAACGAATTTTTTTCTGTCATACATATGACACTTCTATGACGATAATTGTGACAAAACCCGGTATCATCATAGATGTGGTGGGCTCCTACTTCTATGACAAAAATCATGATGTAAAATGGGCTTTTCGTGCTAGGCGGGCGCAGACGCAGCCGCATGACATTCTTTTGGCCGCCCATGACGGAAAAACCGTGGTAGAAGCGAGGGCGCGGAAAATATCGGGGAGTCCCCGGTTACGGTGGGTGGTCGGGGGCCGAGCGATGCGCGCTTTCTCGTGACGAAGCGTGTGTGCGAGGCGTTGGGCTCTAACTGAACCCAAGTGAGGCGTTGGGCTCTAACTGAACCCGAGTGATTGCATCAGAGGCTACGCACATCGAACCCCAGCGATCGATCGATGGCTGTTAATCGAACTTGATCGAGCGATTCTTCGCCATCGCCGCTAATCAAGCCGGCCGATGCTGCCTCTAGATGAACAAAGGAGCGCTATGGGGGTGGATGAATAGTTCCCGTGGGGGTGGATGAACAGACCCGTGGTGTTGCCTCTGGATGAACAAGACTCGATCGATCGAGCCGGTTGGGGCTGGATGAACAAGACCACCCCGTGGAGGGCTGGATGAACAGTAGCCCGTGGAGGGTGGTTGAACAGAGCCCGTGGAGAGGGCTGGTTGAATAGTAGCCGGGAGTAGCGCGGTGGAGGCTGGATGAACAGAGCCCGTGAATGAACAATGCAGTGGAGGCTGGAGGAGGTCGACGGTGGATGAACAAGAGTCGTGGAGGCTGGAGGGGTCGACGGTGGAGATGAACAGATCCCGTGGAGTCCTGCTTTTGCGACGCCACACCCTCCCAATGAATAGGACCCGCTTTGACCGTAGCGCCCAAAACAAGTCCGTTTGGCCCATTTTGGCGGTATGCCACACCCTCCCGATCAACAGACCCCTTCGACCGTAGGAGGCCCGCTTTTCCGCTTTGGCGACGCTGCACTTCTCCGGCGAACATGATCCCGTTTGACGTGGCGGTCAAACACAAGGCCCTTTGCTCCATTATGCGGTACGTCAGCCTCGCTTCCATCGCCTGCTCCGTCCAAGCCTCCCGATGAACACGACCACGCATTCCGCTCCGACCCACCGGTTGGCTCCCACGCTGCCTGCCTCCCGATGAACACGACGATTCCGCTTGCCTCCCCATGAACACGAGCATTCCGCTGCCTCCCCATGAACACGACGACGACGCTGTTTCTCCGTTCCGACCCAGCCATGAACAAGAGCCCGGCCGTGCGATGCGCGAGTAGGCGTTGAGACCCGCCCGTATGTACACATACATGGTCAGATTTTCTTTCTTGCACCACGCCGCAGACGTACATGTACATGCTACGTCGCGCCTCTACTATGACACGCGGCGCCTCTACATCCACCAAGATATATGTACGCACATCGTTCGCGACAAGAATGACAACAAGACGCACGCTCGACCGTGTGGGTCCCAACCGCCGTGCACTTCCTTGCTCGCGAAGATGTAGTTGGTGGGTCCCAGCAATGGGGGCCAATCGTTTTTTTGCCCGACACACTTCCTTGCGTGCGAAGATGTAGCTGGTGGGTCCCAGGAGTCAGGGGCAAACGTTTTTTCACGAAATACGGTGGCCCGTCCGGTGGGTCCCCACTATCAGGTGGAGGAATAATTATTTTGCACGTAATAAGGAGGCACTTCCTTGCTGCGACCGTGGACCCAGCTGTCAGCCTCTCCACGTACAGTCCACGTCCGATGGAAGCCGTTCCTTGACCATGTTGACCACGCCGCGCCAAGAGCACCAGGGCGGTGGACGACGGCGAGGCCTAGGAAGGGGACGACGCGGAGCCGGGGAAGACGCGGCAGTGGATTCCCACGCGTAGAGGAGTACGAGGGTTCACTGGTTCGCTGCGGTGTGAGGCTGCCGTCGCTGCAGAATAACAGGGGGGTGTGGGTGAGTAGAGGGATGGCCTGGCCAGCGGTGGGAGTATTAGGGGGCGGTGAGGCCTCCGCCGCATCACGGCCGGCCACGGGAGGCAGGAGCATGAGGCACGACCGGCGCTGGTTCGGGCGGCTGGAGCAAGAACACCAGAGGTTGAAGAAGCACTACGACCGTTGGATGGACATCGTACGGTCACTGGAGCTAGAATCGTGCATATTGACTAAGTTGACAAAGCCCTCAACTTAGTAGGCCCACAAGTCAGCCTGCCACTATACTGGGTCCCAGCTAACATGGGGAGTATTCATTTTTTTTGTGCGTAATAAGGAGGCACTTCCTTGCGTGCGAAGATATAGTTGGTGGGTCCGAGCTGTCAGCGGGGGTAGCGTTTTTTCGCGAAATACATAGGCCCTTTCGGTGGGTCCCTGATGTCAGGTGGAGGAATCATTATTTTGCGCGTAATAAGGAGGCATTTCCTTGTGTGCGGCCGTGGACCCAGCTGTCGGCCTCTCCACGTACAGTCCACTTCAGATGCATGTCGGTCATTGAACATGTTGACCAGGCCGCGCCGAGATCACCAGGGCGGTGGACGACGGCGAGGCCTAGGAAAGGAACGACACGCAGGCAGGAAAGACTCGGCAGTTGTTTCCCACGGGGAGGGGAGTACGACTGTACGAGGGTTTACTGGTTCATCTGCCGTCGCTGGAGAATAACAGCTGGTGTGGGTGAGTAGAGGGATGGCTAGGCCAGCGATGGGAGTACGGTGGGCGGTGAAGCCTCTGTGAAAGCACAGCCGGCCATGGGAGGAGGGAGCAGCAGTCCCACGGCGCTTGTTTGAGCGGCCGAGCAGAAGAGCAGAGATTGAAGAAGCACGACGGCCATTCGATGGACATCCAACAGTCACTGCTTGTGCGTCAACCTTTTTTTTAGGAAAGCCTCAAATCTATGGAAAACAACATACAACCCATCTGCCATTATTTCTAATAATTTACAGCCCATTTGCTAATTCTTAAGGTTTTTTTTGGAGCCCATATTCTTTTTGTTAGCATTACAGCCCATATTGTGGCCACGGTTAAAAAATTATACGAAATTTTGCATATTTAGGTGCGGTCCGAACTATTTTTAATCCCGAAATTTCGACTCACATTCAAACTGATTTTAAAAATAAATGTATATCAATATAAAATCCAACAAATTCTCCACGCATAAAAATTAATGTAATTTAAAATCTCGAAATGAAAAAAAGATATTTGAAACTAATTGCCGGTTTGATGTGTTTAAAAAATGTACAGCCCATTTCTCATTACTGATAGGCCATTTTCTCGGCCAGCCAAATGAAGCTCTCCTCGTCTTGAAAGATTTGTAGCCCAACACGCCTGACAAAGCGACTTGGCAAATCACAAAAAAACTGGGTTGTGGCCGTGGACCCAGCTGTCAGCCTCTCCACGTCTGATACTCTTCCGATGGAAGTCGGTCATTGACCACATTGACCACGCCGCGCCGAGAGCACCAAGGCGGTGGATGACGGCGAGGCCTAGGAAGGGGACGACGCGGAGCCGGGGAAGACCCGGCAGTGGATGCCCACGCGGAGAGGAGTACGAGGGTTCACTGGTTCGACTACGGCGTGAGGATGCCATCGCCGCAGAATAACAGGGGGTGTGGGTGAGTAGAGGGATACCCTGGGCCAGCGGTGGGAGTAGTAGGGGGCGGTGAGGCCTCCGCGGCATCATAGCCGGCCACGAGCGGCAGGAGCACGCGACACGACCGGCGCTGCTTTGGGCGGCTGGAGCAAGAAGACCAGAGGTTGAAGAAGCACTATGGCCGTTGGATGGACATCGAACGGTCACTACAGCTAGATTCGTTCATATTGACTAAGTTGACAAAGCCCTCCGTCCTTGTCAACTTAGTAGGCCCACAAGTTAGCCACCCACTATGGTGGGTCCCAGCTAGCAGGGGGTATTCATTTTTTGGTGCGTAATAAGGAGGCACTTCCTTGCGTGCGAAGATATAGCTGGTGGGTCCGACCTGTCAGCGGGGGAACATTTTTTTCGCGAAATACAGAAGCCCTTCCCACGCATAAAGGCACGACAAAGGCGTAATAAGGAGGAACTTTCCTTGCGTGTGACCATGGACCTCGTGGGTCCCAGCCATCAGGCTCTCCACGTACAGTCCTCTTCCGATGACTCTCGTATGTTGACCACGTCGCGCCGAAAGCGCACCGAGGCGGTGGACGACGGCGAGGCCCTGCATCGAACGACCGGAGATGGGGAAGACGCGAAGTGGAGTCGCAGACGGAGAGGAGGGGAAACTTGACTGGTTCAAAGCGGGTGGGCCTACACTCAGCAGAAAATAACAGGAGGTGCGGCATGGAGGGATGGCCTGGCCGCGGTGGGGTAGCGTTGCTGAGGAGCGCAAAACAACGCCACTGGACGCCAAGGCGGAGCAAGCGTTCCGCAGCGCTGGGGAAGAAGACAAGAGATTGAAGAAGATTCGGCCGTTGGATGTAAATCCAACGCCTTCTTATCTTCGACCCATCGCCCACATGTCACCCACCCATTTGTTTTTAGTCCATTTGGTGGGCTGGGTGAAACAATGATGTAGCATCTATGCAGCCCGCTTAAATCCCATTTGCATTTTTCTCAAATCCATGGACTTGCTGGGCTGGGTGAAAATATCATGTTGGGCTAGACGGAGAAATGTTATAAAAACATAAACACATGATTGCACGTCAGTAAAATCTTTGCAAGCTTATGTACGCAATCACTAGGAGTTAGCTTGCCAAGTTATATATAAACAATTATTATTATTATTTTGTAAGAACTTTCAACTTATGAAATAAAATATCATTTTAATTTGATGAGTTAATAGTACGGGGTATTATTATTTTTTTTAGGCTAGACGGGACAGTTGAGTTGGTTCTAGGGAAAGTAATCGGAGAAAACTCAGTTTACATCAAAAAATAAAGTGGGAGAAAATTCAGAGACCTCTTGGGTCCACCGAGGAGGGAATATGTTGGGAGGAAGGAGATTCAAAGCACGGCAGCCGAAAGTGAACTATTTTTTTTACGGACAAGTGAACTAGTTTACATACATAAGCAAATAGCCACTAAAAAAGCAATCAGGTTAATGGGTTATTAAAAGAAATATTTCGGACAAAACAGATAATTACGACACATAGGCTAATGCATGAAACACTCAGATGATAAAGGTGCTTATAAACAGATAAAGTACAACATCTAGACCTTCCTGGCACGCTTGATCATGACGCTGCGGCTGTCCAATCTGCCTGTACATGTCATAGCATGCGTATGCGTCCTTGGCCACGTAGGTTATGTAGGCTAGATTCAGAGGTACCTCCCACGTGTTCAGGTCGTCTTCTTTCATGTCGGTGTATCAGGGGTTGATGATGGTCTCAGCGAGGTCAATCACGGAGTCCTTCTCCTGCCCGTTGCTGATGATCTTGTATTGCTTCTGGATGTCGACAAGCTTGTTGCACCAGATGGCTATATCGTCGCGTTCTTCCTTCTCTCCATCGTAGCGAAGGTGCAGTCGGCGCTGCCGATGAAACGGGCGAATGCTCCAGAACCTGGTGCAGCCATAGGACTGAGGCGGGGCAGAGCTTCACCGAGTCCGTATCGTTGGTGTACATCACATTCAACTTGGTGCAGCCATAGGACTAACGGCAAACTCAAAGGGGAACTCCTTGCTGAAGTCCATATCCAGCAGGCTCACCCCTCGGATCGCCATTGGAGTCTCTTCGAGTGAACGAGTGTGTAGGCGGCGGTGGCAGTTCGTTTTTCAGCTCTTGGGGAACTGGATTCAACAGTAAGCTGAGTGTGTACAGGCGACAACAGTTACTACCCCTCCCTCGTCCGCTGCACGCCCGGCAGAAGATGCACCCTCGGTCACACGTCGGTTCACGAGCGGGTATGTATTGGTACTGTAATAATAGGAGTTAGTGGTCACTTTACATAAATTTAATTAGCTTTAATAGAAATTTATACTTAAAACAAGCAATGCATTCGCTCGTTCTATCAGTGCCACAGGATCAACATGCACAACAATTAGAATTATTATTCTCAAGACGCATTACGATCAAGACATTTGTCACACTTTCACAAAGATAATACTACCAAGTTTGAACTGTTTGTTATGGTTGTTGTCCTCTGCATCATCATGCCGTGTTTCCCAGCTTGCAAGATTCGAACCAACAAATAAGATCCAAATAATAAGTACAACAAAGATGCCTACACATCTCATTGATTCCCAGCTTGCAAGATTCGTAACCAACAAATAAGATTCAAATAGTAAGTACAACAAAGATGCCTACACATCTCATTGATTCCCACTTGCAAGATTCAGAACCAACCCATTAGAGCCTTTTGATAAAGTGAATATCGGGATTAAATCCATCTTGGCTACCCATGTCATACAATCGAGGAACTTGGCGAATGCTCTTGACCGTCACAACATCTCAGTTGAGTATTCCTGTTTGCACAAACATATTTGCACAAAGACAAACAAGGAGACAGGAGAGCATGATTTTGCTTTAATAGCGGCCTCCTTGAACTCAACCTCCAACTCTACTTGGATGAGGTCTGCCTCGAGTTCCATGATTCAATTCATGCGCTTTTTCCATGAGTTCACCTGAAATGAAGCAAAGATTGCATCATTCACTAGCAAGAAATACTTGCTCTTGTGAGTGGCGGTGTTCTTCTTTAGTAGTTGCACTAAAATTGAGGAACATTAAGGTTGGATGTCCGGCTCATGTAAGGTGCAACTATAATTTTCTTATCCTTTTGTGCAGTTCCACTAAAATAAAGTGCCATTGTGGTGACAAAGGACGGCTCCATCTTGCAAAGGCTAATAAAATGTTGCACGAGATTACCAAAGAAACTTGACGGAGATTTTGGAAACTCCAATCACCATTTTGTGCAGTTCCACCAAAATTGAGAGATGTTGCCCACGTGACATTTTAGTTGAACTGCACAAGACACTCATTCCAAAAAAAAGTGTTTTGTGCAGTTCACCAAAAGGTCACAATAGCAACAAGGTGAAATGGATATCCCTATCTGCACAAAAAGATAGAAAGTAAACAGTTGCTAGTCAATAAGAATATACGAAACATATACAAAATGAAAAGAAGCATCTTAATTATGTTCATGGCAATCACGCAAGGACAATAGAAATTTTAAAACGTCAGCAATGCTTCATGTTACCAGAAGCATTACGATCAACAATGAGATTCCTGAAATATGGGATTACTTTAATGGTGGCATTGCTTGTTTACCAGACACAGTAAATCAATAGCAGCTACAGAGTTGGTTTAAGGGCATGGGACCGTGGGGACACCAGGACACTCAGCAGCGTAAAGGAGCAACTTACTTATCATACTGGGGAAAATAGCAGGAGTGACATTTGTAACACAGTTTAATTGCATCTTATCACTGGAGGCATTAGATTAACAATAACACTGGTTAGACATGTCCCTAGGGTAACAGTGTGATCACTTCATTTTACTGCGCCCTTACATTAACAACAACAAAAGGTTGGTATAAGGACATGTGACAAGGGCGATCAAGACAATGTACCTACAAGGAGGCATAAAGTGGTGATGCCGAGTTTGTTCATGCTATGTGAGGGCAGCAAACCTAATCTCGAGACCTTGTACTATGTGAGGGCAGCAAATCTAATCTCGAGACCTTTTACTATGTGAGGGTAGCAAATCTAATCCTCGAGACCTTTTACTATGTGAGGGCAGCAAATCTTATCCTCGAGACCTTTACCATGTGAGGGCAGCAAATCTAATCCTCGAGACCTTTTACTATGTGAGGGCAGCAAATCTAATCTCGAGACCTTTACTATGTGAGGGCAGCAAATCTAATCCTGGAGACCTTTTACTATGTGATGGCAGCAAATCTAATCCTGGACATACTCTGTTGACTTGTCCACCAGCCGCCACTTTCTATCCTTTTTTCAACCAATAATAGATATGTTCCTTATCCAGTTTGTACTGCTTTTTCCCATTATTTCCCTTTTCAACCAAGAGACCGGTTGGGTATCCGGTCTCTACTACTTTCACCATATTATTTCCTCTTTGAATCAAGTCCTAGATTCATGCTACAACTTTCCCCCCTTTCTTCGTTGTTTGAACAAAGCCCTAGATTCAATGCATGAAGTAGCTTTACCTCTAATAATACTAAAATTTAGGTGGCATTGGAAGAGCTGATGGGAGTAGAAAAGATGCACATGCGACACACGGGGAGCTGGGGCAGAGAGCAAGGCCGCTTCAAGAACTTATACCGAGGGTCGCCGGATGTCGGTGGCGGCAGGTCGGATCTGCGGACAATACGGTAGGGAGGAAGAAGGGTCGGAGGACCTCCCGAGCCGGCGCTGTGTCGGAGAGAACGACACAGGCAGAGGATCGGGCCCCTCCGGCAGCTGTGGGTTTCCTCCCTCGGCGGTGATGACCGCGTGAACGATGCACCTTTTAGTCCTCTACACACACCGGCCGAAGGGATCCGACCAGATCTGTGACCAGCGGTGAGCAGAGAGAAAATGTCGCTACCGCTGTCTTGTTTATATCTGGAGAGGATGAGAGAATGAAGAGAGCAACCCTAGTAAAGCAAGCGCCAGGCCCTCAAGGCCCATATATAGTGGAGTGATTATCTTTTTCTCTCCACAAAAAGCGCTTTCAATTTGTGTGCGTGGCATTAAAGAAAAGAAACTCTCTATTTAAGGTGACTATCAGACGACTCCTACTTACTACTAGTAGTACTATAGTATTGTTCACTTGTGCTCCCCGCCTCCATTCATTGAACAACCCTGTGGTGAGTAAACATACAAGAAGTACTGTATTTATATAGAACGAACAAGCTCGAACTATTTTCGCGTAGTTAAAAGTTGAGGGCGGGCTTTTCCCGGCAAGACGCTGACTGCTTTTCGGTAGGCGGTTTGACATAGAGGCGAGGAGGGTGAGCGAGTGGGGCTGTGCGATTTGACGGCGCCACATCGCTGGAAAGACTTGTGATATGACCACTCACTATAGTCATGAATTATTGGCGCCCGACCGGGTGATGCCCCGCCCGCTCCACGCCTAATCTGGTGTATGACACGTCGACCGGATGTCGGCTCTTCCACATGTCGGAGTAGTAAGAAGGAGCAAAAAATGATGCGGTATATACTAGTATTATACTACTCCTTCGTTTTAAATATAAGTCTTTGGAGAGATTTCACTATGGACCACATACGGAGAAAATGAGTGAATCTACACATAAAATGCATCTATATACATCCGTATGTGGTCCACAAAGAAATATCTACAAAGACTTATATTTAGGAACGGAGGGAGTACTACTCAGTCGGAGGAGTGCGAACCACGGCAGCCCAAAGGAACCAGCAAGGCGAACCACGGTAGCCCAAAGGAACCAGCAGAGAAAACAATGTGGTGATATGGCCATAAAAACAATGTGCTACGGTCCACATCAGTAGCATGTACAAGAACACTCCTCTTTGTTTGGATCCTCGAGTTAGAGATTGTTTGGGTTGAAATAGCCTCAAATTATCGAAACAAGAGGGGTTAGTTTGAGCTAGTTTGCTCTAACCCAGCTAAAAAACTAGCCCGTGGAGAGGTTCTAATTGGGTTAGTTATCCTCGGGCCCACTAAAAGAGAACTAAAAATCTCCCCGCCCGCACTGATCGCTCCCCCCTCTCGCACGACTCCTCTCTGTTCCCCATAGGGCCGCCGCCTTTCTCTCCTCCGGCCGCCTCTACTCCGACCGCCTCTCCCTCCGGCCTTGAAGGTCGCCTCCCCCCTTCACTCAGTCGTTTTCTCCTCTGTCAGAAGCGGCGCGGCGATCTACCCGGGAGGTCGCGAGAGGGGTGAGTTTGTTCGTTCCTTCTCTGTCTCACGGCCATATCATTGATCTTTCTTGCTCTAGCGCTAATTCTGATTTGGAAAAGTAGATCCTGATCAAACTTGGTATAGATTTGTGGTGCACGCATGGAATTGTTTGATGCTGCTTGAGGAGGTAATAAATGTTTCTAGAGGCCCAAAGATTCAGGTCACCTTTCTAGGTATTCAATTTCAGGCTTGCATTATTTCTAGAGGCCCAAAGATTCAGTTCACCTTTCTAGGTATTTCAATTTCAGGCTTGCATTATTCTAGAGGCCCAAAGATTCAGTTCACCTTTCTAGGTATTTCAGTTTCAGGCTTGCATTATTTCTAGAGGACCAAAGATTCAGTTCACCTTTCTAGGTATTTCACTTTTAGGCTTGCATTATTTCTAGAGGCCCAAAGATTCAGTTCACCTTTCTAGGTATTTCAGTTTCAGGCTTGCATTATTTCTAGAGGCCCAAAGATTCAGTTCACCTTTCTAGCTATTTTAGTTACATGCTTGCATTATTTCTGGAGGCCCAAAGATTAAGTTCCCAGTCGGCGGCAAGCGGCCCTGCTACCCATGCCGGTGTCGACCTCAACTCGCAAGGGCTGGCGTCGGAGGGGTTCCTGGGGCTTGGGCTCTACAGAGCCTTCCTCCAGAGCGACGATGGCGAGCTCCTCCCTCGGTGCGTGAGGGGCTCCGGGCTCCCTCCCTATCGTGAATGACTTCCATGATGAGTTAGCTCATTCTTTGTTTCATGAAGTGTTTTTTTATTTTGTGAAGCTTGATTGACAACTTGTATGTTAAAGTGGGATATCTCATTTGTATGGACAAAGTAAAAATTATCATGTTTTGCATGCTTGATTTGTATAGATGGTTCGTTTATGTCAATTGTGAGCGGGAGGAGGCCATAGAAGAGCCGTCCACACCAAGAGGGTGCTTGGATCCAAGGGACTTATTTTAGTCTGACTAAAAATAGTCTCTTTAAGTGGCTAAAGTTCCAAGCACCCCTGACTAAAGAGGGGCTAAAACTAGTCTTGAGACTAAAAACATTTAGTCAGGGGTACCCCTACCAAAATGTGGAGTAGTCCTCTCTCTCCTCATTTAACTCCTCTCCTTTAACACAGGCGAGTTCTGGATTGGAGAGTTTGGAGGATAATAAATGCTCATTAACTTGATTTTAGTCTCTTTAGTATTTGGATCCAAGCATGGGTGAGGTTAGCAAGTTTTAGTCCCACTACTTTTAGTCATGGAACTAAAACGTATCCAAGCACCCTCCAAATCCGCAGGAAATAGGGTCCAAAGTAGTCAAATGATTGAGATAGAGCATTTATTGTCAATCTAACCCTGCCATCCATACACCTCTTTGGTTTAGAGTTAGTTCAGGTTAGAATCTAACTCTAACCTCTAACTGAGTTAGAGTTCTCGCTGCCTCGGTTCATCGCCATCATACTTTCCCCATTCCTGTGTTTGCAGATCCTGCGAATCATAGAGGCCCTTTTTATGGAAAACTCAAAGAGGCCCTTAGACTGGTTTCGATCCGGTCATTTTTTTATAAACGTGTTATATCCAAAATTTATTGAGCGTGTTCGGTTTCCATGAAAATAATCCGTTTCATGTAGTAATTCATTCATTTATTTATTCTTCTCATGGGGTTTGCATGTAATTCATGAGGTCTGAAATGTAAAGTACCCGACATATGCTCCGAGTGCATGCACTACGACCCAGATGCTCTATGTCCCACATGTCGGCGTAATGGGAGCACGTGGAAATAGCCTAGGAGTACATATAGGAGGATAAATGCGTGAAATAATATGTACTTGTGAAGCGTAGCATGGTTCAAAAGGAGACCTAAAGTGATGATAGCTATAGGTCGACGCACCCAACTAGTGGTACTAGACATACGACTAATTTTTCCCTAAAAAAAGAGGCACGAGTGCTCAAGACTCTATTCTATAAACACGAGTCCCATCTCGACAACAGCGTCCGTGCTACAGCTAGCTCTCCTCCTCGCTTTCTCTCTTCTAATTCTAAACTGGCGACGCCTTGGGCGGGTGGGTTTGCTCAATCATGCCCCACCTCACAAAGGAAAACGTTACGACTGGAATAAAATGCCATATACTCCCTCCGCTCATAAATATAAGCCTTTTAGATACTATTTCAAATGGAATACAACATATAGATGTATGTAGACATAGTTTAGAGTGTAGATTCACTCATTTTGCTCCGTATGTAGTAGTCACTTGCTGGAATCTTTAGAAAGACTTATATTTGGGAACGGAGGGAGTACTATACTAATAAAACATTAAGGCCATGAGGCGATGCAAAGGTTGGTTACAGGAGCCAAGAAGAAGAGATGCATCCATCAACGACGCCCACCTCTCGACTCGTATGCCGCCCACCGAACGACGCCTAAGTAGCAAATGGCTTTCGGGCCAGGTCGACGTGCTTCAACAATGGCGCCCAAAGATTCCAGCCGCCAAGAAGGCCAACGTCTTTCTGTCCTCGCTTGCCTTGTAGTGGCCTATGTAGACAATTTCCTCGTAGACGTGGATGTGCAGGTCGACGGTTTCTTGCATGGCAAGGCGCTGCGCAGCGAGCGCGGCCTCGAGGTGCACATTCTTCGTCGCGACCTCCGGCAGCTGCAGGGCCACCAGGGCTTGAAAGAGTACGTCACCCTGGAGGCTGATGAGGGTGGCAGGCAATGAGGAGCCTGGGCGCGCGGGCTGGAGCAGTACGGCAAGGTCGTCCGTAAGCTTCTTGACGGCGGTGAACTTGCGGATGGAGTTGACCATCATGTCGTCCATGCGAGAGGCGGCCGCATCGGCGAGGGCTACGATGCTCGCGGTCGCCAAAGACTGTCTCGAAACGCTACGCGGTGCGGGGCCACAGGCCGGCGCCTTGGATGATTTGGCACAGCCGACTGCCGCTCGCGTCCATCGCCTCCATAGGTGCTTGTGGCTTCTGGTCACTTGGTCTTGGATTGGAGTGAGCAATGTTGCGCAGAGACTTGGGAGTAGATGGATTGGAGTGGTGGGGCGCCTTTATTATATGAGTGTCCAAACTCTGTTGCATTCACATCGTCTTTGGCTCTATTCTCGCTTCTCCAATTAATTCCTCTGCATGTAATTGAGGATGCATCATTGACCGTTCAACGTCTCGGGAACCGCTACCCTCTCCCTCCTTGGCATTCAAGCACCTATGGACCCGTCGACGACGAGGTGCCTATGGTGACTTTGTAAATTTCAAGATGATAGTGGCGTGCGTGTGTGCATTCATAGGGGTGAGTGTATGCGCGTGTATATGAGCGCTTGCGTGTGTACTGTGTAAAAAAACGTAAATGCGTGTCAAAAAGAGACTAGTCAGTATACTCAATATTGTGCACCTCGGAGAGGAAAATGATAGAACTAGTACGTATTTATTTACGGTGCGGATTCACTCATTTTGCTCCATATGTACTCCGTCTCGGTGTAGTCTAGTCACTTGTTGAAATCTCTAGAAGGGCAAATACTCCTTTCTGGTTTACAGGGCTATACTAGCAAGTAGTTGTACGTATTAGTACAATAGTGGGCTCACATAGCAATTTTGTCTCATGCAAGAGCTGGCTATATGCGTGTCCAATGTTCGCAAATCGCAACGCTCGGTTTCGCTATTCTTCGCCTTCGAGAAGACGAACAATGATGTTATTACTACGCTTCTACAAAGGTCGAATCCATCGTTGCATGTCCGCCCACCGCGAGCTGGACGGATAACTTGTTGTAGAAGTACTACTAAGAAAAAGCATGTCCTCGTTTGTGAGCAACCGCGCGCATGGGTGAGGGAGAAGGCGTGTAGTAAAGTCAAGCTTCTCCTCGTGTACGAAAGTTACGCGACACATCATAGCACCGGCCCCACATGCTTGCCTCTAAACTTGGTTGAAAGACCCAGAGGTACAATATATTTGCTGCAACCTCTAACATTTACCCACCACAAATTAAAATATATGTGGCCGTATGCATCGCTCGATGCGAGGCCGAGTCCCCTTTTTGAAAAAAAACAAATTAAAATATATATTCCTGTCTTGACCAGATGAGAGTGCAAACTACAATCACCGTGGTGTCGTAGGGCGTAAGACTATTTTAATTTTTTTAAACTTCGAGACGGCCACATAGCATGGAGCCGACCCCAACGATTTTAAGCTTACAGCACGGTACACGCTATCCTAGGCTACTCTACAAATTGAAACTGCCACACGAGTGTCCGGCTGCGCTTGGCTCTTCGCCTTCGAAGTCGAACAATGATGGAGTACTACTGCACCGAGGAGTACTACAAGACGCTTCGCCATCCGACACCGATTGAACTGCTGCATGTCCACCGCGTGCGGGAGGGAGAGCGTAGCAAAAGCTTCTCCTAGTCTTGCCAGCCACCACGCCATGGGCGGGAGGGACGCCCCGCCTTTGCGTATGACAGTGGGCCCGACAGTGTGTGGCCAACCTGTCATACAGCCAAAGGCAGGTGCAGTTAAGTCCGCGAGGGAGAGGATAATCAAACTTCTCGTTGATGTACGAGTTGACGCGACACATCAAAGCACTACACTCGATATATTTCAATAATTTGCATTTACCGATGCATTAATTAGAACGCGTGCATGCATGCCGTGACTCTCCTTTTGATACTTGCATGTGTTGATTTAATGCACCTTGAAGTAGTATAAAATATGTGACGGTAAATCTCCGTAATACCCTCGCCCAAGTCGAGAGATGGTTGTGCACGAGGAGGGCGAGATCATGCAGATCAACAGACCCGACGCCGGAGCTTCTAAGGTCTTGATGGACCTCACCGTGCTCCACGCCCCTTGTGCCTCCGCCTTTGACGCCCAAAGGTATGAGGTTCAATACACCTCGTCTGCTCGGATGATTGAGCAAGGTGCAGGTTTTTGATTGATGTGTTGTTCGATTGATTTCTGCAGTGCAAGGGAGGGCACTGCCTGCGCGGACTGCCGCGGGCAAGCGCCCGGAACCAGCGGCAAGTGTGGCGGCGAAGCGCGGGCGGTGGCTTCGACGCGCGGAACATGACGGTGAACTCCGCCCTTTCGCCGGTGAGGGTGGAGTGCCCGCACGAAGGCTGTGGGCTCTACGCCACTTACCACAAGCTCGCCGATCACCGTAGCGCAGTGTGCGCCGCGCCCGCAAATGCCCCATGCCCGCTCGCGGGCTATGAAGGCCCGCCGCGGCGCTTACCACCGCTTCAGCACTGCGCATCCCATGCCCGCACAGATCCAAGACGGCAGCAGGTGCTCCAGCTGCAAGTGCCACTGTCGGAGCCATGGCTCTT
The DNA here is from genome assembly GCA_021605205.1 of Aegilops longissima. NCBI lineage: Eukaryota > Viridiplantae > Streptophyta > Magnoliopsida > Poales > Poaceae > Aegilops > Aegilops longissima. The sequence goes on from CM038680.1 coordinate 255,491,287, forward strand.
GCTGTTCGTGGAGGAGGACCGACGTATGTTTTTCTTGGTCGGTGGCGTGCTCGACATCGGCACGCCTATCACCGTGTCGGTCGTCTGCATCAGAGCGGGGGCGTCCCCACTGCCGCACTACGTGGCCAAGCTGTGGGCGAACAGCCCGCCGGGGGAGCCCGAAGGCACGACCGACGCCATCGAGGTGGAAATGGAGGTGACAAGCAGCAAGGATCCCGGCGACGTCGACGTGCAGGAGCTAACCTTCTTGACAGCCTCCGCCTAAGCTGCCGGGCCGGGCTAAGCTTGTGTCCTCCACATTCAGATTGACAAGCTCATGTCCTAAATGTTTCTACAGTGCCTTCTGTTTCTCTTAGTAATATGCTAATTTAGGGATTACCTTGGTCTACTTTAGCTTAAGAAATGGTGGGTTTTGGTGGCGATGCAGCAATTACTTCGACATCAAATCAGTAATTTCCAACAGTCGAACGGATATTTTGTGTCAGTTAGATATAAAGTTCCTTTGGGTAAGAAGTACAACTTGTCATCAAAATGGATGAAAGGAGATGTATGTAGACGTATTTTAGTTCTAGATATGTCCCTTTTTATCCATTTTGATGACAAGCACTCCCTCCATTCCACAATACATGCCTTCCGTTTGTCAAAATATAGATGTATCTAGACATGTTTAAGTATATAGGTACATCCATGATAGAGCCAATCGGATGGTTGAGAACACTACAATTCGTAGCTACAGATGCGTGTGTGACTCCCAGATGTAGAGGCCGGGGGTCATCATCCTCCTTTTCGAGAAAAACAGATGCGTGTGTGAGATGACGAAAAGCGTAGGCCCACCTCTTCTCTTCCTCAGATAACGATTACTAAACTTAGAGTACAAGTTTTTGTGGGTGGCACGATGGTGCGTGTGAGAAGTCACGAGAGATAGGTTTAATGCGTCTGAAAAAAAGACTAGCCTAGAGCTCGCCACGCGGCTATTCCTGTCGAACGGCCCATTAACCGTAATCTATGTATACGACGGTGCCTGTGATTGCACGTACACAGCAGTACTCCCTCCTTTCCGGTTTATAGGGCTTAATTCAAAAATCTCACCAACCAAGATGGTGAGTGGTGGAATATTTTTTGTAGTTTGCAAAAGCACCTAATTAATGCTCTTGTTTTTCTCAAAACATTATGTTTATCAATGCATTAATTGCAATGCATGCATGCATAAATTACATACATTGGTCAATTTTCTCTTAATACTTTCATGCAATGATTTAGTGCACCTTGGAATCTGAACATGTGTTGGGAAACAACCAACTTGATCCTTATAAAATGGAAAAACTAAAATTTTGAGATAAGCCCTATAAAACCGGAAAGGAGGGAGTAGAAAAAGAAGTACTCCATCCGGGAATAGTGTCGCACTTCGAAACTAGAACCGTCAATAAATTTTGAGCTTGCATCTCGTCACATTCCAAATTACTCCACGCTATATTGAATTGCAAACCTGTTCACACCGATGACAACCTAAACGGTTTCCCACTTAGGAGCGTATTAGTACCACGCTATATTGAATTGCAAACCTGTTCACACCGATCACAACCTAAATGGTTTCCCACTTAGGAGCGTATTAGTACTCGGTTATAAATACTAGTTTGCCAAGATGACTGCACATTCCTCCTCAACTCCTCATCCACAAAAACAAACAAGTCATTCAGCATCCTTCCCTTGCGCTCGCCATGGCCAGCGTGAGTTCTGGGTCGAGAGATTTCCACCAGGGAGAGGCGAGCATGGAAGCGGAAGCACGAGAGATGTCCCGCCTCGCTGCGAGAGCAGCCGACATGTCCCGCCGCGCGGAAGTAGCAGCACAGAGGTCCCGCCGCACCGTTGATGCAACACACTAGTCCGGCCGCACCGCGGAAGCAGCAGAGATGTCCCGCCATGCCACGATTGCAGCAGAGATGTCCCGCCGTGCCGCGGCAGCCTGGGAAAATTTCTCGCGGGCAGGCGACGACTGTTATAGGCACATGCATGCGATCGTCCATAGCCAGATGGATCAAATCTCCGGCCAGCGAGGTTGCAAGACGACATGAAAGCCTCGCTTGAACAAAGCTATCGGCGCATTAAGGGAGGGCAATGAGAGGCTCCGGCCGAGCATGACCTCGCCGAGGGAGAAGATCGTCCGGTGCGACCAGCAGGAGGAGACTAGTGCCTTGTTGAAGAGGACCAGCGCCATCGTAGCGCAATTCGACCTCGATGGTCAAGTCTCGTGCTTCGTGGTCATCCCCGCATCGGTAATGCCGACACACACAAGATCAAGGATTTATAACAGAGTAGCAATCACACACTTATTACATCGAATGTCGGGGAAGCTGATCGTGACCCACGAACACCTATGGGACTTGGCGGACCGAGTCCCTTTTGGTTCGGTGGGGGGCGGAGATTGCACGAAGAGCAGATCGAGGCGATGCACACGAAAGAAGTTTACCCAGCTTCGAGCTCTCGAGAGATAATACTCCTACCGCTGCTTGTCTGATTATATTGTGTTCTTGCTAGGGAGCACAAAGAGCTACAAAACCTAGCTCGAGTGTGTAGTCTCGAATCCTAACTGAGCCGAACCCTTTCTACATTGCACATGGGCCTCCTTTTATAGGCTCAAGGGGTCACCGACAGTGGCAACGTAGATGATGGTACAAATGGAAAACAGTAGTTGGTACAATCGACTTGTACAAAGGTACAGGTAGTCTACCTAACTCGACGGCAAGGGATAAAGGCATTAAATGCCCGCCCATGTCGCCTAAACAAAGGCAACAGGACCGTCAGAGCGCCACCATTCGCCACGATGGCCTTCTTGTCGCCCGCTTATCGCTGTTTCTCCGCTGGCTGCACAGCCCTTGACACGCTGCGTTCGAATAGCCCCATGGCGACACTTTGGCGGATGAGCTGGAGCGGAGATGAAGAGAGGTTCGCCGCTGCAAGCGCTTTGCCGCTGCTGAATCTTTGTCGCACTCGGAAGCTTGTCGCCATCGAGCCTTCCCGCAAGCTCCTCTTGTCGGGTCTTGTCTTCGCGTGCCTTGAGGGCCTTCCCGCAAGCTCCTCTTGCCGGGTCTTGTCTCCTTGACTTGAGCACTTTGCTCTTGAATGGCTCCAAAGGAACCGCGAGGACCTTGGCGGTCACTAGGCAAGCCTTGCCGGGTTGCTGAATCGCCAGGCACGAAGTTCGGGATACTAGGGTACCCCTACCTAGTACACCGACAGAGCCTCTGGCCTGGGCCACACACGCGCCGAGCTCATGGGCCAGCCCAAAACAAAGGCACGGGCACGCTGCCCAGATCACGCAGCTACTCGCCCGACCCACCACGCCTCCCACTTAACAAAGACGCTACGATCGCAAGGCCGTGGGGAGAGATCGGGGTTTCTTTAATTGAAAAGCGAACGTCCCGCCTCTCTCCCTCCTTATAAGTCGGGGAAACAGGGCAAGACGCCCACCTTGCCATTGCTGTCACATCTCAAAAACCACCACCGCCCCCCTTCTTCTCAAGTCCGAAGAGAGCGACGCCCGCTTCCATTGCCACCGGGCGCCATCAACGCCGCCGGACTCCTCCACCACCTCCGCCATGGCTCAAAGCCGATAAGGGAAGGGCGGAAGTCGGCCGAGGCGCCAGGGCTCGCGGGCGCGCGAAAGGAGCGGGCCACCTTCGACCCCCAGCTCGACGCCAAGGAGCCGAGGGAGGGCTACTACCTCTTCGTCAACGGAGACGCTGGCACATCCACAAGACGAGGGTTATCTCCGCCACGCATCCGAGAAGGTTTCTGCTGTATCCTTCTTCGCTTTTCTATCGCGGGCTCGCCCGCCCTTTTCCGAATTCTTTTGCGATATCATGAACACCTACGGTCTTCGCCTCCTTGATTTCACCCCCAACGCTGTCCTGACCATGGCGGTTTTCGCACACCTTTGCGAGAACTTTGTCGGAGTCCACCCAAACGTAGCCCTCTTCCGCCACTTCTTCATGCCCAGCGTTGAGAGAGGAGAGCCGCTGTCGAGGGATTGCTTGGATCTCCGTGGATCGGCAAGAAAGAAGCATATCTGGAAGGAGAGCTCCGTGAGCAAGTGGGAGGAGTGGAGAGACGATTGGTGTTGGATCATTGAGGAGAACCCACAGCCCTTTACTGCCCAAATACCAAAATCCCATAGTGCGCAACGATTGGAGCAACTTGGCGCCGAGGATGCTAGGTTGAAGATTGCCGTGACCCGGATCTTGCGCCTCGTGCATGCCGGACTCATCGTAGGTGCTGTTGGCGCTGATTTCCTTCGTCACCGACGCTTCCCTTGCGGAGAGGAGGAGACCTGCTTGGGAGTTCCAAAACGCGGCGGACATCATGAGGCTGCGCCTGGCCTCAACTGGAATTTCACCGTTTGGAGCTGGATGCGGCGTCGCCGAGCTGTTCAAGCACGACCTGATCACCCCGAGTGGTTCATGTTGCCGAGGGGGTCGCCTTTGTGCAACAACTCTTCGCCGACCGCATCCGCGGCGATGATGCCGCCAGCGATTCCCATGGATCGCTCCAACTTGGCAAGAGCCCGCCGACGACGCTATGCAACAGCTTCTTCGACAGCTTGAAGAAGTGCCGATCCGCCCGACGAAAGCGAAGTGGCTCACCCGCGACATCACCGACGCCGAAGCTGCAGCGCAGACGCCACCAGGCCGGAGGAGGCGATGGTGCCGCTGCCGCCGTGAATTCGGGTTCACCGTGGAGGAGGCGGAGGCGGCAGAGGCGGCAAGCCTTGCCGACGAGAGGAGCTTGCCGCGCGGAGGAGCAGGTCGAGCTTGAAGCTGAGCCGAACGAGTCGCCGGGGCGCCCCCACCTTCGTGTAGCTTGTCGCTGGAGGAGCCTGCGGCACCGCCAAGAAGGCGCCCGCAAGACCGGGAAGGGCGGGCGGCAGACGGGCCAGCAGCCGCCTCGCCGCTGGCGCGCGCATCCACCGCTGCAAGCACTGTTGCGCAGGAGCGCCACGCCGCCACAAAGAATCGGAGCGGGCCTTCGGGACCACGGCTCCCGCACCCGCCAAGCGCCCGAGGGAGCCTACTTTTCCAAACTGCCGACCGGAGGCGGAGCGGACTGACTTCTCCGCCTCAGCCCGAGGAATAAGAAGAAGAGTAAGATCTTGTCGCCAAGTATTTGTAATTCTTCAATTTGCTGCTTTGTCTTGTATCTCGATTTGCTTCATTCTCAACTCTTTCCTTTTTCAGACGCCGCTCGTAGAGCGTCGAAGAGAGCCAAGACCCGTGGTTGTCATCGAAGACGATCCCCTGCGGCTGCATGTGGAGGCGGTTCGAGACTCCTTGCCGGACCCGACAACCCTTCTTCGTAGAGCAGCCCCAAAGATAGCCCCCAAAGATAAGTATTTGGTTTATTTCTTACGGTTAGGTGTGCATGGGTGCTCCTTCTTATCGATATCTGACTTGTTGATTTGTGTAGGAGCAGAGCAGCCTCATCAGAGGGCCCGAAGTCACTCCCAAGTTCCGCTCGCTTCAACCACGCCGCCAAGGGAGAATTCTCCGCAAGGGAGCGCCTCCCAAGGGAGGCCTCCGACAAGGGAAGTCTCCGACAAGGGCAGCACCGCGATCCTCCGGTGGTGGAGTCCGCGCCACGATCCTATCGCAGTAACCCTTTTGCGTGACAATTTCCTTGGGTACTTTTTTTTATTCTGTTCTTCTTTCAACATCCGCTGATCGTTTTTTCTTTTTCTCGATCGCCGATCCATCTGCCGGAGAGCCGATGGAGACTGAGGTTGCCGGCGAGGAGGACGCGCGCAGCAACAATGGTGACGCTGCCAACATGGAGGAAGAGGCCGGCGCCGATGGTTCCGCCGGCGAGGAGGCCGCCATGGCTGCTGCCGCAAAGGCTGGGGAGGGGTCTGGTGATCGTACTGACGACCCTGAGGCCGCAGGAGCGCCAGCGCTACACCGACCGCCGATCCTCCGCCACCGATGCAGCGCCAGTTCAAGAGCCCCAGCCCGCACCTATCTCAAGGCCGGGCGATGGTGTTCATCAAGCTCCCCGGCATCGAGCCTGTGGCGCCGGTCGGGGGGGAGACCTTTGACGAAGAGCTGCTCGCCTCGCTGGGCTGTCGCTGGTTGACGCGCCAAGCAGCAGAGCAGCGAAGTCCGAGGAGGAGCAGCTGCTAAAGAAGCTGTTGTCGCTTCTACCGCGCCCGGCAAGCCAAACCGAGTCCCGGAAGCACTTGTCGCGAGGGCGGAGCTGACATGGAGAAGCGCAGAAGAGCTCCGCGCGCCAACCAAGAAACCCTCCGAACGTAGCAAAGCGCTGGAGCAACTCTCCGAAGAGCGCACGGCCTTCATCCTTGAGAAGGCTGAGGTCGAGGAGCAGCAAAGGCTTACCGCGAGAAGCTATTCGCAAGAAGAAGGCGAAATGGCGCAGCGGAAGATCAACCTCGACAGCTATGAGGAAGAACTTACACATGAGCAATCAATTGGCGGAGCTCTCAAGGAAGCAAAGGACGCTGCCGCAGCTGCCGAGGCCGCCAAGAAGGAGTTGGAGACGAGGGTGACGCAGCTGGAGGCCACCTTCCGTAAGAGCGGCGAGGAGGTCGCCAGCCGAAGCATGAGCGAGAAGGACGCCTACACTCTTGGCGAAGTTGCGGTGGCCATCTCGCTGAGAAGATCAAAGAGCTCGACGCCACCAAGGACTCCAAGGCGAATCTTGAGCTGAAGATGTCCACCTTGACGGAGACGCTGGACGGCGCCAAGGAGCAGGAAGTGGGTTTGTTGGAGAAGATCAAGGCTAACGAGGAGCTGCCGGGCGAACGCCGCGACCGCCAGATACCTTCAGAGATAACGTGATGCATCGGACGGAGGGTCTTGTAGATACCGCCGCCGCCATCGACAAGGAGCTGATGGAGCTGGGATGGTGGATCTTGGTACTCCACCGATGAGCGCTTCAACCCAGCGCCAAGCTCAGCCTGTTCTCAAGGGCGCAGGACGGCTTCCAGCTGCTCCGGAGGAGATCCCAAAGCAGCTGGCCGACGAGTCGCGCCAAATCTGTGCAGGGGCTCTTCGAAGGTGCCGATGAAGGTGGCCTTCCGCAATCCAGCGCCGCCTTCGCCAACGCCCTCAAGTCCTGCCTCCAATCTGCCGACGTTGAAGCGCCAAGGCCCTTGTCGCACCCATTGTGACAGGGTGAGCGGAGTCAAGAGGGTTGATGGCGACATGCGGACTAGGCCACCAAATTTATCTTTCCTTTGTCGCTGCTGATCATGTTTAGGAGAACAATTTATTAGATCTCATGACAAGTTAATCTTGTAATATACTCTATCTTAGGCAACAATTGCAATGCTATTTCCTTTACTTGATTCCTTCCTTTGCATGTTTGTGCCCTACGCTTTTAGGGAACTTGTCGGTGGGGCACCTTTGCCATGAAGCGCTGAAAAGTGAACGTCAAGAGCTCGTCAAGCGGTGCTGCCTCCGATAAGCAACCTTGTCGCAACTAGTTGCAGCTCACTTAAGTTGTTGAGCGGACTCAAACAAAGTAAGGGCGCAAACTAGCTACGAGTTGGTTCCTCCGCCGCATGTGTTTTCCATACAAAGTACTATCGTTCGAGGAAGATAACTTAAAAATTTAAAAACTGATTGCTCAAACTTTAGCAACTTAGCTTTTCTGTCGTTTGCTTCCCGGTAAGGCGGAACTTCCTCGAGCGACACTTGGTGGCCCACACCATTATCTTCTCCTTCCCCCCCGGCTAACTTGTGGGCGAAGGAACCTTCCTTTCTTTTGAGAAGAAAGAAGAGAAAATAGTTATGGAGCCTTGTGGCTCGTTATCGCCATCGGTGTGGATGCTGCACAAAATGTCGATAACACATGCAAAATAATGATGAAAGCATGAAATTGACAAGTTGTGCGCAACACATGAGCTTTATCGATGCACGGGTCTCGCTCGCTTTGTACAAAGGATTACATGCAACATCGGCAAGACTTGTATTAGTAGGGTGGTTGCCGAACGGGTTCCGCAACCGCGCCTCTATGGGTAAAACTTACGAAGATGCTCTATGTTCCAGTGAGTTGCTCACCGAACGCCATCTTCGGTCTCAAGGCGGACAGCACCAGGCCTAGTGACTCGCTTCACCCGATAGGGGCCTTCCCACTTCAAGGCCAACTTGTTGGAATTCTTGGCGGATTTAACGACCAAGAACAAGGTCGCCTTCCTCGAAGCTTCCGCACTAACTTTGCGGTTATGGTAGCGGCGCAAAGCTTGCTGATAACGAGCAGCTCGTGACAGCCGCTCAAGACGATCCTCCTCAAGGAGCAGGCCATCTTGTCGCAGCTGCTCTTGCTCGAGCTCATCATAAGCGAGCACTCGAGGTGACCCGTATACGAGTTCCGTGGGGAGAACTGCCTCGCTCCATAGACTAGAGCGAAGGTGTCCGCCAGTGGCTCGACGGTGTCGCCCCGACGACCAAAGAACCACCGCAGCTCCTCAATCCAGCTTTCTTCCGCACTTATGCAACCCGTCGAAAGTTCTGGTCTTGAGCCCTCGCAGCACTTCAGCGCTTGCCTTCTCTCGCTGACCGCTGCTTCTGGATGAGCAATGTATAAAGCAGACCTTGGCGCCAAGATCTTGGACGATCGCATGAAGGTGCGGTTCGTGGAACTGTGTGCCGTTGTCGGTGATGATCCGTTAGGAATCCCAAACGGCAAACAATTGACCAAGAACTTGACTCCGACCGTGTTGTCACCTTCCTCATCGCTTCCACTTCCGCCACTTTGTGAACTTGTCGATTGCACGCATAAGTACTCAAAGCCCCGACAGCTCGGGAAAGGGGCCGAGGATGTCGAGCCCCGCATCAAAAATGGCCGTGATAAAGGGATCGCTCGCAGAGCTTGAGCTGGCTGGTGTATCTGCTTGAACGGAACTCGCACGCACACTTGGTTACTTGTGCAGCTTGCATCCCGGAGGGTGTCGCCGAAGAAACCTTGCCGGAAAGCTTTGCCGGCAGTGTTTTGCGCCAATGTGGTGACCACATATGCCTCTCGTATCTCGCCAACAGCTTTTGTCCATCTTCCCGTGAATACACTTCAATTTCACCCGCTGAGTCTTCTTCGCATGCATGTTGTCGACAAACCGGTACATACTTGACCGCCGGCTACTCTTTCCGCTTCTTCTTGCTCTTCGGAAGTTCTCCGTCTCAAGGAAATGGACGATCTGATGTGCCCATGTTGGAGCTATGCGCTCGACAACAAGGACTAAAGGCACATCTGCTGCTGTGGGAACATCCGCTTCACGGCAAGAACCTGCGGCTCGCCGAGTTGATGTTCCCGGCAAGCTTGCCGGAGCAGAACTTGTCGGGGCGCCTCGCTTCAACGAAACAAACCTCGGGCTTGTCGGAGCAGATCGCTCCTCAAGCTTTTGGTGTTGATCTTGGGGACCTTCGTGGCGGCGGCTTGGGAGCTCGGCCGAAGTAGTCACCAGAAATCAACTTCCTCTTCTTGTTCTGTCCAGCTTGATGGCGCATAGCTTGGTTGAGTCAGCTTGAGCACAAAAACTCCTGGTTCCATTGTAACTTTAGTGCGGCACACTTTGACAAAGCCATCGCAATATCATTCTCGAGCTCTTGGAACATGTTCCATTTGTATGCCGTCAAAGTGTTCTTCTAGCTTTCACTTCATCGACGAGGCTTCCATCAACGAACTCGATAATCTTTGTTTACTTGGCGGACGACAAGCTGCGAGTCACCCCGACAATGAGCTTCTTGATCCCAAGGTTCACTGCAATTTCAGACCGGCAAGCAAACCTTCATACTCGCAGATTATTTGTTGCTTGCTCCTTGGGAAAGTGCATTTGGACTATGTATTTGAGGTGCTCTCCGTGGTGCGATAAGCAGCACGCCGCACCGGCACCTTGCAGCGAGAAGGCACCATCAAAATACATCAGCCACTTTTACTTGCCTCCTTGACGGGATGCTCATCTCGAATTTCTTCATCTTGTGTTGGCGCATTCTGCTATGAACTCGCCAATGCTCGCTTTGGATAGTTGAAGTGCTTTCAAACTTGAGGCCAAAGCTTGATAGTTCCAAAGGCCCACTGACAATCCTGCCTGCTGCTTCGGATTTTGCAATATCCCCTTCAGCGGAAAGCGAGTGACAACTGTTATCTCATGTGCTTGGAAGTAATGGCGCAGCTTTCGAGGCCATGAGGAGGCCGAAAAGCAATTTCTGCACACCGAGTACCTTGACCTAGCCCCCGCAGAAGGAAATCGACAAAGTAGACTGGGCGCTGCACCATCCTTTTCTCGTGATCTTCTCGCAATCCGCAGATCCGTTTTTGTCGGGACCAGAGCTTGACGGTGAAGCCCCCGCTTGTCGCTGGATGCATCTCGCCGTTGTCGGCTCATCGTCGGCCTCCTTTCCGCTACTAACGCAGCACTAACCACTTGATTGGTTGCCGCTATATACGGCAGCAACTTCTCTTGTGGCCTAGGTGCGACAAGTATTGGAGTGGAGGACAGTACCTCTTTAAGTCCTGCAGCGCAGCCTCGCTTCATGAGTCCATTTCATTGACCTGCCTTTTCAAAACCTTGAAAATGGCAGTATGCCGCCAAAGCAGACCTAGAGATAAACCTTCGAGAGCAGCCACGCAACCGCAAGTCTTCGTACATCCTTGACGCGCTTTGGTGCTTCAATCTGCTCAATGGCCTTGATCTTGTCGGGATTGGCCTCAATTCCCCGCCGAGACACGAAGAACCCGAGAAGCTTGCCGAAGGAACTCCAAACACGCACTTCTCGGGTTGAGCTTGAGGTTGATCTTACGCAGATTTGCAAAGGTCTCATCTAAGTCTTGAACCAGAGTTGCTTTGTCCTTGCTCTTGACCACTATGTCATCCATGTAGGCTTTACATTTCGCATTTGTGGCTCAAAAGCGCCATGGACTACTCTTGCAAACGTTGAACCGCATTCTTTAGCCCAAATGCATCCGTACAAAACAAGATGTGCCACATGGGGTGATGAATGCGTTTTCTCCTCATCCTCTTGTGCCATGAAGATCCGATGATATCCTGAATATGCATCAAGAAATGAAAGCAAATCACATCCACCGTGGAGTCAACAATCTGGTCGACACGCTGCAAGGGAAATGGTCTTTGGGACAAGCTTTATTAACATCCGTGAAGTCGACACAAAGTCTCCATTTCCATTTGCCTTTCGCACAACTACCGGATTGGCCAACCACGTGGATGGAGCACCTCCGACAAGGCCTACCGCTTCCAACTTCTTGATCTCTTCGCTATGAATTCTGGCGCCCACCGCTCGCTTTTCTCGACTTTTTGCTTGACGGGCCGCGATGAGGACAGACAGCTAAGTGGTGCTCAATTACTTTCCTGGGAACACCGGGGATGTCAGACGGTTGCCATGCAAGCACATCGACATTCGCCCGCAGGAAAGCAACGAGCGCGCCTTCCTATTTAGGGTCGAGAGTGGCACTAATGGTGAAGGTACCACCAGTGCCTTCCTCCTTGGCGGGCACCTTCTTGGTCTTCGGTGGAGCTGCCATCGTCTTCTTGCACTTGTCGGTGGAGCTCGATGGTGCGTCCTCGACGGTAGCGTAACACTCCGAAGAGGTGCGCTTGCCGGAGTGGGCATCAGAGCTCTTGCCGGACAAAGTGGTCTTCTTCTTCCCCCCGGGAGCTTCAGCGGCAAGTGATTTGCTATCTGTCGCAGCTGCTGCTTCCCGGTAAATCTTGTCAGCGCAGATAAGAGCATCTTTCTTGTCGCCATGAATAGAAATGACACTTACCGGGCCTGGCATCTTGAGCAAGTTGTATGCATAATGAGAGGCTGCCATGAACTTGGCGAGTGCTGGACGACCAAGTATTCCATTGTAGGGCAATGGAAAATCAGCGACGTCGAACATGACCCTCTCAGTCCTGAAGTTTAGCTCGCTGCCAAATGTTACCGGCAACGTGATCTTCCCTTTCGGCTTGCTCCTTCCTAGGTTGATTCCTTGAAAGTGCCGCCTCTTCGAGCTCATTGTCGTGGATCTGAAGTTTCGGAGCACCGCGAGGAGATCAGGTTTAAGCCGCCCCGCCGCCAACTAACATCTTGGTGACCTTGAGGTTGCGGATAGTTGGTGAGACCAACATCGGCAAACAGCCGACCGCAGTTACGCGATCGGGTGGTCCTCAATATCAAAGATGATAGGCGTGGCTGACCACTTCAGAGGCTCATGGTGACTCTCACGGATGGTTCTCGCTGCATTAACCTCCCGTGATCCATTGCTTGAGTAGGCGTGTGAGGTATGCGAGAAGCACCGCCAATGCAGAGGACCTCCGTGGCTTTCTCAAACTCCTGCTCATCAGCTTCATCGCCTTCCATAGCTTCATCGCCATCGCCGTTTTCAACCTTGTCGCGCCGCTGGAGGTCTGTCTCCTGCCGCTGCTTGGCCTTGCCGCTGCGCCCTCCCCCCGGCCGGGTCGCTTGCTAGCTCCCCAAAGACCTTCCTAGGCCTTCTCCTTGTCTCGCTTCGTACTCAGCCTTCGCTGTTCTACAAGCTGCTCGACCTTCTTGCAGCTCGAGGTCGTGGCCCTTGGTGCGTGAATCTTGCAAGATCGCTTTGTTGAGCTGTCCTGCTTGTCGACGCCGCCACAGCTTGCGATGGGCGCCAGCGTAACCTCCTTGCCGAGCCATCAACTTTGGCTTTCTTGGCGGCGCCACCGCTGCCGGACTGCTCGACAACTAGTACCTCTTTGCTCTTCTTCCTTCGATTGTTCCGCCGACTCTTCTTCGCCGAGGCGGTCTCTCACCGCCGATCCTGCTTTTGCATTCTCTCCTCGAGTCTTTTCCTTCCTCAAGACGCACACTTGTCGGCCAAGGCATACAGCTCATCGACGTCCTTGACTTTGCACATCGCCATCTCTTCCTCATCCTGCGGTTCCGCACGCTTTGATGAAACGCGCTGATCATCAAGGCAGGGTGGACATCTGGGATGTTGTAGTGCACACGGCTGAATCTTTGAATGAACTTGCGCAGGACTCTCCTCCTTCTCGGGCGAAAGCAGGTGAAGGTCACTCTCTTGGCCATGAGGCTTGTGGTCACCGTGAAGGCGCCGACAAACCGATGGCATAGATCTGCCCAAGAGGATATGGAGTTGTCCGCAAGTGCATGAGCCAAGATCCGACATTTGGCTTGAGTACCGCCGGAAGTAGTTGGCGATGATCTTGTCGTCTCGCCCCCGCAGCCTCGCACCGTGATGGTGTAGATGCCGAGGAACTCCGACGGATGTGTCCTGCCATCGCATTTCTCTCGCACGCCCGCTTGAAATTTTTCTTGTCGGGCCACCGGACTTGCCGCAGCTCACGAGTGAACGCAGGGCAACCTATCGCTGCATGCAAGTCACCGTTCCCCGGTGCATGCACGCCGACAGAGGGCCCGCCGCTGGTCGATTGACGCCGCTTTCTTCCGCGCGATGCGAAGTTCGAAGCCTTTCTTGTTGCCGTTCTTGAAGAACTTGGCGCTGATCACGGCGAGCTCGTGGATCCGGCGAAGCAGTGGAGTCGCTGTCAAGGTGGATCCGACGAAGTCAGCCGATCTTGGCCTTCGGATGGGGAGTGCATGGTGGTTGCACCTCGCAGGTTTCGCCGCCACCGCTCGCGCCTTTTGTCGCCTCGCCGCCGCAAGGATGCGCTTGGTTGCCGCAGTATCGCCGCTGGCAAAGCCGATGAGACTCGATGGTGGCCTCCATTCGCCGACCTTGTCACCGCTGGAGGGTAATCCAGAGCGCTTGAGCTCACGCCAAGCTTCCGCTTGAGTGGTGGGCGGCAATGGAGAACGGTGCGAGGAGCGGATGTGCTCGGACTTCTAAATACATTAGAAGGAGCAGATCCCGCCCAGCGACCGCGCCCGCCGCACCAGCTCGCTGACGCCGAGCGCTCTTGAGCCGCCTCTCGATCCACCAGCTCGATCTTGCCCAACGAACGATGGCGCTGCGCGAGCACCATGACGCTGTCGGCCTCGCGCGATCCCGAGATGGACGCGTACGATCCGGACGCCGAGGTCTGCTTGTCCTGGACTTGGCAGCGTCGTGGGCTCCTCGACGACGCCGTTCCTCCGCTAGCTCTTCCCCACCACTCGTCACCCGGTGGTGGTGGGTTTGACGCGACGGCTCACTGCCGCCAAGCCTTCTTCTTCGGTGGCATGTTGATGAAGACGATGAAGATGTTGCTCGTGTGAATGCCGGATCAGGTTCACACAGCCTCGACGCACCCCCTACCTGGCACGCCAAAGTTGTCGGGGAAGCTGATCGTGACCCACGAACACCTATGGGACTTTGCGGACCGAGTCCCTTTTGGTTCGGTGGGGGGGTGGAGATTGCACGAAGAGCAGATCGAGGCGATGCACACGAGCAGTTTACCCAGCTTCGGAGCTCTCCGGAGAGATAATACTCCTACTGCTGCTTGTCTGATTATATTGTGTTCTTGCTAGGGAGCACAAAGAGCTACAAAACCTAGCTCGAGTGTGTAGTCTCGAATCCTAACTGAGCCGAACCCTTTCTACGTTGCACATGGGCCTCCTTTTATAGGCTCAAGGGGTCACCGACAGGTGGCAACATAGATGAGGGTACAAATGGAAAAACAGTAGTTGGTACACCGACTTGTACAGTGTACAGTGTAGTCTACCTAAATCTGACGGCAAGGGATAAAGGCATTAAATGCCCGTCCATGTCGCCTAAACAGCGCAACAGGGACCGTCAGGAGCGCCACCGTTCCACACGATGGCCTTCTTGTCAGCGCCGCTTAACGCTGCTCTCCGCTGGCTGCACAGCCCCCTTGACACGCTGTGCTTCGAATAGCCCCATGGCGACATCGCTGGCGGATGAGCCGGAGCGGAGATGAAGAGAGGTTGCTCGCCGCGGCTGAATCTTTGTCGCACTCGGAAGCTTGTCGCCATCGAGCCTTCCCGCAAGCTCCTCTTGCCGGGTCTTGTCTTCTCCGTGCCTTGAGTGGCCTTCCCGCAAGCTCCTCTTGCCGGGTCTTGTCTCCTTGACTTGAGCACTTTTCTCTTGAATGGCTCCAAAGGAACTGCGGAGGACCTTGGCGGTCACTAGGCAAGCCTTGCCGGGTGTCTGTAATCGCTCGCACGAAGTTCGGGATACTAGGGTACCCCTACTCTAGTACACCGACATTGAATGTCTCAAAACAGAACTTATTACAATAATATGGCTTAAGGCCATCTAATGCGATAACAGCGGAAGGCTTGGAAGATAAAGTGAGTCCATCAACTCCAACGGCATAACTGAGCTGCACGGCAAAGACCTACAATCCTTACTCCTCGTCTGAAAAGTCTGCAACATAATACGTTGCAGCCCGAGAACGGGTCAACACATGGAATATGCTGGCAATGTAACACATAGAGTAGTGAAAGAATAAGCTATACTACATGCATATATGGCTGGTGGAAAGCTCTATGGTTATAGTTTTGCAAAAAGCCAATTTTTCCCTATATCAAAGGAATATATTTTACTTTAACTATCATGGTGGTTGAAACATCATTGAGAAGGTGTAACCCCAACTCAATCCCAATTAAAGTGATTAACAACCCAGCAGTATTAATTTAGGGTGATGAGATACATGTGAATACTCAAGTACTAGATACTTAGAATTGTCCATAACCGGGACACGGCTAACCATGATTAGATTGTACACTGCAGAGGTTTGCGACTTTTCCCCACAAGACTCGATCGCCTCCATTGGTTTCTCGTGACTGCATGGTGTTTGAGAGACGGATTACCGAGACACAGCCTCTTTCGTAAACATTAACTCTCTACTCGGATAGATCATACCAAACCTATAAAACCCACTACCGCTGACCTACCTCTTCGAGAGCTTCACGAACTTACTCAACTATGCTAGAGCCCATAATAGCTTGTGGCTGCACACGGAAGTTTCTAGCATGAATAATCTCAGCCCTTTTGAGCCTGGTGGCGGTCCATAGGAAGATCACACGGATACCCCGGATTTCCAAAAAAACAGACAACACTGGGTTCCTCAGGTGCCTCAATCCACCCAGATGTGTATTTAAGTTGCCACCTTAAAGTAAACCATTAATTAACAATCTCACATCTGTCGTGAATATCTCTCAAACCCAAACCACGTCTATAAGCATAGCATGGCAATATAAGCATAACGTAGAAGTAACTCCCAAGGGTTTGATAGTAACAGGACGATAGGTTCCTACCTCATCATCTACTTCCCAACCCACAAATTAATGACATCCTAATCATGCAATGTTTGAGGATTGAGCTAATGCATAAAAACAGGGTATGAAAAGATATGATCAAGTGTTACTTGCCTTGCTGACGATCCGTGAATCCTAGAGACTCGTAGTAACACGCTTCGCACTCCGGGAATTCTATCGCAAGCAAACAATACATACATAAGCAACAAACAAAGATGCGCAAACGAAACTTCAACTGAAAGAGGTTGATCGGAGAGTTCAACTTAAGAACTCCGATTTGCAAAAAGAATCAAACCAAACGAAACAACGAAACTCAAACGGCGAAAAAAATAGGGTCCGTTTACTAATCTGAACTAGAGTCAAATTTTACAATGATAAAAACTAGTTTAAGTTGATTATTCGGAAAGAGGGTTTCGAGATGAAACTCCAGCGCTTGAATCGCCTCGATTCCGATAAACGAGCGAAAAGATAAACAGGTTTGAAAATTGGATCGAAATCGCGATCGTAATAACCGCGGATTAATTTCGATAGAAGAAAAGCGACGAATCGCTAAACGAACGAATGTTCGTTAATGAAACCTAAACAGTGAACTCGTTCGTTAAACGAACGGACGAACGGACGTTCGCTAATTAAATAAACCGATTAAAATAAACCGATATATATATATATATATATATATATATATATATATATATATATATATATATATATATATATATATATATATATATATAATGATCTAGGGTTTAAAAACTCAAGGGTTTTTAAAAACCGGGCGGGGGGGTACTCCGGCGAGGCGCGGTCTCATGGCGGGTGGTCTCTGTGGGTTCCGGTGGGGCGGGTCGGCGAGGGGCGGCGGCGACTCGGCGGGAGGCGGCGACAAGGCTCGAGGCGGCTCGAGGCTCAAGGCCTCACGGGTTCCGCGGGCGGGGTCGGGTGGTGGCGGGCGGCGGCATATATAGGGGCGGGCGGGCTCGGCTTGGGAAGGGGGCGCCTGGTGGAGTCCGCTCGACTCCGCCTCGGTGTCCTTGCCTCACACGGCGGCGGCATGGGAAGGCGGCGCGCTGGGTCGGCTGGCTCGGCTGGGCCTTTGGCCCGGCCATGGGTCCTTTTTTTTAAATTATTCCACCAAAGAGAAATTCCTAGAAAAATATATAAAATCTAAAATTCCAAAATAAGTTTCTCCGTCTAAATAAAATATTTAGAACTAGATGAACTTTTCTTGGCCCTAAAATGCAACTTTAGCGCAAATTTTTCTAGGGCAATTAAAATTCCAAATAAAATCAAATAAAACCAAATAATGATTTTAACATTTTCCTCCGTTATTTCAATTATTTTGGAGAAGTCATATTATCTCCTCATCATTTTTTATTTAAAATGAAATATTTTCCGGAGAGAAAATAATTAAAATCAATATCCTCGTCTTCACTATTTGATAAAATCAAATATGAAAATTGAAAAATCCCCAACTCTCTCCGAGGGTCCTTGAGTTGCTTAGGATTTTCGAGGATGGCAAACGAGAATGCAAATAAATATGGTATGCATGGATGACCTATGTATAACATGCCAAATTGAAAATTTGGGATGTTACAAACCTACCCCTTAAGATGAATCTCACTCGAGATTCGGGTTGGCTAGAAAATAGGTGCGGTGGTCCTTGCGAATATCATCTTCTCGCTCCTGTGTGGCTTCCTCCTCGTATGGTGGCTCCATCGAACTTTACAAAACTTGATCACCTTGTTAGAGTGACTCGCTATCAAACTCGAGAATCTTTACCGCTTCTCCTCATAAGTCAAGTTATTGTCCAATTGTATCGCCTCCAGGTACTCAGATCCTTTAGTGGTATGTCAGCCATCTCAGCGTGGCACTTCTTCGCCATGACACGTGAAACACATCATGAACTCCCGACAGTCCTTCAGTAACTCAAGCTTGTAGGCAACTTCTCCCATTCGCTCCAAAACACGATACGGTCCTACAAATCTTGGGGCTAACTTACCTTTACTCCAAAAGTTTCACTCCCTCGGGGTGATACTGCAGATATACTCGCCTCCGATTTCATAGGTTACTTCCTTGCGCTTTTGAATCACAGAACTCTTCCGCTAGACCGAGCAATCTTTAGCCCGCCTCGATCAGTTTAACCTTCTCCTCCGAGTCTTTGATCAAATCTGGTCCAAACAACCGACGGTCTCCAACCTCATCCCACATCAATGGTGTTCTACATTTGCGCCCATACAGAGCTTCGAACGGTGCCATCTTCAAACTGGCTCGGTAGCTGTTGTTGTATGAGAATTCTGCATACGGCAAATTGTCATCCCAACTCGATCCATAGTCTAGCGCATGTGCTCTCAACATGTCCTCCAAAATCTGATTGACTCTCTCTGTCATCCATCCGTCTGCAGGGTGGAACGCGTACTAAACTCCAACTGGTACCCAAAGTCCGTGTAGTTGATGCCAAAACTTTGAAGTAAACTATGTTCCTCTATCCGATACGATACTCCTCGGAACTCCATGCAAACATACGATCCTGGTCATATATATCTTGGCCAACTTGGCACTTGTATAAGTTGTTTTCACTGGGATAAAGTGGAGCTACTTTGGTCAAACGATCCACTACTACCCATATTGAATCATATCCTGCTTTGGTTCTGGGTAATCCGGTGATAAAATCCATGCCAAGTTTGTCCCACTTCCATTCGGGTATTGGCATAGGCTGCAACAGTCCTGCTGGCTTTTGATGCTCTGCCTTCACTTTCTGGCATACATCACAAACGGCTACATACTCGGCAATATCCTTCTTCATACCAGTCCACCAGAAATGTTCCTTCAAGTCCAAATACATCTTGGTGTTTCTGGGGTGAATCGAGTATCGTGAGTCATGAGCCTCTTCAAGTATTAACTTCCTGATCTCCCAATTGTTGGGCACATAAATCCGATCCTCAAACCATAAGGTATCTTGCTCATCCTCGCGAAAACCTTTGGATTTTCCTTTGCCCATATTTTCCTTTATCTCAGCAATCTCTTTATCCTCCTTTTGAGCATCTCGAATCTTGTCTAACAAGGTCGATCGAACCTCCATTGTTGCAAGAAAACCTCTTGAACAATCTCCAACTGAAGTTCCATAATATCCTCTGCTAACTCCTTTGGCAGTCCTCTACCTTTAAGGATATTGGCATAACTCTTCCGACTTAAAGCGTCCTGCTACAACGCTGGCTTTTCCCGGATGATAGTGTAGCTTCATGTCGTAATCCTTTATAAGTTCCAACCATCTCCTTTGTCTGAGGTTTAACTCCTTCTGTGTGAAAATGTACTTCAAACTCTTATGATCTGTGTACACATCACAACGGTTTCCCATGAGGTAATGTCTCCAGGTCTTCAACGCATGTACCACAGCTGCTAACTCTAAATCATGTGTGGCATAGTTCAACTCATGAGGCTTCAGTTGTCGTGAGGCATACGAAACAACTTTTCCTTCCTGCATAAGAACACATCCAAGTCCCAAGCGAGAGGCATCACAATACACTTGAAACTCCTTATGTATATCCGGCAAGGTCAGCACTGGGGCTGTAGTCAACCTTTTCTTCAACTCTTGGAAGCTTGTCTCACAATCCTCTGTCCATTTGAACTTGGTATCCTTCTTTAGTAACTCTGTCATTTGTTTAGCAATCTTGGAAAAATTCTCAGTGAATCTCCGATAATACCCCGCCACCCAAGGAAATCGCGAATCTCACCGATCAAGTGGGTGCCAACCATTTAGTGACTGACTGAATTTCACTGGGATCTACTGCTATACCCTCTCCCGATATAACATGCCCAAGAAATCCAACTTCCTTTAACCAAAACTCGCACTTGCTGAATTTGGCATATAACTGGTGTTCCCAAGTTTCTCAAGAACCAAACGTAGGTGTTCTGCGTGCTCCTCTTTGTTCTTCGAGTAAACCATAATATCATCGATAAACACCACAACAAACTTGTCCAAATACTCCATGAACACTTTGTTCATCATACTCATAAAATAGGCAGGGGCGTTAGTCAGTCCAAACGACATGACCGTGATACTCATATAATCCATATCGAGTGGTGAATGCTATCTTTGGTATATCCTTCTCTCGGATCTTCAATCGATGGTATCCTGATCGAGATCAATCTTAGAAAACACCTTAGCTCCTTGCAACTGATCAAACAGATCATTAATCATCGGTAAGGGATACTTGTTCTTTATCGTTACTTCATTCGAGCTCGGTAATCAACAACCATCCTCGTGGATTTATCCTTCTTCTCCACCAAAAGTACCGTGCTCCCTGGGGTGATGAACTTCTTCGAATATAACCTTTCTCCAATAACTCCTTGATCTGCTTTTTAATTTCCTCCAGATCATTTGCGGGCATCCGATAGGGTTTCTTGGATATTGGCCCTGTACCTGGCATTAGCTCTATCAAGAACTCGATGTCTCGATCCGTGGCATGCCCGTAACTCTTCCGAAAAACATCCGGATAATCCTTCACTACAGTACTTCCTCTTGTACAACTCCCGTGAGGGTATTCACTTGGCTCCTCCTAGGCACATGCCTAGATACATACTTAATCCTTTTCCCTCCGGGTGGTAAGATAAATTGACTTGCTAGCAAAGTCGATACTTCCTCCAAACTTCGACACCCAATCCATACCTAATATCACATCCAATCCTTGCGACTCCAAGATAATTAGGTCAGACGGAAAAACATGCGTGCAATGATTAGGGGTATCTGGTGCACCATCTCGCTAGCCATATACTCTGCCCAGCGAGCTCACTAAAAGAGGGGTCCTAAGGGCCTGGGTTGGCAACTTAAACTTATCCACAAATCCCTTGATATGTATGAATGCGATGCACCAAGATCGAAAAGAACAATAGCGGTAAATGACTGAACCAAAACTTACCTATTACCGATCCGCTGCTCTTCAACTTCCTCCATGTTAACGTGGTTCACTTGTCCTTTGTTGAATGGATTGGGCTTCTTCCAAAGCTCCCATTTCCGCTTTCCATTCTTTCCTTCGTGGCAGTCATTGGCATAGTGCCCCGCCTTCCCGCACTTAAAGCAAATATCTTGGCTCAAGTCTCTTAGCGGTGTAGCCGGGTTAGAGCGATTCTGATTATTGTTGGCTGCATTTCCATTCCCATTCTTCGCACCATTTTGCGATCCTCCTCCAGTATGGTTATGTCCTCCATGGTTATGAACTAGTCCTCCCGAGTTCGGGGTTAAGCGAGGTTTCTGGTGAGCTCCTGAGTTATACTTCCCTTGTCCATACTTCCTCTTACGACTCTCAATTTGCTGCTGCTTCCCTTCAATCATTAGGGCCTTATCTACCAACTCCTGGTAGTTGTTGAAAGTTGCCACCATTAACTGCATACTCATCTCATCATTCAGCCCTTCCATGAACTTCTCTTGCTTCACATGCATCCGTGGCCACATCATCGGGGGCATAGCATGATAACTTGCTAAACTCATCCACGTCTCGGGCCACAAGACGGTTCCCCTGGCGTAAGTTGTGAAACTCACGCTTTTTATCTGCATGGCTCCAGTTGAAACATGGGCCGTCGCGAAAAGCTTGTTGAACTGGTCCCAAGTGACATTGGCTATAGGAAAAGTAGCCGTATAATTCTCCCACCATGCGGCTGCTGGTCCATCCAGTTGATGTGCGGCAAAGCGCACTCTTTCAGCATCCGTGCATCCTGCGGTGGTTAACCCCCTTCCAGTACGACGTAACCAGTCATCTACAACTATTGGCTCGGTGCTACTGGAAAACACCGGCGGTTGTAACCTTAGAAAGCGGGCTAAATTGTCCACGGGCGGCGGGTTGTTGTTGTTGGCATTGCCCTGGTTCTGAACTAGCAGTT
The DNA here is from genome assembly GCA_021605205.1 of Aegilops longissima. Classification (NCBI taxonomy): domain Eukaryota; kingdom Viridiplantae; phylum Streptophyta; class Magnoliopsida; order Poales; family Poaceae; genus Aegilops; species Aegilops longissima. The sequence goes on from CM038680.1 coordinate 255,513,381, forward strand.
GCATCAAAGTATTCTGCTGTTGGATCAACTGAGTGAGCTCCGGTGGGAAAGCAAAACCGGGTCACGCCTCGGAGGCATCCGAGGGTTTAGAGGGAGAGATTAGAAATAGAAAGAGGTCTAGTGAGAAAACACTACCCATATGCACATGAGGCAAAACACACATTCATTCAATCAAGCAAGCAAGGGCATACAAAATGGTCTAGGACTATCGATAAGTGCTCAACTACTACTAGTTACATGGGGAAAATACTACTAATATTTGGTGGTCATCTAGAAATTTTGATCGGTGGAAGACTCCATGATGTCTCGCTCCACCGTCTTCATAGTCATCATCACTTGGATCTGAGTCGGTGTCGCCGATGATGATGTAGTTGTCCGGACAAGCGGGTCTTCTTCCTCTTCTTGCTCCTCTTCCTTGGGTGCTGGTCCTCCCATGAAAACTCCTATCTTCTTGACTAGGTCGCCGTTCTTCTCCAGAGTATCTTGATTTCTTCCTCATATCCATCGCGTAGACTTGAGTTCTTCCTCCAATTCGATGATCTTAGTTTTCTCCTTCTTCAAATCCAGCATGTCTGCAAGCACATTTGGTTCTCATGACGCCGAATGTGCTGGTTTAGTTCCTGGATGTAAGCTGCAATGGATCTATCCTTCTTGGTGCTAATTACTTCCCATTGCTCGCCTCGGCGCCCACTATTTGGTATATGGTGTCTTTAAGCTCCTTGTTGTAGACTTCTCCAATGCGCCCCATGGTAATGTGAGCTGCCATACTCTTTCCTAAACTCCATGTTGGTGCATTGAAAACGCATACTATGGGCTCCGTGCTTGGTGCAAACGTCCTTCCGGAACTAAGGCTTGAATCTTCCAGATTCTTCTTCGGTAAGGTGGCGTTATACGTCCCGATGAAGCTTGGTATTCCAATATTCAGGTACCTAGTGACTTCCTTCAAGTGGCGTCCAAAGGTGTGTCTTCATCCGTTGGGCAAACTTGTACTTCATCTCCGCCATCCTAAAGAGTGGAAAATGGAGAGAGGTCGAGAAATGAGTAGAGAAGAGTGACCTATGGTTTTATCTTAGTGGTCGTGTCCTACACTCAGCGTGTGCAGTCGATACCATCTTGTAGCGACCCGACCTCGATGGTCAAGTCTCGTGCTTCGTGTCATCCTCGGATCGGTAATGCTGACACACACAGTACTCGAAGGATTTATAACAGAGTAGCAATCACACACTTATTACATCGAATGTCTCAAAAGAGAACTTATTACAATAATATGGCTTAAGGCCATCTAATGCGATAACAACGGAAGGCTTGGAAGATAAAGTGAGTCCATCAACTCCAACGGCATAACTGAGCTGCACGGCAACGACCTACAATCCTTACTCCTCGTCTGAAAAGTCTGCAACATAATACGCTGCAGCCCGAGAACGGGTCAGACATGGAATATGCCGCAATGTAACACATAGAGTAGTGAAAGAATAAGCTATACTACATGCATATATGGCTGGTGGAAAGCTCTATGGTTATAGTTTTGCAAAAGCCAATTTTTCCCTATATCAAAGGAATAAATTTACTTTAACTATCATGGTGGTTGAAACATCATTGAGAAGGTGTAACCCCAACTCAATCCCAATTAAAGTGATTAACAACCCAGCAGTATTAATTTAGGGTGATGAGATACATGTTACTCAAGAACTAGATACTCGTAATTGTCCATAACCGGGACACGGCTAACCATGATTAGATTGTACACTCGCAGAGGTTTGCACTTTTCCCCACAAGACTCGATCGCCTCCGTTGGTTTCTCGTGACCGCATGGTGTTTGAGAGACGGATGACCGAGACACGCCTTTCGTAAACATTAACTCTCTACTCCGGATAGATCATACCAAACCTATAAAACCCACTACCTGTGACCTACCTCTTCAAGAGCTTCACGTAACTTACTCAACTATGCTAGAGCCCATAATAGCTTGTGGCTGCACACGGAAGTTTTCTAGCATGAATAATCTCAGTTCCCTTTGAGCCTGGTGGCGGTCCATAGGAAGATCACACGGATACCCCGGATTTCCAAAAAATGACAACACCGGGTTCCTCGGTGCCTCAATCCACCCAGATGTGTATTTAAGTTGCCACCTTAAAGTAAACCATTAATTAACAATCTCACATCTATCGTGAATATCTCTCAAACCCAAACCACGTCTATGAGCATAGCATGGCAATATAAGCATAACGTAGAAGTAACTCCCAAGGGTTTGATAGTAACAGGACGATAGGTTCCTACCTCATCATCTACTTCCCAACCCACAAATTAATGACATCCTAATCATGCAATGTTTGAGGATTGAGCTAATGCATAAAAACAGGGTATGAAAAGATATGATCAAGTGTTACTTGCCTTGCTGACGATCCGTGAATCCTAGAGACTCAGAGTAACACGCTTCGCACTCGGGAATTCTATCGCAAGCAAACAATACATACATAAGCAACAAACAAAGATGCGCAAACGAAACTTCAACTGAAAGAGGTTGACCGGAGAGTTCAACTTAAGAACTCCGATTTGCAAAAAGAATCAAACCAAACGAAACAACGAAACTCAAACGGCGAAAAAATAGGGTCCGTTTACTAATCTGAACTAGAGTCAAATTTTACAATGATAAAAACTGGTTTAAGTTGATTATTTGGAAAGAGGGTTTCGAGATGAAACTCCAGGCGCTTGAATCGCCTGATTCCGATAAATGAGCGAAGAGATAAACAGGTTTGAAAATTGGATCAGAAATCGCGATCAGAATAACCGCGGATTAATTCTGATAAAAGAAAAGCGACGAACTGCTAAACGAACGAACGTTCGTTAACAGAACCTAAACAGTGAACGCGTTCGTTAAAACGAACGGACGAACGGACGTTCGCTAATTAAATAAACCGACGAAAATAAACTGATATATATATGTATATAACGATCTAGGGTTTAAAAAAACCCGAAGGGTTTTCTTAAAAAAACCGGCGGCGGGGTCGGGTACCTCCGGCGAGGCGCGTCCGGCGGGGCGGGTGGCTCCGTGGGTTCCGGGTGGGGGGGTCGGCGTGGGCGGCGGTGACTCGGCGGGAGGGCGGCGACGGCGGGGCTCGGGCGGCTCGGGCTCGGGCTCCGCAAGTGTTCAAGTGGGCGGGGTCGGTGGTGGTGGTGGTGGCGGCATATATAGGGCGGGGCGGGCTCGGCTTGGGAAGGGGGCCGGGTGGAGTCCGGCTCGGACTCGCCCTCGGTGTCCTTGCAGCTCACGGCAGCCATGGGAAGGCGGCGGGCGCTCATGGCCGGCTTTGGCTCGGTGGGCCTTTGGCCCACGAGCGCCTGATCCTTTTTTTAAAATTATTTCACGAAAGAGAAATTCCTAGAAAAATATATAAAATCTAAAATTCCAAAATAAGTTTCCTCCGCCTAAATAAAATATTTAGAACTAGATGAACTTTTCTTGGCCCCTAAAATGCAACTTTTAAAGCGTGCAAATTTTTCTAGGGCAATTAAAATTCCAAATAAAATCAAATAAAAACCAAATAATGATTTTAACATTTTCCTCCGTTATTTCAATTATTTTGGAGATGTCATATTATCTCCCCTCATCATTTTTTTATTTAAAATGAAATATTTTCCGGAGAGAAAAATAATTAAAATCCAATATCCTCGTCTTCACTATTTGATAAAATCAAATATGAAAATTGAAAAAATCCCCAACTCTCTCCGAGGGTCCTTGAGTTGCTTAGGATTTTCGAGGATGGCAAACGAGAATGCAAATAAATATGGTATGCATGGATGACCTATGTATAACATGCCAAATTGAAAATTTGGGATGTTACACATCGTCAAGAAACTTATGGACGAGAATGACATGTTCCGCAACGAGCGCCAAAGGCTGGTGGAGGAATCCGTGGATGTTCTCAAGCAGTGTCTTGAGGACACGATAGAGCTCATCGCCGCTCGCCGCGGAGACTAGTTCCCGTGGCCTGCAGCAACGCATCAAGAAAGTAGAGATCACCGAGCCAGATCCTTGTCTTCCTTCTTCTTTTGCCCTTGTGTATTTAGGGCGTAGCCACATGTGGCTTTTTTAATTATCTTTTGAATTATGTAAGAAAATTAATCGCCCTTATCTTTCTGTGGAAGATCAATGTTGTGAGGCTGGAATGAAGAAAACTCTTGCTGTGGCAACCCTGGCGTTGCTGTTCTTCTAGTTGCTGCTGGGCTTCCTTCAGTTTCCTGGTTTCTTTTGATGTAATAATCGGTTTAGGATGTGGATTGTGTCATCGGTTGTGAAATGTTGGGTTCTAGCGCGGATGTTTGGCCTTTGTTGGCCTCTTGGGATGTTGCGATTTCAATCTGGTAGCTTTTAGTCCTTCGTGTTAGGCTGGAATTGTGCTGAACTTCTTGTGAATTGTGGTGGTTTTCAGCAACGAAAATCGGAAGGGGCAAGCCCTTCTTTGATCAAAAAAAATTTTAATCGTCCTTATATATTCATCAGTCTTGCTATAAGTCGCAGTAGATGCTATATAGGTCCGTCAGATCTTACATCAAGATCCGTGCTTTCTGATTTTCTTTTTTCTCTCTTAAATCTCAGTCGAGTGAGACATAGCCACGCCATTAAACAGAGGCTCGGGTGCCATTAATGGAGACCTTGGGAGAGAGGTGGACGACAGATGGAGGTCAAAGGGCTCTCCTCCCGATAAGCACACGCAGGGGTCTGATCGCACGCCTCTCGTACTCAAATAGCTACCCTACACGACGCCTCCTAGCTAATAAAAAATGGGGACGCGTGGCGGCACGTAAATGGTACTAGTAAGTAGAACGCCCACGGTTTCAATAATACTTGTGTTTCCGATTGTAACGTGGCAGCACTTGATCCAAAATGACTTTGTTGATTGTTAATGTGTGCGCCTTCGCAAATCGGACTGCAAATTTACCACAACATGTTGGTGCCATGTCATGGCACCAAGCCAAGTTTCATTATTTTCATGCGTGTTTTGGATTTACAGGAATTGAAAAACTAGGTTTCTCAATGTTTCCAACCCAGCCACGACGCCCAGAATTTTGTATTTCATTCCCATTTCTTGCATGGAACCTATAAATTTACCTGAGGACACACATGTGATTTTTCAACCAACTTTGGTGCACTGGAACATGTGCTTGTATTTCAAATTTGAATTATGCACACAAAGGTGACACGTTCCCTCCCAGAACCACGAGCCTTCTTGAGAGAAGCTCCGATTTGCAAGAAGCTTATACCAAAATTTGTTCCTATTCGGCCAATTTTTTTACCATGGCATGGTACTACCATGACATGACACCATGCCAAGTTTCATGATTTTAAAACCAAGTTTCTCAATGTTCTCGACCGAGCCATGATGCCCAGATGTTTGAATTTTATTCTCATTTTTTGCATGGGACCTACTCCCTCCTTCCATCTATATAGGGCCTAATGTGTTTTTCAAGACAGCCTTTGACTATTGACAAGATTAATAGCACATGAGATGTATACTATGAAAATAATATTATTGGAAGCTCCTTTGACATAAAATTTGAAGGTATGCTTTGTGTAAGTTGCATGTCATATATTATTGCTCTAACATTTGGTCAAAGTTAGCCTCAAAAATGCATTAGGACCTATATAGATGGAAGGAGGAATAGAAATTCACCGAGGACACAAATGTGATTTTCAACCAACTTTGGTGCACGAGCATGTGCTTGTAGTTCAAATTTGAATTATGCACATTAAATGACCAAAAACTCAATTAATGTGTAAATAAGGCCAAACGAAGCCGGAATGATTCCAAAATTTAATAGGCCACTCATGTAGTTATATGTTGCCTTTGTAAATAAACTCAAGGGGGACAACTTATATCGTTTCGCACTAAAAGGTGGCACGTTCCCTCTCAGAACCACGATCCTTCTTGAGAGAAGCTTCGGTTTGCAAGAAGCTTATACCAAAATCTGTTCCTATTCGGCCATTTTTTTTACCACAACATGGTAGTACCATGACATGACATCCATGCCAAGTTTCATGATTTTCAGACGTGTTTTGTATTTACAAGAATTTTTAAACCAAGTTTCTCAATGTTATCGGCCGAGCCATGATGCCCATATGTTTTAATTTTATTCTCATTTCTTGCATGGGACCTAGAAATTCACCCGAGCACACAAATGTGATTTTTCAACCAACTTTGGTGCACGGGAGCATGTGCTTGTAGTTCAAATTTGACTTATGCACATTAAATGACCAGAAACTCAATTAAGGTATAAAACGCGAAACGAATCCGAATAATTCCAAAATTTAACAGGCACTAATGTAGTTCTATGTTGCCTTTGTTAAGAAACTCAAGGAGGGGGCAGCGTATATCGTTTCACACTCAAAGGTGGCACGTTCCTCTTAGAACCATGAGCTTCCAAATCGCCCAATTTTTACGACAACATGTTAGTGCCATGACATGACACCATGCCAAGTTTCATGATTTCGAAGTAGTTTTGGATTTACATGAATTTAAATCAAAGTTTCTCGATGTTCTCGGCCGAGTCATGACGCCCAGATGTTTGAATTTCATTCTCATTTCTTCCATGGGACCTAGAAATTCAACCAAGGACACACATGTGATTTTTCAACCCACTGTGGTGCACCGGAGCATGTGCATGCAATTCATATTTAGATTATGCACATTAAAAGTCCAGAAACTCAATTAATGTATAAAAAGGCCAAATGAAACCGAAATAATTCCAAAATTTAACAGGGAACTCATATAGTTCTATGTTGCCTCTATAAATAAAATCAGGAGGGAGGCAGCGTATATCGTTTCGCACACAAAGGTGACACGTTCCCTCTCGAACCACGAGGCTTGTTGAGACAATCTCGGTTTTGCAAGAGGCTTATACCAAAACTTGTCTCAATTCAGCCAAAATTATACATGATGAAAACAGGGTTTAGATTATCCCAAACATCTCGCTACCTAGACCAATAATGTACTATGATTTGAATTCAGCATAAAATGGATACAAATATTTGAATTGGAGAGCGTATGGTACATGTAGTTCATAGTGAAATATGATTACTGCTATATGTACGTTTTTTGTTATCAAGATAATATTTAAATTATTGTATAACTTGACAACAATCGTATTCAAATAAGGAAAATTGATTCAAATTTAGTCCATATGGTAGACGACAATATATATGTTCACATGGTGGAGTACAATGTTCATATATGATGGAAGATAAAATGTACGACTACATCAATTATAAACAGCACGGTCACCTAATGATATATTCGAATTCAACATAACGTGGATTCAAAAATTGAAATTTGAGATCATGGCATGTGTAATCATATAAAAAGGGACATTACTCTTTATTTGGTGGGAATTGATTTGTTTTTTGTTGTTGTTGAGGGAAGTGCGAATCGATTTGGTACTGTGCAGGGTAATCTTGTTCTCCTGATATTTTTACATTTTTCTTCTAGTTTTTTCAATGGCATCTATAGCAATATAGTAAAAGGGGACATGAATCTCTTGTGTCTTGTATGAATTGTTTTTTTACACGTTAAGTTTGTTCTGCCGAACAAGGAATCCGCACCATGTTATCCCTAAATTTTCAAGCTCGAGTATCTTTTGTCTCACCTGCTTTGAAACTCCCGCTTCTTAAACCCACGCCGTGCCTTGTTATCCCGAAATTTTCAAGCTCGAGTATCTTTTTTCTCACCTACTTTGAAACTCCCGCTTCTTCAACACGCGCCGCGCCTTGTTATCCCGGAATTTTCAAGCTCGAGTATCTTTTGTCTGACCTGCTTTGAAACTCCCGCTTCTTCAACTCGCCGCCTTGTTATCCCGAATTTGACGCCAGCGAACTCCCTCCTTATCCGAAATCACTCCCGCAGCCCAGACACGCGAAATCCCCCTTCTACCCCACAGCCGGAAATGAAGCTCCACGTCGCGGTGTCAAAACCGGTGGGGGTACGTTGGTAACTTACCCTACATTTCGGACAAGTGCGTCCCTAAGCTTGGCTCCCCCCTCCCCCTTCGCCCCCATTCGTACACCGAGGCCGCCAAAACCCGCCAAACCCGACGGTCCTCAGTCGGCCTCCCGACCGCCGCCCAGCCGGAGACTCTTCCCCGACTACGTCGTCCACCTCAACAGCTCACCGTCCCTCATCCACCGCACCGGATGAGGATCTTTTGTCGATCTCGTCGTCCCGCCGGATCAGCCGCCCCGTCCTCCACCTCCAAGGAGCTGCCCCGACGTTCGCCTCGTCTATCGCTCCACCTCAATCCCCACAGCGCCGTCTTGACCTGCCCCACCGGAACCGCAGCACCCTCACCAATTCCTCCGATGAAGCTGATGTCAACTCGGCGCCACCAAGGAGGTTCTGCACTCACCGCTGCATTTTATCTTTTATTTGATCTCACGGGGCTGCCGGTGCTCGATACCGAGCAGACATGGCGTGTCTCCGTCGACGGCGCCGTCGCCGGCCACATCATCCACGGCGTCTCTCCCCCATGTTGTTGCTTCCTCGGCGGCGACTTCCACAACAGCACTACCTGCAGCTGCTCCGGCTCTCGCTCGCGTTGCGGCTCTGTTCTTGCTATCGGTCGCGCTGCTGCACTGCTCCTGCTTTCGTTCATGCTGCTGCTCTGCTCTTGCTCTCTCTTGCGCTGCTGCTGCTGCTGCATGACCTCCGACAACTACAGGAGTTGCTGCTTTAGCACTCGCTCGTGGTGCTACTGCACGACTTGCTCTCTGCTAGTGCGTTCCCTGCTCGAGCGTCGGCTGATTTAGATCACTGCTTCTCTGCTACTAGTGCTCGAACGCCCTAAACATCTATTGCAATGCCCTATTACTAGTTCAATCAGTTTCGACTGTGAAGTTCATTTTCTTCAGTTAAGTTCAGAGTGAACAGTACTTACAACATCTGTCGGAGCGGCCGTGGCGCCGCTGATCGTTTACATCTAGCACTTTTGGTGATGTATTTTACATCATCTATTGCGAGATGATATTAGGGTCCTACTTCAGATTAACGTTGCTGTCTGTCATGCTTCAGCCTCGTCGCCGTACACCTTAGCGGAGCTGCTCCAACGACGAACCGTCCATCACAGTGGAGCAGTACCCTCGGCGCCGTTTCCAGAGGCCTCGGATCTTCTTCCCCGCCTCCGACAGTCACACCAGCATCATCACCATCCTCCACGTCCAACCAAATGATGATGAGGTCCACAAGGCTATGCCAAAGAGGTTGTACACTCGTCGCATCACTTTGTTTCTCCATTCCTCTGTTCTTCCAATTCATGTGAGCCAAACACCCAGGTTGGTGAAATCCTATGTTTCCAAATGCTTTGTTTTGCACGTGCATTCCTATCCTATTCCTGTGTTTTCCTGTCCCTGCGCTTATAGAATCCTCCAATTCTAAAGAGCCCTTACAGATTTACTTCATTTTTAGATAGGCGCCAAAGAAAACTCGTGTGTTATGTCCCGCTCCTGCCGTGCCATCATCCACCCCACCGAGGTGCACCATCGATGAAGCGCCACTGCAGAGATCCCCTGCAGACTTCCTTTCGCCGCCTCGAGATCATCTTCCCGTTCTTGGCAGCCACGCCAACTGCATTACCATCATCGACTGAGCAGATGAACCTGAGGACTACACAGTTCCGGAAGAGAGGTCGCAATCTTTCATGTTTGCTTATGTTATACATTGGTTATTATTACCTGCTACTTTATCATTCAATCTTGAGTTTTGAATTGACCATGGGTCTCATATCGAGCCAGCAACGAATAGTATCTGTCTACTATCTGGTTCATCTGGGGTCTTCTATGTGGTTCATGTTGGGTGGGCAACAAAAAATAGATGATCCATTGTCTATCTTTTTAAACCGAAGCTATAATCTACCTGTTATCATTAGTTTTGGATCCATCCACTCGTTTGCTACCATCAGTCTTGATTTTTGCATGCACCCCTTAGGCCTTACAAAATCTAACTTTTTTATTATTATGCATATCAGATATTGTACACAATCGTATTGAACATGTAGAGAAAAAGAGAAGACCGTTATGTGCGAATATAATGTCATCAGACGCCGCCCATGGTGGGCTAAGTGCCCCCCCTCCTGCATTTCTAGATTGTATTCCAGAGGAAGATAACTGTTCAGATGGAGATTCAGAAGGAGGCGACCACGCTTGTTTACCACATGAGGTGTTTGCTCTAACCTGGCATGCTGATGTTGGTCATATCATGCATATGGCGCCTTGCATTGCTTACATTATACATCTTATATGTCATCAGCTTAGTTTAGATTTGCTTTGTGTGAATGCCACCTGTTTGGTTTCTATATCATACTCCCACCATTCCTAAATATTTGTATTTTTAGATATTTCAACAAGTGACTACATACGGAACAAAATGAGTGAATCTACACTCTAAAATATGTCTATATACATCTGTATGTGCTAGTCCATTTGAAGTCTCTAAAAAGACAAATATTTAGGAACGGAGGGAGTATATGGGAATTATGCAATGCCATCTTATTTAGCCAGGCATCATATACGTGAATCATGCAATGCCATCCTGTTTAGCCAGTCATCGTATATGTGAATTGTATCGTTCCATATTTTTTTCCATAATGTATTCCATTTTTCAACAATGTTTATACATTCATCTACTCTTCCTGTGCATCAGCCATTTGAGTCGGTCATGGGAAAATCTGGAGTGAAAACAAGGTCTTCTGAGCAGTCAGTGCTACCTGTCGATGCAGATTTCTTGCTGGTTATAGATAGCTCCTCAGAGGAGGATTCAGAGAGAGATGACCAGTCGTATTCCCCCGAGGTGCATGCTCTAACTTGGCTGGGTTATATTGCTCATATCATGCATATGGTGTCTTGCATTGCCATGCCATCTGCTTAGATTAGACATGTTTTGTGTGAATGCCTCCCGTTTGCTTTCTATATCGATATGTGAATTATGCAATGCCATGTTTTTCAGCCGTTATCATATATGTGAATTATGCACCGCCATGGAGCCGTGCATCATATATGTGAATTATCTCATGCCATCTTTTTTTTCATTACGTATTCCATTTCTCGACAATCTGTGTATATTGAACTACTCTTCATGTGTATCAGCCATTTGAGGCGGTTATGGAAAAATCTGGTGTGAAAACAAGGTCTTGAGCGGTGTAATGGTACTGTTGAAGCATATATCTCGATGGTTCTGGGAGCTCCTCGGAGGAGGATTCGAGACAAATGACCATCCTATATCCCATCCGAGGTGTATGCTCTAAGTTGCAATGTTTATATTTCTCATATGATGCATATGATGTCTTGCATTGCTTAGTTTAGACATCATATGCACAATATTGAATTCTATCTGCTTAGTTTAGAGATCATACATGCAGTGCCACTGCTTAGTATATGAATCAATTCTGTCAATTATATCATGCCATCATGTATACTTAGACAACATGTATGTGAATTATTTCATCACAACCTATTTTAGAAAGACATCATATAGTTTTGTCATGTCATCATGTTTAGGTACTCATCATATGTTGAATTATGCCATTATATCCTGTTAAGTTATCCATCATATATCTGAAACTGTGTCATGCTATCCTGTTTAGTTAGGCATCATATATGTGAAATTGTGTCATGCTGTCCTGTTTGGTTAGACAACATATATGTGAATTACCACATCTGTCTATCATACAATGTCTGTACGTTAAATTTCTTTTCTTGTTTATCTGCCATTTGAATTGGACGGGGTGATGGTAGTATCTAAGGGAGCAAAAACCCGTTCTTCACAAAAGACAGTGCTACCCGTCGATGCAGATAGAACCATGGTGGTACTGGCCCACAAACTAGCCCCACCACACATAATCGAGACTCTTCCAGATTGCACACTTACACCGTTGGGCAGAGAACCGGCTACAACCCATCTAACCGCAACCCCAGCGGATAGTAACCCACTTATAGTTGACAAAGCACCATGTCCACCACAGAGTACCCCCACACGAGCAGTTTGTAAAGCTATTACAGTGCCCAAAGCACGAAGACCACCACAGCTAACCCAAACTCCACGTTTAAAGCAGAAGAGCAACTGTTCTTAGGCCAGATTCCGTAGCTATGGTCCATACTCCTTTGCTGTTGCATCATTGTATTTACTCATACCAACTACTTTCGAATTTGAAGGATCCAATTGAAACTCCAATGGTGCAACAGGTATGTTTTAAACCTATTTCTTTCACTGGATTGATGTTCTAACTTCTTGCTCCATGTTGATTTTAGTTTAAGTTGTATAAACAATTACGTTCTCATGTGATGCACATTACAAGTGCTGCCAATGTTGTGTAGTTTCTCACACTTATATTCTTTCTATGCTGTTGTGTCTTAAAAATATATGAGTTGAACTGTGTCTCTATCTTGATTAAGGAACATAAACTAGAATGATATGGACAATATAGTGACCATAGTACATAGATATATGTTTGTTTCATGTTGTTATCCTATCCACCTTACTATTGAACCGGTTTACCAAAATGAGTTTCGTATACTACAAGCTAAACCAGTGATGTGTCTGCTTGTTTCTCTTGTAGTATGCAAACAGAATATTGGAGAAGAGCACCCCACTATGCAATGGTAGAGAAAGTAATGCAGATACGGTTCAAGATAGTGAGACAACCTGTTGATCTCAAGAAAGGTGATAAAACAATCTTGTAGAGAGTGAGAAAACCCCATAGTCCTGCGTTGATGTAGTGTTCGAGTTCTTGGCGAGCACCAGCACAAGCTCTTCGAACTCGCTGCTGAATCACTTGACTTCTTGGTCTCAGCTACAAGTGAAAGGCATCGATCACCGTGCTTTGCGGCAAGCCGAAGGACCGAGGAAGTCCTGCCCGAATTCAGATCGTACTTTCTTGTGCAACAACAAGCTCGGAGGATTTAAGCGCCAAACAAGAGAAAGTTAATAAGCTTGCTAAGCATCTTGCCCGAATTATGGGTACCGGGATATTGTTTCTTGAACTCTTACGAAGTGGTTTCATTACGGACTTGTTTTCTCTGGCGTTTATATGCTGCTTTGTTCCCTATATTTGCACTGGTGGCGAACTTTGATGCCCAGTGGATGTAATATGTGTAATAGCCGTGATAGCCTAGCATAAGTTGCTTGCTTATTTATTTCCTTGTTGTCTTGTTTATTTGTTTTCTTGTAGTCAGTGCAGTTCTTTTTCCGTGGTTTGCTAGTGGCTGCAACAACCTATTTTTTGAAACTAGGCTACAATAACCATGGGCTAATATTTACTGTAGTGACACTGGGCCTCCTACGGGCCATAGAACAGTGGGCCTTCTACGGGCCGTAGAAACAGTAGGCCTTCTACGGGCCGTAGAAACAATGGGCCTTCTACGGGCCGTAGAAACAATGGGCCTTCTACGGGCCGTATCATCAATGGGCCTTATACGGGTCGTATGATCGATTGGCCAAACATGGGCCAATAACAGGGCGCATTATGGCCGTAAATGGGCTAGAGTTGGAATCGTCTGTTCATGGGCCGACCATAACGGGCCATCGTTAATAGGCCGTATTTGATGATGCTATGAAAGCGGCCCAGCGATTAACGGACCACAAGCGGGCGATTGTAACCAGGGCTGAATTTGGACCACAAGCGTAAATCCAGCGATGGCGGGCCGTAAGTAAGCGAATCTTGAAATGAGCCCAAGAATAAATGGGCTCGAGAAGGCCGAAAGATAACATGGGCTGGAAACGCATTAGCGGAATAACATGCCGTTAATGGGTATAAAGTGATACCTTTGTTCATTACGGGCGATTTCACCACGGCCGTTAATGGGTGTAAAGTGATACACTTGTTCATTACGGGCCGCTTCACCAAGGGCGTTAATAGGCCAAGAGTTACATAGGGCCTCATATGGGCGAAAGGCGTCATGGGCCATACATGGGCGAAGTGAAAACGGGTGGAATCATATTGGATGGCCCAGATGATGCTCTTGGGCCTAATTCGGATAAGGCGAAAGCGGGCCTTGGGTTAGCGGGCTGTAAATGGGCTATCTGTGAGCAGTACATTAACAGGCTTTCCATGGGCCTGCCCGCCACCTTTTGACCAAGTCAAACGGGCCAGCCTTTACACAGGAATGGGCCTCTCTTGGGCTGTGCCACGTGTCGATGTATCATAGGCGCCTATCTGACCCACTGACGAGCTGACACGTGTTTCGTCCGGCTAATAAGAATTTTACACATGGAAATTTCCCATTGGTCGGGGCTGTTAACGGGTTATCGGATCCAAAACCCGACCCGATAGCTTAACGGTGTTCCGTTACGGTGGATGCCACGTGTCGGTCACCCTTGACGAAAGCACTTATATGACGCGCGATTTATCATCATGGAAGTGGACACTTCCGTGATGATAATTTTGGTAATGTCATGGAACACTTCTCTGACAAAGACAGTATGACTATCTTGATTCTGTCATAAATTTGTCATGGATGTACATGCATGCCAAAAAATGCGACCTACTATGACAAACACGTATCATCACGGAAGTGTATTTTTTTTGTAGTGTCGGCAAATACCCCTGAGAATTCCGGATTCAAAATTAGAAACATAAAGTTTTCCCCACAAATACTTACTCTACAGGGAAAAAGCCTTACCGGCCACGATCTTTCTCGCCTCTTGAATCTCCTGCAGGGTGCTTTGGGTATCCCCCCGGGCACCACTCATGGCCTGATGCGCCTTGGTGAGTTCGGCTTCCTTCTCCGTTAAACTCTGCTCCAAAGTCTCGCACTTCCTCACGGCCTCTTGTAGCTCCCGCCCAGCTTTGATAGCCCTGGCCTCATGTTTCTCACGAAGAGCCTGCTCAGCGGCTGCCTTTTTCTCGGCCTTGGCCTCGGCCACGGCCTTCTTAAGGGCTTCTACTTCGTTCACAATTTCTAGCGCAAGTCTTAAAACTCAGTTCATACTGGAACTTGATTCTCAATAAGCGCGAACAAGACGTGCACATACCTTGTTGATCCCTCAACTGCATCTTCAATTGGCCAAGTTCTTCTGTGGCCCGCTCCAGACTTTGATTCAGCCTGGAGATCTCCGCTGTATGAGAAGAAGCAGCCGTTACAGACACCTGCTTATAACACAAGAGAAATAGATGCCATTCAATGAGTCTTCCTGCGAACATACAATTCGATCCTTTGTCCGGTTCTTTCTTTCACCAAACAGAGTATCAGGGGCTACTATCTATACAATGGCACTCTTCGATAATTCATAAAACATACCTCAAAGCCTTTTATAAGACTGACACGGGCTTTGTCTAGTCCGCCCTCAGTTGACCGAATTTTCTCAATCACCGCACCCATAAGGGCAAGGTGTTCATCAATGATGGAGGCGTCTTTCAACGCCATCAACAGAGCATCCAACACCTCTGGATAGACAGAGGTCGCTGATGGAATAGGCACGTCCCCGCTCGAAGGATGCTGCCTACTTGATCCTGGAGCCGTATAGGTCCCTTGAATCGCATCCGGCTGAGAGCCGAACTCAGGATCGCTCCCGCCGTCTGCCCCCATGGGAATCTTTTCTCCCACATGTCCGACCCTTGAGATTTGACCTCCAGGCGCCGCCTTCACGGTATTTTCCTTCCTCCTTGGCCGGAGTCGTTCTAGGACGAAGCCTCGGTGCTATGCACCTGTTTGGAGGAAGAGGCCTTTGGGGGCATCCCGCTCTCCATAGCATTTGAGCTCAGCAAGTCCTCTGATAAGGATTGTTTGGTACGGGACCTTGCCGGACTGCAAAAAATATGGCTTAGGTTTAAATACTAAGTCATGATGAGTCCAGACGCCTAAAGCATGCTCAGATTTATACACTTACGAGTTCACCAGGGGCTGGGCCCTGGGATCCCATGCCGGGCCGCTATCAGCAGCGGCGGTGGGCTCCTCCGGAAGAGGAGCCTTTCCCCTTTTGTGCAGCTCGGCCTCCAAGTGTACGGAGGCCGTCCTCTTCTTTCTTCCCCCTGCTGGGGATTCATCTTCTTCCTCTTCATCGTCCTCTTCGGAGGCATAACGGGCATTAGAGCCTTCGGATATTGTGTCTGAAGTGCCGCGGCGACAAAGCCCGCCCCGGGTCCTTTTGGCCTCCTTCTCGGCCGTCTTCTTCGGCACCCTGTAAGGTGCCAGAACCAACATCTTCGTCAGAAGTGGGATGACCAGTCCTTCGGGCAGCGGAGCCGGACAATGGATCCGCTCCGCCTTCTTTGTCCAGCCCTGGGGGAATGGTACAAAACATGTTAAGAGCTTCCTTTGGGTTACGCGGATAGAAAAGTTTGATAACTTACCGAACTTGCTGGGCGGGATAGTTGGAGCCCACGGTCCTCGGCGGAGTTCGGCCACGATTTGCTGGACTTGAAAAGCACCTTCCGATGTCCTTGTGCGAGGAGCCGAAAAGTTCTCACAAGGTTTGGTGCCTGGCCGGATCAAATTCCCACAAATGGCAAGTCCGGTGCTGACAAGGCAAAATCCGACGAACTAAAATCACCTGGACCACATTAACAAGTTCAATGTTCTTGTATCCCATATCTTCAACGCGCGTCTGGAGCGCCGACAGTTCGTCAGACGAGGACCAGTCCAGGCCTTTCTTGACCCAGGATGTTAGCCGCATGGGGGCGCCGGATCGGAACTCGGGAGAGGCGGCCCACTCTGTGCCGCGCGGCTCAGCGATATAAAACCACTGTTGTTGCCACTCCTTGACAGAATCATTAAAGGTTCTTGTTGACCATATGACATTCGGCATCTTGCTCACCATGGCTCCCCCACACTCGGCATGCTCACTGCCCACCACCTTGGGCTTCACGTTAAAGATCTTCAGCCATAAACCAAAGTGCGGTAAAATGCGGAGAAAAGCCTCGCACACGACAATGAATGTCGAGATGTTGAGGAAGGAGTTAGGGGACAGATCATGAAGATCAACCCCATAATAATACATGATGCCGCGAATGAACGGGTGGAGGGGAAACCCTAGCCCGCGGACAAAGTGAGGGAGGAATACAACCCTCTCGTGGGGTTCCGGAGTAGGGACAATCTGTCCTGCCGTCGGGAGACGGTGGCTGATTTTCTTGGCCAAGTACCCGGCCTTCCGAAACCTTTTGATATCCTTCTCTCGGACGGTAGAGGCCATCCACTTGCCTGTGACGCCCTTGATTCAATCGTACACTAATCATGCACGCAAATGTGTACGATCAAGATCAAGGACTCACGGGAAGATATCACAACACAACTCTAGACACAAATTAAAATAATACAAGCTTTATATTACAAGCCAGGGGCCTCGAGGGCTCGAATACATAAGCTCGAAAACATAAGAGTCAGCGGAAGCAACAATATCTGAGTACAGACATAAGTTAGTCAAGTTTTCCTTAAGAAGGCTAGCACAAAAGTAGCAACGATCGAAAAGGCAAGGCCTCCTGCCTGGGAGCCTCCTAACTACTCCTGGTCGTCGGCGATCTCCATGTAGTAGTAGGCATCGATGGTAGCATCGGCTCCTGAGCTCCGACATCTGGTTGCATCAACAGGAAAGAAGAAGAAAGGGGGAAAAAGGAGGCGAAGCAACCGTGAGTACTCATCAAAGTACTACTTAAGCAAGGATCTACACTACATATGCATCGGTATCAATGAAATGGGCTGTATATGTGGACTGGGCTGCAGAAATGCCATTATAGAGAGAAGGCCTAGTCCTATCGAAGACTAGCATCTTCTGGAAACCACCATCTAGCAGCAAACAGGAGGGAGTAGAGTAGCATAAAGTAAAGTAGTGGTAGTGTTATCGACCTCGGCCAGAGATCCTTTCTCGACTCCCTGCGAGAAAGCAATCCTAGAGCCATACTATCCAGTTATCATCACAAACCATTTCACATCACCATCCAATTCTCATCACAAGTCTCCAGTTCTAGTTGTATCGATCGCGATACAACTCCAAGTGTCCGTTACGTAGGATAGGCTATCGATAGATGTTTTGTTCCCTGCAGGGGTGCACCAACTTACCCACCACGCTCGATTAACTCCGGTCGGACACACTTTTCTGGGTCATGCCCGGCCTCGGCCAAACAATACGCCGCAACCCGACCTAGACTTAATAGAGAGGCCAACACGCCAGACTAAACCTATGCCCCCAGGGGTCATTGGCCATCTCCCCGGGAACTCCTGCACGTTGCGTCTGCGGCCGATGAAACGAACCTAGCTACCTCCTTCAACAAGGCGGTGCTTACGCGATCCAACCGGCGCGCGCGCCGCGATTCTTGGCGTCTATTAAGCTTGGCTGATGCATCTGACGCAGAACGCCCATACTATGCCCACGTGATGGTTAGTGCTATCGGGCGAGGCCCTCGGATCAAATATCCAAATCATAGTGGATTAGGAACAGCGGTAACAAGCGAGACTCACGAAGATGTGACCCGTTGCCTGTCTCGGGGACTTGCGGCAAGGGCTAAGAATGCCCGGCCACGCCTCGTTATTATCTCGCGGGCACCTTCCAGGTCAACCCGACTCCACATCACTCGCAATTATGCTCGGGCGGGTACCCCTCTGGGTCGACCCGTCCTTAGTAACATGGTTCAGCGTAAAGTCATAGTAACCATAGTAACTGTGTGTCCAAACATCAAGGGGAAAACCCGAGGGTTCACCCCCGGTGAATTCCACTCGATGTAATCATCAAGGTGAATGTAAGAGGAATCACCCCCGAGGTTCACACTTGAGGGGTTGCACGACAGAGTCGTATCGGAAGTGGTTAAGGAGGAAATCACCCTCGATGAGCACGACCGAATAGCTACACTACAGGGTTAACATCAGGAGTGCTGATGAGGTCTCACCCTCGGCACTCGATAGTAAACCAGTAGTGTCGAGCAACTAAGGGGAAAGTGATGTGCGGTGCCAGGGCCTGGTCTTCGATCCCGTTGATCGGGTCTTCGATGATGAAGTAGGCGCAACAAGGAAAAGGTGGGGGTCACTGAAGGATCTCTAACCAACCTATACTAAGCAGTTTAGGATAAGCAGGTAAGGTACAACAACAGATACAAAAGCAGGCTATGCATCAGAATAGGTGCAAACAATAACAGTAGCAAAATCTAATGCAAGCATGAGAGAATGGAATGGGCGATATCGGGATGATCAAATGGGGGGATTTCCTGGTTGCTCTAGCAAGGAGGGGTCGTCATCGACGTAGTCGATCACATGGGCAGCATCGGTCTCGGGGTCTACCAGAAAGAAGAGGGGGAAGAAACCGTAAATATAAAGCAAACATAGCATCACAAAGCATAACGTGGCAATATGCGGTGCCGGGTGTGACCTAACGTAAGGCTACACGATAAAGGTGAAGGGGGAATTCAACCCGGAATGTATTCCCGGTTCCAGACCCGTGTCAGACAAATGAACGGAGGGGGAATGTTCCATGTTCAGCATTCTAGAGGCATTTGACAGGTGAACGGACCGCATATTCGGATTCGTTGGATTTTTCTGAGCAACTTTCATATAGAAAACATTTTCATCCGAGTTGCGGTTTATTTTCTATGAATTTTCAAAGATTAAAGCCATTTCTGGAATTATTTAAATTAGCAGAAAAGGAAAAATGACATCAGTATGACATAGGTGTGACGTCAGCAGTCAACATTCCGTTTGACTGGTCAAAGCTGACCAGTGGGTCCCACATGTCATAGAGAGAGAGGGCTAACAGTGGATTATTTTAAAAGAACAGGGGGTTAATTAGCAGTTGGGCCCCACATGTTAGTGGCTAATTGGATTAACTAATTAACTTTAGTTATATAAATGTTTTAATTAACAGAATAACTGTGGGGCCCGCATGTCAATGACACTGGGCTGCCCGATCGACATGTTGACTGGTCAACCCGATCAACGGGCCATGGGGCCCATTGCAGCTTGACACAAGGAGGGCAGCGTGGCGGACAGGTCGGCGGCGACGCCGGAGTCGCTCGGCGACCCTCTCGGCGGCTCCTCGCGGAATTGGCCGGAAAAGCGGCCTCGGGGGCCCGTTTGGCAGATTTGAACCTCTGACACCGCAGAACTCGCGCGCATCCATTGCGGTGGTGGCTTATTAGAGCGCTACGCAGCGGCGGCGGCGTAGCGGTCTGGCGGCGACGGCATTCGGGTGCATGGCGGGGACATTGCTAGGGGCACGGCGAGGCGAGCCAGAGGGCTTGCCCGGCCTCTGGTAGCGTGCTGAGCATGACGAGGTGGCCAGCTACGAGCTCCACGAGCCGTGGCTACGGCGGCGAACCCCACGATGGCGACAAGCTCCGTCATGACGGGGGAAGCAGCTACGGGTAGTGGCAGAAGCAGGGAAGAGAGGGAAAGGGGGGAGGTCCGGCGCTCACTTCCGTTTCTGGGAAGGCCCGAGGAAGAGTCGAGGTGGCCGGAGACAACATCGGAGTGCGGCGGCCCGAGGCGGACAGAGGTTGAAGAAGGCGGCGTGATGGCGCTCTAGCGCCTCCGAGCGCGTGCGGATGGCACCAGGGGGCGTAGCGGATGACGGCGAGGAGCTACGTCATGGCGAAGACGCGCGTGGTGGCTGGTGGCCACGAGGGCGACGGCGGCCATGGCGGCCGGGCGTTCGGATGCGATGGGGAGGGAATCTAGGGTGCGAGGGAGAGAGCGAAGCGGGCGAGGGGAAAGGACTGGCGCGAGTGGGGTGGCAGAGCAAGTGGAAGGGGAGCCCGAGGCGTCGCCCTTATCCTCTCCCGGCAAGGCCGGCGAGGTGGTCGGGTGGCGCCGAGGCGCCCGGTCGATTGAACAGTGGGAGGTGGGAGATGACAGGGGAGGGGTAGTGGGCCACATGGCCTGTTGGGCTTAGCCCGGAGGGTTAGGCCCAGCGGGGTCAGGGGCCTTTTCTCTCTCTCTCTCCCCTTTTCCTTTCTGTTGCTCTTTTCTTTTTACAGAAAAAGTGCTATGCAATATTTGAGCTGCCAAAAGGTGTTCTGAAAAATGTGGGACTTGGCCAAATAAATACATTACAATATTTGGCACCCGCCACAAAAAGTTTGGGAGGAGTTTGAAATGATTTGGATTTTTCACAATTGGAAAAGCATTTAAAAATGCTGATTTGGAACCGCTTTAATTCCCAGGGGAAATTAGCTATCTCAAATGATGTTGAATCATTCATGACATTTTGTCAGTGGATATTTTCAACCCAGCGAACATTTTTGTTTTACTGTTTGGAGGAATAATTTATTTAACTTTATTTTAAAACTGAATTTGATTTGGTTTTGAATCAACATGAGATTAGCAACAGTAACAGTGATGACATGGCGCCATTAACAGAGATTACTGTAGCACGACACTGGGGGTGTTACATTGCCGCCCGCTCCAGATCCAGACATTTTCGGAAGACCCTTTGTGGTCAGAGAAGAGGAGTTCTTGGGCGTTGGAGCTTGAGCAGAAGGGAAGGAATCGGGAAGAATGCATGGGTGAGAAGGGGTAAATCCCTGTCCCTTTATAGAGAGGAAGAGGCGACGTGTCTCCCCACTCTCCTGGTAAAGCCCCTTATTTCCCAAGCGCCGTAATTAATGGCGCGTCTGGGTTACCCATATCCGTATTTATGAGAATCCCGTAACAGGGGAACACGATCTCTGCTTCGACAAGACGTGCCGAGGAAACCGCCTCGCGATATGCGCCCTGGCTGGTTGAGAAAAACGGTTCGAATAATGACCGGGCCGTGGTGTGGCGTCATGCTACAGAGTTTGTCAACATATTAGACTTGTGGAAATATTATTCTCTCTATGGTGGTGTATGGGATTTGTTTTGCAGAGCCGGACATTGTCCTTGTGTTCAAAATCTTTTATGGAGTATTCAGAGGAGGAACCCGCCTTGCAATGTCGAAGACAATCTGCGCGCCGGACTCATCGTCATTGAAGCCTGGTTCAGGGGCTACTGAGGGAGTCCTGGATTAGGGGGTCTCCGGACAGCCGTACTGTTGGATCATGAAGATACAAGATTGAAGACTTCGTCTCGTCCGGATGGGACTCTCCTTGGCGTGGAAGGCAAGCTTGGCAATACGGATATGTAGATCTCCTCCCATTGTAACCGACTCTGTGTAACCCTAGCCCCCTCCGGTGTCTACATAAACCGGAGGGATTAGTCCGTAAAACAATATAAATCATACCATAGGCTAGCTTCTAGGGTTTAGCCTCTACGATCTCGTGGTAGATCAACTCTTGTAATACTCATATCATCAAGATCAATCAAGTAGGAAGTAGGGTATTACCTCCATCGAGAGGGCCCGAACCTGGGTAAACCTTGTGTCCCCCGCCTCCTGTTACCATCCGCCTTAGACGCACAGTTTGGGACCCCCTACCCGAGATCTGCCGGTTTTGACACCGACACCCCACCTTATCTCTTCCCCGCTCCTCCTGGTCTTCTTCTTCCTCTCGACCTGTGCAGAGGAGAGCTTCGGCTCTTGCCGTTGCCGAGGAACGGCAGCACGACGAAGTCCGTCAGCCACATGCCAGGACCGCGGAGCCCTGACGCACTTGTCGGACCTGCTCGCGGACACCAGAGGTGGCTGGGGCGCTGCCTCACGTGCACCAAGCGGACAGGCGAGATGGCCATGGTCGGAGTTGATTCGGCCGCTCCAGGCTGTCCCCGAGGCCACTGACCGTTCGTGCGGAACCGTTGCGATCTCCTCTCCGTTTCCCCCATGTTTCCCTCGTTGAACACGACCTCTAGCCGTGTTTCCCAGCATGGCCGGAGTTCATTACCGCCGCCACATAGCCAGCCACTGCTACCACCATCGATTCACCAAACCAAGGACGCAGCCGAGCTCTTGGACATCCCAAGAGGCAGTAACGCTCCTCACCTCTCCTGCTAGTGCCCTGTAGCATCGCCGCCATCAAACCCGTGCCGTGGCCGCTGCCAAACCTCGTCGCCGGCCCTATATTCGGCGACTCCCGCGACCAAAACGACCACCCAGAGAAGCGCGCGAGCGCCAGATCCCAGTAACACCCATCTGCACGTCAAATGGACACCGGTGTAGCGACTCTGGTGAGCATCCGCCGTGACCGGAGGTCACCGGTGTTTAGCCGCGGGCTAACCACTTCATCTGACGCTAACTACCCATCTAGAATAGTTTTGAGCCTATGACAGTCGGGACCACCACACAATTAACCCAGAATTAATTTCCTGCTAAGGATAATCAGCATAGGTCCCACGTGTAAGTGACCTAATGATAATAGCCCTGTCCTAAAATAATAAATAAAGATCTCATAATTTAAATGCCCCGTCACATGACACATAGGACAAATTGCTTAGGTGTCTATCCAGTCACCACTTTATAAGTGAAAATATATTGCCATTACATGTTACGACCATGTAAATTGGTCAATGATTGATAAGAAATACATTCTAAATCATGTTCACAAATTTACGACCATTTCATGTAAGGATATTAAGACCTTTCTGACAAAAATGGTCGTTGTGGTTTAGGGTCTGGAGCCTCTCAGACAGCTTTTGACCAATTGGTCTCAAATGGTCGTAGATTTACGACCAATTCTTCCAGGGTCACTGACGGAAGGTCACAAGTTGACATATTTCTTGTAGTGTACTTTGTTCATCAAGAAATTCACCAAGTGGCACATCATCATTATCAAGCAAGGTACTAGCATCATCATAAGCATCATTCATAGTAGAATTAGCATCATCAATAAACTTGCGACATGTCAGAAGTAATAGCATGTGGTGGTGTTGCAAGTTTACTCATGACAGAAGGTGAAGCTAAAGCAGAACTGGATATCAGTTCCTAACCTCCCCTCGTCCTTGAGGGAAATATCTTAGTCTTAGGATCCTTCAGATTCTTCATAGTGATAAATTGATAATAATCCCAAGTGACTCAACAAATATATCTATGCTCCCCGGCAATGGCGCCAGAAGAAGGTCTGGATAACCCACAAGTATAGGTGATCGCAACAGTTTTTGAGGGTAGAGTATTCAACCCAAATTTATAGATCCGACACAAGGGGAGCCAAAGAATATTTGAAGGTATTAGCAGCTGAGTTGTTAATTCAACCACACCTGGAAATTAATTATCTGCAGCCAAGTGATCAGTAGCAAAGTAGTTTGATAGTTTTGATAGTAGTGACAGCAGCAATAGTAACAGTAACAATGATAATAGTAATTTTGTAGCAAGTGTAACAGTGATGATAGCAGAAGTAACTTAGCAGAAACAATATGCAAAAGTTCGTAGGCATTGCATCGGTGACTTGTTGGATGATATTCATCACGTGACATTTATAACCTAGGGTGTTTCGGCACTAGCTCCAGTTCATCGATATAATGTACGCATGTATTCCGTAAATAGTCATACGTGCTTTATTAAAAGAACTTCTATGACATCTTTTGTCCTACCCTCCCGTGGCAGCGGGGTCCATATTGGAAACTAAGGGATATTAAGGCCTCATTTTAATAGAGAACCGGAACAAAGCATTAACACATAGTGAATACATGAACTCCTCAAACTACGATAATCACCGGAAGAAGTCACGGTTATTGTCACTCCGGGGTTACCAGATCATAACACGTAGTAGGTAACTATAACTTGCAAGATCGGATCTGGAACATGGATATAATGATGATGACATAAACGATTCAGATCTGAGTTCATGGCACCCGGGCCCAAACTGACAAGCTGTAAGTGCATCTAGTGCCCCTTAGTGATTTTGGTGTATTGAAGACTTATAGGTTAAGTAACTGATGCGTTTGTAAGTGTACACAAGTCTATAAGTCTATGAGGAGTTTGATATTTACAGAGAAAGTCGACCCCTAAAAATGAATTTCTTCAACTGAAGAATTTGATATTCTGAAGACTTTCTGAAGACTTTGAAAGTGAAGAAATTGGTGTGATCCTGAAGACTTGGTATTCGCTTGAGGAATATGAAGCGTGAAGACTTTTGTTTTCGTAGTTTCGTTTTCTCTTTCTTGAGTCATAGGAAACACCGTACTGTTAAAGGGGGTCGAGGAAATACTAAGGAAAAATTTCCATTTGATGCTCAACTCAAAATCCTACACCTACCAAACCTTTCGAGTGAAGCTTTTGGAAATCTCATACAGTTCAGTCAATTTCTTGATGTGAGAGCGAAGCTCTTACAGTCCTTGAGAATTTGTTCGGCGAGGAGTTAAAATTCGCCATCTGAATTGCCTACACAATGAGAACATGATAGCCCCGAGGAATTTGATGTTCAAATTCCGACCGTTCTTATCTTCTTGGCACCTGTCCCAAAATATCTTATCCACCTAACGGTCATATCATTGAAGGGCATTTATGTCTTATCATGTCGGGCTGCTCCCTAGGCTATAAATAGCCGCCCCTACAACCACTAGTTGGTTGGCTGCTCGAAGAACTTGACACTTGTCATTTGAGAGCAACCCATCCTCTGAGGACTTTGGCGAAAATCATCAAGCGAGGAAAACCCAAAGTGAGGAAAAACCCAAAACCAAACCCCTACAAACCCAAAGTGATTGAGCATCATTGAAGAAATTGATCCAGCGTGGATCCGGCGCTTTTACCTTTGAAGACTGTGCTTCTTCCAGACGGTTAGGCGTCACGGTCTAGAGCATCAAGAGGAATTGTGGATCGCCGAGTGACCAAGTATGTGAAGGTTTGGAAGTCACTGAAGACTTACCACGAGTGATTGGGCGAGGTCTGCGTGACCTTAGTTCAAGGAGAATCTGGTGAGGACTTGGTGTCTGAGCTGCGTGCTTAGTGATTGGGTGTCCGGACTGCGTGTCCTCGAGTTTAAATACTTAGCCGCTCCAACCAGACGTACAACTGAGACAGCAGTTGGAACTGGTCTACCAAATCATTGTCTTCACCAACCTAACTGGTTCTATTTCCTCAACCTTTCATTTCCTCATTACTGTGTTGAGTGTTTGTCATATCTGTGTTTGAAGACTTTGACTGAAGACTTTCTCAATTTCCTCAGTTCAATTTCTTCAGTCTGTTTGTCTTCATATTGTGTTATCCTGTGATTACGCTTTCGGTACTCTGTGATTGTCTTCATTTCATCATGATGACTATGCTTGTAATCTGTTATGCTTACTTCTGAGTACTTATTCCGCTGCATGTATTTCTTAGCTAAGGAATTTCCTCACGGCAAATTCCTCGATGAAGAATTTGTAAAATTCATAAAATCGCCTATTCACCCCCTCTAGTCGATATAACGCACTTTCAATTGGTATCGAGCAAGGTACTCCCTTGTTACGTGTGATTTTAGTTTAACCACACGGAGTTTTAGTTATGTCGACCGCAGGTATGATCAAGGTCTCAGCGGGTGTCCTACCTTCGATGGGACGGACTACCCCTCTTGGAAGAACAAAATGCGAATGCATCTTGAAGCAATTGACAACGATCTACGGTATGTTGTGACAAAAGGTGTTTCCTCGGTCACACCCTCTCGAATGATCTTGATGTGAAGAGATTCAAGCAACTCGATTCTCAAGCGAAGAATATCATATGTGGCCATCGAGCAAAGGTCAATATGGAAGAGTGAGTGCTTTGGAATCTGCCAAACTCATCCGGGACAAGCTGTCCAAAGTAAATGAAGGTGTTTCAACTCAGCGTGACTCTCGAGTTGATGTTCTTGGAATCTCTTCAACCGCTTCAAAAGACTCGACAACGAAAATGTTCAACAAACCTTGATCGCCTCACCGACATCTCAAATGAGCTTCAAGCCTTTGGGTGCCACCGACATCACCGACCATGAGGTGGTGAAGAAATTACTAAGATAAACGATTCCTCATTTGACACTCGCACTGATGATACAAGAGCGAGCTGACTACAAGTCTCTTGATCCTGCGATATCCTCGAAAGGCTAAATACTCACGAGTTCCACTTGCTGAAAAGAGATCTCTATGGTTACGGCTATGGAAAACACGTGCCTCAAGGCCAAGGCTGAATCTGAATCGAGTGAAGACTCGGTAGTAGCCTTGGAGATCTGAAGAATTTGGCGAGAGCTAGCACTTTGCTCGTGAAGAAATTCCAGAAATTCACAAGGCGTGGTCGTTTTGGAAAATCCTCAAGAAGCGGTGATTCCTCATCTAGTGACTATAAGCGAAGACTTTGCCACAAATGCAAGAAACCTGGTCACTACATCCAAGATTGTCCTCGATGGGAAAAGGAATTAAGAAAGAAGAAACACAAGGATTACAGTTCGATGGCGTGAAGAAGAAGAAGAAATCATCAAAATCTTCATCATCAAAATCCTCAAAGCCTTCTTCTCACAAGAAGCGCAGCTCCAAAAGGCTCGGGAATTCATTGGCAAGGAAATGGACTCAAGAAGCTGAATCGAGGAAAATGAGGAAGAGGAGGAGTCGAAGAATCCGAATCTGGTGTGGCTAGTCGGCTCTTGCTCTGCTTATGTTAGCAAGTCCATCTTCAACATCAAGAAACTGACTCCGCCGACAAGCCTGATGAGGAAAATGATGACTACGCTCCTACCTATTGCTTCATGGCAAAAGGTGCTAAGGTACTCAATTACACCTCCTCTGAATCTAGTGAAAATGAATCTGATGAGGATCTCAAGCCCAGCTACTCTAAACTTGCTAAGATTGCTATAAAACAACAAAGGGCTTTTGAAAAGGTTCAAAACATGCTAGATAAGAGTGATGATATGTTAGGTGAAGAAATGGATCGCACTCAAGCCCTAGCGAAAATCTTGAGAAAGTTCGGTCTAGGCTTGACAGCCTTCAAGGTCATCATAACACTCTCTTATCGATCATGAGAAACTTTCTTATGAATTTCTTCAAAAGCAAGATCTTGAGAAGCTAAGGCGAGTTATGAAGATCTTGAAGGAGCGCGATTCATTGCTTGCTCAACAAATCAGCGCCTCTCAAGAAGAATTTGTTCCTCCATGCTTAAAGTGCATTGAGCGTGAATCGCTAATTCTTCACTGAATGTTCAAATGCTTAAACTGTTACAAATTCTTCACCTGCCTCTGCTATCACTAATTCCTCACACGAGGACATTGCTAGTATCCTTGACGATGGAGGATGAAGGAATTGTACATGACAGCATGTACAAAAGCCTCAAAGGGCATCGACTCTTTGTGATGTGCTTAAAAGCAGATCCTCAACAGGAACCCTAGGAAAGAGGTATTGCCTTTGAGAGGAAACTCAATCTTGATGGAACATAGGAAGCTTTGGCGGTATCCCAAAACCTCATGGGTTGCTGCAAAGGGACCTCCAGTTGATCCATCTACCTTATCTGGCTTTACTTGTGAATTTCCTCATTCTGATGATGAGTCATTTGACTCAAACTATAAACTGTTCAAAAATCAGAATGGTGAAGTATTTGCTAGATATGTTGGCACTAAGCTGCGAGCGGTCCCCTATGAAGAAAATCTGGGTTCCCAAGAAGTGCCTTGAAAGTCTTCGGTGAATGTCCTCATGACACCACCAGTGAAGAAAAGGAACCCCAGATCAAATTCTTCATATGGACAAAATTCTTCATATGGATCCAAGTCCTCATACGGACCAAATTTCTCACGTGGATCAAATTCCTCAAAAGGATCAAAGTCCTCATATGATTATCATCGTGCTAACAACTCATTTCGCAGGTAGAGCTAAGGGCTATGAATATGTGCATTATTCTTCAAACCAATATGTTCATAAGTCCTCGAAGAATTTCTCTGCTTATTCATATGCTTACCTAACCCCTCTTATGTGAAACGAAATGGTTTGGCCTCTATGCCACCATTCTCGTATGGTGCTTTCAGAGTGATGAACTCCTTGCCACCCCTTCAGATGTGGGTGGTGAAGAAAAGAACTAATCTCTTCTGCGGGTCAGGTCTCGGGCGTGCCTTAACGTCTGAAGAATTTCTTGGGGCACGACAAAATTGCTGAAAGGGCGCAGGCTAATCATGATGAAATGAACTTTCATTTCACACGTCCTCATCTTGCTTATCTGAATATTGGTGATGAAATTCATCGATGAACTTGATACCATATTCTTCAGCGATGAAGTATATGAGATCGTAAGTTGTACTAATTCATCTGCGGGATGATCAACCCAAAACCACCGAATGGGTTCTCGATAGTGGATGTACAAATCACATGACCGTGACAAGAATCTATTGATGGATGCTCCTTATCACCGTCACATATGAAGCATATCATCTTTCTTGACAAAGGCAAAAGTCGTATTGGGACTTGGTAAGGTTGTTATCTCTAAGGACATGCACATGGACAAAGTCATGCTTGTTGAGTCTTTAGGATATAACCTCATGTCGATCTCAATGCTTTGTGACCTTGATATGGTTGTTATCTTTGGCAAATATCGTTGTGTTGTGATTATGGAAGTGACAATTCCAAAGTCTTGAAGGCTTTAGGAGAGGAGACTTGTATATTGTTGATTTTTCCACAGGACCACAACCAGCCGTGTGTCTACTTGCAAAAGCTTGAAGGCTGGCTATGGCATCGACGACTTAGTCACGCAGCATGAGGAATTTGCACACGCTTGCGAAGAAGAAGCATGTCATTGGCATTGAGAATGTCAAATTCCTCAAGGATCACTTATGCGGAGCCTGTGAAGCTGGAAAAATGACCAAGGCCAAGCATCCAGCGAAGACTATCATGACCACTACTCGTCCCTTCGAATTGCTTCACATGGACCTCTTTGGTCCAAATCATTACTCAGCTGTCACTAATGATGCATCTCTTTATGGCTTTGTTATTGTTGATGATTACTCTCGCTACACATGGGTACACATTGTTACTTACAAAAATCAAGTGCAGGAAATCTTCAAACGATTTTCCTCGAGGGCTTCAACCAACTTTGGTGTGAAGATCAAGCACATCAGGAGTGACAATGGAACTGAGTTCAAGAATTCTGGTCTTGATGATTACCTTGATGAACTTGGTATTACTCATGAGTTATCTGCTCCCTATACTCCTCAGCAAAATGGCGTCGTGGGCGCAAGAACAGAACTCTTGTTGAGATGGCTCGCACTATGCTTGATGAATACAAAACGCCTAGTCGTTTACGGATTGAAGCAATTGACACTGCGTGTCACATCATCAACAGTATATCTTCACAAATTCTTCAAGAAGACTGCCTATGAACTCCTTACGGACAAGAAACCCAATGTAAGTTATTTCAAAGTCTTGATTGCTAAATGCTGGATTAGAGATCCTCACCACACCTCTAAATTTGCACCAAAGCACATGAAGGTTTTATGCTTGGTTACGGAAAGGACTCGCACACCTCTGAGTCTTCAACATCGCACTTCACAAGATTGTTGACCTTTGTAGATGTCTGGGTTCGATGAAACTAATGGCTCGCAAAGAGAGCACCTACCTACGTGTTAGGCGAACCAGCACCGAGGATTCCATCGAGTTCAAGGAAGCGAGGATGTCATTCCTCTTGAAGAAACTGCTGAAGAATTCATTCCAGTCTGCTGAAGAACGTCGAGTGATGCACTGAAGATAATCTTTGAAGAAAATGGTCTTGAGGAAAATGATCAAATTCCTCGAAGACAACCTGCTCATCCTCGCGTTGCAAAAGAAGTGCAAGTTGACAAGATCATCGATGACATTGAAGCGCGGGTCCTCTCACTCGCTCAAAAGCTTCACACTTATCTAACTTTTGTGGGCACTATGCTTTTGTCTCTATCACAGAGCCCACTAAGGTAGATGAAGCATTTCGGGCGGAGTGGATTCAGGCCATGCAAGAAGAACTACATCGATTCGAGCTCAACAACGTCTGGGAACTGGTCAAGCGTCCAGATCCTGCAAGCATAATATCATTGGCACAAAGTGGATCTACCGCAACAAGCAAGATGAAAATGGTCTTGTGGTGAGGAATAAGGCACGACTAGTAGCTCAAGGCTACACGCAGAGTTGAAGGAATTGATTTCGATGAAACTTTTGCACTGTTGCTAGACTTGAGTCTATTAAGCATATTACTACGCCTATGCTAACCATCACAATATCACTTTATATCAAATGGATGTGAAAAGTGCATTCCTCAATGGTAAGCTTGAGGAAGAAGTATATGTTGCTCAACCCCCAGGTTTTGAAGATCCAAAGAATCCTGACAAAGTCTTCAGACTAAATAAGGCCCTCTATGGCCTCAAGCAAGCCCCTCGGGCGTGGTATGATACATTGAAGGAATTCTTCGTGAAAAATGGCTTCACACCCGGTTCACTCGACCCTACTCTCTTTACTAAATCATATGATGGTGAACTGTTTGTCAAATATATGTTGATGATATTATCTTTGGCTGTACTGACCAACGTTATAGTGATGAATTTGCCTATATGATGAGTGAAGAATATCAAATGTCTATGATGGGAGAGATGAAATTCTTCTTAGGTCTTCAAATTAATCAACAACACAATGGCATATTCATATCTCGGAGAAATACCTCAAAGATGTCTGAAGAAATTGGCATGCAAGATTGCAAAGGTGTAAAATTCCTATGCCCACAAATGGCCATCTATGCCTTGATGAAAATGGTATTGACTTGATCACAAGGTATACCGCTCCATGATTGGTTCCTTATTGTACTTATGTGCATCTAGGCCAGATATAATGCTTAGTGTTTGCATGTGTGCCCGATTTCAAGCTACACGAAGGAATCACACCATAAGGCTGTGAAGCATATTCTTGATATCTAGCTCACACACCAACACTAGGATTATGGTACCCCAAGTGCTCTACTTTTGATCTCATTGGATATTCGACTCGACTTTGCTGGTGATCGTGTGGACCGCAAGTCAACATCTGGTACTTGTCATTTCCTCGGACGATCTTTGGTGCATTGGTCCTCGAAGAAACAGAACTGCGTATCACATCCTTCTTTGAAGCTGAATACATTGCTGCTGGCTCGTGTTGTGCTCAATTACTATGGATGAAGCAAACCCTCAAGGACTACGGCATCAACGTGAAGAATGTGCCTCTCTCTTGTGACAATGAGAGTGCCATCAAGATTGCTCACAACCCAGTTCAGCACTCGAAGACAAAGCACATTCAAATTCGTCATCATTTTCTTCGTGATCATGTGTTGAAGGCGACATCTCCATCGAGCATGTGAAGATCAAGAACAGCTAGCTGATATCTTCACTAAGCCCTTGGATGAGAAGAGATTTAGCAAGTTGCGGTGTGAGCTAAATATCTTAGAATCTTCAAACGTTCTTTGAAAAGGACACACATACTAACACTTATGCAAAATTGATGACTTAGATGGGCAACACATGAAGAAGCGTTTTCTTCAATCAATGAAGAATAACACTCTAAATGTGAAGAAATTAATGAAGAATTTGATTCTCGTAACCCTCGACAATTATGCGCGATGTCTGAAATCATCATTCTTATCTGATGAGCCACGCCACCACCAAAGTTGAAAATCTTCAATTTGAGTTTTCCTCGGTTTTGAAATTCTTGAGTTTTGAAATTCTTGAGTTTTCAAATTCTTCAGTTTTCAAATTCTTCAACTTTGCAAAATCTTCACTGTTTCCGTCGTCTTTCTTCATTGACTATATATATATATATATATGAGTTTATGTCCTCTACAGATTCACTTATGGCTATTTCTTCAAGTCGCTTTTACGCTAAGTGAATGTGATCGGACCCTTCCCCTCTATGCTATACTCAACCCAATCCATTCACAAATTCTTCATGTGCGTTCTACTTTGAAACTCGTTCAAATTCTTCATTGTGTCCTTGACAAGCTGAAGAAATTGCGACGGAACTTTTAAAACGAATCTTATCAAACTTGATTTTACCGCTCAAACCGTTCCGCATCCCACGATGCACTATTATATCCACCCACGATCGCTTTACGATCTCCACTACACATGCGTGGGTGACACATGTCGTGAGAAGGAAGCGGTCAGGCACGTTAAGTCCTAAATCTTGGACGAGCCGTTTTTCACCGTGGCTATAAATACCCTCTCTCCTTCCTCACTCTTTTACCTCGCTCGACCTCTCTCTCTCGCTTGAGCTCCTCGAAACCCTAAGCGCCGCTTCTCCATAAATCGCCGGTGAGGAAAAGCTTCACTTGCCTTGACCTCTTCGCCGACGTACTCGCGCCCGACCGTGGAATTTCTTCACTCCGCCGTCGCCGTAGCTGATTTCCTCTGCCAAGTTAGGGCGGAGAAGATCTGAGCAGACGAACTTCCCAACTGTTCATCTCAGTTAAATCGTGTTCTTCACTTGAGTAAATTAAAAGTTACTTTTATTACTCGCTTTGATTCTCAAATCTTCTTCAAATTCTTCAAAGGTGTTTATTTCAAATTCCTCACATATGAACACCTCAAATCTCTTGACTCATTTCTCTAAGCAATGATTTTCTTCAAGATTCCTCAATTGTGTGGATCTTGATCTATACAACTCTGGAACCTAAGATAAAGAACGCTTATTGAAATTCTTCAAGGCTCATCTGGTCAAAATCCTCAAACTTGTTCTTTTGAAAAACCCTTTGAGAACATATGACCTCTTCAAATTCCTCGCACCTATACTCATTCACGGTACAAATGTCTGCTGCTGAATCCCTAGGTTCTCATCAACTTAACTCATTTGCAGCGTTCCTCGAAGAAAAACTGCACACTTCTTGAGAGAACTCAATTGTTCAATTTCCTCACCAAGAAAATGGCGGATGGTAAGAAGCCGCAGAAGGAGGAAAGAAACCGAGGTCATGACAGCATTCAAAATCCACGAGGAAATATATGCTGACTCATTGTACACGGATGAGGAAAGCAAAAATCAACGCAAGGTGCGTATCTGAAGATTGAGCGGAGATGGGAGCAGGAATGGAAGGAATACCGATATGTAACACCTAAGTACATGAAGAAATTAGCGTTAAATCCTCCATGCCCAAGAGCTCCTTTGGCACCAGGCCAAATAGCTGATCCCACTAGCGTCAAGCGCGTGAGGACTTTCCCGATGAATGGGCTAAGCGCCAAGCAAAGTTGGCTAAGCAAGCAAAGGAAGCGGTGAAGAAATTCAATGAGGATTCTGCGCTGCTGCTGCTGCGAGGTCTCGGTCAAACCGAGAAATCGATGCAAAAGAAGTCTGCTAATAAGCCAAGTGCTTCATCATCTGCGCCCTCACGGCCAAGTTCCTCACCTGCTCCTCCGGGCAAATTCCTCGTGACAAATTCCTCACACTACTATTCCATCAAAGTCCTCAACTGCTCCGTCCAAACCTTGGTTCTGTGCACTGGCCACTTGTCAAAGGACTGCTGGTTTCTCAATTGCCTCACGCATCTCTGCAAGTTCCTCACCTGCCCCAATTCTTCATCGGCCCGACTCTGTTGAAGACAAAAGCAACAATGGGCGTGGTCCTCGGCCTAGCCAAGGAAGAAACAGCTTGTAGTCCACGTGCCATCGATGATGAGGCATCGATGAAGAACTTGAAGAAATCATCGAGATCGCCAAGTTAGAGCCGCAAGAGCCAAGGGAACAGCTGTGCCACTGCTTTTGGACCCAAAGAAAGTCCTCGATTTCATCGACCTCTGGCACAATGATCCCAATACCCCTCTGCCTGACCTTCCTTTGACACCTGGTCAAAGTCATATGTTGACTCACTTCATCGCTGAAGAAAATGGAAGTTCGAGAAGGCGAAGGAAATCAAGAAGGCTCAATACAGGAAGGAGAGGTTCCTGAAGAAAAATGTTGTCAAGATGACACCTGAGGAACTCCTTCAAATCCAAACTGAAATTCAGAACCTCAGCAAGGACTTTGACACATACTATGCTGATTGGCAAGTAGTCAAGACCAGATTAAATCGATCGACGAAGAAACTCACAAGTGTTGCTGCACATGCAACATGAAAATCCTCGGTGAAGCCTCTGCTCAGCCTAATGAAGAAAATGCCAGCAATCTTTGAAGCTCAGCCTGCTGAAGAAAATGCTAATTCGAGGGCTGATGAAGAAATTCCAGCCTGAAGAAGCTGCCGGGCACCCACTAGTGGTGCGCTGAAGAAATTGCTCAAGACAGGGAACTGCATCGGTTGCTCTGAAGAAACTGCACCAAATTCCTCAGCTCCTCCTGCGCCAACTCCAACTTCAATTCTTCCATCGCTTCGATGTGAAGAAAACCAAGGCTCTGAGCGAGCTGCTGTGAAGAAAAGAAAGCATCAATCTGCGTCGATTCTTGACTGCGAAGAAAATGAAGCCAATGACCAGCTCTGTTGAGAACCCGATTGATGCTATTCCAATTTCCTCCATACCATCAAAGGAAGTAGTTCCTTTTGGAGATGAATATGAGGTGCCAACTGGATCTGATGAAGAACATCAATCTCCTGCTTCCTCAGAGAAAATTGATGAAGAAATTGAAGTGGAAGCAATCCCTTCAACCCCAGTCATTCCCTCATCGACCATGAAATTCCTCAAACTGTGCGAGGAAATTGAAAATGAAGATGTGGATATTGGATGTACCACTCCGGTGATCAATGATGACTTTTGGGAAAGTCAGCATCCCAATACTCCTCTCTTCACTCCGCTTCAACAAGTTCCTCACTCACCGCATGCATTGTCCGGATAGACTACGAAGAAAATCAACCCACGGTTACGTGCATGAAGAAATTCCAGCCACTAGCGCTGATGAAACTGCTGCTGCTGCTGAAAATCCTCGGGCGCACAAGTTGAGGACCAAGAAATTCCTCAAGTTGAAGAACCTGAACTTACGATTCACGAGGTGGTGATGCAACCGGTGACACCCTCTGCCAAAACAGAAGAATCCGTTCTCAACCAAACAAAAGTTCAAGGCTGAAGATTTCTTTCTTTGAGCACGTGTTCTTCATGAATATAATCCTTATGATTCTGCTCGAATTAGGAAGAGGCGCTTACGGACTGCCATCAAGCAAACTTCTATTCCTCGGTGCTTTTCAACAAGGACAAAATCTTGATCATGCTCATATTCCTCATGTGGATATGGAGTCGCTGCCAGGCTTTGAGCCCGTCCTAAGTGTTCTTCACGATGCAGGTCTTCTAAACTTTTGCACTGATATTTGTGATTGGAATGAAGAGCTAATTCTTCAGTTCTATGCAACCCTTCACATCACCGGAGACGCTGAAGATGTGACTTCATGGGTCTTGGATTGGATGACCGAAAACACCCACTACAAGGCTCCAGCAAGTGAATTGCTTCGTGCCCTTCCACTCAGTCCTCCGATTGATGGTGCACGTCGTATCTATGAAGAAAAAGAACTTTCAAATCACTATATGCAAGTGTTGATGAAGCCATTGAAGCCAAGGCAGGCACCAAGAACCAAATTCCTCGTCAAGGAATTATTATATGTGCCTCGAACAGTCTATCGGATTTTGACGAAGACTATGAGTCCTATCAAGGGCCACGACTCGAATGATGAAGAGGTCGTTGGCATCATGAAGAATATGCTTTTCAATATCATCCATGGCGTTCTGTCAATTTCCATGATTTCTTCATGAGGACTCGCTAACATTGCCATGTCACCTTTTGAGTGAAGCCTTATGCACCTTGGATTATGAGATTCATCGGTCAAGATCTTCACTGAATTACAAGGTGACACTTTGAACCACTTGCAGCTACACGCCCCGATTGAAGTCCTCAAGCGGCCAATTGCCTCGGTGATGAAAAGGAAAGGCTGCTGCTGTGATAGATGAAGGCATTCGTCCATTGGATGGACAGTTTAAAAGCAGACATCTTACTCCACCAATGATGACTCGCCACACATGACTCAAAGACAAATACCTCGATTAAGCATAGTCCTCAAGCTCTCGCACCTGTGGTGATGATGATCGTGAATTACTCCTCGGTCTTCATCGGAAGGTTGATCGCAATCATAAGTGGGTCAAGCGTCGGTTTGGCACTCTTCTTTACAACCTGACCTCAACTCACAATGCAGTGAAGAAAACCACTACTATCTTCATGAAACCTTCAAGCGCACTGGCTATTCTTTCACATGTCTACAATGAAGAAGAACTGCAATCAATGGGACTCAAGGAAGAATTTGGTGGTCTGCTCCTCCTCGAAGAAATTCAAGAAAGTCAAAGTTCCTTCCTTAGTGGCCAGCTCCTATTCTTCATCTCGCGACAACGATGAAAATGAAGATTTGGAAGACACTGCTGCTGGTCCTACTTCGACAAACAACCCGACAATCTTTGGCGCTCCGTCTTCAACTTGAAATTCTTCAAGAGCGTTAGTCCTCGGTTTGATCCTTTTGGTCATTCGATGACAAAGGGGAGAAATTTGAGTTAGTCTTCAAGCGGGTCTCGTTTTTATCTATATACAATATTTTATTAAGTTACAACTCTCGTTCTTACGAAACCTTTTATTGGATCGAGTTGTAATCTTAAACCGATGGTGCTTTGATACTTTTGATGCATTATGCTTTTGCTCTATGCTCGATTACGATGAGAGTTGATATCGTTGATCCTTGTTATGCTCGATCCTCATGAGCTCGGTGAAAATCTTCAAATCGATTTGGGATCGATACTCATGAAAAGTTTCAAATTCCTCATACGCATTGGGCTCGATACTCTTTATGCATTATTTTGCATGCTCGCATATCATCAAGCACCATATTTCATCATGCATTTCAAATTCCTCATATTATATGTCAAATGCGTGTATGAATTACAAGATATAGGGGGAGATCTCCATGATTCAATTCTTCAAATGTGCATTGCCTCAAAAGCAAATTCCTCACTATGCACATCTTCAGGGGGAGTTCTTCTATATCTTGAAATCAAAATCCTCATTATCAGTGTTTACACTTCATATATTTATCCCCGTTGAAAACTTAACCTATGTTGTCATCAATCACCAAAAAGGGGGAGATTGTAAGTGCATCTAGTGCCCCTTAGTGATTTTGGTGTATTGAAGACTTATAGGTTAAGTAACTGATGCGTTTGTAAGTGTACACAGGTCTATAAGTCTATGAGGAGTTTGATATTTACAGAGAAAGTCGACCCCTAAAAATGAATTTCTTCAACTGAAGAATTTGATATTCTGAAGACTTTCTGAAGACTTTGAAAGTGAAGAAATTGGTGTGATCCTGAAGACTTGGTATTCGCTTGAGGAATATGAAGCGTGAAGACTTTTGTTTTCGTAGTTTCGTTTTCTCTTTCTTGAGTCATAGGAAACACCGTCTTTGTTAAAGGGGTCGAGGAAATACTAAGGAAAAATTTCCATTTGATGCTCAACTCAAAATCCTACACCTACCAAACCTTTGAGTGAAGCTTTTGGAAATCTCATACAGTTCATCAATTTCTTGATGTGAGAGGCAAGCTCTTACAGTCCTTTGAGAATTTGTTCGGCGAGGAGTTAGGAATTCGCCATCTGAATTGCCTACGATGAGAACATGATAGCCCGAGGAATTTGATGTTCAAATTCCGACCGTTCTTGTCTTCTTGGCCACTGTCCCCAAAATATCTTATCCACCTAACGGTCATATCATTGAAGGGCATTTATGTCTTATCATGTCGGGCTGCTCCTAGGCTATAAATAGCCGCCCCTACAACCACTAGTTGGTTGGCTGCTCGAGAGAACTTGACACTTGTCATTTGAGAGCAACCCATCCTCTGAGGACTTTGGCGAAAATCATCAAGTGAGGAAAACCCAAAGTGAGGAAAAACCCAAAACAAACCCTACAAACCCAAAGTGATTGAGCATCATTGAAGAAATTGATCCAGCGTGGATCCGGCGCTTTTACCTTTGAAGACTGTGCTTCTTCCAGACGGTTAGGCGTCACGGTCTAGAACATCAAGAGGAATTGTGGATCGCCGAGTGACCAAGTATGTGAAGGTTTGGAAGTCACTGAAGACTTACCACGAGTGATTGGGCGAGTCTGCGTGACCTTAGTTCAAGGAGAATCGGTGAGGACTTGGTGTCTGAGCTGCGTGCTCGATGATGGGTGTCCGGACTGCGTGTCCTCGAGTTTAAATACTCAGCCGCTCCAACCAGACGTACAAGCTGAGACAGCAGTTGGAACTGGTCTACCAAATCATTGTCTTCACCAACCTAACGGTTCTATTTCCTCAACCTTTCATTTCCTCATTCTTGTGTTGAGTGTTTGTCATATCTGTGTTTGAAGACTTTGGTGAAGACTTTCTCAATTTCCTCAGTTCAATTTCTTGATCTGTTTGTCTTCATATTGTGTTATCCTGTGATTACGCTTTCGTACTCTGATTGTCTTCATTTCATCATGATGACTATGCTTGTAATCTGTTATGCTTACTTCGAGTACTTATTCCGCTGCATGTATTTCTTAGCTAAGGAATTTCCTCACCGGCAAATTCCTCAGTGAAGAATTTGTAAAATTCATAAAAATCGCCTATTCACCCCCCCTCTAGTCGATATAACGCACTTTCACAAGCATTAAGCATGGCAAAGTCATAGCAACATCAATCTAAGAACATAGTGGATACTAGGGATCAAGCCCTAACAAAACTAACTCGATTACATGATGAATCTCATCCAACTCCTCACCGACCAGCGAGCCTACAAAGGAATTACTCACTCCCGGTGGGGAGCATCATGGAATTGGCGATGGAGAAGGGTTGGTGATGATGAAGAACAAAGACCCCCCCCCCTCTCTGGATCCCCAAACGGACTCCAGATCTGCCCTCCCGAGGAAGAACACGCCTTGGCGGCGGCTCCGTCTCATGGATCGCGATAATTCTTTCTCCCTGATTTTTTATGAAAAAATAGGTATTTATGGAGTTGGAATCAGGGTTTGTGGGGACACCAGGTGGGGACAACCCACCTGGGCGCGCTAGGAGAGGGGGGCGCGCCTTGGTGGGATGTTCCCACCCAGGTGCCCCTCTCTGGCAGGTCTTGGCTCCAGAAATTCTCTTTTATTGTATAAAAATTCCTCGCAAAGTTTCGTTCCATTCCGAGAGCTTTTATTTCTACACAAAAACAACACCATGGTAGTTCTACTGAAAACAGCGTCAGTCCGGGGTTAGTTTCACTCAAATAATGCAAATTAGAGTCCAAAACAAGAGGAAAAGCGTTAGGAAAACTAGATACGTTGGAGACGTATCAGTAGTGGTGGCCGCCGCATGAGGCGAGGCTTATGTCCCATATGGAGGAGGCCGCTACACCGGACGTCGCCGGGGCATGCCTGGGGGCTATCATGGTAGCCCTGTCGAGAGCCAACGTCATCTCTCCGGACATGGTCGGGGCAGACCTGGCGGGCAAGGTAGCCCTGGTGAGCGCTGCAACCGAGGTAGTACTAATGATCCTCGATGTCGAGGCTGCCCCAACCTCGACAGTTTAAGGTGTCTAGGTCATCGACTTGGCAGCCCTTGCTCCCACTGAGCCCAGGATCGACACGCTGATGGATGATGGCAGTTGTGCGTGGTGGGTCGGCCTCGGGTGCACAGTAGCTCTTTTGTGCACGCGCGGTTCGTTATATTCTTGTAAGTTAGCAAGCTAATTGTTTGTAAATTACTTGTCGAACTAGGCACTGGACCAATAATTTGAGCTTGATTGATTTGTTCATGCATGTCAAATATGTCAATTGTATGGGCTGACCTATCTGTATACTATCTGAATTTGCAATATGGACAATTAATATGCAAATGCCTTCTGGACATCGGTGCTGGTCGAAAACATGGACATCCTCTACTCTACCCGGCACACGTTTAAACTGAATGAACCGTGTACGATACTAATACCTTCCATAGAAATTTAAGAACTTGGCTAACAACATTTGAGTAACATATATATAGTGGTGACACTGTTCGACAAAAGGCAGGTCTTGGTAACACGGTACTTAGCAATTCTGAACTTAACAATTTTGACAACCATATGGTCCATATATACATACTTAACATATTAACTGTTGGGGAACGTTGCATGGAAAACGAAAAAATTCAACGCACACGCAAGATCTATACATGGAGATGCATAGCAACGAGGGGGAGAGTATGTCTATGTGATACGTCCATTTTGCATCATGCTTTTATATCGATATTTATTGCATTATGGGCAGTTATTACACATTATGTCACAATACTTATGCCTATTCTCTCTTATTTTACAAGGTTTAAATGAAGAGGGAGAATGCCGGTAGCTGGAATTCTGGGCTGCAAAAGGAGCAAATATTAGAGACCTATTCTGCACAACTCCAAAAGTCCTGGAACTTTACGGAGGCACGTTTTGGAAAATATAAAAAATACTGGAGAAAGAATCAATCAGAGGGGGCCCACACTCTAGCCACGAGGGTGGGGCGCGCCTCGCCCCAGGCGTGCCCCTATCTCGTGCCCCCGGCAGGCCTCCGATGCCCATCTTCTGCTATATGAAGTCTTTCGTCCAAGAAAAAATAAGGAGGAAGCTTTTGGACGAAACACCGCCGCCACAAGGCGGAACCTGGCGAAACCAATCTAGGGCTCCGGCGGTGCTGTTCTGCCGGGGAAACATCCCTCCGGGAGGGGGAAATCATCACCATCGTCATCACCATCGATCCTCTCATCGGGAGGGGGTCAATCTCCATCAACATCTTCACCAACACCATCTCCTCTCAAACCCTAGTTCATCTCTTGTATCCAATCTTTGTCTCAAAACCTCAGATTGGTACCTGCAGGTTGCTAGTAGTGTTGATTACTCCTTGTAGTTGATGCTAGTTGGTTTATTTGGTGGAATATCATATGTTTAGATCCTTTATGCATATTAATACCCCTCTGATTATGAACATGAATATGATTTGTGAGTAGTTAAGTTTGTTCCTGAGGACATGGGAGAAGTCTTGCTATAAGTAGTCATGTGAATTTGGTATTCGTTCGATATTTTGATGAGATGTATGTCGTCTCTCCTCTAGTGGTGTTATGTGAACGTCGACTACATGGCACTTCACCATTATTTGGGCCTAGAGGAAGGCATTGGGAAGTAATAATTAGATGATGGGTTGCTAGAGTGACAGAAGCTTAAACCCTAGTTTATGCGTTGCTTCGTAAGGGGCTGATTTGGATCCACATGTTTCATGCTATGGTTAGGTTTACCTTAATACTTCTTTTGTAGTTGCGGATGCTTGCAATAGGGGTTAATCATAAGTGGGATGCTTGTCCAAGGAAGGGCAGTTCCCAAGAACCGGTCCACCCACATATCAAATTATCAAAATGTGAACGCGAATCATAGGGCGTGATGAAATCTAACAGCGATAATTCCCACGTGTCCTCGGGGCGCTTTCCTTCATATAAGAGTTTGTCCAGGCTTGTCCTTTGCTACAAAAGTTGGGCTACCTTGCTGCACTTCATTTACTTTTTTACTTGTTACCGTTACAAATTACCTTGTCACAAAACTATCATTACCGATAATTTCAGTGCTTGCGGAGAATACCTTCTTGAAAACCGCTTGTCATTTCATACGCTCCTCGTTGGGTTCGACAGTCTTACTTATCAAAGGACTACGATAGATCCCGATACTTGTGGGTCATCAAGACTCTTTTAAAGCGCCGTTGCGGGAGTGAAGCGCCTTTGGTAAGTGGAATTTGGTAAGGAAAAGTTTATATAGTGTGCTAAAATTTACTGTCACTTGTTACTATGGAAAGTAATCCTTTGAGGGGCTTGTTCAGGGTATCTTCACCCCGGCCAGTAGAGCAAAGATTTGCTCCTCAACCTACTGAACCTACTGTAAATGTTTACTTTGAAATTCCTTCGGGTATGATAGAGAAACTGCTAGCTAATCCTTTTACAGGAGATGGAACATTGCATCCTGATTTGCACCTAATCTATGTGGATGAAGTTTGTGGATTATTTAAGCTTGCAGGTATGCCCGAGGATGTTATCAAGAAGAAGGTCTTCCATATATCTTTGAAGGGAAAGGCATTGACATGGTTTAGGCTATGTGATGATATAGGATCATGGAACTACAACCGATTGAAATTGGAATTTCATCAGAAGTTTTATCCTATGCATCTTGTTCATCGTGATCGTAATTATATATATAATTTTTGGTTCACGAAGGAGAAAGCATCGCTCAAGCTTGGGGGAGGCTTAAGTCAATGTTATATTCATGCCCCAATCATGAGCTCTCAAGAGAAATTATTATTCAAAAAATTTATGCACGGCTTTCTCTCAATAATCGCTCCATGCTCGATACTTCTTGTACTGGTTCTTTTATGATGAAGACTATTGAATTCAAATGGGATTTATTGGAAAGAATTAAATGCAACTCTGAAGATTGGGATCTCGACAAAGGTAAGGAGTCAGGTATAACACCTAAGTTTGATTATGTTAAATCTTTTATGGATACCGATGTTTTCTGTGAATTTAGCACTAAATATGGACTTGACTCTGATATAGTAGCTTCTTTCTGTGAATCCTTTGCTACCCATGTTGATCTCCCTAAGTAGAAGAGGTATTGAAGTTTATAAAGCTAAATTTGATGCTATTGAAAAGATGCCGTGTCCTAAGGACATTAAAGGTATAAGTTTCCTTGGTCATGCCGGTTTTTATAGGAGGTTCATTAGGGACTTCTCTAAAATTTCTAGGCCTCTGACTAATCTCTTACAAAAAGATGTTCCTTTTTTATTTGATGATGATTGTGTAGAAGCATTTGAAATACTTTAGAAAGCCTTGATTTCTGCACCTATTGTTCAACCACCTGATTGGAATTTACCCTTTGAAATTATGTGTGATGCTAGTGATTATGTTGTAGGTGCTGTTCTAGGACAAAGAGTTGATAAGAAATTAAATGTTATGCAATATGCTAGTAAAACTCTAGACAGTGCCCAGAGAAATTATGCTACTACTGAAAAAGAATTTTTAGCAGTTGTGTTTGCTTGTTATAAGTTCAGACCTTAAATTGTTGACTCTAAAGTAACAGTTCACACTGATCATGCAGCTATTAAATATCTTATGGAAAAGAAAGATGCTAAACCTAGACTTATTAGATGGGTTCTCTAGATACAAGAATTTGATTTGCATACTATTGATATAAAGGGAGATGAGAACCCCGTTGTAGACAACTTGTCTAGGTTAGAGAATGTTCTTGATGACCCACTACCTATTGATGATAGCTTTCTTGATGAATGATATGTCTCCAACGTATCTATAATTTTTTATTGTTCCATGCTATTATATTATCCATGTAGGATGTTTTATATGCATTTATATGCTATTTTATATGATTTTTGGGACTAACCTATTAACCTAGAGCCCAGTGCCGGTTTCTGTTTTTCCTTGTTTTTGAATATCGCAGAAAAGGAAAACCAAACGGAGTCCAATTGACCTGAAGTTTGATGGAGATTATTTTCGGACCAGAAGAAACCCACGGAGTATCGGAGATGGGCTAGAAGAGTCCCGAGGCACCCACGAGGGTGGGAGGCGCGCCCTCCCCCCCTGGGCGCGCCCCCTACCTCGTGGCTGCCTCGGAGACCCCCCTGACTTGTTCCCGACGCCAAAACCTCTTATATATACAGAAACCCCTAGAACATAACCTAGATTGGGAGTTCCGCCGCCACAAGCCTCTGTAGCCACCGAAAACCAAACTA
The DNA here is from genome assembly GCA_021605205.1 of Aegilops longissima. Taxonomy (NCBI): domain Eukaryota; kingdom Viridiplantae; phylum Streptophyta; class Magnoliopsida; order Poales; family Poaceae; genus Aegilops; species Aegilops longissima. The sequence continues at coordinate 255,557,842 of CM038680.1, forward strand.
GACCCGTTCTGGCACCCTGCCGGAGGGGGGAATCCCTCTCCGGTGGCCATCTTCATCATCTCGGCGCTCTCCATGACGAGGAGGGAGTAGTTCACCCTCGGGGCTGAGGGTATGTACCAGTAGCTATGTGTTTGATCTCTCTCTCGTATTCTTGAGGTGGTACGATCTTGATGTATCGCGAGCTTTGCTATTATAGTTGGATCTTATGATGTTTCTCCCCCTAACTCTCTTGTAATGGATTGAGTTTTCCATTTGAAGTTATCTTATCGTATTGAGTCTTTAAGGATTTGAGAACACTTGATGTATTTATTTCATGTGCTTATCTATGGTGACAATGGGATATCACATGATCTACTTGGTGTATGTTTTGGTGATCAACTTGCGGGTTCCCTGACCTCGTGAACTTATGCATAGGGGTTGGGACACGTTTTCGTCTTGACTCTCCGGTAGAAACTTTGGGGCACTCTTTGAAGTACCTTTTGTTGGTTTGAATAGATGAATTTGAGATTGTGTGATGCATATCATATAATCATACCCACGGATACTTGAGGTGGCATTGGAGTATCTAGGTGACATTAGGGTTTTGGTTGATTTGTGTCTTAAGGTGTTATTCTAGTACGAAATTTAGAATAGATCGAACGAAAAGAATAGCTTCATGTTATTTTACTACGGACTCTTGAATAGATCGATCAGAAAGGATAACTTTGAGGTGGTTTCGTACCCTACCATAATCTCTTCATTTTTTCTCTGCTATTAGTGACTTTGGAGTGACTCTTTGTTGCATGTTGAGGGATAGTTATATGATCCAATTATGTTATTATTGTTGAGAGAACTTGCACTAGTGAAAGTATGAACCCTAGGCCTTGTTTCAACGCATTGCAATACCGTTTACGCTCACTTTTATCGCTTGCTACCTTGTTGTTTTTATATTTTAAGATTACAAAAACCTATATCTACCATCCATATTGCATTTGTATCGCCATCTCTTCGCCGAACTAGTGCACCTATACAATTTACCATTGTATTGGGTGTGTTGGGACACAAGAAACTCTTTGTTATTTGGTTGCAGGGTTGCTTGAGAGAGACCATCTTCATCCTACGCCTCCCACGAATTGATAAACCTTAGGTCATCCACTTGAGGGAAGTTTGCTACTGTCCTACAAACCTCTGCACTTGGAGGCCCAACAACGTCTACAAGAAGAAGGTTGCATAGTAGACATCAAGCAGTTTCTGGCACCGTTGCCGGGGAGGTTAGTGCTTGAAGGTATATCTTTAGATCTTGCACTCGAATCTTTTTGTTTCTTGTTTTATCACTAGTTTAGTTTATAAAAGAAAACTACAAAAAATGGAATTAAGGTTGCCTCATATGCTTCATCTTTTTAATGTCTTTCGTGAAAATGATGGGAAGGAAAATTGTGCTCAAGTACTAGAAGAAGAATTACATAAAATTCTTGGCATTAAATATGTAAATGATGAGCATGATTGCAATGTTTTTAGTATGAATTCTTTGAATCCCCATGATGCTAATGATATGCAAAGCCACAAGCTTGGGGATGCTATGTTTGACGAAGATGATATGTTTTATCCCCCAAGTTTTGATGAGAAAATTTATTATGATGATAGCATGCCTCCTATTTATGATGATTATATTGATGAAAGTGGGTTTGGAAGAGTGTCAACTTTAGGAAGTAATGATCCCACTATTTTGGAGGATGTTGAATCTTATTGTGATAATTATAAAAGTGGATTTGGAGAGGTCATGACTTTAATTAGTGATGAATCCTCTATTTCAGAAGGGGTTCTAATTGATTATGAGAATAAAGTTGCTATCTATGATGATTATGGTGATGAAATTTATACTATAAAGAATAATTATAACCATGAAACTTGTCATCATGATTTTAGTTTTCAATTGGATTATGCTTCACATGATAGTTATTTTGTTGAGTTTGCTCCCACTACTATTCATGAGAACAACTTTGCTTATGTGGAGAGTAATAAAAATTCTATGCTAGTGCATCATGAAAAGAATGTTTTATGTGATGGTTATATTATTGAATTCATTCATGATGCTACTGAAAATTACTATGAGGGAGGAATATATGCGTGTAGGAATTGCAATAATATCAAGTTTCCTCCCTATGTGCTTAAAGTTTCAAAGTTATGCTCGTTTGGCCTTCCTATGCTAGTTGATTTTTGTTCCCACAAATTGTTTGCTCACAAAATCCCAATGCATAGGAAGTGGGTTAGGCTTAAATGTTTTAGTCACATTCTTCATGATGCTTTCTTTATGTTTCAATTCTTATATTTTATGTGAGCATCATTGAAATCATCATGCCTAGCTAGGGGCGTTAAACGTTAGCGCTTGTTGGGAGGAAACCCAATTTTATTTTTGTTCTTTACTTTTTGATCATGTTTAGTAATAATAATTCATCTAGACTCTTTTTAGATGTGGTTTTATGTTTTAATTAGTGTTTGTGCCAAGTAGAACCTTTGGGAAGACTTGGGTGAAGTCTTTGTGATCTTGCTGTAAAAAACAGAAACTTTAGCGCTCACGAGATTAGCTGCCATTTTTTACTGGAGAGTTCTTTTAGGTTGATTATTTTTTCAGACGATTAATAGACAAATTCCTCACGTCCACCAATTTATTCCCGAATTGTTTGAGTTATATAAGTATTCGAATGATACAGATTTCTACAGACTGTTCTTTTTTTGGACAGATTCTGTTTTCTATGTGTTGTTTGCTTATTTTGATGAATCTATGAGTAGTATCGGAGGGTATGAACCATAGAGAAGTTGGAATACAGTAGATATTACACCAATATGACTTTATAATTAGTTCACAACAGTACCTAAGTGGTGGTTTTATTTTCTTATACTAACGGAGCTTACGAGTTTTCTGTTGAGTTTTGTGTTGTGAAGTTTTTAAGTTTTGGGTAAAGATTCGATGAACTATGGAATAAGGAGTGGCAAGAGTCTAAGCTTGGGGATGCCCAAGGCACCCCAAGGTAATATTCAATGACAACCAAGAGCCTAATCTTGGGTATGCCCCGGATGGCATCCCCTCTTTCGTCTTCGTTCATTGGTAACTTTACTTGGAGCTATATTTTTATTCACCACATGATATGTGTTTTGCTTGGAGCGTCGTTTTATTCTCTTTTGTTTTGCTTGCTGTTTGAATAAAATACCAAGATCTGAAATTATTAGATTTTAGAGAGTCTTCACATAGTTGCATAATTATTCGACTACTCATTGATCTTCACTTATATCTTTCGGAGTAGTTTGTCATTTGCTCTAGTGCTTCACTTATATCTTTTTAGAGCAAGACGGTGGTTTTATTTTGAAGAAATAGATGAACTCTCATGCTTCACTTATTTTATTTTGAGAGTCTTAAACAGCATGGTAATTTGCTTGGGTTATAAAATTAGTCCTAATATGATAGGCATCCAAGAGGGATATAAAAAAAACTCTCATATAAAGTGCATTGAATACCATGAGAAGTTTGATTCCTTATGATTGTTTTGAGATATAAAGATGGTGATATCAGAGCCATTGATGCGGAGCATCCCACGTTCATCCCCATGTACACTCCGACTACTCTCCAAGCCCCAAGAGGACATATGAACAGACCTCGACCATACGACATTGGACACAAGGTGAACTCACTCCTCTTCGAACCATCACTTTCCACATGTGAGACATGGCTACTACCTCATGCATGGACCTTGCATACACTCAGGTACAACCGAGACGACCATGGAGGATCCAAGGACCAAGGCTAAGCATGGAATAGGAGAAGGAAGAAGAAGCAGGGACAAGTTTCTGGAAAGCCCGGAACTTCCGGCCTCTGCCCGGAACTTCCGGCCCCTGGACCTTCCGGCCTGCCCGGAACCTCCAGCCCCCGGAGTCCAGACCAGCCCCGAGCGCACCAACTCTCTGGATAGCCCGGAACCCGGCCGGAACCTGCCCGGAACTTCCGGAGCCCGGAACTTCTGGCCCTGCCCGAAACTTCCGGCCTGCCTGCGTGCAAAGACTCGGGCCGAAGCCCATGTAACCTCTTTCCCACTTACCCCTTCATGGCTTAGACTATAAATAGACCACCCCCTCCTCCTAGTTAGGGTTAGCAAAGGATTAGCTCATGTTTGTGTGAGAGCTTTCCTCATCCACTTGGTTACCTTCTCCTCGGAGACGTGCCTCCATCGGGGAAGATCCTTCCAAGCAGATTCAAGACCCCTCTTGGGTGGCCCCCATCAAGACCTCCTCTTGGAGAAGAATCGGTTACCTCTTATATCATCCTTTGTTGGATTTGGACCGTGTGATCTCTATGTGTTCTTGGAACTAGCGCATGTGTAATCGAATCTTGTTGGTTTGAGTGTTTCTCTCCCCGTGTTTTCCCTTGTTCTTCTACGCGTTCTTCGTGTTCCCCCGTAGGGTCCACTCCAAACGTGAAAGATCGGCCACATAGGGTTCCACCCTACATCATCTTGGTATCATGGGCCACGTTGATCACAGTTTTTGGAGCCCCTACCCTTTGTTTTCTAGCTTGATTTTGTTGATTTCGTCCTAAATCTGAAAATCCCCACCAAAAATAGCCCCCAATTTTTTTTGTGATTTGTTGGTTCTGATGATGTTTTGTTGATTTTGATCCATGGATTCGTTGTGTTTCAAGTGGATCTAGCTTTCCCCCATCTTTTTTCCCCTTTCTATCAACAAAATATCCCCAATTTTGACCTTGGAAATCGAGTTTTTCCGCCCCCGGTTCTCAGATCTGGAATTTAGGGTTCGTCCCGGAAGAAATTCCACGACCCCGGAAACTTCGGACTCCCCCGGAACTTCCGTCCTTACCCCGAAACTTCCGGGCTAAACAGAGAGTTTACCCAAAGTCCCCAGACTTTTTCCGCGACCCCCAGAACTTCCGGCCACCCCCGGAACTTCCGGAGCCTGGAACTTCCGACCCTAACCCCGGAACTTCCGGCCTAACCTGAAACATTGCACAGAATTTCAGCATCAGCCTTCTTCACCGTTTTCATCATAACTTTTCACTCCGAACTCCGATTTGAGTGTTCTTCGGCTCGTTTGAAGCTATCGACGTGCCCGATGTCCTCACCTTGGTTTCACCACCTTTTACACCATCAAATTTTTGGTACTTTGGCATCTTTGCCTAGGGCTTCCACCACATCATCCGCAATACCACCATAGCCTTCCGCAACCTAACCCATTTTGTTCCCCATAGCATTTGAGGTTGTTTGAGTAGTGACTTGAGTCTCCTAAGGTGTTTAGGCTACTTAGGTACGGTTGCTCCTTCATCAACAACCACCATAACTTTCGCATAGGTTTTCCCACCATACACTTCCGCCACCCAAACTTAACCTGATTTTGTTTGTGTTGTGAGTTGTGTCTCCTAAGGTGTTTCGGCTACTTAGGGACCATGCTTCCAACTCCGACACCGTGTATAGACCATCATACCCTTCCACATTAACCCATTTTGACGGGTTTCCACCAATACTTCATAACCACCACCGCATTCCGCTACCACCATTTGACTTTTGTCCTTGAGATTTTGAGTTGTGGTTTTTCCGTTTCCTAAAGTGTTTCGGCTACTTAGGGACGAGTGTCCATCATCTTGGTATCAACATCAAGAACACCGCCATTCATCATCGCAAAGGACGGTAACCTCGACGACACCATTGTATATTCCCCTTGCAATTGCATTGATAACCCCTAGCCCATTTTGCGTTACTTGCCTATTGAGACTAGCCATTTGAGTATTGCCGGCAACGTTACTTGTGCACATTAGTGATCATACTTCCCATAGCATACATACCATATCATCGTGGTGCATATATTGCTATCATATCTTGTGTCACAAGTTTGTTCCCGCATATATACAATTGCTATCTTGGTTTGTGCATTTCGCATAGTGGCCATACAAAAAAAAGAGAATAAAGCTTTTAAGCAAAAGAGAAAGCAAAGAAGCTTGTAAGCAAGAGCCATAGCATCATACCACATTGCATAAGATTGTCATATCCGATCATTTTGGATCAAACACCGGGAACCATACATACATAGCATACTTGGGATAGAAAGTTTATCCATTTTGCATATTATAGGTTGTGCACAAGTGTCGTATCCGCCTTTTGAGAAATCATGCTAGCGTCTCTCTTGAGTTGTGCAACACGAGCATTTTGGTGGATTCCACATTTTGAGCTCATTCCTTGGTTGCACGGCCCCATTTATCTATCCGTGTGTGCGTTTCCGTGTGCCATTCATTGCTATTGGTCTACTTGTTTCACTTGCGAATTTGTGAATCTCTTTCAACATTATTGACTCTTGCTAACATTTTGCATCAAATTTTTGTGCCACTATCCTCACTGAGCTCCACCATAAGCCTTACTTGTGTAGGTGTGAGAAACCGACAAGAATTGGTACCAATTGTGCTATTTCCTTGTTACACATTGGTGATCATTGATCCATTTTCAACATCGGTCAAGGTACATTTGGTATAAATTCTTCTCTTTCTCCCACTCATATTTGCTCGAGTCTTGTGATGGATAGGCAAGGCATTTCATCTCGGTCTTCCACAACAACGGCGGGAACAACTACATCACCAGCGTCCATCTTGATCTACAACGACAAATGCAAGGCGCACAATCAAGATTGCAAAAGCGCGCCGAGAACCTCTCCATTGACATTCATCACTCCGGCGCAAGGAAAAGGGACTACATCGACAACAAGCTTTCCGCACAAAAGGAGGAGCAAGATGTAAGGATGGAGGAGATTAGGGCCTTGATCAAGTCTACTTCCCTTCATCATCCTCAAAGGCGGCGTTCATGTCACAAGTCTTGGGCGCAAACAAGATGCAAGCGCAATTAGTCCCGTCCACATCTCCATGGCGACCACCATCACGTTCGTGATCCACATCGTCATGAAGGAAAGTCACCTCAAGCATCATGTGCACGCGACGACGACGAACGACATCTACTACGAGCTCAAGTGTGACAACGACAACATCAACATGAAGATGCTCCACAAGCGCAAACGTACAAGTCCGAACTAGCCATATTCCACGCCAAGTCCAAGCTTCATGAGCATAAGAGAAGACCGCGAGACGAGAGCACCACCACGGCCAGACTCGGCTACACCAACCACTTTGGCATCTTAGCCAAGTGCTATCAAAGGCATCTTTGCCTTTGGACGTCGACATCTTTGCCTACTTCCGTGAGTTCGCCTACATCGACATCTTCAACAACAAGCGACCACCTACGGCGAGGCGACACTTCCATTTTGAAACCCCTCAAGGAAGATGGCGAGCATGGGAAATTCCCTTGGTCATGGAGGCGAGCTACGAGTGCCACATCATATGGGCCTCCAACCACAAGACGGCGACAAGAAGGTTGAGCATGGGACTATCCCTTCAACCAAGGCGGCGATAGGAGTTGATCACGGAGATATTTGCACCAACATCTCTCCGACACCCACATATGTCGAGATGCCCCATTTGTCATGTGAGGAGAGCCACCACCCCATAAGTGACATGAGTGACTCCACCATATATGACATTGAGAGTATTTCCTATGAGAGGATGAGTGTGACCACCACTAGACCCACACATGAGAGCATGCCACACATCCTATGTGAGGTTGAGCGCCATTTGAGTGACTCCACCAACCATACGTGTGAGAGCATCCAAGAGGGAGTGAGTGAGCCACAACACTTAGTGAGCGAGGTAGTTGACACGGCATGTGAGGCCACTTTGATTTCTACCGACTTAACCTCTACTCCTAGTGTGTTTTCTTCTTTGGTGCTAGGTCTCCTACATGACGACATGCCTACCCTCGATGAGTCCATACCTCCAATGGAGACACCGATGGCCACGGTGGATGATGATGCACCCCCACATGGTACCATCAAGATAAAGATGACAACGATTGGATCTTCGACACCTCACCTACAACACATGAGCGATTCTCCAAAGGTAACATAGGTGATGGTGCTTCTCTTGTCCTACTAGTGGACTCTCTTGACATCGATTGCTCCCATGATGTTGACCCACCTATTACCATGCTTCATGCTAGTGAAACTTCTTCATGCCTTGACTTACCTATTTATGATGAATATTATGATGAGCATGTTGAGTTGCCTAGTTGTGATGCTATGCTCCATAGGACATCTTGTGAAAATTCTTTTGGTCACATCATGTTTGACAATCCATTGAACTTGTCATATGCTATGAGTGAGATCTCCCATATTGCATCATTTCAATCTCAACATAGTAACTATGCATGCCCCATTAAAATCAATCCCATTTGCACTTATGGCATAGATGACGAGATGATCACTACAAAAAAAAGACACATCCGTGACATTTTGGGCGAGCAATTTTTTTACATCATACATATGACACTTCTATGAAGATAATTATGACAAAACCGGTATCATCATAGATGTGGTGGGCTCCTACTTCTATGACAAAAATCATGACAAAAATGGGCTTTTTGTCACAGGCGGGATGGAGCGCAGCTGCATGACATTCTTTGGGCCGTCCATGGCGGAAAATACCGTGGTAGAAGCGAGGGAGAAAAATTTGGGGAGTTGCGGTTACGGTGGGAGGTCGGGGGCGGCGATGTCGTTTCTCTCGTGCGTCTGCAGGCGTGTGCAAGCGTTAGCTCTAGCGAAGCCGGCGGCGTTGAGCTCTAACTGAACCCGGCGATTGCGCTGCAGGCTCTGCGTTCTGAACCCGGCGATCGATCGATGGCTGTTAAATGAACCCGATGGGCGATTCCTTCCCTCTGCTGCTAGCGAAGCCGATCGATCTGCCTCAGGATGAGCGATGGCGTTGCCGGGGGTGGGGGTTGGATGAGCAGTGAGTGGTGGCGTTGCCTCTGGATGAACAGGAACCCGTGGTGTGGAGGGCTGGATGAGCAGTGAGCGGTGGAGGGTGGCCGTGGAGGGTGGTTGAGCGGGACCCGTGGCGTGGAGGGCTGGATGAGCGATGAGCGGTGGAGGGTGCCCGTGTGGAGGGTGGTTGAGCGGTGGCGGTGGAGTAGCGGCGGTGGAGGCTGGATGAGCGAGGAGCCGTGGAGGTTGGAGGAGGTCGGCGGTGGAGATGAGCGGTATCCGTGGAGTCCGTTTTGCGATCGCCACACCTCTCCCCTCCCGTTTCGACCGTGGCGCTCCAACACAAGTCCGTTTAAATCCGTTTTGCGATCGCCGCACCCTCCCGATCAACGGGACCCCGTTTACGACCGTGGGAGGTCTCTTTCCTCCGTTTTGCGATCGCCACACCTCCCGATCAACGGGACCCCGTTTCGACCGTGGGAGGTCCGTTTAAATCCGTTTTGCGATCGCCCCACCCTCCCGATCAACGGGACCCCGTTTGACCGTGGGAGGTCGAACACAAGGCCGTTCCTCCGTTGTCTTGATGCGCCAGCCTCATTTCCATCGCCTGTTCCGTCCAAGCCCTCCCGAGGAACACGACCACGCATTCCATTCCGACCCAGCGGTTGGCTCCCCATGAACACGGCAGCGGCGCTGTTTCTCCGTTCGACCCAGCCATATGCGTATCGCGATAGGCATTAGAGACCCTGCCCATATGTACATACGTGGCCGTATTTTATTTCTTGCACCCTCGCCGTTGTACGTACGTGTACATGCTACGTGTGCGCCTCTACTAGACACGTGCACGCCACTACATCTACGACACGTGCGCGCCTCTACATCGACCGGTATGTCGTACACCTTGCGACCGAATGACAACGCTTCGTGCGCCGACCAGGTGGGTCTGGTATCGAGCACTTCCTTGCGTGCGAAGATGTAGCTGGTGGGTCCCGGCGGTCGGCGAATCGTTTTTTCGGACGCACTTCCTTGCGTGCGAAGATGTAATAGTGGGTCCCAGCGAGGCGGAAAGCGTTTTTCGCGAAATATGGTGGCCCGTCCGGTGGGTCCCGCTGTCGAGTGGAGGAATAATTATTTTGCGCATAATAAGGAGGCACTTCTTTGCTGCGACCGTGGACCCGGTATCGGCCTCTCCGCGTATAGTCCACGTCCGATGGAAGCCATTCCTTGACCACGTTGACCATGCTGCGCCAAAGCACCAGGCGGTGGGCGGCGAGAGCCTAGGAAGGGGCGACGGGCCGGGAAGACGGCGATGGATGCCCAGCGTGAAGTATGAGGTTCACTCGTTCGGTTGCGGTGTGAGGCTGTCGTCACCGCAGAATAACGAGGGTGTGGGTGTGTAGAGGATGGCTTTGGCAGCGGTGGGAGTAGTAAGGCGGTGAGGCCTCCGTGGCATCCTGACCGGCCATGGGTGGCGGGCGGACGGCATGACCGGCGCTGCTTTGGTGGTGGAGCAAGAAGACCACAGAGTTGAAGAAGCACTCGACCGTTGGATGGACATCGTCGGTCACTAGAGCTAGAATCGTTCATATATTGACTAAAGTTGACAAAGGCCTCCGTCGATCAACAAGTAGGCCCTAAGTCAGCCTCCCACCAAGGTTGGTCCCAGCTAGCGGGGTATTCATTTTATTGTGTAATAAGGAGGCACTTCGGTGGGTCGGGCTGGCAGTGAGAGCGTTTTTCGCGAATCGGTGGCTGACACATGGGTCCCAGCGGTCGAAGAAGTTTTTCGAAATATTGTTGGCCCGTCCGTGGGTCCCAGATGTCGGTGGAGAATAATTATTTTCCGCGTAATAAGGAGGCACTTCCTTGCGGCTGCCGTGGACCCGGTATCGACCTCTCCACGTCTGATACTCTTCCGATGGAAGTCGGTCGTTGACCACATTGACCACGCCGCCGAGAGCACCACGGCGATGGGCGATGGCGAGGCCTAGGAAGGGGCGGCGGAGCTGGGGAAAACAGCGGTGGAAGCCAGCGGAGAGGAGTTCAAGGTTCACCGGTTAATTGCGGTGTGAGGCTGCGTCGCTGCCGCAGAATAACGGGGGTGTGGGTGAGTAGAGGATGCCACGGCCAGCGGTGGGAGTAGTAGGCGCTAAGGCCTGCTGGCGGCAACCTGACAGCTAGCCATGGGGAGCGGAGGCGAGCAGTCCCTTGGCTTGCTTTGGCGGTGGAGCAAGAAGATCGAGATTGAAGAAACACGGCGGCCATTGGATTGACATCCAACGGTTATGTCTGCTAGAATCGTTTGTTGACGTAGTATATAATAACTAAAAAAATCATGCATACACGTCAACTAAACAGGCCCACAAGTCATACCACTCCCTCTTTTTTATTAATTTATATATAGCTCATGGCAACTTCTTTTGCAATTTATTGCAGTCGTTTTTCTTGGTTTGCTAGGGCCAATTTCGCATATTTCTATGGGTTCCAAACTATTTTTAATACCGAAATGTCGAGCCAGATTTAAAGTACTTTGAAGATATATTTTAATTAGGTTAATGCCCAGTGAAATAGGAATCTGAAAATGTGAAAAAAATCAGAAATTATAAAGTAATTGCCAATTTGTCATCTGTTTTTATATTTACAACCCATTTCATATTACTTTCAAGGCGTAGAAAAATAAGTAGGCCTGGATTGGGTATTCTTGAAAAAAAATAAACTAGGCTCATTTGCACAAAGAAAAAATAGCCGAGCTGGTCACATGGTGAAAATAAAATATAAGCACAGGCTAGGCGGGCCTGACCCAGTTCAAACCCTGCTCCGTCTCAACAATACCAAACAAAAAATCTGCTCAAGTAGCTCGTCCCGGTGTCGGCCGATCTTGTGTTGTTCTATTGTCTATTAACTATATCTGCTGACAATGTCGTGGGTCCTAGATGTTAGGAAACACTAGGAGGAAGCATTTTATTTTCCATCTGTTGGCGTGGTGGGCCCCTCATCATCCTCTCCACGTATACGCGATTCCTGCTGTTTGTTGACCATGTTGACAACGCGAGGCGGCTTGTGTGGCGCGCAAAGCGTCTGGAGGGGCGTCGGCGTTAACGATTTAGGAGGCGGTGGGGCGGCGTCGTCTTGTTGGCGCAACCAACCCGTGGGAGGCGAAACAGGCGACCCGCGGCGCTCATTGGTTTTGGCGGTGGATGAAGACAGGAATGAAGAAACACGACGGTATAAAAGCAGCGGAGTACTTAACAACCTTAATTGAAACCAGCGGGGCACTTAACAACCAAAGCTGAAAGCGGTATGAGTACTTATACAGGTTCAACCGTACAAAAGCACGCCTCGAGCGGTGCTACTTTGCCTCTGAACTCTGATTAACCAAGGGTGAGGCCGCCAAGCCCGAGGACAAGGCCAGGCGCCACCTTGCGCATCCACAACCTTACGGCGGCTTCATCTGTAGCGTGGTCAATAAACAGGGTATTAACTTTAGAGCCATGGAAAAGCATGAACATAATCTTACATCCTATTCTCGAAGATGGGCGTGCCTTCATTATCTGAGACCACCCACGAATAAGTATCTTTTTGCCTCCAAGGGAATTGGTAGGTCGACATAAACATCATGTTGTGACCAAGCGCAAGTCGACCCGACCATGGTGGGGCATCTGTATAGGAACAATAGAACTTCGGCAGTTCTGTTTCAAGAAGATCACAGGTTGTAAAACTGTGTATAAGCAATAGTTTATGAACAACATATATAATAGAAAACAGCTCGTACCATAAGTTTCTCGACACAGTTGGACCTGTTCAGCGAGTGCAGCGATGGCACACATATCCCGTGGCCTTCCACCATTGAAATGCCCCACAAGGACCTCAAGGCGACCAATAAAGTGTAGGAACATGTGGATGTCGATCCATCAACTTGATGCCATTAGTAACAGCCGAGTTACTACGGAGTAACAAGCGAGCAGACTGCTTAACTCTGAAAAAACCTACGTGCCACCAATTATAAGACAATATTAGTTAAAGTAGCATCTTAAGTGAGAGATTAGTTCTGCTTCTAAAGTTAAATGTGATTAGTTAGACAGAATAGGTGGATTAAGAAGTAATCGAGGCAACAAGCAAGAACCGGATACAAAACTAACATGGATGAACAATTGGAGCGGCGTCGGGTGGAAGATCGCGGTGAAGATGAGACCAGGTTCTGCTATTTCCATCAACATTCGTGTGCCAACTTTCAGTCCGTAACACTTGAGAAAGTTTATCCAAGTTGACCATAAAAAAGCAGCGATCTTCTTGGTTCATGAACCCAACTCGGAAGCAATATCCATGGATTGTCTTCACTTGTGACCATTAAACTAGTGTATTTAGTTATGGCAAGGCCGAGCATCTTGAGTACATGTGTTACGGCGAGCAAATAATACCTTCTGCGGAAAAATAATATGAGAACACGGCATGTTCAAAAAACCCTACCCTCCGGATAGAGAAGAGGATTCTAGGAACATCTTGTGCGCGTTTCAAAATGTTGTGGTAGGATGAGAAGGAACAAGTGTGGCGTCTCGCCGTGGTAAAATCTGTAGGGTACTAGCACTTTGGTCACTTGCAAATGAAACACACTAGATTGATCTGAAGAAAAATGCATCAGCGGCGGCTGCCATCCTAGGATTACCTGCGACCAAGGGACTTGGATTTACGGGGATGGATGAAGAATTGTACCTAGTTCTCCATGAGAAAACCCTATCGATCGCCGAGCGGGGTTTTCTCGAACAACGAGCGAGGAGAAGGGATTGAGGCTCGGTGAAATATTGCGCCGTTCTTCCGACTTCTTGCTAAAGCTGGAAAGGGGTTGTGATTTGGCGGCTCATTGGGCATTCTTGCTGGCCTTCTGACCGGGGTGTGTCTACCGTGAAGTTGTGCACTCTAATTTGTGCATATGGCACGTGGACCCGTTGCGGTTGCCCCACATATCAGTGAAAGGAAGTAGAAAGACAGGGTAACTAGTTACACATAAATATATTTTTTAACAGAGATACTCCTCGTAAAAAAATATACAAATCTTTATATCACAGGCTCACCTTCGAGAAATATACTCCCTACGCAGCATACGGACATTATGGGGTTCAGCTGAGAATATAATACTCGAGATAGGCTCACGGTTCGGACTTTGGGCATGAGCCGACCACATGTTTGGGGGCCCATGTGTTTCGTCGCGCTTTTCATAATGCAAGCGATCGATGCTGCGCTGGTTTTAGATCTTTGTCATAAGCGAATACACAAAATTGAATAAAACACGGCAGCTTGTTGGAATGAAATCGAATGACGGTTCCTAACCAGCAATTAGAGTTGCAATTCTATCAACGATATACCATGTGATAAATAATCTTGTCATACTACTTATACACACAGGACACTTGTTTCACCATGCCATATTATTACATCAAAATCTCTCGGAGGATAGATCAGTTCGGCGATTCGTGCTGCTCTTGAAGAATTTCAAAGTTGATTTGGACCAGCTCTCCTTGCCGAAAATTCGATTTTGACATCATCCCTACCGCAAGATATGATTTAGATTTGAACCTTGACCATCCTTTAGCATCAATCATCATCGACCATCCTTTGTACTTACGGTATATTGAGCAGGTTCATTCACACCAAGGCTGCGCATGGTAAGAGAAACTTGGCATGATGCGCCGGATTGTTGAGCGACTCCCTCGTTGCTCTAGGAATTCTCTATTTGAAAACAAGAAGACATACCCAAACAGTTAGATCAACACGTTGAATCATGTGAAACAACATGGAAAGAAAAAAGAGCGAAGCACAAGAAGGTGGACATGTCGGTTTTGTAAGGACTTTGGTATATGAAGTCGACTGCAGCCCGATCTGTTGCGGTGCAACTGCAGGCGGACCAAATGCAAGTGCAAGTGTTGGTGCAGTGCGAAGCGCTCTTTGCTGGAGATGGTGCTCCTTGTAGAGCTGGTGCGGTGCGATGCGATCCTCCGGTGGATCGGTGATGATCCGGCCAGCGGTCGGTGCCCAATCCTCAATTTGGATCGGTGAGCTTGCTGCGTTGTCGGTGCTAGAGCAACTGCGGTGCTCGATCTGTGCGAGATAAGCGGCGATCGTGTCTGATCTGCTATGATCAGCTTTCTAACTTGACTAGGATCCGTGACCGTGATCCAGTTTTTCTTCATTTCTTTGAAGCGAGAAGGACTAATTGTGGCGTTTTGTTAAACCAAACTGCAGTTCATCATAGGGATTCAGCTTGTACTCGGACAACGGTGATCAATTTTTCGATAATATAAGTGATGGGCGGTGCCTTCGTTCTTGACATGACATAAGAAGTGAAACCTGCAAAAATAGCCATCGTAGAGCAAACCAAGCGGTTTATTCGTGATGAATGTCACATGGCAAAACCTGCATCATAAAATTGCAGGAAAAGAAAGAAAACATGACATTAAATCAATAAGATTTAGACGATAAATCAATAAGATTTACTTGATGTGACACAGTGAATCCTTACCAGGAAATCACTATGTTGAAGTACTAAGCGGAAGAATGATCGTCCAACTACACGTGGCATGCAGGGGCCCCGCCTACTTCCTAAGCAGCAGGACAGTCAAAAGGTCGCGACAAATTGTATGGACCGAACATCCATGGGACTGGAAATCCTGGTGGGTGCGATAAACCCTGCAATGCATACAGATATTGGAGTGTAACCATAATTGATAAACCGTCCTCACAAAAAATATTATCTGGATACTTCAAAATGTACAGACTGAATTGAGTGGACAGACATTAACATAGACCGTTCTCAGGACTGGCCACACACAAAAGCGGCAGTACTAATAAACAATACAGGGTTCACAAACACAAATCAAATCTTGAACAATAGTACTTACTACGAGACAAACAAAGTTGCACTAACTAAACTCTGCAGACTATTTCTTGCCACCGACCTATGGGATGTACCCGCATAATCGACTAGGCCATGGACTTACGTGTGAGATGTCTACATGCACCATCACCATCTTGTCAACCTTGGAGAACCTAACAGTGGTCTTTCCACTCATAAACATGATGATGAAGACAGGCCGCATCAGATTTGTTGGGAAGCTTTACAAGAACCACACCCTTCGTGTCGAAGGCACAGCCAGAAATTGTTGTGGTCAAGTACAACCTCGAGAACACGCTGACAACAATGCTAAAGGAAAACACTAGTTCAGGACACATGGCGACAAGGACACAGCAATTTGGATAGTTCAGCGATAGAACTCATCATCGGTCTTCCAGTTCACATGGCATGACTTTGAGAACTTCATCTCCACCATGGACCTGGTTCTAATTCAAGCGAAACCATATTTCATTACTACCTCCGTTCAGAAATATAAGATGATTTTCGATATTATACTCCATATATGACTACATATCGCACGAAATGAGTGAACAAAGACACTAGAACATGTCTTCAAAGGCATGAGAGCGGAGGGATTACATGCAATATCCATAACACAAATTCTTGAGGCAAATATACCCTCTTAAAAGGTAGCATTGATGTTCATAAAGTACTCCCTCCGTCCCAAAATTCTTGTCTTAGATTTGTCTAGATACGGATGTATCAAGTCACATTTAGTATTAGATACATCCGTATCTAGACAAATCTAAGACAAGAAATTTGGGACAGAGGAAATAGTTAATAATCTATAAGAAATCGGTGTCAACCTCTCTCATGTTTTGGTTAAAGAGGAATGTAGAACCGTCATTTGGCACACTAAAATCACATGCAAGATCACCCGAAAGTTGTACTACCAGTACTTGTACTGCGTGTTAGATGAAAAAACACGATCAAGATCGAGAAAAGATCGTCAACAAGAGACATTACTGGACTTGTAATGAGGGATCCGGAGAGGGGGCTTGGACAGGCGATGGCTTTGAGCTTGTCTGCGGTAGTCTCGATGGGGTGCTTGCGCTTCTTCTTACCATGAGCCTCGGCGGTTTTGGCGAGCCATAGACATCACGTCGGCGGTGCTCGGCGTCCATCCAAGAAGGAAGCTGAGAGAGAAGAGTGAAAGGAGGAGCGAGATGAGGGAGAAGCGTGGCAGTGGGGTTTTCTTCAAGAGGAAGCTGAGAGAGAAGAGTGAAATGATGGTTGCTTCGTCCGTCAACTTCTTCTTTGGAAAGGAGGGGGTTTGTGATTTGGCGGCTCATTGGGCATTACTGCGGATTCGATCGGGGTAGTCTACCTCACTCTACTACGGAGTAATTTAGTGCATGGCTGGTGGACCCAGTCTGGTTGTCCTACATGTCGTGAAAGTGAGTAATTTAGTGCATGGATGGAGGAGGATCCATGCGGTGAAGCGTGTCCACTGTTTTTCATTCGAAGAAAAAATGATTACATCAAGCGTTTCCACTCTTCTGACGGAGGAGTCGAAACACGGCATCCACTTGAACATACATAGTGCTCCTACTACTAGGCATGTGTAGTGGTTCATCGTCGATACTACACAATCTTGTTCTTTGTGTTGTGCGCATATCAACTACTCCTATATGTAACATAGTACCGCTTTTTATTTGTCCGGTCCAGAATGAGCAGTGAGATCAATATTAACAGAACTAGGTCCACAGCGCGCGGAGAATGCGGTGCTACTGTACTCCATGAAACATGAACCATATGAAGCACATCCTATAGTGTTAGGCAGGGTGTATGAAGGGTGCAGGATGGGAGCAAAAGTTCCCTTCTCGACCCACTTTTGGGTGTTTAGCGAGTGCATGAAGGGTGCATGAGTCCACACTAGTAGGTTGACAAAAATACGAAGAGGAAACAACTATATTGAGATGAGAATGCAACCAAACACACCCACACGCTTTGTGCTATAGTAGCGGATCTGCACCGTCGAGTTTGATCAACGGTCATGTTGCGCCTCGACATGGACATGCCCATGCAGAGGCGCTAAACACCACCAAGTCCCTCTCGCTTCTCGAGGCACACAGCGTTGGTGATGCAGGGTGCAACCGCCCGCGAGCCCGCTCGGTCGGCGAGGAGCCAGCTCGTCAAAGATGGCATCAATGGCACAAATGGATTCGGTGATGGAGCCACGAAAGGATTCGCCCGACAGCGGCGGCAGCAGCACAACCCTCCTTGTCCAGCCCAGCCCCCACCATCGCGCGGAGGCGGCTCAGCTCCTCGCGATATAGGTGAAGAAGGAGACCAGGTCGGAAGCGCAGCTAGTTGAAGTCGACGGGTGGTCGAGCAGGTTTAACCCGACGGCCCGGCATCGTCGCGCTGCACGACGGTAGGCATCGCACAACCGCAACACGTGCGTGGCAACTTGGTTCACCAAGTGGCTGGCGATCTGGACCTCGTCACGATCGGCTGCTTTCGCGCTCCAGCCGGCTCCTGACGGCCTATCATATCTCCGCTTTACGCAGCAACACCGTCGGCGCCTCGAGCATCTTTGTGGTGGGCGCTTGCCGCTTTTGAAGCTCCGTGAACTCCGCACATAGCGGAGGAGCATGGAACTCCTCTCCTCCTTGAGCTCACGGGCTCCGTCCTTAGCCCCGAGCTCCGCATCCTTGGCATGGAGCTCACGTGTGGCGCCTCACCTCGGACTCCATGATCTGCTGCGCCGCCATGGCACCAGTAGAAGCAATGGGGAGAGGAAGCAAAGGGGGCGAAACTGCTGAAAGGCAATGCAATCTACGGGAAGGCGGAGGGAGCCAACCGAGGAGCATGGAATCTTTTGGTTTTCACCAAGGTAAAACACCAGTCGACGACTTCTCACATAAGGGAGCAGTGGTTTTTACAGGTGGAGTCATCGTGACTAATTGCTACGCGCTTTGCTCCGTCAATCAAAAATTAAAAATCTGGCGCTTTGCTCCGTCAATCAAAAATTTAAAATCCTGCCGCACCCAAACACGAGAGCAACACGCGGTGGATATTTAAATTTACACAGCGGCAAGTAGATAAAAAGGGTGAAAAACAAATGTGGCGGCCTATCTAATCGGTCGAACTAGCCCAACTAGCTGAACACCGTGCTTCACCGATGTACTCGGCGGGAAGGTGGTTGAGGAGTCCGGATTAGGGGGTGTCCGGATGGCCGACTACCATCATCGGCGGACTATCATCGGCGGGACTATCATCATCGACCGGACTCCAAGACTATGAAGATACAAGATTGAAGACTTAGCCCGTGTCGGATGGGACTTTCCTTGGCGTGGAAGGCAAGCTTGGCGATCTGGATATGTAGATCTCCTACCATTGTAACCGACTCTATGTAACCCTAGCCCTCTCCGATGTCTATATAAACCGGATGGCTCTAGTCCGTAGGACAACATCAACAACCACGACAATCATACCATAGGCTAGCTTCTAGGGTTTAGCCTCCTTGATCTCGTGGTAGATCCACTCTTGTAAACATCCACAATATCAATATCAATCGAAGCAGGGGCGTGGGGTTTTACCTCCATCAAGAGGGCCGAACCTGGGTAAAACATCGTGTCCCTTGTCTCCTGTTACCATCCGCCTAGGCGCACAGTCGGGACCCCCTACCGAGATCCGCGGTTTGACACCGACATTGGTGCTTTCATTGAGAGTTCCTGCAATGCCGTCACCGATAGGAAGGATGCCTCCTCCGTCTTCAAGGACGGTATTTTATCAAAGGAGCCCTGGCCGCGGCCAAACAATCCAGCTAGGTGGTTTCTTATGACCGCTGTCCGCCACCGCTTCTACAATGACCTCTCAAGTCGTCAAAAGCAATTTTCACGTCTGCTCGAATTCGCCGAGCGGCTGGATCAATAGGGCTCTCGTCCGTGGCGAGCTCTTGGATCGCATCGCCATCAGAGTCGCTACGGACTACAAACAGATTGGGCTTAAAACCGATCCGAGAGAGATTAACTCTCCCGAGATCACCCACCATGTTGTAGTGGTAGAGGAATAATGTGGCGACGCTTCTCCTATGTTGAAAACTAGTCATGTCCGGGCTTCCGAACCCCCATGCGGATTCAGCGGAGGGACCGACTTGATCAAGCACGAACTTAAAGTCGGGCATCGGACCAGGACTCGTTGGACAACGTCCAGCAATCCAAGCTTCAAATTCGAAACTTCTGCCTTCGAGCCTTGAGATGGGTAGGATTCGGACTTAATTCCACCCACCCGCCCGGACATATCGATCTATCTCTAATCCGGCAAGTGCCCGCTGAGAAAGTACATCACTCTTGGGCGATTCCTCCCGGTTATGGACAGGATAAAGGACTGCCGAGAGAAAACACAATCTCAATTTTTGCAATAATTGCACGGACGAGGACTCTTGAGCGCCGTCGACCATCGTGAAATTACACTTCACGACCTGGCGTCCATAATCTGAAATCTTGTGCGATGGAGAGTTTCGGACAACCGAAAATAATTTTGGGACAATCCGGCCCGAATACAACCCTAGTCCGCAACAAAAGGGTGCATTACACTCGGGCACCGATACAAAAACCAAAAGCAAAGACCCCATAAAGGCCACGAACCGTACTAGAGGGATGGCTTAGCGGACCTGTAAAATTCCACGATCTGAAGGCGCCGTCCCAACACATAACCTTCGAGCATGTTGGATATTACGGCAGGTGGCCAAAAGTGGAGAGGAGGTTCTAGCCCCTAAAACCACTCCAACAACATCGATGCAGTATCAACAGTCTTCAAGACTTTCGCATCAAATAATATCGGAAACTAACAATCCAGCAGCCTCGCCAAGTCTACCAAGTAGCAACAACCAATCCATGGGCGACACAGCCATCACCTTCAACGCCAGCGACGAACCTAAATTCGGACAGCCCGAGCTCGGCCCAGACCGGTACTTAGTCCAATAGTGGATGGCTTTCGACTTACAAAAGTCCTCATGGATGGCGGCAGCGATTAAACCTCATCTACGAGGAAACCCTTCAAAAATGGAAATAGACTGGAGCCGCGTTGGCGAAGTAGCACAACCTTTAGAGGAATAATCCCTAGCCGGGAGGCGCGCTGCACAGGAAAAATCACACTCGATGTGGTATTCGGCTCACCGGACAATTACAGATCCGAAGAAGTCACGTTCCAAGTGGCCCCGTTCAACAGCGGATATCACGCTATACTAGGACGAGAGGCATTCACAATTTTTCAAGCCGTACCCCATTATGGGTACATGAAGCTCAAAATGCCTGGGCCCGGCGGAATAATCACTCTCATTAGTGATCCGGACATAGCACTCCGCGCCGAAAACAAGACAGCCGCATTAGCCTTAGAGGCACTATCCGAAGCCCTAGCGGCGGAGGAACTCACTGCCATTGCTACTCTCACGGTGAATAGGGACGATGTGATACTCGATAAGAGATCCAAGTCCACCTCCTTTAAACCAGCGAGATGAAATAGTAAAATTCGAGGTCCACCCAGCGGACCCGACAAAGACGGCCTCCATCGGGGCACAATTGAACCTCGATGTAGGCGCCAGCCTGCGAAATTCGCCGGAAAATTGGGACATTTTGCTTTGGCACCCCTCGGATATGCCGGAATCCCACGCAGATTGGCGAACACAGCCTAAACATCCTAAAAGATTCAAGCCCGACCAAACAGGCCCTTGACGATTTTCGAACCCAAAAGACAGGCAATGGGAGAAGAGCTAGCCAAACTTTTAGAAGCGGATTCATCGGAGACATCAAGCACCGGATTGGCTAGCAAACCTGGTAATGGTACCAAGAAGGACAAATCCTGGCGCCTATGTGCCGATTTCAAAGACCTAAATAAAGCATGCCCAAAGGATCCCTTCCCCTCCCCGCATCGACCAAATCATCGATGCCACTGCGAAACACGATTCATTGTGCTTCACGGGCGCATACTCGGCTATCATCAAATCAAGATGGCGAAGCGGATCAAGCCACAGCGGCATTCATTACTCCATACGGACCATTACGCTTCAACACGATGCCCTTCGGACTTAAAAGCGCCGGCGCAACATATCAGCGCATGATTCGGACATGTCGGCTACCCGGATCGACAAAACAGTAGAGGCATACGTGAGCGGCGTAGTCGTCAAAACTAAACTCGTCGAAACTCTAGTAGGCGACTTGAGGCTCACATTTGACAACCTCGGAGCATATGACATCAAGCTGAATCCGGAAAAATGCGTTTTGGTACAATTTGGAAAGCTCTGGGCTTCATCGTATCCGGTAGAGGAATTGAAGCAAACCCAGCCAAAATCCGAGCTCTGTCACAGCTAGATATCCCAAAGACCTCAAGCAAATACAAAATTGATTGGATGCGTGGCGGCTCTAAGCCGCTTTATCTCCGTCTAGGAGAAAAGGCATTACCCTCTATCGCCTCCTTAGGCGCACGAACACCAGTGGACGGATGCTGCCACCGCGGACTCGAAGAAATAAAGGCCATATTGGCAACAAATCCGGTCTGGCTACGCCCAACCCAGGCGAACCAATGTTGTTATACATCACAGCTACGCATCAAGTTGTAAGCATGGTACTCGTCGTCGAGCGAGAAGCGAAGGGCATAAATTCCCTCTTCAAAAACCAGTATACTACGTATCCTTTATGTTAACCCCTGCAAGTCCGTTACCCGCACTATCGTAAGATAGCATACGCGGTGTTCATGGCATCCGGAAGCTCGACACTACTTTCAAGAGTGTTCGATAACAATGGCCTCTGAAGTACCACTTAACGACATTATAAACAACCGCGACGCGACAGGCAGGATTGCAAAATGGGCCATTGAGCTCTTACCATTTGATATATCTTACAAACCTCGTGAGCTATAAAGTCACAAGTTTTGGCTGACTTTGTCGCTGAATGGACAACCGAACTCCCTAAAGAATCGGCGCATACTCCAATTGGATTATGCACTTGACGGCTCTAAAATGTTAGCGGATGAAATTTGGCTGTCGTATTAATGTCCCCGACCGGGACATAGTCCAATCGTGCCGGATAATGTACACGGACTCCAACAACGCAGCGAATCGAGGCCCTTTTACATGGTCTCCGGATGGCAATCTCCATGGGCATTCAACGCCTAGAGGTGCGCGGATTCAAACCTCGCAATATCCCAAATAAGCGGAGACTTTGGCGCCAAAGATCCTAAAATGGCAGCATATCAACGCTGTCCTAAAATGTCAGCCCGATTGAAGGACTTGAATTCCATCACGTAGCAGGGATAATAACCAAGCAGCCGACGTCTTGCACGCATTGGTGCAAAAGCGCGACGCTGTCCCTCCTAACATCTTCCTGGAACGGCTCTTCAAGCCATCCGTACTATGGGAAGAGGAGTCCGGAACTAACAAACCGGAACAAGCCGCACCAACCGGCGACTCAACCGATGATATAACACCTTCCGCCCACGACATAATGGCAGTAATTGCCCCGTGGACAGAACCATTCCTCGCCTACTTGCTTAGGCAAGAGCTTCCCGAAGACCAAAATGAGGCCCGCTGCATTGTCCGTGATCTAAAGCCTACAAGGTCTATGAGGGAGAACTTTATAAGAAAAGTACAACCGGAGTCCTTCAAAGGTGTATCTCCGAAGAAGAAGGGCGAAACCTCCTGGCTGAAATTCATGCCGGACTAGGCGGACACCACGCCGCAGCTCGGGCCCTTGTAGGAAAGGCATTCCGTGCGGATTTTATCTTGGACGGCCCGAGCAGATGCTCGGGACTTATTCCAAAGATCGTCGGTTGTCGGATCTTTGCTAATCAGCGCCATATGCCACCCACCGCCTCAAAACTATACCCATTACACGGCCGTTCATGATGCAGGGGCTTGACATGGTTGGACCACTTAAAGCGGAACCCACAAGCAAAGGTACCTATTGGTCATGGTGGATAAATTCACCAAATGGATAGAGGCCAAGCCGTTAAAGCGGCGAGTTCGGACCAGTGATAGACTTTATATCCGGGTAGTACACCGTTATGGTGTCCCCACAAAGATCATCACCGATAACGGCACGAACTTCACCGCCGATGAGGTTAAATCATGGTGCAAAAATATGGGCATCAAGCTCGATTACGCTTGATCTATCATCCTCAAACCAACGGTCAAGTGGAGCGAGCAAATGGTCTAATAATGGCGGCATCAAACCCGGACTAGTGCGGTCCCTTACAAAATCTGACACGCCTTGGGTAGAGGATCTCGACTCCGCACTCACTGGGCTGCGGACAACGCCTAACCATACTACGGATTCACACCATTTTTATGGTATCTGGCGCGAAGCAGTTTTGCCTGCGACATCATTCATGACTCACCTCGAGTGTGCATGTACGAAGAAAGAAAGCCGAGTTGGATCGGCGGGACAGCTTGGACACATTGGAGGAAGAGCGCGGCGTCGCCAAGGCTCGTTCCGCATTCTATCAGCAGCAGCTCGAAGATATCAAAGCAGCGAAGTACGGGCCAAGACTTACAACGTTGGCGAACTGGTTCTCGCTGCGGACAAGAAAAGGACAAGCTCAAGCCCAAATGGGAAGGCCCTTCATCATCGATCAAGTCCTGACCGGCGGAGCGTACCGTCTCTGAAATGCATCGGATAATCGACTCGAGCCGAACCCATGGAACGCAGCCCGCCTCCGACGATTCTATGCCTAGCGCCGGACTAAGAGTTCGTCCACTTCCCCCCATCCAAATATTTTTTACTTCAGTTGCCTTTTGTTTATCTTTTCTTCCCAACCCTATTCATCCAAGCCTTAAAGGGCCTACTTGCGCAACGTTCGCGCGCAATTGACGTGCTATCCGCACTCATTTTACAGGGGCTTCTTTACGAAGCTTAATTATCGGGGCTTCATGCCCGGCACATGTGTCAAGCCTCCACATGTACCTTTTATTCACCATTATATGCATCGATATGACTTAAGTTTTGGCCAAGCTGGGTTGCTGGCTCCTGTGCTTACCCCTCGTTCCCGATTGTTCGGCTAGGAGGTAAAGGAGCACCTCTGCGATTGTTACTTCGGTCAGCGGATGTGTACCTCGGTAGGTGAAGCCGAAGCTAGCGTTCTTAAGGGAATATTCGGTCGGTGACTTAAAAGATGATTTTTATCCACTTATTTATCTGCCCCGGATGTTTTTCTGCTTTTTCGCAGTCCGTTACATGCACTTTAGGGCATGCCACCCCAGAGGAAAGGAACCCTTAACGGAACTATTCTCCTGGAAGATGTTTCTTACTACCCATGTAATATAACATAACTAGTTGGGCACTTGTGCGATAAAGCACTGATGACCCCTACGCTTGGTCTCCATGCATACCCGGTTGTTTCATAACCGAGAAGGTATTCGGACACACTCCGGACTCTAGGGTCCCGAGGTGAAGCGAAAAGGTCGGCAAAGGCGATCTACAATCCGGCTAGAAGGCATTTTGTATGTCATTTTATAATACATTGTCAAATCGACTGATTGTATTCTTCCTCAATCCCATCTAACAGGTTGTCTAATTTACAGTCCTGTTGGGAAAATTTAGCGGCCAACTCCACTTGGCGTATACTAAACTCACGGGATCTCCTTCCCATCGGGCCCCACAGTCCGACTTGACCATGTGGTTGGGATCCGCCTTCTTGTACCACGTCTTTACCATGGCCCGGGCCTCCACAGCACCTTGGCGGCAGGCCAAATCTTCCATATATGGAAGCGCTGCCGCCTCCTGCAGCTTCTCCATAAGCTCCCAAGACCCTCGGGTATGGAGAAGGCTGGCCATAACGCTGGATGACGCCGCTCATAGCCTGCCGAACTCGTTCGATCGGTTGCAACAATTCGGAAGTTGATCACCCGTTGTTACGGGCATCTCCTCCATGAGGCAACCTGTGAGCATACCTGCAGACATATTACATCAAATTGACTTCCTCGCGAACTCTTCTTTTCAAAGGAGTTCGCTCAAGCACTACTATATATGCCGCGACAAGCCGCTGATTCTCCTTAACGGAGCCCGATAGCTCGGCCCGAACGCCTTTCAGCTCTTCTCCAAGCTGGGCATGGGCATCCTGGAGCTTGTTCCTTTCATGCTGCACCTTATTTAGCACCCTCTCGCCGGCCTTTAGTTGGCGCAGAAGTTCTTGCCTGTCCGGATCTTGTCCGGCAGCACCTGCAATGTCGTTTTTTAGACTTGCGCAAAGGCCAAACGCTACTTATCTTTCTACAAATAATGCGTTACGGGAGAGGTCCTTACGTTTCCTCCTGCGCCCGGACAATGCGGCCTCAAGTTGGGCCTTGCACTCTTGCAGCTCCTGAGACAGTTGGGTATTCTTCTCGGAAAGATCCTACGTTTCATATGATCCTTAAATCAGTTCAATATAACTACTTTAAGTCTCGGGGGCTACTGGCATATATAACTATTAAATTCTCTTACCCGTATGTCTTTTACATACTGCTCCGTGGCTCTGATAAAACTATCTTGAGCAGCACGAAGGTGCGCGTCCCCCGTGTTAAAGGCATTCAACGCCTCGGGGGAGAAGCATGCGTCACGAAATACTGTCCGTGGCGCTGTGATTGAGGCACTCTCCACCTCAGACTTGGTGGCGGACAGTCTGTCGGCATCCTCCGTCGGAGGAACGTCCGGCTCGCGCCTTGCGCTCGCCTCCCCCTCCTGACCAGGTGCGGGAGCCCGGCTGGTAGAGGTTGGATTGACAACTTCCACGCCCGCAGTCCGGCGGATGCTTTTTTCCCTATAAAAGTCATGAGCACTCAAGCGTTTCCTAGGCGTTGCTCTAAATACTAAATTGTGAGCTACACCTTTGCGGCGACGTTTGATCCGCGCGCTCCTCTTCCGCCTCTTGGTCCGGACTGGCCCTTGTTGGTCAGCCACATGAGCTCGGCTTCTCGCCCTAAGGCGCCTCCTGCCTGATGCCATCATATACGGTGGTCGAGAAATAAGCAAGGAAGGAATAGCGGTGTTAGGGCTTCGCCGCAATCACAGGGAAGCGGATATAGTCCGGATAGTCGGCCGTGATGGCGACTAAAGCATTGTCCATGCTGAGCTGGTGGAACACCCGTCGATTAGCTCCACCTTTATGTCCGGGTCCTCTTGGAGGTCGGATCCGGGATCTCTCTGGATCCTCGGGCTGCGGAGCGGACTTAGCATGCCCTCCACGGTCCGGCGCAGTTCTGCGTCAAGAAGAACACACTATAAGAAACTTAAGTTTGAAGGCGCAGGTCGGACACGCTGAGTGTTAAACACCCAAGGCCGGGATTATTCATGGAAAACCCATTTAACGGGTTCTTCGAAGAAAATCCTCCTTCTCCCCTTATACAGGCGGACAAGATCGTCACGGATCTTGGCGAATCCGCCCTTTGCGGCCATGACGGGTGGCATCGTCCTCCCGTTGAAATCCCACATGGGGTGGCCCTGTATTGTAGTGGCTGCACCCCAGCGTAATGCATGTTGCCATGATTCCAATCATGGTCAACCCGGCATGGGCGATAACCTTATTCGGCTCATCAAATAATGGGCGCTCTTGTCTTCCTCCGAGATCACGGGCTCGCGGGCGCCAACCGAGGCGTTTCTTGAGGAGCATTGCTGAACTCCGGAGGCCGATCGAACAGGGTCCAGCAGCGGGCGTCTTCTATATAAAACCATTCAAGGCCAGTCTTGGACGCTTCTTAGGGGTCGGATGGGTATCCGGTCCCGCAATCGCCATATTTGGCGCCGCCCACTTGATATATGGACCCCTCGTGAGAGCGGGGTACAAGGCGAACAACCTCTTCCACAGCGAAGTGGGGCTCGGCGCCCAGGAAAAGCTCAAAGAGCTACATAACCCGCAATATGCAGGATTGAGGCGGGCGTGGTGATGAAGCTGGAGTCCGTAGAACTCCGAGCCCAGCGGAGGAATGGATGTACAGAAATCCGAGCCCCTTATCGGATAGGGGACGAAGCATACCGCTCCCCTTTGTTGGGATTTGGGGTAACCTCCGCTTGCTTCCCACCTTTGTAGGTGGCCAGCCCGCTCGAACCGGAACCATGAAGGCGGAGGAGATATCCCCCATTGCAGCTTCACCAGCTCGTTGTGCGGAACAAAGCATTTCCTCAATCTCCGGCAAAGGGCGGGAGCGAGAAGAGGAGCGCGTTGACGGTCCATGATGGAATGGATTCTTGGTGGCGCTCCGATGAGTATTTGCGAGAGGAAGATGGTGATTTGGATCTGGATTCTTGCCTCCCTTATAGGCAGATTGTTCGCACAACTAGGGAGTAAAACATAAAAGACACCACGGCTTTTCACATTACGCACGACAGCGTGGAAGAAGGCCATTATTAGGCGTGGAAGCCAAGACGCGCAACATTGATGAGGAAGCTGGACACTTTGTTACGCGGTACGTAGAACTTGAAGGAGAACCCGCCTTGCAACGCCGAAGACTACACACATGCTGGACTTATCGTCATTGAAGCCTGGTTCGGGGACTCTTGAGGAGTCCGGATTAGGGGTGTCCGGATGGCGGACTACCATCATCGGCGGACTATCATCGGCGGACTATCACCATCGACCGGACTCCAAGACTATGAAGATACAAGATTGAAGACTTAGCCCGTGTCCGGATGGGACTTTCCTTGGCGTGGAAGGCAAGCTTGGCGTCTGGATATGTAGATCTCCTACCATTGTAACCGACTCTATGTAACCCTAGCCCTCTCCGGTGTCTATATAAACCGGATGGCTCTAGTCCGTGGGACAACATCAACAACCACGACAATCATACCATAGGCTAGCTTCTAGGGTTTAGCCTCCTTGATCTCGTGGTAGATCCACTCTTGTAAACATCCACAATATCAATATCAATCGAAGGGGGCGTAGGGTTTTACCTCCATCAAGAGGGCCCAACCTGGGTAAAACATCGTGTCCCTTGTCTCCTGTTACCATCCGCCTAGGCGCACATTCGGGACCCCTACCGAGATCCGCGGTTTTGACACCGACAGGTGGTCTTCGTGATTTGACGACTCATTTACTTGCTTGGCGCTTCGACCGAGGACCCGAGAAAACGCAGCGATAGGGCGTCCCCACGTCGGGGAAGAATATGTCGTGCACCACCGGAGGACCCGAAACCACGCGGTAGGGTGTGCCATGTCTCGGCATGGAGGAAAAAATGTGCGTGTAAAAATATACTTTATATCGACGTAGTACCTATGGTTCGACCTCGGGACCCAGCCGATCGGTCGAAAACACCCCACTAGCCACACAGCTTCATCATGCAAGCGTGCACGGTTAGCTCCGTCTCGACCAGCCACAACGTCTCTTGTTCTAGGCGATTCTTCTATTTTCCAAGCTTTTTTAGTTGTAATAACACCACGGCAAGCTAGCGCCGCTCTTCGTGTGTGCCCGTGCAAAGGTTAGGCGATGGAGAGAAGAGATTGAGATCGCGGACACAGGACCACCCGTAAGTGAGACAACGGTCATGCACGTGTTGACGAGGCACTCCTCTACTCTACTCAACGCAAGTCTTGAATAAAATCAAGTTATGGGACAAAGCCAACAACCGTTCATTTTTTCAGGCTATCGACTTACGCTTTGTAGTCCAGGTTGCCGATTCGAATCTCGTCTTTCAGATTTGTTAGTTTTAGGTCCAAATTTGATTAATGACAAGTGGGACCCCCGTGTGTTGTTCCGATATTTCAGTGTAGGATGGTTTTTTTGAACAAACACTTTGCGCGGTTAGACAAGTAATGACACGAGTTACACGTATTTTGCAAGTTCTGAACAAAAATGACAGCGACATAGAATATCACATCCACCCCGCAGCTTAGATACTATGGTGATCGAAGTTTTACACGTTGGAAGTGAGATCAATGGCTTGGGAGTAGTCTTTGTAATTATGTGCAATTTCCAAACTCTCCAAAGTTTTTTTGCAAATAAAACATTCAGGCCTCGTGTGTGCCATCTGCATCTTGATCAACGGCTCCCGGTGCTAATATTAGGTGCTCCCGTAGCTTAATTACCCGCTACGGTGATATGAGCATCTAGGTCGTATGATCGATGATCGATGGCACATGCATAGTACTTGTACTTTCTGCGCATTTCCCAAACTCTATCAGCCGTATATTGCAAAAACATTCAAACCTCCTACTTGTGGGCGTTAGATCTCGGTGAACTCGTATCACCATAGAATCTACGGTCGGGAGCACCTCATACTCTCCGTGCGAGAAAACATAAGGTGCTATCGCAGCTTGGATGCTACGGTGATACGAGCTTGGAGGTCGTTTGATCTGAGATCAATGGCATCTGGCAGTCTTTGTGCTTATAGCGGTGGCGAACTCTTTTGGGGCTTTTCGCAAAAAACCATTGAACCACCGAGGAGGTGTTGGGTCACAAATCCAACGCCTCAAGAGCTTGTATCACCAAAGCATCTAAGGTGTGGTGGCACATGATATTCTTACATACAGGAGAATATGATGTCCTCCTTCATCTTAGATGCTACTGTGATCTGACTTCGAGTCGTGGATATGGGATCAAAGGGCATCTAAGTAGTTTTTGTACAAATTGTGTGCAATTCTCAAACTCATCAAGGTTTCCTGCAAAAAATTAAGACACATCATGTGAGCTGCTATATCTCAGATCTACAAGCTCCAAGCAACTCAGTATCGGCATATAGCATGTAAGGTATGGGGGCACATGATATTCTCCGGGAGGAGGGTGGGGTGCACAACCAATCGGTGGTTGGGAGGGTGGGAACAAATATAATCTAAACAACCCTAAGCAGAGCTCCACAATTTTATCTAAGGTCGAGGGTTGACCCCGACAATCATAGCTCCGCCTAAACACAACATTTGCATGTCTTGTAGTACTAGACTTAATATTCATGTTTCAGTTTCATGTTCATTTTAAATATTGAATTGAGGACCATGGATGTCTTACATTTTACTCCTTCGTTCCTAAATATTAGTCTTTTTAGAGGCTTCAAATGGACTGGCACATACGGATGTATATAGACATATTATAGAGTCTAGATTCACTCATTTTGCTCCGTATGTAGTCACTTGTTGAACTCTCTAAAAGACTAATATTTAGGAATAGAAGGAGTATTTTTGAACTCGTGTCATACATGCATGGGTTGGAAAAATAGATGCACTATACTTATTGGATTGTTGTTGTGTTCGTGCGTGTGTGTGTGTGTGTGTGTGTGTGTGGTCATATGCTTGATACATACAAAGTTTTCTCACCTCCATATTGTTCATCTTTTAAATTTGAATTTGCATTGGAAAACTTACTAGGGATACCATGAAATGTGAAATCCACGTTGAGATCACTATATCACAAATTCACTCTAATTCAACGACTCGTCATAAATCAATTACCACGTTGAGATTAGTATTTGCAAGGAAAATACGGGTATTGTAATACACATAGATTCGTTCGGCAATTTAAAAGGTTCCTTTCGTATTCTCAAATGGTAGGACCCAACGGCGTACCAGCCAGACCTTGGCTCATGTTGATCCTAAAAAAATGGGCTCGTCGGTGGCGTGCGTGGTACGCACATTAGGCAACCCCAACCAGTCGAGCCTCGGCGTTTCAAGTCGAAATATCTGGCGGCAGAATTCCAGCCCTAGGAAATTCCCTCATGTCCCGGTCCATAATGACTACCGATGAACAACGGAGGGATGCTTTAGTAACTAGACAACGTTACCTACCGTGCGAGCAGGTTCAATTCCCTCGATGCGCCGCTCGTCAATGTCACCCGTCAACTGCATTGCCTAGTACTACTACTACTACACGGGATGAGCACGAAATTGAGCCCGTTTGTTCGTGCCTAGTACTTTTTTGTTCGTGCCTAGTACTTGAGTTAATATATCGAGCAATGCAATGGATGCGGAGGGATTATCCTTTTACTCCTTTTTCTTCAATTCGAGACAAGCTGCTTATGACAAGTTTCACAAATGAAGAGCCAAGGTATTTTGGAACAAAGACCTGTCACGTTTTTTTTGAGGGAAAAGACCTGTCACGTTAAGGCGAACGCTTTCACTATTGAAACCATGGGCGTTTACGTGCCGCCACGAGTCCCCGCTTCTCATCGGCAGGTGCTGTCCCAGCAAGCGTGTGAGTCGACGGGAGGCATGCGAGCAGACCGCTGCGCCGGCTGTCGAGGAGGCGTCTTGAGCGCAGACCATTGTCTGAGACTCACCGAGGCGAGCCCTTTGACCAGGTTCCGCCGCCCACCATCGTCCCAACTGCTCCCACTTTTAATGTCGCCAGCGCCGCAACTTAAAATCAACCCCGCACTACCCGGTATCGCTACAATCCTTTCTCTTCCTCTCCGATTCTCCTGTCGTCTACCTCCAACTAGCCTGACCTAAACGTACGCCATGCCACATCACGATGGTCTGCCCTTAGTGTTCCAGTTTCATGAGGAAGACACCCAGCCGAGTCTGAAGAACATAAGGCGCTTTGGGACGAGCTTGAACCGGCCTTGCGGGAAGATGCGCTACCGTGTCCCGCTCCGTCGCCGCGACTGCGCCAGCGCCCATCCCCGTGGCATTGATGGGCTGGGAGCCGCACATTGTCGCCGAGCTTGATGCCACGGGGTTCCACGAGGTCCCCGCCAACTTTCACGCGCCCGTGCACCTGCCAGCAAGATGCACTGCTGCGTGCGCCAGCACGCTGCGCCCGTGCGGTGCCGTGCACTGCCAACGCATGCGCCTGCGCATGCACTGACATGCGCGCCCATGCCGGTTCCCATGCACACGAACGTCTCCGCCGCGCCGTTGACAGCGCTTGTCCCAGCTGGTGCAGTCCCCCCTCGGCGGCATGGATGGCCGCGTCGACCGCTTCCTTGCACTAACGCGATCGCCTCCTCCGCCAGATTGACTTCGCTCAAAGTCTGAACATTTTGGCCTTCCTTGAAGCTAGGCCAGCGTCCAGAGTACGCCAACAACGGCGCAAGACGCCCCGTCGCCGTCGGTCGATGGCCCGACGACACACGTAGCACCAGCAGAGGAGCCGCTTCCCACCGCGAGACGCCCCGCCGCCGCCGCGTAATCTAAATTTGCCATGAAAACGTCGGATTGCCATGCTTAAAATCGAGCGTTTATCATTCCGCTATTTTATATCGATCGTCGTATAATTTAAAATCGGAGTCAGACTGAACGAAATGTATGGTTTGATCGATTGAATGTTCTGCTAGAGTCGTATCAAATTAAATATAAAACGTCATCAAGCCACATGTATTCCTTGTCATCCAACGACCTAGACTGCTTCAATGTCGAGCGCTCAACACGTTTAGCATACAGTTAATTTCATGCCAAAAATAGTGCTAATCACATGACAACACGCAAATAATATCCTATTAGTTAATATCCGCATGCACTTAATATACTTCCAAATTAACGTGCATTGCATGTACACACTGACTAGTGCTGCTAGTACGTGAAACTGGTGATGTGACTTGTGAGTTGTGAACGCGTCCAGATATGGTCAACGGCAACATTGCCCGCGAGTTCTTCCTGTTTGCCCGTGCGTCTAAACGCGGAAGGGGAGGAGAGAGAGAGAGCACACATGGAACCCACCAGTAAGTGAAAACGAATAGTACTAAAAATAATATTACATGTTATCCATTAATTAGGCTGTGGTAATATAAAAACATTATGTGAACAAAGGGGGTACAACAAACATTGCTATTCTACGTATGTTGCCTATTGACGTGCGGCTTGAAGGCCCGGTCACATGTTCGATCCTCGTCCTTTATTTTTTAATTTGTATATGGCTCCAAATTTGTTTCATGACATGTGGGACCCTTGGTGTGTAGTTTGTAGCACTTTAATTTGTGGGTCAAAATTTGTTCCATTCCAAGCGGACTATCGGTGTGTAGTTTTGTAGCTTATTTATAATAATTAAAGAGAACAACATAGTTTTTTCAATAATACCATGGTGCGACGTTGAAGGTGACAAAGGACATGCGAGAGAGCGATGACCGAGCCAGAGGGAAATCAACTAGGGGAGTTGTGTGGGTTGCAACGGCGTTTGGAGTAGTTGTGGGACGAATGCTACGAAAATATAATCTAAACCAACCGGAATAAATGCCTACACAAATTAATCCAAGGTTGGAGTGCCCCTCGCAATGTAAATAGCTCCGCTTTATGAGGATGGAGAGGTAGTAGCTTCAGCGCGTGGAAGATATGGTATGAGAAAGCGAGGTCAATCGAGAGACATATAGATAGAGAGACAAAGTGAGTGTGGTCCGACATTCATTGAACAAATATATATGCTCCGGAGAGATATTGTCCGATTAAGCTTTTTGTAAGGGCGAGGGCTGTAAGATAGAGCTTGAGAGATGATCCAGTCACAGACATGTAGATATGTTTTGTGCGTGGGAGGAAGCAAGGTCAACCGATCACATAGGGTACCGTGCGATCGAAAGAGTGAGACGGGTTGGAGAGAGTGACCTAGATAGACGATGTGCGTGAGAGAGTATACAATGTGAATAGGTCGAATTGGGATCAAATATGGTGATATCTCGTTTTTGTCCGAGAAAGAGGCGAGGTAAATCGAGACACACACACACACACACAGAGAGAGAGAGAGAGAGAGAGAGAGAGAGATTGAGTGAGTGTGGCCCACCATGAGGTCGAAAGAGTGGCGGCGGCTTGGATGGACTGACCTAGATAGACAATCTTCGTGAGAGAGTATAGAGTGTGTCGACCGAGGCACGAACAGGAAGATATATCATTTGTGTGTGAAAGAAAACGAGGTTAAACGAGACTTAGATAAAGAGAGCGAGATTGAGAGAGTGTGGCCCGCCGTGCGGAAGAAAGAGTGAGACAGCCTCGAGGGAGTGACCTAGATATACAACGTGCGTTCGTGCGCACGAGAGGTTGGGGGGGCTAGATAGGCAATGCATGTACTTAGCGCGAGAGGGTGAGAGGGAGAGGGGAGAGAGAGAGCTCGGCATGGGGTGCAATGGCGGGTGTGTGAGGTAAATACATTTGGTAACAGGAGTGGAAAAAGGGGTTGTGTAGTTGAGAGACTTAGAGATCGAAACATTGAGAGAAAGAATGAACGTGTGTTGGAAACTGATAGCTTGCTAAGGTGGTTAGGA
The DNA here is from genome assembly GCA_021605205.1 of Aegilops longissima. Taxonomy (NCBI): domain Eukaryota; kingdom Viridiplantae; phylum Streptophyta; class Magnoliopsida; order Poales; family Poaceae; genus Aegilops; species Aegilops longissima. The sequence goes on from CM038680.1 coordinate 255,592,674, forward strand.
GAGGAAGATTGGCCGATACATGAAGTATGTAGCGTTTGTGCGCGGGGGGGGGGGGGAACTAAAAACAACATTTGAATGTACATAGTACGAGACTTAATATCGATGTTTCAATTCGGTGTACATTGTAAGATTTGAACCGAGGACCAGGCATACGGGTAATTATTTCAAATTCGTGACATACTAAGTTTCGAAAAGTTGACATTGGCTCAATTTGTTGTGCTATTTTGTAGGTCATATGTTTGAATCCATCCAAAAGTTTTCTCACTACCATGGTGTTCATCATATATATATATGAATTTGTATTAAAAACTAGCGTGGATACCGTGAAATGCGAAATCCACGTTAGAATTGGAGATCGCTACGTGACACACACTCTAATTCGAATAACTAACTACGTGACACACACTCTAATTCAAATAACTAATTATGTGACACACTCTAATCCACGTTAGCGTGGGTACCGTTTCAATTTTTTTTTCAAATAACTCCTCATTAATTAATTTATAGTACTCACTATGTTCACTTTTATAAGACCTTGAAGACATTTCAGACAATGTGCAAAACAGTTCATTTTAAGTTGTCTGAAACGACTTACAAAAGTAAACGGATGGAGTATCTCGTTTCGAATGACTAATTATTGCAAGGAAAACACGGGCATGGTAATACATACAGATTCCTTTGCAAATGAAAGAAGATTCATTTGCATTCTCAAATGTAGGCGCACTAGGCAGACCAGGGTCGGTTCGGGGAGGACGCTTTGGTGCCTTAAAGGCAACAGCCCTTGGGTAACTGACATGTGGGCCAGCCACCTGTTGGGCCCACATGTCATGGACCCAAAGCATAGTCATGTCGGGGTGGTCGCGTGTGTCGACGGACGTGTAGCACCCAGCCACCCACCCCCCTCCCCCTAAAAAGGACGACGGCAATATAAGTTCGCGCTTCCACGTTTCGGATTGAAATATCTGGCGGCCCCAATTCCATCCCTGCAAAATCTCTCTTCTCCACCGTCCCTTCCGCGCCAGATTGCTCAAATCCCTAATTCGCCGCCATCCTCGAATCGCCCCTCGTCTCGTCTCTTTCCCCACCGTTCCCCACCTCTATGCCGGACGACGACGATGGTCGCGCTTCACCACCGCACCGGAGCTACCTCATCTACGCCCTCGTCCACCGCACCGGGTGGTCCACCGACAACGTCGGCCGCCGCAACCGACGTGCCTCACAGACACCGAGTTCCACCGCATCAGGTGCACTTCACCGACGCCGTCTCGCAGCTCACCGAGGCTACTTCACCGAGCACATCGTCGCACCTCCGTCCCCCGAGGTCGTTGGGGCTTCACCAACGGTCTCGTCCACCGCATCGTAGCGCTCCGCTGCCACTCATGATCTGCATCCGTACATGGCCAGCCAACGCCAGCGCAACCCTCAACGGGTCTGAAGTGACCCGCACTCTAGCTAGGCGAGCATGCCCAAACGCCGGCCCGAACTAGGTATCCACACATCACGCCCTTGTGCACTGTTCCGACGATGTTTGGATATCCTTTCACTGCTCTCTTAGCTTACATGCATATGCAACTCTGACTTTAACTCTTATTTCTTCTGGAGATATCATCTGAAACAAGCAAATCCATTTTTTAGCGAAGCATGACGGGGCTACGGGATCTGGTACACATCCTGCACACCCATATAACCTTGTAAGTATCTGTCCTCCGGTACAACATCAAGGTTGATTCCTCTTATTTGATCAACCATTCACTGTGTCAAAAATGCAGAGGGGATGCAAGGAGCACAAGGCCTGCACATCCAAGCAAGTGGTAACATGGACTTGTACATGGAACATCCCAAGCGCAAGTAGAGCTGCAGCGAGCCTGCATAACGAGCTAGCGTAAGTCCCTGCATTTCATTTAATTCATCTTGGCATTCGTGTATGATTTGTGTGCGATGGCTGATCCACAATTCAAGTTACCAGGCGAACATTTAACTTAAAAATACGAAGGCACTTGCACTCCGAAATCAACATAACTTGAGAAATGTGAAGCTACATGCACTTTGAAAACCAGCTAATGATCCAAAGTAGTTCAGATTATAAACACTAAATGATGCAAGCACCAAAAACACAAATGCAACATGGTGTACAAGGACTACAAACATGGTCTGTACCTGCCTGAATTATTCGTTCTCGGCTGAAAATATCGAAGTGTAATTGCACGATATAACGGTACAAACTGCATATCAATATATCTATCCTGCACAAGTATGCCAATAGTTTCAAACAATAGATTAGAAAAGTATTTATGCTATGTTGTCATGATACGGGAGTTTACGGTAGATGGCCTCGACGTTTCCTCAAGCTATGAAAATGCACTATAATTTGCTTGTCATCAATGCCTGCAAATCTCTGTCTCTCTCAACATAGTAGATCATCATTAGACACTAAATCCTTCAATGAGCTTGCAAAATGCTTGCATTAGATCCCTCATTAGACACTATATGTTCATCACCGGAGCATGTAAAATGTTTGCATCAAATCCTTCATTAGCGATCTGTTCATTAGACACTTGAGTGCTCAAGAACAACATGAGCTTGTATGTTTGCACCGGAAACTTGATTAGATACATCAGATTCAGTCAGTTCAGTATTGATTGGGGGAGTTATAAAATAAGTAGAAATTGGTTTCATTTTCTCATATATTCCCTACATACAAGCAGTTTTACAACACCGTCAGGTTTAACTATTGGCCAGAAATTGAAGAGTTGAATTAGATATAATCAGGGATGTGATGTACCTGCTCGTTGCGCATGCTACTCTTGCAAGCTGCGATCGTCCGTTTATGCAAGCTCGATGCCATGTCCGTCTTGCCGCCGCTGCCTCCCACGCAGCTACACCTGGGTTGGATCTTCATCTTCTTGTCCTTCCGTTCGCTTGAAGCCCGGCGACGCCCTCCAACGAGGGCGCGAGGAAGTGCTGTGTCGGTCTGTCCAAATGGCGGCTAGGTTAGGAGCGAACCAGATCGGAGGTGGAGCGAATGAATTGGGATTTTTCCTGCTGACGATCGATATGGGAGGCGCTGCTTTGGGCCATGAGCCTGCTATAGGGCCTGCCTTGCACTTATGTTATTGGCCCATCAAATTGAAACATTTTTCTTCATTTTTACATTGCTCGCTCGTGCGTTGGGACGAACAAAACTAGCGTGGGCCAACTCGGACGACTCAAACTAGGTGCACACTTTCCAGCCACCGAGGCCGCCCATACCAGCCCCTATGGTGGCGTCGCCCCTTTTGTGTGTATGATTGGATAGTGAAAAATATTCGATTGGCGCTTTTGATTTACCCACGAATGGTTGAATTGCTTGTTTCTATGAACTGAGTTCGCCAATAATGTGAAGGATGCCAGTCTTTTCATCCTATTGTAGATTGCTTAGATCTCGATATGCCAAAAGTAATCGCATGAAATATACAATAAAAGCCAGTGTGATGTGTTTGGCTACAACTAGTCTGACTACACGTCCTCATATAACATATCAAGGACGCACCATCTTACCAGATTAACCATTCGACTTACCCATGCAGTGTGGGAATAAAGAAGTATTGGGACTGCGTATCCAAGCAATTGATGCCATGGACTCCTTTGTACAACCTTGTAAGCGAAAAAGAACTTGCGGTGTGCTGTACAAAGAACTAGCGTAAGTTCGAGTTACACGCTTCTCGAATTTTAGTTAGCCACTTATTGCAAAATTGTTCAATTACGTTGCTTGGCTTAATTTAGTTTGCTACTGATTACATAATGGCACTGCCTGTTAATCATATTGTAGACTGCGCCTATCTATGTGTTTGATACTTACTGTTAAGAATTACCTGTTTGCCTTAACTTAAATATCTACTTGTTTGTTTAACTGCTTTGCTGCTGCAACAGCGGGTTACAATGATGTTAATAACTACTCCCTCCGTCCCATAATATAGGACGTTTTTTGACACTAGCGTAGTGTTAAAAAAACGTCTTACATTATGGGACGGAGGGAGTACTTTTCAGCATCCAATTGAAACTCTTTAATTCCTTGTTTGTTTAACTGGTTTGCTATTATAACTCCCAGTTGAGATGTTTTGCTAACTTCAACTTTCTGAATCCAATCGGAACTTTAATGGCAAAACAGGTTAGCCCAAGATCAAAGAGCGAGGTCCCCATGGACGTTGCATCATGCCACAGTAGTGGCACCAGCCCAATCGTGCATTATGAATTGCCAATTGCTGATGCTCTAGAGGCTAAACTAGTGGTAGAAAGAGATTCTGCTTCTGCACTTGGAGATGAAGTTGACATGTTGAGGAAGCAAACAGCACAATCACAAGCAGTACTCAAGACAACCATTAAATATTTGGTGGATTTCAAAACGAAGCAAGCTGAGACTGACCAGATTGTTAAGGTCCTGAAGGAAAAAACGAAATTAAATTCCTACTTGGTAAATCATAGGTGAAATGTTCTTTCCATAGTTGAATAACCTTTGTGTTGTCTGTTCATGTAATCAATCAAACCATTTGTTTTAGAGATCATGTAATATATTTTTTGTTTTTGGTTTGTAATTTTATTTGAGCACAAGTCTGTATTAATTGATAAGACTAGGAGACATTTCATTTGGATTGTTGTGCAGGACCTACAAATATGTTAATCGGGCTGAATGTGCATTCAGCAATAGTAGTAGTATAGATGGACCATAAGTGGCACGCATCGGAAAGGGCCAAGATGCTGGCTAAAAAGATGTTGTTGTAGCTAAAAAAAGTACAATGCCTGGCTTATGTATGTTGGTTGATATTATTGATCCATATACTCTATAAGTGTTTATATGTCATTAGTTCTGTATATTCTTGGTTGATTGACTCGGTATTTGAATCTTGATACATCGCTTGTGTACATATCTAAATGGGAGTACACATTATGTTGCGTGTGACATTTGAGTTGGACATGAAGTGTTCCAAATATTCGAATTCACCTTAAACTGGATACTAGTTTCTGAATTTGAGTATCGGCATTTGTAAACCATATTCATATATGACTGTGGAATACATCTTTGTCGTCCTTTTGAAGATATATAAAAACACATAGAACGATTTATAAAGATTCATATAGGAATACAAAATGGATTCAATTTAGTTGCCGTGGTAAACGTGGATGCTTATTGTCCCAAAATTCAAAGAAGCTGCAAAATGTCCACTCCCACGCCGGCTGCCCGGCCAAGTGTTTGGGAGATGGAAATTACTGTCTACCCATTACACGGACAACCCATCGGCCCGATTTCCACCGCTCTAAATAGGGTAGGTTAGTAACTTCAATTAGACGTGACACGACCGCCTCGATCCCATTCCGACACGGTGGGCGTCAAACATGGGCGGCAAAACACATTTGATTCAAGCTCGTCCTAAAGACCTCTGTTTCTCCCTCCATTCCCCATTCATACACGGTGGGCGGCAAAACAAACTCGACTCAGCCGAAATCGATGTAGGCAAATATTTTCAATAGGGGCAGGTTTGTAACTTCACTCGACGTGACACAACCGCCCTACCTGTCAGCCCGTTCATACACCGTGGGCGCCAACCATGGGCGCCAACCACCTCTCCTCGCCTCAAATCGCTCTGGGAAATATTGGCGAGATGCGAGATTACCGTCCTATCCCCAAACGACGAGACGTCCAAATTTTAAACGGGGGCTAAGTTCGTAACTTTCCCATATTTCAGACAAGCGCGTCCCAAAAACATGGTTCCCCGTACCTCTCCCTCCATTTTCCCATTCATACACCGTCCGCGCTAGAACACCCCATCCCCACACCAGCCTCCGTCCGCCACCCCATCCATCGCCGCCGTCCTCCACCACATCCACCACCACCGTCCTCCACCATGCCGGAGCGCCTACCAAGACCGCGTCGTCCAATGCTAGAGATGGACGTTTCTCATCCACGGCGACGGACCAATAGCGTTGCATCGCGTCCTCTCGCTTCATCGGCGCCGTCGTCCTCTTTGCCGGGGCCGCTCACACGACCTTCTCTTCCACCGCATCAGGACTTATCCCCGATGCACCCGCTCACCGTCAGCAGATCTGCTTCAACGCCACCGACAGCCATCGACGCCTCGATGCCTACACGCGCCGCAAGAGAGGTGGTACTTCATATCTCCTCAACTTTTTGATCTCAACCAGAAAATAGATCTTAACTTGGTTACTCTACTTTCTTTTCAGCTCTTAGAATTTAGTTCTTAGTTCGAAGCAGACAATGGATGCTAAATATCATTTCTCCGGTTTGCAGCTTCAAATCTGCCATGGCACAGCCATAATTCGGTTTAATTGATCATGCTTAGGGTATAATTGATCATGTTGGTTCCGTGGTGGTTTCTTTAATAGAAATCAGAGGGAAAACCCTCTTTTGCTAAAAAAATATGCTTAGAGATTCCCCCTTTTATGATCACTATACGATCAGAATACGTGCTTCGTGTCATAATAATACCGCTCCACGCATCAAGCTAAACAAGCTTAGACGTTCAAATACAAATCTGATATTATTAAAACAGAGTTGTTTAATTGGTCAGCTAAATGTTCCTAAATTAGTTTCAAAATGCATGTTCGCCGCTCGGTGTGTATCTCTGAGGTGCCCACGGTGGGCGGCCCATCCTGGGATTTTGGGTCGCCCCAGCCCCGATTCCCTCTTACTGCTGGCTCCGATCTCTACTACTCACCACCGCTTTGCCTGCTGGGCGACTTGCCGTCCCCTTGACGGCATGACTCTAGGAGGAGACGCTGAATAACAGAGGCCAGATCCGCTTCGCCCAACAGCGTCACCGCTGCTCGGCGCGCCGCCGTGCCTACCTTCCCAAATCCGTTCAGGGCTCAGCGCAGCACCCACCAAGCCAACCGATTTATCCTGAGATACGTCCTCAACACTCAGCAGCCACTCCTCATCACCCTTTTTCTATTTGATTCATTACTCATTAGGCAGGACTGTCGTTAGGGTTTGTTGTGTGCTCAGTGCTACCTACACTTAATGGTTCATATGTATTTTGGTAATCTTTAGTACCTCTAAAGTTCACAGGGTTTTCAAAATTCGCCCTCGGATGTAAACTAGTCATTTTGGATTGTTGGTCGAGTGACATTGACCCAGATTACTACTGCAAGCCAGGTTTGTTGACAATTTTACTTGTCTTTCTTACTCATTCGATATAATATCCAATTATTCACGTCGATTAGTTGCAAACAACAAGTGCTAGACAAACTTCTTCATTCAGATTTTGGGCGGTCTCTTCGCAGCTATTAATTCTGCATACTTGTCCTAATAAGCTCACAAGTAAATGATTGATTCACTACATCTATGCTTGCCTTGTCATATTTGTTGTCAATATTCTTTTAGGGTGGACCACCCTGTTTCTAAATACTGGAACCATAGACCTGAGTGAATAGTATTTCTCTATGTGATCTCTTCCATCATGTGTGGGTAACGAACACTGCATTGTATAGAAAGAAAGTGTCATTTCCAGATTTTACATAGGTTTCGATCTTTTACATGGAATACAATCTGCCTACTTGCTTTGTGTCGCACTACCAACACTCCACCCTTGAAGCTAAACATTACACCACTCATAATTGCTTAGTTTATTTGTTCAAATACGAATTTCATATGATTCTAATGTTCCTACTTCAGTTTTGAAATGTGTGCCTGCCTGTTATAGAGACATAAGGGGTTTGTATTTCTGTGTGTGGTCTGGTCAGCACGGTTGGGGAGGTGAACTTTGCATATGCAAGGGTTTATAGGGAGACACTCTCCGAGTTGAATCTGCAATGCATTCCATAGATAATCTGACTACTTTTTATGTTTTCATGAATCTCAGATTCTGAACAGCATCATAATGATTATGAGCTTGCGCGCATGAAAAGAAAAAAGCAGAACAATGTCATGGCTGTCAAACTTGGCATTAAGGGACTGAAATCAAGTCTGGATGCAATTGAATGCAAACGCTCTCCACCTACAGATTCATGCTCAGAATATGATCCTAACAGTGATTCTGAGCTAGAGGGAGACCTAAGTCAATGTAGCTCCCTAGTGGAGAAGTCATAGGAAGATGCCCTATCTTATTCACCCATCAAGGTACTTGCTCTAACTTTCCAAGGTTACATTGCTCGCACATATCTTGCAACTGATGCTTTGCATTGCTTCTACTTTGTTGAACTGCCATTAGCTTAGTTTACACATCGTGTATGTGAATACACCCTGCCTATCCATTTTCAGTACATATTCCATCTGTCATCATACCATATTTATCCATTCAAATGTTGTTCTTGTGTATCGACGCTCAAAAGGAAGAGGGCGATTGTTGATCGTGGAGGAGCGAAGCAAAGTATTTGGAAAAGGTAGTGGCACCTGATAAATCAAATAGCCCATTAGGTGTAGTTGCAATATCACCCGACCCACAAAATATCCCAACTCTAGAAGACTCTAGCCCTACTACATCGGGTCATTTCGATGCCCCAACTCAGCAGACCCCAACTGCAGCAAACAGTATGATTATGCCAATTGACATAGCACCAGCTGTAGGATGTAAAAACCCCATTCCAGCAAAGAGTACACCAAATCCAGTTGCCAAATCCCTTTTCGAACCAGAGAGAGCCCTAATTGCAGCAAATAGGACCCATGTTCCATTTCTTCCCTGTTTAGAAGACGAAGCTTATGTTGTTGTCAGGAACTTTGTGCGCATCTTTCCTTCATGGAAAGATTATACCGCAGACACAGAACAATTTCCAGTCTTCCTCCGCAACTTACACGTAAGTAATGTAATAATGTTATTCATGGTCATTCTGCATATGTTTCTGCTGACAGAAGACACAAGATTTCATTCTTTTAAATAGGCGAGGAGCAAACTGGATTGGGATGACGAGCAAGAGTTGGTTGCGCTTTTCAAGCACTCGTTGATGAAGTATCGTTCCTACCTGAGGCAAGCGCACTTCAATGGCAAGCCTCTGAACAAAATTTCTGTAAAGTCTCCGGTGCTATATTTATCCGACGGTGACTGGAATAATCTTGTTACACATTGGTCTCGGCCGCAGCGTAAGGTACTGTCTATGATATCACATCACAATTTGAACTACATTTCTGCATTTGCCTTAATGTCTCACTTGTACAAAAACTGTTAGCAGAAGAACATTCATTCTCAAGGGACCACAGAATCTCGCAACTATACTGCACACTGCATTGCTCTCATGAGTACCTCTTGCCCTGAATGACCATACTTACTTTCATAGCTGTTTGATTATGTAGCATCATTGCACATGTTAGCCTCGTAATCGCCCATTTGGTGGACATTATAAGATCCGTATGGACTCTTACACAAATTTAGAATCTATAATTACTCTCTACAAAATGTAGAGTACAGGCAATGCTTATGAAGAAGATTTTGTGCTGAAATTCTTGAGTTATCCTTCCCTTGACATGGAGAAGGGCATTATAAAGCCGGTGTTAACTGTTAATGTAAGTCAGTCCTTCTAAAGCCTTTATCCTCAATTGTTGTTTAATTTTCTCATACTCCCTATCGTTTACTGCTGTTTAGTTTGCTGTTTCTACCAAAATGCATGTTTGTAAGAACCGTAAGTTCTAAGTTTTTACTTGTAAAACCAAATTTATTATTCATACCATGCACATTACTTAATACTCCCTATATGTATGCTTGGTTTTGTGGATCTATAATCCAGTGTGTGGTGAAGCAGCCCACGTTTGCACCTTGTCATCTCCTGTTTTATCTTACTGATGTGGCTGACGATATGAACAACATGCCATGCACATTATCCAAAATAGATACAATGATTTTCTTTGCCCTTCATCTATGCTTGTTATGTTGACATGGTAATCCAAAGAGTGTGGTGAAGCTCCCGCATTATGAACAATGCCAAATTATGCTATTGATATTTTGAACTTACTCTTTATTTTCTAATTTGAAATTGGATAGAATTGATGTAACAGTTATCATCTTTGTTTATACACGCAAAAACCCGTCATCTCTCTCGCTTTGTTTCAGGTGATATGCCCGATGGCATGCACAAGTCTCTCAAGGCTGTGAGACAAACCCAACATATATTGCAGCAAAGAAGGCAAAACCTCTTGAAGATAGCGAGACAACCCCAAAGTCTTGTCTTGATGCAAATGTTCAAGTTACTTGAGACTAACAATCGACAAGCTCACAGAATTCGTTGTCCGACTCAGTTCGACTTCTTCAGTCCCAAGTTCTAGCGAAAGGCATTACGCAACTCAACTTCGACTTGAAGTCCTATCTCTAAGAAAGATTGCGAGAACACCAATGAGAACCTCATCGCTAAACAGCTACACCTGGAAGCTATGACCGACGTGCTAGGCCGGTCTCACAGCCTTGCTCAGCAGCTTGCGCAGTAGTTCCCCCACAAGGCTAACCTTTCTTGAACTGTCTTGGAAGTGGTCTCGGTTTAGTATTATTTTGTTACGCTGCAATGGTGCCCAGTTTTTGTAATCTGCTTCTTCGTTGCGCTTTATGATCACTGGTGACGAACTTCGATGCCCAGCGGATGTAATGTACCTTAAATCCTTTATTGTATAGTGTAGGTTTATTCTTAGTTACTATGTCGTAATTTCTTTATTGCCATCATTCGCTATCTGAAAAAAATCAGATGTAGTCGATCGGGCTGAAACATTCGATAACGGGCCAGGTTTTTAGCGGCCACAATTGGGCTCGCTGCGTCTTTCTTGGGCCCAATGATTGGGGCCTTCACATTTGCGCCAGCCCAAACTTACACCGCCTATATTTTAGTTGGGCCTTTTAGTCGACCTAACGCTTAGTTTGGCCTGTAGCGTTGGGCCATTGACAGTTGAATATTGCATTTGGCCTCATTACGGCCGAGATGAAACCACGGGGCTTTAGCAGGCCAAAATGCATGTTGGGCCTCAATTTTCACTAGTTGTCGACGGGCCTTCAGTAGGCCGAAATGTAGATCGGGCTGTTATGGGCCCAGTTAGCTCACGGGCCGTTACCAGGCCGAAACATATCTCGGGCCTTAGTTGGCCCACTAATATCATGGGCCTTTAAGAGGCCGAAAGCTTAGTACAGGCATCAACGGGCCGAATTACGCGACAAGCCTTTAACAGGCCCAATGTCACATTGGGCTTAACTGTTGCCACCTTTATCACGGGCCGTTAGTGGGCCCGATGTCCCGTCGGACCATATATGGCCCATGGGCAGCACGGCCATTCCTGTGCCGAAAGTCACACCGGTGAAATGGGCCCATGTCTACATCAGGCCTCTAACAGGCCGAAAGTCACTAGGCTGTAGTTGGGCCCGAATATTCCGCGAACAATTAACGAGCTAGATCTGGCTTCTGGCCGTAAATGGGCCCAAATATTGGGCAAACAATTAACGGGCCAGATCTGGTTTCGGGCTGTAAATGGGCCTTTATTAAGCAGGTTGGGCTGGCCTACTAGTACCTGATTAAGTTCTACGGGCCTTTGACTGGGCCGGCCTTTTTAACCTATATGGGCCTCTGTTGGGCCCAGCCACGTGTCGACGTACCATAGGCATGTCTCCTCCAATGGACGGGCGACATCTCGCCCATCGACGGCCAATCGAAATTTTACACGGAAATTTCCAATTGGTCGGAGCTGTTAACGGGTTATCGGATCCAAAATCCGACCCGATAGCTTAACGGCGTTCGTTACGGTGGATGCCACGTGTCGGTCACCCTTGACGAAAGCACTTCGTGACGCGATTTATCGTCATGGAAGTGGACACTTCGTGATGATAATTTTGGTAATGTCATGGAACACTTCTATGACAAAGACATGTATGACTATCTTGATTCTCGCATAAATTTGTCATAGATGTACATGCATGACAAAAACGCGACCTACTGTGACAAACACATATCATCACGGAAGTGTATTTTTTTGTAGTGGATGGTCATTGGCTTTTGTTTCTCTTGTGATGATATTGCCATGCTTCCTTTACATGATTTGCGCAATTCATCTACTATGTCATGCCATGATCACATTGTTCCGAATATGCATTGTTTTGGATGTTGTCAATATTCTCCACGTGATGTTTCTAATCTTGCTCATGAGGAGACCCCCATAGTTTCCTCATACATATTAGGAGATATTGATGCATCTCATACTTTGCATGATTCCCATAATTGCGTTAACCATATGCATTCCATGAATAACAATGCTCTAGATATTTTCCATGATGCATTACACAATTTGAGTCTCCATTATGCTATACATAACAACAAACCTATCATGATGGATGACATGTTTCTATATCACGCATCTCATTTATTTGAGCATTGGTTATTTTGTACTAACTGGCACATGCATGTGCGCATCATGATGGATGATGTGTACATCTACCACGAACACACAATTTTCCCTTTGTCTTTGTTTTGTGTAGGTACCCACATACACTCGTCAACTTCTCAATCCCATGAGTTGACGAAACGAGCTCTTGAGAGCAATGATGACTTGGGATCCCGTGGACTTTCCTTCCCACCATTCCTTTTGTGCAAGGACTACGCGCATCTCTTTTACTTGTCTCTCACACGGCTATGGGCTATTTACCACTTCTCACCTTATGCTCATTTTACCGTGTTCACTTTGCATGCTATGCTTGCTTCTATACCTTTGCCACGCAATTGTGACCCTTGCTTGCATCTACCCATGATTCACCATTATGCTACTCCTATGTGTATTTGCATGCTTGGTGGAGATCCTTGTTGCTATTGCCATGTTTACCATGTGCCCCATGCTATTGATGCTATTTTGCTCATATCTTGCCTTTATGCTTGTGCTATGACATGTGAATTATTCATGCCCACTATTTGCACCAATGACATGCTTGCCATGATTCCTTCTAGTACGTTGCATCTTCGCACTACTAGCTTGCTTGACTTGATCTCTATGATTGCTTGCTTTGTCGCATCACCCATGTTCCATTACTCGCTTTATTGGGTTGATGACATATATGTTCATGCCTCTCACTTGATTTGTCTTGATCATTGTATCTTGCCTCCATTAGTTGCATCTCTCATATCACCTTGTGTTGAGTGCAAACTTGCTATGCTTATTGATCGTGGAGACTTGGACATATTACTTGTGATGCATGCTTGCTTACTTGAGCCTATTGTCTTTGGTTGTAGTTGCATCATATGGTTTCATACCATACCACACCTTGTTCTTTCTTATGATAAGAATGATGAAAACACTTGTTGGGTATCTCGCCCCTCGAATGATAGGTCTTGCATTTGCACTAACCTCATTTGTTTTTCTGAGTGTTTGTCATGTTCTTTCATTTTGAAGGATTCACAAGGCGGTACCATAAAAACACATTTTGGTTATGTGAAGGTGTACATGATGTGCAACACCAACATTTGTGAGAATCTTCAAGTTGAGGAGTGCCACGACATCGAGCTATGGTACAACACCACCCATGACAAATTTTCACCCTATGCATGGATTGACACACATTATGATTGTCTTGTTGCACCTATTCCCATGTCATCCATGATATATGAGCTTGTGCATTTTCTTAGCAAATTTGTTGTGATCTTTCTTGATGGCATATTCATACATCGTGTTCATCTTGCCTACCATCAATTGCATGATAACATAATCATATTGAGCATCCATTGCCATATTCATGCTATTGATAAACCGTCTCACTATGACATCATTTTGCACCGTGGTTGCATTCATCATATTCACAACACATTTGTGTGCACAATGATTGCATTTCCTACCATGAATGCTTTGCATCTCATTCTAGATCATCTGGATAAGCTTCATGCGTTTTGTCACGACCAATCTTGCCGCACGGACTCATTCTTACATGATGGACACTTTGTGTGCGCTAACCATTGTATTTCCGAGTGTTGCTTGTGTTTGCTCTTTTTGCATGTCTATCTCTCCGGCGACACCTTGGACTACTTGGATTGCGCCATGTCTTCAACTCCGTCCAACTACAAGTTCGTCCTCGACAACCGTTTCCATGGTGATGAGGATCACGATCCGAGGTCGGATCTTTCCCAAGGGAGGGGAGGTGATGCAGAGCATCCCACGTTCATCCCCATGTACACTCCAACTACTCTCCAAGCCCCAAGAGGACATATGAAGAGACCTCAACCATACGACATTGGACACAAGGTGAACTCACTCCTCTTCGAACCGTCACTTTCCACATGTGAGACATGGCTACTACCTCATGCATGGACCTTGCATACACTCAGGTACAACCGAGACGACCATGGATGATCCAAGGACCAAGGCCAAGCATGGAAGAGGAGAAGGAAGAAGAAGCAGGGACAAGCTTCTGGAAAGCCCGAACTTCCGGCCTCTTCTCGAACTTCCGCCTCGGACCTTCCGCCTGCCCGAACCTCCGCCCCGAGTCCAGACCAGCCCCGAGCGCCAACTCTCTGATAGCCCGAACCCGGCGGAACCTGCCCGAACTTCTCGCCCCGCCTGAACTTCCGCCTGCTCACAGTAAAGACTCGGGCCAAAGCCCATGTAACCTCTTTCCCACTTACCCCTTCGTGGCTTAGACTATAAATAGACCACCACCTCCTACTAGTTAGGGTTAGCAAAGGATTAGCTCATGTTTGTGTGAGAGCTTTGCTCATCCACTTGGTTACCTTCTCCTCGGAGACGTGCCACCATCGGAGAAGATCCTTCCAAGAGGATTCAAGACCCCATCTTGGGTGGCCCCCATTAAGACCTCCTCTCGGAGAAGAATCGGTTACCTCTTGTATCGTCCTTTGTTGGATTTGGACCGTGTGATCTCTATGTGTTCTTGGAACTAGCGCATGTGTAATCGAATCTTGTTGGTTTGAGTGTTTCTCTCCCCGTGCTTTCCCTTGTTCTTCCGTGCGTTCTTCGTGTTCCCCCGTAGGATCCACTCCAAACGTGAAAGATCGGCCACATAGGGTTCCGCCCTACATCAGTCATGCTAGTGAGTAGTTGTGAATTTGAGAAATACTTGTTCTAAAGTTTGTGATTCCCATAGCATGCACGTATGGTGAACCGTTATGTGATGAAGTCGGAGCATGATTTATTTATTGATTGTCTTCCTTATGAGTGGCGGTCGGGGACGAGCGATGGTCTTTTCCTACCAATCTATCCCCCTAGGACCATGCGCATAGTACTTCGTTTCGATAACTAATAGATTTTTGCAATAAGTATGTGAGTTCTTTATGACTAATGTTGAGCCCATGGATTATACGCACTCTCACCCTTCCACCATTGCTAGCCTCTCTAATACTGCGCACCTATTGCCGGTATCATACACCCACCATATACCTTCCTCAAAACAGCCACCATACCTACCTATTATGGCATTTCCATAGCCATTCCGAGATATATTGCCATGCAACTTTCCACCGTTCTGTTTATTATGACACGCTCCATCATTGTCATATTGCTTTGCATGATCATGTAGTTGGCATCGTATTTATGGCAAAGCCATCCTTCATGATTTTCATACATGTCACTCCTGATTCATTGCACATCCCGGTACACCCTCGGAGGCATTCACATAGAGTCATATTTTGTTCTAAGTATTGAGTTGTAAGTAAATAAAAGTGTGATGATCATCATTATTAGAGCATTGTCCCAGTGAGGAAAGGATGATGGAGACTATGATTCCCCCACAAGTCGGGATGAGACTCCGGACGAAAAAAATAAATAAAAGAGGCAAAAGAAGCCCAAATAAAAAAAAGAGGCCATAAAAAAGGGAAGTCCAAAAAAATAAAATTACATATATAAAGAGAGAAAAAGAGAGAAGGGGAAATGCTACTATACTTTTACCACACTTGTGCTTCAAAATAGCACCATGATCTTCATGATAGAGAGTCTCCTATGTTGTCACTATCATATACTAGTGGGAATCTTTCATTTTATAACTTGGCTTGTATATTCCAATGATGGGCTTCCTCAAAATGCCCTAGGTCTTCGTGAGCAAGAAAGTTGGACGCACACCCACTTAGTTTCTTTTGTTGAGCTTTCATACACTTATAGCCCTAGTGCATCCGTTGCATGGCAATCCCTACTCACTCACATTGATATCTATTGATGGGCATCTCCATAGCCCGTTGATATGCCTAGTTGATGTGAGACTATCTTCTCCTTTTGTCTTCTCCACAACCACCATTCTATTCCACCTATACTGCTATGTCCATGGCTCACGCTCATGTATTGCATGAAAGTTGAAAAGGTTGGAGAACATAAAAAGTATGAAACAATTGCTTGGCTTGTCATTGGGGTTGTGCATGATTTAAATATTTTGTGTGATGAAGATAGAGCATAGTCAGACTATATGATTTTGTAGGGATAGCTTTCTTTGGCCATGTTATTTTGAGAAGACATGATTGCTTTGTTAGTATGCTTGAAATATTATTGTTTTCATGTCAATATTAAACTTTTGTTTTGAATCTTATGGATCCACAATAAAGAAGATTACATTGATAAATATCTTAGGTAGCATTCCACATCAAAAATTCTATTTTTTTATCATTTACCTACTCGAGGACGAGCAGGAACTAAGCTTGGTGATGTTGATACGTCTCCAACGTATCTATAATTTTTTATTGTTCCATGCTATTATATTATCCATCTAGGATATTTTATATGCATTTATATGCTATTTTATATGACTTTTGGGACTAACCTATTAACCTAGAGCCCAGTGCTAGTTTCTGTTTTTTTCTTGTTTTTGAGTATCGCAGAAAAGGAAAACCAATCGGAATCCAATTGACCTGAAATTTGACGGAGATTATTTTTGGACTAGAAGAAGCCCACAGAGTATCGAAGATGGGCCAAAAGAATCCCGAGGCACCCACGAGGGTGGGGGCGCGCCCCCCTACGTCGTGGCCGCCTCGGAGACCCCCTGACTTGTTCCTGACGCCAAAACCTCTTATATATACAGAAACCCCCAGAACATAACCTTGATCGGGAGTTCCGCCGCTGCAAGCCTCTGTAGCCACCGAAAACCAATCTAGACCCGTTCCGGCACCCTCACCGGAGGGGGGAATCCCTCTCCATGATGAGGAGGGAGTAGTTCACCCTCGGGGTTGAGGGTATGTACCAGTAGCTATGTGTTTGATCTCTCTCTCGTGTTCTTGAGGTGGTACGATCTTGATGTATCGCGAGCTTTGCTATTATAGTTGGATCTTATGATGTTTCTCCCCCTCTACTCTCTTGTAATGGATTGAGTTTTCCCTTTGCAGTTATCTTATCGGATTGAGTCTGTAAGGATTTGAGAACACTTGATGTATGTCTTGCATGTGCTTATCTGTGGTGACAATGGGATATCACGTGATCTACTTGATGTATGTTTTGGTGATCAACTTGCAGGTTCCATGACCTCATGAACTTATGCATAGGGTCGGCACACGTTTTCGTCTTGACTCTCTGGTAGAAACTTTGGGGCACTCTTTGAAGTACTTTGTGTTGGTTTGAATAGATGAATCTGAGATTGTGTGATGCATATCGTATAATCATACCCACGGATACTTGAGGTGACATTGGAGTATCTAGGTGACATTAGGGTTTTGGTTGATTTGTTTCTTAAGGTGTTATTCTAGTACGAACCCTAGGATAGATCGAATGGAAAGAATAGCTTCATGTTATTTTACTACGGACTCTTGAATAGATTGATCAGAAAGGATAACTTTGAGGTGGTTCCGTACCCTACCATAATCTCTTCGTTTGTTCTCTGCTATTAGTGACTTTGGAGTGACTCTTTGTTGCATGTTGAGGGATAGTTATATGATCCAATTATGTTATTATTGTTGAGAGAACTTGCACTAGTGAAAGTATGAACCCTAGGCCTTGTTTCAACGCATTGCAATACCGTTTACGCTCACTTTTATCGCTTGCTACCTTGCTGTTTTTATATTTTCAGATTACAAAAACCTATATCTACCATCCATATTGCATTTGTATCACCATCTCTTCGCCGAACTAGTGCACCTGTACAATTTACCATTGTATTGGGTGTGTTGGGGACACAAGAGACTCTTTGTTATTTGGTTGCAGGATTGCTTGAGAGAGACCATCTTCATCCTACGCCTCCCACGGATTGATAAACCTTAGGTCATCCACTTGAGGGAAATTTGCTATTGTCCTACAAACCTCTGCACTTGGAGGCCCAACAACGTCTACAAGAATAAGGTTGCGTAGTAGACATCAATGAACAATTATCTTTCATAAATGCTTCTCTTACTGCTCCATGGTATGCTGATTATGCTAACTACATTGTTGCTAAATTTATACCACCTAGTTTCACATACCAGCAAAAGAAAAAGTTCTTCTATGATTTAAGACATTACTTCTGTGATGATTACTCTGAGGCTTATGGAGGACACCACGTTGGAGATAGAATTGCACATAAGGTATTAGAATCCGGTTTTTATTGGCCTACTCTCTTCAAAGATGCCCGTAAGTTTGTCTTGTCTTGTGATGAATGTCAAAGAATAGGTAATATTAGTAGACGTCAAGAAATGCCTATGAACTATTCACTTGTTATTGAACCATTTGATGTTTGGGGCTTTGATTATATGGGACCGTTTCCTTCCTCTAATGGGTATACACATATTTTAGTTGCTGTTGATTACGTTACTAAGTGGGTAGAAGCTATTCCAACTAGTAGTGTTGATCATAACACCTCTATTAAGATGCTTAAAGAAGTTATTTTTCTGAGGTTTGGAGTCCCTAAATATTTAATGACTGATGGTGGTTCACATTTTATTCATGGTGCTTTTCGTAAAATGCTTGCTAAGTATGATGTTAATCATAGAATTGCATCCCCATATCACCCTCAGTCTAGTGGTCAAGTAGAACTTAGTAATAGAGAGCTCAAATTAATTTTGCAAAAGACTGTTAATAGATCTAGAAAGAATTGGTCCAAGAAACTTGATTATGCACTGTGGGCCTATAGAACTGCATATAAAAATCCTATGGGTATGTCTCCGTATAAAATGGTTTATGGAAAAGCATGTCACTTACCTCTCGAACTAGAACATAAGGCATATTGGGCCATTAAAGAGCTCAACTATGATTTCAAACTTGCCGGTGAGAAGAGGTTATTTGACATTAGATCACTTGACAAATGGAGAACCCGGGCCTATGAGAATGCCAAATTGTTTAAAGAAAAAGTTGAAAGATGGCATGACAAAAGGATAAAAAAGCGTGAGCTTAATGTAGGTGATTATGTTTTGCTATACAACTCTCGTTTAAGATTTTTTGCAGGAGAACTTCTCTCTAAATGGGAAGGTCCTTACGTTATCGAGGAGGTCTATCGTTCTGGTGCCATAAAAATCAACAACTTCGAAGGCACAAATCCAAAGGTGGTGAACGGTCAAAGAATCAAACATTATATCTCAGGTAATCCCATAAATGTTGAAACTAATGTTATTGAAATGGTAACCCCGGAAGAATACATAAGGGACACTTTCCAGAACATTTCAGACTCCGAAAAGGAATAGGTATGTGGTACGGTAAGTAAACCGACTCCAAAACAGTTCTAATAGCAATTTCTTTCTGTTTTGGAATATTTAAGAAAATAGGAAAATAAGAAGTAGTCCGAAGAGGACACGAGGTAGCCACGAGGGTGGAGGGCGCTCCCTACCCCCTGGGCGCGCCCCCTGCCTCGTGGGCACCTCGTGTGCCCTCCGGACTCCGTTTTCTTGCACGATACTTCTTTTGGTCGGTAAAAATTCAATATATAATCTCCCGAAGGTTTTGACCACCGTACCACGCAAATATCCTCTGTTTTTGTTTCGAGCTGTTTTCTTCCAGAGTTGTTAAGGCCAGGCATCATGTCGTCCCCCTCGTCCAACAATGAGGGCAACGATGCTTGGCTAATGAAGATAGAGCTAAAGAGAGAAGAACCCAGGGAGATCAACAAGGATGATGAGATCAAGAAGTCCATGGAGGATCAAGCTCCGGCAGCAGAAGACGAAGACATCCTTCAATCTCATTACAATCTTCTTACCCCAACTGAGATTGAAGCTTTCAAGATGATTGAGTTAGCTCGCATAAAAAATAAGTATCTCACACGTGAAAATATTTTGTTGAAGGAGCATATCACCACACTCAAGGGCATTATCCGCAAATTGGAGGATCTCCTACGCTCGATGTGCGACTATCCATCATCACCGCCATCTTCTTCACTAGCAAAGGATAACTGAGTATCTGGTATGGGCACTCCCCTTGGCAACTGCCAAACTTGGGGGAGGTGCCCCGGTATCGTATCACCATCACACTCCTATCTTTACCGTTTTTCTTAGTTCGATCCTTTTGGTAATATCTCGATCTAGTAGAATAAAGTTTTAGTATGATCTAGTTTTGAGTTTTGCTTTACGATCCTTCTATGTAATCGAGTCCGTGAGCTATATATAATAAAGATTAGTTTTGAGTCAAGGGCTTGGTTATCTTGCTATGTTCATGAGGTAATAAAAATAAAAGAAAGAACAAAAAGAAATAAAAAGAGATCATATTGATCTTATGGAGAGTAATGACTTCACATATAAAGAGTATGATGAATAAAAGTTGTTGAGAGTTGACAAACATAGTTTTGGTCATTGTTGCAATTAATAGGAAGTAATAAAGAAAGAGAGTTTCTCACATATAAATATACTATCTTGGACATCTTTTATGATTGTGAGCACTCATGAAACTATGACATGCTAAAAGGTTGATGTTGGACAAGGAAGACAATGTAATGGGTTATGTTTTCTTATATCTGAAATAAAGTATATTGTCATGGATCGTCCAACATGTTGAGCTTGCCTTTCCCCCTCATGCTAGCCAAATTCTTTGCACCAAGTAGAGATACTACTTGTGCTTCCAAATATCCTTAAACCCGGTTTTTCCATGAGAGTCCACCATATCTACCTACGGATTGAGTAAGATCCTTCAAGTAAGTTGTCGTTGTTGCATGCAATAAAAATTTCTCTCTAAATATGTATGATTTATTAGTGTGGAGAAAATAAGCTTTATACGATCTTGTGATGTGGAAGCAATAAAAGCGATGGACTGCATAATAAAGGTCCATATCACAAGTGGCAATATAAAGTGACATTCTTTTGCATTAAGATTTCGTGCATCCAACCATAAAAGCACATGACAACCTCTGCTTCCCTCTGCGAAGGGCCTATCTTTTACTTTTGTCTTATACCTTATGCAAAAGTCATGGTGATCTTCACCTTTCCTTTTTATATTTTATCCTTTGGCAAGCACGTTGTGTTGGAAAGATCCTGATATATATATCCAATTGGATGTAGGTTAGCATGAACTATTATTGTTGACATTACCCTTGAGGTAAAAGGTTGCGAGGCAACACTATAAGCCCCTATCTTTCTTTATGTCCGATTAAAACTCCATAACCATGAGTATTGCATGAGTGTTAGCAATTGTGAAAAACTAAATGGTAGTTGAGTATGTGGACTTGCTGAAAAGCTCTTATATTGACTCTTTCCTATGTTATGATAAATTGCAATTGCCTCAATGACCGAGATCGTAGTTTGTTAGTTTTCAATGAAGTTTCTGATTCATACTTTACATTGTGAATAGATTGTTACTTTAGCATAAGAAATCGTATGAAAATTTATATATATGTTGATGTTACAAGAATGATCATGATGCCCTCATGTCCGTATTTTATTTCATCGACACCTCTATCTCTAAACATGTGGACATATTTTTCGTTATCGGCTTCCGCTTGAGGACAAGCGAGGTCTAAGCTTGGGGGAGTTGATATGTCCATTTTGCATCATGCTTTTATATCGATATTTATTGCATTATGGGCTGTTATTACACATTATGTCACAATACTTATGCCTATTCTCTCTTATTTTACAAGGTTTACATGAAGAGGGAGAAAGCCGGCAGCTGGAATTCTGGGCTGGAAAAGGTGCAAATATTAGAGACCTATTCTGCACAACTCCAAAAGTCCTGAAACTTCACGGAGGCACGTTTTGGAATATATAAAAAATACTGGAGAAAGAATCAACCAGAGGGGGCCCACACCCTGGCCACGAGGGTGGGGGCGCGCCCTACCCACCTGGGCGCGCCCCCTGTCTCTTGGGCCCCCTGGCAGGCCTCCGGTGCCCATCTTATGCTATATGAAGTCTTTCGTCCGAGAAAAAATAAGGAGGAAGCTTTTGGGACGAAACACCGCCACCACGAGGCGGAACCTGGCGAAACCAATCTAGGGCTCTGGCGGAGCTGTTCTGCCGGTGAAACATCCCTTCGGGAGGGGGAAATCATCACCATCGTCATCACCATCGGTCCTCTCATCAGGAGGGGGTCAATCTCCATCAACATGTTCACCATCACCATCTCCTCTCAAACCCTAGTTCATCTCTTGTATCCAATCTTTGTCTCATCAGATTGGTACCTACGGGTTGCTAGTAGTGTTGATTACTCCTTGTAGTTGATGCTAGTTGGTTTATTTCGTGGAAGATCATATGTTTAGATCCTTTATGCATATTAATACCCCTATGATTATGAACATGAATATGATTTGTGAGTAGTTACGTTTGTTCCTGAGGACATGGGAGAAGTCTTGCTATAAGTAGTCATGTGAATTTGGTATTCGTTCGATATTTTGATGTATGTTGTCTCTCCTCTAGTGGTGTTATGTGAACGTCGACTACAGGACACTTCACCATTATTTGGGCCTAGAGGAAGGCATTGGGAAGTAATAAGTAGACGATGGGTTTCTAGAGTGACAGAAGCTTAAACCCTAGTTTATGCGTTGCTTCGTAAGGGGCTGATTTGGATCCACATGTTTCATGCTATGGTTAGGTTTACCTTAATACTTCTTTTGTAGTTGCGGATGATTGCAATAGGGGTTAATCATAAGTGGGATGCTTGTCCAAGGAAGGGCAGTACCCAAGCACCGGTCCACCCACATATAAAATTATCAAAGTAACGAATGCAAATCATATGAGCGTTATGAAAACTAGCTTGACGATAATTCCCATGTGTCCTCGGGAGTACTTTTCTTCATATAAGATTTTGTCCAGGCTTGTCCTTTGCTACAACAAGAATTGGGCCACCTAGCTGCACTTTATTTACTTTTGTTACTTGTTACCCGTTACAAATTACCTTATCATAAAATTATCTGTTACCGATAATTTCAGTGCTTGCAGAGAATACCTTACTGAAAACCGCTTGTCATTTCCTTCTGCTCCTCGTTGGGTTCGACACTCTTACTTATCAGGACTACGACAGATCCCCTATACTTGTGGGTCATCACTATGTATCCTCATAGACCGTAAGCGGAAGTGTTTAGTAACGCGGTTGATGTAGTCGAATTTCTTCACGATCCAACCGATCGAGTACCAAACGTACGGCACCTCCACGTTCAGCACACGTTCATCTCGGTGATGTCCTCGCCTTCTTGATCCAGCAAGACGGAGAAGTAGTGGATGAGTTCCGGCAACACGATGGCGTGGTGACGGTGGTGGTGATGCTATCTCCACCAGGCTTCGCCTAAGCACTACGAAAATATGACTGAGGGACGAAACTATGGAGGGGGGCGCCGCACACGGCTAAGAGATTGTCATGGTTCTATGTGGCGCCCCCTCCCACATATGTATATGTGCGGGGAGAGGGGAGCAGCCATGAGGCGCCCCAAGTCTGGTCGAATCCTACTTGGGCTCCTGCCCTGGCCGCCCCCCTTAGCATATATGCCGAAGGAGGAAAGGAAAGGGGGGAGAAGGAAGGAAGGGGGAGGCCGAATCCCCCTCCTTCCTTTCTCCCATAGGCTGGCTGCCATAGGGGGGTGCGCCAGCCCCTTGTGGGCTCGTGTGCTCCCCTCTAATGGCCCAATAGGCCCATCATCCTCCCGGGGGTGTCCGGAACCCCTTTCGGTGATCCGATGACTACAGGGTGCACTCTGAAACTCTTCTGGTGTCCGAATATCATCGTCTTATATGACAATCTTTACCTCCAGACCATTCTGGAGCTCCTCGTCATGTCCATGATCACATCCGAGACTCTCAACAACATTATGTCACCAAATCATATAACACTATATCGTCAACGAACGTTAAGTGTGCGGACCCTACGGGTTCGAGAACTATGTAGACATGACAGACACCTCTCCGGTCAATAACCAATAGCGGAACCTAGATGCCCATATTGGCTCCTACATATTCTACAAAGATCTTTATCGGTCGAACCTTATGACAACATACGCAATTCCCTTTGTCTGTCGGTATGTTACTTGACTTGCCTGAGATTCGATTGTCGGTATCTTCATACCTAGTTCAATCTCGTTACCGGCAAGTCTCTTTACTCGTTCCGTAATACATCAACTTGTAACTAACTTCTTAGTCACTTTACTTGCAAGGCTTCTTATGATGTGTATTACAGAGAGGGCCCAGAGATACCTCTCCGATACTCGGAGTGACAAATCCCAATCTCGATCCATGCCAACTCAACAAACACCTTCGAAGATACTTGTAGGGCATCGTTATGATCACCCAGTACGTTGTGACATTTGATAGCACACAAGCTATTCCACCTGTATCCGGAAGTTGCATAATCTCATAGTTGAAGGAATATGTATTTGACATTAAGAAAGCAATAGCAATAAACTGAACGATCATATGCTAAGCTAACGGATGGGTCTTGTCCATCACATCATTCTCCTAATGATGTGATCCCGTTATCAAATGACAACACATGTCTATGGTTAGGAAACCTTAACCATCTTTGATCAATGAGCTAGTCTAGTAGAGGCTTACTAGGGATACGGTATTTGTTTCTGTATTCACACATGTATTTAAGTTTACGATCAATACAATTCTAGCATGAATAATAAATATTTATCATGAATAAGGAAATATAAAATAATAACTTTATTATTGCCTCTAGGGCATATTTCGTTCAGCAACAACTAGCACATTTAAAGAGGTCGAGGGCCAACAACCACTGGAAGCAGCTTGATCACGGTGACTCGGTATCTCCTCAATGAAAAGGAAGAACCCTCCTGTGCCTTGGTAGAGCATGAGTAGAATAGTGTCTCCAATTTTCTAATGTGGATGCATTGCCACGATAACCGGGAAGTTGTTAATTTGAATGGTCCCATTTCAGCGAGAAATCTAGTACCTTGCAATCACTTTGGCGTTATTAGCAGGCACAGGTGTAATTCGACCACGCCGGAAAATCAATTCAGGAACAATTGCAGTGGGCAATTTCTGTTGTAATGTAGAATAAAAACCAATTGTAATATATCGTTGAAGCTATATATAGTTTATGAACATCAACATAAAAATGAGACTTTGTACCAGCGTTTTGTGCACACAATTGGTCTTATTCAATGTGTGAACCAGAGGTAGAATTAATCCCATCCAAAATCTAGTGTGCATACGCTGTGCTATCTCTATCAGATTATCAACAAATTTTATGACATGCTTCAAGTCTTTCTAGTGAAATTTGGTATGCCGAGTAACATACAGATCGTTAAATATGCATCAAACATATCCTGCTTAAAAGGTGGAAAGGTATTATTTATTCAGAACATGGCAGAAGAATAGTTGACATCAATTGGTAAATAGAATTTGTTACTGCCTAGGAATAGAGTCAGAAAATGAAATCATAATTGGTTGGATAAATAGTGATCAGTTAGTCAGAACAAATATCCCGATTTTGCTATGTAATATGTCAACATGGAGAAAGTTGAAAGAACATTAACCTCGATCAGACTGTGATCGGCTGATGAGTTGGGAAAGTAAACATCCATGTTAATTAGACCAGGCTGTATTGCACGCACTAGAATTTTATTGCCAGCTTTCAGTTCATAAAACTTAGATATTTTTCTTCAACGGTCCGCATCAAAATAGCAGTGACCATCTTTATCAAGTTTTACCCTAACTGTCATTGTAAATCCTTGTTGCGTTGTCAATAGGACATCCATGGAGTCATCAACAAAGTAAATCCCAAGATTTCCTTCTACTCGTGTTCTTGCAAAGCAAGGGATGTACTGCTTGAAATGAAAATTAAGATTGTTAATTATATATATTGAAATAACAGAGCAACATGCAAATATGGGAGTAATTGAGAGAACAGAATAATATATAGTTGAAAGCAAAGTACAAAAATATATAACTAAAAATAGATAATGTAACAAAGATTTGATGCAAATATGAGAGTAATTGAATGAACAGTACATCATTAATTTGCCTAATTTAGAAGAACAATCATCTTCGACGTCTAGGTTGCATGTGGCACCATACCTTTTATCCAAATGTAGCAATATACGATATCTTTGCATAAATTTAGGCCATACCGACCATGTTAGGGTGAGATTGAACATACTGAGCGGTCCCGGAAGTCATCTAGAATGGTGAGATAGAACTTCTTTCTGACTGGCTGCGACCACACTTGCCCAATTTGTGCTCGCGGTGTGGACACTAGAATGGAAACCCTCGAACCAGCTAGAAGAAAAATGAATCCACAGTGATTTCTGTTGGTTGATTAACAGCGACGGATGGAATGCGATAAGAGATGAGTGAATATTTTGCTAAATTAATTACCTTCTCCATGAGATAAATCCCCGGCCCAATCCCGCAGAAAACGCCAATCGACCAGAGTCCATAAAGTCGGTGCAAGTTGGTGCAGATAGGCGGCGGCAAGCGGTAGGGGCTAAATCCTGTGTCGTTTGGAGCGTGAACTATGCCGACGGATGACAGCCGTCGAGCTTAAGGGTGGCCGCCGTGATAGAAGTTGACGAGGTGCAGAGTTGTGGAGGAGTGTGCGGCGAGTGGGTGGGGACGGAGTGGGCAGGGTGTGAGGGTTTTATTTTTTCCTTGTGGATGTGTGGGTGAACGCACACGGTTCTCAGACACGAAGGAGATGAACCATGTGCGACAGTAAATCACCGAGATTGAAGGGGAAACCAAATTTCCTTCCTCGTTTTTCATTTAGTTTTTTCTATGATCAACATACCCCCTCCAATGCAACATCTTAAAATTTGGCATTTTTCTGGGCTCATTTACCATATTTAGGTGATTTTGTTCCTTTTCTAGGCATTAATGCACATAATTCAAATTCAAACAATCAGTGCATGAAAAAGTGCACAAAAACAGTCTGGAAAATCTTGATCGTTGTATTTAGTAAATTCGCATGCCTTTTATAAGGAATGGGAAGAGGTCTCAAGGATATGTGTGGCAAGAGTCAACCGCAAACGTGTCGTTTATTGGTTTTTAAACTATATAAAAATGAAAAACATGCCTGAAAAACATGACGCCTGGAATTCTTGCATGGTTCCTCAATTCTTGGCGCTCCTCAAGGCGTGTGGCTTCTTTTTGTCGCTCTTGGCAGAGGGCCTCTTCTTGTAGACGTACTTGGCGGTTGCGCTCGTTAATGGCTTTAGTTGATTCACGTACAACACTTTGGGCTTCAAGTGCTCGTTCCTCATGATGGTGTTGCTCTTGTCGAAGGGCATCGCCATCTTGATGTTCTTGTTGATCTTGGTGTATTGGAGCTTGCTGTTGGACTGGAGGATAGTTAGCTTGTCAACATAGTCGCTGACGTTCCCGGAGGCGGTCTTGTAAACCATTGCCATGGAATGGGTTTTCGGGAGCTTGATGATCTTCATGGTCTTGGGGACGAAGCGAACGAGCCTTAGGGGGGCTTGCATCCGAAGAAGATTGCGAAGAATGTCTACTTGAGTGTCTTCGTCTTGAATAGGACGAAGATGTAAAAGAACGGTTGACCAACAAGGCACGAATCTCCTCCATACTTGCATCGTTCTCCTCCTTTTGTGCGGCAAGATTGTTGTCGAAGTAGTCTCTTGTACATTGCTCGGATTGTCGCAAGTCGGTAGCGAGTAGGTCGATGTGGTCGCCCAATTGTGACGCCCTCGATTCAATCGTACACTAATCATGCACGCAAATGTGTACGATCAAGATCAAGGACTCACGGGAAGATATCACAACACAACTCTAAAACATAAATAAGTCATACAAGCATCATAATACAAGCCAGGGGCCTCGAGGGCTCGAATACAAGTGCTCGATCATAGACGAGTCAGTGAAGCAACAATATCTGAGTACGATATAAGTTAAACAAGTTTGCCTTAAGAAGGCTAGCACAAACTGGGATACAGATCGAAGAGGCGCAGGCCTCCTGCAGGATCCTCCTAACTACTCCTGGTCGCCGCCGGGCTGCACGTAGTAGTAGGCACCTCCAGTAGTAGTCGCCATCGACGGTGGCGTCTGCTCCTGGGCTCCATCGTGCAGTTCTGACAATCGAGTATAGATAGGGGAAAAGGGGAAACAATGCAACCGTGAGTACTCATCCAAAGTACTGCAAGCAAGGAGCTACACTACATATGCATGGATATATGTGTAAGGGGCCATATCGGTGGACTGAATCAGTAGAATGCCGAATAAGAGGGGATAGCTAGTCTTATCAAGACTACGCTTCGTCACCGTCTTGCAACAGTAGAAGAGGGTAGGTTGAAGTCCTCCAAGTAACATCACATAGCAATAATCCTACCCGCGATCCCTCCTCGTATCCCCGAGAGAGAGCGACCACCGGTTGTATCCGCACTTGGAAGGGTGTGTTTTATTAGGTATCCAGTTCTAGTTGTCATAAGGTCAAGGTACAACTCCAAGTCGCCCTATTACCAAGATCACGGCTATTCAATAGATTAACTTCCCGGAGGGTGCACCAACTTACCCAACACGCTTGATCCCATTTGGCCGGACACACTTTCTGGGTCATGCCCGCCGCGGAAGATCAACACGCCGCAGCCCCACCTAGGCACAAGAGAGGCCAACACGCCGGTCTAAACCTAAGCGCCAGGGTCCGGGCCCATCGCCCATAGCACACCAAGACGTTGCAGGGCGGCCGAAGCGCACCTAGCCTAGCAGCGTTCCAGCCCAATCCGCGCGCGCGCTCCGTCACGACGTCAAGTGCTTCGTGATACCACGACGCCGAGTGCCCATATCTTTCCCACGTAGTTGGTTAGTGCGATAGGCCCGTAGCCAACTCGGATCAAATACCAAGATCTCGTTAAGCGTGTTAAGTATCCGCGAACGCCAAACAGGCCAGGCCCACCTCTCTCCTAGGCGGTCTCAACCTGCCTGCTGCTCCGCCACAAAGATCCATCCAGAGGGCCGTGGGACAAAAGTCCTTTCAGCCCCAATCCGTGAATCACTCGCGGTGCTCCACAAGACGACCCGACTTTAGTCACCACATGTATCATGTATAAGTATAAGATATACCGTGATCACCTCCCGAGTGATCACGGCCCGATAGTATAGCACAGCAGACGGACAAGAATGTAGGGCCACAGATGGAAATACTAGCATCCTATACTAAGCATGTAGGATTGCGTAAAGGTAACAACAGAGTAGCAAGGACAAAGCTATGCAGCAAAGATAGGATTAATCGAAAGCAAGAACATGCTACACTACTCTAATGCAAGCAGATAGAGTAGAATAGGCGATATCTGGTGATCAAGGGGGGGGCTTGCCTGGTTGCTCTGCAAGAGAGAGGGTCGTCAACTCCGTAGTCGAACTAGGCAAAGCAGCGAGGTCGGTCTCGTAGTCTACCGGAGAGAAGAGGGGGAAGAAACAATGAATACCATGTAAACAGATGCATATTGATGCATGACATGACAAGTAACGATGCTAGGCGTGCCCTAACGTGGTATGAGGTGGTACCGGTTAAGGGGGGAAACATTCGGGAAAATATCCCCGGTGTTTCGTGTTTTCGGGCAGAGGAGCCGGAGGGGGAAAGTTGCGAGTTCGATAGGTTAGGGGTGTGTGGCGGACGAACGGACTGCGTATCCGGATCGTCTCGTCGCGCTCGAGCGACTTTCATGTTGAAAATATTTTAATCCGAGGTAACGGTTTAAAAGATATGATTTTCTAAAAATTTTATTAATTTCGGAATTTAATTAATTATTTAATTTAATTCAAAATGGATTTATGACATCAGCATGATGTCATGTTGACATCAGCAGTCAACAGGGATTGACTAAGTCAAACTTACGCGTGGGTCCCACTTGTCATACTCATTAGTTAATTAACAAGAGTTAATTAGGTTAATTAGTCATTAGGTTAATTAACCTTAATTAGTTAATTTAATCATAATTAATTAAGTTAATTATTTAGTTAATTAATTAATTAAGTTTATTATTAATTATTTACTTATTATACATATATATTACATTCTTTTTTTAATCGCTCGGGGGGCCCCACATGCTGTGGGCCCTGGGGCTAATCGGGCGCCGCTTAGCGGGCGGGCGTCAGGCACTCGAAGGGCGCCACGCCAAGACGGGCGGACCGGCAGGCACCGCGCAGGGAGGTCATGGCCATGGCCCGCCATTCGCCGAGCGGGATCCGGCCGGGCGGCGGGACGGAGAGGGCTGGCGAGAGGAGGCCGCGGCTGGCGGCAACAAGGGCGGCCGGCGCGGCGAAGCGTGAGGGAGGCCGTGGAGCAGGACACGAAGGGCGCGCCCCGAGCGGCGCAGGGGAGGGCGCAGCCACGGCCACGCGAGCGCGCCCGGGCGCGCGTGACATGGGCACGACGGGCGCGGGCCGAACGGGACAGAGAGGAGGAGGGGCGAGGCGGAGCTCACGGGCGGTAGGGATCGCGGCAGCGGTGGTCGAGGAGGAGGACGGGACGCGACGAAGAGGGGCAGCCCCGCGAGGAGGTCCGGCGGACGGCGACGTGGTTCCGGCGACGAAATCCGGGGAGGCGCGGCGTCGGGCGTCTGGCGAGGGCGCCGCCACTCGGTGGCTGGTCGGGAGGAGGTGAGGACGGGCGGCTGTCGTGGCGGGGGCGCCGGCGTCGGCGGACACAGACCGGCGGCGTCGGCGTCGAGCCCGATCCCGATCCAGATCGGGGTGGAGGGATGAAGGGCGGCACCGCGACGGCGCTTAGGTGGCGGCGGGTCACACAGGCGACAGCGACGAGATCGGCCCCGATCCAGTTGGATCATGGGGAAGCGAGAGGGAGGCGAGGGAGAGGTGAGGATCGATTCGATCCAGGGAATCGGGGAGGAGGGGGCGAGGGGGGATTAGGGTTTCGGTCGGGTGGGGGGTTAAGGGAGTGTGTGGGGGGGCCGGCTAGGCCGTGGGGTGGGCCAGCCCGTTCGGGAGGCTGAGGCCAGCTGGGCCACTTGGCCCAGTGGAGGGGGGGTGTCCTGTTTTCTGTTTTCCTTTTTTTTATATTTTCTGGTCTCTTTTTATTTGTAGTTTCTTTTATTATCAGTTTTATAAAATACTAAAGTGGCACCCAAATAGATGTTACAATTTATGCGACAGCCACAAACAACTTAGCACTGAAACAAAATAGTTTTGAAATTGTTTATCATTTTAAAAGCTTTTAAATAATTATTATTGCTACTATTTTATTCATTTTAGAGTGTTTAAACATTTTATAAAGGTGTGGTTTCTCCACCGCAATTACCTATGTATTATTTGTCACCTCTAGAACATTTTAGTTTTAATGTTTGAAAACTTTTGTTGTTTGCCTTTAATTCAATTTTTGAATTTGAATCGGTTTTGAACTAACACGAGATTAACAACAGTAATTGTGGTGACGTGGCATCGTTAACGTGGGATTACTGTAGCTTGATTATCCGGGCGTCACAATTCTCCTCCACTACAAGAAATCTCGTCCCGAGATTTAAGCGGTGGAGTAAGGGGAGAAAGGTGCTGGTAGCGAAAAACTTAACGAGTCTTCTCGGTCTTGGCTGCCCTTCAAGAAGTTGATCCTTTCGTTGATGTCTTCATTCCTCTGCTTGTGTCATCATGAAGAAGTTTGTCGCCCTTTCTTCGGGGTTCCTTTATGCTTACGAATAGGTAAGGGTAGCTCGCCACGACGGTAAGGCTTAAGGGGTAATCGTCTGGGGTTTTCCCGTGAATGAATAGATGAGTATCTCTCGAGTTGAACAAATCGAGAGTAAGGTAAGAATGTACAATAAGACGTTTCAAGCAGATAGGCAATCGTTCATTGCCTGAAGCAGAGTGCGAAAGAGGTTCAGAGCAACGGGAATAAGTATTGTGTCTGATACCAAAATAGATCAACAGGCAAGTGGCCCGTGAATTACATACAAAGTCAAGCACGAGGAATAACTTTGACAACAGGTTGTACAAGAGAGTCAGGTTTCGAACCTGTGGAACTGTGGGTTATGGGCCCACCATGTGGGTTAAAAGTAGAAAGGGGGCTGACATCTTGTACGATCACGATAGCAAGGCATGTCAGAGAGTAGCATGTCAGTTATGTCGGCAACAATGTTGGTACCAAGGGCGAGGGACGAACATAACCATTTTCCTGCTCGTTGAAGCGAGGCGGGCCAAGAGGCAAAGTTGTCATCCATCGGCGGTTACCGAAATGTCATCAATAATAGTAACAGGGTCTCACTGGCAGAGTTGTACACCGAGGTGTTTACATAAGCAGTGAATTATTACTGCTTAGATTATATAGATCACAAGAAAGGTCAAACAAACCAATGGAAAGGAAAATGTGATCATCAAAGTTAAATGTAACAATGGAAAGGAAATTTAAACACATAACTGAGGGGTATATCCTTCCCAAGGACAATGAGAGCATGATATCCATGACAAGATATTATGAAGAAAACTCCTCAGGTAGGGGAGAGAAATTTCATGACATTGCCCATACAACGGTGTTTGGATAATTGAACAAGAAACATTTAGCATTGGGCTTCAAATGTTCTTGTTGAAAATCGAGTATCACGTACATGCTTCGAGATAGCATTGACATGGTCTTCAAGCAAAGGTCAGACTTTGGATATAGGAAGGATCCATTAGGAACAACTTGTAGGATAAGTATTACAATTTCCTCCAGGAAGAATGGTTATCTTGCAAAAGAAATTATAATGATAGGTACTCCAGCTAGGGGGGTGCTAGGCATGACATCATATTACCGGGTCATCAAAGGACCAACAACATAACTCCTGGAAGTTGTCCCAACCATCATATCTGACCGAGATTCAGATCCAATTGGTGTCAGGATACCTCAGACTCAGGATGTCCGAGAAGAAAAGGCGCAACACAAATCGTTGAAATGGCGTTGCAAGATTCTTGGGAAATGAACTATGGGAGCGGGTTCCTGAAACAATAGTTCATCATTAAACCAAGGAGGGGATGAGAAGGTGGCTGATGGGCTCAAATGACAATTCATCGAGAATTCCAAACGGATGGCTTTCCACAATAATGTGAACAAGAAGATGACACTTGTCAATTCAAAGATATAATGGGGTATGCTCGAGGAAAACATACCCAATTAAACATCGCTTGAAAGGTGCAACCGAAATGTGGGCTTATAGTAGCATGATCAACGTTAGAATGGTGGTTCAAAGAACCGATAGGCTAAGAATGAATCATTGATCATTAACTTCAAAGCAATAGGGTTGCTAGAAGTGCAGAATCCAAACAACACCGTTCACATGTGGGTACCCCGGTTGGAATCCACACAAGGACCAAGAAAGAATGGTGATGGTGAGAAGTATCATTATAGCAAGAATTTCTTAAGAGGTGGAGCAATCCTCACAACATTCTTGACATCAAAGATGGTAATACTCCGCGGTAGATCATAACATAAGTTGGATAGCATGGAACTCAAGGTACAACACAAAACAAGAACAAGTTTTGTGTTGGAGGGAATGCAATAAAGTGGTCGATGAGAACAGGAATCATCGAGGGGCAAGGATGGTATTACCCATCATGAATTCAATTGAATTCCTGGAAGAGCTCATAAGGTTGATGATGATCACGACACAGTTGTCGAGAGATTTCATGCAGTTGTAATCAATCAGCGACGACATCAAGTCAAAGGAATGATGAAGCAAGAGGTTATTGGAACCACAGTTACGACACAAACTCGAACTCAAGCTTGTTGTTTAAGGTGAAAGGGTATGACGAGGAAAATCGACGTAAGCTTAGCTATTGTCGCAAATTGGTGCTCCGAGAATTAAGGACCAGGTAGCGCAGTTAGAATCATCATGACAATGATATAGCCAAACAGGCTAGGAATGGCATGATCGGGTACAAACTCGTACTTATAGAAGCTTACTGAAGAGTTGTTGAACCGTAGTGCGGACTTGGTTCAGTTATCGGTGTCTTTGAGTGTTTAATAACTCAGAGCCCGTGAAAAATTGGAATCAGTGGGAAGGTAGCACTTGATGAAGAACTCATAAGATGTTATGCAGTTCCATGATAATCTCGAGATACCGGGGTAACACTCAACGGCAGATCAAAGTAGAGGTTGGATCGGGTAATGCTCTGCAGAAGACAAGTACTCTAAATTGTCTGAGAAATAGAATCAAGGAAGAACAACATGGTCGGAACCACGGTTGCGTAGGATCAATTCACAGATACCAGATGATATTTATCAAGAAAATAGTTATTATTACAAGAAGTTTCCATGATAGGATATACATCGCGTCCATGGGCATGAACACAAAGTTCAATGTCGACTCCCACTTCCTCAATGCATAATCTTCCATTCACCTCTCGTATTTCGAAGATGACATTAGTTGTTGAAGGTTTTACCTGGTGCAATACCAGATAAGTATGACTCGTGAAATCTTTCAGGTTCACGCCGATGAGGGAAGGCGTTGGTTCAATCCCATCGGGGCTTCTTGCGAACATATACCATAAGCTTCAAGAGTAAGTATCACCAGCTCGAAAGCAGAGCATGGATGGCAAAAGGAAAGGATACAATTTAACAAAGGCATTATGTATCGGAGAAGGACTCACAAGGTGAGTAATTATGAAGGACACTGTCGGATATAATAATCCAACAGTGGATAAGGCGATCCACGGTGGAGCTGAGGTGAGTATCGATACCCAATCAGAGGAAGAAAGAATGCGAATGCAACAAGTTATGGAACCATCTGAATAATTCAAAGCTTAAATGCAAAGGAATTATGATTTCCAAAACAAGGGATCAGAAGCAGACGTTCTGATCAAGGATGGATCAATTGTATATACCCGAGGCACAATCGACGACAGATAGTTTCGTCGAGAACCAGCTCATGTTCAGAATGACGTCTGAGCCGGAAAGATAATCCTAGGACTCGACTGATGATTGTGAACATTCACAACGTATTAAATCAACGGACTCAAAAATGATGGTGACCAAGGATGCTAATATGGTTACTATACTTATGGGATTAATCATAATGAAAGCAAACAAGAAATTCCAGAGCAATAGGTTGCTGAGGATTTTCGGAATATCGAATGGTATTTCGAAGACTTTTGTGTAACACAGGAACAACTGGGGGGATGAGCGGATACTCGATAAGTGCGAGAATTAACCGTAGGGGTATTCTGGTGACAAGGAACAGCACGGCAGTAAGCTCAAAGGATTATCGAAACAACGATTTAGTTTTTCGTGGTATCTTGTAATAACAAGACCAACTCGATGAGGGTAAGAATAACAACTGCAAGTAGTTATCCATAAGGGTTTACGGTGGAAGGGGAATTTCAAACGCGATGAACACAAGTTCTCGAGTTAACAATGAGAGTATCTTGAGGTCTTCGTGCAGCGAGACGATCATTAGTAATAAGGGGCTCTCCGGTGAAAGTGATAATGAGATCCTAATGTTAGATTTAGTAAAATTCATTTAACCCGAATAGAGGAGAGATCAGAGTCCCAGAGTAAAGGTCGAGGAGTAAAAGATCCTAATACCACCCAATGGCGACGTGGGCCCGTAAGGCACACAGCCATGTTAGTAAAGTTTTGCAATGACTAGACTCGACTTCGTCCAAGGAGTGTGGAAGGGGGATTCCTACAGCAGTCGGCTCTGATACCAACTTGTGACGCCCTCGATTCAATCGTACACTAATCATGCACGCAAATGTGTACTATCAAGATCAAGGACTCACGGGAAGATATCACAACACAACTCTAAAACATAAATAAGTCATACAAGCATCATAATACAAGCCAGGGGCCTCGAGGGCTCGAATACAAGTGCTCGATCATAGACGAGTCAACGGAAGCAACAATATCTGAGTACAGACATAAGTTAAACAAGTTTGCCTTAAGAAGGCTAGCACAAACTGGGATACAGATCGAAAGAGGCGCAGGCCTCCTGCCTGGGATCCTCCTAACTACTCCTGGTCGCCGTCAGCGGGCTGCACGTAGTAGTAGGCACCTCCAGGTGTAGTAGTCGCCATCGACGGTGGCGTCGCCTCCGGGATCCATCGTCTGTTGCAGCAATCGAGTATAGATAGGGGAAAAGGGGAAACAATGCAACCTTGAGTACTCATCCAAAGTACTGCAAGCAAGGAGCTACACTACATATGCATGGATATATGTGTAAGGGGCCATATCGATGGACCGAATCGCGAATGCCGTAATAAGAGGGGATAGCTAGTCTTATCGAAGACTACGCTTCGGTCACCGTCTTGCAACAGTAGAAGAGGGTAGGTTGAAGTCCTCCAAGTAACATCACATAGCAATAATCCTACCCGCGATCCCTCCTCGTATCCCCGAGAGAGAGCGACCACCGGTTGTATCCGCACTTGGAAGGGTGTGTTTTATTAGGTATCCGGTTCTAGTTGTCATAAGGTCAAGGTACAACTCCAAGTCGTCCTGCTATCAAGATCACGGCTATTCAATAGATTAACTTCCTGCAGGGTGCACCAACTTACCCAACATGTTTGATCCCATTTGGCGGACACACTTTCTGGGTCATGCCCGCCGCGGAAGATCAACACGCCACAGCCCCACCTAGGCACAACAGAGAGGCCAAGACGCCGGTCTAAACCTAAGCGCCAGTGGTCCGGGCCCATCGCCTATAGCACACCAAGACGTTATGAGGGCGGCCGAAGCAGACCTAGCCTAGCAGGCGTTCCAGTCCAATCCGGCGCGCGCCGCTCCGTCGCTGACGTCTGAAGTGCTTCGGCTGATACCACGACGCCGAGTGCCCATATCTTTCCCACGTAGTTGGTTAGTGCGTATAGGCCCGTAGCCAACTCAGATCAAATACCAAGATCTCGTTAAGCGTGTTAAGTATCCGCGAACGCCGAACAGGGCCAGGCCCACCTCTCTCCTAGGCGGTCTCAACCTGCCCTGTCGCTCCGCCACAAAGATCCATCCAGAGGGCCGTCGGGACAAAGGTCCTTTCAGCCCCAATCCGTGAATCACTCATGGTGCTCCACAAGCCGACCCGACTTTAGTCACCACATGTATCATGTATAAGTATAAGTATATACCCGTGATCACCTCCCGAGTGATCACGGCCCGATAGTATAGCACAGCAGATGGACAAGAATGTAGGGCCACAGATGGAAATACTAGCATCCTATACTAAGCATGTAGGATTGCAGGTAAAGGTAACAACAAGAGTAGCAAGGACAGGCTATGCAAAGAAGATAGGATTAATCGAAAGCGATAACATGCTACACTACTCTAATGCAAGCGATATAGTAGAATAGGCGATATCTGGTGATCAAGGGGGGCTTGCCTGGTTGCTCGGCAAGAGAGAGGGTCGCAACTCCGTAGTCGAATCGGGCAGCAGCGGCGATGTCGGTCTCGTAGTCTACCGGAGAGAAGAGGGGAAGAAACAATGAATACCATGTAAACAGATGCATATCGATGCATGACATGACAAGTAACGATGCTAGGCGTGCCCTAACGTGGTATGAGGTGGTACGGTTAAGAAACATCCGGAAAATATCCCTGTTTCGTGTTTTCTAGCGGAGGAGCCGAGAGGAAAGTTGCGAGTTCGATAGGTTAGCGGTGTGTGGCGATTTAACGGATCGCGTATCCGGATTCGCCTCGCCGCTCGAGCAACTTTCATGTTGAAAATATTTTAATCCGAGTTACGGTTTAAAAGATATGATTTTCTAAAGATTTATTAATTTCTGGAATTTAATTAATTATTTAATTTAATTCGAAAATGGATTTATGACATCAGCATGATGTCATGTTGACATCAGCAGTCAACTGGGATTGACTAAGTCAAACTTACGCGTGGGTCCCACTTGTCATACTCTGTTAGTTAATTAACACTAGTTAATTAGGTTAATTAGTCATTAGGTTAATTAACCTTAATTAGTTAATTTAATCAGAATTAATTAAGTTAATTATTTAATTAATTAATTAATTAATTAAGTTTATTATTAATTATTTACTTATTTTATATATATATATATATATATATATTACATTCTTTTTTAATCGTTCGGGCGGGCCCCACATGCTGTGGGCCCCAATGGGCTAATCGGCGCCGCTAAGCGGCGCTGGACGCACTCGAAGCGGCGACGCCAAGACGGATAGGGTCTGGAGAGGAGGCCGCGCCCGGGCGGATAGGGTCGGCGAGAGAGGCCGCGGCGGCGGCAACAAGGGCGGCCGGCGCGCGCGTGAGGGAGGCCGAGGAGCAGGACACGAAGCGGGCGTGGCCCCGAGCGTCGCAGGGAAAGGCGCACGCCACGCCACAGTGAGCGCGCCCGGCGCGGTGACATGCGGCACGACGGGCGCGCCGAACGGGACAGAGAGGAGGGGAGGGGCGAGGCGGAGCTCACGGGGCCGGTAGGGATCGTGGCAGCGGTGGTCGAGGAGGAGGACGGGGACGCGACGGAGAGGGGCAGCCCGGCGAGGAGGTCCGGCGGACGGCGACGTGGTTCCGGCGACGAAATCCGGGGAGGCGCGGCGTCGGGCATGCGGCGAGGGGCGCCGTTGCCCTGGGTGGCTGGTCGGGGAGGAGGTGAGGACGGGGCGGCGTCGTGTGGCGGTGGGGCGCCGGCGTCCGGCGGGACAGCACCGGGCGGCGTCGGCGTCGAGCCCCCGATCCCGATCCAGATCGGGGTGGAGGGATGAAGGGGCGGGCACCGGCGACGACGCTAGGTGGCGGTGGGGTCAGCGCGGCGACGGGCGGCGTAGTCGGCCCCGATCCAGGTTGGATCGTGGGGAAGCGAGAGGGAGGCGAGGGGAGAGGTGGGGATCGATCCCGATCCAGGGGAATCGGGGGAGGGAGTGGGGCGAGTGGGGATTAGGGTTTGATCGGGTGGGGGTTAAGGGAGTGTGTGGGGGGGGTGGGCCATGGGGTGGGCCAGCCCGTTCGGGAGGCTGAGGCCAGCTGGGCCACTTGGCCCAGCCAGGGGTGTCTGTTTTACTTTTCCTTTTTTATATTTTCTGGTCTCTTTTTATTTGTAGTTTCTTTTATTTTCAGTTTTATAAAATACTAAAGTGGCACCCAAATAGATGTTACAATTTATGCGACAGCCACAAACAACTTAGCACTGAAACAAAATAGTTTTGAAATTGTTTATCATTTTAAAAGCTTTTAAATAATTATTATTGTTACTATTTTATTCATTTTAGAGTGTTTAAACATTTTATAAAGGTGTGGTTTATCCACCACAATTACCTATGTATTATTTGTCACCTCTAGAAAAATTTAGTTTTAATGTTTGAAAACTTTTGTTGTTTGCCTTTAATTCAATTTTTGAATTTGAATCGGTTTTGAACTAACGCGAGATTAACAACAGTAACTGTGGTGACGTGGCATCGTTAACGTGGGATTACTGTAGCTTGATTATCCGGGCGTCACACCAATTCTTCATTCTCTTGATGCAAAGCTCTTTGCATGCTGAAGAGGTGGTTCTTGGTGACATAGTTGTTCGGGTCCTCATCTTGCTCGATGAAGAGTTAATTCGAAGACGTAGTTGGCCTATCCATCATCGCAAGCAAATTTGTGAGTGGAAGAAAGGAAAGAATTATACCAAATGTACCTTATCCGATGTTGAGAATGGATAAATCATCACTCAATAATGTAGCAAGGGAATAGCACAATTGGTATCGGATCTAGTCGATTCTCACACCTACACAAGTAAGGCTTTTGGAGTAGCTTGGTTATGATGGTGGCACACAATTTATGCAATTGTTAGTGAGATTCAAATAATGTTGAAAAAGATTTGCAAATTTTCATATGTAACAGGTAGACCAATAGCAATGAATGGTACACGGAAACACACACACGGATAGATAAATGGAGTCGTGCAACCAAGGAACAAGCTCAAAATGTGGAATCCATGGAAAATGCTCTTATTGCACAACTCTAGAGAGACGCTAGCATGATTTCACAATAGGAGAATACAAGACTTGTGCATAACCTACAAAGCAAAGATGCAACGACATCCTATCCCAGGTATGCTATATGTATTATGTTCCGGTGATATGATCCAAGATGATCGAGTATGGCAATATTTATGCAATGTGGTATGATGCTATGTCACTTGCTTAAAAGCTCTTGGCTCTTTCGCTTTTGATCTCTTTCTTTGGCAACTTATGCAAAACTTCACGAACCAAGATAGCAATTGTGTATGCGGAACAAAGACGTTGCACTAGTGATGACATACCAAGGTATGGATACCAAGATGATATGGTATATGCAATGGGACGATGATCACTAATGTGCAAAAGTGACGTTACTGGCAATATTCAATGGCTCTCTCGATAGGCAAGTGAAACAAAAGGAAGGCTACGAGATCATCAATGCAATGGCAAGGGAGAATATACAAGAGTGTCATCGAGGTTACCACCGATGATTTCTCGATTTTAAGCAAGGGTGTATGATGAAGTGGTTGTTGTCAATGACGAATTCGTGGCGATGATGAGCGGTGGCGATGTTGTTGTCAAACCTCCCTAAGTAGCCGAAACACATTAGGAAACGGAAATCGCAACTCAAATTCTCAAAGCAAATGTGTCAAAATTGTCAGAGGTTGTAGCGGGTAAGCTATGGTGGTTGCAGAAAGCGGTGGTGGTATGTGGAAGTATTGGTGGAAACCCGGTCGCGGAAGTTAGGCGGAAGAAGGAGTGGTGGATGAAGTGATGCTGCGGGAGGCCGGACGTCCGGGGTTGCGGGCGGATGTAAGAGGGCCACGGGCCGGATGTCCTGGGCTCCAAATAGATGATGGACTCGGTGGATCTCGTGGGAAAGAAAACTTTTTGGGGCAAAATTCAAGGGATTTCGTGGATGGAATTGGGGGAAAAGTTAGGAGAAGCTAGATCTACCTGCAACACATCAAATCCACAGATCAAATTCAACAAAACATCATCACACCAACAAATAACAAAAAATGGGGGGGGGGGGCTATTTTTCCTGGGGATTTTCAAAATTGGGACAAAACATAACAAAATTAGGCCAGAAAACGAAGAGGGAGACTCCAAAATCGTGATCAACCTTGGCTCATGATACCAAGATGATGTAGGGTAGAACCCTAGGGGCCGATCTTTCACGATTGGAGTGGATCCCGCGAAGAACACGAAGAACACACGAGGGAAATGATAGGAAAACACTCAAATCAACGAGATTTGATTACACATGTGCTAGACCCGAGTACACAATGAGGCACACGATCCATACACAACAAGGGACTATACAAATGGTCGGTAGTTCTTTCCAATCCGTAAGGAGATGGGGGCTTGAATCCACGAGCGGATCTTCCCTTGACGGGGTCTTGAATCCACTTGGGGGATCTTCTCCTAGGAGGCCTCGATCTCCAATGGAGTAGGGGTACCAGTGGATGAGCAATGATCTAATCTCTAAAATGAGCTATCACAATGCTAACCCTAAAATTGTGGAGGAGGAGGAGGAGTATATATAGTCTAGGGAGCGAAGGGGTACATGGACTTCAGCCCTTTCACTATGCGCAGACAGGGGCCGGATGTCCGGGCTTTGAGGACGGGATGGATATCCGGGCTGGGGGCGGATGTCCGGGGTGGCTTCGGTTGCGTTCTGTGAAGAATGCCGAATTTTTGGGCCGGGGCCGGATGTCCGGGGCACGTGTTGGGCCGGATGTCGGGAGCCTGGCCCAGATGTCCGGACCCTGTAGCTTGTTGGTTGGGCAGCTACTGTGGGTACCTTCAGGGGCCGGATGTCTGGGGTCATGACCAGATGTCCGGGTCCTGGGAGTTGTTCTCAGTTCCTTCCATTGGTCCTCTTCATCCGTGAACTTGGGGACTTGTCCATCTTCATGCACATCTCCGAGAGGGTCCTCTTGGTACCTGATCATACATAACATTCTAGACTAAGGTAGTAGCCATGTATCGAGTGGGTCATATGGAATATCACTAAGGAGAGATGTCACCTCGGTCTCAAGAGCTCTAGCATGTGCTCATGTCATCGGTCCACTTGGCACTTGGTGAGACGATGGCAGGTCCATGGGGATGACCATAGGTTGCTCTACATCAACATGTCAGCGGCACTGATCCACGCTTCCACCAGGAGGAACACCTCACCTCCACTGCCGCCGACTTGGGGCGGGCTCTGGCCCATATGGAGTGCCCCAGCAACTACCCCTCAGGACTTACCAAGTATGAACGGACTAGTTCAATCATATCAATACCAGTTGCAATGGCTATGTTTTGTACGGTTGATGTATTAAGCATGTTGTAGTAAACACGCCTAACCCATCTTATCTATTTTCCCTTCCTTTTTATAGACAACTGGGCCATTCTCTGCTCTAGGAGCACCTGCCTTGCGATGTTTAACTCTGTCAATTTCATTTCTATCAGTACCAGTTTCAATGGCTATACTAGGTTGTCTGTAGTTAAACGTGCATG
The DNA here is from genome assembly GCA_021605205.1 of Aegilops longissima. Lineage (NCBI taxonomy): Eukaryota > Viridiplantae > Streptophyta > Magnoliopsida > Poales > Poaceae > Aegilops > Aegilops longissima. Next base: position 255,635,275 of record CM038680.1, read on the forward strand.
TTGTAGTAAAAAATTATATCCATTTTTTAATCCGTCCCTTTACTACCGTGCTACTCTTTCGCAATGAAAATATCACCACAGATGCTGTCGTTTTATTACCATTTGCTATTTTTGGTGGATGTTAACCCTATTGTAGTTAACAACCTTTCCAGGTACTTACGCAGGGCTACAATGCGTAATGTTGTTGTTTGCCGTCGAGGTTAGCTGTATCCCATGTTTTATATACCCTATGTTCCTAAATGTAAGTATTTTTAGAGATTCCAATAGAGACTACATACGGAGAAAAATGAGTGAATCTACATTCTAATCTAAACTATGTCCATATACGTCTGTATGTAGTTCATATTGAAATATCTAAAAATATTTGTACTTAGGAACAGAGGTAGTTGTATTTTACATCATTTGTGCAATCGTAGTTTAGCTTCTAACATTTACTGGTTGCATGTAGGTACATATATTAGCCGTACTGATCCACGCTTCAATCCCTTTTGTGTATGGGGCAATGAGATGTTCATGAATAAGCAGCAAGTGAGGAAGCTACGAAAGATTGTTAGGCGAAAGAGACAGGTGATGTCTACTACACAACTTTATTCTTGTAGACACGTGTTAGGCCTCCAAGCGCAGAGTTCTGTAGGACAGTAGCAATTTTCCCTCAAGTGGATGACCTAAGGTTTATCAATCCGTGAGAGGTGTAGGATGAAGGTGGTCTCCCTCAAACGACCCTGCAACCAAATACAAAAAATCTCTTGTGTCCCCAACACACCCAATACAATGGCAAATTGTATAGGTGCACTAGTTCGGCAAAGAGATGGTGATAAAAGTGTAATATTGATGGTAGGAATGTATTTTTATAATATGAATAAATAAAAACAGCAAGGTAGCAATTAGTAAACGGGCACAAAAACGGTATTGCAATGCTTAAAAACAAGGCCTAGGGTCCATACTTTCGCTAGTGCAATCTCTCAACAGTGCTAACATAATTGGATCATATGATTACCCCTCAAAGTGTAACGAATAATCACTCCTGAGTTCCTATTAGCGGAGAACAAAAGATAGGAATTGTTTGTAGGGTACGAAGCCACCTCAGAGCTATTCTTTCCGATCGATCTATTCAAGAGTTCGTACTAAAATAACACAAAGCAATTGTTTCCGTTCGATCTATCCTAGAGTTCGTACTAGAATAACACCAAAGCATATTCATATTCATAATACTCAATCCACACAAGGAACTACAAAGAGACCCTGAAGTTCCCGCGGAGAAAAATGTGCATCAACCCCTATGCATACATTACCCCAATAGCACCGCGGGAATCCGCGAGTTGAATGTCATAACATATATCAAGTGAATCAATATGATACCCCAATTGTCACCTCAAGTATTCATACCGCAAGACATATATCATGTGTTCTGATCTATGAATATTCAATCCGACAAGACAAAACTTCAAAAGGTAAAGATTTAATTCATCATAACAAGAGTATAGAGGGTAGAAACATCATATGACCCGACTATATTAACAAAGCCTATGATATAGATCACGAGAGAGAGAGATATAAAACACATAGCTAATGGTACAAACCCACATCCCCGAGGGTGGACTACTCCCTCCTCATTGTGGTGGCCGCCGGGATGATGAAGATGGCCACCGGAGATGATTCCCCCCTCTGGCAGGGTGCCGGAACGGGGCCTAGATTGGTTTTCGTGGATACAGAGACCTTGCGGCGGTGGAACTTCCGATCTAGGTTAACCCCGATGGGTTTCGGAATATTTGGGAATTTATAGTGCAAATAAGGGGTACGGGAGGCCACCGAGGTGGGCACAACCCACTTGGGCACGCCAGGTGGGCCTAGCGCGCCCTGGTGGGTTGTGCCCCTGCCGGGGCACCCCCCAGGTACTGCTCTGGCACATTGTGTTCCTTTTGGTCCATAAAAAATCCACAAAAAAGTTTCGCGGTGTTTGGACTCCGTTTGATATTGATTTCCTGCAATGTAAAAAACAAGCAAAAAACAGCGATTGGCACTGGGCACTGGGTCAATAGGTTAGTCCCAAAAATGATATAAAGTTGATATAAAATGATTGTAAAACATCCAAGAATGATAAAATAACAGCATGAATACTTCATAAATTATAGATACGTTGGAGACGTATCAGCATCCCCAAGCTTAATTCCTACTCGTCCTCGAGTAGGTAAATGATAAAAGAAAATAATTTATGAAGTGTGAATGCTAGCAAAGTGCATAAGTTTGATCAATGAAAATTTCAATCACTTTTCCTAGCATCATAACATCAATTCTTTCTCATAAAACTTCTCATGTTATAGTGGCAACCTATTCACATGTTAAGGTTCAAACAATGAACCCTCTTGAAACTCAACAACCTATGTTCTTAGTCACCAAGCAATTGCAATTCAAGTTATTCAACAGAGTTTAAGTAAGAGATCCACATACTCAACTATCATATAGTCTTCTATGATTGCTAACACTCACCGCATACACATTAGCAAAACGTTTCAACCGGACACATAGAAAGATAGGGGCTTATTGTTTTGCCTCCCAACGTATTCACCTCAAGGGTGATGTCAACAATAATAACTCATGCTACCCATATCCAATTGGACATATGTGCCTAGATCTTTCCTCACCACATGATGCTTGCCAAAGGAGAAAAATAAAAAGGAATAGAGAGAAAAACTGTGACTCTTTGCATAAAAGTAAATACATAAAAGTAAAAGATAGGCCCTTCGCAGAGGGAAGCAGAGGTTGACATGCGCTTATTTGTTTGTATGCTCAATCCCTTAGTGCAAGAGAACGTCACATTATATTGCCCCTTAAGATTACAACCTTTATTATGCAATTTTTCACTTTTATTATTTGCCATCCAAGTTCGTACAACGCTCAATTTTTTCTTACACTAAATTATCTCACACTTTTAGGAGCAATTTTTATTGCCTTATTGCACCGATGACAACTTACTTGAAGAATCTTATTCAATCCTTAGGTAGGTATGGTGGACTCTTGAAAATAAGATTTGGGTTTAAAGGTTTTGGATGCACAAGTAGTATCTCTACTTAGTGCGGAATTTTTGGCTAGCAAAGATGGGGGGCAAGCACCATTACATTGTCTTCCTTGTCCAACGCCAACAATTTCGGCATATAATATTTTGATGGGGGCTCACAATCACAAAAGATTTCCATGATAGTGTATTTATATGTGAAAGTTCTCTTCCTTATGCTAATTATTTGTAAATTGCTTGTATGACCAAAATTGTGATTGTCAAGCCTCAAAAGGTTTCATTTTCTAAACCCAATGTGAAGCTACCACTAGGCATGATATGATTTCAACTTTATGACATTCAATTTATTCAACAATTTACTCATAGAATATAAGTGAAGCACAAGAGTAAATGACAAACTACTCCAAAAAGATATAAGTGAAGATCAAACGAGTAGTTAAGTAAATAGGTAGCTATTTGAGGACTCTCTCTTATTAAAAACTTTCAGATCTAAGTAAATAACATTTCAAGGATAGCACACATCATGTGAAGAAGCAAAAACTTAGGCTCAACCGATACTAACCGATAATTGTTGAAGGAAAAAGGTGGGATGCCTACCGGGGCATCCCCAAGCTTAGATGCTTGAGACTTCTTGACATATTATCTTAGGATGCCTTGGGCATCCCCAAGCTTGAGCTTTTGTGTCTCCTTAATTCCTCTTATATCACGGTTTTCCTAAATCTCAAAAGCTACATCCACACAAAAACTCAAAAAGAAATCATGAGATAAGTTAGTATAAACCATGCAAAAACCTTATCATTCTCTACTGTAGAAAATCACTAAAATTATTATTCAACATTTCATAGTAAATGCCTCTGCATATTTAATACTCCTATCCTCAAATAGAATCATTAAACAAGCAAACATATGCAAACAATGCAAACATAACAGCAATCTGCCAAAACAGTACAGTCTCTAAAGAATACAAGAGTATCAATACTTACCTAACTCCAAACATTATGAAATTATAGCACACTGTAGAAAATTTATCAGAGATCATTATGCAAAAGTTTCAAAATTTTATCACATTCTGACTTTCCTCAGGAATTTTTGCAACATCGATAAGCTTTCTCTTTTCAAACAGCAACATGTATACTTGCAAGATAAGCATGCCAAAGGCTATACTTGACATTATTATTGAAATAAAAGATGAAAAACATTATTCTAAATAACAGAAAGCAAATACTAAAAAAATAAAATGAAGCTCCAAGTAAAACTCATATCATGCGATGAATGAAAACATAGCTCCAAGTGAGGTTACAGATAATGTTGGAGACGAAAGAGGGGATGCCTTCGGGGGCATTCCCAAGCTTAGTTGCTTGGATATTCCTTGGATATTAAGTTGGGGTGCCTTTGGCATCCCCAAGATTAGGTTTTGTCACTCCTTATTCTCCTCATATCGACATCTCACCCAAAACTTGAAAACTTCAATCACACAAAACTTAACGGAACTTTATGAGATAGTTTGTATGATAAAGAGCAAACCATTTCACTATTGGTACTGCCGAAGAAAAGGTTCATAATTTTTCTCACACAATGCCTGCTGTAGCATATCATTTCCACAATTTATATTGATCAATATAAGCCATAGAAACAACAAAACAAGCAAACTATGCATTGAAAACAGAATCTGTCAAAAACAGAACAGTCTGTAGTAATCTGTACTCAAACCATACTTCTTCTACACCAAAAATTATGAAACAAATTGGAACACGTGGTAAATTTGTATATTAAACTTCTTCAAATAGAATCAACTCAATATCACTCTTCTATTAAAAATGGGACTTATTTTCGTAAGCGCAAAAGTTTCTGTTTTTCAGCAGGGTCAAATCAACTATCACCCAACATGATCCCAAAGGCTTTACTTGGCACTTTATTTAAACAAAAGCAATAAATCATGATAAATACAGTAGCATAATCATGTTAACACATAAAAACAGTAGGTAAAAGTGTTGGGTTGTCTCCCAACAAGCGCTTTTCTTTAATGCCTTTCAAGCTAGGCATGATGATTCAATGATGCTCACATAAAAGATAAAAATTGAAACACAAAGAGAACATCATGCATCATAAGTTCCTCTCTCATAAAAAATTTTAGTGGCATCATTAATAGATTCATCAATGTAACCATTACATAAAGCATTCTTTTCATGATCCACAAGCATAGAAAATTCATTACTCTCTATGGCATACATTCATCATAATAATCATCATAGAAAGCAACTTTATTGCCATAGTCAATTGAAACCTCTTCCAAAATAGTGGATGTATCACTAAATAAAGTCATGAACTCTCCAAATCTACTTTCATAAATATTGTAATAAGATTTAACACCCTCCAAAATAGTGGGATCACTACTACCTAGAGTTGACACTCTTCCAAACCCACTTTGTAATCATCATAAATAGGAGGTATGCTATCGTCAAAATAAGTTTGATCAATCAAAGTAGGGGGACTAAAAAGATCATCTTTGTTAAACATAGCCCGCCCAAGCTTGGGACAAACATTAATTGCAGGAAATAAATTCTCAAACATGTCATCCTCATCAAACATAGAATCCCCAAGCTTGTGGCTTGGCATATCATAAGCATAATTACTCTCATCATTAATAGTATGAATAGCACCAACGGTATAACAATTGCTATCATCATAATTTCCCAAGTTGGTGCCAAAAATATTTCCAATATTATAAGAAGTATCATTATCTTCCCAATCATAATCATCACAACAAGCAATAGGCATAACAAAATCATCATCAAGAGTATCATCTTCCAAAATTATTTTTGATTCATTTTCATGAGGCACAACAATAATAGGAGCAACATTATTTGGGGGAGATACCTTTTTACCTCTATTCTTTCTTCTTTTCTTCACCACATCATGTGTGGGTTTAATTAATATTTTCAAGCCTCTTATTGATGAGATTGGTTGGATAGGAAGTTCCTCCTCGTTACCTGATTCATCATAATAAACACTAGGAGGGTTTTGGGAAATATGTTCCCTTTCATTAGTACCCTCTTCACATTCTATTTGTTCTCTTGACGTTAGATAGTTGGCAATATAAGGATTCTCAATGCAATTTACCGCACAAAACATATAAATTTCTTCTAGATCAAAGTCAAGAAATCTCTCGAGATTAAATTTTGGAATACCCTCAGTTATACGTTTCATTTCTTCATACCCCAAAAGAAGACTAAGCTCTTTATGATGCTCAAGGGTAATCAAGTTATCACAAATTTTGGACACTATTTGATCATGAAAGAATTTGCATTGGAGATTTAAATGACCATGTTCATTGCAAAGTTCACAAGGATGGCCAAAAAATTACATCTTTCAGCACAATTAGCTAGACTCTCTTGCAAATTTCTTGTTTCTAAATATTTATGCTTCTTACAAAATCCATCTTTCCTTTTTGGTGTGCAAATGCATTCCCAATTTACTCCGCAAAAAATTGACATGCTTATAAGAAACATTTTTCTCATGACTAGTGCAATCATCATTAGCATTTTGGATATTCAAAGAATTCATACTAACAACATTGCAATCATGCTCATCATTCAAATATTTTGTGTCAAAAATTTTATTGACTTCTTCTTCTAACAATTGAGCACAATTTTCCGAACCATCATTCTGAAAGATATTATAAAGATGATCAATAATATGATGCAACCTAAATTCCATTTTTTATATCGTTTTCTTTTATAAACCAAACTAGTGATAAAACAAAAAACTAAAAGATTCAATTGCAGCATCTAAATATATACCTTCAAGCACTCACCTCCCCGGCAACGGCGCCAGAAAAGAGCTTGATGTCTACTATGCAAATTTATTCTTTTAGACACGTGTTGGGCCTCCAAGCGCAGAGTTTTGTAGGACAGTAGCAATTTTCACTCAAGTGGATGACCTAAGGTTTATCAATCCATGAGAGGTGTAGGATGAAGGTGGTCTCCCTCAAACGACCCTGCAACCAAATACAAGAAATCTCTTGTATCCCCAACACACCCAATACAATGGGAAATTGTATAGGTGCACTAGTTCGGCAAAGAGATGGTGATGAAAGTGTAATATTGATGGTAGAAATATATTTTTATAATCTGAATAAATAAAAACAGCAAGGTAGGAATTAGTAAACGGGCATAAAAACGGTATTGCAATGCTTAAAAACAAGGCCTAGGGTTCGTACTTTCGCTAGTGCAATCTCTCAACAGTGCTAATATAATTGGATCGTATGATTATCCCTCAAAGTGTAACAAAGAATCACTCCCGAGTTCCTATTAGCGGAGAACAAAAGATAGGAATTATTTGTAGGGTACGAAGCCACCTCAAAGCTATTCTTTCCGATCGATCTATTCAAGAGTTCGTACTAAAATGACACAAAGCTATTTTCCATTTGATCTATCCTAGAATTCGTACTAGAATAACACCAAAGCATATTCATATTCATATTCATAATACTCAATCCACACAAGGAACTACAAAGAGACCCCGAAGTTTCCGTCGGAGAAAAACATGCATCAACCCCTATGCATAGATTACCCCAATATCACCGCGGGAATCCGCGAGTTCAATGCCATAACATATATCAAGTGAATCAATATGATACGCCAATTGTCACCTCAAGTATTCATACCGCAAGACATATATCATGTGTTCTCATCTCTGAATATTCAATCCGACAAGACAAAACTTCAAAAGGTAAAGATTAAATACATCATAACAAGAGTATAGAGGGTAGAAACATCATATGATCCGACTATATTAACAAAGCCCATGATATAGATCATGAGAGAGAGAGAGAGAGATAAAACACATAGCTACTGGTACAAACCCTCAGCCCTGAGGGTGGACTACTCCCTCCTCATCGTGGTGGCCGCCGGGATGATGAAGATGGCCACCGGAGATGATTCCCCCCACTGGCAGGGTGCCAGAACGGGGTCTAGATTGGTTTTCACGGATACAGAGACTTTGCGGTGGCAGAACTTCTGATCTAGGTTAACCCCGATGGGTTTCAGAATATTTGGGAATTTATAGTGCAAAGAAGGGGTGCGGAGGCCACCGAGGTGGGCACAACCCACCTGGGCGTGCCAAGTGGGCCTGGCGCTACTGGTGGGTTGTGCCCCCTCGGGCACCCCCAGTGTTGCTCTGGCCCATTGAGTTCCTTCTGGTCCATAAACAATCCACAAAAAAGTTTCACGGTGTTCGGACTCCATTTGATATTGATTTCCTGCGATGTAAAAAACAAGCAAAAAACAACAACTGGCACTGGGCACTGGGTCAATAGGTTAGTCCCAAAAAATGATATAAAGTTGATATAAAATGATTGTAAAACATCCAAGAATGATAAAATAACAGCATGAATACTTCATAAATTATAGATACGTTGGAGACGTATCAACAGGTGATGGGAATTAAGCTCTTTATTTACACTTTGTCTAAGACAACAGTAAACTTTAGGATGGTAAGTAATGTGTTGCCTTTTCCCCCTGCCCACAACGAGTTACTCTATTAGACATGAATATATGAAAGTTTTCTCTTTTTAGTGGTTTTCGAAGCAATTTACTGGTGATTACCTTGCAAACTACATGACCGGAGTGGAGGCAACTAAGGTTAAAGTATATAATTCATACTACCATGATAATGATTTAGAAGTCTTCCTGAAGGCGGTGAAGGATGGGCGGGCAATCGTCACAAGGGGTTGGACAAAAGTTATTCGCGCCTATGGCATGCAGGAGGGGACATTATGGGTATTCCGATTCTTCAACACCACCGGCAGCCAAAATGATTTACACTTCTCTCGTCACCTTTACATCCTCTGAATATTGTGGTTCATCGTAGTTAATTGATGCTTAATCCGGTAATTACTTTACATATTGTACTAAGAAATTTATTTATGGATTGGTTGTTGAACCATTGTGCTGAGAATTTGAACTCCATGTTTCATATTTCGAAATTTCCAATCAGAATAATAAATTACAGGAAAAATAAAATTAAATAGGAGCGAATAAAATAATTTATAGTACACACGGTTGGAAAGAAAACAGCATGTGCGACGGAAATATAGAACATGCGGTTCTTTAAAGTGAAACGTTTGTGATGCTCGGCGGACACACACACGGTTTCATCTCATGTGCATGTGTGATTCATGGTAATATGGAAAACGTTTCAAACCTGTATGCGTGTGTAATATTGGACAAAAAGAAGATGGTGCATATATGGAGCCCGTGTGTGATAGGAATACCTATTGCATACAGTTATGAGAATGGACACATTGGCGATAGTAGAGGCACCGCACACATTTTACATTTTTGAACTATGTGTGATAACGTACCTATCGCAAACACATCGTAAGATTAAATGTTTGTGGTATCCACCTTTTCCACACGACTATAGCAACGTAATTGTTTCGGATGTCTCTTGGATCAGAAATGTAACGTCAAGACATAATGTGTGGGACAGGCGCGACTTCTCACACAGTTATTCTATGACAATTGTCAGTAGCCGCTCGCCTATCCCCGACGGTTTCTGGGTTGTGTGGGAAGGACCCCCCCTGTCGCACACACTCACAAGGCGAAGGTTTAAAACTCTGTTGTGGAAAGGGGATAAAACCGTTAGTATAGCACGTAACGGTATCAGTGTTAGTCACAACAGGAGGCAAAGAGGAAGGCATGTCCTCAAATGAAAATAATGCCTCTTTGCACACAAAAGCATAGCAAAGAGATTTGCTGAAATATAGATTATCAATATCAGATTTGGTAGCAAGTAAACATCCACTTTTCAGTTTTATCTCAGATGGAACATGAGATGATGGTTTGTTATTAGTCTTCATTTGTTTCTCAAATTCTTTTGCCACAATCTGATTTTCACTCTTGTTTTGCTCCTATTTTGCTTTACTAGCTCTAGTAAGATCATCTTTCAAAATGTGTTCAGGAGACATAGGAAGGAAAGTAACATATTTATCCTTATGAACAAGAGTATACTAATTTCTTCTACAATGGTGTACATATTTTTTTATCAAATTGCCATGGCCTACCAAGTAACAAAGAGCATGCTTGCATGGGTACCACATCACAATTAACATAATCGGCATATGTAGTGATACTAAAATGCACACGAACAGTACGTGTTACCTTAACCTTGCTACTGTTGTTGAACCATTGTATGTAGTAAGGATGAGGATGTGGTCTGATGGTGAGAGACAACTTCTCCACCATCTCCATGCTAGCCAAGTTGTTGCAACTCCCTCCATCTATGATTACTCGAATAGAACATTCCTTCACAACTCCCTTTGTATGGAACCAATTGTGCCTCTGATTTTTCTCAGCCTATGTAACCTGCACTCTCAAAACACGTTGAGAAACTAAACTTTCATACATGTTAGCATCTTCAGCAGCCATGTATTGCATCTCTTGTTCAGACTCATGTCCACCCTGCTCTTCACTAGCAATAAGAGCCAAAGTCTCCTCATCATAGTCACTAGCGGACTCATACCCTCCATCCTCCATAGCAATCATCCTCCACCCTTGCAACGACGACATATAACATCATGTGTTTGCCCTGTTGATGCAATGGATGAAGAAGAGCTCTGTGCGGGACCGAAAGGTGTGCTTTTGGCGGATGGTGGTGGTGCTTGTTTTCTTGTATCACGGTTGGAGTTGGCAGATAAAGTAGGCGGTGGTGCAGGAGAACATGTGGAATTAGAAGACGCACGTGGTGTCCACAATGAAGTTCGGCCTGCAGAAAAGTTAGTTCGCGCCAATGCATGTCGATCCTGCACTTCACGTTCGGCTTTACAAGCAAGATGGAATAAATGTGTGGTATTGTTATACTCCTTATACTCTAAAATGGTTTGCATCTCTCTATATAATCCACCTATAAAACATGCAAGCATAGCTTCATTATCCTCAACAATACCATATCTAATCATGTCAGTTTGTAATTCTTGATAATATTCCTCTACAGAATTTTTTCCTTGTCTTAAACGCTGCAATTTCTGGAGTAATTCACATTGATAATATGGTGGAACCAACGAGTATGCATAACATTTTTCAAAGTAGCCCAAGTAATTGGGATATTATCATGATATAATCTACAATGTTTAGACCACTAAACACAAACAAAATTAGTGAATGCACACACAGCAGTAGCAACATGTCTATCCTCAAGATATTTTAAACATGTAAAACATTGTTCAGTTTCTAACTCCCAAGTAAGATATACATCGGGAACATATCTACCCTCAAAAGGCATAATATTCAATTTTAATTTCGGAAGATGGTCATGATCTCATACCTGAGGTGGTGGTGCAGCCCTACCATTGAGATTATATGCATGTGGATGACCTAGTGGTGGTGCTGGTGGTTGCACATAGTTCTGATCCTCATAATCGCCCTCATAATTGTCATCCTCCTCGTCAGTAGCAGCAGGAGCCACAGAAGTAGCAATAGCAGTAGCAACGGCACCAGAATTTTGGCCTTCCTCAGGAGGAACATGATTCTCTCGTCCTGCTGGATTGCGACGTGGAGGTGGTTGTTGTTGTTGTTGCAACGGTGCAACAGCGGCAGCAGGTGGAGGTAGACGCGCAAGCACTTCAGTGAACTTGGCATCCAACTTGGTGTCAATTGTCTTCTCAATGTCATCTATCCTCTCTAGTGCCTTTCCAAAACTGCTCATCACACCATGCACTTATTCACCCAACATTTGCTGAAATTTATCATGTAACTCCTTGTTCGTCATGTTCTCTCAGTCAACCTCGTCGGAGTGTGATCCTGTCATGGTTAGTAGCAATGGAAAACACAATAATATGATCCTACAGACTACTAGGAAGTGGTGATGGTGGTGGTGGTGGGTGATACGTCTCCATCGTATGTACTTTTCCAAACTCTTCTGCCCTTGTTTTGGACCGTAATTTGCTTTATTTGAATGGAACAAACCCGGACTAACGTTGTTTTCAGTAGAATTGCCATGGTGTTATTTTTTTTCAGAAATAAAAGTTCTCGGAATGACCTGAAAATCCACGGAGAATATTTTTGGAATATATAAAAAAATATTGGCGAAAGAATCAATTGAGGGGGACCCACCAGCTGTCGACAAGGGTGGAGGGCGCCCCCACTAGGGCGCGCCCCTGCCTTGTGGGTCCCCTGGACCTTCACCAACCTCAACTCCAACTCCATATATTCACGTCCGAGGAGAAAAAAAATCAGATAGAAGGATTCATCGCGTTTTACGACACGGAGCCACCGCCACCTCTGCCTCGAGAGGGCGGATCTGGAGTCCGTTTTGGGCTCCGGAGAGGGGAAAACATCACCATCGTCATCATCAACCATCCTCCATCACCAATTTCATGATGCTCACCGCCGTGCGTGAGTAATTCCATCATAGGCTTGCTGGACGGTGATTAGTTGGATGAGATCTACCATGTAATCGAGTTAGTTTTGTTAGGGTTTGATCCCTAGTATCCACTATGTTCTAAGATTGATGTCGGTATGACTTTGCTATGCTTAATGCTTATCACTAGGGCCCGAGTGCCATGATTTAAGATCTGAACCTATTATGCTTTCATGAATATATTTGTGTTCTTGATCCTATCTTGCAAGTTATAGTCACCTACTACGTGTTATGATCTGGCAACCCCGGAGTGACAATAGTCGGGACACTTCCCGGTGATGACTGTAGTTTGAGGAATTCATGTGTTCACTAAGTGCTAATGCTTTGACCGGGTTCTCTATTAAAAGAAGGCCTTAATATCCCTTAGTTTCCACTAGGACCCCGCTGTCACGGGTGGGTACGACAAAAGATGTCATGCAAGTTCTTTTCCATAAGCACGTATGACTATATACAGAATACATGCCTACATCATATTGATGAATTGGAGCTAGTTCTGTGTCACCCTAGGTTATAACTGTTGCATGATGAATGCCATCCTACATAATTATCCATCATTGATCCATTGCCTATGAGTTCGTTTCATATTGATATTTTCTAAGTTACTTTTCCATTGCCACTGTTACAATTGCCACTAAACTGCTACTGTTACTTTTGCCACCGTTACCGTTACTTCCATATTACTTTGCTACTAAATACTTTGTTGCAGATATTAAGTCTTTCAGGTGTGGTTGAATTGACAACTCAGCTGCTAATACTTGAGAATATTCTTTGGCTCCCCTTGTGTCAAATCAATAAATTTGGGTTGAATACTCTACCCTCGAAAATTGTTGTGATCCCCTATACTTGTGGGTTATCAAGACCTTTTTCTGGCACCGTTGCCTGAGAGCATAGCTCTATTCTCTGAGTCACTTGGGATTTATATCTATTGATCACTATGAAGAATTTGAAAGATACTAGAACCAACATTTTTTCCTCAACTACAAGGGGAGGTAAGGAACTGCCATCTAGCTCTACACTTGATTCACATTTTGTTTTAAGTAAACTTGCGACACCTACACCTGCTATTGATTCCGACATGTCGCATGTTATTGATGATGCTACTTCTACTATGCATGATGCTTATGATGATACTACTTCTCTGCTTGATAATACTGTGCCACTAGGTGAATTTCTTGATGAACAACCTGCTAGGGTTAGAGAGAATGAAATTACTGAAACTGATGATATTATTGGAACTAAAGATTATGATTCTCCCCCTAGATATGAATTGCCTGTCGTACCTGAGGGTTATATTATGGATGAAGAAACTGTAGAGACTTTTTTGCTTGTAATGATAGAGACGATCTTAAGAAACTGTTAGCTAAGCTGAAAGAGAAGTATTTGAATGCTAGAGTGCAATATGATCCTAAGTTTGCTACTTCACCTCTCTTTGTTACTGATAAGGATTATGACTTCTCTGTCGATCCTGAGTTGATTAATTTGGTTGAATCTGATCCTTTCTGTGGTTATGAATCTGAAACTGTTGTGGCACATCTTACTAAATTGAATGATATAGCCACCTTATTTGCTCATGAGGAAAAAATTCGCTACTACTATATTCTTAAATTGTTTCCTTTCTCGTTAATGGGTGATGCTAAGTTATGGTTTAATTCTCTAGCTCCTGGTTGTGTGCGTAGTCCCCAGGATATGATTTACTACTTCTCTAAAAAATATTTCCCTGCTCATAAGAAACAAGTTGCTTTAAAGGAAACATTTAACTTTGTGCAAATTGAAGAAGAGAGTCTCCCACAAGCTTGGGGGGGGGGGGCTTCTCCAATTACTTAATGCTTTGCCTGATCATCCTCTCAAGAAAAATGAAATACTTGATATCTTTTATAATGGACTAACCGATGCTTCTAGGGACCACCTAGATAGTTGTGCTGGTTCTGTTTTTATGGAATTAACTGTTGAGAAAGCTGAATTACTATTTAATAATATATTGAGTAATGATAATGATTGGACACTTCCTGAACCAACTCCTAAGCCAACTCCGAAGAAAATAGGTATTCTATTTCCCAGTCCTGGAGATATGCAAGAGGCAAAGAAATCTATGAAAGAAAAGGGTATTAAAGATGAAGATGTTAAGAATCTACCGCCTATTGAAGAAATACATGGTCTTGATAAACCGACATAGGTAGTAGAGGTAAATTCTCTCTATAGATTTGATGAAGGTCATAGTCCTTATAATAAGTGTGCTAGTCAATGCTTGGATGAGCTTGATAATTTTATTGTTCAACAAGAAAATTTCAATGCTTATGTTAGTAGACAATTGAAACGTAATGCTCACATACTTGACTGCTGGGGTGATTATATGAGTAGAACTATTAATGATCTTAAGCTTATTAGTAAGCATGCTTCCATGGTTAAAACTTAAGTAGAACAAGTACTTTAGGCACAGGATGATTTGCTCAATAAGTTGAATAGTAAGAATAATGATAATGATGTTAGAGTTATGACTAGAGGTGGTAAGATGACTTAGGAACCTTTGTATACTGAGGGCCATCCTAAGAGATTTGAGCAAGATTCTTAGAGAGTTACTGAGGCACCTAGTCCTAGTAATAAGAAGAAAAAGAAAACTGATAGAACTTTGCATGCTTCTAGTGAAGTGTAGACACACCTGAGAATGCCAATGATATTTCTATTTCTGATACTGAGACACAATCTGGTGATGAACATGTACCTAGTGATAATGTTAATGATGATGTTCATGTTGATGCTCAACCTAGTAATGATAATGATGTAGAGAGAGAACCTGTTGTTGATCTTGATAACCCACAATCAAAGAATCAATGTTATAATAAGAGAGACTTCGTTGCCAGGAAACATGGTAAAGAAAGAGAACCATGGGTTCAGAAACCCATGCCCTTTCCTCCTAAACTATCCAAGAAAAAGGATGATGAGGATTTTGAGCGCTTTGTTGAAATGATTAGACCTATGTTTTTGCGTATGTGTTTGACTGATATGCTGAAAATGTCTCCTTATGCTAAGTATATGAAAGATATTGTCAAAAATAAAAGAAATATACCTAAACCTGAAATTTCCACCATGCTTTCTAATTATACTTTTAAGGGTGGAATACCAAAGAAACTTGGAGATCCAGGAGTACCAACTATACCATGCTCCATTAAAAGAAACTATGTTAAAACTGCTTTATGTGATCTTGGAGCTGGTGTTAGTGTTATTCCTTTCTCTTTGTATCGTAGACTTGAATTAAATAAGTTGACACCTACTGAAATATCTTTGGAAAGGGCTCATAAATCAACTGATATACCCATCGGTATTTGTGAGGATGTGCCTATTGTGGTTGCGAATGTTACTATCTTGGGATAATTGGTTTAATACCCTTAGTTGTGCCCCCCTCGTCAGGATTGCCCCTAGTTTCTGAAAACACGTGGTCTTGCCCAACCCACTTTGGCGTCTTGTGCTTTTGCCCTTTGACCGTTTGACCATCACTTTGAAAACTTCATAACTAATTCATACTAAACTATAAAAATGCAAATAAGATACCAAAATGTTTGAAAAAACATCACCTGTATGTCAATGTCACTTGCATTCATGACAAAAGTGTTGGTTAGTGCACATCTGAGTTTTAGCACTTATCATACCACCATAAATAGTAAAATCTAAAAAAATCTAAAAATTAAAGAAAAATTTGGTGGCAAATAATGGCAAATGTTTTAAGTGCTTGCCAAGTTTCATCCAGGAATGCCATTCATGGAAGTCGTGGCAAAAAAAAAGAATCTACTTCCAAGTGTTCATTGTTATTTTTGCCACAACTTCCACGAATGTCATTCCCTGATGAAACTTGGCAAGCACTTAAAACATTTGTCATTCTTTGCCACCAACTTTTTTTATTATTTTTTTGATTTGTTTTAGATTTTATTGTTCATGGTGGTATGATAAGTGCTAAAACTCAGATGGGCACTAGCCAACACTTTTGTCATGAATGAAAGTGACATTGACATACAGGTGATGTTTTTCCAAACATTTTGGTATCTTATTTTCCTTTTTTTGATTTATTATGAATTAGTTATGAAGTTTTCAAAGTGACGGTCAAATGGTCAAAGGGCAAAAGCACAAGACACAAAAGTTGCGTGGGCAAGACCACGTGTTTTGAGAAACTAGGGGCAATC
Source organism: Aegilops longissima (assembly GCA_021605205.1). NCBI lineage: Eukaryota > Viridiplantae > Streptophyta > Magnoliopsida > Poales > Poaceae > Aegilops > Aegilops longissima. Next base: position 255,651,880 of record CM038680.1, read on the forward strand.
CTGACAAGGGGGGCACAACTAAGGGTATAAAACCGATTATCCCTACTATCTTAACGGACTTTGTTATTCTTGATATTCCCGAGGACGACAGTATGTGAATCATCCTTGGTAGACCCTTTCTGAATACTGCAGGGGCTGTTATTGATTGCAACAAAGGCAATGACACTTTTCATGTTAATGGTAATGAGCATATGGTACACTTTCCGAAGAAACAAACTCAAGTTCATATTATCAATTCTATTGGAAAATTTTCAACTATTACTATTGGAGGCTTTGAGTTCCCTCTTCCCATTGTCAAAAAGAAATATGATATTCTTATTGTTGGGGACATGCATAGTCCGACTGAGGTAACCTAGTGTTATTCAAAAATTCTCCGGTTTCATGTCATTCGGAAGAAGTTTGTTAATAAGACTTGATCAACCTTGTTAATGGGTTCCTTTTGATGGGCATGAGATGGATGAATTTAGAAGGCACAACTTTCTGTATCCACTTTTTACTTTCTGTTATTTAGATTAAATAAAGCAAAAATAGCATTTTCTGTCTGTTTTTTGAATTAGCAGTGCAATAAAAAATGTCCTGAAAATAAAAGTTCTCCAAATGCCCTGAAAATTTAGTATGATTTTTTATAGAAAATTTGAGAATTTCTGGCACTGAGAACACACCAGGGGACTTCACCAGTGGGCCACAAGGGTGGAGGGTGCGCCCTACCCCCTGAGCGTGCCCCTGCTTTGTGGGTCCCACGTGGGTCCCCTTCACTTATTCCAGCACCCATCCACTTCGTCTTCCTCGAGAAAAAATCATCCCATAGCTCAAACCCGTATTCTTGCTCATCTTGCTGCCATTTTTTGATCTCCTTGTGCAAAGCTCCTTTTGCAAAACTGTTTTGGAGGATTTTTCTTTGGTATGTGACTCCTCCAATGGTCCAATTAGTTTTTGTTCTAGTGCTTTATTTTTTGCAAATTTTTGCTACTATGGTGACCTTGTTCTTGAGCTTGCATGTCAAATTTATATGGTCCAAAGTAGTTTTGATGCATGATTTAGGCTCTAGACACTTGTACGAGTAGTCGCTATCAATCTTGTTGAGTTTGGTTCACTTTTATTTTGACTTACTAATATTTCAGAAATTTTTCAGAGAAATAAAATGTTGAGGAGATTGTTGAGAGGCTCCTCGAGCCGGGGTTCGAAGGAAAAAGAAAATGAAGAGAAGGAAAATCCCAAGTACAACCTTCCTCGCACCGCGGAGGTTCAGTCGTTCAAATGGCCATGTGAAGCATTCTTGGAGGAGGCCAGAATTTATGAGGATTTCTATTATTTGGCTGGGAATGCAGGTGTCGGTGTCAAAACCGGCGGATCTCGGGTAGGGGGTCCCGAACTGTGCGTCTAGGCGGATGGTAACAGGAGACAAGGGACATGATGTTTTTACCCAGGTTCGGGCCCTCTCGATGGAGGTAAAACCCTACTCCTGTTTGATTAATATTGATGATATGGGTAGTACAAGAGTGGATCTACCACGAGATCAGAGAGGCTAAACCCTAAAAGATAGCCTATGGTATGATTGTTGTTCGTCCTACGAATTAAAACCCTCCGGTTTATATAGACACCGGATAGGGTTAGGGTTACACAGCGTCAGTTACAACGGTAGGAGATCTACATATCCGTATCGCCAAGCTTGCCTTCCACACCAAGGAAAGTCCCATCCGGACACGGGATGAAGTCTTCAATCTTGTATCTTCATAGTCTAGGAGTCCGGCCAACGGTGATAGTTCGGCTATCCGGACACCCCCTAATCCAGGACTCCCTCAGTAGCCCCTGAACCAGGCTTCAATGACGACGAGTCTGGCGCGCGTATTGTCTTCCGCATTGCAAGGCGGGTTCCTCCTCCGAATACTTCATAGAAGATTTTGAACACAAGGATTGTGTTCGGCTCTGCAAAACAAGTTCCACATACCACCGTAGAGAGAATAACCTTTGCACAGATCTGCTGACGTATTCCACGGCGTGACATCACACCACGGCCAGGCCTTTATACGAATCATTTTTACTGTTCCACCTCAGCGGGTTTAGCGAGGCGGTTTCCTTGGCACGTCTTATCCAAGCGGAGATCGTGCCCCCTTATTCCGGGATTCCCATCAATACGGACGTGGGTAACCCAACCGCGCCATTGATCACGGCGCTTGGGAGATAAGCGAGTTTTACCAGGCTGGCGGGGGACGCATAGCTTCGTCCGTCCATATAAGGGGATAAGGATCCACCTTTTCACCTACGCCTTCTTCCTCCTTTGCTCATCCATTTCCGCGCACTCAAGCTCCAGCGCCCAAGTCCACACATCCCTCCTCAACCTTCTCCATCCATGTCCGGAGCGGGAGGCAAGTGGATGGTCTCCTCCATCATGGAGGGACAAGTCAAAAAGCTACGGAAGGCCGGATACTTGTCCAGCGACATCGCGCACCGGCTCCCCGATGAGGGGCAGCTTATTCCCACCCCTAGGCCCCATGAGAGGGTGGTGTTCCTCACCCACATCCTCCGCGGACTAGGTTTTCCACTTCACCCATTTGTCCGGGGGCTCATGTTCTACTACGGCCTGATTTCCACGATCTGGCCCCGAACTTCATCCTCAACATCTCGGCGTTTATCATCATGTGCGAGGCCTTTCTCTGCATCCAGCCCCACTTCGGCTTATGGCTGAAGACCTTCAATGTCAAGCCGAAGGTAGTGGGCGGCCGCCAAGCGGAGTGCGGAGGTGCCATGGTTGGCAAGATGGCCAAAGTCCTATGGCTCGAGGGCTCCTTTGTGGAGACCATAAAGGGGTGGCAATCGGGGTGGTTCTACATCACCGAGCCGCGCGACTCTCAATGGGCGGAGGCCCCCGAATTCCTATCTGGCACCCCCACACGGCTCACATCATGGAAAGAGACGGGCCTGACGTGGGGTGATTCGGAAGAGCTATCCGGACTCCAAACCTGCGTCCGAAATCTGGTGGACAAGAATCTCAAGCTTGTCAATGTAATCCAGGTGATGCTCATCCGCCAGACTCTCCCATGCCAGCAACGGGCCTTCAATTTGTGGGAGTTTGATCCGGCACAACACCGAACCCTGAGCCAGCTCTTCGACACTACGTACGAAGATGCCTGGAAGGTGCTGTTCAAGGGCGCTGAAGCTCCCGCATCCGCTACCGAAGATCGCGCATTCAGCTCGCAGCGTCAAGCCAGCGAGGTAAGTTATTTTACCCTTTATGGGACTCTTTTTTCATAGTTTGACTCTATGCGGGATCTAAAACTCCCTAACCTTTGACAGATCGGTGAAGACGTCCCGGACAGATTAACCGTCCGCCCCTTGCCGAAAAACCCAGCGGACGCCCGATTGACGGGTTGCTGGCTCCGCACCTCACGTGGTGCCAAGAAGAAGGCCAAGAAGGAGGCCACGGAACTCGAAGGAGCTCCCGCGCCAGTGCTGTCGGACTCATCGCTCGACGACTCGAGGCGGAACACTCCTCGAGGACGAGGAGGAGGAAAAAGCCTCTCCCGGTGGGGGAGAGAAGAAAAGGAAGGCCGCCCGACCGGGAGGCCGGAGGGTCCAAGAAGGGAAGGACCCTTCCTCCGGACTTCTCCACCAACACCGACAATGACGAGGAGGAGTGGCCGCCAAGGGCCAAGCCCCTGGCGAGATCGTAAGTGTCCGGACTCCGGAATAGCTCATGATTGTTTATTTGTCGCATAGTGTCTTCTAACGCCAAATATAACCATGTAGCCCGCCCAAGGACGAGCTCGCTGCTTCGTCGAGCGGCTCCCTGGATTCGTCAGATGTGAATAGCACTTCACTTCCGACCGCCTCCTCTCCTCGTGACGCAGACGACACCACGGTGGAGTCCCAAAAGGGGCCCAGCTAGGAGGAGGTGGTCCTGGAGGCGCCGCAAGGCGACCTCCCGGACTCTAGGCGCAAAGGGGGCGAGACCCCAGAGGGCTCTAAGTCCGGACTCCGTACCGGAACCTTCAGTGGTTCCGAAGTCCGGCAAGCGGCCCCTTCGTAAGAAGGGTAAGACTGCGACGCCGGTGACCTTTGTCCATCCGGAGGCACCAGATAGCTTGCTGGAGGCGCTTAACGGCGCCTCCATCAACGAGGAGCACCGCACAGTTATGAGTGTGGTGATCCAGAAAGTTCAGTCCGCCAAGAGCGGGCCGACTAAAGCCTGTACCAGCCTTCTAACAGGCTTTGAGGTAAGTTTAGAATATGTAAAAATATTACTGCATAGACAGTAGCCCCTGATGCTTAGTTCGGTGTTCGGAAAGAAAAGCGGACTGAGGATCTAAAAAGATATACGCAGGAGTCTAACATAAGTATGTCAATATGGGAATGCAGGCTGCGCTGCTGACCTCTGCCGCACTGACTGCGGAGGTCAATGCATTGAAGTAGAGCCTCGAGCGGTCCAAGAACGAGCTCGGCCTTGCCAAGAAGCAGCTCGAGGACAAGGAAGGTAAGTAATACCTTATTAAAGTAATACCTTATAGAAAGGATTTGGTTGCAAAAATTACAGGACTAACGTGGGTATTGTAGGGGCCACGAACGAGGTGGCGACCCTGAAGGAAGCGGTGTCCATGGCCGAAAGCAAAGCGGCCGTGGAGCGCACCGAGCGAGAGAAGCAGGAGGCGCGGGTGGCGGAGGTGCGGCAAGAGCTCCAGGCTCTCATGGAAAAACATGAGAGTTTGGAGCGTGACTCGAAGACTCGAGAGTCCGAGCTCGCCTCGGCTCTTGAGAGTGCCAAAGCCACTAAAGCCGAAGCCCAAAAAGCCCTTCAGGAAATTGAATCATTAAAGAAGATAGCAGCGGGTAAGGCATTCTTTATGCAAATCAAGCATGTGAAAGTGGATTATCCATTACTTACCCGAATCCAGAGCTCTCAAGGAGCATTCGCAGATCTGCCCCGTAGTGTGTCTGATGCTGCCGCGTTCTACCGCGCCAAGGAGGGAGCTCGACGGAAAAGGTGTTCGGTCTCAAGATGTCGAGGCGGACATCCGGTGCCTCGAGCGACCAGTGAAGCAGCTGGTCGAGCTCCACAAGGTCGCCGAACAGGCCATGAAGGGCCTCATAATTGGGCTGTGGCCATTGGAAGCCATGTCCGGAGCTACTTCGGCTAGTCGGGCGCTGGTGGATGCTGTCCGTGGATTGAAGTCATCAAACGCCCGTCTGCATTGAAGGTGCCTGTCGGGCCCTTGCCCGTGCTAAAGTGCACTTTGGGCAAGCTGGATGTTGAGAAGCTTGTGACGGACAGGCCACCAAGGGCAAGGAGCATTGCAAGCCCGAAATGTACTATGAGGGCGTCCTGAAGGGTGCCCGTCTTATAGCGGGTGAATGCTCCAAAGATGTAATTTTTTAATAGACTCGCATTTGTTATCCTGTACGCTGAAAACTTGTTCATATGCGCTAAGAAACGCTTGTGAATTTAAAATATTACCTTATGTGCGGTCGTTTATCAAATTTGAGAGATGGCAAGTCGTTGGCTTTAGCCCCCATGCCACGAGTGCTGGGGTGATCGGGATAAACTTGAGCGCTCTTGTTCCCATTCTTGGGTCCTTAGAGGGAGGTGCTCAGCGCAACGAACAAGGCAACCGGACTATAGTGCTTGAACACTCTCACTTAGCCATAGAATTCTATAATTTTAAATTTCGGTGAAGCCTCTAGTATTCGGAAGACCGAGTTCGGGGCGCTATCCACGCCTTGGCCGGACAATGCCGACTCCTCGCTCTAAGCGGCATAAGTCTTTAGGGACCCGAAAAAACCTCTCGAACAGCGACCGGCTCTCGCCCCATCATGACGGTCAGTTTTAGCTTTCTCCACTGAGGTGCTCAACCCAGCTCAGCCGGGGTACAATCGCAGTGGTTCTCCCAGCGCTACCTTAGCCGATATAACGGAACGTAAGGTACCAAAACATGGGAGCCGGGCAAACCCAACTATTGACCCAAGACATGATTCGGATCCGATGCATGTAATGCTATAAGTTCGGGGTGCCGCACTTGTGAAAGTGTTCGGACTTATCACATCATATTTTTGGGGTACTTAAGCCCCTGGTGTATTGGCCGTACCAAAGTGTACGGGTGCAACATGTCATGAATGAACATATATATAGATAAAAAAAGGAGTGCAATAATAGACAAAAGCTATGTATTGTTTATTCAAAAAGGTACTGCAATGAAAGCAGAACTATACAAATAGTGCGATAAGCAAGGGATGGGACTATTTAACATGTCCCCCTCCAGGGGTAAGCTACGGGATGGTATGTAAAACAGGTATAATGCTCGTAGTAGAGACCACCGGACACTCGACGAAGCTTTCGCTTCCTGGCTGTTGCATCGTGAGTTCGGCAATTTAGTGCGGACAGGCTTCCGGAAAACGGAGCCTCGAAAGTAAGAGAAAAGAAGAAAGAAAAAGAATGACACAATCAGGAGCCCCTGGTGCGGTTGAGCCGCATTCTGGGCGTGACGTGGTCGTGCCCCTCCCCTTATGCCCATGGTATCTCCAGAGCGTAGTTATGTACGCGTAGTACTGGCTTCGCAATTTCGCGAGGGCTGGGGTTGGGGCCGGATTGCTACACGTGCTCGGATCGTGCCAGGCGGTCTTGTTGTAGGTTACTCCGGGCGCGCTTGACGGTGGCCGGACGTTTAATAGTCGGACTCGAGAATTGCTGTGAGAGGCTGCTTTGCACCTCCTCCGCGAGGGCCGTGTGCTCCTCCGCTCGAGAGAGCGCTCGGTGTTTCCATTGACCGTGATTACTCCTCGAGGGCCTGGCATCTTGAGCTTGAGGTACACGTGGTGCGGCACCGCATTGAACTTTGCAAATGCGGTTCGTCCAAGCAATCGCGTGATAGCTGCTGCGAACGGACTATGTCAAGATTAACTCTTTGCTTCGAAGTTATCCGGGATCCGCAGCCCACTTCGATTGTAATCGAGCTGCATAATTGGCCTCTACACCTGGTATGACGCCTTTAAAGGTCTTCTTTGTGGGTTTAATCCTTGAGGGTCTATGCCCATTTTGCACAATCAGATCCCGATAGAGCAGGTTCAGTTGCTACCGCCGTCCATCGGGACTCTAGTGAGGTGAAATCTGTTGATGATTGGGTCAAGAACCAATGCGCGCGAATCCGCCATGGCGGATGCTAGTGGGTGGTCCTTCGATCAAAGGTGATCGGGAAGGAGGACCATGGGTTGAACTTCGGGCGATCGCTCCATCGCATATACGCCCCTTAGTGTACGCTTCCGCTCCCTTTTGGGTATGTGGGTTGTGTATATCATGTTCACCGTCCGCACTTGTGGGGGAAGCCCTTCGTCCTCTATTGTTCGGGCGCCGGGCCTCCTCGTCATTGCTATGCAGCCCTTGTCATTGACTTCGCGTTTAACTTGCTCGCTTGTTTGAAGACCCAACAATCCCTGTTGGTGTGGTTGGCTGGTTTTCAGGGTGCCATGTATTTGGCACGAGCTATCGAGTATTCGGTCCAGATTGGGCGGGCCCCGAGTATTTCTTTTGAACGGCTTTTTCCGCTGACCGGTTTAGAGCCTCTGAATCCGCATTGACTGCAGATCTTCAGCATTATCACCGCACGCGGTGCTTGTGCTTGTTGCGACGCGACCTGCCATTGCTGTCCTTGGTATCCGAACTACCAGGGTTTTTGGTCAAGTTGTTACTATGAGCTAGCCAGCTGTCCTCTCCCGCGCAAAAGCGGGTCATGAGCGTTGTGAGGGCTGCCATGGATTTTGGCTTTTCCTATCCTAGGTGCCTGGCAAGCCACTTGTCGCGGATGTTATGTTTGAAGGCTGCAAGGGCCTCTACATCCGGACAGTCAACGATTTGATTTTTCTTGGTTAGGAACTGTGTCCAGAATTGTCTGGCCGATTCTTCTGGCTGCTGAATTATGTGGCTGAGGTCATCGGCGTCTGGTGGTCGCACATATGTGCCCTGGAAGTTATCAAGGAATGCGGCTTCCGTGTCCTCCCAATAACCAATTGATTCTGGCCGGGCAGTTTAAGCCAATGCCGAGCTGGTCCTTTAAGCTTGAGTGGGAGGTATTTGATGGTGTGTAGATCATCATCGCGGGCCATGTGGATATGGAGGAGGTAGTCCTCGATCCAAACCGCAAGATCTGTTGTGCCATCGTATGATTCGATGTTTACGGGTTTGAAACCCTTGGGGCTTTGATGATCCATTACTTCGTCTGTGAAGCATAGTGGGTGTGCGGCGCCTCTGTATTGAGCTATATCACGACGCAGCTTAAATGAGCTTTGTCTACTGTGTTCGGCTCGGCCGGAATTGTTGTATCCAGCGTGACAGTTATCGTCGCGTGTCGTGGGGCGCCCACCCGATCCGCAGATCGATCTTGTTTGCCTTGCCTTGTCCTCCAATATGTCTCGCAGGTCTAGCGTGTTTCCCCATGCCTTGGTACTTTTCGAGCGACGCCGGCGTGCGGCTTGAATGGAGGGTCTAGAGGCCTCTCTGTCGCGACCACGGGGTGGCCGGTCGGCCGCATCATGCGCTGGTGATGTAGGTTTGGGTGCTGCTTCCTCTAATTGGGGTAGCAGCCTGCGTTTTGGGTATCTCTTGGAGGCGTTCGAGTTCAGACTCTTGGCCGCAAGCACTTCATCCATCCGTCACTAGCAAGTCTTGGTCAGCTCTAAGCTGCTGCTCTTTTCTTGAGGTTGCTTGTCGTGGCCATAAGCCCGCGTTTGAAACGCCTCTGTTCGGCGGGATCCTCGGGCATGACAAATTGCCGTCGCCGAGGCTTGCCTCATTTCGGAGGGAGGCATATAATTATCGCCCTCCACCTCCCCGCCTGCCGCTCTATCATGAGGGCTGGATTTTCCTCCTCCCGTGCTGAATCCTGCCGGAGGGGTTGTCTTCGACTTGTCCGGTGTTACTATCTCCCGTGCCGGAATCACCATTTTTGCTGTGGCGGGATTTAGAGCGGCGCCGCTGACGCCGACGCTTGGGCTGTTTCTTGGAGGGGTCATCCTCCGCTGTTCCATCGTCGTTCCCATCTTTTGGGATGTCCACCATGTATATGTCGATGACGAGGTGGCCTTCCAAAGCCCTATAGGCGCTGGTTCTGGTCGCTCTCAAAGATCGTCGTCCATACCATCGATGTCTTGGAGTCAAGTCGAGCATGTTGGTTAAATCATCGGCAGTGGCTACAAAGTGGGTGGTGGGTGGGCGTTGAATTTCTTCGTTGTCCGCATCTCAACCTTCCCGACCGTAGTCCGCCAGGCTCTCGATATAGAGAGAGACTTCAGTGAATTCAGGATGTCGCCAAAGGGCGAGTCTTTGAAAGATGTCCGCGCAGTGAACTCCATGACCGGCGCCTACCGGATTCGCTGGGCGGGCGCGGGAGGTTCGGAGTCCGGAGAGGAGTCCGCACCTTGGAGTCACGGATTCGCAAAGGACAAGGATGGTGTTCGCTCAATCGCCAGAGATCGTAGCCCGAGGCGGTGTCCAGCCACTCATCCTCGATCGGCGGAGTTGGCTCCGAGCTAAGGGTCGGAGCGGACGCCGTGCGGCCTCCGTGGCACTTGCTCGGCGGCGAGCTAGATCGTGCCCATCGAGACAAAGTCGCGGCGCTTTGGCTGTGGCTCGAATCTGTCGAAGATCAAGTCTCCGCGGATGTCGGCCGTGTAGTTCAAACTCCCAAACTTGACATGATGGCCAGGGGCGTAGCTTTCGATCTGCTCCAGATGGCCAAGTGAATTTGCCCGCAGTGCAAAGCCACCGAATACGAAGATCTGTCCGGGGAGAAAAGTCTCACCCTGGACCGCGTCGTGGTTGATGATTGAAGGAGCCATTGGGCCTAAGGATGACGACACAGAGGAACTCTCATTGAAAGCACCAATGTCGGTGTCAAAACCGGCGGATCTCGGGTAGGGGGTCCCGAACTATGCGTCTAGGCAGATGGTAACAGGAGACAAGGGACACGATGTTTTTACCCAGGTTCGGGCCCTCTCGATGGAGGTAAAACCCTACTCCTGCTTGATTAATATTGATGATATGGGTAGTACAAGAGTGGATCTACCACGAGATCAGAGAGGCTAAACCCTAAAAGCTAGCCTATGGTATGATTGTTGTTCGTCCTACGGACTAAAACCCTCCAGTTTATATAGACACCGGATAGGGTTAGGGTTACACAGAGTCGGTTACAACGGTAGGAGATCTACATATCCAGACGCCAAGCTTGCCTTCCACGCCAAGGAAAGTCCCATCCAGACACGGGACGAAGTCTTCAATCTTGTATCTTCATAGTCCAGGAGTCCAGCCAACGGTGATACTTCGGCTATCCGGACACCCCCTAATCCAGGACTCCCTCAGCAGGCATCACCGACTTTCTCCATGATAAGTGTAATCAATACCTCCTACTCACTAATACTTTCGTGCAAAATTTTCACTTTCATGCTAGGAGATCACCACCCACGGTAGAATTTCACTTATATGATGAGCATAAGGAGATGACGTTTTATGACTTTTGTGAGGTTTGCAAATTACCTTATGAAGGCAGCGTCGATGAGCCACGTCCTAGATATATGGAAGATTTTATGGATGAAGTTACCGTTGGGGAAAGGAGAAAGGTGTCAGAAGCAAGAGTGTCTAGTTTACATTTTCCTGTTTTGCATTACTACTCATTATTTGCGGGGAGATGTCTAATTGGTCGCGGGGGGAGTGGAGGCCTTAGTGCTCCTGACCTTTGCTATTTTGCGCCATGCTTTTCTTAGTGATAAAATTTTTAGTTTGAGTGCTATGGTTGCTCGACGGTTGAGTTTAAACCATACAAAGGGTCCCATCTTTGGAGGTATCTATGCCAGTCGCCTCGCTAAACGCTTCGAGATACCCATTAGGCACAATGAGAGAGAGGAGAAGTTGCTACCCACTATATACTTAAATTATGACAGTATGGTGGCACATGATTTTATTAGGAAAGACAATGACAAGAGACTCGTTTATAACCTAGTATTTAGCAAGAAGACTTGTCAGATTGTTACCTTGCCTGCACCTTGTTTGTTTGATATTCATTCAGGCAAGTACCTCATCATGCCCAGTTCATGAGCGAGAGCCATCACCTGACCCATATCAGGAGCCCATTTATCAGTGGGAGCCGCACGAGCTCGCTAACCAGTGGAACCCCCAGGATCATCCTCAGTACACCGGAGAGGGCTACTTTGATCCATGGGCGTAGACCAACTTAAGCCAAAAGCCTAAGCTTGGGGGAGTACATATTTCTCACCGACATTACATTCATGTTCACACACTCATTTCAGCTGTGCGTGTTCATACTTTTTCATTGTATTATCCATGCTATTTTATTTTCTTTTCCCGCTTTATTCTTGTGTGTTTGGAGAACCTTAAGAAAAAACAAAAAATAGTTGTATCTTATTTCTTTTCCATGCTTATTTAGTTGAAGTATTAAAAGAAACCCAAAAAGATTTCTCGTTCTTCTTTTGCTTGTTGGGAGCTTTCCCGTGTAAATAGTTTTTCTCCTTCTTGTTTTACTTTCTTCAGAAAAACAAAAACTCCAAAAACATTTCAGTGTGTTTCTTTGAAATTATTTTCTTTTCTTTGGGGGTCGAGAGGAGAGGACCACGATGAAAATGATGAGTGGCTCTCATGTGTATTATTGTCGATCTAACAAAGAGCCCATATTACCTTGTCTTCTCCTTTGAATAAATGTTTGCAGATTCCAGCTTAGTCCAATGCACGTGCACTATTATTATTAACCACACCGTTCGGTCGTGCAAGTGAAAGGCAGGACAATATATGATGAAATGAGGAAAAGTTGGTATGAACTCGACCTATCTTATTTTTTAAAATATGATTAGTTCATCGTTCCTGATTCAGCCCATTATAATTGAAACATGTTTGCAATGACAATTAGAGATTATAGTTACTCATGCCATGCTTAATTTGCTAGGAGTTTATAATGGTTTACCTTGCGTGCCAACATGCTTTTAAAATGGTTGTTATGTAGTATGATAGGATGGTGTCCTCCTTTGAATGATTCGAGTGGCTTGACTTGGCACATGTTCACACATGTAGTTGAAACAAAATCAACGTAGCCTCCACGATATTTATGTTCATGGTGATTTATATCCTACTCATGCTTGCACTCAATGTTGGTTAATCTCAATGCATGTTTATGACTGTTGTCGCTCTCTAGTTGGTCGCTCCCCAGTCTTTTTCTAGCCTTCACTTGTACTAAGGAGGAATACTACTTGTGCTTCCACTTCCATAAACCCAAAGTTGTTCCATATGAGTCCACCATACCTACCTATATGTGGTATTTACCTGCCGTTCCAAGTAAATTTGCATGTGCCAAACTCTAAACCTTCAAATGATAATCTGTTTTGTATGCTCGAATCCCTCATGTGGCGACTAGAGGATGTCAGTATCTTCAATGCTAGGTGAGTTATTCTCACGATGAGTGGACTCCGCTCATCATTCACGAGAGAATGACTGGTAACCGGGATTACTAGCCCCATGCTCAAATCAAATCAAAATATAATTGCAAACAAAACTCCCTCATGACTACTGTTAGTTGGACGGTACCCGTTGTTTCGGACCAGCCGTGGAATGTGCTTGTTGGTGGTGGGGGAGTATAAACTTTACCATTCTATTTGGGAACCGCCTATAATGTATCTAGTATGGAAGATGCTGAGATCTCTTGGTTGTTATGTTGACAATGAAAACATGCCGCTCAAAATATTATTCATCTCTGCTTTAAAACTCAAGCTCTAGCACCTCTGCAAATCCCTGCTTCCCTCTATGAAGGGCCTATCTATTTACTTTTATTGCTGAGTCATCATCCTCTTATAAAAAGCACCAGTTAGAGAGCACCACTGTCATTTGTATGCTTTGCTATTAATCTATATTGAGTATGACTGGCTCTATTTTACCATGAATTACAATGTCTAGTCAACCCTTGATCTTCAGGGGTGCTCTGCATTTATGTTTTGCGGTCTCAGAAAGGGCTAGCGAGATACCATCCTGTTATATCATATCATGATTGTTTTGAAAAAGTGTTGTCATCCGAGATTTATTATTATTGCTCGCCAGTTGATTACGCCATTGATATGAGTAAATGTGAGACCTAAATGTTGTTGTGAATACGGTTAGTTCATAATCTTTGCTGAAAACTTGAATGCTAGCTTTACATATGTGCAACAACAAGATCAAACAAAGTTTCTAAAAGTTTTTCTTTATCACTTTCAGTTTGTCAACTGAATTGCTTGAGGACAAGCAATGGGTTAAGCTTTGGGAAGTTGATATGTCTCCATCGTATCTACTTTTCCAAACTCTTTTGCCATTGTTTTGGACCCTAATTTGCATGATTTGAATGGAACTAACCCGGACTGACGTTGTTTTCAGCAGAATTGCCATGGTGTTATTTCTGTGCAGAAATAAAAGTTCTTAGAATGACCTGAAAATTCACAGAGAATATTTTTGGAATATATAAAAATTATTTGTGAAACAATCAACCGAGGGGGACCCACCAGCTGTCCACAAGGGTGGAGGGGGCGCCCCCTGCCTTGTGGGTCCCCTGGACCTCAATCGACCTCAACTCCAACTCCATATATTTATGTTTGGGGAGAAAAAAAATCAGAGAGAAGGATTCATCGCGTTTAGCGATACGGAGCCGCCGCCACCTCCTGTTCTTCCTCGGGAGGGCAGATCCGGAGTCCGTTTTGGGCTCCGGAGAGGGGAAATCGTCGCCATCGTCATCATCAACCATCCTCCATCACCAATTTCATTATGCTCACCGCCGTGCGTGAGTAATTTCATCGTAGGCTTGCTAGACGGTGATGGGTTGGATGAGATCTACCATGTAATCGAGTTAGTTTTGTTAGGGTTTGATCCCTAGTATCCATTATTTTCTAAGATTGATGTTGCTATGACTTTGTTATGCTTTATGCTTGTCACTAGGGCCCGAATGCCATGATTTCGGATCTGAACCTATTATGTTTTCATGAATATATTTGTGTTCTTGATCCTATCTTGCAAGTTATAGTCACCTACTACGTGTTTTGATCCGGCAACCCCGGAGTGACAATAGTCGGGACACTTTCCGGTGATGACTGTAGTTCGAGGAGTTCATGTATTCACTTAGTGCTAATGCCTTGGTACGGTTCTCTATTAAAAGGAGGCCTTAATATCCCTTAGTTTCCATTAGGAACCCGGTGCCACGGGGTGCTAGGACAAAAGATGTCATGCAAGTTCTTTTCCATAAGCACGTATGACTGTATAAGGAATACATGCCTACATTATGTTGAGGAATTGGAGCTAGTTCTGTGTTACCCTAGGTTATAACTGTTGCATGATGAACGCCATCTGACGTAATTATCCGTCGTTGATCCATTGCCTACGAGTTCGTTTCATATTGATCTTTGCTAAGTTACTTTTATGTTGCCACTGTTCACTACAAGAAAAAGACACATCCGTGCCATTTTGGGCCGAACAAAAAAATTTCTGTCATGCTTATGACACTTCTATGACGACAATTGTGACAAAACCCGGTATGATGTGATGGGCTCCTACTTCTATGACAAAAAATCATGACAGAAAATGGGCTTTTTGTCTTGGGCGGGCTGGAGACGCAACTGCATGACATTCTTTGGGCCGTCCATGACGGAAAAAAACATGGTATAAGCGAGGGCGAGGAAAATATCGGGGGAGTTCCCGGTTACGGTGGGTGGTCGGGGGCGACTAATGCGTGTTTCTCTCGTACGTACGCGCGTGTGTGCGAGGCGTTACGCTCTAACTGAACCCGAGCGAGGCGTTGGGCTCTAACTGAACCTGAACGATTGCACTGCAGGCTACCCGTTACTGAACCCGAGCGATCGATCGATCCCTTGCTGTTAATTGAACCCGAGTGATTCCTTCGCTACTGCTGCTAACTGAAGCCGATCGATGTTGCCTCTTGATGAAGAGTGAGCGTTGTTGGGAGTTTGGATGAACAGTTCCCGGTGGGCGGTTGGATGAATAGGAACCCGTGGTGTTGCCGCTGGATGAACAGGACCCCATCGATCGAGCCGGTGGAGGGCTAGATGAACAGGACCCCGTGGAGGGTTGGATGAAAAGGATGACCCTGTGGAGGGCTGGTTGAACAGTAACCAGTGGAGGGCTGGATGAGCAGTAGCCCATGGAGGGGTGGTTGAACAGGACCCCGTGGAGAGGGTTGGTTTAACAGTAGCCGGTGGAGGAGCGCACGGTGGAGGGTGGATGAACAGGAGCTCGTGGATGAACAATCGGAGGTGGAGGCTGGAGGAGGTCGATGGTGGATGAACAGTAGCCCGTGGAGGCAGTCAATGGTGGATATGAACAGTATCCTGTGGAGTCCCATTTTGCGGTATGCCACACCCCTCCCGATGAACAGTACCCTCGTTTCGACTGTAGCGCTCCAACACAAGTCTGTTTCCTCCGTTTTGCGGTACGCCACACCCCTCCCGATCAACAGGACCCTGTTTCAACCAAGAGAAGTCTGTTTTCTTTGTTTTGCGGTACGCCAGACCCCTCCCGATGAACAAGATCATGTTTCAACCATGGTCGGTCGAACATAAGGCCGTTTGCTCCGTTCTGCGGTACGCCAGGCCTCGTTTCCATCGGATGTTCCGTCCAAGCTGGTTGGCTCCCGATGAACACGACGGTGCCTTCTGTTCCGACCCAGCCGGTTGGCTCCCCATGAACACGACGACGATGCAGTTTCTCCGTTCCTACCTAGCCATGTACACGAGCCCTGGCCGTACGTATGCGTGAGTAGGCGTTCGAGATCCCGCCCATGTGTACGTATGTGGCCGTATTTTCTTTCTTGCACCCTGGCCGCTGTACGTACGTGTACATGCTACGTGTGCGCCTCTACTACGACACGTGCGCGCCTCTACATCGACCAGTATGTACGTACACGTTCACGACCAGAATGAAAATGCTACGTACGCTTCGACTAGGTGGGTCCCGACTTTCAGGCACTTCCTTGCGTGCGAAGATGTAGCTGGTGGGTCCCAGCAGTCAGGGGGGAACGTTTTTTTTGTGAAATACGGTGGCATGTCCAGTGGGTCCCTGCTGTCAGGTGGAGGAATCATTATTTTGTGCGTAATAAGGAGGCACTTCCTTGATGCGGCCGTGGACCCAGCTGTCAGCCTCTCCACGTACAGTACTCTTCCGATGGAAGTCGTTCCTTGACCAAGTTGACCATGCCGCGCTGAGAGCACCAGGGCAGTGGACGACAGCGAGGCCTAGGAAGGGAACGACACGGAGCCGGGGAAGACTCGGTAGTGGTTGCCCACGTGGTGAGGAGTACGAGGGTTTACTGGTCCGGCTGCCGTCACCGGAAAATAACAGGAGGTGTGGGTGAGTAGAGGAATGGCCTGGCGAGCAATGGAGTAGGGTGGGGCGGTGCGGCCTGTGCGGCAGCACAGCCGACCATGGGAGGCGGGAGCAGGCAGTCCCACCGGCGCTGGTTTCGGCGGCTGGAGCAAGAAGACCAGAGGTTGAAGAAGCACTACCGCTGTTGGATGGACATCGTACGGTCTCGGCAGCTAGAATCGTTTATATTGACTAAGTTGACAAAGCCCTTGGTACGCGTCAACTTAGTAGGCCCACAGGTCAGCCTCCGAAAGGTGCACCCCAGATGTCAGGGGGAGGAATCATTTTTTGGACGGCTGAAGCTAGAATATAAGAGATTGAAGAAGAAGCATGACATCCGTTGGATGGACATCCCACGACCAGTGCTGCTAGAACCGTGTGTTGACTATAAGTTAACAAAGCCTTGCATACGCGTCAACTTACTTTTTTAGGGGACGCGTCAATTTAGTAGGCCCACAAGTGTGTGGCAGAGAACTTATAGCCCACTTGCGATTTGTAAGAATGTACAGCCCATTTTTGAATTCTAATGGAATTTAGTACATCCCATTTACAGTTTGTTAAAAGTACAACCCATTTTGTAGCTAGGACAACGATTAATAATTTCAACCAACCTTTCAAAACAGAATTCAATAAAATTTCCCACATTTTGATGGGATCCGAAATATTTTTATCCCGAAATTTCTAGTCAGATTAAATACAATTTCAATATAAATTTTTATTACGTAAAAATCCAACGAAACATTGCACGCGCAACAATTAATGAAATTAAAGTTTTCAAAATCCAAAAATATAAAGTAATTACGTGTTTGGTGCATTTTTTATAGTTACTACCCAGTTTTTATAATTACATCCCATTTATTATTTCATAAAACCCATTTTCTTTTTAAGCCTAATACATCCCTCCTTGGAAAGATTTGCAGCCCAGCGGGGCGGAGAATAACAAGTTGACCTTGCCTCGGTATTCCTCAAAAAAAAGTATAGCTGGGCTAGCCATTTTTAGCTTGAAAAAAAATAATATCTGGGCTGGATATCTGGCCTAGGCTAGACGGGCCACAGCCCGCCCAGTTAATACCCTGCTCTCCTCTGAACAACAATGAAAATATCGCTCTTGTCTAAAAAAACGAAAACATCGCTAAAAAAACTCTGCACTGCTCACACCTCAAAAACACAAATACTGCTCGAGCTGCTTGGTCCCAGCTGTCGGCCGCGCCTTGTGCAATTCTCTCATTTATTGACTACATAGGTTGACAATGGTGTGGGACCGTGATGTCAGGAAACCAGGAGGAAGCAAAAAAATATGGTTGTATATAATAAGGAGGCACTTGCATACGTGAGGCTATGGCCCTGGTGGGTCCCCACTGTCATCCTCTCCAAGTAAAGTCATCTCCCCATTCTTCATGTCCGTTGACCATGTTGACAACGCGAGACGGCGGCGCCACGGCGGGGGCAACAACTCGAAGGATGACGGAGAGGGCCTCGCGGGCCCTATGGATGGTCTGATACAGCGCCCGCTGCTCATTCGGGAAGCCAGGATCATAGGGGCACATGTCCGCGGCGGCATTGTTATTCGCTTCTTCACCAGTGCTCGTTGAGGAGACGGAGGTTGCAGCATAGGTCCTCCTGCGCTGGTAGCTCTTCCGCCATTAGGGCGTCGAAGTGCGACCGCACCTGCTCTATGGTGAACACGGCATGCACCGGCTTGGACAGTGGTGCCGGCTCCTGATCGGAAGCTACGTCCATGGTCTGATTGTTGATGCTCAGCTCGGCAAGCTTGCTAGCGAGCCAGCCTGTCTGGCTGCTGGACCGACCCGCTATCAAGCACGAGTCTGACTGCCCTGGCGCACCCAGACCGCCTCCCTCGCCCGCACGCGCTTTTTTGCCCGGAACGGTCAGCACCGCCCGCCCCGCTTCCTGGTGCACGCGATTGCTCCGCCTTCAAACGACACAAGTGTCGTCCGTCCGTCCGTCTGCTTCCCACATTAATGATACACGATTGCCAGGCGCCTACTCCGGCGCCACACGTCCGTCCCTTCACCACCCACCATTGCTATATAAACTGTTGCGCCGGCCATAGACGTAGTCATCCGCCTCCGTTCCCTTTCTCCTGTCCACACCACAACTGCCCACCATGGCTTCCTCGCGCTCCAGCGCTCTTTGGGACGGGCGGACGACAGACCACAAGGAGATGGCAACAATTGCTGCCGACTGGCTGGCCGGCAGGCAGGCGGAGGACGACGACGTCCCAATGGATAACATGGTAGTCGACGATCCGGCGCCAACCCCATCCTCCACGCCATCCTCACGGGTGCATTGCACCATGACCATCGGCGAGGCTCGTGCCCAATACATGGACACAGTGAGGCAGAAGCGTCAGGAGCAGTTTCGGGAGGCGCAGACCGACGCCGCCTACAACCACCATCTCCTCCAGGAGCACCTGCAGGCAGAGGAGCAGATTGCCGCAGAGCGGGCGGAGCAGGAGGCGCTGCTCAACTCGTACCGCTCCGCCCGTGAGGGCCGTCTCGAGCACTGGCGGTACCGCATGCGGGTGGCGGAGGCTGCGGCCGCCTATAAAGAGGGTGATGAAGCGGGTGAGGCGTTGTTTAGCGAGACCGAGGATGAGGCAGAGGACAATGCCAGCTCTGATGAGTCCCCGCTCCGCCGAGGCCCCGCGGCGCCAACAACGAGGCAGAGGACACCGCCAGCTCCGCCGAGGCCCCACCCCGCCGGCACAAAGGCGGAGGACCTCGCCGGCTTCGGCGAGGCCCTACTCCACTGAGGCCCCGCCCCGCCAACAACGAGGCAAAGGACATCGCCGGCTCAGCCGACGCCCCACCCTACCAGCAATGAGAGGGAGGATTTCATCCGCTCCGCCGAGGCGTCGCCCTGCCGGCAATGAGATAGAGGACATCGCCGGCTCCGTCGAGACCCCGCCCCGCTGCCAACGAGGCCGCGCCACACATAAAACGAGGAAGAGTAGAACATGGTAGGTTGCCGCCACTCGGGTCCAAGTAAGGCCACCACTGCTACCCTCCGGTTGAAGCCAAGCTAGGCGGGTTGACCATTGACGGGCGATTAGCTTCTTGGCAGCAACGTGGAGTCGGAGAGCTATGTTGGAGAAGGACGCTGCTTCAGTTACTTAACTGCTGGTGCAGTTGGGTCACTGACACGTGGGCCCAACAGGCATCTGGGCCACATGTCAGTTGCACAACTGCACCTGCAGTTAAGTCACTGAAGCTCAGTCCGTTGGAGAATCAGCTTCTGTTCGGCTCAGCCGGACACAGGTGGGTAGATTCGGTTAATTAATTATACCTCCAGTGCACCCCTTTTTAGTTGAAGAATGTATGAAATGTAATGGAATCCGGCATGTTTATATGAAATCCGATCGTGTATGAATGAATTTAGTTCGATTAGTTCGAATTCTTGTCTCACTGGCATTGTTTGAACATGCAAAACAATACGTACTAGGATTATTCACAATGTGAAATCAACTGACTTGAAACAAATCTAATATGCGAAGTGAAAAGGAACAGAGGGAGTACAAAGAGTTTGAGCTACTTTTTAGCGTTCCTGTACATTGCAATCAAACACACAGGCCTGGCAATTCATAGAGAACATTCAAAAAATCGATGATTATGCATCTCAGCGATTCACATGTCAGAGCCAATATTTAATTTACAACTAAACAATAAATAAAAATCGATCGATGCTGCTGACAGCAAAGGGCGTCCCATTCGAAAATATCAAACGCATGTCTTCTTACTAACATCAATGAGCAAAATTTGACAAGGTTGTCCCATTCCAAAATGTCAAATGCATGTTGTTTTGCGTACATCAATGAACAAACTTTGACAAGGTTTTCCCATTCCAAAATATCAAATGCCTACGATTGTGGAATGGGCAGGGTTTGCCATCAGTTCGGACATTGACATGTCACCTCGTGCTAAATAAACCAGTTGTTCTATTTGTGCAGTTCCACCAAAATCAACCAAATACACGCGTAGCTGGTAT
The DNA here is from genome assembly GCA_021605205.1 of Aegilops longissima. Taxonomy (NCBI): domain Eukaryota; kingdom Viridiplantae; phylum Streptophyta; class Magnoliopsida; order Poales; family Poaceae; genus Aegilops; species Aegilops longissima. The sequence continues at coordinate 255,672,266 of CM038680.1, forward strand.
GATTTCACCTTTATATGTTGCAACGCCTTGAACATATTGGCACCTCCTTTCTTGTGGTGGAAATGAATGATTCGATGTATTCATGAAAATTTTGTGCAGTTCCCATTGAAATCAAGCTGAGCACCCCTGTTTGCACAAATACAAAAAAATTGATTAGTATAAAGCAAACTGTACTGTGAATTGACAGTTTAAATAGGCACCTACATGGTCCATGTAGAGCACACTTTAAAAAAATGGAACTCACCGGAAAGAATCCTAGAACAACATTGTACTTGTGCATCACAACAAAAAAGACGGAGATCTGTCAGTCCTTCTGAGCTAAACTTAGTTTGGTCTTGTGGGGAGTAATGTAACCATCCTTCAAATGCTCCTTCTGATGGGAAGATAGACAGGGCTTCTTCATCCTGGCATAATCGGAACTAGTCACTCCACATACTCCATATTCTTCTTCAGAGGAGGATGATCATGTTGTGCAAAGACAAGAGGACAACTAAATTCTAGCATCCCTGTTTGCTTGAAAGAAAGGAAAGGAAATATTTAAAACAACACAGATGAAGCACTTCTGAAGGACAATACCACTTTCTCATGACAGTATCTAAACAGTAGCACAACACCAATAGAGATGACAAAGCTCAGTCATATGGATGAAATCCGTGGGCGAGTACCAACCTTTGTCAGGAGGCTTATTGTGTAGAGCGTACAGATCAAGCACTTCTCCGGAACCATCTGTTGTTATCTACTATGGTTGCCATGCTTACTATATACTCCTCGATTAGTTTAATGTTTCCAACATCTTCTTGTGCAGTTCCACTAAAATATATGGTATCTTCAAAAGAAGATCCCTGTTTTCACAAGTAGAGATAATTACATATTACATTAAGAGTGGCATCAAATCAGTGGCAAAATAATTGCTCGTTCTAGCCATAGCAATAAATTAAGATGCAAAAATATATCATTACTTGTGTCATCACAGTTCCAGTGCTTCCTTACAGCACCGGGAGTTGATTTTTGTTTTTCTTCCGCTTGTTCTTCCCCTTCATCACTTGGTTCAATAACAGATAAGCTTCACCTTCAATGTAAGATTTGGCATGTCAATTAGGGAGCACAAGTATAGCACTAAACAAGGACATTAATTTTCTGATGAAAGTGGCAAAATACAGGCCAGAAGTTGTGAAATATCCTTATCTTACATCAATGGGATATTATGGTGCACATACAGATGGGAAGTCATGTCTCCATTTGTTCAGTTCACTAAAATCAAGCAACATTACCGTACAAGTAGCACAACATATGAAAGCACACTGCACAATCATGTGAAAGAAGGCTAGTACTGATCTCTCAGGACGCGGAATTCAAACAACTCACAAGAAGAAGATCTGAACCAAATTCACCAACACGGATAGGAAGTAAGATCTCCTCTTGTGCAGTTCCACTAAGATCAAGCAATCAAGCAACGTTGTCAGTGTGACATTTTGGTTCAACTGCACAAAACAATCTTAAAACAAAAGTTTTTTGTGCAGTGCAACAAAAGGTCACAATAGCAACGAGGTGAAGTAGAAAACCTTGTTTACACATAGGTGCGAAGGAAACAACAAGTGGTCAATAATGGTGGATGACACAGAAGCCAACAAAAAGAAGTATCTAACTTATCTAAATGGGAAAGAAAGCAAGACAATAGCATTTCTCAAACGGTAGCATTGATTCATATTAACAGAGAGATTATATTAACAATAAAATTTGTTAAACATGTAATTTGCTTTTAACTTTGGAATTGCATCAATTTTCCAGCGGCATTATTAGAGGGTGTTTGGTTACAGGGACTTTTTGGTGTAGGGACTAAAAAATGTCCCTTTTAGACCCATCTAAACCAAACAGGAGGGAATTTTAGGGACTAAAAGTGGGCATTTGGGACTAAAGAAAAAAGACCCCAAGGGAGAGTATTTTTGGGACTTTTTCCAATAGTTTCCCCTGCCCCGCATCGCACCTTATCTCTATTAGTTCATTACTAGGGGTAACATGGTATTTTAGCATGTCATTTAATAACCTCTAGTCCATGTATAGTCCTTGAAACCAAGTAGGTAAGGAATAGGGACTTTTTAGTTGGGACTAAAGAAAGTCCTAGGACTTTTTAACCAAACAGGGCCTTAGATTAACAACAGCTAAAGAGTTGCACGGGGCAATGGACTCACCATCACCATGTGCATCTACCGATGTATGAAGGGGTGATGCACAGTCTGTTGCAACAAATAACAAACAACCAAGGAGCATATTTATGTTGGTCCTAGTTTTTTTATCTTTAGACACCTTTCCCTATGTGAGCGCAGCAAATCTAGTCTTGCTCAAACTCTACAGCCTTGTCCCCCAAAACAAAAAGATCAGTTCGCTATAGATGTGTGTATTGTGTTTGTCATTCTTTTCCCTTTTCGACCAACGTAGGTGCTGGATAGCCAGTCTTTACTAGTACTTTCCCCCCTTCCTTTCCTCTTTGAACCACGTCCTAGATTCACGCTATACAACTTTCCCCACTACTTTCCCCCTTCCTTTCCTCTTTAAACCACGTCCTAGATTCATGCTATACAACTTTCCCCACTACTTTCCCCCTTCCTTTCCTTTTTAAACCACATCCTAGATTCATGCTATACAAATTTACCCACTACTTCCCCCCATTCCTTTCCTCTTTGAACCACGTTCTAGATTCATGCTATACAACTTTCCCCACTACTTTCCTGTTTGATCCAACACCTAGATTCAAGTGTAGAAGCGGAAAAAGCCCACATGTAGCTAGAGCAATGCATGTGGAATAAGTAAATTATACCTTAAGGTTCTTGGGGTGTGGTTCGGTGGGCGACCGGAGGCCGTTCTGCCCACACTATGTATGGCGGCGAGGAAGAAGGGGTCGGAGGCCCTCCCGCGCCGCCGCTGGGTGAAAGAGAACAGCTGCACCGGTAGTGGATTCCCTCCCTCGCCGACGGTGACAGAGTTACGCCTCCTTCCCTTCCCGCAGACGGATCCTGCCGGCTCTTTGACCAGCAGTGAGGGGAGAGAGAGAGAGGCCAACAAAGTCTTGTTTAGATCTGGAGAGGGTGAGAGTGTGTGGAGAGAGCAACTACAAGCGCTGAGGCTCCAGCGTGTATATATATAGTGGAGAGAGAGTGTGAAGAGTGCAAACCCTACAAAACAAGCGCCGAGGCCGAGATCGTATAGCTCCGTATCCATCCATTTTGACCAGTCAAAGAATCCTCATGGCACCACCCCAGATCACTTTCTCTCTGTCATGCGAGGCCTGCCTGTAATTGGGTGGAAGAAAGAAGTCGAACAAAAAAAATTATGCTCAAGTGTGGTTATCGAACCCGAGACCTCAAGTTTGATGAGCGAATAGGCTAACCAGCTATACCACCCTCGCGTTATGTTTAATGAGAGGAAAATAACCTTTTATACATTCCTGCATTCATGTGACAAGCATGTCGTGTCTTTTTTTTGCGCCGGAGTCATTGGAATTTAAACCATAATCGTGCCATGTGGCTTTGGTGGTAAGGTATTTTGGGATTTAAAGCAGTGTTGGTAGGACAGAAATAATGCAGCCTTAGTCACCTTACCTCTCTCCATGTAGTATGTTGGGTCCCACTAGTCAGAGGGTGAAACAAACAAATTAATAAGAAAAATTAAAGCGCCAGCAGTGTATCTTACATCACACATCTCACTACTGCTCGTGAACACTGTCCAATTGATCTCTCTGTTCGCTCATGTAGCATTTTAAGTGAATCCTTATTATAACATGCACACAATTTTGGGCACTTGTATTCGGCCTAAGTCAGTGTGCCACCATATCTCGTACTACTCCCTCCGTCTAGGTGTAATAAGTCATGTTAGAAGGTGAAGCAGGACCAAGATGCAAGCAGATTGGAGGAGGAGAAACTTGACCGGTCCTTCCTTCAATCAAAGCCCTGATTTCTGTCTCTAAATGCAACAATTAATCACAACAACTAAGAGATGTCGTTTTAGCTACCATGCAGGGCCACGTATTAACTCGCAAGCAAGCCGACTTTGATTTCTTGACTGATCAACCGTAGTTACACTCCATGCATTGGGTTTCTGGGGGAGATAACAAGAGAGAGTAAGGAGCATGTGGTTACATTGCTAGGCTGGTCATAGTGGTGAGTAACTTGGACTAGTAACATGCATATGTTACTAGTCAATGTTACTACCTTCATAGTGGGTAGTAACATATGGATGGTAACATGCAAGTCTTCATTCATTGAGATATACACTCATTTTACCTCGGCGTGTGTGTGTGTGTGTGTGTGTGTGTGTGTGTGTTTAACAGCATGTGTGTGTTAGAGAGGGCGACACATCGACCTACTCCTACAGAGAGATGGTGTGTAGTATAAGATTTAGCCATGAGAGTCGGTGCATCCTCTCGTTTCCGGGTGTCCGGTCGGGACAGGAGGATAGCTGCCACGCCCGCTCCTGACCAGCCTGGCCCACCCAAAGCCCCTCCATCGCCCGCGCGCGCTTCTCGCCCGAAACGATCAGCGCCGCTCCAAAGAATCTGTGCCGCATTCATGACCGGGCAGAGCGGACGCGCCCTCTCACTTGTGCATGCATTGCAGGGAGAAGCGGATTCAAGAGTGATGGTTGCTTCGTCCGTCCAACTTACTGTTGGGTCTATGTGACTTGACGGCTCATTGGTCATTATTATTGAGGTGGTACGACTGCTGGATGTCCCACGCTTTCAGTGAAAGGAGGTACTACTAGATTACAATTTTCTCCATTCTTACAGCTGAGAAGTGCGAAAGCAGTGAAAACACGCGGGCTCAGTGATTAGATGGCACATCTCACACTATCACCATATTATCTGGACACCGTGTGACACCTAACTCTTTACATCGTACTGTACTAGTATAGTACATACTGTAATTTCTCAGCGAGATAAATTTGTACAATTCTATGAAGCTTCCATCTTCTGTTTCATGTATCTTGCGTCCAAGGTTGCCCGTTGCAACATTTCATCAAATACAAAGGAGACTAACATGCATGCTATTGCATCTCAATGATTGACAGATCATAGCCAATATATACTCCCTCCATTCCAAAATAAGTATCTCATCTTTATGCAAACTTTAGTACAAAGTTGTACTACTACTAAAGTTGACACTTATTTTGGAAAAGAGACAGCTAAAGAAAAAAGATCCATGCAGTCCCTAGCCCTTGAACAGTAAACCCTAACCAGACATTAATTTGTTGGCAACGTTGGAGCTTCCGAAGAAATGAAGTTTGCAACCCTATGACCATCGGATCATTTTGTGCGGTTTCAGCAAAATCGAGATGAGCATCCCTGTGGCAAAGAAATTGAAGAAGCGTGATTAGAATAAGATTATAGGGACTAGTTGATGAGACATAAACTCATCACAAATACAGTACGTAGAAGCCAGTAGAGGTATGTGCGGGGCAAAGAAGTAGAGAAATATCCACATGGAGTGATGTGGGCAGCTGGAGCAGTGGTGCAAGCCGGCTGTAAAGGAAGTTGTACCTGAGGGATGTCGGGACGTAGCTCAACCTAGAGGAGGGCGGCGGGAGGTGGCAACTGCCCACGTCGTGGCATTGAGCAAGGGACGAAGGAAACCTCACCGTCTTTGTGAGAGAGAACGGCGGGACCCCTGATCGGGACATGCCAACAGTGGGTTTTCACCTTCGGCGACGGCGACCGCATCTACACTAAGCATCGACCCCTTCCCCCGACGGACGTGATCCGCCGGGATGTTAGAGATGTGGCCACAGTCGTTTTGTGTGAGAGAGTATGAAGAGAGCAACCCCAACAAGCAACCATGTAGGCTCGTCCTGGCTATGTATATAGTGGAGCGGTTTCCTTTTCTCTCCATATGAACCTATTTATATTGCGTATGTGCCACTAAAGAAAAAACCTTTATTTATAAATGACGCGGCACCGTTCATGCATGGTTCCCGACCCTCCATTATTTATAAGTGAGTAACTACTACTAGACGCGTCAAATTATCACGTGGGTTGCATCATCTTACAAAAATGAGCTCCACCATGTCACGTGTGTGGTTGGGTAAGACGCAAAAGACTCAAAGAGTGCTACTAGTACACTATATGCGTGGGTGCGTGCACCTCTTCTCTTCGAGCATGGTTATTAAAAGTATAGCCCACTACTGTACTACCACGCGGTTATTATATATGGGAAAAGAGTATAGGCAGTAATAATGACTAATAAGCCGTGAAATCACGAGGCCCACCTTTCTCTATGTTTGACTGAGGAAGCAGCCATCATTTCTCTCCTCGTTGAATATCCATTCGCTGCTACCTTCGCGAATAAATAAAAATCCGCTTCTACCTCCATAGCATGGTTAATAATATAGCCATGACAATCACGGCGTAGAACTATCATTCACTGACACAATAGGGCTAGATCTAAGGCTGGTGATTTTTTTACTTTATCTCTTTCTCTTTTTGTCTCATTTACTCATTTTACATAGGAGCACGTGTAGAGGATGGCTATTCCTTTCGATGGGACTTCTTCATGGGGTTTAAGACTAAGCAACCCCGAATTATGCCCGTTGCCCACCACTCTGAATCGTGTCATCTATGATAGGGAGTAGTCCCATTGCAACAATGAGGTCCACTAGGTCTAGCACGTCCTGTAAGAAGAGACTGACACGCAAAACATACATCTTGTTATCTTCTTCCTCGTACAGTACGTACCACTGGTACGTACTACTAGTAGTACTACTACTCGTTCTCCTATAAACCTTGTGCTTGGCATCTCCAAAATATTAACCTTGCAATTGGCTCTTCGCCTCTTCGGGAAGTTGATAACCCACAAGTATAGGGGATCGCAACAGTTTTCAAGGGTAGAGTATTCAACCCAAATTTATTGATTCGACACAAGGGGAGCCAAAGAATATTCTCAAGTATTAGCAGTTGAGTTGTCAATTCAACCACACCTGGAAACTTAGTATCCGCAGCAAAGTGTTTAGTAGCAAAGTAATATGATAGTGGCGGTAACGGTAACAAAATAAAGACAGCAAAAGTAATGTTTTTGGTATTTTTGTAGTGATTGTAACAGTAGCAACGGAAAAGTAAAAATAAGCATAAACCAGTATATGGAAAACTCATAGGCACCGGATCAGTGATGGATAATTATGCCGGATGTGGTTCGTCATGTAACAGTCATAACATAGGGTGACACAGAACTAACTCCAGTTCATCAATGTAATGTAGGCATGTATTCCGTAAATAGTCATACGTGCTTATGGAAAAGAACTTGCATGACATCTTTTATCCTACCCTCCCATGGCAGCGGGGTCCTATTGGAAACTAAGGGATATTAAGGTCTCCTTTTAATAGAGAACCGGAACAAAGCATTAGCACATAGTGAATACATGAACTCCTCAAACTGTGGTCATCACCGAGAAGTATCCTGATTATTGTCACTTCGGGGTTGTCGGATCATAACACATAATAGGTGACTATAGACTTGCAAGATAGGATCAAGAACACACATATATTCATGAAAACATAATAGGTTCAGATCTGAAATCATGGCACTCGGGCCCTAGTGACAAGCATTAAGCATAGCAAAGTCACAGCAACATCAATCTCAGAACATAATGGATACTAGGGATCAAACCCTAACAAAACTAACTCGATTACATGATAAATCTCATCCATCCCATCACCGTCCAGCAAGCCTATGATGTAATTACTCACGCACGGCGGTGAGCATCATGAAATTGGTGATGGAGGATGGTTGATGATGACGACGGCGACGAATCCCCCTCTGCGGAGCCCCGAACAGACTCCAGATCAGCCCTCCCGAGAGAGATTAGGGCTTGGCGGTGGCTCCGTATCGTAAAACGCGATGAAACTTTTTCTCTCTGATTTTTTTCTCCCCGAAAGCCAATATATGGAGTTGGAGTTGGCGTCGGAGGGCCACCAGGGGGCCCACGAGGTAGGGCGGCGCGCCCAGGGGGGTAGGGCGCGCCCCCCACCCCTTGTGAGCAGGGTGTGGGCCCCTGGTCTTCATCTTTGGCGAGGATTTTTTTATTATTTATTCTAAGATATTCCGTGGAGTTTCAAGTCATTCCGAGAACTTTTGTTTTCTGCGCATAAAACAACACGATGGCAATTCTGCTGAAAACAGCGTCAGTCCGGGTTAGTTCCATTCAATTCATACAAGTTAGAGTCCAAAACAAGGGCAAAAGTGTTTGGAAAAGTAGATACGACGGAGACGTATCAACTCCCCCAAGCTTAAACCCTTGCTTGTCCTCAAGCAATTCAGTTGACAAACTGAAAGAGAAAAAGTAAAACTTTTACAAACTCTGTTTGCTCTTGTTGTTGTAAACATGAAAAGCCAGCATTCAAGTTTCAGCAATTATTATGAACTAACCATACTCACAATAACACGTAGGTCTCACAATTACTCATATCAATAGCATAATCAGCTAGCGAGCCATAATAATAAAACTCGGATGACAACACTTTCTCAAAATAATCATAACATGATATAACAAAATGGTATCTTGCTAGCCCTTTCTGAGACCGCAAAACATAAATGCAGAGCACCTTTAAAGATCAAGGACTGACTAAACATTGTAATTCATGGTAAAAGAGATCCAGTCAAGTCATACCCAATATAAACCAATAATAATGAATGCAAACGACAGTGTGCTCTCCAGTGGGTGCTTTTTAATAAGAAGGGTGATGACTCAACATAAAAGTAAATAGATAGGCCCTTCGCAGAGGGAAGCAGGGATTTGTAGAGGTGCCATAGCTCGATTTTGAAATAGAGGTAAATTATATTTTGAGCGGCATACTTTCACTATCAACGCAACAACTATGAGATGGTTGTATCTTCCATACTACATGCATTATAGGCAGTTCCCAAACAGAATGGTAATGGTTTACACTCCCCCTCCTCCACAAGCATCAATCCATGGCTTGCTCGAAACAACGAGTGCCTCCAACATTCAACGGGTCCCAGGGGGAGTTTTGTTTAATTATTTTGATTTGCTTTGATCTTTTGGATCATGGGACTGGGCATCCGGTTACATCGCCCTTTCTCGTGAATGAGGAGCGGAGTCCACTCTCTTGAGAATAACCCACCTAGCATGGAAGATATAGGCAGCCCTAGTTGCACGTGAGCTGCTCGAGCATACAAAACAGAATTTTTTATTTGAAGGTTTAGAGTTTGGCACATACAAATTTACTTGGAACGGCAGGTAGATACCGCATATAGGAAGGTATAGTGGACTCATATGGAACAACTTTGGGGTTTAAGAAGTTTGGATGCACAAGCAGTATTCCGCTTAGTACAGGTGAAGGCTAGCAAAAGACTGGAAGCGACCAACGAGAGAGCGACAACAGTCGTAAACATGCATTAAAATTAATTTACACCGAATACAAGCATGAGTAGGATATAATCCACCATGAACATAAATATCATGAATGCTATGTTGATTTTATTCAACTACATGCGTGAACATGTACCAAGTCAAGTCACTCAATTCATTCAAAGGAGGATACCATCCCATCATACCACATCATAATCATTCTAATAGCATGTTGGCACGCAAGGTAAACCATTATAACTCATAGCTAATCAAGCATGGCACAAGCAACTATAATCTCTAAATGTCATTGCAAATATGTTTACTTCATAATAGCTGAATCAGGAACGATGAATCATCATATTTACAAAAACAAGAGAGGTCGAGTTCATACCAGCTTTTCTCATCCCAATAAGTCCATCATATATCGTCATTATTGCCTTTTACTTGCACGACCGAACGGTGTGTATAATAATAAGAGTGCACGTGCATTGGACTAAGCTGGAATCTGCAAGCATTCAACTCAAGAGAGAAGACAAGTAATATGGGCTCTAAGTTAAATAAACGATCATGCATATGAGAGCCACTAAGCATTTTCAATATAGTCTTCTCGACCCCCAAATAAAGGAAAAGAAATAAAAACTATTTACACTGGAAAGCTCCCAACAAGCAAAAGAAGAACGGGAAATATTTTTGGGTTTTGTTTTTAATTATTACTACTACGGCAGGAAAAAATAAACTACTACTAATTTTTGTTTTTGTTTTTCTAAGGTTTATTAAACACACAAGAAGAAAGCAGGAAAAAGGAAAATAAACTAGCATGGATATTACAGTGAAAGAGTATGAGCACCGACATCTAGCAATGAGTGTGTGTGAGCATAAATGTAATGTTGGTGAGAAATACGTACTCCCCCAAGCTTAGGCTTTTGGCCTAAGTTGGTCTATTGCCAGGGATAGCCTGGCTGATACCCGTAGGTGAAGCTGGGGTCGTACTATGACGCAGCGGCTATCGCCTCCTGAGCTGCAGCGTGGCGTCGAGCTGCCTCCGCTCTCCTCAAGAAGTCATCAGAAGGCCATTCACACGGCCGGACCTCCGCGGTGCGAGGCAAATTAAATTTGGGCTTATGCTCGTGTTCCTTTTGTTTTTCCCTCGAGCTTCGGCTCGACAAGCCCCTCAAAAGTCTCTTCATTATTTCTGAAATAATCTGAAATTTTTAGTAACTTCAAACAAAAGTGAACCAACTTCAATAAAATTGATAGCAACTACTCATACAAGTGCCTAGAGCATATATCAAGCATTAGAACTACTTGGAACCATATAAATTTGACATGCAAGCTCAAGAACATGGTCACCTATGCAGCACAATTGCGAGAGGTGCTTTGAGCAAGGAGATCGAAAATCACAGCAAAAGTGGCTGGAACACGAGCTTGAGTTGGTTTTTCGGGTTTGTGTGAGACAGAGGAAGAAGATGGGTGCGAGGATAAGTGGAGGAGGGCCACCGTGGGCCACGAGGCAGAGGCGCGCCCGGGGTAGGGCCCGCCCTCCACCCTCGTGGCCAGGTGGCAGCTCCCTCCGCGGTAATTTTTGCACTAAAAATCCTCAAATATTCCCGAAAAAATCATATTAAATTGGCATGGCATTCTGAGAACTTTTATTTTCGGGATATTTTTATATTGCACGGATAAGTCAGGAAACAGATAGAAAAATACTATTTTACTTTATTTCTACTAAGTAACAGAAAATATACAGAGGGTACAGAAGGTTGTGCTTCTAGTTTCATCCATCTCATGCTCATCAAAAAGAATCCACAAACAAGGTTGATCAAGTCTTGTTAACAAACTCATTCTGATAATCATGGAACCGGAGAAATTTCGAGTAACACTATGTTACCTCAGCGGGGATATGGACATCCCCAATAATAAGTATATCATATTTCTTCTTAACAGTAGGGAGAGGAAATTCAAAACCTCCAAACATAATCGATGGAATTTTTCCAATAGAGTTGATACTATGAACTTGAGGTTGCTTCCTCAGGAAGTGTACCGTATGCTCATTACCATTAACATGAAAAGTGACATTGCCTTTCTTGCAATCAATAACAGCCCCTGCAGTATTAAGGAAAGGTCTTCCAAGAATAATAGACATACTATCGTCCTCTGGAATATCAAGAATAACAAAGTCCGTTAAAATAGTAACATTTGCAACCACAACAGGCACATCCTCACAAATACCGACAGATATATAGCAGTTGATTTATCAGCCATTTGCAAAGATATTTCAGTAGGTGTCAACTTATTCAAGTCAAGTCTACGATATAAAGAGAGAGGCATAACACTAACACCGGCTCCAAGATCACATAAAGCAGTTTTAACATAATTTCTTTTAATGGAGCATGGTATAGTAGGTACTCCTGGATCTCCAAGTTTCTTTGGTATTCCACCCTTAAAAGTATAATTAGCAAGCATGGTGGAAATTTTAGCTTCCGGTATCTTTCTTTTATTTGTAACAATATCTTTCATATATTTAGCATAAGGATTCATTTTGAGCATATCAGTCAATCGCATACGCAAAAAGATAGGTCTAATCATTTCAGCAAAGCGCTCAAAATCCTCATCATCCTTTTTCTGGGATGGTTTTGGAGGAAAAGGCATGGGTTTCTGAACCCATGGTTCTCTTTCTTTACCATGTTTCCTAGCAACAAATTCTCTCTTATCATAACGTTGATTCTTTGATTGTGGGTTATCAAGATCAACAACAGGTTCAACTTCTACTTCATTATCATTACCAGGTTGAGCATCATCATGAACATCATCATTAACATTTCCACTAGGTTCATGTTCATTACAGATTGTGTTTCAAAGATCGGACATAGAGATATCATTTGGATTCTCGTGGTTCAGCAATAGGTTCACTAGAAGTTTGCAAAGTCCTATCATTTTTCTTTTCTTCCTCTTAGAAGAACTAGGTACATCAATATTATTTCTCCGAGAATCTTGCTCGATTCTCTTAGGGTGGCCTTCAGATACAAAGGTTCTGAGTCATTCTACCAGTTCTAGTAGCCACTCTAACAGCATAATCATTTTCTTACTATTCATTTCTTCAAGCACTTCTTTCGAGCCTTAAGTACTTGTTCTACTTGAGTGGTAACCATAGAAGCATGTTTGCTAACAAGTTTAAGTTCACCTCTAATATTAGCCATATAATCACTCAAGCGTTTAATCATAAAGGTATTCTGTTTTAATTGTCTACCAAAATAAGCATTAAATTCATCTTGCTTAAACATAAAGTTATCAAACTCATCCAAGCACTGACAAGCAATTTTAGTAGGAGGGACTTCAGCTTTATCATACCTATAGAGAGAATTTACCTTTACTACCTGTGTCGGGATATCGGGAGGTTCTTGAAGAATAAGTAATTGAGATCATATACTTCTTCAACAGGCGGTAAATTAAGACCATGTATTTCTTCAATAGGAGGTAAATTATTAACATCTTCAGCTTTAATACCTTTTTCTTTCATAGATTTCTTTGCTTCTTGCATATCTTCGGGATTGAGAAATAAAACACCTCTCTTCTTCGGAGTTGGTTTAGGAATAGGCTCAGTAATTGGCTCTGGGACTGGCTCAGGAGTTGGCTCAGTAATTAGCAGCTGAGTTGTCAATTCAACCACACCTGGAAACTTAGTATCTGTAGCAAAGTGTTTAGTAGAAAAGTAATATGATAGTGGCGGTAACGGTAACAAAATAAAGATAGCAAAAGTAATGTTTTTGGTATTTTTGTAGTGATTGTAACAGTAGCAACGGAAAAGTAAATAAGCGTAAACCAAAGATATGGAAAACTTCGTAGGCACTTGGATAAGTGATGGATAATTATGCGGATGCGGTTCGTCATGTAACATCATAACATAGGGTGACATGAACTAGCTCCAGTTCATCAATGTAATGTAGGCATGTATTCCGTAAATAGTCATACGTGCTTATGGAAAAGAACTTGCATGACATCTTTTGTCCTACCCTCCCGTGGCAGCGGGGTCCTATTGGAAACTAAGGGATATTAAGGTCTCCTTTTAATAGAGAACCGGAACAAAGCATTAGCACATAGTGAATACATGAACTCCTCAAACTATGGTCATCACCGAGAAGTATCCCGATTATTGTCACTTGGGGTTGTCGGATCATAACACATAATAGGTGACTATAGACTTGCAAGATAGGATCAAGAACACACATATATTCATGAAACATAATAGGTTCAGATCTGAAATCATGGCACTCGGGCCCTAGTGACAAGCATTAAGCATAGCAAAGTCATAGCAACATCAATCTCAGAACATAATGGATACTAGGGATTAAACCCTAACAAAACTAACTCGATTACATGATAAATCTCATCCAACCCATCACCGTCTAGCAAGCCTATGACGGAATTACTCACGCACGGCGGTGAGCATCATGAAATTGGTGATGGAGGATGGTTGATGATGACGACGGCGACGAATCCCCCTCTTCGGAGCCCCGAACGGACTCCAGATCAGCCCTCCCGAGAGAGATTAGGGATTGGCGACGGCTCCGTATCGTAAAACGCGATGAAACTTTTTCTCTCTGATTTTTTTCTCCCCGAAAGCCAATATATGGAGTTGGAGTTGGCGTCGGAGGGCCACCAGGGGGGCCACGAGGTAGGGCGGCGCGCCCAGGGAGAGGGCGCGCCCCCCACCATCGTGAGCAGGGTGTGGGCCCCCTAGTCTTCATCTTTGGCGAGGATTTTTTATTATTTATTCTAAGATATTCCGTGGAGTTTCAGGTCATTCCGAGAACTTTTGTTTTCTACACATAAAACAACACCATGGCAATTTTGCTGAAAACAGCGTCGGTCTGGGTTAGTTCCATTCAAATCATACAAGTTAGAGTCCAAAACAAGGGCAAAAGTGTTTGGAAAAGTAGATACGACGGAGACGTATCAGAAGTCGAGCAATAATGGTACTGCAGTATATATCGTTCTGGCTATATGAGACTGAATGAATTTCTGCACGTCCACCACGTGGGCAAGGGAAAGTGCGTACTCTTACGTCCGTTTCAATATTGACTACATACAGAGCAAAATGAGTGAATCTACACTCTAAAATACGTCTATATACATCAGTGTTTGGAGTATGTACTAGTAGTTCATATTGAAATATACTAAAGGACATATATTCCAAACAATATGATAATCTCTCTAACCAAGGTAGGGACGAGGAGTAAACGGAGGGAGTAGTAAAATTTTCTCTAGGTCCTGCGAGCCACCGCGCACGTGGGCGAGGGAGCGGGCGTAAGGCGTACTAAGCAAGCTTCACCTCGTCCTGCGAGCCACCGCGCCCATGGGCGGGGGAGACAGCGTACTAAGCAAACTTCTCCTCGTTCTGCGAGTTGATGGGACACATCAAAAATAATACGCACAGAGCATCTCGAGTGTATAGCGCATGGCCTCTAAGGTAGGCCCCACATGGTTTGCCTCTTTTTTTTAACATAACGCGTCAAGTCACAATTTGTTTGTTCACCCGTGGTAGACGATCCTCCATCAAGTGGACAACTAGTACACGTGTCAAATTACCACGTGGGCTGCCTTTTCGTACAGAAATGAGCTCCACCGTGTACCCGCGCGGGTGTGGTTGGGAAAGAGACGGGAGTACGTGCACCGTGCGTGCACCTCTTCTCTTTGTGCATGTCCCCCGCCTACATGGGTGTGTGTGAGAGAGATACAAACCTAGACAGATGGTGTGTGTGTTCGTGAGTGTTTTTTGTTTGGGGGTGATTTCGTGAATGTATTTGTGGGAATATGTGTCGATGACATCTCAAAAAAAATTGACACATGCAATGTGTGTGAAATAGAGGCCTATTTATAACATATATAGAGGGGGCGATCCACGAGAAGAGAGGGAGGGGTCATAGATATCGATAGAGTCAAAGAGAGCATCAAGTGGGTGGGTGCGAGATCGATGAAGAGAGTCATCGAAATTTTGTGTGTGCAAGTCAAAGATATAGGGAAACTGACCTACCGGAACGTCAGAGGGCACATGGCAAGTTTGTGTGTGGCAGGGAGACATGACTAGAGCGCTCGATGTATCGATGTGGGGGAGGAGGGGGGAGGCAGAGGCTGACTAGAGAGGTAGAACAACTCGTATATGTGTTGAGAAGGAGAGTCCCAGCTATGTCTTGAGGGAGATCAGTCGACATCCATACATAACTGAAGGACGGGAAATAGGTGGGGACAAAGAGAGAGAGAGGAGAGAGAGAGGAGAGAGAGAGAGAGGAGAGAGAGGGAGGGAGGGAGAGGGGTAGAGTGTTGGACTGGTGATGGAGTTGCTTCTCGAAGATGGTGGGAGAGGCCTACTAGACAAACTGAAGGTAGAACTGCAATATTATCAATAAGAGTGGGATGTGTTTCTGTGTGTGTCTACGCGTGATAGATGTGTCGGGACGCATGCATGGATGATGAAGGGGAACCATGTGTTTGGTAAGCAAACCTAACTAGATCGGTAGATCAATTGTTGTTTGTCGGAGGAAGGGACAGACATAACTAATGAGGTAGATCGATCGACGCGTGGGGAAAACGAGTTATAAGGACCTAGCTAGCTATATGTATAGTGGGAGATCGGTCGGTGTACATCCATTTGTTAGAGGCAAATAAGGCCCGGCGAGACGGATAGGTAGAGAGAATGCAGCTGCTATGAGGTGGTGCAAGAGGCCAAGCTACTAGCTAGATAGGGGGAGGAGTGTGCGATTGTGAGATCGATGAAAAGATGGGCGAGAGTTTACACGTGTGTGGGACCGTATGAGAGACACGAGGCATGGACACAGAAAGGAGGAGATGGAAGGTATGTGTGTATGTTGTAGGCAGACATCGCTGGAGAGGTTTATCGATTGGTGTGTGTCGGAAAGGAGTTGTGGAGACTATGGGAGAACGACCTAAATAAGAAGAAAATGAATGTGCGTGATGGATAGAATGCTGAGGGAGGGGAAGGGCGTGTGCATGCACGAGAGAAAGTTAGTGCTAGCTACAAAGGTTAGAGGATTGTGTGGGTGTAAGATACTAACAAAGATGATAATTTGATATGGAAGTGGATTCATATATTTGAATAGGAGATCATAGTGTTATAAACATATGCATGCATGAATATAGCGGTGATACGCGTGCTGTGGTTTTGCACATGTTATACCATAACGTGATAATGCATGGTGTTTGCAACTCACAGCTAAATGTCGAACAATCTAAACCATACTATACATCGAAGAGTCTCACATTTTATTTGAATTTGTGCTAATGTGTGGCGATTGCAGCTTACAACTAAATATCGAACAATCTAAACAATACTATATATCGAACAATCTCACATTTTATTTGAATTTGTGGTAATGTGTGACGTTTGCAACTCACATCTAAATACTTGTAGGAGTAGGGGGCGGGGCACCATACATTATGTGATAAACACATTATACATATGAGACATGGTTTAGATTATGAAGATCTAGCTAGAGCTTGAAATGTATTGTGATTTGAAATCAACATAAAGTGGATTCAAAAAATCGAGTTCGAGTTCATATAGTACACATAGTTCATATCTAACTCAACAGTACTCATGTGGTGTGATGTGAAGATAATACACAAATGATGGTTTAACTTGACAATAATGAAGATTGTAGATCTTATTAAAATAGAGAAACGAATTCAAATGGTTTGACTTCACAACAATCATTATTGCATATCTTATTATAATAGAGAAACGAATTCAAATTTAGTTCATATTGAAGCGGTAGTATATACGTTTGGAATGCACTAAAACGTTCATTTGAGTAGCAGGTTGCATGCATTATACACGTAGCGAAATATTTTAATTGAACATAACATGAATTCAATGTTTTGAATGGCATTTGTAGTGCGAATTGATTTGGTACAGTACACGGGACTAGACTCTCTTGTGTGGTGCGAATTGGTTTCTTTTTGTTTTTTCGTCGAGGGAAGTGCGAATTGATTTGGTACAGTACATGTTAGGCTTGTCCAGAAATTTCAACCCGCTCCATGTTACCCCGAAATATTTAAGACATATCTTTGTCTCGTTGTGCTCCGAAAACTCCCTCCATCTCAACCCGCGCCTTGCTATCCCAAAATTACAACGCGCGTGAAAACTCCCACCTCCTGCGAAATCCCGACACACGAAAGGCCCATGATACCCCTGACCGTAAGAACCGCCTAGCACAAATCGGTGGGGATACTGTCGGTGTCAAAACTGGCGGATCTCGGGTAGGCGGTCCCGAACTGTGCGTCTAAGGCGGATGGTAATAGGAGGCGGGGGACACAATGTTTACCCAGGTTCGGGCCCTCTCGATGGAGGTAATACCCTACTTCCTGCTTGATTGATATTGATGATATGAGTATTACAAGAGGTGATCTACCACGAGATCGTAGAGGCTAAACCCTAGAAGCTAGCCTATGGTATGATTGTTGTTGTCCTACGGACTAAACCCTCCGGTTTATATAGACACTGGAGGGGGCTAGGGTTACACAGAGTCGGTTACAATGGGAGGAGATCTACATATCCGTATTGCCAAGCTTGCCTTCCACGCCAAGGAGAGTCCCATCCGGACACGGGACGAAGTCTTCAATCTTGTATCTTCATGATCCAACAGTCCGGACAAAGGATATAGTCCGGCTGTCCAGAGACCCCCTAATCCAGGACTCCCTCAGTAGCCCCTGAACCAGGCTTCAATGACGATGAGTCCGGCGGGCAGATTGTCTTCGGCATTGCAAGGCGGGTTCCTCCTCCGAATACTCCATAGAAGATTTTGAACGCAAGGATAGTGTCCGGCTCTGCAAAACAAATTCCATACACCACCATAGAGAGAATAATATTTCCACAAATCTAATCTGCTGACACATTCTGCAGTATGACGCGACACCACGGCCCGGTCGTTATTCGAACTGTTTTTCTCAACAAGCCACGGCGCATATCGCGAGGCAGTTTCCTCGACACGTCTTGTCGAAGCAGAGATCGTGTCCCCTTATCACAGGATTCTCATCAATACGGGTATGGGTAACCCAACCGCGCCATCAATTACGGCGCTTGGGGAATAAGCGAGTTTACTAGGCAGGTGGGAGCGCATAGTTTCGTCCGCCCTTATAAAGTGACAAGGGTTCACCCTTTTCACCCACGCCTTCTTCCTCCTCGCACATCCATTCTTGCGCAATCGAGCTCCAACACCCAAGTTCGCATCCTTCTCCTCAAACCGCTCCCAGCATGTCCGGGGCGGGAGGCAAGTGGATGAAATCCTCCGTCACGGAGGAGGACATCAAAAAGCTGCGGGGAGCCAGATACTTGGCCGCGGATATCGCGCACCGGTTGCCCAATGCGGGGCAGATCATCCCCACCAAAGAATCCCATGAGAGGGTAGTCTTCCTCACCCACTTCGTCCGCGAACTGGGATTTCCCCTCCACCCGTTTGTCCGCGGCCTCATGTTCTACTATGATCTGGCCCCAAACTTCATCCTTAACATCTCGGTGTTTATCATCGTGTGCGAGGCCTTCCTCCACATCCGGCCCCACTTCATCCTGTGGCTGAAGACCTTCAATGTCAAACCGAAGGTGGTGGGCGGCCAGCAAGCGGAATGTGGAGGCGCCATGGTGGGCAAAATGCCCAACGTCACATGGCTCGAGGGCTCCTATGTGGAGACCATAAAGGGGTGGCAATCGGGGTGGTTCTACATCACCGAGCCGTGCGACACCAACTGGGTGGCGGCCCCAATTCGATCCGAATCCCCACGCTCTCACCTCCGGAAAGAGAAGGGCCTGTCCTGGGGTCCATCGGTGGAGCTGACCGGACTCCAGAAATGCATCCGGAACATGATAAGCAAGAAAATCAAGCTTGTCAATGTGGTCCAGGTCATGCTCTTCCGCCGGATCCTCCCGTGCCAACGACGGGCATTCAACTTGTGGGAGTTCGACCCGGCCGAGCACCAGACGCTGCAAGAGCTCTTCGGCACGACGCACAAGGACATTTGGAGGGTGCTGTTCAAGGGCGCCGAGGTACCTCCTCCCCTTACCGAGGACCGCGGACTTAGCGCGAAGTGCCCTGCGAATCTGGTAAGTCTTTTATAAGATGTTCATTTTCCCCAATTTGACCATGCGGGGGATCTAAACCCCCACGCCATTTTCCAGGACTGGGTCGAGACAGCGGAGTAGATTGACTGTCCATCCCCCCTGCCCGAAGATCCAGCGGACGCTCTCCTAACGGATATGCTGGCTCCGGCACCTTATGAGGTGCCGGAGAAGAAGGTCAAGAAGAAGGCCACGGGGACCCGAAAGGGTCTCCAGCGTCAGGTGATATCGGACTCATCGTCCGATAACTCCGAGGCGCACTCCTCCCATGAAGACGAAGAGGAGGAAGAGGAAATTTCTCCCCCCCCCCAGCCGGGGGAGACAAGAAAAGGAAGGCTGCCCCAACCGGGGAGGCCGAAGGGTCCCAGAAGAGAAGGACCCTCCTTCCGGACTGCTCCACGACAGCCGCCCAAAGCGACGACGAGTGGTTTCTCAGGGATAAGCCCCTGGCGAAGTCGTAAGTATCCAGATTCCATTGTAATTCATGGTATGTTTTATTGCACTGCTTCTTATCACACCGAACATGATTATGCAGCCCGCCCCAAGCCCGCATCGACGTATCTTCGTCGGATGGTTCTTTGGACCTATTATAAGTGCATCTAGTGCCCCTTAGTGATTTTGGTGTATTGAAGACTTATAGGTTAAGGGACTAATGTGTTTATGAGTGTACACAGGTCTATAAGTCTATGAGGAGTTTGATATTTACAGAGAAAGTCGACCCCCAAAAATGAAGTTCTTCGACTGAAGACTTTGGTATTCTGAAGACTTTGAAAGTGAAGAAATTGGTGTGACCTTGAAGACTTGGTATTCATTTGAGGAACATGAAGCGTGAAGACTTTTGTTTTCGTAGTTTCGCTTTCTCTTTCTTGAGTCATAGGAAACACCGTCTTCGTTAAACGGGTCGAGGAAATACTAAGGAAAAATTTCCATGTGATGCTCAACTCAAAATCCTACACCTACAAATCCCTTCGAGTGAAGCCTTTGAAATCTCATACAGTTCACCAATTTCTTCATGTGATGAGACGAAGTTCTTCCGGTCACGAGGAATTTGTTCGACCGAGGAGTTAGGAATTCGCCAGTGTGGATTGCCTACACAGTGAGGAACATGATAGCCCTGAGGAATTTGAGAGTCAAATTTCCGACCGTTGTTGTGCTACGCGCCAGCTGTCCCAAAATATCTTATCTACCTAACGGTCTTATCATTGAAGGGCATTTATGTCTTATCATGTCGGGCTGCTCCCTAGGCTATAAATAGCCGCCCCCTACAACCACTAGCTGGTTGGCTGCTCCAAGAGAACTTGACACTTGTCATTTGAGAGCAACCCATCCTCCGAGGACTTTGAGCGAAAATCATCGGGTGAGGAAAAACCCAAAACCAAACCCCTACAAACCCAAAGTGATTGAGCATCACTGAAGAGATTGATCCTGCGTGGATCCGACGCTTGTTACCTTTGAAGACTATGCTTCTTCCAGACGGTTAGGCGTCATGGTCTAGAGCATCCAAGAGGAATTGTGGATCGCCGAGTGACCAAGTCTGTGAAGGTTTGGAAGTCGCCTGAAGACTTACCACGAGTGATTGGACGAGGTCTGTGTGACCTTAGTTCAAGGAGAATACGGTGAGGACTTGGTGTCCCGAGTTGCGTGCTCAGCGATCGGGTGTCCGGACTGTGTGTCCTCGAGTTTAAATACTCAAACCGCCCAACCAGACGTATAACCGAGACAGCAGCTTGGAACTGGTATACCAAATCATTGTCTTCACCAACCTTATCTGGTTCTATTTCCTCAACTCTTTCATTTCCTCATTCTTCGTGTTGAGTGTTTGTTCATATCTGTGTTTGAAGACTTTGATCAAGACTTTCTCAATTTCCTCGCCAATTTCTTCATCTGTTTGTCTTCATCTTGTGTTATCCTGTGTTTACGCTTTCGTACTCTGTGATTGTCTTCATTTCATCATGATGACCATGCCCGCATTCTGTTATGCTTACTTCTGAGTAATTATTCCGCTGCAAGTAGTTCTTCGCTTAGGAATTTCCTCACCAGCAAATTCCTCAGTGAAGAATTCATAAAAATCGCCTATTCAGCCCCCCTCTAGTCGATATAACGCACTTTCACCTGTCGGATATGAATAGTGATTCACTTCTGAACGCCTCTTCCCCTCGCCCCACGGACAATGTCGAGGTGTTGTCCCAAAGGGCACCGAGCCGAGGGAGGTAGTCCTGGAGGCGCCTCGAGGCGATCTTCCGGGCCCTGGGCGTAAAGGGAGCAAGAATCCCATGGGCTCCAAGTTCGGCCCCCAGCCAAACAGTGCGCCGGAACCTCTAGTGGTTCCGGACTCCGGAAGGCGACCCCCTGTTAAGAGGGGCAAGCCGCACGTGCCGGTGGCCTCTGTCCACCCAGAGGCGCCGGACAACTTGTTGGAAGTGCTTCGCGGCGCTTCCATCGATGAAGAGCACCGCACTATCATGAGTGCGGTGATCGAGAAGGTTCAGTCCGCCAAAAACGGACTAACTGTAGCTTGTGCCAGCCTCCTAACAGGCTTTCAGGTAAGTAGTCAAGATATAGGAAAATATTGCCGCATAGACAGTAGCCCATGATGCTCTGTTTGGCGTTTGAGAAGAAAAGCCGAATAGAGGATCAAATAATAATCACAGGAGTCTAATCATAATATGTCTATGTGAATATGCAGGCTTCACTGCTAGCCGCTGCCGCACGTCTTCGCGAGGGTCGCCAGATCAAGCAGGACCTTGAGCGGTCCGAGGAAGAGCTCGGCCTTGCCAAGAGGCAGTTCGAGGAGAGCAAAGGTAAGCAATACCTTGTCTATATATATAAAAAAGGAAGATTTGGTTGCAAAATAATAGGATCATCATGAATGTGCCAGGGGCCACAACCGAAGTAGTGACCTTGAAGAAGGCGCTGTCCGAGGCTAAAGACAAAGCGGCCAAGGAGCGCATCGAGCGAGAAAAACAAGAGGCCCGAGTAGGCGAGGTGCAGCAACAGCTCCAAGCTCTCGTCAAGAAGCACGGGGCCTTGGAGCTTGACTCTAAGACGCGAGAGTCCGAGCTTGCGAAGGCCCTCGAAAGCGTGAAACATGCCAAGGCCGAAGCCCAAAAGGCCCTCCAGGAAATTGAGGCGGTTAAGAAGATAGCAGCGGGTAAGGCATTCATTATGCAAAGCAAGCACGTGAAACAAAAATTATTTTACTTACCCGAGTTCTGAGCTCTCCAGGAGCGTTCGCAGATCTGCCCCGCAGTGTGTCGGATGCCGCGGAGTTCTACCGGGCCGAGAAGGGGAGCTCGACGGAGAAGTTGTTCTGGTCTCAGTATCCTGGGACCGAACACCGAAGCCCTTGAGCGACCAGCTGAAGCAACTGATCGAGCTCCACAAGGCGGCCGAATAGGCAATGAAGGGCCTTATAGTCCGGATGTGGCCTGGCAATCCCCTGCCTAACAGCTACTTCAGTTTGGCGAGGCGGCTTGTGAATGCCTGCCCCCGGTTTGAAATCATCAAGCGGTCCATCTGCATCGAAGGTGCACGCAGGGCTTTTGCCCGTGCGAAAGTGCACTGGGCGAAGATGGACGCCGAGAAGCTGGTGAAGGAGGGGCCACCGCAGGGCAAGGAGCATCGCCACCCCGAGATGTATTATGACGGTGTCCTGAAGGGTGCCCGCCTTGTGGTGGAGGAGTGTACCAAAGATGTAATTTTTGAATGAACGTGCTCATGTGATCCCACAATGTGAAAACTAGTTCATTTGCGCTATGCAACACTTTTGAATTTAAAATATTACCTTCTGTGCGGCCGTTTATCAAATCTGAGAGTTGGCCAGTCGTCGGCTTCTGCCCCCATGCAACTAGTACTGGGGTGTTCGGGATAAATCTGAGCACTCTTTTTCCCATTTTTTGGGTCCTCCGAGGGAGGTGCTCAGCGCGACGAACCAGAAAATCGGACTATAATGCTTTATCACTCTCACTTAGCCATAGAAGTCTACAATTTTAAATTTTGGCGAAGCCCCTAGTATTCAGAAGACCGAATGTGGGGCGCTATATACGCCTAAGTCGGACAAGGCCGACTCCTCGCCCGAAGCGGAAAAAGTCTTTAAGGACTTGAGACCTCTTGAACAGCGACCAGCTCTCGCCTTATCATGACAGTCAGTTTTGGCTTTCTCTACTGAGGTGCTCGTCCGGAAGAACCGGGACACAATCGCACTAGTTCTCCCAGTGCTACCTTAGCCGATATTGCGGAACATAAGGTACCAAAACATGGGAGCCGGGCAAACCCAACTATTGACCCAAGAAATGATTCGGAGCTGATGCATATAATGCTATAAGTTCGGGGTGCCGCACTGTCGAAAGTGTTCGGACTTCTCGCGTCGTATTATGGGGTATATCAAAGCCCCTGGCGTACTGGCCGTACCAGAATGTACGGGTGCTGATTGTCATAAATAAACATAAAAAAGAAAAGATAATGCAATAATAGACTAATTTTGTGCATTGTTATTTAAAGAATACGTCGAAGCGTATTTATACAAGTAGTGCAATAAGCAAAAAATAGGACTATTTGACATGTCCTATCCAAGGGCAAGCTGCGGACTGGTATTTAAAGCAGGTATTTTGCTCATTATCAGAGACCACCTGGGGATTCCTTTGTACGACGTAGCTTCCTGCCTCTTTGGTTGTTGTATTATGTGTCCGGCAATCGCACTGCCGGATAGGGCTTCCAGAGAATAAGGTCCTGAAAGAGAAAAAATAATGAAGGTAGGCAGCCCCTGGGGCAGTTGAGCCGCATTATGGGGCGTGCCCTGATTGTGCCCCCGCCTATGCCCATGGTATTTCCAGTGCGTAATTATGTATGCGTGGCACGGATTTCGTCGCTTTACTGGGACTAGGACGGGGGGTCGAATTGCTAGGCGAGCTCTGAACGTGCCAGGCGATCCTGCTGCAGGTTACTCTAGACTCGCTTGACGGTGTCCGGGAGATGTATCATTGAATTGGCGGTTTGCCTTAAAAGGCTGTTTTGTGCTTCTGCTGCGAGGGCCGCGGTGTGCTCCTCTGTGCGGAGCAAGCGCTCGGTGTTGCCATTGAATGTTACGACCCCCTAGGTCCTGGCATCTTGAGCTTGAGGTATGCGTAACGCGATACCGCATTGAATTTTGCAAATGCGGTTCACCCGAGCAGTGCGTGATAGGCACTGCGGAACGGGACGATATCAAAGATTAACTCCTCGCTCCGGAAGTTGTCCGGGGATCCAAAGACCACTTCCAGTGTGATTGAGCCCGTGCAATGGGCCTCTACACCCGGGATGACACCCTTAAAGGTGGTCATGGTGGGTTTGATCCTCGAGGGATCTATACCCATTTTGCGCACTGTATCCTGGTAGAGCAGGTTCAGGCTGCTGCCGCCGTCCATGAGGACTCGAGTGAGGTGAAATCCGTCAATGATGGGGTCTAGGACCAATGCGGCAGATCCGCCATGACGAATACTAGTGGGGTGGTCCCTGCGATCGAAGGTGATCGGGCAAGAGGAACACGGGTTGAACTTTGGGCGACAGGCTCCATCGCATAGACGTCCCTTAATGCACGCTTCCGTTCCCTCTTGGGAATGTGGGTTGCATATATCATATTCACTGTCTTCACTTGTGGCGGGAATCGCTTCTGTCCTCCTGTGTTCGGCGGCCGGGGCTCCTCCTCGTCGTCGCTATGCAGCCCCTTGTCCTTGTTTTCGGCATTCAACTTGTCGGCCTGCTTGAACACCCAGCATTCTCTGTTGGTGTGATTGGCAGGCTTATCGGGGGTGCCGTGAATTTGACACGAGCGATCGAGTATGCAGTCCAAACTGGACGGGCTCGGAGTACTTATTTTGAACGGCTTTTTCCGCTGACCGAATCTAGGGCCTCTGAATCCGGCATTGACTGTCGTATCTTCAGCGTTATCGCCGGTATTGCAGTGCTTGTGTCTATTACGACGTGGTCTGCTCTTAGCATCTTTATTATCTGAAGTGCATGGATTCCTTGATGTGTTATTGCTGCGAGCCAGCTAGCTATCCTCGCCCGCGCAAAAGCGGGTCATGAGTGTCGTGAGGGCTGCCATAGATTTCGGCTTCTCCTGGTCGAGGTGCCGGGCAAGCCACTCGTCACGGATGTTATGCTTGAATGCCGCTAAGGCCTCAGCATCCGGACAGTTGACAATTTGGTTCTTCTTAGTTAGGAACCGCGTCCAGAATTTCCTGGCCGATTCCCCTGGTTGTTGAGTTATATGGCTCAGGTCGTCAGCATGCGGTGGTCGCACATAAGTGCCCTGGAAGTTGTCCAGGAATGCATCTTCCAAATCCTCCCAACTGCCGACGGAGTCTGCTTGCAAGTTATTCAGCCAATGCCGAGTTGGTCCTTTGAGTTTTAGTGGGAGGTACTTGATGGCATGTAGATCATCGCCGCGAGCCATGTGGATGTGGAGGAGGAAATCCTCAATCCATACTGCGGGATCTGTTGTGCCATCGTATGATTCGATATTTACGGGCTTAAAACCCTCCGGGAATTCGTGATCCATAACTTCATCAGTGAAGCATAGGGGGTGTGTGGCGCCTCTGTGCCGGGCTATATCACGACGCAGTTCATATGAGTCTTGTTTGCTGTATTCGGCCCGACCGGATTTACTTTTAGTGTATCCGGCGTGACGGTCATCGTCCCGCATTGGTGCACGCCCCCGTGACCCGTATATCGATCTTGCATGTTTTGCCCTGCTTTCCAATTCATCTCGCAGGTCCCGCGTGTTGCCCCGGGCCTTGGTATTTTTGTTTGAGTGGTGGCAGGGTGCAGGCTGAACTTCAGGCTGAAACGCCTCTCTATCTCGGCCACGAGGTGGCCGGTCAGCCGCATCGTACGCTGGTGAAGTAGGTTTCACTACTTCCTCCTCGAGTAGCGACCTGCGTCCTGGGTAACTCTTGGAGGGGCGTTCGCGTTCGTACTCCTCGGCCGCAAGGACTTCGGTCCATCTGTCTGCTAGCAAATCTTGATCAGCTCGAAGCTGTTGTTGCTTTTTCTTCAGGCTATTTGCCATGGCAATAAGCTGGCGCTTGAAGCGCTCCTGCTCGATGGGATCCTCAGGCACGATAAACTCTTCGTCGCCGAGGCTCACCTCGTCTTCGGAGAGGGGCATGTAATTGTCATCCTCCGTTTCTTCATCTGCTGCCTGTTCTGGAGGGCTAGCATGTTCATCCTCCTGCTCTAAATCTGGCTGGAGGGGATTGTCAACGTCTTTGGCACTATCTAGAGGGTTATTGTCTCTTGTGCCGGTATCATTGCTTTTGCTATGGCGGGACTTAGAGCGGCACCGCTGACGTCGGTGCCTGGGTTGCTTCTTGGAGGGGTCATCCTCCGCTATCTTGTCGCCATTGCCTTCTTTTGGGGTATCCACCATGTGTATATCGTATGATGAGGTGGCGGTCCAGCGCCCTGTGGGCGGTGGTTCCTATTCGTCTCCTGCATCGTCGTCCATACCGTCGATGTCTTCAAAGTCGAAGTTGAGCATGTCGGTTAAATCGTTGAAAGTGGCTACTAAGTGGGTGGTGGGTGGGCAGCAAATTTCTTCGTCGTCTGCATTCCATTCTAGCAAGACATAGTTCGGCCAAGGTTCTCCTGACAGGGAGAGAGACCTTAACGAATTTAACACGTCGCCGAAGGGCGAGTGCTGAAAGATATCCGCGGAGGTAAACTCCATGATCGGCGCCCAATCGGATTCGATTGGCACGGGCGCAGGCGGCTCGGAGTCCGTGGCCGGAGATGAACCCAGTGGTTCGGCGTCACGGCTATTGTGAGGGGTGAAGTCGATGCTCTGGCTCTATCGCCGCGAGAAATGCGGCCTCCTGGCGGGTCTATCCGCCCGTCCTGGATGGCGCAATTTTCTCGAGATTGAAGGCGGAGTAGTTGCGGTGTGATCTCCCGAACATCGTCCGCAGAGCTATATCATGCTCGTCGTGATCGTGCGGCGCACCTGGCATGGGCTTGAATCTGTCGAAGATCAAGTCTCCACGGATGTCGGCAGTGTAATTCAAGTTCCCGAACCTAACCTGGTGGCCAGGGGCATAGCTCTCGATCTGCTCCAGATGGCAAGCGAGTTAGCCCGCAGAGCGAAGCCGCCGAATATGAAGATCTGTCCGGGGAGGAAAACCTCACCCTGGACCACATTGTTACCAATGATCGAAGGAGCCATCAGGCCTTATGATGACGACACAGTGGAACTCTCAATGAAAGCACCAATGTCGGTGTCAGAATCGGCGGATCTCGGGTAGGGGGTCCCAAACTGTGCGTCTAAGGCGGATGGTAACAGGAGGCGGGGACACAATGTTTACCTGTGTTCGGGCCCTCTCGATGGAGTTAATACCCTACTTCCTGCTTGATTGATCTTGATGATATGAGTATTACAAGAGTTGATCTACCACGAGATCGTAGAGGCTAAACCCTAGAAGCTAGCCTATGGTATGATTGTTGTTGTCCTACGGACTAAACCCTCCGGTTTATATAGACACTGGAGGGGGCTAGGGTTACACAGAGTCAGTTACAATGGGAGGCGATCTACATATCCGTATTGCCAAGCTTGCCTTCCATGCCAAGAAGAGTCCCATCCGGACACGGGACGAAGTCTTCAATCTTGTATCTTCATGATCCAAGAGTCCAGCCAAAGGATATAGTCCGGCTGTCCAGAGACCCCCTAATCCAGGACTCCCTCAGGTACTTTTGTAACTTACCCCACATTTCGGACAAGCGCATCCCTAAGCCATGGTTCCCCGGTCCCATCCTATCCCATCAGCCCACCCATTCGTACATCGAGGCCGCGAAAACCCGCGAAGCCTGACACCCTCCTCCATTCGCCACCCAGCCGGAGCCTCTTCCCCGACGACGTCGTCCACAGCAACACCTCGACGTCCCTCATCCACCGTACCGGATGAGGATCCATCATCGATCTCATCGTCCTGCCAGTTCAGACACCCCGTCCTCCACCTCCAAGGAGCTGCCCCGACGTTACCCTCGTCTTTCGTGCCACCTCCATTCCCACGCCGTCGTCTTCACCTGCACCACCGGAAGAGCATCATCATCACCGTTTCCTCAGATGAAGCTGAGGCCTAATCGGTGCCACCAAAGAGGTTGTACACTAATCGCCGCATTTTCTTCTTCATTTGATCTCACAGTGATGTCGGCGCTCAGTCCCGAGCCGACATGGCGCGGCTCCATCCACGGCAGCGTCGCCGACCACTTCCTCCACAGCGTCGCTCCCTCGGCAGCGACGTCCATATCAGTATGAGCTGCTGCTGCTTTAGCTCTCGCTCACGCTGCTACTCTGCTCTTGCTCTCGGTCCCCTACCTGGTCTGCTGTTGCTATTGCTATTGCTCTTCCTCGCGCTGCTGCTCTCACTCTTGTTGTTGCTTGCGATGCTGCTCCCATTTGGCTACACTTCAGTCGACTGAATCGACTTTTGGGTCAGTCAATTTTCAGGGGGTGGGGGGGCTCCCCGGAGTTAAGGAAGAACCAGTTGCAGCGGAAAGGGGGGCTCGCCGGAGAGGTACCCCACTATCTATCTTAGAGTTCAGGGTGGGGGCGGTGGTCGCCGGCAGTGGTGGGGCGGTGGCGTGGGGATTGCCGGAGAAAAATCTCGGCACGGGGGCCTAGAGGGATGGCCGGGGCGGCGGCGGACCGGCAGTGGGGAGTGGTTTCGGGGCGGGCGGGGCGGCGCACTGCCGGCCACGGGCGGCGGAGGCGGCGGTTTGGCCGGTGGTGTCAGTCGACTGATGCTGCTACACGACCAGCTGCCCCAGCTCTCGCACGTGCTACTGCTACTGCTTTTTTGCTACTAATGCATTTAGTTTCGACAGTAAAATTCAGTTTCGACAGCAAAATTCAGTTTTGGCAGTTAAGTTCAGTTTCCACAGTTGAATTCAGTTTCGACAGTTAAGTTCAGAGATGAGCGGCTGATGTATTTTACATCTAGCACTTTGTCGTTATGTATTTTACGTCATCTATTGGAGATGCTATTACAATTCCACTCAGGTTAACATTGTCTCTCTTGTCATGCTTCAGCCTCGGCGTCGTACAACTCACCGGAGCTGCTCCAACGACGAAACCCTCCATCACAGCAAAGCAGTACCCCGGGCTCCATCTCAAGATGCCTAAGATCTTCTTCCCCTCCTCTGGTAGCCAAGTCAGCCGGATCATCCTCACCGACCAACCCAATCACGCTGAGATCGACATGGCTTCGCCAAACAGGTTGTACATTTGTTGCATCTCTTTTTTACTCTACATGTTATATATATTGTCCACTGAGCACACGTAGTAACGTGAAATACGATTAGTTTTTCCTACTATTTGAAAAGCAGTGAGGTACCAGGCAACTTAGCTATCTGTGATGGACTCTCTTGAACGCCATCATTATTTATCTCTGCGCGTTTGAGTTGTGCATTTGTTGATGGGCTTGGAGTTGAGCTAGTAGGGTAGTGGCCTGGGTCCAAAGTAGTATAAGTAGCACAAAAACATTTTTTGAGTGTAGGCTTTTCCTTGCTCAAGCCTGCCTACTAGAATCGCCAGTGCTTGAAAGGAAAAGTGAAGGAAAAACATAGGAATTGGAAAGTTTCCTATGGTACTACTATTCATGCATTTGGTTCAAAGGAATGGAGCAAAGGAAAACTGTAGGATTTTTTCCTTTAGTGTATCCTTGAAATAAAAACCGTAGGAATTTTAATATCCACTTGTCGTCCTTTTCAAATTCCTATTCATGAAGCACAAGACTAAGAGATAGTAGCATCATAGCATTATAACCGTACATTTTCTTGTGGTTTGACTTAATCTCACCATGCTTCTTTGCATCCTGTGATCTTCCAATTCTTGTGAACCAAACACCCAGTTAGCGTAAATCCTGTGTTTTTTAATTCTCTGTTTTGCACGTGCATTCCTATCCTATTACTGTGTATTTCCTATCCCTGCGTTGTTAGAATCCTCCAATTCAAATGAGCCCTTACAGAATTACTTCTCTTACAGATAGTTGTCAAAGAAAACCTTGTGTGGTTTGTCCCGCTCCTGTTGCGCCGTCGTCCACCCCAGCTCAGCTGCTCCAACGACAGAAGGGTCTAGCACAGCAGGGATCCGGCCTCCAGACTGTCTTTCGCCGCCTTAGATCTTCTTCCCCACCGTGGGCAGCCATGACAACTGCATTACCATCATCAACTGAGTAGATGAACTCGAGGACTACACGGGTCCGCAAGAGAGGTCGCACTCTTTCGTGCATGCTTACGTTATGCATCGCTTAATATTACATGCTACTTTATCATCCTGTTAACCGATTAGACTCCGAGTCAGCTCCAAACTAATGGTCAAACTTGAGTTTTTAAATGGTTGTGGGGTACATATCGGGGCCGCAATCGATAGTATCTATCTACTATCTGGTTAATCTCTGGTGTCTACTATGAGTTTCATGTTGGGTGGGAAACAAACAGTAAAGAAGCCATTATCTATATTTTTTAACTGAAGCCATTATCTGCCTGCTATCATTGGTTTTGGGTCTATCCATAGGTTGCTACCATCACTTTGGATTTCTGCATGCACTCCTTACATAATCTCACTATGTTTTATTCCTATGCATGTCAGTTATTGTACACATTGGAACTGAACATGTAGAGCAAAAGAGATGAGCCTTGTGTGGCAATAAAATTTCTTGCAGACATCGCTCCATGGTAGGCGCAAAGGCAGCCCCCCTCCACCCATTTTGGATTGTAATCGAGAGGAAGATATTTGTTCTGAGGGGGATTCATAAGGACAAGACTACTCCTATTTACCCCCTGAGGTCTTCGCTCTAACTTGGCATGCTGATGTTGGTTATATCATGCATATGGTGCCTTGCATTGCTTACTTTATACGTCAAATATGCCATCTGCTTAGTTTAGACATGCTTTGTGTGAATGCCATCTGTTTAGTTTATTCATCGTTTCTGTGAATTATCCAACGCCATCTTGTTTAGCCAGGCATCATATATGTGAATTTTGCAATGCCATCCTGCTTAGCCAGTCGTTTTATATGTGAATTGTATCAGGCCATCCTTTTTTTTGTTACGTATTACATTTGTCAACAATGTTAGTACATTCAACTACTCTTCGTGTGCATCAGCCATTTGACACGGTGATGGAAAATTCTGGAGTGAAAACAAGGTCTCCAGAGCAGACTATGCTATCTGAAGAAGCGCATATCTCGCTGGTTATGAATAGCTCCTCAGAGGAGGATTCAGAGACATATGACCAGTCCTATTCTCCCCCCCCCCGAGGTGTATGCTCTAACTTGGCAGGGTTATGTTTCTCATATCGTGCGTATGGTGTCTTGCATTGCTATGTCATTTGATTAGTTTAGACATGCTTTGTGTGAATGCCACCTGTTTAGTGTCTAATTACCATATATGTGAATTATGCATTGCCATCTTGTTGCAAGACATTATATATGCGAATTATCCAATGATATCTTGTTGGAAAGGCATTATATATGTGAATTATGCAATGCCATGCTGTTTAGCCAATCATCATGTATATGAATTATATCATGCTATCATTTTTTTTGTATTACGTGTTCCATTTGTCGACAACGTTTGTATATTCAACAACTCTTCCTGTGCATCAGCCATTTGACGTGGTGATGGAAGTATCTGGAGTGAAAACAAGGTATTCGAGCGAGATAATGCTACTCTTGAAGCGACATCTTTCCGTTACGGAGAGCTCCTTAGAGGAGGATTCGTAGACCGATGACCAGTCCTATTTCCCCCCTGAGGTCTATGCTCAAACTTGGCAGGGTTATATTACCCATGTCATGCATGTTGTCTTGCATTGCTTAGTTTTTACATCATATATGGATTGCCATCTGCTTACTTTCTTACTATATAAATCATATATTTGAATTATATCATGCCATCATGTTTACATACACAACATTACCCATTTAATAAAGACATCATATAGTTATATTATCTCATCCTGCTTAGTGTTTACACTCATCATATTTTGAATTATGCCATTCTATCCACTAATTATATCATGCTATCATGTTTCCATAGGCGGCATGTATGTGAATTATGGCATGCCAACCTATTTAATAAACACATTATATAGTTATATCATGTCATCCTGTTTACATAGTCCATCTTTTTTAGTTATCCATCATAATGTGAAATTTTGTCATGCTATCCTGATTAGTTAGCCATCATATATGTGAAATCGTGTCATGCTATCCTGTTTGGTTAGACAACATAAATGTGAATTATTTCATGCCCTCTTTTATTCCCCACTATCCATTGCACCTGTCTATCATACAATGTCTATACATTCAATTACTTTTCTTGTTTATTAGCCATTTGAATTGGAGAGGGTGATGGCAGTATCTAAGGGAGTAACAACACGGTCTTTAGAAAAGATAGTGCTACCAGTTGATGTAGATAGAACCACGATTGTACTTGCCCAAGAACCAGCCCCACCACACATAACCCAGACTCTCGCAGATTGTACCCCTACCCAGTTGGACAGAGAACCAGCTACACCCCTTCTAACCCCAACCCCAGCAGATAGTAACCCAGTTCCAGCTTGACACAAAGACCGCTCCACCACAGAGCACCCAAACACGAGCAGTTAGTAAGGGAACTGCAGTGCCCAAAGCACGAGGACCACCACTCCGAATCCCAACTCAACGCTTAAAGGAGAAGAAGAATTGTTCTCGGGTCAGGTTATGTAGCTATGGTCCATACTCCTTTGCTCTTGCATCACTGTATTTACTCATACCAACTATTTTCAAATTTGAAGGATGGAATTGAAACTCCAATGGCGCAACAGGTATGTTTTAAACCTGTTTCTTTAACTGGTTTGCTGTTGTTACTTGCTCTATGTTGATTTCAGTTTCAATTGAATAAATAGTTATGTTCTCATGTCATGCACATTACAAGTGTTGTTATTGCTCTATAGTTTCCCATACTTATATTCTGTCTATTCTGCTTTGTCTTGAACAAATATTATTTGAACTGTGTCCCTATCTTGATTTGGCAACACAAACTAGAATGATATAGACCATAAAGTGACCATGGTACATAGATATGTGTTTGTTTCATGTTGTTATCCTGTCCACTTTACTACTGAACTGATTTACCAAAATGATTTTCATATACAACATGGTAAACCTAAGATGTGTCTGCTTGTTTCTCTTTTAGAATGCAGACAAAATATTGGAGAACAGTACCCCGTTATGCAGTAGTAAAGGAAGTAATGCAGATAAGGTTCAAGATAGTGAGACATCCCAGTCGGTCTCCAAGAAAGCATTTAAAACTATCTTGACAACAGTGAGAGAACCCAAAAGTCATGTCTTGATGTAGTGTTCGAGTTACTGGCCACTTGTAGCGACCTGACCCAAAATCGGTCAAATCTCTGTGTCTGTACCATCCCAAGATCATGCTGGTACTCACAGTACATCGATGAAATAATCAAAGTTCAATCACACCTGAATTTATTACACGCTTCTCATATAGAGTCTTTATTACAAGGAATAAATTCGCTCAAGGCCAACTCATGAGAAATAAACTACTAATGCTGCGGAAGCGTAGAAGATAAAGCGAGTCCATCCGACTCCAAAGGGCAATCGCCAAGCGCGGAGCGTAGCCTCACTCCTGATCGGAATAAATCTCTGCAACATAAGACGTTGCAGCCGTAGGTCAGCTTTTTGAATAAGCTGGGAATAAATCTCTGCAACATAAGACGTTGCAGCCGTAGGTCAGCTTTTTGAATAAGCTGGCAAGTCATGAAGAGAATAACAATAATAAACTTACTATCACTATATGCATTTTGGCTGTGGAGCTCTAAGTTTCCTCATTTTGCGAAAAGCAAATTTTTCCCTACTACAGTGGACTGGCTTGCAAAATTACTACAAATTGTTGGTAGTTATTGAGATGGTTCCGCCAACCAATATCTCATTCCCAAATTATTAAGTCATAAACCCCTCAAAATTAATTCATTAATTTAGTGTTGAGATTTCCGAATACTTCCAAGTTCTAGAGGCTCAAATTGTCCATAACCGGGGACACGGCTAATCGATTAGATCTTTAACTCTGCAGAGGTTTGCGCACTTTTCCCGCAAGAATCATTCCCTCCTTTTAAGTCTTCGCACTTCATGGTGTTTGAAGACGGGACGAATGAAACAGGGTCTTCCAAAGAGTTCTTCTGCTACCGCCGTACCCATCCAATCCTACCATTCTTCTACATCTCGTAGTACCGCCCAGCCAACGCCACTACTAGGGTTAACCCAGCCGAGCCCATAATGGCTTGCGGCTGCACGTAAGCTTCCGTCAAGGGGCATCCATCCTTCTCTTCGTGGCTGGGTGAAGCTTTCCGCAAGATGTCATGGCACTTCTCCATGCATCCCGCCAACCACCGGGTTCTCCAGGTGCCCACAACCGCCCTCCACCCAAAGAGTGAATTCAAGTCCATCTTGATTCTTGTAGTTCATGGGGTTGTCATCATCATTGACTCTCACATCTTTCTTATGAATTTCACTCAACCAAAACCCGCTCACGAGCATAGCAAAGTAAACTACTTCGTCCGGGTCATGGTAACAAGGATTGGTTCATCCTACCAAATGATACTACTCAAGATTAATAACTTCAAATTTTCAACTACTGCATGCATGGTGGGGTGGTGATAATTTCTAATGCACAAAAACATAGGTATAGAAAATAACATGATCAAAACTTGCCTTGCTGATGATCCTCGTAAGCTAAAGATTCGTAGTAGCAAGCTTCGCACTCCGGAAACTCTACCGAGACAAACAATAATCACAATAAGCATATAGCATAAGACTACATAACACAATAGCATAACAAAGTAACACACCAAATCCAACAAAGCAAAACCCAAAGGGAAAACTCAAAGAAAACCAACTCAAAGTTTTCCTACTTCAAACAACAACTTAAAGTAGTTTTATAGAACAAAAATTTTCTTAACATAACCTAATCATGGATTTATGTTAACTTAACAGAAAAGAATGCATTAAGCAACTAGGAGCAAAAAGAATCAATTTAAAATCTATCATGAAACTCCTATTAGTCCTAATTCAATTTCTATTAAGAAAAATAAAATAAAAGTTTTATTTATTATAAATAAAAGTTCATCCTATAAAGTGACAGAAACTATCCTAGAATAATTAATCACATGTGAAAACTAAATTTATTTACTAATTAAAATAATAGGAAAACAGAGCTAGTTAATTAATTAGGATTAACAAGATTCTGCTTAAAACTATTTTTTATTAATCCTAAAATACCCAAATTAATTCCTATGGTTTGGCAATGCCAAAATAAAGTTGGGACAAAAGAATCATATAAAAATAATTTTTCTAACTCATGTTATAACAGATTTACTATTCTGACTAAAACTAAATTAAAGCAATTTTAATTAATTATAACATAGCTAATTATATTTTCTACAGAAACTATAGAAAATTTTCAAACCAACAAAAAAAGAATCACCTAAAAATATTAAACAGAATAAAAGATATGAATTTTTCAAAACAGGAACTATTCTGTTAAAACAGAAAATGAAAATAAAAGAAAAATGGCCTAATGGGCCTAACCTACGCACTGAGCGTAATATAAACTAAACGGGCCCTAGGGTTAAACTAGTCGGGCCGGCTAAATAAAATAAACCCTAGCTAAAAACTAAACCGGACTAAACCGGAGTGAACCGGTTTTTTTATTAAAAGAGGATACCCCTTCGGGGGTGTTCTAATCTACGCCGTAGATTGGAGATCGGACGGCGGGGTGGAGCTCCGGCGACTCACCGGAGTTTGGACGGCGGCGGCGGCTCGGTGGCGAGTGTGCCGACGGCTCCGGTCGCCGGGGAGGTCGTCGGAGTGGTCCGGCGGGTGCGGACGAGCTCGGGGAGGTGTTTGGTGGAGTCGGTGGAGCTCGGGAGGGGCTAGGGCGGCGACGGCGACGCAAATGGCGGCGGCGGTAGGCTCGGGCTCCGGCGAGCTCGTGAGAGGGGAGGAGGGGTTCCGGCGAGGGGGTAAGGGGGAATGGGGTGCGGGGAGGGGGCTTATATAGGCGGGGGCCTCGGCGTGGCAAGGGAGGCGATCGGGAGGGGGATCGATATCCCGGATCTCACGGGATCCGGCGATCGGCGGCGGCGCGGCGAAGCGTGGGCGGGGGGTTGAAGGAGAGGGGTGGGGTCCGCCTGTCGGTGAGAGGGAGGGGGGTGCGGCGCGTCGGGCGACCGGCTCGAAGGGGCTTCGGGTGCGGGGGAGGTGAGGCCGGCTCATTGCTCATTGGCTGGGCTGGATTGGGCCTGTGGTGGGCAGTCTGGTATTGGGCTGGGCAGGGGCCTGGTGGCGCTGGGTGGGTTTTCCTTTTTTTTAAAATTTATTTTTTTAATAAAACAAAAACAGAGATAAAACATAATCTATAAGTATTTTATATAGGACATATATATACCAAAATGATCAGGAATATTCCTATCATTTGAACATTTTTCCAAAGGCAAAATCCAAACTTTATAAAAATCCAATTTTTCCAATATTCAAATAAAACCCAAATTTGAATTCAAAACTTTTGGCATTGTTTCCTCCGATATTTTTGGAGTGTCATGTTTGCTCCTCTCATACTTTTGCTCAAGTATTTATCGTGCATAGTTTTTGAAATGATTCCCACTTGCCATAGTTTGAATTCAAATTTGAAAACTCAAAGCTCAAAACCCAAATGGCAATCAAATTCAAACAGATGTATAGATGCTTAGCTATAATTGTAAAACATTCCAAATAGGAAATTTGGGATGTTACAAACCTACCATTTTAAGATGAATCTCGCCTCGAGATTCGGGTTAACTAGCAATAGGTGCTTGGTGATCTCAAGAAGGTCTTCTTCAAGCGCCCTGTGTGGCTTCTTCCTCGTGTGGTGACTCCACAAAGACCTTGCAAAATTTGATGACCTTGCTGCGGGTGACTCGCTCAGATCTCGAGAATTCGGACGGGTTTCTCCTTGTAGGTCGATCACCGCTGTCTGTATGGCCTCTAGGGCACCGTGTCTCTCAACGGAACATCGCCATGTCGGCATGACACTTCTTCACCGAGAAACATGGAAGACATCATGAACTCCGGACAATCCTTCGTGCAGTTCCAACTTGTAAGCAACTTCTCCACGACGCTCGAGGATTTTGTAGGGCCAATAAATCGGGTGCTAACTTCCTTTGACACCAAACCTCTTGATTCCACGAAGTGAGATACACGAAGATATGCTCGGTCTCCCGCTTCGTAAGTCACTTCCTTGCGCCATCGTCGGCATAACTCTTCCGTCTCGACTGTGCTATCTTGAGTCTGTCTCAATCAGCTTGACTTTCTTCGAATCCTGATAAGGTCGGAACGAAAAGTGATCGATCTCCAACACTATCCCACAAAGAATGGTGTTCGCACCTCCTTCCGTATAGAGCTTCGAAGGGCCATCTTCGATCGGATTGATAATGTTGTTGTATGAGAACTCACGATGGCAAATTATCATCCCAGCTAGACCCATAGTATAGCACACAAGCTCTCAACATGTCCTCCGTAATCTGGTTGACTCTCTCGGTCCGCCCATCTGCTCATGGATGAAAAGTCTGTCTTGAAGTTCCAGCCTCGTAGCCAAAGTTTCATGCAATCGCTTCCAAAACTTTGAGGTAAACTGTGTTCCTCTATCTCGACACGATTTTCTTCGAACTCCATGCGGACATACGATCCTGGTCATGTATATCTTGGCCAACTTAGCACTGGTATAGGTAGTCTTCACGGAATGAAGTGAGCTACCTTGGTCAAACGATCAACCACTACCCAGATAGAATCATAACCTGAACGGGTCCCGGTAATCCTGTGATGAAATCCATTCCAAGTTTCTCCCATTTCCACTCGGAATCGGCAACGGTTGAAGTAACCCTGCTGGCTTATGATGTTCTGCCTTTACTCGCTGACAAACATCGATACGGCCACGCACTCGCAATATCCTTCTTCATACCTGTCCACCAGAAACTTTCCTTCAAATCCAGGTACATCTTGGTGTTGCCGGGGTGAATCGAGTACGGTGAATCGAGTACGGTGAATCATGAGCCTCCTGAAGAATTAGCTTCCTGAGTTCGGGATCATTGGGTACATAAATACGATCCTCGAACCATATAGCTCCGTGTTCATCCTTACGGAATCCTTTAGCTTTTCCTTCATTCATCTTTTGTTTTATCTCATCAATTTCCTTGTCCGACTTCTGGGCTTCACGAATCCTTTCGGCCAAAGTGGACTGAACTTCCAGAGTTGCAACATATCCTCTCGAACTATCTCCACGGAGATCTCTCGAGGTCATCGACTAACTCCTGGGTAATCCTCCTGCTGTAAGAGTATTCACATAACTCTTACGGCTCAAAGCATCTGCTACAACATTAGCTCTACCGGGGTGGTAATGCAATCTCATGTCGTAGTCCTTTATCAACTCTATCCATCTCCTCTTCCTGAGGTTCAATTCCTTCTGCGTGAAAATATACTTCAAGCTCTTGTGATCTGTGTAAACATCACAACGGTTTCCGATGAGGAAATGTCTCCAGGTCTTGAGTGCATGCACCACGGCTGCTAACTCCAAATCATGTGTGGCATAATTCATCTCATGAGGTCGTAGCTGTCTGGAGGCATAAGCTACAACCTTTCCTTCCTGCATTAGTACTCCTCCGAGTCCTTGACGAGAAGCGCCACAATAAACCTGGTATTCCTTGTGTATGTCCGCAAAATCAACACTGGGCTGTAACCAACCGCTTCTTCAATTCCTGAAAACTGGCTTCACATTCCTCGTCCAAACATACTTGGCTTCCTTCTTCAACAGCTCACCATGGGCTTGGCAATCTTCGAGAAGTTCTCAATAAACCTCCGATAATATCCTGCGAGTCCGAGAAAATCATGGATCTCCTTGATCGAGGTGGGTGATCGCCAATCGGTGATCGATTCAACCTTGGCGGGATCAACTGCTATTCCTTCTCCTGAAATAACATGTCCGAGGAATCCAACTTCCTTCAGCCAAAATTCACATTTTCTGAACTTGGCATACAACCGATGTTCTCAAGTTTCTCCGAACTAGACGCAAATGTTCCTTATGCTCTTCCTCGCTCTTGGAGAAAATCAATATATCATCGATGAACACCACGACAAACTTGTCCAGATATTCCATAAACACCTTGTTCATCAAATTCATGAAGTATGCAGGAGCATTAGTCAATCCAAATGACATGACGGTATACTCATATAAACCATACCTGGTAGTGAATGCTGTTTTGGGTATATCCTTTTCACGGATCTTCAACTGATGATACCCTGATCGGAGATCGATCTTAGATAATACCTTGGCTCCAACTAGCTGATCAAACAGATCATTAATCATCGGCAGAGGGTACTTGTTCTTGATGGTTACTTCGCTCAACGCATCGATAATCCACAACCATCCTCAAGCTTCCATCCTTCTTCTCTACCAAAAGAACTGGGCTCCCCAAGGTGATGAGCTTGGCGAATATATCCTTCCTCCAATAACTCATTAATTTGATCCTTGATCTCTTTCAACTCATTCGGTGGCATCCGATAGGGTCTCTTGGATATTGGGGCTGTGCCGCAATAACTCGATCAGAATTCAATGTCCCTGTCCGTGGCATTCTCGTAATTCCTCCTAAACACATCGGAAAATCTTGCACCACTGCACTTCCTCCCGAACAACTCCCGTGAGGGAATGCACTGATTCTTCATCGCTATGCCTGGCTACATACTTGATCCTCTTCGCTCCGGTGGTGAGCGAATAGACTTCTGGGCACAGCCTATGTTTCCTTCAAACTTCGTCAACCAATCCATGCCTAGGATTACATCCAAGGTCCGGGTTTCCAACACTATGAGGATCTGGGAAATTTATGGTTCCCGATGTTGAGGGTTGCATGACAGCCTAAGCCCGCCATCATTTCTCCTCCTGCGAACCGACGCGAAGGGGCTTCTAAGGGTTTTAGTGGGCAACCCGCATTTTCCACAACTACCCTTGATATGAATGAATGCGTTGCACCGTAATCAAAGAGTACTAATATCTGAACGTGAATTCAATAAAACTTACCAACCACGTTGTCCGGCTGATCATAGACGTCCTCCACGCCAATGTGGTTCACCCGAGCACGAGGGAACGGGTTGGGCTTCTTCGCCGAGCCTCCATTGCCGCTTTCCATTCCTCCGCCATTCCTCCGCAATCGGTGGCATAGTGCCTGTCTTCCGCACTTGAAGCAGTGATGTGGCTCAGATCCTTCTGAGCCGGGCGTAACGATGCTGATTGCCATTACCGCTTCCATTGCCATTGCCATGGCCCGACTTGTTGTCCTGGCTGCGGTTGTTCCCATTTCCTCCATGGTTATGGCCTCCATGGTTATGATGGGTGTGCCCTCCGAGTATGGTGCATAACGGGCTTCGCCGAGCTCCCGAGTTGTGCTTCCCATGGCTGTACTTCCGCTATGCTTTCAATCTGCTGCTGCTTGCCTTCATGTATGGTGGCCTTGTCTACCAGCTCCCGGTAGTTGTTGAAGGTAGCCACAATAAGCTGCATACTCAGCTTGTCGCTGAGTCCTCGAGAAATTTCTCCCGCTTATGCATCCGTGGCCACATCATCGGGGCATAGCGAGCTAGCTTGCTGAATTCATCCACGCATCGTACACAAGACGGTTCCCCGGGCGTAAGTTGCGGAACTCACGCTTCTTCGTGCTCATGGCTCCAAATGAAACATGAGCGGTGCGGAAGGCTCTGCTGAATTGATCCCATGTGATGGCACCAATGGGATAAGTGGCGTGTAGTTCTCCCACCAAGAAGCTGCAGGTCCATCAAGTTGATGCGCTGCAAAGCGCACCTTCTCTGCATCGGTGCATCCAACAGTGATTAGCTCTTCCGACTTTGTGGAGCCAATCATCACCACAATCGCTCGGTGCTACTAGAGAACATCGCGGATTCAGCCTCGTGAATCGAGTCAAGTTGTCCACGTGGGGTGGTGGCGGTGGATTGTTGGTGTTGTTGTTCGATTCGATGAGTAGCTGCATGAGTGCATTCTCTGCTGGAGCAAATGGGTGAGCTCTCGCGGAAAACCGTGTCACGCCTCTGAGGCATCTGGTGTTTTGGAGTGGATGAGAAAATTAGAATAGAACAATGGTCTATGAGAAATAACACTACCCATATGAATGCACAATCATAAACACACCAATCATTTATTCATTCCACTCAAACATGGTTCAAACTCGATTACAAAAACTCATGACTAATCGAAAAATATCGGCCTAACTGATCGACAAAAAAGTAAAATAACATGGTGGTCGACTAAATGTCTTCATCAATAATCCTTGCGTCCTCTGGTGCGATGTCCTCTGTTGTGGCGCCTCCTCTTGCGGCTTCCTCCAGTGGAACTCCCTTCATAATCCTGATCATTACTCACGAGAGGTCCGTCATCTCCACTCGGGAAAAGGTCCTCTCCCAAGTCCATCTTTTCCTCTATCGCGGCAAGCTTCATCTTCGTGTCGCCGATCGTCTCCATGAAGTCCGCGACTTCTTCCTCATGGTTAAGGAAGTCTGCGTGTGCCTTCTCCTCCGGTTCAGCCACGGAACAAAAGCCTCCTATGTGCCTTCGAAGTTACGGCGAGTCCGAATCTCCCGCTTCTGAGGAGACACTCCAAGTCCTGGATATAAGAGAGAGGAGTCGTCCTCACGGTGCGGATGATATCTCCATTCCGTGCTCGCGAGAAACCATGGCGAGGTCTCGAGGATCAAGCTCGCCTGTACTCTCTCTCGGAGATGTCCAAGGCACGATAGATCGCCATGTCCCTTCCGATGATCCAGCTTGAAGTCGGTGAACTCAAAGTCAATAGGCTCCGTGTCCTCCGGTTCTCCCGGATATGCACTTCAATCTCAGAAGCGGTGTCCGCTTAAGTGCATTGGTTGGCTTCCGTGATCGAGGGCAGAGCAATCTTCAGCTTCTTCACCATCTCGACCAGCTTCCTTCCGAAGGGCATCGCCTCGTCGGGCCGGCAAAACTCCGTAGCAAAACCGGGTGAACTCGACGCCATCTAGAATGTTGAAAATCGGAGAGGAGTTAGAAATGAACAGGGAGAATTACGGAATGATAAGGATATAAAGTAAATGGTCTGTTCCTATGGCTTTTCCGATCCTAGGGGTTACGATCCTACGGTCAGCGTAGGCTCGATACCATCTCTCAGAGCGACCGACCCAAAATCGGTCAAATCTCCGTGTCTGCATGCAAATCAAGATCATGCCGGTACTCACAAAGACATCGATGAAATAATCAAAGTTCAATCACACCTGAATTTATTACACATTTCTCATATAGAGTCTTTATTACAAGGGAATAAATTCGGCTCAAGGCCAACTCATGAGAAATAAATTACTAATGCTGCGGAAGCGTAGAAGATAAAGCGAGTCCATCCGACTCCAAAGGGCAATCGCCAAGCGCGGAGCGTAGCCTCACTCCTTATCGGAATAAATCTCTGCAACATAAGACGTTGCAGCCGTGTAGGTCAGCTTTTTGAATAAGCTGGCAAGTCATGAAGAGAATAACAATAATACACTTACTATCACTATATGCATTTTGGCTGTGCAGCTCTAAGTTTCATCATTTTGCGAAAAGCAAATTTTTCCCTACTACAGTGGACTGGCTTGCAAAATTACTACAAATTGTTGGTAGTTATTGAGATGGTTCCGCCAACCAATATCTCATTCCCAAATTATTAAGTCATAAACCCCTCAAAATTAATTCATTAATTTAGTGTTGAGATTTCCGAATACTTCCAAGTTCTAGAGGCTCAAATTGTCCGTAATCGGGACACGGCTAATCGATTAGATCTTTAACTCGCAGAGGTTTGCGACTTTTCCCGCAAGAATCATTCCTCCTTTTAAGTCTTCGCACTTCATGGTGTTTGAAGACGGACGAATGAAACAGGTCTTCCAAAGAGTTCTTCCAGCTACTGCCGTACCCATCCAATCCTACCGTTCTTCTACATCTCGTAGTACCGCCCAAACAGCGTCACTACTAGGGTTAACCCAGCCAGAGCCCATAATGGCTTGCGGCTGCATGTAAGCTTCCGGTCAAGGGGCATCCATCCTTCTCTTCGTGGCTGGGTGAAGCTTTCCGCAAGATGTCATGGCACTTCTCCATGCATCCCGCCAACCACCGGGTTCTCCAGGTGCCCACAACCGCCCTCCACCCAAAGAGTGAATTCAAGTCCATCTTGATTCTTGTAGTTCATGGGGTTGTCATCATCATTGATTCTCACATCTTTCTTATGAATTTCACTCAACCAAAACCCGCTCACGAGCATAGCAAAGTAAACTACTTCGTCCCGGGGTCATGGTAACAAGGGGATTGGTTCATCCTACCAAATGATACTACTCAAGATTAATAACTTCAAATTTTCAACTACTGCATGCATGGTGGGGTGGTGATAATTTCTAATGCACAAAAACATAGGTATAGAAAATAACATGATCAAAACTTGCCTTGCCGATGATCCTCGAAGCTAAAGATTCAGAGTAGCAAGCTTAGACTCTGAAACTCTACCGAGACAAACAATAATCACAATAAGCATATAGCATAAGACTACATAACACAATAGCATAACAAAGTAACACACCAAATCCAACAAAGCAAAACCCAAAGGGAAAACTCAAAGAAAACCAACTCAAAGTTTTCCTACTTCAAACAACAACTTAAAGTAGTTTTATAGAACAAAAATTTTCTTAACATAACCTAATCATGGATTTATGTTAACTTAACAGAAAAGAATGCATTAAGCAACTAGGAGCAAAAAGAATCAATTTAAAATCTATCATGAAACTCCTATTAGGCCTAATTCAATTTCTATTAAGAAAAATAAAATAAAAGTTTTATTTATTATAAATAAAAGTTCATCCTATAAAGTGACAGAAACTATCCTAGAATAATTAATCACATGTGAAAAATAAATTTATTTACTAATTAAAATAATAGGAAAACAGAGCTAGTTAATTAATTAGGATTAACAAGATTCTGCTTAAAACTATTTTTTATTAATCCTAAAATACCCAAATTAATTCCTATGGTTTGGCAATGCCAAAATAAAGTTGGGACAAAAGAATCATATAAAAATATTTTTCTAACTCATGTTATAACAGATTTACTATTCTGACTAAAACTAAATTAAAGCAATTTTAATTAATTATAACATAGCTAATTATATTTTCTACAGAAACTATAGAAAATTTGCAAACCAACAAAAAAAGAATCACCTAAAAATATTAAACAGAATAAAAGATATGAAGTTTTCAAAACAGGAACTATTCTGTTAAAAC
Source organism: Aegilops longissima (assembly GCA_021605205.1). Classification (NCBI taxonomy): domain Eukaryota; kingdom Viridiplantae; phylum Streptophyta; class Magnoliopsida; order Poales; family Poaceae; genus Aegilops; species Aegilops longissima. The sequence goes on from CM038680.1 coordinate 255,717,139, forward strand.
AGAAAATGAAAATAAAAGAAAAATGGCCTAATGGGCCTAACCTACGCACTGAGCGTAATATAAACTAAACGGGCCCTAGGGTTAAACTAGTCGGGCCGGCTAAATAAAATAAACCCTAGCTAAAAACTAAACCGGACTAAACCGGAGCGAACCGGTTTTTTTATTAAAAGAGGATACCCCTTCGGGGGTGTTCTAATCTACGCCGTAGATTGGAGATCGGACGGCGGGGTGGAGCTCCGGCGACTCACCGGAGTTTGGACGGCGGCGGCGGCTCGGTGGCGAGTGTGCCGATGGCTCCGGTCGTCGGGGAGGTCGTCGGAGTGGTCCGGCGGGTGTGGACGAGCTCGGGGAGGTGTTTGGTGGAGTCGGTGGAGCTCGGGAGGGGCTAGGGCGGCGACGGCGACGCAAATGGCGGCGGCGGTAGTCTCGGGCTCCGCGAGCTCGTGAGAGGAGGAGGAGGGTCCATGAGGGGTAAGGGGGAATGGGGTGCGGGAGGGGGCTTATAGGCGGGGCCTCGGCGTGGCAAGGAGGCGATCGGGAGGATCGATATCCGGATCTCACGGATCCGCGATCGATGGCGGCGGCGCTGCGTGGTGAGGGGTTGAAGGAGAGGGTGGGGTCCGCCTGTCGGTGAGAGGGAGGGGGGTGCGGCGCGTCAGGCGACCGGCTCAAGGGCTTGGTGTGGGGGAGGTGAGGCTCGGCTGGCTGCTGGGCTGGCTGTTGGGCCGCTGGTGGGCAGTCTTGGTATTGGGTGGGCAGGGGCTGGTCACGCTGGGTGGGTTTTCCTTTTTTTTAAATTTATTTTTTTAATAAAACAAAAACAGAGATAAAACATAATCTATAAGTATTTTATATAGGACATATATATACCAAAATGATCAGGGGAATATTCCCTATCATTTGAACATTTTTCCAAAGGCAAAATCCAAACTTTATAAAAATCCAATTTTTCCAATATTCAAATAAAACCCAAATTTGAATTCAAAACTTTTGGCATTGTTTCCTCTGATATTTTTGGAGTGTCATGTTTGCTCCTCTCATACTTTTGCTCAAGTATTTATCAGGCATAGTTTTTGAAATGATTCCCACTTGCCATAGTTTGAATTCAAATTTGAAAACTCAAAGCTCTGAAAACCCAAATGGCAATCAAATTCAAACAGGATGCATAGATGCTTAGCTATAATTGTAAAACATTCCAAATAGGAAATTTGGGATGTTACACCACTACTGCTAGCACAAGCTCTTCGAACTCGCTACTTTAATCAGTTCGTCTTCTTGAGCCTCAACTTCAAGTTGAAAGACATTGATCAGATCTGCTGCGACAGAAGTCAAGGACCGAGGAAGTCCTCGAATTCAGATGCATACTTTCTGGTGCAACAAAGAAGCGCTTGAGGATTTAAGCGCCAAACAAGAGAAAGTTAATAAGCTTGCTAAGCATCTTGCCAAATTATGGGTACCTGTGATATTGTTTCTGAGCTCTTCTAAAGTGGTTTCAGTTCGACTTGTTTTGTTGCAGCGTTTATTTGCACTGGTCGCTAACTTTGACAACCAGTGTATATGATATGCTGCTTTGTTCCCTATATTTGCACTGGTGGCGAACTTTGATGCCCATTGGATGTAATATGTGTAATAGCTGTGATAGCCTAGCGTAAGTTGCTTGCTTATTTATTTCCTTGTTGTCTTGTTTATTTCTTTGCTTGTAGTCAGAGCAGTTCTTTTTCCGCGGTTTGCTAGTGGCCACAATAACCTATTTTTTAAAACTAGGCCACAATAACCATGGGCTACATATTTACTATAGTTACCATGGGCCTCCTACGGGCCATAGAAACAATGGGCATTCTAAGGGCTGTAGAAACAATGGGCCTTCTACGGGCAGTAGCATCAATGGGCCTTCTACGGGCCGTAAGATCGTTAGGCCAAACATGGGCCAATAACAGACTGCGTTATGGGTCGTAAATGGGCTAGATTTGTAATTGTCCGTTCATGGGCCGACAATAACGGGCCATCGTTAATCGGCTGTATTTGATGACGCTATGAAAACGGCCCAGTGGATTAACGGGCCGCAAACGGGCCGATTGTAGCCACGGGCTGAATTTGGCCCACAAGCAGAAAAGGCCAGTAACGGGCCGTAAGTAACTGAATGCTAGAAATGATCCCAAGAATAAATGGGCCCTGAGAAGGCCGAAAGATAACACGGGTTGGAAACGGCCCAATGGAATAATGGGTCGTTGATGGGTATAAAGCGGTACGCTATTCATTGCGGGCCAGATTCACCACGGGCCGTTAATGGGCCAAGAGTTACAAATGGCCTCGTATGGGCCAAAAGACATCATGGGCCATACATGGGCCGGAAGTTACAACGGGCTGGAATCATATTGGACGACCTAGATGAAGCTATTGGGCTTAATTCCGATAGGCCACAACGGGCTGTAAGTTAGCGGGCCATAAATGGGCTATATACGAACATGTCGTTAACAAGCTTTCCGTGGGCCGGCCCGTTACCTTTGACCAAGTCAAACAGGCCGGCATTTTCACCGGAATGGGCCTCTGTTGGGCCTGCCATGTGTCAACGTATCATAGGCGCCTCCTATCCAATGAATGGATGACATCTGTCCCAATGGTGAGCCAACACGTGTTTCCTCCGGCCAATGAGAATTTTACACGTGGAAAATTCTCATTGGTCTGGGCTGTTAGCGGGTTACCGGATCCAAAACCGAACCCGATAGCTTAACGGCGGCCCGTTACGGTGGATGCCACGTGTCGGTCACCCTTGATGAAAGCACTTCCATGATGCGCCATATATCATCATGGAAGTGGACACTCGTGATAATAATTTTGGTAATGTCATGGAACACTTCTCGACAAAGACACGTATGACTATCTTGATTCGTCAAAAATCGCTATGGATGTACATGCATGATGTAAAACGTGACCTCATCGTGACAAACACGTCTCATCATGGAAGTGTATTTTTTTGTAGTGGTTACAATTGCCACAAAACTGCTACTGTTACTTTTGCCACCGTTACCGTTACTTCCATATTACTTTGCTACTAAATACTTTGCTGTAGATATTAAGTCTAGGTGTGGTTGCATTGACAACTCAGCTGCAAATACTTGAGAATATTCTTTGGCTCCCCTTGTGTCGAATCAATAAATTTGGGTTGAATACTCTACCCTCAAAAACGGTTGCGGTCCCCTATACTTGTGGGTTATCAGTGGGGGGGAGTCACAAATCCATCAAGCGAATCTCAAATTTTTACCAGTTCTTACCAAGCAGTAGGCGGTGATCGGCAACCGTTGTAGTCAAAACTCTCAAAGCTTGGATAAAGCGATTGCCAGGTGGTGTCAAACGCAGGACATAGATGTATGTGGAGCTGGGAAGGATTATAATATGGTAGCAAAAGGGTCCGCAATAATCAATTCAAAGATGCAAAGATGAGTAAACGCTCAACTTTGGAGCCACCATCATGAAGTACAAGGACATGGACGAACTATACAAGATGCCCTTTCATAAAATTCGTCCATAGCTTAATATAGGTGTTGCGCCACCTTAACTTTGGGCCAGCCCATGTAATTTTGAACTACTAGTTATAGGCTATTTTTCTAGAGTCTGTATTGTAGGTGAAACGACTCATGAGGTGTTTTAGTCCCACCTTGCCAAGGGTGGGGGCGAAATCTCCTCTCTTTCCCCCTAAAAATAGAGCCCTTAAGGCACCTGATACGTCTCCAATGTATATATAATTTTTTATTGTTCCATGCTGTTATATTATCAATCTTGGATGTTTTACAATCATTTTATAGTCATTTTATATATTTTTTGGTACTAACCTATTGACATAGTGCCAAGTGTCAGTTGTTGTTTTCAGCATGTTTTTACATCGCAGGAAATCAATACCAAACGGAGTCCAAACGCAACGAAACTTTACGGAGATTTTTTTTGGACCAGAAGACACCTAATGGGCCCTGGCTGCGCCTGGGGGTGCTCCGAGGAGATCACAACCCACCAGGGCGCGCTAGGAGGCCCAGGCGCGTCCTGGTGGGTTGTGCCCACCTCGGGTGCCACCCGGACCGCCTCTTTGCTTTATAAATACCCCAATATTCCAGAAACCATAGGGGAGTCGATGAAAATCAATTCCAGCAGCCGCAGAGTCTAGAACCACCAGATCCAATCTAGACACCATCTCGGATGGGGTTCACCACCTCCATTTGTGCCTCTCCGATGATGCGTGAGTAGTTCTTTGTAGACCTTCAGGTCCGTAGTTAGTATCTAGATGGCTTCTCTCTCTCTCTCTCTCTCTCTCTCTCTCTCTCTCTCTCTCGCTGAATTCTCAATACAATTGTCTCTTGGAGATCCATATGATGTAACTCTTTTTGCGGTGTGTTTGTTGGGATCGATGAACTTTGAGTTTATGATCAGATCTATCTTTTTATATCCATGAAAGTATTTGAGTTTCTTTGATCTCTTTTATGCATGATTGCTTATAGCCTCGTATTTCTTCTCCGATATTTGGGTTTTATTTGGCCAACTTGATCTATTTATCTTGCAATGGGAAGAGTTGCTTTGTAGTGGGTTCGATCTTACGGTGCTTGATCCCAGTGACAGAAAGGGAACCGACACGTATGTGTAACATCCCAAAATTCTAAATTTTGGAATGTTATAATAAATAGATAGATTTGATTGATTGTTTGATTGATTTTGTGAAATTGAGTGAAATTCGAAACTTTTTGAAAGTTAAATGAGAGGGAATAAAAGGACTTTCCCAAACTTTCATTTTGCATTCGTGATCTCCGTGAATTCAAATTCTTTTCATCACAAAACCCTGGAGAAAAGATGACATGACTTCTTCCATTTATTTAAATGACAAGGGGTGTTGAAAATATTTGAATTTCATTTGGAAAATATTTCCAACCCAGAAACTTTATGCAACTCAACGATTTTCACGAGCGAAGATAAAATGACTTCTTCAAAACATATGAAATATGAGTTGGGAGTTTCAAAGAATTAAATTCAAAGTTCTTTTGAATTTATTTTCAATTTGGAGTTATTTGAGTTTTATTCAAATTATTTTTCTCCAAAAATAAAATATAAGGAAAATAGGGTAACATGATTCCCTACATCAGAAAATCGGAGATAAATAAATTTGAATTAATTTTGGTATTTTTAAAATGATTTTTATTGGATTTTATTAGACCAGTAGCACTCTTTGAATTATCTGAATTTGTGTGGATTTTATTTGGCACTATAAAAATGTCCATGTTGTAGAAAATCTTTTTCTGAAAATTTTGATATATTATATGCTTATATAATATTTCTATTTCCTTTTGTTTTTATTTTAGTTTGTCTATTAAAAAAAACTTCCGTCGACTAGGCCGGCCCAGCTCCCAGGCCAGGCCACGGCCCAGCCCACGTGCCGCCGCCCCTGAGCTCCCGAGCGGGAGTCCCGCTCGACCACGGCCGCCGCCGACGTCCCGGACGCGGACTCCTCCGCCGCCTTTCCGTGCCCCCTCCTCGACGCCTCCCGAGGCCACCCATCCCCCTATAAAGCCGCCGCCCGGACCCCTCTCTCCCCTCTCCTCCCGCATCTCGTGCCTCGCCGCCGGCGGAGAGATCCGCCAATCTCCGCCGCCCGAAGCCGCCACTCTCGCCGCCGACGACCACCGCCGTCGCCACCATCGACTCCGCCGCACTGCGCCGCCTCTTCCCGACCCCCTTGCCGGCCTCGACGACCACCGGAGTCACCTCGCTGTTCAGACCCGACGCCGCCGCCGGCATTCTTCCTCGCCGCCGACGACCCGCCGCCGCGGTAAGCCACCGGCCGCCCTCGTCCGTTCGATCTAGGATAGACGACTAGGATTAGATCTAGTCGTTTTTATTTCCGAACCGGTACTTGTTAAATAGCGAACGCTCGCTGTTTACCTCTTCGGTAGCGAGCGATTTTCGTTCGCTAGCGATCGGTAATGAACGTTCACTATTTAGTCTTTTTCTTTTATTTTAGTTCTCTGCCAGGGACCTATTCGCTAGGTTTTATTTTACAAATTAGCCCCTGGTTTTCAAACGATCATTACTTTTTGCTCGTTAGTCCAAATCCAACGAAACCAACGCCCACTTCTTCATTATGATCCCCTCTATCCAGTAATCCAACTCAAACATGTTTTTGAAAGTTTAAAATTTGAATTAGACCAGATTTGAATTTGAACTTCGTTTGATCGTAACTTGAGTTTTATAACTCCGTTTGAGTTGATTCCTTTTGCAAATCGAAGCACTTGACCTAAACTTTCCGATAAGGCCAAATTCATATAATTTTGGTACTGTTAGAAATTTGTTTTATGTTGCAAGAGTTATTTGCTTGGTTTTGATGTTTTCCGAATCGTCTTCTCGTTCTTTCTGATCTTTTGAGTGATTGCTTATGTGTGGTTACTATTGTTTGCTCACAATAGATTGACCGGAGTGTGACGAGTAGAACTATCAAGAGTTTTGAGTGTGAATCATCTTCATCAACATTGCAGGCAAGTTCACACTTTGATCATACTCTTTTCATACCCAGTTTTTATGCATTAGTTCCAATCCTCAAACATTGCATGATTAGGATGTCATTAACTTGTGGGTTGGGAAGTAGTTGATGAGGTAGAACCTATTGTCCTGCATCCAAACCTCGGGAGTTACTATTACGTTGCTTATATTGCTATGCTATGCTCGTAGACGTGGTTGGGTTTGAGAGTATCCATGACAGATGTGAGATTGTTAATTAATGGTTTACTTTAAGGTGGCAACTTAAATACACATCTGGGTGGATTGAGGTACCTCGGTATTCCAGGATTGCCTGTTTTTTTATGGACCGCCACCCAGGCTCAAAGGCAACTGAGATTATTCATGCTAGAAACTTCCGTGTGCAGCCACAAGCTATTATGGGCTCTAGCATAGTTGAGTAAGTTACGTGAAGCTCTTGAAGAGGTAGATCAGCAGGTAGTGGGTTTTGTAGGTTTGGTATGGTCTACCCGGAGTAGAGAGTTAATGTTTCGAAGATCGTGTCTCGGTCATCCGTTTCTCAAACACCATGCAATGCGAGAAATCAACGGAGGCGATCGAGTCTTGTGGGGAAAAGTGCGCAAACCTCTACAGAGTGTACAATCTAATCATGGTTAGCCGTGTCCCCGGTTATGGACAACTTTGAGTATCTAGTACTTGAGTATTCACATGTATCTCATCACTCTAAAAATTAATACTGTTGGGTTGTTAACTACTTTAATTGGGATTAAGAATGCTGTCAACCATTCTCAATGATGTTTCAACCACCATGATAGTTAAATTAAAATCTATTCCTTTGTTGTAGAGCTTTCCACCAGCCAAATATGCATGTAGTGATAGCCTTTATTCATCATTATCCTATGGTGTGAATTTGCCAGTACATTCAATGTACTGACCCTTTGTGGCTGCAACGTCTCATGTTGCAGGATATCTTATGAAGAGTAAGTGATACGTTAGGGTTACAATTTCTACACTCAATTTTGCCGTTGGTGTTGATGGGAATCCACAACCTTGTTACTTTCGCTATTTGGATTGAGGTAATATTATTTACGTTATTTTATACATGTGATTTACCTCTGTTATAAATCCTCGAGTACTGTGTGTGTCAGCATACCGATCCAGGGATGGCACTTAAGCACAAAGACTTGACCGTCTGAGGTCGGGTTGCTACAAGATGGTATCAGAGCACATGTTGACTGTAGGACGTGACCCTACAAACTGACAAGCCCATAGGAAGGATTTTCTCAAAGATTTCATTAAAAAAGATCTTTTACCTCTCTTCTCTTCTGAGCTTATTCAAATATTTCCTTTTAGTGAGACTATATCCCTTTCCCCTTTTGACCACTCGAAGATTCGACTGATGAGACCGCTCCAAGAAGTACAAGATATCGGACAACTAAGACCACTTCGGAATAAATAGGATTTTTACCGTGCATTACAATGACGGAAACTACAACGGTGAAAGACTCCGAAGACTAGGAGAATTTGAAGGCTTTGAAGAATTCCCAGATTTGTATGACCAAGGAAGGCTACCTTTATGGAACCTGGCAGACTATGGAAGCTGTCAATACCCGAGATCAAGGTGTACTGAAGAAAGACCGGAACATGGAGCATTAGAACTCCAAGTTTTTGTCAAGAAAACCCTAAGATAGGAGATATCAATTATGGAATGAAAGCTCATGGGAGTAACATGGGCATAGACATGGCTAACCATGGTGTTATTGCTCGCCTATGCTATTGTCACCTCAAGGAGTTAAGCATGCGATTGCATGGAAGAATTGGATGGTAGAAGGTGAAGGAGCATCTGTCGTGAAGGATGCAGTTTTAACATAGCTGGTGCATCACCGGGATCTGGAGTATTACATCAAGAAGTTTAGGTGGATCTGCAGGAAGTCAGATTTGACAAGGAAGTAGTTCGTGAAGAACTCAGTCCCGAAAGATTAAAATAGCTAAGCGGGAGGAGCTAAACCTCGAGATACCGGAGATTTGTCAGAATCAAGGACGAGAGGATCATGGTTCATGTCGAGGTTGATGAAATCCAGAAGTTGGAACGTAACTCCAGAAATATTGAAGGACGCCACGAGAGACTTTGCGACAACAGAGAGGATCTGGCAAAAGAACTTGAGTAGGACAAGCATGATCAGGAGAAGCCACCGGAGACATGAACAAGAATCGAAGAGTTTGATGACTTTGAAGATTTATTGACCATTAGAAGCCCAAACCCCTATTGTATACCTGCGTTAGATGCGACGATTGTGAGCTGTCAATTGTTTGATGTTTTTTCGACAGCCACAATAAAACCTGTCTTTTGAAAACTATTGTTTGTATTGTGTGTATCCCTCTCTATCTCTCTTATCCCACCCCAAAACCCATGGACCCAATAGAGAATGAATGGAGATGAGCTTGTATTTTCTGGACCGATGAGTCAATTGGAGACAGACCGATGGATTTAGAACATGGAAGATCGTATGAAGAATAACACTATAGCCAAAAGGATATGACCCAGCATGCTCTTCAATGCTTTGAAAGAGGTGCTGCAACTTGGTGGAGGATGTACCAAACCATCAATGGATGGCAAGGAGTAACCATTTGGGAAGAATTTAAGTTGACTCTGCTAAAGTCTCGGCTTGTGTCCCAGAAATTGAAGCCTTATGGAAATGATATGGAGAAAGTGCATGCAAGATTTGTGGAGAAATAGGACACGACCATAAAGAAAACAAGGACGAATACCCTCATAAGCGGAGGATTACCAAAGGAGTTAGCCGAGGATTTTTCAGGGAACTCCGTTGGATATTGTTCCAAAAGGTTTTGTTACAGCAATGGAAGTTCGGTCTACATTGTTGGGAAAGATCCATGAAGCTCAGAAGGATGACAAAGAGATTGCTGAGTTTAAAGAGAGGATGAGCAAAGGAAAGGCCAAATGTTTTCGTAAGGATGAGCACGACACCTTATGGTTTGAGGATAGTGTACATGTACCCAATAATGCAAAAGATCATGAAGTTAATACTTCAGGAGGCTCATGACTCACCATACCCAATTCGCCCTGGAAACACCAAGATGTATTTGGATTTGAAGGAGCATTTCTGGTGGACTGGTATGAAGAAGGAAATTGCGGAGTATGTAGTCGTAGGTGATGTATGCCAGAGAGTAAAGGCAGAGCATCAAAAGCCAGTAGGATTACTACGGCCTATGTCGATACCTGAATGGAAGTGGGATAAGCTTGGCATGGATTTCATTACCGGATTTCCCAGAACCTGATCGGGATATGATTCTATCTGGGTAGTAGTTGATTCGCTTGACCAAAGTGGCTCACTTTATCCCAGTGAAAACCACCTATACAAGTGCAAAGTTGGCCAAGATATATTTGACCAGGATCGTATGTCTGCATGGAGTTCCGAGAACCATCATATCAGATAGAGGAACACAGTTTACCTCAAAGTTTTGGAATCAGCTGCACCAGACTTTGGGTACTAGGCTAGAGTTTAGTACAACCTTTCATCCGCAGACAGATGGATAGACCGAGAGAGTCAATAAGATTCTGGAGGACATGTTGAGAACGTGTGCGCTAGATTATGGATCTAGTAGGGATGATAATCTACCTTACGCGGAGTTCTCATTCAACAACAGCTACCAAGTCAGTTTGAAGATGGCCCCTTTTTAAGCTTTGTATGGGAGAAGGAGCCAGACCCCATTGATGTGGGATGAAGTTGGAGACCGTCGCTTGTTTGGACCAAATATGATCAAGGAGTCAAGAGAATGTTAAAGTTGATCGAGATAGATCAAGGTAGCTCACCCAGCGTAAGAGTTATGCGACTCAAAACGCAAGGAGGTAGTCTATGAAATTGGAGACAGAGCATGTCTTCATGTGTCCCTCTGCGAGGAGTTAAACTATTTGGAGTTAAGGGAAAGTTAGCCCCGAGATTTGTAGGACCATACCGAGTTTTGGAGCATATGGGAGAAGTGGCCAACAAATTGAGTCACCCAAGGACTGTTAGGAGTTCATGATGTGTTTCACGATTCCAGCTTGAAGAAGTGCCATGCGAAATGGCCAATATTCCCCTGTAAGGACGCTTGACCCTGGAAAGGATAATGATGTTCCACGAAGTGGAGTATAGACTTCATAAGTATAAGTTTTTATCTCGGTACGTGGGATATCCCACGAGGATGAAGAGATGAATTACTATTGGATATAAAGGAGGTATGATGTTGGAAATATGGATCAAGGTAAATTCCATGATGAGTCTGAGTAATCACGTCTTAGTTTGGTGCAAATAGAAGGAAGGGAGACAATACAATTGGATGGATTTTAAGTATGCTTGGAAGCTGGAAGTTGGATGTTGGAATAACGATCAGCTACACCGAGGATGAGTTCAAGGTTTACAAGTGATGAGATGGGCCATAACCCACATGCCCTAGGACCTGCCAAGAAGCAAGCACATTCTTGCTGAAGGAAAAACCCTGGAAGAAGTTACGATTTTATCAACCGACGATCCTATAGGAGTTAAAGCAAAACCTGAGAGTTGTGAAGGACCGATAGATGTTTGTTTGGCTTGCAGAATCAATGGCTTTATCCGAACTTGGTTCATCGGCATGAGAAATTCTGCAATGCTTGTGAGGATGACCGAGTGTTAGAATGCGAGATTCGCTAAACCATGTACAAGGTAATGATTTGGGTGCGGGGTGGATTGATCACCATACCAACTTACTCTTATTGTTCGCCTTGCTATATGAGATGGTAAATTTGAGTGACTTACCTATAGTAGAGGGACGACGATCAAAACCTTGTTTAAACCTTAGAATGGTATAAGTATTTTTTTCCTTGTACAAGGCAGTTGTTGCCAATTGTAGGATATACGGTGAGGTTCAACCCAGACCCATTTCCTGCAGGAGCAAACCATAAATTGTTGACCACCATGAGATATCGATAGTTGTTTAGTATTGGCGCCAGACCCGTCAACTAAGAAGACCCAATCTCGGAATAACCTTACCAAGAGGAAAAGGACAAAAGAATTGAGGAAAAGGTTATGCCGCTACCGGAAGAGCCAGAAAAGGAATTATACCGAAGATCTGAGAAGACCGGCACTGTCAAGAATAAGGACGGAGTATATGAGTATTGATGGAACCGTAACGATGTTTCTAAGGGTGGTAGCACCCCAGACCCCTGAGATGATCGATGGATTTTGAGGAGACCCCAAACCTAACCTATTTCTTTCTAGCCTCTCCGAATCTCGAGGACGAGATTCATTTTAAGGGTGGTAGGTTTGTAACATCCCAAAATTCTAAATTTTGGAATGTTATAATAAATAGATAGATTTGATTGATTGTTTGATTGATTGTGTGAAATTCGAAACTTTTTGAAAGTTAAATGAGAGGGAATAAAAGGACTTTCCTAAACTTTCATTTTGCATTCGTGATCTCCGTGAATTCAAATTCTTTTCATCACAAAACCATGGAGAGAAGATGACATGACTTCTTCAATTTATTTGAATGACAAGGGGTGTTGAAAATATTTGAATTTCATTTGGAAAATATTTCCAACCCAGGAACTTTATGCAACTCAATGATTTTCACGAGCGAAGATAAAATGACTTCTTCAAAACATATGAAATATGAGTTGGGAGTTTCAAAGAATTAAATTCAAAGTTCTTTTGAATTTATTTTCAATTTGGAGTTATTTGAGTTTTATTCAAATTATTTTTCTCCAAAAATAAAATATAAGGAAAATAGGGTAACATGATTCCCTACATCAGAAAATCAGAGATAAATAAATTTGAACTAATTTTGGTATTTTTAAAATGATTTTTATTGGATGTTATTAGACCAGTAGCACTCTTTGAATTATCTGAATTTGTGTGGATTTTATTTGGCATTATAAAAATGTCCATGTTGTAGAAAATATTTTTCTGAAAATTTTGATATATTATATGCTTATATAATATTTCTATTTCCTTTTGTTTTTATTTTAGTTTGTCTGTTAAAAAAAACTTCCCCGACTCGGCCGGCCCAGCTCCCAGGCCAGGCCACGGCCCAGCCCACGCGCCGCTGCCCTTGAGCTCCCGAGCTGGAGTCCCGCTCGACCACGGCCGCCACCGCCGTCCCGGACGCGGACTCCTCCGCCGCCTTTCCGTGCCCCCTCCTCCACGCCTCCCGAGGCCACCCGTCCCCCTATAAAGCTGCTGCCCGGACCCCTCTCTCCCCACTCCTCCCGCATCTCGCGCCTCGCCGCCGCCGGCGAGATCCGCCAAGCTCCGCCGCCCGAAGCCGCCAATCTCGCCGCCGACGACCACCGCCGTCGCCACCATCGACTCCGCCGCGCTGCGCCGCCTCTTCCCGACCCCTTTGCCGGCCTCGACGACCACCGGAGTCGCCTCGCTGTTCGGACCCGACGCTGCCGCCGGCGTTCTTCCTCGCCGCCGCGGTAAGCCACCGGCCGCCCTCTTCCGTTCGATCTAGGATAGACGGCTAGGATTAGATCTAGTCATTTTTTTTATTTCCGAACCGGTACTTGTTAAATAGCGAACGCTCGTTGTTTACCTCTTCGGTAGTGAGCGATTTTCGTTCGTTAGCGATCGATAACGAACGTTCACTATTTAGTCTTTTTCTTTTATTTTAGTTCTCTGCCAGGGACCTATTCGCTAGGTTTTATTTTACAAATTAGCCCCTAGTTTTCAAACGATCATTACTTTTTGCTCGTTAGTCCAAATCCAACGAAACCAACGCCCACTTCTTCATTATGATCCCCTCTATCCAGTAATGCAACTCAAACATGTTTTTGAAAGTTTAAAATTTGAATTAGACCATATTTGAATTTGAACTTCGTTTGATCGTAACTTGAGTTTTATAACTCCGTTTGAGTTGATTCTTTTTGCAAATCGAAGCTCTTGACCTAAACTTTCTGATAAGGCCAAATTCATATAATTTTGGTACTGTTAGAAATTTGTTTTATGTTGCAAGAGTTATTTGCTTGGTTTTGATGTTTTCTGAATCGTCTTCTCGTTCTTTCTGATCTTTTGAGTGATTGCTTATGTGTGGTTACTATTGTTTGCTCATGATGGATTGACCGGAGTGTGACGAGTAGAACTATCAAGAGTTTTGAGTGCGACTAATCTTCATCAACATTGCAGGCAAGTTCACACTTTGATCATACTCTTTTCATACCCAGTTTTTATGCATTAGATCCAATCCTCAAACATTGCATGATTAGGATGTCATTAACTTGTGGGTTGGGAAGTAGTTGATGAGGTAGAACCTATTGTCCTGCATCCAAACCTTGGGAGTTACTATTACGTTGCTTATATTGCTATGCTATGCTCGTAGACGTGGTTGGGTTTGAGAGTATCCATGACAGATGTGAGATTATTAATTAATGGTTTACTTTAAGGTGGCAACTTAAATACACATCTGGGTGGATTGAGGTACCTGGGTATTCCAGGATTGCCTATTTTTTTTATGGACCGCCACCCGGGCTCAAAGGGAACTGAGATTATTCATGCTAGAAACTTCCATGTGCAGCCACAAGCTGTTATGGGCTCTAGCATAGTTGAGTAAGTTACGTGAAGCTCTTGAAGAGGTAGATCAACAGGTAGTGGGTTTTGTAGGTTTGGTATGGTCTAACCGGAGTAGAGAGTTAATGTTTCTGAAAGACTGTGTCTCGGTCATCCGTTTCTCAAACACCATGCAGTGCGAGAAATCAACGGAGGCGATCGAGTCTTGTGGGGAGAAGTGTGCAAACCTCTGCAGAGTGTACAATCTAATCATGGTTAGCCGTGTCCCCGGTTATGGACAACTTTGAGTATCTAGTACTTGAGTATTCACATGTATCTCATCACTCTAAAAATTAATACTGTTGGGTTGTTAACTACTTTAATTGGAATTGAGAATGCTGTCAACCATTCTCAATGATGTTTCAACCACCATGATAGTTAAATTAAAATCTATTCCTTTGTTGCAGGGAAAAATTGGCTTTTCGCAAAAACTATAACCATAGAGCTTTCCACCAGCCAAATATGCATGTAGTGATAGCCTTTATTCATCATTATCCTATGGTGTGAATTTTCTAGTACATTCAATGTACTGACCCTTTGTGGCTGCAACGTCTCATGTTGCAGGATATCTTATGACGAGTAAGTGATACGTTAGGGTTACGATTTCTACACTCAACTTTGTCGTTGGTGTTGATGGGAATCCACAACCTTGTTACTTCCGCTATTTGGATTGAGGTAATAGTATTTACGTTATTTTATACATGTGATTTACCTCTGTTATAAATCCTCGAGTACTGTGTGTGTCAGCATACCGATCCAGGGATGGCACTTAAGCACAGAGACTTGACCGTCTGAGGTCGGGTCGCTACAGTATGTATCATTGCTACTAAGGATAAAACGATGGGGGTCTATCTCTACATAGATAGATCTTGTCTAAATCATGTCATCGTTCTTGTTGCATTACTCCGTTTCTCCATGAACTTAATACACTAGATGCATGCTGGATAGCGATCGATGTGTGGAGTAATAGTAGTAGATGCAGGTAGGAGTCGGTCTACTAATCTTGGACGTGATGCCTATATAATGATCATTGCCTGGATATCGTCATGATTATTTGAAGTTCTATCAATTGCTCAACAGTAATTTGTTCACCCACCGTTTGCTATTTTTCTCGAGAGGAGCCACTAGTGAGACCTACGGCCCCCGAGTCTCTTTCTCATATTATTTTCCTTTGCGATCTATTTTCATTTGCTTTTATTTTCAGATCTATTAAACTAAACATACAAAAATACCTTGCTGCAATTATTTCTTATTTATTTTATTTGGCGTTCGATCTATCAATCTACTACAATTTTATCTCACGTCCGTTTGCCCATCTGGGGCGCCGCTACCCGAAAGGGATTGACAACCCCTTTTACACGTCGGGTGGCGAGAAGTTATTATTTGTGTGCAGGTGTTGTTTATGTTATGTTGCTTGGTTCTCCTACTGGTTCGATAACCTTGGTTTCACATCTGAGGGAAATATCTACCGCTGATGTGCTGCATCGTCCCTTCCTCTTTGGGAAAATACTGACGTAGCTTCAAGCCGCATCAGCACCATTTAGACTTTGGGTTTTGTTTAGAGTAAAAGTTCACCATAGCTGCAACTTTGCCTACTTCGTTTGTGTTCTACGACCAGACAAAGATGTCATAGAACACCACCTTCATTAATAAAGTTTTCCTCTTATATTCGCAATATCCAGATTGCAATTTTATTTTATTGCTTCTTCTTTGTTTGCGTGCAGGAAACAAACCCTTGTGGTTAGGTTGATCATGCTCCGGTGTGGTCAATAACCTCTCAGAGTTGGTTTAGCGATTGCTAAGGTGCAACGTCCTCGCACGTTTGTAGCCAGATCGTCAAAGTCTACTCCGCCAAAAATGATAGCCACCATTTCATCGAAAGACGGGACACCTTTGCCTGTATCAAGTGGTGTGAGCGGCCGGCACCAAAATGCGGTGGGGGTCGAGGTGCCAACCGTGCAGGAGATTGACGTCCGACCACAACAGCGGGACACGGCACTCCCAAAGTCCCAATGGTACTACATGTGGTACACCAGAGTGTAGAGCCGGTCACCTGTGCATGAAGTTCGTCCCTCTTGTGGCGCCAACATGAAGTTTTCTAGGCGGCGTGATGACCTAGCCTCGTGGTCGTGCTTGCCACGCTTGCCGCCGGGACTGAACAAGCCCATGGCGACAGTGCCAGGGGAGCAAGCTCTAGATCTAGACTGGGGCGGTGAGAAGTGCATGAGGCTAGACCCTCCACACCCTTGCATTAAGAAGGACATGCGTGGGCGCTTCCTGTGGCTAACGTGTGATACGCCCATTTTGCATCATGCTTTTATATTGATATTTAGTGCAATTTGGGCTGTTATTACACGTTATGTCACAATACTTATGCCTATTCTCTCTTATTTTACAAGGTTTACATGAAGAGGGAGAATGCCGGCAGCTGAGATTCTGGGCTGGAAAAGGAGCAAATATTAGAGACCTATTCTGCACAACTCCAAAAGTCCTGAAACTCCACGGAAGTTATTTTTGGAAATAATAAAAAATACCGAGCAAAGAAAATACCAGAGGGGACCCACACCCTGAGCACGAGGGTGGGGGCGCGCCCTACCCCCCTGGGCGCGCCCCCCTGCCTCGTGGGCCCCCTGGTGGCCCTCCAATGCCCATCTTCTACTATATGAAGTCTTTCGTCCGAAGAAAAATCATAAGCAAGCTTTCAGGACGAGACTCCGCCGCCACGAGGCAGAACCTTGGCGGAACCAATCTAGGGCTCCGGCAAAGCTGTTCTGCCGGGGACACTTCCCTCCGTGAGGGGGAAATCATCGCCATCGTCATCACCAACGCTCCTCTCATCGGGAGGGGGCGAATCTCCATCAACATCTTCACCAGCACCATCTCCTCTCAAACCCTAGTTCATCTCTTGTATCCAATTCTTGTCTCTAAGTCTGAGATTGGTACTTGTAGGTTGCTAGTAGTGTTGATTACTCCGTGTAGTTGATGCTAGTTGGTTTACTTGGTGGAAGATCATAGGTTCAGATCCTATATGCATATTAATACTCCTCTGATTATGAACATGAATATGATTTGTGAGTAGTTACGTTTGTTCCTGAGGA
Source organism: Aegilops longissima (assembly GCA_021605205.1). Lineage (NCBI taxonomy): Eukaryota > Viridiplantae > Streptophyta > Magnoliopsida > Poales > Poaceae > Aegilops > Aegilops longissima. The sequence goes on from CM038680.1 coordinate 255,734,309, forward strand.
CATGGGAGAAGTCTTGCTATTAGTAGTCATGTGAATTTGGTATTCGTTCGATATTTTGATGAGATGTATGTTGTCTCTCCTCTAGTGGTGTCATGTGAACGTCGACTACATGACACTTCACCATTATTTGGGCCTAGAGCAAGGCATTGGGAAGTAATAAGTAGATGATGGGTTGCTAGAGTAATGTGCTTAAACCCTAGTTTATGCGTTGTTTCGTAAGGGGCTGATTTGGATCCATACGTTTCATGCTATGGTTAGGTTTACCTTAATACTTCTTTTGTAGTTGTGGATGCTTGCAATAGGAGTTAATCATAAGTGGGATGCTTGTCCAAGTAAGGGCAGCACCCAAGCACCGGTCCAGCCACATATCAAATTATCAAAGTACCGAACGCGAATCATATGAACGTGATGAAAACTAGCTTGACGATAATTCCCATGTGTCCTCGGGAGCGCTTTTCTCTATATAAGAGTTTGTCCAGGCTTTTCCTTTGCTATAAAAAGGTGTGGGCCACCTTGCTGCACTTTATTTACTTTTGTTACTTGTTGCCCGTTACAAATTATCTTATCACAAAACTATCTGTTACCTATAATTTCAGTGCTTGCAGAGAATATCTTGCTGAAAACCGCTTATCATTTCCTTCTGCTCCTCGTTGGGTTTGACACTCTTACTTATCGAAAGGACTACGATAGATACCCTATACTTGTGGGTCATCAAGACTCTTTTCTGGCGTCGTTGTCGGGGAGTGAAGCGCCTCTGGTAGGTGGAATTTGGTAAGGAAAAATTTATATAGTGTGCTGAAATTTACTGTCACTTGTTACTATGGAAAGTAATCCTCTGAGGGGCTTGTTCGGGGTATCTTCACCCCGACCAGTAGAGATAAGAGTTGCTCCTCAACCTACTGAAAATGAAAATGTTTACTTTGAAATTCCTTCGGGTATGATAGAAAAACTGCTAGCTAATCCTTTTGCAGGAGATGGAACATTGCATCCCGATTTACACCAAATCTATGTGGATGAAGTTTGTGGATTGTTTAAGCTTGCAGGTATGCCCAATGATGTTATCAAGAAGAAGTTCTTCCCTTTATCTTTGAAGGGAGATGCATTGACATGGTATAGGCTATGTGATGATATGGGATCATGGAACTACAAACGATTGAAATTGGAATTTCATCAGAAGTTTTATCCTATGCATCTTATTCATCGTGATCATAATTATATATATAATTTTTGGCCTCGTGAAGGAGAAAGCATCTCTCAAGCTTGGGGGAGGCTTAAGTCAATGTTATATTCATGCCCCAATCATGAGCTCTCGAGAGAAATGATTATTCAAAAATTTTATGCTCGGCTTTCTGACAACAATCGCACCATGCTCGATACTTCTTGTACTGGTTCTTTCATGATGAAGACTATTGAATTCAAATGGGATTTATTGGAAAGAATTAAACGCAACTCTGAAGATTGGGATCTCGACGAAGGTAAGGAGTCAGGTATAACACCTAAGTTTTATTGTGTTAAATCTTTTATGGATACCGAAATTTTCCGTAAATTTAGGACTAAATATGGACTTGACTCTGAGATAGTAGCTTCTTTTTGTGAATCTTTTGCTGCTCATGTTGATCTCCCTAAGGAGAAGTGGTTTAAATATCATCCTCCCATAGAAGTAAAAGTAGTTGAACCTATTAAAGTTGAAGAAAATACTATCACTTATAATGATCCTATTGTTCCTACTGCTTATGTTGAGAAACCACCTTTCCCTATTAGGATAAAGGATCATGCTAAAGCTTCAACTGTGGTTCGTAAAAGCAATATTAGAACTTATACACCTCCTGAGCAAGTTAAAGTTTAACCTAATATTGCTATGGTTAAGGATCTCTTGGCTGATAATATTGATGGGCATGTCATTTACTTTTGTGATGAGACTGCTAGAATTGCCAAACCTGGTGCTAAAGATAAACATAGACCTGTGGTAGGCATGCCTGTTATTACTGTTAAAATAGGAGATCATTGTTATCATGGCCTGTGTGATGTGGGTTCTAGTGCTAGTGCAATACCTGTTGACTTATACAAAGAAATTATGCATGATATTGCACCCGCTGAGTTAGAAGAAATTGATGTCACCATTAAGCTTGCCAATAGAGATACCATTTCATCGATTGGGATTGTTAGATATGTTGAAGTCTTGTGTGGGAAAGTTAAATATCCTGCTGATTTTCTTGTTCTTGGTTCCCCACAAGATAGCTTTTGTCCCATTATATTTGGTAGACCATTCTTGAATACTGTCAATGCTAGGATAGACTGCGAAAAGGATGTTGTTACTATTGGTTTGGATGATATGTCTCATGAGTTTAATTTTTCTAAATTTCGTAGACAACCCCGTGATGAGGAATTGCCTAGTAAGGATGAAATTATTGGTCTTGCTTCTATTGCCGTGCCTCCTAATGATCCTTTAGAACAATATTTGCTAGACCATGAAAATGATATGCTTATGAATGAAAGAAGGGAAATAGATGAAGTATTCTTTAAACAGGGACCTATTCTGAAACACAACTTGCCTGTTGAAATCCTAGGGGATCCTCCTCCACCCAAGGGTGATCCCGTGTTTGAGCTTAAACCTTTGCCTGATAATCTTAAATATGCTTATCTTGATGAAAAGAAAATATATCCTCTTATTATTAGTGCTAACCTTTCAGAGAAGGAGGAAGAAAAATTATTGAAAACTCTGAAGAAGCACCGTGCTGCTATTGGATATACTCTTGATGATCTTAAGGGCATTAGTCCCACTCTATGTCAACACAAAATAAATTTGGAGAAAGACGCCAAACCAGTTATTGATCACCAACGACGGCTGAATCCTAAGACGAAAGAAGTGGTAAGAAAGGAAATATTAAAGCTCCTTGAGGCAGGTATAATTTATCCCGTTGCTGATAGTCAGTGGGTAAGTCATGTTTATTGTGTCCCTAAGAAGGGAGGTATTACTGTCGTTCCTCATGATAAAGATGAATTGATTCCGCAAAGAATTATTATAGGTTATAGGATGGTAATTGATTTCCGCAAATTAAATAAAGCTACTAAAAAGGATCATTACCCCTTGCCATTCATTGATCAAATGCTAGAAAGATTATCCAAACATACACATTTTTGCTTTCTAGATGGTTATTCTGGTTTCTCTCAAATACCTATGTCAGTTGATGATCAAGCAAAGACCACTTTTACTTGCCCTTTCGGTACTTTTGCTTATAGACGTATGCCTTTTGGTTTATGTAATGCACCTGCTACCTTTCAAAGATGCATGATGGCTATATTCTCTGACTTCTGTGAAAAGATTTGTGAGGTTTTCATGGATGATTTCTCCGTTTATGGGTCCTCTTTTGATGATTGCTTGAGCAACCTTGATCGAGTTTTGCAGAGATGTGAAGACACTAACCTTGTCTTGAATTGGGAGAAGTGCCACTTTATGTTAATGAAGGTATTGTCTTGGGGCATAAAATTTCTGAAAGAGGTATTGAAGTTGATAAAGCTAAAGTTGATGCTATTGAAAAGATGCCATGTCCCAAGGACATCAAAGGTATAAGAAGTTTCCTTGGTCATGCCGGTTTTTATAGGAGGTTCATTAAGGACTTCTCAAAAATTTCTCGGCCTCTGACTAATCTCTTACAAAAAGATATACCTTTCGTTTTTTTATGATGATTGTGTAGAAGCATTTGAAATACTTAAGAAAGCACTGATTTATGCACCTATTGTTCAGCCACCTGATTGGAATTTACCCTTTGAAATTATGTGTGATGCTAGCGATTATGTTGTAGGTGATGTTCTAGGGCAAAGAGTTGATAAGAAATTAAATGTTACCCAATATGATAGTAAAACTCTAGACAATGCCCAGAGAAATTATGCTACTACTGAAAAAGAATTCTTAGCAGTTGTATTTGCTTGTGATAAGTTTAGACCTTATATTGTTGATTCTAAAGTAACTATTCACACTAATCACGCTGCTATTAAATATCTTATGGAAAAGAAAGATGCTAAACCTAGACTTATTAGATGGGTTCTCTTGCTACAAGAATTTGATTTGCATATTATTGATAGAAAGGGAGCTGAGAACCCCGTTGCAGATAACTTGTCTAGGTTAGAGAATGTTCTTGATGACCCACTACCTATTGATCATAACTTTCCCGATGAACAATTAGCTGTCATAAATGCTTCTCGTACTGCTCCATGGTATGCTGATTATGCTAATTACAATGTTGCTAAATTTATACCACCTAGTTTCACATACCAGCAAAAGAAAAAGTTTTTCTATGATTTAAGACACTACTTCTTGGATGACCCACACCTTTATAAAGAAGGAGTAGATGGTGTTATTAGACGTTGTATACCGAGCATGAACAGAATGATCCTATGCAAGTGTCACTCCGAAGCTTATGGAGGACACCACGCTGGAGATAGAACTGCACATAAGGTACTGCAATCCGGTTTTTATTGGCCTACTCTCTTGAAAGATGCTCGTAAGTTTGTCTTATCTTGTGATGAATGTCAAAGGATTGGTAATATTAGTAGACGTCAAGAAATGCCTATGAATTATTCACTTGTTATTGAACCATTTGACGTTTGGGGCTTTGATTATATGGGACCGTTTCCTTCCTCTAATGGGTATACACATATTTTAGTTGCTGTTGATTACGTTACTAAGTGGGTAGAAGCTATTCCAACTAGTAGTGCTGATCATAACACCTCTATTAAGATGCTTAAAGAAGTTGTTTTTCCTAGGTTTGGAGTACCTAGATATTTAATGACTGATGGTGGTTCACACTTTATTCATGGTGCTTTTCGTAAAATGCTTGCTAAGTATGATGTTAATCATAGAATTGCATCTCCGTATCATCCCAGTCTAGTGGTCAAGTAGAATTGAGCAATAGAGAGCTCAAATTAATTTTGCAAAAGACTGTTAATAGATCTAGGAAGAATTGGTCCAAGAAACTTGATGACGCATTATGGGCCTATAGAATTGTATATAAAAATCCTATGGGTATGTCTCCGTATAAAATGGTTTATGGAAAAGCATGTCATTTACCTCTCGAACTAGAACATAAGGTATACTGGGCCATTAAAGAGCTCAATTATGATTTTAAACTTGCCGGTGAGAAGAGGCTATTTGACATAAGCTCACTTGATGAATGGAGAACCCAAGCCTATGAGAATGCCAAACTATTTAAAGAAAAAGTTAAAAGATGGCATGACAAAAGGATACAAAAGCGTGAGTTTAATGTAGGTGATTATGTATTGCTATACAACTCTCGTTTAAGATTTTTTGCAGGGAAACTTCTCTCTAAATGGGAAGGTCCGTACGTTATCGAGGAGGTCTATCATTCCGGTGCCATCAAAATCAACAACTTCGAAGGCACAAATCCGAAGGTGGTGAACGGTCAAAGAATCAAACATTTTATCTCAGGTAACCCTATAAATGTTGAAACTAATGTTATTGAAACCGTAACACCGGAGGAATACATAAGGGACACTTTCCAGAACGTTTCAGACTCCGGGAAGGAATAGGTATGTGGTACGGTAAGTAAACCGACTCCAAAACAGTTCTAATGGCAATTTTTCTCCGTTTTGGAATATTTAGAAAAATAGGAAAATAAGAAGCAGTCTGGGAAGAACACGAGACCTCCACGAGGGTGGAGGGCGCGCCCTACCCCCCCTGGGCGCGCCCCCCTACCTCATGGGCACCTCATGTGCTCTCCGGACTCCGTTTTATTGCACGATACTTCTTTCGGTCGGTAAAAATTCATTATATAATCTCCCGAAGGTTTTGACCACCGTATCACGCAATTATCCTCTATTCTTGTTTCTAGCTGTTTTCTGTCAGGGTTGTCAAGGCCAGGCACCATGTCGTCCCCCTCCTCCAACAATGGTGACAACGATGCTTGGCTAATGAAGATAGAGCTGAAGAGGGAAGAACCCATGGAGATCAACAAGGATGAAGGGATTAAGAAGGCCACGCAGGACCAAGCTCCGGCAGCAGAAGACATCCTTCAACTTGATCACAATCTTCTTACCCCAACTGAGATCGAAGCTTTCAAGATGATTGAGTTAGCTCGTATACAAAACAAGTATCTCACACGTGAAAATATTTTGTTGAAGGAGCGTATCATCGCACTCAAGGGCATTATCCGCAAGTTGGAGGACCTCTTACGCTCGATGTGCGACTATCCATCATCACCTCCATCTTCTTCACCAACAAAAGAGATATAATCACATGGGTATGGGCACTCCCCTTGGAAACTTCCAAGCTTGGGGGAGGTGCCCTGGTATCCTATCACCATCACATCCTTATCTTTACCGTTTTTCTTAGTTCGATCTTTTTAGTATTATCTTGATCTAGTAGAATAAAGTTTTAGTATGATCTAGTTTTGAGTTTTGCTTTATGATCCTTCTATGTAATCGATTCCGTGAGCTATATAATAAAGATTAGTGTTGAGTCAAGGGCTTGATTATCTTGCTATGATTATGAGTGAATAAAAGAAAAAGAAAGAATAAAAAGAAATAAAAAGAGATCATATTGATCTTATGGAGAGTAATGACTTCACGTAAAGAGTATGATGATTAAAAGTTGTTGAGAGTTGACAAGCATAGTTTTGGTCATCGTTGCAATTAATAGGAAGTAATAAAGAAAGAGAGGTTTCACATATAAACATACTACTCCCTCCGTCCGGAAATACTAGTCATCAAAATGAATAAAAGGGGATGTATCTAGATATATTTTAGTTCTAGATACATTCCTTTTTTTCATTTTGATGACAAGTATTTTCAGACGGAGGGAGTATCTTAGACAACTTTTATGATTGTGAGCACTCATTAAAATATGACATGCTAAAGAGTTGATGTTGGACAAGGAAGACAACGTAATGGGGTATGTTTTCTTATATCTGAGATAAAGTATATTGGCATGGATCATCCAACATGTTGAGCTTGCCTTTCTCCCTCATGCTAGCCAAATTCTTTGCACCAATTAGAGATACTACTTGTGCTTCCAAATACCCTTAAACCCAGTTTTGCCATAAGAGTCCACCATATCTACCTATGGATTGAGTAAGATCCTTCAAGTAAGTTGTCATCGGTGCAAGCAATAAAAACTGCTCTCTAAATATGTATGACTTATTAGTGTGGGAGAAAATAAGCTTTATACGATCTTGTGATGTGGAAGAAATAAAAGCGACGGACTGCATAATAAAGGTCCATATCACAAGTGGAAATATAAAGTGACGCTCTTTCGCATTAAGATTTTGTGCATCCAACCCTGAAAGCGCATGACAACCTCTGCTTCCCTCTACGAAGGGCCTATCTTTTACTTTTATCTTCTACCTTATGCAAGAGTCATGGTGATCTTCACCTTTCCTTTTTACATTTTATCCTTTGGCAAGCACATTGTGTTGGAAAGATCCTTATATATATATATATATATATATATATATATATATATATATATATATATATATATATATATATATATATATATATATATATATATATATATATATATATATATATATATATATATATATATATATATATATCTATTGGATGTAAGTTAGCATGAGCTATTATTGTTGACATTACCCTTGAGGTAAGAGGTTGGGAGGCGAAACTATAAGCCCCTATCTTTCTCTGTGTCCGATTAAAACTCCGTAACCACAAGTATTGAGTGAGTGCTAGCAATTGTGAAAGACTAAATGATAGTTGAGTATGTGGACTTGCTGAAAAGCTCTTACATAGACTCTTTCCAATATTATGATAAACTGCAATTGCTTCAATGACTGAGATTATAGTTTGTTGGTTCTCAATGGAGTTTCTGATTCATACTTGACATTGTGAATAGATTTTTACTTTATCATAAGAAATCAAATGACAATATCTATATATGTTCCTGTTATAAGAATGATCTTGATGCCCTCATGTCCGTATTTTATTTTATCGACACCTCTATCTCTAAACATGTGGACATATTTATCGTTATCGGCTTCCGCTTGACGACAAGCGAGGTCTAAGCTTGGTGGAGTTGATACGTCCATTTTGCATCATGCTTTTATATTGATATTTATTGCATTTTGGGCTGTTATTACACGTATGTCACAACACTTATGGCTATTCTCTCTTATTTTACAAGGTTTACATGAAGAGGTAGAATGTCGGCAGCTGGGATTCTGGGCTAGAAAAGGAGCAAATATTAGAGACCTATTCTGCACAACTCCAAAAGTCCTGAAACTCCACGGAAGTTATTTTTGGAAATAATAAAAAATACTGAGCGAAGAAAATACCAGAGGGGACCCACACCCTGAGCACGAGGGTGGGGGCGCGCCCTACCCCGCTGGGCGCGCCCTCTACCTCGTGAGCCCCCTGGTGGCCCTCCGGTGCCCATCTTCTGCTATATGAAGTCTTTCGTCCAAAGAAAAATCATAAGCAAGCTTTCGGGACGAGACTCACGCCACGAGGCGGAACCTTGGCGGAACCAATCTAGGGCTCCGGCAGAGCTGTTCTGCCGGGGACACTTCCCTCCGGGAGGGGGAAATCATCGCCATCGTCATCACCAACGCTCCTCTCATCGAGAGGGGGCTAATCTCCATCAACATCTTCACCAGCACCATCTCCTCTCAAACCCTAGTTCATCTCTTGTATCCTATTCGTGTCTCTAAGTCTGAGATTGGTACTTGTAGGTGCTAGTAGTGTTGATTACTCCTTGTAGTTGATGCTAGTTGGTTTACTTGGTGGAAGATCATATGTTCAGATCCTATATGCATATTAATACTCCTCTGATTATGAACATGAATATGCTTTGTGAGTAGTTACGTTTGTTCCTGAGGACATGGGAGAAGTCTTGCTATTAGTAGTCATGTGAATTTGGTATTCGTTCGATATTTTGATGAGATGTATGTTGTCTCTCCTCTAGTGGTGTCATGTGAACGTCAACTACATGACACTTCACCATTATTTGGGCCTTGAGGAAGGCATTGGGAAGTAATAAGTAGATGATGGGTTGCTAGAGTGACAGAAGCTTAAACCCTAGTTTATGTGTTGCTTCGTAAGGGGCTGATTTGGATCCATATGTTTCATGCTATGGTTAGGTTTACCTTAATACTTCTTTTGTAGTTGCGGATGCTTGCAATAGGAGTTAATCATAAGTGGGATGCTTGTCCAAGTAAGGGCAGCACCCAAGCACTGGTCCACCCACATATCAAATTATCAAAGTACCGAACGCGAACCATATGAACGTGATGAAAACTAGCTTGATGATAATTCCCATGTGTCCTCGGGAGCGCTTTTCTCTATATAAGAGTTTATCCAGGCTTGTCCTTTGCTACAAAAAGGATTGGGCCACCTTGTTGCACTTTATTTACTTTTGTTACTTGTTACCCGTTACAAATTATCTTATCACAAAACTATGTGTTACCTATAATTTCAGTGCTTGCAGAGAATATCTTGCTGAAAACCGCTTATCATTTCCTTCTGCTCCTCGTTGGGTTCGACGCTCTTACTTATCGAAAGGACTACGATAGATCCCCTATACTTGTGGGTCATCAATGTGCGGGCCCGGGAGCGCGCATGCCATTTAATACGACCAATGGTGGTAGTTGGCCAGCTGACACGTGACCCCGAATCGTACACCGAGAGGACGCGCAGCATGTTCGTCTCTGTCCTTGTGGACGCAAATCAAGCACAAATTTGGGCCAGAAATGCGTCCAGACGGACACCGAGCAGGCCTGATTTGGGTATGCATGGGCCGAAGTTTCTGTCCGTTTTGACCCAAACGAACACGTGCGGACCAAATGCGTCGACGTGTTGGAGTTGCCTTATGGCCAAATCAAGGCGCATACCCATTTTGTCCGCTCATGTTCGTTCGGGTCCGTGTGCGACAAAAAAGGTGGCCCAATACACCGACACAGACGGATGGATGCCTGTTTTCTCTTTTGTGTCCTCCAGGACACACTGACGCACAAGGCGTCCTCTCCTGGCCCACCCTTTGGTGGCAAACATGTTATTCTTCCCAACTAACACACCAGGCTTCTTCACCATCGCTGCCACCCGACTGTCGGCCTCTACGCCATCGCCCCAACCCCCGCTGCCGCATCAACTAATGCCCCAAACCCCGTTGTCGCATCAACTAACGCCCCCACCACTGCCCACTTTGGTGTCGTTGTGGTCGCTTCTTGCTGCCGATGGAGTAGTATCAGGTCAGCCTACACAGTGGTGCTAGCAGCCCTTGTCATACCACTGAACCTTTGGGTCACCATCGGAGGACGCGTGGTTTGACCACTCTACTGCCTCCGTATCCATTGTCGGGTCAAGGACAGTGTGACTCGTCCACACCTGCCTCTGTCGCTGCCCACAAGGTGTTCATCCGTTTGTCTGGTGTGGCCGAGGCTCGTCGACGCCCGCCTCCGTCCAGTGAGGAATGGAAGCATCACTCCGAAGGATCATGGTAGATAGGTCGGATAAGTTTTTTTAATAATAACTTCATCCGCTCATCATCGTCCAAGGATGAGGATTGTAGGATCGAAAGTAAGCCTAGAGGGGGTGATTAGACTACTTGACCAATAAAAACCTAGCCTTTCTCAATTTTAGTTCTTGGAAGATTTTAGCAATTCTAGCAAGTCTACTAGCACCCTACACATGCAAGTCCAATATAGTGGTAGCGGAAAGTAAAGACTTTGCACATGAAGTAGAGGAAGGGTTCAGAGATAATCAAATGCAGTGAATACATGATGACTTTTGGCATGGTTCTGATAGGTGGTGCTATCGTCTGTCCACGTTGATGGAGGCTTCATCCCACAGAGGGTAACGGTTGCCTGAGTCCATGGAGGGCTCCACCCACGAAGGGTCCACGAAGAAGCAACCTTGTCTATGCTATCACAGCTTACGCCCACTAAGTACTAGGCTCACTCGGGGTAGATCTTCATGAAGTAGGTGATCTCCTTGCCCTTACAAACTCGTTGGGTTCAACTCCACAAGCTTGGAGGCTCCCAAGTGACATCTAACCAATCTAGGAGACACCACTCTCCAAAAGGTAATAGATGTTGTTGTCGATGATGAACTCTTTGCTCTTATGCTTCAAAATATAGTCTCCTCAACACTCAAACCCTCTCTCGCAGATTTTGAATATGTGGTAGGAGAGGGATTTGGGCGAAAAGCAACTTGGGGAGGATAGAGATCAAGAATCAAAGTTTGGAGTGGAATCCTCTTGATCTCAACACAAGTGTAGGTTGTTCTCTCTCAGAAAATGGATATGGGAAGTGGTAGCTTCAAAAATGGTTGCTCTGTGAGTTGGTGGAATGGGTGGGGTATATAAGTAGCACAAAAAATCCAACCATTACACCTTTATGCACTACTCAGTGAGACCAGGTGAAAACACTCGGTGAGACCGAACAATACAAAAGATTTGAAATTTAGGCTTTTCGGTGAGACCGGATGAAACCTCTCGGTGGGACCGAGCTAAGCTAACCTAAGCACTTTACACACTTCAGTGTGACCGGTTGAAACCATTTGGAAATTCCGAGATGAATGCAATTGGTAACAAAAGGTTGGCAAGTGCTCATCGATGGGACCGAAGGGCCAACTTGGTGGGACCGAGATTCTAGGGTTTAGGTAGTGACTATGTCAAGTGTATCTTGGTGAGTCCGGCTGGACGTATATAGGTGGGACAGAGATTGACTTTAGGGTTTTGGACATAGATGAATGTGAGAGTGTAACTGAGGGTTTTGGAGCAATATCGTCAAGCACTTGAGTAGTTAGAACATGATTAAAACCTCATCCCCTTTCAGTAGTATTGGCTTTCCTATGGACTTAATGTGATCTTGGATCACAAAACCAAAATTGTAGAGTCTTGAAGCTTTGTCGACACATGTCCTTTGCATTTTGAGGGGTCCACTTTCGCATCCCATTGCCATACCTATATTGAACTTTCCTGAAATATTCTTTGAATAGGCATGTGACGCCCGGGTAATTAAGCTACAGTAATCCCCACTAATGATGCCACGTCACCTCGGTTACTGTGGATAAACTCGCGTTAGTTCAGAACCTAGTTCGAATTTCAAATTCAAAATCGAGCAAACAATAAAAGTTTTCAAATATTAAAATTTAAATGTTCGGAGTGAACCAAATAATATATAGGTAATTATGGTGGAGGAACCAAACTTTGATAAAATGTTTAAAGGCCCTAAAACAATTAAAACAATAGTGAAAACAATTAAACAAATGCCTATTGAATTTATAAAATGCTAACACTATTTTATTATGGGTTAAGAATTAATCTCGTAGTAGTTTATTGGTAAATACAAATTAGGCACTAGTGGTAATTTTATAAAACTGAAAATAAAAGAAACTACAAATAAATAAAAGAAAGAAAATACAAAAGAGAAACAGAAACAAAAAAAAGGAAGCCCCCCTGCTGGATCATGGCCCACCGGCCATTAGGCCAACCAGTCGGCCTGCTCCTCTCCCTTATCCCTCGGTCCAACCCACGTTCCCCCACCGACACTTCCCCCCTCCCGAAATATCTCTCCCTCTCCCCAATTGATCGGGATCGAGGAGGAGACCACCGCCCGCCAGCCAGCCTCGCCGCCAACGCCTCCTCGTCCTCCTCCTCACGGTCCTCCCGACCGTCCCCCGAGCCCGCTGCCATTCCCCACGGCCTCAGTGAGCCCCGCTCGCTCCCTCCCTCTCCTCACCTCTCGCGCTAGTCGCCATGATCCCCGCCGATCTCGCCCATGGTTGACGCGCTCGGCTGCGTCCGGTGCGCGCCACCGCGCCGTGCTCGCCCCCAAGGCCTCCAAATGCCTCGCTGCACCACGACGCCTCCCTTCCTTCCCCTTTTTCCAGCGGTCACCGCCCAGCCTCGACCGCATTGTCGCGGTCCTCCCTCGGCGGCCGTGCCGTGCCGGCCTTGTTCCGCACGGCCGCGCCACAGGTTCCTCTCTCGCGCCTCCTCCGCTCGTGGGGCCTTCTTCCCCTCATGGCCGGGCCGTCCCTGTCCCGACCTCCTCCCTCCCTCGCTGACGCACCATCACGCCCGGCGCTTCTGCTGCCATGCCATCACCGCGCTGCAGGCCCCGGCGCTTGCCTCGCTCCTTCCTTCCTCCTCCTGGCCGCACCATCCACGCCCCCGACGTCCTCCTTCCGACGGCCCGCCGCGCCACGGCCCGCCTCGACGTGGCCTCGCCAAGGCCGGCCGACGCCCGCCTCCCCTTCACGGTTGGCGCGGCGCCGATGGCCTCGTCCCACTCGGGCGTGCCGCGCCCTGTGCCCGCAACGTCCGACCCGCTATGGCCCCTAGGGCATATGATAGATGGGCCCCGCCCCATAACGTTTTTTAGAGGAAAAAAAAGGAATTAAAAAAATGAAATAAAATAAATATAATTAATAAAAATAAAAATGATTAATAAAATTAATTATTAATTAATTAATTATCTAATGAATTAGTTAAGTTAATTAATCCGGTTTAATTAATTTAATTAACTAGTAAGTTTAATTAAACTGTAATTACATTAACCTAAACCCTAATTAACCTAATTAGAGGATGACAGGTGGGTCCCCCCTGGACCCACATGTCAGGTTGACCAAGTCAACTCTGTTGACTGCTGATGTCAGCATGACATCATGCTGATGTCATTAATCTGTTTTCCGAATTAATTAAATTCCGTAAATTAATAAAATCTTTAGAAAATCATATCTTTTAACCGTAACTCGGATTAAAATATTTTCAACATGAAAGTTGCTCGAACGACGAGATTTAATCCGGATACGCAGTCCGTTCGTCGCCACACACCCCTAACCTATCGAACCCGCAACTTTCCCCCTCGGCTCCTCGCTCAAAAACACGAAACACCGGGATATTTTCCGGATGTTTCCCCTTAACCGTACCACCTCATACCACGTTAGGGCACGCCTAGCATCGTTATTTGTCTTGTCATGCATCGATATGCATCTGCTTACATGGTATTCATTGTTTCTTCCCTCTTCTCTCCGTAGACTACGAGACCGACGCCTTTCTTTGCCCGCTTCGACTACGGAACTGACGACCCTCTCTTGCCGTAACAACCAGTGCAAGCCCCCCCTTGATCACCAGATATCGCCTATTCTACTCTATACTGCTTGCATTAGAGTAGTGTAGCATGTTACTGCTTTCTGTTATACCTATCCTGATGCATAGCCTGTCCTTGCTACTACTGTTGTTACCTTTACCTGCAATCCTACATGCTTAGTATAGGATGCTAGTATTTCCATCTGTGGCCCTACATTCTTGTCCGTCTCATTGTACTATATTATCGGGCCGTGATCACTCGGGAGGTGATCACGGTATATACTTATACTTATACATGATACATGTGGTGACTAAAGTCGGGTCGGCTTGTGGAGCACCCGCGAGTGATTCACGGATTGGGGTGAAGGACCTGTCCCCACGGCCCTCTCGGATGGATCTTTGTGGCGGGCGACAGGCAGGTTGAGACCGCCTAGGAGAGAGGTGGGCCTGCTCGCTCGGCGCTCATGATACTTAACACGCTTAACGAGATCTTGGTATTTGATCTGAGTTGGCTACGGCCTATACGCACTAACCAACTACGTGGGAAAGATATGGGCACTCGGCGCCGTGGTATCACCAAGCACTTCAGACGTCGGCGACGAGCGCGCGCCGGATTGGACCGAACGCTGCTAGGCTAGGTCTGCTTCCGGCCGCACGCGAACGTCGTGTGTGCTCGTATGGGCCCTGCACTGCTGGCTTAGGTTTAGACCGCGTCTTGGCCTCTCTGTTGTGCCTAGGTGGGCTGCGACGTGTTGATCTTCCGCGGCGGGCATGACCCAGAAAGTGTGTCCACCAAATGGGATCAAGCGTGTTGGGTAAGTTGGTGCACCCTGCAGGAAGTTAATCTATTCAATAGCCGTGATCTTCGATAAGGACGACTTGGAGTTATACCTTGACCTTATGACAACTAGAACCGGATACTTAATAAAACACACCCTTCCAAGTGCCGATACAACCGGTGGTCGCTCTCTCGTGGATACGAGGAGGGATCGCGGGTAGGATTATTGCTATGTGATGTTACTTGGAGGACTTCAACCTACCCTCTTCTACTGCTGTAAGACGAAGGTGACCGTATTTAGTCTTCGATAAGACTAGCTATCCCCTCTTATTCGGCATTCTGCAGTTCCGTCCCATCGATATGGCCCTTTACACATATATCCATGCATATGTAGTGTAGCTCCTTGCTTGCAGTACTTTGGATGAGTACTCACGGTTGCATTGTTCCCCTTTTCCCCTACCTCTACTCGATTGCTGCAACAGACGATGGAGCCCAGTGGAGCGACGCCACCGTCGATGACGACTACTACCCCGGAGGTGCCTACTACTACGTGCAGCCCGCTGATTACGCACTCAGACTAGCTTAGGAGGATCCCAGCAGAGGCCTATGCCTCTTCGATCTCAGATCCAGTTTGTGCTAGCCTTCTTAAGGCAAACTTGTTTAACTTATGTCCAGACTCAGATATTGTTGCTTCCGCGACTCATCTATGATCGAGCACTTGTATTCGAGCCCTCGAGGCCCCTGGCTTGTATTATGATGCTTGTATGACTTATTTATGTATTAGAGTTGTGTTGTGATATCTTCCGTGAGTCCTCGATCTTGATCGTACACATTTGCGTGCATGATTAGTGTATGATTGAATCGGGGCGTCACAAGTTGGTATCGAGCCATCGCTCAGAGGAATCCCCTTTCCAACTCCTTGGTCAAGTCGAGTCTAGACATTGGAAAACTTTTACTAACATCGCCAGCGCCCATGGGCCCACGCCGCCATTGGGTGGTATTAGGATCTTTTACTCCTCGATCTTTACTCCGGGGTTCAACTCTCTTCTATTCAAGGGTTAAACGATTTTACTAAAATCTAACTTTAGGATCTCTTTACTACTTCCTCCCGAGAACCCTCACTACAGTGATTGCTCGTGAACTGTAAGAATTTGAAGATACTCCGATATTCTCTCGAGACCTTGTTCCTGTCGCTTTTGTAATTCCCTACCACTGAAACATCCCTATGGATAAATACTTACGCCTGTCGTTCTTACTTTTATTCCCAGTTAATCTTGTTATTACAAGATACCCCGAAATTCTCTCTAATGTTCCGAGAATACTTTGCGCCTATTGCCTTGCAGTTCTTTGCTACATGAATACCCCTACGGATAATTTCTCGCACTTACTGAATATCCGCTCATCCCCAGTTGATTCATGTATGTCTCCAATCCTCAAAAAAAACCATTCGATCTTCCGAAAATCCTGAGCATCCTATTGCTCTCGAAATTCTTGATTACTTTCATTATGTTTAATCCCATAAGTCTAGTAATCTTGTTGGCATCCATTGTCATTATCATTTTGAGTCCATGGGTTCGATTTGTTGCGAATGCTCGCAATCCTCAAACAGATCCTAGAATTCATCCTTCCGGCTCAGACGTCATTTTAAACATGAGCTGGCTATCGACCAATCAAATTGCCGTCGATTGTACCCCTAAGTCTATGCAGCTTATCCATCCTTGATCGAGCATTTGCTCCTGATCCCTTGATTTAAAAATCATAATTACTTTGCTAATTGCGCTGAACTATTCAGATGTTCTATAAACCGATGCATTTGCAATCTTTCTTCCTCGATTGGGTATCGATACTCATATCAGCCCCATTGTGGATCGCCATATCCATCGTTGGATTATTATCCGGCGTTGTTCTTCATAATTAATCACTTTGTGAGTTCTTTCTCCGCTACATAATGCCTTTGGTAAATTGTATCCTTCCTTTTGTCGACCATGCTCGCTTTCGAGCTGGTGATATTTACTCTTGAAGCTTATGGTATATGTTCGTAAGAAGCCCGATGGGATTGAACCAACGCCTTCCCTCATCGGTGTGAACCCGAAAGATTTCACGAAGTCATACTTATCTGGTATTGCACTGTGTAAAACTTTCAACAACTAATGTCATCTTCAAATACGAGAGGTGAATGGAAGATTATGCATTGAGGAAGTGGGAGTCGACCTTGAACTTTGTGTTCATGCCCATGGACGCGATGTATATCCTATCATGGAAGCTTCTTGTAATAATAACTATTTCCTTGATAGCTAACATATGGTATCTGTATTGATCCCTTGCAACCGTGGTTCCACCATGATTGTTCTTCTTTGATTCCATTTCTGGACAAGTTAAAACAATTGACTTCTATGGATCGATACACCAGTCCAACCTTTACTTTGATCTTGTGTCGAGTATTACCCCCGGTATCTCGAGATTATCTTGGAACCGCATAACTTTTTATGAGTTCATCAAGTACTACCTTCCCATCGATTCCAATTTTTCACGGGCTCGAGATATTAAACACTCAAAGACACCGATAACTCGAACCGAGTCCGCACTACGGTTCAACAACTCTTCAAGAAGCTTCTATAACTACGAGTTTGTACCGATCACGCCATTCCTAGCCTGTTTGGCTATATCATTGTCGTGACGATTCTAACTGTGCTACCGGTCCTTCTTCTCGAGCACAATTTTCGACGATGAACTAACCTTACGTCGATCCTCATCGTCATATCATTTCGCCTTGAACAACAAGCTTGGTTTCGAGTTTGTGTCGTACCCTTGGTTCCAATAACCTTTCACTTCATCAATTACTTTGACTTGATGTCGTCGCCGATCGATTACATCTTCATGAACTCTCACGACAAAGGTGTCGTGATCTTCAACATTCCGAGCTCATCCAGGAGATCAATTGAATTCATGATGAGAAATACCATCCTTGCCCTCGATGAATTGTATTATCATCGACCACTTTAGTGCCTTCCCACCAACACCAGCTTGTTCATGTCTGGTGTTATACCTTGAGTTCCTTGCTATCCAGCAATTGTTCTTCTTTACCTTGGAGTATTACCATCCTTTATGTCAAGAATGTTCTGAGATTTGTTCCACCTCTTGAGAATTCTTGACATAGAAATACTTCTCACCATTACCATTCTTTCTTGGTTCCTGTGTTAATTCTAACCGAGGTACCTACAAGTGAACGGTGTTGTTTGGATTCTGTACTTCTAGCAACCCTATTGCTTTGAAGTTAATGGTCGACCGTTCATTCCTAGACTATTGATTATTGAATCATCATTCCGACGATGGTCGTGCAACCCAGCCCATATTTCGTGCACCTCTCATCCATCGTTTAACTCGTATGTTCTCCTCGAGCATACACCATTTTATCATTTGAATCGACAAGTGTCATCTTCTTGTTCACCTTATTGTGGAAAGCCATCCGCTTGGAATTTCGATGAGTTGTCGCCGAGCCCATCAGCCACCTTCTCATCTCCTCCTTGGTTTAAGGATGAACTGTTGCTTCAAGAACCCGCCCCGTAGTTCATTTCTCGAGAATCTTGAAATGTCACTTCGCTATTTCGTGGCACCTTTTCTTCTCGGACATCCCGAGTCCGAGGTAGCATGACACCAATCGGATCTCGAATCTCGACGATATGATGGCTGGGACAACTTTCCAAGAGTTATGATATTGGTCCTTTGATGAACCGGTAACATGATGTCATGTTTAGCACCCCCGGGTGGAGGACCGATCATTATAAATTCTTTTGCAAGGATAACCATTCTTCCCGGAGGAAATTGTAAGACTTATTCTATAAGTTATTCCCGATGAATCCTTTGTGTATCCGGTATGATCTTTACATGAAGACCATGTCAATGCTATCTCGAAGCATGTCCGTGGTAATTCGATTTTCAATAAGAACATTTGAAGCCCAATGCTAAATGTTTCTGCTCAATTATCCAAACACCGCAGTATGGGTAATGTCATGAAATTTTTCTCCCGCACTCTAAAAGGGTTTTCTACTTTATATCCTGTCATGGATATCATGCTCTATTTGCCCTTGGAAAGGATATACCCGACATATGTGTATAAACACATTTTCCATTCCATTGTTCTATTTAACTGATGATCACCTTTTCCTTTACTTTGTTGTGTTTGACCTTCTTGTGATCTATATAATCTAAGCAAGAAAGATTCACCGCTATGTAAACACCTCGGTGTACAACTTTGTCAGTAAGACCCCGTTACTTTTGTTGATGACATTTCGGTAACCATCGATGGACGAGAACTTTGCCTACTGGTCCGCCTCGTTCAACAAGCAGGAAAATTGCTTCCTTCGTTCCTCGTCCTTGGTGTCGACATTGTTGCCAGCATACCTGACAAGCTGTTCACTAACATGCCTCCCTGTCGCGGTATTGCAAGATGTCCCCACCCTTCCTACTTTCAACCCACATGGTGGGCCCATAACCCACAGGACCACTGGATCGAAACCCGACTCTCCTGTACAACCCTGTTTCTAATGGTTATTCCCCACGCTTGGCTTCATATTTAATTTACGGGCCACCTTCCTAGAGCTCTATTCTGGTATCAGACGCAATACTTACTCTTGCTGCTCTGGACCCCTTTCTCACTCTGGTTCAGACTTCGAGCGACTATCTATCCGCTTGGAACCTCGTAATGTACCTTCGTACCTTACTCTCGATGTATTTTATATGTTCAACTCGAGAGATACTCTTATGCTCATTCATGGGTTAACCTCAGATTGTTTCCCTCATAAGCATTGTCGTAGCCGAGCTGCCCCTTACCGATTCGTAAGTATGATGGAGTTCCCGAAGAAAGGACGATAAATTCATCATGATGACCTGAAACAGCAGGAATGAAGACATCAACGTATTGGACCGGTCTCTTCGAGAAGAGCAAGCCAGATGAGAAGACCCGCTAGATTCGTTACCAAACCTTCCCCCCATTCACTACCTCTTAAATCTCGGGACGAGATTTCTTGTAGTGGAGGAGAATTGTGACGCCGGGTAATTAAACCACAGAATCCCCACTAATGATGCCACGCCACCTCTACATCGTGGATAAACTCGCGTTAGTTCGAACCTAGTTCAATTTCAAATTCAAAGTCGAGCAAACAATAAAAGTTTTCAAATATTAAAATTTAAATGTTCAGAGGAACCAAATAATACATAGGTAATTATGGTGGAGAAACCAAACTTTGATAAAATGTTTAAAGGCCTAAAACAATTAAAACAATAGTGAAAACAATTAAACAAATGCCTATTGAATTTATAAAATGCTAACACTATTTTATTATGGGTTAAGAATTAATCTCGTAGTAGTTTATTGGTAAATACAAATTAGGCACTAGTGGTAATTTTATAAAACTGAAAATAAAAGAAACTACAAATAAATAAAAGAAAGAAAATACAAAGAGAAACAAAAACAAAAAAAGGAAGCCCTCACTGGATCATGGCCCACCACATCGGCCAACCAGCCGCCCAGTCGGCCCCGCCTCTCCCTTATCCCTCGGTCCAACCCACGCCCCCCACCGACACTTCCTCCCAAATATCTCTCTCTCTCCCGATTGATCGGGATCGAGGAGGAGACCACCGACGCCGCCAGCCTCGCCGCCGCCAACGCCTCGCGTCCTCCTCCTCGCCGGTCCTCCCGACCGGCCCCCGAGCCCACCGCCATTCCCCACGGCCTCAAGTGAGCCCCGCCGCCTCCCTCCCTCTCCCTCATCGCGCTTAGTCGCCATGTCCTCCCGCCGATCTCGCCATGGTTGACGCGCTGGTCGTCCGGCGCGCCACCGCGCCGCGCTGCCGCCAAGGCCCAACCGGCCTCGCTGCACCACGACGCCTCCCCTTCCTTCCCCTTTTTCCGCTGGTCACCACTCAGCCCGACCGCCGCCGCTGTCCCTCCCGGGCGGCGGCCGTGCCGTGGCGGCCTCGTTCCGCCGACGCCGCGCCCCGTGCCCAGGCCCTCGCGCCTCCTCCGCTCGACCGGGGCCTCTTCCTTCTGCCGCCCGGGCGTCCCGCCTGACCTCTCCTCCTCCTCGCTGACGACCATCACATACGGCCGCTGCCGCCATGCCATCAGACGCTGCAAGGCCGCGATGCGCTCTGCCTCCGCCCTTCCTCCTCCTCAAGGCCGCACCATCCACGGCCCCGACGTCCTCCTTCGGCGACGGCCCGCCACACGACCCGCGCCGACGTGGCCTCGCCGGCGTCGGCCGACGCGCCGCCTTCCTTCACGGTTGGCACATGGCGCCGGTGGCCTCGTCCCACTCGGGCGTGCCGCGCCCTGTGCCCGCAACGCCCGACCCGCTATGGCCCCTAGGGCCTATGACAGATGGGCCCCGCCCCATAACGTTTTTTAGAAAAAAAAGGAACCAAAAAATGAAATAAAATAAATATAATTAATAAAAATAAAAATGATTAATAAAATTAATTATTAATTAATTAATTATCTAATGAATTAGTTAAGTTAATTAATCCGGTTTAATTAATTTAATTAACTAGTTAAGTTTAATTAAACGTAATTAGATTAACCTAAACCCTAATTAACCTAATTAGAGGATGATGTGGGTCCCCGGACCCACATGTCAGTTGACCAAGTCAACTCTGTTGATCTGCTGATGTCGACATGACATCATGTCGATGTCATTAATCTGTTTTCCAATTAATTAAATAATTAATTAAATTCCGTAAATTAATAAAATCTTTAGAAAATCATATCTTTTAATCCGTAACTCGATTAAAATATTTTCAACATGAAAGTTGCTCGTAACGACGAGACGAATCCGGATACGCATCTGCTCGTCCGCCACACACCCCTAACCTATCGAACCCGCAAGTTTCCCCCCGCCTTCTCTGCTCAAAACACGAAACACCGGGATATTTTCCTTGATGTTTCTCAACCGGTACCACCTCATACCACGTTAGGGCACGCCTAGCATCGTTATTTGTCTTGTCATGCATCGATATGCATCTGCTTACATGGTATTCATTGTTTCTTCCCCTCTTCTCCAAAGAGACTACGAGACCGACGCTGCTGCTGCCCGATTCGACTACGGAGTTGACGACCCCTCTCTCTTGCCGTAACAACCGTGCAAGCCCCCTTGATCACCAGATATCGCCTATTCTACTCTATACCGCTTGCATTAGAGTAGTGTAGCATGTTATCGCTTTCGTTATACCTATCCCGATGCATAGCCCGTCCTTGCTACTCTCATTGTTACCTTTTACCGCAATCCTACATGCTTAGTATAGGATGCTAGTATTTCCATCTGTGGCCCTACATTCTTGTCCGCTCATTGTGCTATACTATCGGGCCGTGATCACTCGGAGGTGATCACGGTATATACTTATACTTATACATGATACATGTGGTGACTAAAGTCGGGTCGGTTGTGGAGCACCCGAGTGATTCACTGATTGGGGCTGAAAGGACCTGTGTCCCGACGGCCCTCTGGATGGATCTTTGTGGCGGAGCGATAGGGCAGGTTGAGACCGCCTAGGAGAGAGGTGGGCCTGGCCTGTTCGGCGCTCATGGATACTTAACACGCTTAACGAGATCTTGGTATTTGATCCGAGTTGGCTACGGGCCTATACGCACTAACCAACTACGTGGGAAAGATATGGGCACTTTCGGCGTCGTGGTATCACCAAGCACTTCGACGTCACGACGGAGCGGCTACCGGATTGGATCGAACGCTGCTAGGCTAGGTCTGCTTCGCCCGCCACGCAACGTCTTGGTGTGCTCGAGGCGATGGGCCTGCACTCCTGGCTTAGGTTTAGACCGGCGTCTGGCCTCTCTGTTGTGCCTAGGTGGGGCTGCGACGTGTTGATCTTCCGCGACCGGCATGACCCAGAAAGTGTGTCCGCCAAATGGGATCAAGCGTGTTGGGTAAGTTGGTGCACCCTCAGGGAAGTTAATCTATTCGAATAGCCGTGATCTTCGTAATGGACGACTTGGAGTTATACCTTGACCTTATGACAACTAGAACCGGATACTTAATAAAACACACCCTTCCAAGTGCCAGATACAACCGGTGGTCGCTCTCTCTCAGGGATACGAGGAGGGGATCGCCGGGTAGGATTATTGCTATGTGATGTTACTTGGAGGACTTCAACCTACCCTCTTCTACCTGTTGCAAGACGAAGGTGACCAGAAGTGTAGTCTTCGATAAGACTAGTTGGCCCCCTCTTATTCTGGCATTCTGCAGTTCCGTCCACTGATATGGCCCTTTACACAAATATCCATGCATATGTAGTGTAGCTCCTTGCTTTAAGTAGTACTTTGGATGAGTACTCACGGTTGCATTGTTCCCCTTTTCCCCCTACCTCTACTCGATTGTCTGCAACCAGACGATGGAGCCTGTGGAGCGACGCCACCGCCGATGACGACTACTACCCCGGAGGTGCCTACTACTACGCAGCAGCCCGCCGACGACGACTGTGGAGTAGCTTAGGAGGATCCTGCAGAGGCCTATGCCTCTTCGATCCAGATCCAGTTTGTGCTAGCCTTCTTAAGGCAACCTTGTTTAACTTATGTCCGTACTCAGATATTGTTGCTTCCATGACTCGCCTATGATCGAGCACTTGTATTCGAGCCCTCGAGGCCCCTGGCTTGTATTATGATGCTTGTATGACTTATTTATGTTTTAGAGTTGTGTTGTGATATCTTCCCGTGAGTCCCTGTTCTTGATCGTACACATTTGCGTGCATGATTAGTGTACGATTGAATCGGGGGCGTCACAAGGCATAACTTCAATGATGTTATGTTGCTATTAATTACCAAACCACCCGAGGATTAGTTGCACTTTCAAGGATGTTGAGGTTGCTACTTTCATCGTCAATGAGCACATTTCTAGATAGCGACCACCGTTTAGGGGATCGATCCCGGGCCATGCTCTGTGTTGAATCGTAACAGATAAAGCGGTTGTTACCTACTCTACATTGATTATTTCGAGCTCAATGACCCACTATTCTCTGCCAAGCTTTTCCGATGACACTTCCGTATGATGAGACATGTATTCATCCGTATTCGGGAGGAAGTGATGGGGTATGATGATTACTTAAAATGCAAGCCTTATGCCCTAATAAAAGTTAGCTTCTCCTCTTATCAAAAATGTACTACAATTGTTTGGATGCTTGCATGCAAAATTCCCAGTGACCTTGTGGATGAGTATGTATGCATGAGTGATTCCACATGACTTGAGGCATTGCGCAAGTTCTGCAAAGCTGTAGCTTCAGTGTTTGGCCCAGAGTACTTGAGAGAACCAAATGATGCGGATACAGCCTGACTGTTAGCGGTCAATGAATCGAGAGGCTTTCTGGGAATACTTTGAAGCATAGATTTTATGCACTAGAAGTGTAAAAACTATTCATTTACTGGGTCAGGGCAATATTAGGGACATGTTAAAGCTTGCACGGTCATACTTGAAACTGTGGTATCACAAGATCTTTAGATTTGGCACTCTTTTTCGGCATGGCAGGTTCCCACAATGCTATCAACGTGCTTTAGTGCTCTCCGGAGTTCGCGAGGCTATCAAAAGGAAAGCTCCCAGAGGTCAACTTTGAGATCAACGGCCACCAATACAATAAGGGATACTACCTAGCTGCAGGTATCTATCCTCAGTGGTCTGCGATTTTCAAGACAAACTCCGATCCCGTAGGAGAGAAGAGGGCTAGGTTTTCCCAAGAACAAGGGAGTGCTAGGAAGGATGTGGAGCGTGCTTTTGGTGTGCTCCAATCTCAATGGGCTATTGTTCGGCACCCTGCTAGAACATGGAGCACTCAGAGGATGTTGGAGGTGATGATTGATTGAGTGATCATGCACAACATGATCATAGAGGATGAGCGTGATGACAACCTCTTTGACCAAGGGAGGGACTACTAGGGTGAACACGTTGAGCCTGAGTATGGAGAAGCAATGTTTGCACAGCTCACCCAATTTCATCAACAATTGCGTGATTCGACAACTCACATTCAACTTCAAAATGATTGGGTTGAGTATATATGGACTCACATAGGAAACCAATAGACGTACACGCTCCTTTTTTCAATGTATTTGCTACAATTTCAAATTCATTTGGTTGTAAACTATGAGATTTTTATTTATTGTGTTATAAAAACTATGTGACTTGTTTGTTTAATCATGTCTAATGTTTTATTTTTATTGTTTTATTTGATTTATATGTATCAAATGTCAAATAGAGAGAAATTCGCAAAAAAAAACTAGTGAGGTGGACCAAATGGGTCGGCCCGTTGGACGCACTTCCCAGAAATGCACGACAAAGGGCGGACGCCGCCCCTACAACCGAACCAAACCAACAAAAAAGCAGATAAATACCGCGTTTAATTGCCTCGGCGCATTGCAGTTGGCCTAATGGCGAGTTTGGTAGCCTGCACCCCTAAATCAGGTCTCTTGGTGGGAACCGACTCCTCTAACTTAGCTTCTGCTAAGTTAGGGACACAGTACCCTAACTTTGTCTGTCGGAACTGTTGGATGAAAAATAGATGGCCAGGATTCAGAATTGTTCACAGACCTACAGCATACTGTTTGGATGAACACTATAGTTAAAAATATTGTTGTTTTACATGCAACAATTGACACTATTCAAGAACTGTAGCGCTAGATCTCGGTCATTTATTCTAGATCCAACAATTGAAACATAGCTAAGTTAGGCTCTAACTTCACATGAGCTAAGTTAGAGGAGTCGGTTCCCGCGATCCAATCTTCATTTATTTGGATGTCTATGTGTACTGTTTAGCTTGCATAGTGCGAACCTCTTAGCTAGGCTTGCTAGGAACAACTGAAACAACAATTTCCCCTCAGCCAGCCTCGCGGCGTGCAGTGGAGGGGCACGCGGCACCGACCTCATGCGAGCTGCAAGATGACGTGAGCTTGCATGTGTTCTTGAAAAAGCGGTGGGAGGAACTGGGTCACCTCTCGCCGAATCAGTCGCCCTATTTAGCTCTCTTTGGCTCACCGCTGAAACCGCAACCATCATTTCCTCGCCCAGCACCCTTCCCCTCAAGCTCTCTGTCTTAGGTGAATTCAACACTGACAAGTAGGTAAGCGATGAATCTCCTCTGGTCGACGGTAGACGGTGGCGACAACCGTTCTACATCTCTTCTCTGACTTGTTCCGCTCCACCACCTAGCTCCAGCGATGGTTGTAAGTTCGATCACTCCCTCCTCCCTACTAATTGGGGCTTAGATATGTCAGCATGTGGTAGGAGTAGACCTATAAGCATGTGGTAACATGGTAGATTGTAGATCTATGAGCATGTGATGTTGTGGTATAACAAATGGTAGTGGTGATGGATTGCTAGCATGCTAGGTTTTGCTTGTAGGCTTTGATAATGTTCATGTTCTTTTCCATATCAGTTTCAATGATACTATGGTAGATGTGGTACTAGCTTGATGATCAGAGCATATGTAGTATGCTAGTATATGCAACTATGGTTGATATGTTGGTGTGATAGTGTGTTGAACTTAATGGTTTTCTTTGAGCTTGAATATTAGTCCATATGTGGTGTGTGAACTTCATGATTGGGGCTACATGTGTAGTATGTTTTGTCTTTCATTTTGTCATGTGTATGTATTAAACTAGTCATGACGCTAACGATTGTAGTATTTGAGCACCGAAGATTTTAGTCAGTTGATTGTCTTGTCCGACAACCAGTTCATGTCGTCCTATGTTGAGGACTCCCAGCCTTTGTCTAGATGCCTCCAGACTTAGAAGTGTTTGAGGGTCCTGTTAGGCAGCCATCATTTGTGGTGGTGATGCCTGCTACTGCAACACATCAAGCAACCATCAAGACTCGAAAGGCAAAGATGTTTGTAAAAGGAAACTCAATAAAATGATAGCCTTACATGTCCACCTTCGTGCTTAACAAGATGTGTGAGATCATATCCAGTTGGGTGAGGACTGACGAGGGCTTCAGGAGGTGCACTTGAACTCTGTTGCGAAGGTCTTCAAGTTCTGTGGCCAAGAGGTCACCTCAACCCAGGTCTACGACCACCTCGGAAAGTGGAGAGCAAGATGAATTAAAGTGTTCAGGTTCAGAGACCTTAGCGGTGCACAATGGGATCAGGACACCTTCATGATTCTGTTGGAGACAGAGCACTGGCATGGCCACACCATGGTTAGCTCATGTGCCACTTGTTTAAGACTTGTTTAGCTTATCTAACATGTCAATCAATACTAACAACAATGTGTTCCTTCTTAGGACCACCCCAAGGACATTGAGTTCCTCAACACTCCCATTCAGAACTACTCAATTTGCCTATGCCTGAGTATCCAGACGAGTCGGAGACCATCATCCTTGATGGTCTTGACAAGCCGATCACTATCTTGTTGGAAGTAAGAGGAAGAGGAGCGATTTGATGGACGAGTTAAGCGTCTTTAGCAGCATGATTGAGACTGTTAAGGAGGTGGCAACTGCCATCAAGGAGATCAAGCATGTCGACATACAACGTTCCCTCTACAGCTCCGTCATGGACATGGGTGGCTTCAATTAGGAGGCTCTGATGGTGGCTCTTAGATAACATGGCATAGGGTTTTGGGTTTGTTGGCAAGGGGAAACTATATGGTACTCTAGCTTAGGGTCTGGCTGGACAAGCACTACTACTAGTGTAGTTTCTGGTGGCAGCAGCGGTGACAGTGTGCATGATGACAAAGACAACAACATACATTTCGTGGTAGCCTCTAAACAGACCCTGCAAGACAAACTTAGTATTTTTAAAGCCAAACTTAAGGTACTTAACCAAATACTATACTCCCACAAAAAAAAATACTATCCTAACTCTCTTAGCCAAGTCATGACAAATTGTGGACACCACCTAAGTATAAGCAAATTATGCATTTTAGTATCTAACCCCAGTTGATACAAATAAATAAATGTGTGCCACTAGTACAGAAGGGCAGACAGATATACACATGGTTGTAAAGTTGTATCTGATCTTAAAGGTTGGATATCATTGCCTAATCCAAACACTGTCTTTCAAGCTACAAAAGCAAGTTTGCGATAGTTGGAAGAGGAGCACTAGATCGCTCCATTCCACTCAAAGCCACCTAGGGAGGTTAAGAAACTACCAACCACCTCAACAAAAGGGTTAGGTAACCACTAACATGTGCAGCCAGCAACCATAACTTGATCCACACACCAACCCAATCCTTTTTTACTAACCATGACTTCATTATCAATCCATCACATATACAAAGGGATATAACTAGGGCCCACCTACTCTACTGGGCAGATAAGATCTTGAGAGGGCACAGGATCAAATAATAATGGGCATTATTTGTCAGCCTGAGTAGTATGTTTGACAGTGTGCATGACCCAATTGTTTACATTTGATTTTTGTAGGACACTGGCAGAGAATAGTGCACTTAATGTTATGCTCCAAAATCATTTTACATCCTCTGTTTATCTACAAAAAAGTGCAAAAGTATGAACTAGCATAAACGCTTATGTTTATACGTTTCATTGTAGCCATGAAATCACTGATGTTTGTGCAAAATGTGGAGGGACAAATATTAGGCAGCTCCTACCGCCTGCTGTTCGACCTTTCAATTACCTGACAGACTGGAAACATGTGACCTCATGTGCCTCATTCTTTCTTTTCTTGGTATGCAATGATACCAAGATAACAATAGATTCTAAAGTGGATGGATGTCAGCTGTTGAGACGCGGGTTTAGGAAATTATTGATTCATCTGGTAATCACACCCTGGATCGTTTCACGTACACCATGACTGCCGCGCCACTGAGAGCAACTGCACCAGCCATGAGCCCGATTTTAACAGAAGACGCATTCCTGCTGCGAGGTGCTAGCTCCTGTAATGGTTTTACCACCTCTGTGTTTGGATTAGACTCGTCCACGATATGCAACTTGAGAACCTGACAGTGGAATTTTCACTTTCATGAGAAATCAAACAGCTAATAGTTGAGGAGTCATGCAACTCGCAATATCGCAACATACAAAGATACAGAATACCTTCAAACCGGATGATTTGGCATGGAGCACGGCGCCAGCAAGATCAGTATCCGTTGTCAGCAGCACCCGGTCACCCTCATCATCTTCGTACTAAATTCCAAATCACGATTAAAATTAAGCTCGGCAGTCCAGGCAAATATTTTACTATCATGTGGGAGTTGATGAATGATGACAGAAGACTCTTGCAATCCATATGTAGTATGCTCAATGAGGAACAGCCAATGGTGTAACGTATATGCATATAAGAATCGCTTTCATCTTTATGTATGTAAAGGCGGTGATTTCAGCACTGGCAGAGGGAAAGCTTGACCTTTACTAGACTCAGACACCTAATCTGTCTTCTGCATGCCTACTGAAACATTTGAATGCTTTCATGCCAAATTACTTAATCTTACCAAGATTTGAATGATGTCCTTTTCATCAATAATACTCAATCTTTGCCTTACAGAGGACACAAGCTCGTTTAAGCTCTCTGAGCCTGTACCAACAACATACAAGTTTAATTTTTGGAAGATAACATACAAATAAAGATCCAGGTTATATCTGGAGAATGCAACAAGGTTCAACATATTTGTGCAACCTATCAAGTGAGCACTTACCACAGGTGAATCTATGCACGCGTCCCTTCCGGTCTTGAAGCTTAAAGGGAAACGAATTACCAATGATAGGGGGATATATACTACTCCGCCCATCCCCGGCTTCTGACGCCATAAGTAAGGATGCTTCGCTGAGCAATGTATGAGAGCACTGTATTAGGGAAAACCCAAAAGTATATATACAAAAATCCACAAATGAACATGGACGAACCTACGGCTATCAAGTTCGTCATCTGGAGGTTCTAAAGCAAGCGCAGAGTCCCAGAACCTCTGCATTACTGAGTTTGCCATGTCATTAGCAGTCCCATTGCCCCCTTCAACCTAAAAATAAATAGTACATTGACGAAATTAGGATAGGGAACTTTAGCAGAGCTTAAGAGAAGGGCTGGAAGGAGTAAGGGATCACCAATTGAATGGCTGCATGGGTAAGTTGCAGGACATCGAGGCAAGCAGCAATTTGGCCCTCTGTTCAAAAAAAATGCATGTACCAGATGAAGCATCAGGAACTCAAGAGCTATCCACTTCACAGGCTTGAGATAAGAATTGGGTCATACCTCTGTCCAGAACAGGAATGTGCAAGAATTTGCCATCATGCATTATATGTAGCGCATCAAGAATTGTCGTGTCTAACGTAGCACAATCAGGGTTTGCAGTCATCACCTTTATAAAATTCACAACCAATACAGAGAGTTATAAGTAATTATACAAAATGAGATGCACTTTGAAGAAAGACAAGTGTCGCGCAGACGCAGAAACCTTTTCTACCAAGGTCAATTCTGGGGAAAGATTCTGTGACACCACACGCATAAGAACATCTTTTGAGCTGCATTTGAGAATCAATATCTATCAATAACTGGAAAGAAAAATAAATAAATAAAAACAATAGTGTGATGCTACTACAGAATGCTTACGTAAAGATCCCCTGCACTGTGTTCCCTGTAGTGACAATCACTGAATTAACTCGAAACTCACGCATTTTCTGTGTCGCCACATACACAGGATCTGAAGGGGAAACAATTGCAAGCCTGAAAGTTTACATCACACTCACTATCCGAACATCTTACTTGCAGTCGAAAGGAAATTGTCAGAGCAGATAAATAACATACTTTGTGCCCTCCGTGACAATGGTTGACAGAGAAGGTTTGAACATCCGCTCTCTTAGAGTTTCTATGAAAGCATAAGGAGCTGTATGCAAAAACAGTTAAGACCTTAAATTGATTGGTAAGACAGAACTACACCAAAAAATATACTAGTTCTTAAGGACAAACAAGTGTGACGACCCAATCATAGGGAATCGAGATCACACGTCAGGGAGTAGGTGAGGAAAAGGAAGAAGGTGAGAGAACAGGAGCAGGTGGTGAGATTCAGAGTACCAGCGTCAACTCCCATGCCCTGTTTCAGGTTACACCAGACTTAAATAACACACGCTCCCATGGCTGGGCCTTGCCCACACACTGAACCCAAAAGCATAAACGGCCCCAGGCCACTTGAAGTCCGCCTGAAGCACCCAGGGGATGCAGGTGTGACGACAAGTAGCAACATGCTAAAGAAAAACAGACACATATAACAGTTCAATACAACATGATACACTTGATAAGTCAGTATGGTATGAATGTTCATTTTATTTTGCTTCAGAAAGGTAAACATATCATGCTTATTACTCACAAAATAGACCATTCATTTTACGCATCAGGGTACTACTTCAGGGGTCAAAGAGAGTGAATTCAATGATAATATTTGCATTGCAAGACCTGTAAAGTTGCCTCCTAGTTGACGCTCAACCCCCTCTACTGCAGCTGCTATAGCACTCCCTTGTTCAGCTGCCTTTTCCAATCTTGCTATAGCATCATAAAGGCATTTTGCAATGTCTAGCATAGCCATAACCTCGCCATTTTCCACAACTGGGAGGTGTCTAAATTTACCTAAAAGATGAAAGAACATATGGAAAAGATAATATTAGTGAAGAAAGGAAGCGTCAATCTAAACAAGGTCTCTCTGCAAGAACAAGAAAACACCAAGCCCCCACATATGTATGTTAGTATTCTACTAGGGTCATGACGACAGCAACTCAGTAACATGGCAAAGAAAAATAAAGCCATGTTTTTATTACACATGCAGATAAGGGCAACTTGAAGTTGGAATGGAAGTGGCTCATCAATGATCGCGTGATATGAAATCAAACATCATATTTCATCTAAAGATTGTAATAGTTCTGAAAATATCAAAAATCACAAGTTACACTAGAACTTCGGGATGTACTCCCTCTATTAGTCTACACACCCCCCCCTCCCCCCCGCCCCCGTCGCTCCCAGGGGCGACTCGGGCGAAGTCGCCACCCTAAGCTGCCCTCCTCCCCTCCCTCCCCTCGCCATCGCCGGTGGACGGCGGCGGCGGGGCCCTCATTCGTGAGCTGCTCGCGCGCTGCTGTTGGTGCGCTGGAGCGGCCGGAGCGTGCGGTGGCGAGGCAGACGGTCGTCTGCACTCGTGGGAGGTCGAGATGGTGTGGAACGTGCGCACGGTGGCGCTGCTGAGGCGGCGGCCGGCCATTGATGCGAGCGGCAGAGATGAGGGCGCCCAGATCTGGGCCGCGCGAGCCCGCCCTGGCCCGCGACAATCTTTCTGCCCCGACTCACCCTTCCCCCTCCTTCCACCCCTCCCGGCCGCCGCCAGTGGTAGCCGCTGGGTGGGTGAGCACGCGCGGCGGTCCTTGACGGTTGCTGCTTTGCTGTGCCCCGGCGGTTCCTGGTGGCGGAAGCTGCGGGCCAGCGTAGCGGCGGCGCGGTGCAGGTTGCTGCTGTCACCTGCTCGTCGCGCTCCCGGCGTTGGCCGGCGTGCTGGCGCTGCGCTGGCCGGTGCCCCTCCTGTGACGACAACATTCCTAGGCACCACTCCATGTGTGCTGGTCTTCTCCGACGTTCTTCGCCAAGTCCGGTCTGCCACTGCATCTGAGGTCTTTGCTCATGGGTCAGGGCGAAATCCCCGCGCGGTAACGGCCTGCGCTGTCAACGGCGACGCCCGAGGGTGCCGTCACCTCCTTGGAGGCGTTGGCATGACCTTGACCAGATCTCCTCCTCGAGCACCGGGAGAAATCCCAGGTCCGGCCTCCCGGACCGGGCAGCGGCGGCGTCTCAGCGTCGTTCCCCTCTTGAAGGCGTTGCTTTGTCTGCAAGTGGAGTACTTGATGCGGCAGATGGAGGCTGGTGATGCATCGCTCTGGCGTAGACTGCTACACAGGGAGCAGGTCGCAACGTATGCCAGCGCCCGCGCTTCCCCAACGAATGCTACGCCAGTTCCTGTCGGGCCCTGCCCTTCACCCACCGACTCTCTAGACACATGGGTGCGAGGTACGTTGGCCTGGGCAGTCCTGGAGCTGCAATCGTCCCTGGAGGTGTCTGGCAATGGCGGTGACGCTGCCCTGCTGGGCGAGGCCTAATGTCGTTGCGTGTCTGTAGTTGAGGGCACCTCCTTACCTAGTTGTAGTCGCTTGGTGAAGACGGCCGTGTATGTGTGTGTGTGTGTGTGTATGCATTCCTCTTGCATTTTCTCGAAAAAAAAGTCTACGGGAAAATATGCTAATATATATATATATATATATAACATCGAATATTCATGGTGTATCTAACAAAACTAATTTGGTGTTTTTGATATTGATAAAATTTTCTAAAGACTTGGTCAAAGTTGAAAAGTTTGGCTTAGTACTTCAATTAGTTTGGAACGGGGGGAGAAGTCAATTAATAGTTAAGCATGCTCATGCAGAGAGGCTCACTAGCTAATAATAGCATCAGCAATTTACAATGCACATAAGTGGATTTTCTTCAATGTTCCATTAAGTACTCTCTACTTATCAGTTGTTGCAATTAAGTAAGTCTTGTATCAAAGTTTCAGTGAAACCATTTATTCACACATGGCAGTTTTCACAGTTAGGTGTTCTCAATTAGTTCAACCGAATCGCTTGAATTAATTATAATTGAGTATGATACTCAGGAAAGAGTCATGATGGTGAATTTTTATTTTTTATCTTGCACGAAATGTTGGTGAAAAACTGAAAATTACTCAAAGTGATATATCAAAAAACATAGTGCAATTGTTCGGTGAAAATTACAAGTATAGGAGTTTAGTTCACTTACTTCGCTGCCAAAAAAATCCTTCAATTTTTAGCGAAGTGGCAGAATAATGGGAATGACAGTATTAACTAAATATACCTTGAACCATCTTTTGCAATGCCTCAATTGCAAGTGAGTCAGCAGTGACATAAGTAGGATTCCGTGTCATGATCTTGGACATGATGGTTTGCTCCACCCGCAGCCCCCCTGCAATCACTCGTGTGGATATATCCTACAGCAAAATTTAAATCCCAAGGAAAAAAATTGCCTTCAGCTTGAAAGCAGTAAAAGTAGATCATGTACCACTTGGGATAATACTAGTGTTATTAAATATTCATAACTTACTATGGTATACTTCATTTTTCTAAAAAGTACAGTACAAAGCAGAACTAGCAAAAAAAAACAAGCACAGAAAATCTTTGTCTTGCCTTTACCAAATTTGTTTCTTTTAGCAAGAAACCACTACTAAACAAGTACAGGGACATCAGTTTCCACTTTACAGCATAATGAAAAAAGGATAAGAAAGGGCAAAAGAAAGCCTAAAGCAGTAAGCCAAACTTCCAACGAGCGACTAGCAATTGTCAAAATTTGGCTTGATCAAAAGCCCTAAAACAGAGAAAAAAGAACTTTGGGCTGTCTAGTTGGAAGGTGACACATTTTCTTCAGCATAGTTCACCCTTTTCCCCATCGATCAACACCTAATCACACAACACACCAATATCTGTACAAATTCAATGATCACAAAAATTGTCTTGCACTAAGGGAAACCAACCAAGCAAACTTCGGGTAGCAAAACTCCAGGGAACTCTCGTCTTAACAGAAAAGGCCACTTGCTAAGGTCCAAACCAAAGAATCCAATCCACACATCATTTTTTCTCAAAAGAGAAGTGGGAAGAGATACTATCCTAGATTCCTCGTAGCTTCAAATCATCATATTTTTCCACAGCTACTATGAAAGCACACAACATATTCCACTGAAAGTAAGAAAAGTAGTTCACCTTATCGGTGACTATGCCAGATAGGAGGCCTTGGGCATCGGTGAGCAGCACCGCGTCGACCCGCCTCGCCGCCATCCGCCGGGACGCGTCGTAGACCGTCGTGCCCTCAGGTATCGTCAGCGCCTTGGACAGCCTTAGCTTCTTCACCGTCCTCTCCCCCCTTACCAGAGCCTAACCTCAGTCAGAAAATCCAATCTTTCGCGGTCCCAATATGAAAAGGGGTCAAAGCATCGAGGCTCTTACGGAAGATGTTTGGGAGAAGCGAGCTTCGGGGAGGTCTTCCCATTTCCGTTGGCGGCGGAGGAGGGGTCATCAGACCTGCGGGACGAGGCAGACGGCGGCCGGCTGCGCGTGCGCCTGGCTGGTGGCGCCGCAGCAGCCGTGGAGCTCATGTATGTGATTCTGGCGAGAGCTCGTTACAGTTAGGGTGGCGGCGGCGGCGGCCGGCGAGGTGGGAACAATAGCAGATTGAATGGTGTTTCTGGCTTTCTGCTGCCCTCCTCCTCGCCTTCCCTTCGATAGCGTGTGGGTATTTCTGCTTCAGTCCTTCTGGTATTAAATTATTTGGTGAACCGGTGATGACATTATTTTTCGAAGTGGACTTTCGACTTAACTATAAAAACGCTCTTGCAACGGGGCCACATTAACTTTAAGAGTTCAATATTAATTTTCTCATACATATCAAGTGACATTGGCGAACTTTTTTACCATCAAATTCTCACACACACACACTCTCTCTCCCTCCCTCTTCCTCACACTCTCTCCCCCTCTCCCTCTCTCTCTAACACACACATATCCATTTTATTGGGTACGGGACCATAATCCATCTATTTCACACACATACACACACGCGCTAGTGCATAACAATATGGATTATGTGTATTATATTTGCCACCACAACTGAGGGAATTAATTTCATGTAAATCGGCCAGCCATAGCTCTAAGAATAAGCGGAGGAGGTGGCTGGTCTGGCGTCGCTGCCGTCCGTGAACCACGGCCCGCTTCAAGTCGCTTCACGCCACGGTCACCCACGCCGGATCCTTCAAGTGTCGCCCATCGCACCAACTCCTGTGGCCACGGCCACGACCAGGAAGCCGCCTTCTTCGCCCCTTCACCGTGGCCAACATGCGGTGTCATGACACCGACCTCGCCGTCCTCGAGAATCAAGAACGCTCGACAACGGAGAGGAAAGGGAAGATCATATACATGTCATAAGAAAGGGAGTTTATTTACTGCTCCCTCGATGTATTGTTTCCTTTGTTTGGAGATTGACTATCATTTGTGAGTTAAGGTAAGGTTAATGTGATTGAGCGATTTTTCTGAAAATCAAATATTTATTTTCTAATTAATGTGATTGAGTGATTTAAGGTAAGACTAATTAATTTAGATTTGATCTTTAGAGATTGTTCGTGATTGATTCTACATTACTAAATAACTTGCGCCAGTATGGAAAGTTCTCATCTGTTCAGATTTTTTTCGTTGTGTGAGAGGATGACGTGAAAATAAACCGATGAAGTGGGTGAAGGGGATGAAAAAAATCTACGAAAAAAAC
Organism: Aegilops longissima; assembly: GCA_021605205.1. Lineage (NCBI taxonomy): Eukaryota > Viridiplantae > Streptophyta > Magnoliopsida > Poales > Poaceae > Aegilops > Aegilops longissima. The sequence goes on from CM038680.1 coordinate 255,770,443, forward strand.
CAGCGAAGGTGGGAGGAGGTACCAAAAAAACATGGAAGGTGGAACAAAAAAAACTAGAAGCGAGACTACCAACTGCTCCATTAGGAGTAGAGATTATAAGTTGAGGAGGGTTTCACAAGTTCAAAAAAAGTCGAGGAGGGTTTCATTTTTTTTTCTCTTCTTCCTTCTTACAAGATGTCTTTTATCCATGGTCCAACATTTTCTTTGTGTGGGGGAATAGGGTGCATTTATTACTCAATCAAAGGGCAGTCCACTAGAACAACACCAAAACCCGATAGAATCCACAAAGCAGTGTGTTTCTCCCATCTACAAAAATTACCTAAAAAGTGACTCACAACATTTTGATCACGCTTCACATGTGTGATCTTCACCTTTTCTGCCCTCCTATAGGGATCTCGAGATAGTATCAACCATCACGGTGTATCTCGAACAGCATGCGTGCCCTTTAGAAATCAGATTCTTCGCCCCGAGACAGTCGGTCTCCACAACAATCGGCAATGTAGTCCATTGCAAGGCAAACATTATCCCCTCCCTACGGGCTGAGAGCTCCATGTGACGCCCCCGATTTAATCGTACACTAATCATGCACGCAAATGTGTACGATCAAGATCAGGGACTCGCGGGAAGATATCACAACACAACGCTACAATAAAATAAGTCATACAAGCATCATAATACAAGCCAGGGGCCTCGAGGGCTCGAATACAAGTGCTCGATCATAGACGAGTCGGGAAGCAACAATATCTGAGTACGCACATAAGTTAAACAAGGTGCCATAAGATGGCTAGCACAAAGCGATATCAGATCGAAGAGGAGCAGGCCTCCCGCACAGGATCCTCCTAGATTACTCTGAGTCGCCGCCAGCTGGGTCGCACGTAGTAATAGGCACCTCCGAGTAGTAGTCGCCATAGGCGGTGGCGTTTGGCTCTCGGCTCCATCGTCCAGTTGCAACAATCGAGTAGAGGTAGGGGAAAAGGGAAACAAGGCAACCGTGAGTACTCATCCAAAGTACTGCAAGCAAGGAGCTACACTACATATGCATGGATATATGTGTAAAGGGCCATATCGATGGACCGAATCGCAGAATGCCGTAATAAGAGGGGATAGCTAGTCTTAACGAAGACTACGCTCGACACTGCCTTGCAATGCATGTAAGAGGACAAACGGAAGTCCTCCAAGTAACATCACATAGCAATAATCCTACCCGGCGATCCCCGCTCATATCCTCGAGCGAGAGCGAACACCGTTGTATCGGCACTTGGAAGGGTGTGTTTTATCAAGTATCCGGTTCTAGTTGTCATAAGCTCAAGGTACAACTCCAAGTCGTCCTGTTCAAAGATCACGGCTATTCAATAGATTAACTTCCTGCGGGGTGCACCATCTTACCCAAAGACGCTTGATCCCATTTGGCCGGACACACTTTCTGGGTCATGCCCGCCGCGAAGATCAACACGCCGCAGCCCCACCTAGGCACGACAGAGAGGCCAACACGCCGGTCTAAACCTAAGCGCGCAGGGTGCAGGCCCATCGCCTGAAAGCACACACACTCAAGACGTTATGTCGTGGCCGGAAGCAGCACCTAGCCTAGCGGCGTTCGATCCAATCCGGCGCCAGCCCGCTCGGCGACGACGTCTGAAGTGCTTGGTGATACCACGACGCCGGATACCCATAACTACTCCGCGTAGATGGTTAGTGCGTATAAGCTCAGAGCCAACTCAGATCAAATACCAAGACCTCGTTAAGCGTGTTAAGTATCCGCGAACGCCGAACAGGCCAGCCCACCTCTCACCTGTAGTCTCAACTCTGCCTGCCGCTCCGCCATACAAAGTATCGGTCGGGGCCGTCGGGAACCCAGCCCACCTCTACCGGGATGGAGCCACCGTCCTTTCAAATTTCCCCATCTCCTAACAAGACCACTTTGGTAATGTAATAGTGTAAAGTATATAGTATATACCCGTGATCACCTCCGAAGTGATCACAGCCCGATAGTATAGCATGGCAGACGGACAAGAATGTAGGGCCACCGATGGAACACTAGCATCCTATACTAAGCAAGAGGATAGCGATAAAGTTAACAACAAGAGTAGCAAGGACAAAGCTATCTGCGAAGATAGGATATCCGAAAGCGATAACATGTTACACTACTCTAATGCAAGCAAAGTAGATAAGAGTAGGCGATATCCGGTGATCAAGGGGGGGCTTGCTGGTTGCCTTGGCAAGAGAGAGGGTCGTCGACTCAGTAAATCGATCACAGAAGGTACCGGCAGCGGTCTCGGGGTCTCCTAAAAAAAAATGAGAGGGGACATAATAAATAACAGAGCAATCAAAGCATAACATAACAAGAGCGGTGCTAGAGGTGATCTAACGTGGTATGAGGTGGTACGGTTAAGAGGAAACATCCGGAAAGTATTCCGGTGTTTCGTTTTTTTCGACGGAGGGCGGAGGGAAAGTTGCAGGTTCGATAGGTTAGGGGTGTGTGGCGATTTAACGGATCGCGTATCCGGATTCGCCTCGTCGCTCGAGCAACTTTCATGTTGAAATTATTTTAATCCGAAGTTACGGATTAAAAGATATGATTTTTAAAGATTTTATTAATTTCGAAATTTTAATTAATTAATTAATTAATTGAAAAATGGATTTATGACGTCGGCATGAGGTCATCTTGCCGTCGCCGCAGTCGGCGTTGACTGCTGACTTGGTCAACCTGACACAGGGGTCGTGGGGACCCACCTGCCATCCTCTAATTAAGTTAATTAGGATTTAGGTTAAATTAACTATAGTTTAATTAACTTAATTAGTTAATTAAATTAATTAACCCGGATTAATTAACTTAATTAATTACTTAATTAATTAATTATTAATTAATTTGTCAAACCATTTTATTTTTATTTTTCTAAATAAATTCAGGGGTGGGGGCCCCTAGTCGGTGACCTGGGGTCCTAGCGGTTGTTACTGGCGCCAGTAAGCTTGGCGCTTAAGCTGCTAGGCGCCAAACCGAGAGGGCCGAGGCAGCCCAGGGCGCCAGCGGGCCAGCGTGGTCACTGGCAAGGCCGTGATCACCGGAGTGGAAACAGCCGTGGAAGGGCAAGAAGGTGAGCGTGGCAGTGCGGCGCCAGACAGCCTGCCTGGTATGGCGGCAGGGGGCGACCACAGGCGGCACGGTGGCTGACAGGCGGCGAGGCGAGGGAGGAGCGGACGGGGTTGGTCGGCGTGCTCATGCGTCTGAGGCGAGGAGAAGAGGCTGGGGCCTCACCGCGTTGATGGGGAGAGGGGCGCCGAGGCTTGCTGGTGGCCGGGGAAGAGGCCGAGGACGCGAGGTCCGGAGAGAGGGGTCGAGGTGGCGTCCGAAGCGGGGGGCAGGGCATGGCGTCGGCGAAGACGGGCGGCTCCGTGAGGTGGCGTCAGCGGGAGGAGGTCAAGACGAGGCGACGCCGACGAGGTGGTGTTAGGATGAGGCGGCGCGAGGAGCTCCGTCGGGAAGGGGTCAAGACGGCGGCGAGGCGCGGGAGATCCGCGAGGGGTTCCGGCGGTTCCAGTGTGGCGGCGCCGTCGATTAAATCTTGCGGGTCGTCGGGGACAGGCGTGGTCGCCGTCGCCACGGCGAGGGGCCGTCGAGGAGAGGGGCGGGGGCGAGGACGAGGGCGGGGGAGTGGAGGCGGTCCGGCAGGGGGGGGAGGGTCCGAGAGACGGCCTCAGTGGCGGAGAACGGCGGCGATGGGGGAGGCGCGGGAGCGCCCGCTCCCGATCCAGATCCACTCGGGGGCAGGGTGGGGACGAGACGGGTCGGGGAAGGAGCGGGGGGTGTCGGGAGAGAGTGGGTGACCGGCTAGGGTTCGGTTCGGTGGGGGTCGGGGTTGACCTAGTAGGGCTGGGTGGGCGGCCTTGTCGGCTGATTGGCCCAGAGGCTACCGGCCGAGGCCCGGATGGGGGGTTTCTTCTTCTTTTCTTTTGTTTTACTTTTTATTTATTTTACCTTTTCTGCATTTAGTTTTGTTTCCTATTATTTTAGTTTTATTAAAATACACACTTAGCATCTAATTTAGTATTTCAACTTAGTCCATAATCACAAAAGCCTAATCCTCAAATAAATTAGTTTGACATTTTATTAATTACAAAAGGTATTTAATTACCTTCCTTTCTTTGTTGTTTAATTTTCCTTGAGAAATTAAACATTTTATAAAAAGGTGGTTTCACCACCATAATTACCTATGTATTATTTGGTTCACTCCGAACATTTAAATTTTAATATTTGAAAACTTTTATTGCTTGCTCGATTTTGAATTCGAAACTCGAATCGGTTTCGATCTAACGCGAGGTTAGCAACAGTAATTGAGGTGACGTGGCAACATTAGTGGGGATTACTGTAGCTTAATTACCCGGGCGTCACAATTCTCCTCCACTACAAGAAATCTCGTCCCGAGATTTAAGAGGGGAGTAAGGGGGAAAGGTCTGGTTACGAAATTCTAACGGATCTTCTCGAATAAGTTAATCCCTTTCGTTGATGTCTTCAATCCTTTATTCCAATGCATCATGATAAACTGGTCATCATTTCTTCGGGAACTCCATCGTACTTGCGAAAGATAAGGGGCAGCTCACTACGACATAATGCTTTTGAGGGAAACAATCTGGGGTTAACCCATGAATTAGTATAAGATTATCTCTCGAGTTGAACATATGAAATACCTCGAGAGTAAGGTACGAAGGTACCATAATAGGCTCCAAGCGGGTAGATAGTCGCTCGAAGCCTGAACCAGAGTGAGAAAGGGGTTCGAGTAGCGAGAGTAAGTATTATGTCGATACCGAATAGATCATTATGACGGTGGCCCGTGAATTACATACGAGGCCACGTCAGAGGAATAACTTTGGGAATAGGGGTGTACAGGATACCGGTTTCGATCCTGTGAAATCTGGGGGTTATGGGCCCACCATGTGGTTAAAAGTAGAAAGGTTGGTGACATCTTGCACGATCATGTAAGCAAGGCATGTCGGAGGAGAGTCAGAGGTCATGTCGGCAACAACATAGGTACCAAGGGCGAGGGACGAAGAGAACCATTTTCCTGCTTTCGTTGAACGAGGCGGACCAATAGGCAAGGTTCTCGTCCATCGGTGGTTACCGAAATGTCACCAACAATAGTAACAGGGTCTTACTGGCAGTGTTGTAACACGAGGTGCTTGCACAAGCAGTGGATTATTACTGCTTATATCATATAGATCATAGAAAAGGTTTAAACAAACCAATGGATGGAAAATATGATCATCAGATTAAACAGAACAATGGAAAGGAAAATATGTTTAAACACATAATTCAAGGGTATATCCTTCCCAAGGACAAGCAGAGCAAGATATCCACTACAGGAGATAATGTAGAAAACCCTTTAGGTAAGGGGAGAGAAATTTCATGACATTACCCATACAACGGTGTTTGGATAATTGAGCAAGAAACATTTAGCATTGGGCTTCGAATGTTCTTGTTGAAAACCAGAGTATCACAGACATGCTTCGAGATAGCATTGGCATGGCCTTTAGGTGAAGATCGGACTTTGGAATCACGAAGGATCCATCAGGAATAACTTGTAGCAACAGTATTACAATTCCCTCATGGATGAAAGGATAACCCTGCTGAAAAGGAATCTATAATGATAGGTCCTCCAAATAGGGGGTGCTAGGCATGACATCATGCTACCGGGTCATCAAAGGATCAACATCATAAATCATGGAAAGTTGTCCCAACCATCATATCTGACCGAGATTCAGATCCGATTGGTGTCGGATACCTCGGACTTAGGATACCCGAGAAGAAAAGGTGCAACGCAAATCGATTTAGATGACATTGTAAGATCCCCGGAAATGAACTTTGAAGTGATTTCCGTAAACAAGAGTCCATCATTAACCCAAGGAGAGGACAAGGAGGTGTCGGTGAACTCAACGGCAATTCACCGAGATCCCCAAAGATGGACTTCCACAATTAAGTGAACAAGGAGATAACATTTGATGATCAAATGATATAAGGAAGTATCTTTGGAGGAAAACATACACAAGTAAACATTGGTTGAAAGGTGCGCCCGATGGGTTGGGTTACACGACCAATGTCGAATGGTGATTCAATAATCAATAGCCTAAGAATTTCACTTCAAAGCAAGAGGCTTGCTAGAAGGGCAGAATTCAAACAGCACTGTTCACTTGTTGGTACACCGTTGGAAGCAACACGGGACCAAGAAAGAATGGTGATGGTGAGAAGCATCTCAATACCAAGAATTTCTTAAGAGGTGGAGCAGTCCTCACAACATCCTTGATATTAACAGATGGTAATACTCCAAGGTAAGGAAGAACAAATCTTTGGATAGCAGGATCTCAAGGTTTACCCAAAACACGAACAACTTGTGTTGAACGGAAGGCAATAAAGTGGTCGATGAGAACAGGAATCATCGAGGGGCAAGGATGGTATTACCCATCATGAACTCAATTGAATTCCTGGAAGAGCTCAGAATGTTGACGATCACGACACCTTGTCGCGAGAGTTCATGATGATGTAATCGATCGGCGACGACATCAAGTCAAAGTAATGATGAAGTGAAAGGTTATTGGAACCAAGGGTACGACACAAACTCGAAACCAAGTTGTTGTTCAAGGCGAAATGATATGACGATGAGGATCGACGTAAGGTTAATTCATCGTCGAAAATTGTGCTCCGAGAAGAAGGACCGGTTAGCATACCAAAATCATCACGACAATGATATAGCCAAACAAGCTAGGAATGGCGTGGTCGGGTACAAACTCATACTTATAGAAGCTTCTTGAAGAGTTGTTGAACCGTAGTGCGGACTTGGTTCGAGTTATCGGTGTCTTTGAGTGTTTAATATCTCGAGCCCGTGAAAATTGGAAACAAGTGTGAAGGTAGCACTTGATGAAGAACTCATAAGAGGTTATGCGGTTCCATGATAATCTCGAGATACCGGGGTAATACTCGATGACATATCAAAGTATAGGTTGGATGGGGTTATTGCTCTCTGTAAGACAAGTGCTAAAACTTGCACGAGAAATGGTATTTAAAAGAGAACATGGTGAACCACGATTGCAAAAGGCGGATCCTCGATATAAGATGAACTTATACCAAAGGAATAATTAATTTAAGAGAAGCTTTAATGATAAGATCTACATCGTGTCCATGGGCATGAACACAAGTTCAAGGTCGACTCCACTTCTCCAATGCATAACCCTTCATTCACTTCTCACGTTCGATGAAGTTGCGGTGTTGAAAATTTTATCTGCGAAGCACCGAAGAGTATGATTCGTGAAAACTTTCGGGTTCACACGGTTTAAGGAAGGCATATGTTCTACCCATAGGGGCTTCTTGGAATCATATACCAGAATCTTTAGAAATAATTAACTCAAGCTCGAAGGCAGAGCATGGTTGAGAAAGCAGAGGATACAATTTACCAAAGGCATTATGTATCAGAGGAAAGGCTCACAAGGTTATTGAATATGAAGGGCGTTGTCAGATAACATCCATCAAAGGATCTGGTGGTCCACAAGGGATCTGACGTGAGCATCAATACTCAACTAGAGGAAGAAGAATGCAAGGAGATCAACTTATAGAAACAACTGACTAACTCAATTGTCAAATGCAAAGGAATTATGATACCCAATTCAAGGGATCAGAAGCAATGCTCTGATTAGGGATGTATAAGTTGAATAGCCTTAGGGTACAATCAACGACAATTGGATTGGTCGAGAACCAATTTCAGTTAAAAGAATGGCATCTCAGCCAGAAAGGTAATTTATAAGGATCAATGATGATTGCGGGTATTCGCAAACATATTGAGTCAACAGACTCAAGATGATAATGACAAGGAATGTCAATATGACTACGAGACTTATGGGATTAACCATAATGCAAGCAAGCAAGAATTTCAAGAGCCAAAGGCTCCAGAGGATTTTCGGAAGATCGAATAGTATTTTGAAGACTTTTGTGACACATATGAACAAGCTGGGGTTGGCGGATACTCGACAAGTCGCGAGGATTTATTTGAAGGGGTATTCATGTGGCAAAGAACTGCTAGGCGATGAGGCACAAAGTATTCTCGGAACAATAGAAAACTTGGGGTATCTTGCAATAATAAGATCAATGGGGGATGATCGTAAGAATGGCAAGTGTAAGTAGTTATCCACGGATTTATCGGTGGTCAGGATTAGCAAAAGTGATGGGCACAAGGTCTCGAGAGAATATCAAAGAGTATCTCCGAAATCTTCTAGTGCAATCGGTGATCATCCGGACTGAAGGGCCTCTTCGGTAGAAAGTATTTTTGAGAACCTAAAGTTAGATTTTAGTAAAAATCGTTTAACCCGAATAGAAGAGCGTTCAGAATCCCAGAGTAAAGATCGAGGAGTAAAAGATCCTAATACCATCCAATGGCGACGTGGGCCGTGGGCATACGCCATGTTAGTAAAAGTTTTGTAAAGTCTAGACTCGACTTGGCCAAGGAGTGTGGAAGGGGATTCCTCTGAGCGATCGGCTCGATACCAACTTGGACGCCCCGATTTAATCGTACACTAATCATGCACGCAAATGTGTACGATCAAGATCGAGGATTCACGGGAAGATATCACAACACAACTCTACAATAAAATAAGTCATACAAGCATCATAATACAAGCCGGGGCCTCGAGGGCTCGAATACAAGTGCTCGATCATAGACGAGTCGTGGAAGCAACAATATCTCGAGTACGACATAAGTTAAACAAGGTGCCATAAGATGGCTAGCACAAACCGGATCTGAGATCGAAGAGGAGCAGGCCTCTGCACAGGATCCTCCTAGATTACTCCCGGTCGCCGCCGTGGCTGCTGCGTAGTAATAGGCACCTCGAGTAGTAGTCGTCATAGGCGGTGGCGTTTGGCTCCTGGGCTCCATCGTGCAGTTGCAGCAATCGAGTAGAGGTAGGGGAAAAGGGAAACAAGGCAACCGTGAGTACTCATCCAAAGTACTACAAGCAAGGAGCTGCACTACATATGCATGGATATATGTGTAAAGGGCCATATCGGTGGACCGAATGCAGAATGCCGAATAAGAGGGGATAGCTAGTCTTAACGAAGACTACGCTTCGGACACCTGTCTTGCAATGACATGTAAGAGGACAAACGGAAGTCCTCAAGTAACATCACATAGCAATAATCCTACCCGCGATCCCTGCTCATATCCCCGAGCGAGAGCGAACACCGTTGTATCCGCACTTGGAAGGGTGTGTTTTATCAAGTATCCGGTTCTAGTTGTCATAAGCTCAAGGTACAACTCCAAGTCGTCTGTTATCAAGATCACGGCTATTCAATAGATTAACTTCCCTGCAGGGTGCACCATCTTACCCAAAGACGCTTGATCCCATTTGGCGGACACACTTTCTGGGTCATGCCCGCCGCGGAAGATCAACACGCCGCAGCCCCACCTAGGCACGACAGAGAGGCCAACACGCCGGTCTAAACCTAAGCAGCAGGGTGCAGGCCCATCGCCTGAGCACACACCTGCACGCTCGTCTGTGGCCGAAGCAGACCTAGCCTAGCGAGCGTTCCATCCAATCCGGTGCGCGCCGCCCGCCACGACGTCTGAAGTGCTTGGTGATACCACGACGCCGGGATACCCATAACTACTCCAGCGTAGATGGTTAGTGCGTATAAGCTCGTAGCCAACTCGGATCAAATACCAAGACCTCGTTAAGCGTGTTAAGTATCCGCGAACGCCGAGCAGGCAGGCCCACCTCTCACCCGGTAGTCTCAACCTGCCTGCCGCTCCGCCACAAAGTATCGGGGGGGGCCGTCGGGAACCCGGGCCCACCTCTACCAGATGGAGCCACCCGTCCTTTCGGCCCCATCTCCAACACAGTACCACTGGTAATGTAATAGTGTAAAGTATATAGTATATACCCGTGATCACCTCCGAAGTGATCACAGCCCGATAGTATAGCATGGCGAGCGGACAAGAATGTAGGGCCACCGATGGAACACTAGCATCCTATACTAAGCGATAGGATAGCGAGATAAAGTTAACAACGATGAGTAGCAAGGACAAGGCTATCGGCAAAGATAGGATATCGAAAGCGGTAACATGTTACACTACTCTAATGCAAGCGGTGTAGATAAGAGTAGGCGATATCTGGTGATCAAGGGGGGCTTGCTGGTTGCACGGCAAGAGAGAGATGGGTCGTCGACTCGTTGCCGATCACAGAGGGTACCGCGGCGGTCTCGGGGTCTCTGGGAAAAAGTAACAGAGAGGGGACATAATAAATAACGAGCAATCAAAGCATAACATAACAAGAGCGGTGCTAGAGGTGATCTAACGTGGTATGAGGTGGTACTGGTTATAGGAAACATCCGGAAAATATCCCTTGTTTCGTGTTTTCAGCGAGAGGGGCCGGAGGGGAAAGTTGCAGGTTCGATAGGTTAGGGGTGTGTGGCGGACGAGCAATTGCGTGATCCGGATTCGTCTCGTCGTTCGAGCAACTTTCATGTTGAAATTATTTTAATCCGAGTTACGGATTAAAAGATATGATTTTTTAAAGATTTTATTAATTTATGAAATTTTAATTAATTAATTAATAAATTGAAAAATGGATTTATGACGTCGAAGATGAGGTCATCTTGACGTCGGCGATCGGCGTTGACTGTTGACTTGGTCAACGACTTTGGGTCGAGGGGACCCACCACATCCTCTAATTAAGTTAATTAGGATTTAGGTTAAATTAACTATAGTTTAATTAACTTAATTAGTTAATTCAATTAATTAACCCGGATTAATTAACTTAATTAATTACTTAATTAATTAATTATTAATTAATTTGTCAAACCATTTTATTTTTATTTTTCTAAATAAATTGAGGGGGGGCCCTAATCAGTGACTTGGGGGTTCCTAGCGGTTGCTTACAAGCGCCACAGTGCAGGCGCTAAGCTATGGCGCCCACCCAGAGAGGGCCGAGCGCGCAGAGGGCGCGCTGTCAGGCGTGTGGTCTCTGGCAGTTGCCGCGATCATCGGAGTGGAAACAGCCGTGGAAGAAGCGGCAAGGTGGCGTGGCAGTGCAGCGCCACAGCGCGGGCCTGGCGGCGACAGGGGGGCGGCCACAGGCGGCACGGTGGCTGCGGCAGGCGGCGGGCGAGGAGCGGACGGGGTTGGTGGCGCGTGCTCATGCGTCTGAGGCGGGGAGAGAAGAGGCGGGGCCTCACCGGCGTTGATGGGAGAGGGCGCCGAGGCTTCTTGGTGGCCGTGAGGGAAGAGGCCGAGGACGCGAGGTCCGGAGAGGGGGGTCGAGGTGGCGTCCGACGCGGGCAGGCATGGCGACGCCGGCCGAAGACGGTGGGGCGGCTCCGGCGAGGTGGCGTCATGCGGGGAGGAAAGACGAGGCGACGCCGACAGGTGGTGGTGGGATGAGGCGGCGGCGGAGCTCCGATCGGGGAGGGTCAAGACGGCGGCGGGCGCGGAGATCCGGCGAGGGGTTCCGGGCGGTTCAGTGTGGCGGGGCGCCGTCGATCCGTCTTGGCGGGTCGTCGGGGACAGGCGTGGTCGCTGTCGCCACGGCGAAGGGCGCCGCCGAGGAGAGAGGGACGGGTGCGAGGGCGAGGCGGGGAGTGGAGGCGGTCCGGCGGGGAGGTCCGAGAGCGGCCTCGATGGCGGAGAAGCGATGGGGATGGGGCGGGAGCGCCCGCTCCCGGCTGAGATCCACTCGAGGCGAGTGGGGATGAGACGTCGGAAGGAAGGGCGCGTGTGGTGGGTGTGCGGGAGAGAGTGGGTGACCGGCTAGGGTTCGGTTCGGTGGGGGTCGGGTTGACCTAGTAGGGCTGGGGTGGGCGGCCTTGTCGGCTGATTGGCTCAGAGGCTACCGGCCGAGGCCCGATGTGGGTTCTTCTTCTTTTCTTTTGTTTTACTTTTATTTATTTTACCTTTTCTGTTTTAGTTTTGTTTCCTATTATTTTAGTTTTATTGAAATACACACTTAGCATCTAATTTAGTATTTCAACTTAGTCCATAATCACAAAAGCCTAATCCTCAAATAAATTAGTTTGACATTTTATTAATTACAAAAGGTATTTAATTACCTTCCTTTCTTTGTTGTTTAATTTTCCTTGAGCAATTAAACATTTTATAAAAAGGTGGTTTCACCACCATAATTACCTATGTATTATTTGGTTCACTCCGAACATTTAAATTTTAATATTTGAAAAACTTTTATTGCTTGCTCGATTTTGAATTCGAAACTCGAATCGGTTTCGATCTAACGCGAGGTTAGTAACAGTAATTGAGGTGACGTGGCAACATTAGTGGGGATTACTGTAGCTTTATTACCCGGGCGTCACACTCCATCTCCAGCGCATCCACCCACAAACTCAAGGATCGACAACCTGGAAAAATAATGGCTCCCATACCATCACGCAAGACCATTCCTGCTCCAATCGTACTATCCGCATCACAAAAGGACCCTTCAACCGATAGTTTGGTCCATCTAGCTGGTAGTGGAGACCATGCAAGCCTTGAGAGTCTCGGGAGGCTGGCGAAGCAGCTGCTCGGAGAATCTACAACGTTTTAAAATATATTTGCAGCTTGAACTTCTTCGGATCTAAAAGCTGTCCTGGAAGTTGAATTTTTTTGGCTCTATATGTCCTTGTCCACACGGCTCACCTAGTGGCATCCGCGGAGTATCGTGTCATGGTTGTATCCTAAATAAAAGTGCCTCTGCTTGTCGTCGTTATGCTGTTGTGTTGGATGAGTTGGAACTAAGTTATTAGTACATCATTCTGTTTTCCTTTTACACAAGGACACAGTCCAAACATTGAACATCGAAGCGAAATATGACTAACCAAGTGATCCGAAACCCAACTAATGTATCTATTGTAACGTGATTCTTGTTGAGAATTATGTAACCATTATATACTTGTAGCTCACTACATTAATTTTTAGGACCTCATTTCATATCTCCATTTGAATTCTACTTCAGTACTTTGTGTGTGTCTGTGTGTGTGTTTTAATTGCAGTGTGTTGTTTTGTGTGTGTGTGTGTGTGTGTGTGTGTGTGTGTGTGTGTGTGTCTGCGTGTGTGTGTTTTAGTTGCAGTGTGTTGTTTTGTGTGTGTGTGTGTGTGTGTGTGTGTGTGTGTGTGTGTGTGTGTTTTAGTTGCAATGTGTTGTTTTTCTCATGGAACTATGGATTCATTGCATTGGTCTAAGGCTCAATTTGTTCGCGGGGCCTGAAATTGCATCTTTATAGTACCGTAGCTGGTTTTGATGATTTGTGACAAAACTTTGGGATATATTTCATCGAGTTTATTTCAATTATAGCATGTGATCCTGTTGCGTATTCATTTTTCCCTGAAAGTGGAATATCATTGATGACACCCCCTCCCCCGCCCCACAATACCCTTTATAGTTCTTGTCCTCATCAAGCTTTTAGTATCTATTTTCTAGGCTTTCAGTGAATTCAAGATTCATATGAAGAGGGGCACAAGCATGGTACATGGTCTGAAATCTAGGAACATATGCTAAGCCAAAGTCCTCCAAAATCCACTTCCTGGCATTCCTCTTTGTATGAGTTTCTCTAGGTCCCATACTTTCGAAGATTTTTTTTCCCCAGTACTACTGAGTACTTAGGATTATTCATACTCAGAGGAACAAACTCAGTTTTCAAAATTTCAAAACCTTCATTTCTTTTGTTTTGGAACTGTCATGACAGTCCTCTTGGAAACATTCTTTGTTTACCCCGATGCTTCCGAGCACAACCTTTTTCTTCGGCACCTTCAAGCCGTCTCGATTTCCTTCTTTATTGGTCACAATGTCCGTTTGGCTTTGGTACCATCGCCTTTTAAATCGGTAGTTTGAGTTGCGACTTGGCTCTCTTCTACAATTTTTCATTCTGAGAATAGTTCCATCTAGTAGTTACCATAGAGCAATTGTTACCTGGTACTTCTAAGTCATTCTATCTTAGCAGAAAAGGTGCTACCTTTTCCGTTCGGAACCCCACCACTCACTCTTTCTTCCGCATTTCCGAGTACTATATTTACTTGATTCATGAACATTTCCCTGGTCGTTCAAAGTTTTTTGAACTTGTTTAATGGTTTTGCTAGTTTCCTACTGATACTTTTGGGCCTAGTTATTTTTTAGTAACAGTTAGATTTCATATCTCCTCTACATATTATCTAACATATCTCCTTCATGGATGCAACCATCATCAAGCATTTCACTCGCTTGTTCAACCCATTGCAAGTTACTCCATCCCACTACACTCTAGTCCATCCACCTACCATATAGAGAAAGAGAGATCCAATGCAAGACAAGAACAAGGAAGTGTTGGGTGATTCCATGGTCATTTCTTAATTCCCAAAAAGCCAAGAACTCCTCTTTGTTGACTCCCCACACCTCAAGTTCATCAATTCACCACATTACTATAATTCTTGAGAGAGTGTTCCTATGGATTCTTGATAGAACCTTTTGATTGAATATCATTCAATCGTTCTTATCAAGTGACTTTGATTTTTCTTATTACTCTTGAATGGTGACCACATACTAAATGGTTAAGAGTCAGTTATGATCCTATCAAGTTCCATGTGTGAAGGACGCAAGGGTTTTGTAATGGCCTAGAGATTGGCCACTTTGTGAAGATCTACTCTAGGCTTCTAAGTGCAAACCATGATGTAATAGGTTGATCGCGCTCGGTGGGCCACTTGGTGGATGATGCAATCAAGATTCACTGTGATCTTAGAAACCTTGTGGTAAAAGCCCCCATCTACATGGAGTAGGATAGCACCAACAATCTGAACCACGGAAAAAATATCATCGCTCAATCAATGTTTCACTCTCCTACTCACTTCCTTATGTCCATGCAATTTGCTATATTTCCTACTAATTATACTTTCTTGACTATTTAAAGATCAACTAACCTTCTCGTGCTCAAAACTCCCAACACTTCAAAGTGGTGTATACTTTTGCCCCCCAACACACACACACAACACCATAGGCCAAATCTTTATATGGGTGGGTGTGACGAGGCGTCGGAATATACTCGTGTTGAATTCCAAAGGAAGGATGATGAATAATTAGTCTGCATACTAGGCACAACCTCAATCTTGAATGGGTAAGGGTTAATCTCAACCAACATCTTGAGTTAGTCAAATGACTAACCTTTCAGATAATTTCTCATTTTTTGTTAACCGTTGGATGTCTTTTTGAAGTTGGATGTACTCCCTCTATCTCAAAGTATAGTGCGCATTAGTTTTCGCAAAAGTCAATCTTCACGAACTTTGACCAAATTACCGAAAAAGGTTTTTGTCCCGCATTAGATATAAAGCAACGATCATCCACAAACCGGTACAAACGCACGCCACCACAACACACGCACACACCCAAGGCATGATACATAGGCGATGAGCGCAAGAACACCATCCCACTACAAGAGCAACCGGGGTCCTCAACCGTGAACACGCCACCGCGCAGAGATGAAGCCAGATATGACGAACTGTGGGCTCCAAGGCGGCGTCTTCAGAAAGGTTACGACTCCGGAGCGCCGCCACCTCCCGATCCGAGGATCAAAGTTTCCCTGGAGAAACACAACGGGCAATGAGAGCCGTGAGGACGCCTTCAAGAAGGGAACGAGCCACCCGCTGCTGGTCCGTCCGAAGATAGATCAGGTTTTCATCTCTAACACTCACTTTCACCAAACGCCACACCCCTGCGACCACGTCGCCCACATGGCCATGGCCACCGGGCAGCACCGAGCCACGGACTCTGCCCATGAAGCACCGCAGAACCACCACCAGGGCCGCCACCCTGGCATCCAAAACCTTGAGACCACCTCACCCGAGACCCGCCGCTACCTCAACCAAAGATACGAGCGGAAAGGACCCGCCTTTCACACCCCTGGGCGGCCCAAGTGCCGAGACCCACGTTGAGAAAACTGGCCTCCATCGACCCATCCTGCGGCACCAGGCGCGAGACGAGCTCGGTCCTGCCGCTAGGCCCGAGACGAGCATGGTCTTGCTGCCAGGCGCGAGACGAGCTCGGTCCTGCTGCTGGGTGTGAGACGAGTGATGGACCGCAGCTGGGGGAGGGCCAACCCTTCGACGAAGATAGCGGCCGAACGACGAGGTCAGGGATCGAAGGTCGAAATGAGCCGCCTACAAACAAGCCGACACCGGAAATCCAGCCACCGCAGCAGCCGACCCGCCGAGCTGCCATGATGCCGGCTCGGCGAATGGAAGCCGCCACTACCAGAGAGCCGAGCCACCTCGCCGCCCACGGCCGGAGCAGCAGCCATGCTGGGCCGGTGCCCAACCCACGCTGCCCGGTGGAAAACGCCAGATCCAACCGACGCGCACCACCACCAAGCCGCCATGCGCCGGTCACCTCGCTACCAGCAGCCACCGCAGGATGCCCAAGAACGCCAGGCCGTGTGGCCTTCAACCCTCGCCGCAGGAGCAACCCCACTCACCAGATCCGCTCATCCGCGTCTCGGCCCCGTGCGACCCACCACCATCCGCGCCGCCTGCAACGTGACCACCATCCCAGTAGCGCCCGACTCAAGTCGCGCCCGGTAAGCGAGAAGGACCTCGTCGCTCCTCGGACGCAGGGAACGAAGGCCCTCCACCGTCGGTCCGGGCGAGCTTTGCCTGGCCAGGCCCTCTGGCGGCGGCGGGAGATGAGGAGGGGGCTCGGGGGCTGCCATGCCGGAAGCCCTCCCGGCCGTCGCGCGGGGACGGCATGAGAGGGGGAGGGTGGGTCAGGACTCAGGAGCCTTTGACCAAAAATATAAGGAAAATTATAGATGTCTACAATACCAAACATATAGTACTATATAAATATATATTCCATGATGAATGCAATGATATTTGGTTTATATTCTTTTTATAAGCATAGTCAAGGTTTACAGAGTTTGATTAAAAACTCTAATACACACCACATTTTGGAACCGATGTTGGATTTAGTTTTTTTTAGGGATAGTTTTTTTTTTGCAGGGTGAGGGATATTTATTTGGTTTATGAAGATAGATTGTCGTGCAACGGTGCAAGTTATCGCATAACTAGCCTTATACTAGTAGTAAACATGTCCTTCCCCGCAAAATAAAAAATAAAAAATCAAACATGTCCTGATTAAATTTCTTTCTTAGAAAATCAAGCTCGTCCATACGAGTGGATTGTATTTCTCCGAGTTAGTTTCCCAGCTGCTCGCTCTGTCGCGTACTCGTTAAGATTTGTCTCTCATCCACCACCACCAGGACCAGGTCACAGGCATGTGGACCGGCCTGACAGCAAAACCACCAGACTCCTGCGGTCCGTCTGCTCCCCACGCACCCCACCGTCCATCCGCCTGCTCCACCGGTGGCCTGGATTGCCACGTCCAGCCTTTTATGCTGTTGTCTATCCGAGGGCATATCTGAAATATCCACAGAGCTGGCGGGGCTGGCTGCTCGCCGCGGACGGGGCGTGGATTCAAAATTGGGTCGAAGCGGCTGGATTGGGTCGGGATCGGGACACAGTGGGTCATGATGATTCACGCGTCGCCGAATTAATAAGGCGTAGTGGGTGCTGCGACAGCATTTATATCGAGAAAAATGAATTAAACCATGCTAGAAAGAGAGACTTGTGACTGAAAATACAAAAATGAACATGATTTCACGCGCACCCACGTGAATAGTAAATTTGATAATATACTTGATTTTTTTAAAAAAAATTCTAAAGTTTAGGGTATCAAACTTGGGTCAACCATTCTACCCATGTGTGAGGTTTCGTAAAGTATTGACACATGTGATATACTTATTGAAGAAAATACAATGGAGACCTTACTAGTTTTTTTAATATGCTTCGATTTTGTCATTTCTACCCAGAATACCATAGATGTCGTTTATTCGTGAAACTTCATACGTGGTATACCAGTTGATTAGGTATGTTACAAAAAACATTTGCCTTTTTTTCTAGTAATTTTCTAAATTTACTATTTATTCATTTTAAGTTTTTGAATTTACTATTCGTAAGGGGTGCGCATACAACCATGTTCACATAATCCGTGTCCGGCTTGTGGTGTTCAAAAAAGAAAAGGATGTTGTGACGCATTAAGGTAGAGCAGCTCTAGCATAGTCATATCAGCCTGATTGGCATAATAACCATCGAAATAGAGGCTACAAGAAACTGTGGCGGTCGCTGCATGGTATATTTAGTGGGAGAGAAGGGAGATAAAGAAGGGAGTTACGGTCAAACCTCCATCAAGCACAACTTTTACAATCAGTGTGATAACAACAAATTCCGTTGTGACGACCCCTCACCATCACGAGAGCAAATTCCATTGGGAGAAACCTCCTGTAGGCACGTACAAAATGAACAAAGATGCGGATGTTCTTCGGAACAGTAGGGGAGAAGCTTTGACGGGGGTAGCCGAAGTGTTTGATCACACACCTAACCCTGCAGCGGAGGCTATGGCGATTCGGAGGGGCCTCCAACTATTACAGGATATTGCTTGCTCCAGGTTGTCGTGGAAGCTGATAGTTTGGAGATCATCAATGCATGTAATGGAGCCAGTGATATTTTGGCACCATATTCAGCTATCATGGCAAATTGCTTCCAAATTGCTCATGGTATCATCGATTCGATTTCAGTACTGTCCTAGGGAAGCCAATGGCTTGACATATTTTTTAGCCAGACATGTTTATGACAATAATACAATGTATCTGTGGGATAATGATCCACCTACATTTTTATTATCCATGGGATAGTGATGTAACTCTGTCGTTTTTGCAATAAAGTGCCAAGAGGCTTTTCCCTTTAAAAAATCAAAATAGTGACTTTATGTTGGAAATATGCCCTAGAGGCAATAATAAAAGCATTATTATTATATTTCCTTGTTCATGATAATTGTCTTTATTCATGCTATAAGCTGTATTATCCGGAAATCGTAATACACGTGTGAATACATAGACTACAATCGTCCTAGTAAGCCTCTAGTAGACTAGCTCGTTGGTTGACGGATAGTCATGGTTTCTGACTATGGACATCGGATGTCATTGACAACGGGATCACGTCATTAGGAGAATGGCGTGATGGACAAGACAATCCTAAGCATAGCACAAAGATCGTGTAGTTCGTTTTGCTAGAGCTTTTTCAATGTCAAGTATCTCTTCCTTAGACCGTGAGATCGTGTAACTCCGGATACCGTAGGAATGCTTTGGGTGTACCAAACGTCACAACGTGGCGGGTGACTATAAAGGTGCATTACAGGTATCTCCGAAAGTGTCTGTTGGGTTGACACGGATCGAGGCGAGGATTTGTCACTCCGTGATGGCGGAGAGGTATCACTGGGCCCACTCGGTAATGCATCATCATAATGAGCTCAAAGTGATCAAGTGTCAGTCACGGGATCATGCATTCTGATGCTGAGTAAAGTGACTTGCGATAACGAGACTAAGCGAGGTATTGGGATATCGACGATCGAGTCTCGAGCAAGTAACATACCGTCGACAAAGGGAATAGCATACGGGGTTGCTTGAACCCTAGACATCGTGGTTCATCCGATGACATCATCGAGGAGCATGTAGGAGCCAACATGGGTATCCAGATCCCGCTGTTGGTTATTGACTGAGAGCGTCCCGTCATATTCGCATGTCTCCCGAACCCGTAGGGTCTACACATAAGGTTCGGTGGCGCTAGGGTTAATAGGAAGACTTGTTTGTGATTACGAATGTTGTTGAGTCCGGATGAGATCCCGGACGTCACGAGGAGTTCCGGAATGGTCCGGAGGTAAAGATTTATATATGGGAAGTCGTCAAACGGACACCGGAAAGGTTTCGGGTCATGTCGGTTTTATGGAGGGTCCACCGGAAAGGTTCCGGAGGACCACCGGGAGGGGCCACCCCTTTTGGGGGGCCACTTGGGCTGCGTGGGAGCAGCCAGCCCCTCATGGGCTGGGCGCACCCCCTCCCCTTGGCCCATGCGCCTAGGGTTGAGGGGGGGAACCCTAAGGGCGCCCCCTTGCTTGGGCAAGCCCCCTCCCTTAACCGCCGCCCCCCTCTAGATGCATATAGGGGGCCGCCCTCCTTCTTTCCCCTATAAATACAAGGGTGAGGGGAGGGCTGCAAACACCATTGAAGGCGCAGCCCCTCTGTTGGAAATATGCCCTAGAGGCAATAATAAAAGCATTATTATTATATTTCCTTGTTCATGATAATTGTCTTTCATTCATGCTATAAGCGTATTATCCGGAAATCGTAATACACGTGTGAATACATAGACTACAATCGTCCTAGTAAGCCTCTAGTTGACTAGCTCGTTGGTCAATAGATAGTCATGGTTTCGACTATGGACATCGGATGTCATTGACAACGGGATCACGTCATTAGGAGAATGACGTGATGGACAAGACCCAATCCTAAGCATAGCACAAAGATCGTGTAGTTCGTTTTGCTAGAGCTTTTCCAACGTCAAGTATCTCTTCCTTAGACCATGAGATCGTGCAATTCCGGATACCGTAGGAGTGCTTTGGGTGTATCAAACGTCACAACGTGGCGGGTGACTATAAAGGTGCACTACGGTATCTCCGAAAGTGACCATTGGGTTGACACGGATCGAGGCTGGGATTTGTCACTCCGTGTTACGGAGAGGTATCACTGGGCCCTTTCGGTAATGCATCATCATAATGAGCTCAAAGTGATCAAGTGTCCGGTCACGGGATCATGCATTGCGGATGCGAGTAAAGTGACTTGCCGTGCGAGACTAAGCGAGGTATTGGGATACCGACGATCGAGTCTCGGGCAAGTAACATACCGTCGACAAAGGGAATAGAATACGGGGTTGCTTGAACCCTTGACATCGTGGTTCATCCGATGACAACATCGAGGAGCATGTAGGAACCAACATGGGTATCCAGATCCCGCTGTTGGTTATTGACTTGAGGTAGTCTCGGTCATGTCGCATGTCTCCCGAACCGTAGGGTCTACACACTAAGGTTCGGTGGCGCTAGGGTTAATAGGAAGACAAGTATGTGATTACGAATGTTGTTGAGTCCGGATGAGATCCCGGACGTCACGAGGAGTTCGGAATGGTCCGGAGGTAAAGATTTATATATGGAAAGTGGTTAAGCGGACTCGGAAAGTTTGAGGGTATACTGGGTAAAATCGGGTCCACCGGGAGGGTTCCGGAGGTCCACCGGAGGCCACCCCTCCCGGGGGGCCACATGGGCTAAGTGGGAGAGGAGCCAGCCCTGGTGGGCTGGGCGCCCTCCCCCTGAGCCCATGTGGCTAGGGTTTGGGAGGTAAACCCTAAAGGGGCGCCTCTAGCTTGGGGGCAAGCCACCTCCCTCCTCCCTTGGGCCGCCGCCCCATCTAGGGTTTGCCCTAGATGGCGGCCCCCTGCCCTCTCCTCCTATAAATAGAGGGGTGGGGGAGGCTGCCAACACAATTGAAGGCGCAGCCCTCCCTCCCAACACCTCTCTTTCTCCACGCAAGCTTGGCGAAGCCCTGCCGGGAACTGCCAGACCAACCGCACCACGCCGTCGTGCTGCCATTGGAATTGTCTTCCTCAACCTCTCCTTCACTCTTGCTGGATCAAGGCGGAGGAGACGCCATCGTCCCGTCGTGTGTTGAACACGGAGGTGCTGTCCTTTCAGCACTTTGGTCATCGGTGATCGGAATCACGTTGGGAACGTCTTCATCATCACCACTCCCTCGAACGCTTCCGTACTCGATCTACAAGTGGTATGTAGATGCAAACTCTCTCTCGTAACTCGTTGCTTAGTAGAACTCATAGATGGATCTTGGTGAAACCGTAGGAAAAATTTTAATTTTCTGCAACGTTCCCCAACAGTGGCATCATGAGCTAGGTTTATCGTAGTTCTCTTTGCAGAGTAGAACACAATTTTGTTGTGGGCGTGGATCTTGTCAACTTACTTGCCGTTACTAGTTGTTTCTTGCTTCCGTGGTATTGTGGGATGAAGCGGCCGGACCAACCTTACACGTACTCTTACGTGAGACCGGTTCCACCGACTAACATGCACTAGTTGCATAAGGTGGCTGGCGGGTGTCTGTCTCTCCTACTTTAGTTGGAGCGGATTCGATGAACAGGGTCCTTATGAAGGGTAAATAGAAGTTGACAAGATCACGTTGTGGTTATTCGTAGGTAAGAAAACGTTCTTGCTAGAACCCAATTGCAGCCACGTAAAAGATGCAACAACAATTAGAGGACGTCTAACTTGTTTTTGCAGCAATTGTCATGTGACGTGATATGGCCAAGTTGTGATGAATGATGATATATTGTGATGTATGAGATCATGTTCTTGTAATAGGAATCACGACTTGCATGTCGATGAGTATGACAACGGCAGGAGCCATAGGAGTTGTCTTTATTTTTGTATGACCTGCGTGTCATTGAAGAGCGCCATGTAATTTACTTTACTTTATTGCTAAGCGCGTTAGCCATAGAAGTAGAAGTAGTCGTTGGCGTGACAACTTCATGGAGGCACGATGATGGAGATCATGATGATGGAGATCATGGTGTCATGCGGTGACAGGATGATCATTGAGCCCGAAGATGAAGATCAAGGAGCTATATGATATTGGCCATATCATGTCACTACTTTATAATTGCATGTGATGTTTATTATGATTATGCATCTTGTTTACTTAGAACGACGGTAGTAAATAAGATGATCCTTAGAACAATTTCAAGAAGTGTTCTCCCTAATCGTGCACCATTGCTACAGTTAAATCGCTTCTAAGCACCACGTGTTAATCGGGTGTGATGGATTCTTACGTTCACATACAGCGGGTGTAAGCAAGATTTACACACGCAGAAACACTTAGGGTTAACTTGCGAGCCTAGCATGTGAAGACATGGCCTCGGAACACGGAGACCGAAAGGTCGAACACGAGTCGTATGGAAGATACGATCAACATGAGAATGTTCACCGGCGCAGACTAGTCCGTCTCACGTGTTGATCGGACACGGCCTAGTTGACTCGGATCGTGTAACACTTAGATGACTAGAGGATGTCTAATCTAAGTGGGAGTTCATTAATAATTTGATTAGATGAACTTAATTATCATGAACTTAGTCTAAAACTTTTGAATTATATGTCTTGTAGATCAAATGGCCAACGCTCATGTCAACTTGAACTTCAACGCTTCCTAGAAAACCAAGCTGAAAGATGACGGCAAAGAACTATCGGACTGGGGTCCGAACCCGAGATCATCCTCATAGCTGCCGGAAACAATCGTCCTAGAAGGACCGCTAGGTGGCGCTCCGTCCTAGAGAACCAAGACATTATGAATGCTTGGCAGTCTCGTCTTGATGATTACTCCCTCGTTCGATGCGGCATGCTTTACTGCTTAGAACCGGGCTCCAAAAGCGTTTTGAGCATCACGGAGCATATGAGATGTTCGAGGAGCTGAAACTTGTTTTCCAAGCTCACGCCGGGTCGAGAGATATGACATCTCCGACAAGTTCTATAGTTGTAAGATGGAGGAAAACAGTTACGTCGGTGAGCATATTACGAAGATGTGCAGGTTGCACAACGTATGACCCAGTGAATATTAACCTCCCCGATGAGGCGGTCATTGTGAGAATCCTCCATCGCTCCCACCAAGCTACAAGAGCTTTGTGATGAACTACAACATGCGGGGATGGTGAAGACAATCCACAAGTGTTCTCTATCTTTGAAGTCACCGAGGTTGAGATCAAGAAAGAACATCAAGTGTTGATGGTCAATAAGACCACTAAGTTCAAGAAGGGCAAGGGCAAGAAGAACTTCAAGAAGGACGGCAAGGAGGTTGCCGCGCCCGGTAAGCAAGTTCTTGGGAAGAAGTCAAAGAATGGACCCAAACCGAGGCCGAGTGCTTTTATTGCAAGGGAGGGGTCATTTGGAAGCGGAACTGCCCCAAATACTTAGCGGACAAGAAGGCCGGCAACGCCAAAGGTATATTTGATATACATGTAATTGATGTGTACTTTGCCGATTACTCGTAGTAACTCCCGGGTATTTGATACGGTGCCGTTGCTCATATTTGTAACTCACAGCGGGAGCTGCGGAATAAGCGGAAGTCGGCAAAGGACGAGGTGACGATCTTGCGTCGGGAATGGTTCAGTCGATGTGATCGCCGTCGACACGCTACCTCTTCATTTACCTACGGATTAGTTATGAACCTTAATAATTGTTATTTGGTGCCAAGTTTGAGCATGAATATTGTATCCGGATCTCGTTTAATGCGAGATGGCTACTCATTTAAATCCGAGAATAATGGTTGTTCTATTTATATGAGAGATATGTATTATGGTCATGCTCGGATGGTCAATGGTTTATTCTTAATGAATCTCGAGCATAGTATTACACATGTTTATAGCGTGAATACCAAAAGATGTAAATTTGATAACGATAGTCCCACATACTTGTGTACTGCCGCTATGGTCACATTGGTGTCAAGCGCATGAAGAAGCTCCATCTTGATGGACTTTTGGAGTCTTTAGATTATGAATCATTTGACACATGCGAACCATGCCTCATGGGCAAGATGACCAAGACTCCGTTCTCGGAACAATGGGCGAGCAACCAACTTGTTGGAAATCATACATACCGATGTATGCGGTCCAATGGCGTTGAGGCTCATGGAGGATATCGTTATGTTCTCACTCTCACAGATGACTTGAGTAGATATGGGTATGTCTACTTGATGAAACACAAGTCCGAGACCTTTGAAAAGTTCAAGGAATTTCAGAATGAAGTAGAGAATCAACGTGACCGAAAGATAAAATTCTTCGATCGATCATGGAGGAGAATATTTAAGTCACGAATTTGGTACACACTTAAGAAAATGTGGAATCGTTTCACAACTAACGCCGCTGGAACACCTCGGTACAGAACGGTGTGTCCGAGCGTCGTGTCGCACTCTATTGGATATGGTGCGGTCTATGATGTCTCTTACTGATTTACCGCTATCATTTTGGGGATCGCTCTAGAGACAGCTACATTCACTTTAAATAGGGCACCGTCTAAGTCCGTTGAGACGACACCGTATGAATTATGGTTTGGGAAGAAACCTAAGATGTCGTTTCTAAAAGTTTGGGGATGCGATGCTTATGTCAAGAAACTTCAACCTGAAAAGCTCGAACCCAAGTCGGAAAAATGCGTCTTCATAGGATACCCTAAAGAAACCATTGGGTATACCTTCTACTTAAGATCCGAGGGCTAGATCTTTGTTGCCAAGAACGGAACCTTTACGGAAAAAGAGTTTCTCTCGAAAGAAGTAAGTGGGAGGAAAGTAGAACTCGATGAAGTACTACCTCTTGAGCAGGATAGTAGTGCATCTCACGAAAATGTTCTGTGATGCCTACACCGATCGAAGAGGAAATTCATGATGATGATCAAGGTACTTGGATCAAGTTCTTCTGAACTTCAGAGGTCCACTAGGACACGTTCCGCACTGCAGTGGTACGCAGCCTGTCACGGAAATCATGTTGTTAGACAACAATGAACCTTGAACTATGAAGAAGCGATGGCGGGCCCAGATTCCAACAAATGGCTAGAAGCCATGAAGTCCGAGATAGAATCCATGTATGAAGACTACAATCGTCCCTAGTAAGCCTCTAGTAGACTAGCTCGTTGGTGAAAAGATAGTCATGGTTTCGACTATGGACATCGGATGTCATTGACAGCGGGATCACGTCATTAGGAGAATGGCGTGATGGACAAGACAATCCTAAGCATAGCACAAAGATCGTGTAGTTCGTTTTGCTAGAGCTTTTCCAATGTCAAGTATCTCTTCCTTAGACCGTGAGATCGTGTAACTCCGGATACCGTAGGAATGCTTTGGGTGTACCAAGCGTCCTGGCGTAATCTGGGTGACTATAAAGGTGCATTACGGTATCTCGAAAGTGTCATTGGGTTGACACGGATCGAGGCAGGATTTGTCACTCCGTGATGACGGAGAGGTATCCTTGGGCCCTTTCGGTAATGCATCATCATAATGAGCTCAAAGTGATCAAGTGTGCAGTCACGGGATCATGCATTACTGATGCGAGTAAAGTGACTTGCGTAACGAGACTAAGCGAGGTATTGGGATACTGACGATCGAGTCTCGGGCAAGTAACATACCGTCGACAAAGGGAATAGCATACGGGTTGCTTGAACCCTAGACATCGTGGTTCATCCGATGACATCATCGAGGAGCATGTAGGAGCCAACATGGGTATCCAGATCCGCTGTTGGTTATTGACACGAGGCGTCCGGTCATATACGCATGTCTCCGAACCCGTAGGGTCTACACATAAGGTTCGGTGGCGCTAGGGTTAATAGGAAGACTTGTTTGTGATTACGAATGTTGTTGGTCCGGATGAGATCCGGACGTCACGAGGAGTTCCGGAATGGTCGGGAGGTAAAGATTTATATATGGGAAGTCGTCAAGCGGACAGGAAAGGTTTGGTCATGTCGGTTTATGGAGGTCCACCGGAAAGGTTCCGGAGGACCACGGAGGAGCCACCCTTTGGGGGCCACTTGGGCTCGTGGGAGCAGCCAGCCCCTCATGGGCTGGGCGCACCTCCCCTTGGCCCATGCGCCTAGGGTTGAGGGAACCCTAAGGGGCCCCTTGCTTGGGGGCAAGCCCCCTCCCTTAGCCCCCCTCTAGATGCATATAGAGGGCGGCCCTCCTCCTTTCCCTATAAATACAAGGGTGAGGGAGGGCTGCAAACACCATTGAAGGCGCAGCCCTCCCTCCCAACACCTCTCCTCCTCCGCATCGCTTGGCGAAGCCTGCCGAGTCTGATCCCTCCATCGCATCACGCCGTCGTGCTGCCATTGGAGTGATCTTCCTCAACCTCTCCTTCCTCCTTGCTGGATCAAGGCAGAAGGAGGCGCCGTAAATCCCGTCACGTGTGTTGAGCGCGGAGGTGCTGTCCGTTCAGCACTTGGTCATCGGTGATCGGAATCACGTTGGGAACGTCTTCATCATCACCACTCCCTCGATCGCTTCCGTACTCGATCTACAAGTGGTATGTAGATGCAAACTCTCTCTAGTAACTCGTTGCTTAGTAGAACTCATAGATGGATCTTGGTGAAACCGTAGGAAAAATTTTAATTTTCTGCAACGTTCCCCAACACTTTAGCCTAAAGTGACACTCTAATAGAGTGCTCATATGCCTTTTGATCGCCATAATTCATGGAACGCTTCATATATGGTTGAAGGTGCAACTAATCCATGGGTGATTTTGGTAATTCATAACAACATATTGCTCATTGAACTAATATCCATTCAAGATAAATATTTCAGGAAGTTCAATGAATGGCATGGCATGGACTAAAGATGTGGACGCCTCAAAACGCTAAGGACAAATATTGGCAAAAGCTTAAGACTGTTGATCTTTATTTTAGTGATACAAAATCACAGTGAGTCCATAGGAAAGCCAATACTATTAAAAGGCACTGGTACAACGAGGTGCTATACAAACGGTTTTTAACCCCTTTCCGCGGCGGTGTTTTGAACCATCGCCAAGTGAGTGACTGCGATAGGGGATCCTTCCCACATGACCTAGAAACCATCGAGGATAGGGAGCCTTCATGCATACAGTTGTCTCTATAAAACAATTTCTGATATCTCGAATATTCCAAACGCTTCATCCTTGCTACTCATTTGTGCCCGCACCGCCATCGCAGTCGGAGTTTTGTGGTTTTACCTAAAACCAGGCACATTCCAGACACGAGATTTTTCCAAGCACGTACCAAACTGGCTCTATGTTTACGATGTCTGACACATCACAAACAGTTCATGATTGTAAACCGTGTACGATAGGTCGACAATCACACACATTTAGTTTTCCCGCACCGTTTGTGATATTGTCTGTCATTACACACACTTTGCAAACGGCAACTGTGTGCATGGTTACACATGTTTCCTCTCCGTGAACCATGTCGGATTATGATGTATATCACACACGCTATGCTTTATAGACCGTGTGCGCCGTAATGACCTACAGACCGTAATTTAATTGCTGCTATTTAAAGTTGTACCTAATTTGAATTTTAAAGTAGGCCGTAGCTTTATTCATATCCATCAGGTTCAAACAACCAATGCATTATTCGATTCACAGGTACATATGTTCAAGAATTACATAAGCACCAAATAAAGAATGACGAACCAGGGTTGTATACTTGTACTATTATAGATGGTAAAGAAAGAGGCGAGAGACATTCTGGTTGCTGAACAAGGTGAAGCGGAATGGACCTATTGTGCTCTCCTTGATGCAGAAGGCACACAAGACTCTAGTCCAACCCCTTGTGATGGCCGGCCGCCAATCATGTAGTTTAAGAGGTAATCTTGAGTAAACTGCTTCAGGATCAACTGCAAAGGAAAAAAATTCAGACATTGTCATCTAACACAACTCATTACGGGCAGTAAAAAGAAGGCTACAGAGTTCTTACTTACCATCCTGAAGTTCACTGTTGTCTTGCATAAAGTGTAAAACAAATAGTTTAATTGACATCTTTGAAAGTGCATTATATCGACTAGAGGGGGGGTGAATAGGCGATTTTTATGAATTCTTCACTTAGGAATTTGCAGGTGAGGAAATTCCTTAGCGAATAACTACTTGCAGCGGAATAAGTACTCAAAAGTAAACATAGCAGAACACAAGCATGGTCATCATGATGAAATGAAGTCAAGCACAGAGTACAGAAAGCGTAATCACAGGATAACACAGGATGAAGACAAACAGACTGAAGAAATTGAACTGAGGAAATTGAGAAAGTCTTCAGTGAAAGTCTTCAAACACAGATATGAACAAGCACACAACACAGTTATGAGGAATGAAAGAGTTGAGGAAATAGAACCAGTAAGCTTGGTGAAGACAATGATTTGGTAGACCAGTTCCAACTGTTGTCTCAGTTGTACATCTGGTTGGAGCGGCTAGGTATTTAAACCTGAGGACACACAGTCCCGGACACACAGTCATCACCGTATTCTCCTTGAGCTAACGTCACACAGACCTCACCCAATCACTCGTGGTAAGTCTTCAGGTGACTTCCGAACCTTCACAAACTCGGTCACTCAGCGATCCACAATTCCTCTTGGATGCTCTAGACCATGACGCCTAACCGTCTGGAAGAAGCACAATCTTCAAAGGTAACAAGCGTCGGACCCATGCAGGATCAATCTCTTCAGTGTTGCTCAATCACTTTGGGTTTGTAGGTGTTTGGGTTTGGGTTTTCCTCACTCGATGATTTTCGCTCAAAGTCCTCGGAGGATGGGATGCTCTCAAATGACAAGTGTCAGTTTCTCTCGGAGCAGCCAACTAGCTAGTGGTTGTAGGGGCGGCTATTTATAGCGTAGGGAGCAGCCCGACATGATAAGACATAAATGCCCTTCAATGATATGACCGTTAGGTGGGTAGATATTTTGGGATAGCTGGCACAAGGCACAACAGCGGTCGAAATTTGAGTATCAAATTCCTCGGGGCTATCATGTTCCTCCTTTGTGTAGGCAATCCATGGCGAATTCCTAACTCCTTAGTCGAACAAATTCCTCGAGAGACGGAAGAACTTCGTCTACATCCTTTGAAGAATATGGTGAATCTGTATGAGATTTCCAATGGCTTCACTCGAAGGGATTGGTAGGTGTAGGATTTTGAGTTGAGCATCACATGGAAATTTTTCCTTAGTATTTCCTCGACCCCCTTTAACAGTACGGTGTTTCCTATGACTCAAGAAAGAGAAAATGAAACTACGAAAACAAAAGTCTTCACGCTTCATGTTCCTCGAATGAATACCAAGTCTTCAAGGTTACACCAATTTCTTCACTTTCAAAGTCTTCAGAAAGTCTTTAGAAATTCAAAGTCTTCAGTCGAAGAACTTCATTTTTAGGGGTCGACTTTCTCTGTAAATATCAAACTCCTCATAGACTTATAGACCTGTGTACACTCACAAACACATTAGTCCCTTAACCTATAAGTCTTCAATACACCGAAATCACTAAGGGGCACTAGATGCACTTACAATCTCCCCCTTTTTGGTGATTCCTGACAATATAGGTTAAGTTTTCAACGGGGATAAACATATGAAGTGTAAATACTGATATTGAGGAATTTGATTGCAAGATATAGAAGAAATCCCCCTGAAGATTTGCATAGTGAGGAATTTGCTTTTGAAGCAATGCACACTTGAAGAATTGAATCATGGAGATCTCCCCCTATATCTTGTAATTCATACACGCATTTGTCATATAATATGAAGAATTTGAAATGCATGATGAAATATGGTGACTAATGTAATTCAGCATGCGTGCATTAACATTAGCGAGGAATAAGCATGCAGAAAATCACAGAAAAAGTATCAGGCCACCATAGAGTTTAAGTTTACAACTCGATCCAGCAAAGTCATCAGAAGAACGAGAGTTGTAACTTAAAAAAAACGCCCATATAAGATAGACCCGCTTGAAGACTAACTCAAATTTCTCCCCCTTTGTCATCGAATGACCAAAAGGATCGAAAATGAGGACTAACGCCCCTGAAGAATATCAAGTTGATGTAGGGCCAGCGCAGTGTCGTCCAAGTCTTCATGCTCATCGGTGTCGTGCGATGAAGAATAGGAGCTGGCCACCAAGGAAGGAACCTTGACCTTCTTGTATTTCTTCGGTGGAGGTGCGGACCAGTCAAAGTCCTCCTTGAGACCCATTTGCTTCAGATCTTCTTCACCATATACATGTGACAGAATAGCCCAGGTGCGACCGAAGACCTCATGGAGGTAGTAATGGTTTTTCTTCACTGCATTGTGTGTAGCAGTCATTTTGTGAAGAATTGAACCAAACTGACGCTTAACCCATTTATGGTTTCGATCCACCTTCTGGTGAAGACTTAGCAGAAGTTCACGGCCAGTCACACGAGGAGCAGTGGCTTGAGGATTTGGCTTGGAGGCATGGGCAGTAGAATCATGAGTGGCAGAGTCATCATTGGTGGAATAAGATGTAGCTTTGCAAAACTGACCATCCAATGGACGAATGCCTTCATCAATGACAGCAGGATCCTTGCCCTTTTCATCAGCTGAGGAATAGGTCCGCTTGAGGACTTCAATCGGGGGCAAGTAGCTGAGGTGATTCTGAAAATCAGCCTTGTAGTTGAGTGAAGACCTTGTTCTGAGGAATCTCATGATCCGAGGAGCATAAGGCTTCACTCAAGCGGAGAAAGTGCAACATTGCGAGTCCTCATGAAGAAATCGTGATAGTTGATAGGAATGCCATGAATGATGTTGAATACCAGATTCTTCATGATGCCAACAATTTCCTCATCAGATGAGTCTTGGCCTTTGATTGGACTCATAGTCTTCGTCGAAATCGATAGACATCCTTGGTACATCTTGCAATTCCTTCACGAGAATTTTGTCCTTGAGCTTGACCAGGTTTCAATGGCTTCATCGGCACTTGCATATAGTGATTTGTAGCTCGGGCTCTTGGTACATGCAACGAGCTCCTCCAGGTGGAGGACTGATGGACAGGGCGTGAAGTAATTCAGAGGCCGGTGCTTTTGTAGTGAGTGCTTTCGGTCATCCAGTCCAAAACCCAGGAGTTTACATCGTCAGCATCTCCTGTGATGTGCAGTGTTGCGTAGAATTGAAGAATGAGCTCTTCATTCCAATCAACTATGTCTGTGCAAAAGTTGAGGAGGCTTGTGTCATGAAGCACACTCAGGACAGGTGTGAAGCATGGCAGTGATTCCATGTCCACATGAGGAATATGCTCGTGGTCAAGACTTTGTCCTTGTTGAAGAAGCGATGAAGAATAGAAGTTGGCTTTGGTGGCGGTCTAAAGCGTTTCCTTCTAAGGCAGCAGAATCATAGGGATTGTAGTCGATGAAGAACATGTGCTTTCGCCAAGAAATCATCGACCTTGAATTTACGCTTCTTTGAGAATGGATCCTTTGGTTTGGGCTGAGGTGTCTCATCAATTGCATTATTACCTCAGGAATCGCAATCTCAGGCTCCACAGGCTGAGGAATTTCAGCTTCTTCTTCAGTGACAGCCTGGGTCTTCAATTCTTCATTTACATTTTCTTCAACACTAGTGGCTGGAATTTCTTCATGGACAGACGGTGTGGCATGTGGTTCATCAGATCCCATTTGTACTGTAGTTACTGGGGACTGAGGAATTTGTTGCAATGGTGTGAAGAGTGGAGAGTTGGGGTGCCGACTTTCCCAAAAGTCATCATTTAGCACGGATGTGGTACAACCAATGTCCACATCTTCATCTTCCATTTATTCAACGCCGGCCTCTTCAGCAGAAACTGAGGCATAGGCGAGGAGACAACTGGTGTTGAAGGGATTGCATCCACTTCAATTTCTTCATCCATCTGCTCTGACGAAGCAGCAGAAGGAATGTCATCATCGGACTCTTTTGGAATCACATATTCTTCATCATAAGGCATAAGGTCCTTTGATGGCATGGTTGAGATGGGAACATCATCAATGGGGTTTGCAAACGAGCTGGTCAAAGACTTCATCTTCTTCAGAGCTGAAGAATCTGATGAAGTTGATGCCTTCCTTTTCTTCACTGTTGCACGCTCTGCAGCCTTAGTCTTCTTCACATCTGAAGCAGATGGAAGGATCGGAGTTGGGGTAGGCGCAAGAGGAGCAGAGGAATTTGGTTGAGTTTCTTCAGGCACAACTGATGCAGTTTCCCTGACCTCTTCATTTTCTTTAGGCGCACCACTAGTGGATGCCCTGGAAATTTCATCAGCGGCTGGAATGCAGTCATCATCCCTAGAACTCACATTTTCTTGACCTTTGAATGTCATCGGGTGTTGGCATGTTCTTGACCGGCTAGCGGATGCTTGACTGTGGAATTTCTGGTTGCGATGGAGCTGCAACATTTGGAGTGAACTTTTCTATCAACTTCACAAACCGGACTTTGGCTCCAAGCCAGCCAGCAAGGTATACGTCAGATTCATCACCGAGTTTCTTGATCTCAGATTGAATTGTGATAAGTTCTTCAGTTGTCATAGAGACAACGTGTTTCTTCAGAAACGCTCCTTCTTGTACTGCGCTTTCTTGATCTGCCTGGCCTTTTCAAATTTCCATTTCTCTTCTTGTATGAAGGCGATTGACATATGACTTTGGCGAGTCAACTTGAAATCAGGCATAGGAGTGTTTGGGTCCTTGTGCGAGAGATCAATGTAGTCGAGGATCAACTTTGGATCCAAAAGCGAGAGGCACATTTGTGCCCTTGGCTCTAGACCTGACTTGCCTATCCTCGATGATTTACGCAAGTTCATCATCATCGACCGTCTTCATCGAGACGACACTTGGAAGTGACACTGCTTCTTGTGAGGACTTGGCGAGAACCTCGTCCAGAATGGCCTTTGTCTTGAGAGAGAGGGCGAGTTGAAGAATTTAGTGCGGTGAGGAACTAGCGAAGCTCTGAGGCAATAGAGATGCCTGTCGTCCTTTGGCACGTGGCAAGATGCACAGGTGCAGAGGATTTGGTCATAGCAACTGAGGACTTGAGCAGAGGAGCTGAGGATTTTGGCGGAGCAGGAGCAGTGTGAGGAATTGTCCATGAGGGCTTTGAGGAATCTGGCCGTGAGGGCATAGCTGAGGAACTTGGCCTTGAGGGCATTGAAGGAGAAGCACTTGGCTTGTGCGCAGGCTTCTTTGCCATGGCCTTCTTTGGCTTGACAAAGAAAGGCCTCGTGAGAGGCGCAGCAATGCAATGAGTCCTCGTTGAATTTCCTCCTTGCATCTTTTGCTTGTTTGGCCAACAACTGGCGCAGCCCATTCTTGGGATAGTCCTCACCGCGCTTGAGGTTGGTGGGAGTAACATATCTGTACTCCCTCCACTCTCTTGCCCATATCCTCTCAATCTTTTGAATGCGCACCTTGCGCTGATTTTTATCTTCCTCAGGGGGTGTGCAGTACCCAGCATAGATGTCCTCAGGGATTTCAAAAGCAGTGTTGACCTCAGGCCTCTTTCCTCCTTTATGTGGCTTCTTACCGTCAGCCATTTTCTTCAGTTGAGGAATTTGAACAATTGAATTCTCTGAAGAAGTATGCAACTTTTCTTCGAGGAACGCTACAAATGAGTTAAGTTAATGAGAACCTAGTGATTCAGCAGCGGATATGAGTACCTGTGAACATAGTATAGTTGCGAGGAATTTGGAGAGGTCATATGCATTCTCAGAAGGTTTTGTAAAAAGAACAAGTTTGAGGAATTTGACCAGATGAGTATTGAAGAATTTCACTAAGCGTTCTTTGTCTTAGGTTCTAGAGCTGTACAAATTAGAAATCCACACAATTGAGGAATCTTGAAGAAAAACGCAGCTTAGAGAAATGAATCAAGAACAGATGACATGTGAAGTGTTTAGTGTGTGAAGATTTGAAGAAAAAAAACACCTTTGAAGATTTTGTAGAAAACATTTGAATCAAAGAGGGCAGTAAAAGTAACTTTTAATTACCCTAGATGAAGAACACGACGAACTGGGAAGTGGGGATGTGAAGTTCGTCAGTGCAGATCTTCCACGCCCTAACTTGGTGGAGGAAGACAGCTACGGCGGCGGCGGAGTGAAGAAATCCGCAGACGGCGCAAGTACGGTGGCGACGAGGTCGAGGCAGTGAAGCTCTTCCTCACCGGCGATGATGAAGTAGCGGCGGCGCTAGGGTTTGAGAAGCTCGAGCGGGAGTGAGACCGAGCGAAGTAAAAGAGAAGTGAGGAAAGGGAGGGGGTATTTATAGCCATGGTGAAAAACTGTTTGCCCGAAGAATTTGGACGATCGTGCCCCTGACCCTTCTCATTCGCTTGACATGTGTCACCCACGTACTGAGAAGTGGAGATCGTGTGAGATCGTGGGTGAATAGATAAGTATTTCATGGGATGCGGAACGGTTTGAGCGGCAAAGCCAAAAATTTGGATAAGATAAGTTTTAACGTTCCGTTCGCAAATTCTTCAGCGGACAAGGACACGGTAAAGATTTTGAACGAGTTTCAAATAGAACGCACATGAAGAATTTGTGAATAGATTGGGTTGAGTTTAGCATAGAGGGGGTAGGGTCCGATCACATTCACTTAGCAAAAAAAGCAACTTGAAGAATTAGCCATAAGTGAATGCTGTAGAGGACATAAACTCATATATTATATATATATATATATATATATATATATATATATATATATATATATAGCCAATGAAGAAAAACGACAGAAAGGGTGAAGACAATGCAAAGTTGAAGAACATAAACAACTGAGGAATTTCAAAAACTGAGGAAAAACTCAAATTGAAGATTTTCAACTTTTGGTGGTGGCGTGACCCACCCTATAAGAATGATGATTTCAGACATCGCGTACAATTGTCGTAGGATTCTGAGAATCAAATTCTTCGTTAATTTCTTCACACTTAGAGTGTTATTCTTCATTGA
Organism: Aegilops longissima; assembly: GCA_021605205.1. Lineage (NCBI taxonomy): Eukaryota > Viridiplantae > Streptophyta > Magnoliopsida > Poales > Poaceae > Aegilops > Aegilops longissima. The sequence goes on from CM038680.1 coordinate 255,805,820, forward strand.
TTGAAGAAAAATGTTTCTTCATGTGTTGCACATCTAAGTCATCAATTTTGCATAAGTGTTAGGATGAGTGTCCTTTTCAAAGAACATTCGAAGATTCTAAGATATTTAGCTCACACCGCAACTTGCTAAATCTCTTCTCATCCAAGGGCTTTGTGAATATATCGCTAACTGCTCTTGGTCTTCACATGCTCAATAGAAATGTAAGCCCTTCAACACATGATCACGAAGAAAATGATGACGAATCTGAATGTGCTTTGTCTTGAGTCTTTGAACTGGGTTGTGAGCAATCTTGATGGCACTCTCATTGTCACGGAAGAGGCACATTCTTCACGTTGACGCCGTAGTCCTTGAGAGTTTGCTTCATCCACAGCAATTAAGCACAACAAGAACCAGCAGCAATGTACTCAGCTTGAAAGATGAAGCGGTGATCGCAGTTCTATTTCTTCGAGGACCAACGGACCAAAGATCGTCAGAAATGACATGTACCAGATGTTGACTTGTCGTCCACGATCACCATCATAGTCAGTCGAATATCAATGCGATCAAAAGCCGAGCCCTTGGGGTACCATAATCCAAGTGTTGGTGTGTGAGCTAGATATCGAAGAATATGCTTCACAGCCTTATGGTGTGATTCCTTCGGTGTAGCTTGAAATCGGGCACACATGCAAACACTAAGCATAATATCTGGCCTAGATGCACATAAGTACAATAAAGAACCAATCATGGATCGGTATACCTTTTGATCGAAGTAAATACCATTTTCATCAGTGCACATATGGCCATTTGTGGGCATAGGAATTTTGACGCCTTTGCAATCTTGCATGCGAATTTCCTCGATACATCCTTGAGGTATTTCTCTGAGATATGAATATGCCATTCTTGCTGTTGATGAATTTGAAGACCAAGAAGAATTTCAATTCTCCCATCATAGACATTTGATATTCTTCACTCATCATATAGGAAAATTAATCACTATAACGTTGGTCAGTACAGCCAAAGATAATATCATCAACATATATTTGGCACACAAACAGTTCACCATCATAAGATTTAGTGAAAAGAGTAGGGTCAAGTGAATCGGGTTTGAAGGCTTTCTTCATGAGGAATTCCTTCAAAGTATCATACCACGCCCGAGGGGCCTGCTTGAGGCCATAGAGGGCCTAGACATATCATCGAGCTCTTTATTCATATAACTCATAAAGCTTTTTTGTTCCTTAAGCTCGTTTCTGAAGAAATTATTATGCTCAAATTGCAGAACCATAAAACTCCTGACGTTGCTTTGATCTCTTCTAATCTTTTAAGGTGAAGATCACCAAATCTAGGTAGAGCCATCGTGACAAACAAGCAATCAATACGAGCAAACAAAAGTAAGCGAAAAAGAGGCTGACGGAAAAGAGAGGCGAATAAAATGGCAAGGGTGAAGTGGGGAGAGGAAAGCGAGAGGAAAATGGCAAATAATGTAATCGAGAGATAAAGGGATTGTGATGGGTACTTGGTATGTTGACTTTTGCGTAGACCTCCCGGCAGCGGTGCAGAAATCCTTCTTGCTACCTCTTGAGCACTGCGTTGGTTTTCCTTGAAGAGGAAAGGGTGATGCAGCACAATGGCGTAAGTATTTCCCTCAGTTTTTGAGAACCAAGGTATCAATCCAGTAGGAGGCTACGCGCGAGTCCCTCGCACCTACACAATACAAACAAATCCTCGCAACCAACGCGATAAGGGTTGTCAATCTCTTCACGGTCACTTACGAGAGTGAGATCTGATAGATATGATAGGATAATATTTTTGGTATTTTTGTGATAAAGATGCAAAGTAAAATAAAAGCAAAGTAAAAAAGCAAAGGAAATAACTAAGTGTTGGAAGATTAATATGATGAAGATAGACCCCGGGGCCATAGGTTTCACTAGTGGCTTCTCTCAAGAGAATAAGTATTTTACGGTGGGTGAATGTATTACTGTTGACCAATTGACAGAATTGAGCATAGTTATGAGAATATCTAGGTATGATCATGTATATAGGCATCACGTCCGAGACAAGTAGACCGACTCCTGCTGCATCTACTACTATTACTCCACTCATCGACCGCTATCCGGCATGCATCTAGAGATTAAGTTCATGAAAGCAGTAACGCCTTAAGCAAGATGACATGATGTAGAGGATAAATTCATGCAATATGATAAAAAAACCCATCTTGTTATCCTCGATGGCAACAATACAATCGTGCCTTGTTGTCCCTCATCATTTGGGAAAGGACACATAAGATTGAACCCAAAGCTAAGCACTTCTCCCATTGCAAGAAAGATCAATCTAGTAGTCCAAGCCAAACTGATAATTCGAAGAGACTTGCAAAGATAACCAATCATACATAAAAGAATTCAGAGAAGATTCAAATATTGTTCATAGATAACTTTGATCATAAACCCACAATTCATCGTTCTCAACAAACACACCGCAAAAAGAAGATTACATCGAATAGATCTCCATGAGAGAGGGGGAGAACATTGTATTGAGATCCAAAAAGAGATAAGAAGCCATCTAGCTACTAATTATGGACCTGAAGGTCTGAGGTAAACTACTCACACTTCATCGGAGAGGCTATGGTGTTGATGTAGAAGCCCTCCGTGATGGATGCCCCCTCGTGAGCTCGGAACAGGCCCCAAGATGGGATCTCGTGGAGTACAGAAGGTTGCAGCAGTGGAATTAGGTTTTTGGCTCCGTATCTGATTGTTTGGGGGTACGTAGGTATATATAGGAGGAAGGAGTACGTCGGTGGAGCAACAGGTGGCCCACGAGGGTGGAGGGCGCGCCCCCTACCTTGTGGCTTCCTCTTTTGTTTCTTGACTTAAGGTCCAAGTCTCCCGGATCATAATCTTCCCAAAAATCACGTTCCCGAAGGTTTCATTCCGTTTGGACTCCGTTTGATATTCCTTTTCTGCGAAACTTTGAAATAGGCAAAAAACAACAATTCTGGGTTGGGCCTCCAGTTAATAGGTTAGTCCCAAAAATAATATAAAAGTGGATAATAAAGCCCAGTAATGTCCAAAACAGTAGATAATATAGCATGGAGCAATCAAAAATTATAGATACGTTGGAGACGTATCTAGCTCCAAGTAAAGTTACCGATGAACGAAGACGAAAGAGCGGATGCCAGCCGGGGCATCCCCAAGCTTACGCTTTTGGTTGTCCTTGAATATTACCTTGGGGTGCCTTGGGCATCCCCAAGCTTAGGCTCTTGCCACCCCTTATTCCATAGTCCATCGAATCCTTACCCAAAACTTGAAAACTTCACAACACAAAACTTAACAGAAAACTCGTAAGCTCCGTTAGTATAAGAAAATAAATCACCACTTAGGTACTGTTGTGAACTCATTATAAATTCATATTGGTGTTATATCTACTGTATTCCAACTTTTCTATGGTTCATACCCTCCGATACTACTCATAGATTCATCAAAATAAGCAAACAACACGTAGAAAACAGAATCTGTCAAAAACAGAACAGTCTGTAGTAATCTGTATCAAACGTATACTTCTGTAAGTCTAAAAATTCTAAAATAAATTGGTGGACCTGAGGAATTTGTCTATTAATCATCTGCAAAAAGAATCAACCTAAAAGCACTGTCCAGTAAAAAATGGCAGCTAATCTCGTGAGTGCTAAATTTTCTGTTTTTTACAGCAAGATCATAAAGACTTCACCCAAGTCTTCCCAAAGGTTCTACTTGGCACAAACACTAATTAAAACATAAAACCACATCTAAACAGAAGCTAGATGAGTTATTTATTACTAAACAGGAACAAAAATCAAGGAACAAAATTAAAATTGGGTTGCCTCCCAACAAGCGCTAACGTTTAACACCCCTAGCTAGGCATGATGATTTCAATGATGCTCACCTAAAAGATAAGAATTGAAACATAAAGAGAGCATCATGAAGAATATGACTAGCGCATTTAATTCTAACCCACTTCCTATGCATAGGGATTTTGTGAGCAAACAACTTATGGGAACAATAATCAACTAGCATAAGAAGGCAAAACAAGCATAACTTCAAAACTTTAAGCACATAGAGAGGAAACTTGATACTATTGCAATTCCTACAAGCATATGTTCCTCCCTCATAATAATTTTTAGTAGCATCATGAATGAATTCAACAATATAACCATCACATAAAGCATTCTTTTCATGATCTACAAGCATAGAATTTTTATTACTCTCCACATAAGCAAATTTGTTCTCATGAATAGTAGTGGGAGCAAACTCAACAAAATAACTATCATGTGAAGCATAATCCAATTGAAAATTAAAATCATGATGACAATTTTCATGGTTATCTTTATTCTTTATAGCATACATGTCATCACAACAATCATCATAAATAGCAACTTTGTTATCATAATCAATTGGAACCTCTCCCGAAATAGTGGATTCATCATTAAATAAAGTCATGACCTCTCCAAATCCACTTTCATCAATATAATCATCATAAATAGGAGGCATGCTTTCATCATAATAAATTTGCTCATCAAAACTTGGGGGACAAAAAAATCATCTTCATCAAACATAGCTTCCCCAAGCTTGTGGCTTTGCATATCATTAGCATCATGGATATTCAAGGAATTCATACTAACAACATTGCAATCATGCTCATCATTCAAATATTTAGTGCCAAACATTCTAATGCATTCTTCCTCTAGCAATTGAGCAGAATTATCGGAATCCTTATTTTCACGGAAGACATTAAAAAGATGAAGCATATGAGGCAACCTTAATTCCATTTTTTGTAGTTTTCTTTTATAAACTAAACTAGTGATAAAACAAGAAACTAAAAGATTCGATTGCAAGATCTAAAGATATACCTTCAAGCACTCACCTCCCCGGCAACGGCGCCAGAAAAGAGCTTGATGTCTACTACACAACCTTCTTCTTGTAGACGTTGTTGGGCCTACAAGTCCAGAGGTTTGTAGGACGGTAGCAAATTTCCCTCAAGTGGATGACCTAAGGTTTATCAATCCGTGGGAGGCGTAGGATGAAGATGGTCTCTCTCAAGCAACCTTGCAACCAAATAACAAAGAGTCTCTTGTGGCCCCAACACACCCAATACAATGGTAAATTGTATAGGTGCACTAGTTCGGCGAAGAGATGGTGATACAAGTGCAATATGGATGGTAGATATAGGTTTTTGTAATCTGAAAATATAAAAACAGCAAGGTAACTAATGATAAAAGTGAGCACAAACGGTACTGCAATGCATTGAAACAAGGCCTAGGGTTCATAATTTCACTAGTGCAAGTTCTCTCAACAATAATAACATAATTGGATTATATAAATATCCCTCAACATGCAAAAAAGAGTCACTCCAAAGTCACTAATATCGGAGAACAAACGAAGAATTATTGTAGGGTACGAAATCACCTCAAAGTTATTCTTTCGGATCGATCTATTCAAGAGTTCGTACTAGAATAACACCTTAAGACACATATCAACCAAAACCCTAATGTCACCTAGATACTCCAATGTCACCTCATGTATCCGTGGGTATGATTATACGTTGTGCATCACACAATCTCAGATTCATCTATTCAACCAACACAAAGAACTTCAAAGAGTGCCCCAAAGTTTCTACCGGAGAGTCAAGACGAAAAGGTGTGCCAACCCATATGCATAAGTTCACAATGTTGTGGAACCCGCAAGTTGATCACCAAAACATACATCAAGTGGATCATGTGAATATCCCATTGTCACCACAGATAAGCACATGCAAGACATACATCAAGTGTTCTCAAATCCTTAAAGACTCAATCCGATAAGATAACTTCAAAGGGAAAACTCAATCCATTACAAGAGAGTAGAGGGGAGAAACATCATAAGATCTAACTATAATAGCAAAGCTCGCGATACATCAAGATCATACCACCTCAAGAACACGAGAGAGAGAGAGAGAGAGAGAGAGAGAGAGAGAGAGAGAGATCAAGCACATAGCTACTGGTACATACCCTCAGCCCCGAGAGTGAACTACTCCCTCCTCATCATGGAGAGCGCCGGGATGATGAAGATGGCCAGTGGTGAGGGTTCCCCCCCTCCGGCAGGGTGCCGGAAGAGGGTCCCGCTTGGTTTTTGGTGGCTACAGAGGCTTGCGGTGGCGGAACTCCCGATCTATTCTTCTTCCCGATGTTTTTAGGGTATATGGATATATATAGGCGAAAGAAGTCGGTAAGGGGAGACACGAGGGGCTCACGAGGGTGGGGGGCGCGCCCAGGGGGGCAGGCGCGCCTCCCTGCCTCGTGGCCACCTCAAAGCTTCCCTGACTTCAACTCCAAGTCTCCTGGATCACGTTCGTTCCAAAAATCGCGCTCCCAAAGGTTTCATTCCATTTGGACTCCGTTTGATATTCCTTTTTTGCGAAACACTGAAACAAGGGAAAAACAGAAACTGGCACTGGGCTCTGGGTTAATAGGTTAGTCCCAAAAATAATATAAAAGTGTTTAGTAAAGCCCATAAACATCCAAGATGGATAATATAATAGCATGAATACTTCATAAATTATAGATACGTTGGAGACGTATCATCCTCGAACCGGCGTAGGGGCGCGGCAACAGGCGTATCGGGCGACCGGCAAGGATAGATTGATAAAGAGCTCGTGGAGGATGACGGGGAATCCTAAACGGCCACCTCGCCAGCGTCGGGCGAAGAGACCACGATAAACCTCTTTTGGGCCATTGGCTCCTCGAGCTCCCCGGCACATAGGCAGAGGTTGAGGATGGAGGCAGTGGCGACGATGGTTTCGAGCGAGGGATGGGTGGTGTGTGTCTTTGTGAGCACAGGTTTTGGGGGGTGTGGAGGGGGGCAAGGTGGTGTTTGAGGAAATACCGCGACAACTGAAAATTTTACTTGGCGGGAGTAAAATGCCGGGCTACTGAAAATTTGGATCAAGGGCGGGTAGATATTTTTGAAATTGCGAGGCATGCAGAGGTGGGAGTAAAATGCCGGGGCTACTGAAAATTTGGATCAAGGGCGGACAGATATTTTTGAGATTGCGAGGGATGCAGAGGAGGGACTAACAAAGTGGGGCTACTAAAAATTTGAATCAAGGGATTGAGGCAGAGTGGGAGTAACAGACTTCGCACACGATCCACACATACTAATCATGTGCTATCAAACATAAAAACCTTCCAGACGGTAGATATTTTCGAGATTACGAGGCAGTAAATATTTTCAAGAGCAGGAGGTAAGCATCGTGGAGCCCAATCTACTATGCTGATGTGAGTGACTGCAGGGGCACGGGCGTGGCACACGGGTAGTCTGGACGAATAGTGTATGTTGCGTCCCCAATCGTGGACAGTTTTTGCATCCAACTGTTGGGGAACGTAGCATGCAATTTCAAAAAAATTCCTACGATCACGCAAGATCTATCTAGGAGATGCATAGCAACGAGAGGGGGAGAGTGTGTCCACGTACCCTCGTAGACCGAAAGCGGAAGCGTTAGGTTAACGCGGTTGATGTAGTCGTATTCACGATCCAACCGATCTAGTACAGAACGTACGACACCTCCGAGTTCAGCACACGTTCAGCTCGATGACATCGCTCAAACTCTTGATCCAGCAGAGGGTCGAGGAAGAGTTTTGTCAGCACGACGGCGTGGTGACGGTGATGGTGATGTGACCAGTGCAGGGCTTCACCTAAGCACTACGACGCTATGACCGGAGGAGTAAACTGTGGAGGGGGGCACCGCACACGGCTAAGAGAACAACTGTTGTGCTTTGGGGTGCCCCCCTGCCCCCGTATATAAAGGAGGGGAGGAGGAGGCCGGCCACCAAGGGGGTGTGCCAAGGGGGGAGTCCTACTAGGACTCCACTCCTAGTAGGATTCGCCGCCCCTTTTCCTTTCTCATCAGAGGGGGAAAAGGAAGGAGAGGGAGTGGGAGAGGGAAAGGGGGCCGCACCCCCTCCTCCTTGTCCAATTTGGACTCCCTTGGAGGGGCGCGCGCGCCACCCCTTGAGGGATCCCCTGTCTCTCCCCTAAGGCCCATGTTGGCCCAATACTTCCCCGGGGGGTTCCGGTAACCCCTCGGTACTCCAAAATATACCCGAACCATTTCGAAACCATTCCAGTGTCCGAATATCATTGTCCAATGTATCGATATTTATCTCTCGACTATTTCAAGACTCCTCGTCATGTCCGTGATCTCATCCGGGACTCCAAACAATCTTCGGTCACCAAAACACATAACTCATAATACAAATCGTCATCGAACGTTAAGCGTGTGAACCCTACGGGTTCGAGAACTATGTAGACATGACCGAGACACATCTTCGGTGAATAACCAATAGCAGAACCTGGATGCTCATATTGGTTCCTACATATTCTACGAAGATCTTTATCGGTCAAACTGCAATGACAACATACAATATTCCCTTTGTTATCGGTATGTTACTTGCCCGAGATTCGATCGTCGGTATCATCATACCTAGTTCAATCTCATTACCGGCAAGTCTCTTTACTCGTTCCGTAATGGATCATCCCACAACTAACTCATTAGTCACATTGCTTGCAAGGCTTATAGTGATGTGCATTACCGAGAGGGCCCAGAGATACCTCTCTGATACTCAGAGTGTCAAATCCTAATCTTGATCTATGCCAACCCAACAAACACCTTTGGAGACACCTGTAGAGCATATTTATAATCACCCAGTTACGTTGTGACGTTTGATAGCACACAAGGTATTCCTCCCGTATTCAGGAGTTGCATAATCTCATAGTCAGAGGAATATGTATAAGTCATGAAGAAAGCAATAGCGATAACACTTAACGATCATTATGCTAAGCTAACGAATGAGTCTTGTCCATCACATCATTCTCTAATGATGTGATCCCGTTCATCAAATGGTAACACATGTCTATGGTCAGGAAACTTAACCATCTTTGATTAATGAGCTAGTCAAGTAGAGGCATACTAGGGACACTTTATTTTGCCTATGTACTCACACATGTATCAAGTTTCTCATTAATAAAATTCTAGCATGGATAATAAACATTTATCATGATATAAGGAAATATAAAATAACAACTTTATTATTGCCTCTACTTGACATGATCCCGTTAATCAAATGACAACTCATGTCTATGGCTAGGAAACTTAACCATCTTTGATTCAACGAGCTAGTCAAGTTGAGTCATACTAGTGACACTCTGTTTGTCTATGTATTCACACATGTACTAAGTTTCATGTTAATACAATTCTAGCATGAATAATAAACATTTACCATGATATAAGGAAATATAAATAACAACCTTATTATTGCCTCTAGGGCATATTTCCTTCAGTCTCCCACTTGCACTAGAGTCAATAATCTAGATTATACAGTAATGATTCTAACACCCATGGAGTCTTGGTGCTGATCATGTTTTGCTTGTGGAAGAGGCTTAGTCAACGGGTTTGCAACATTCAGATCTCTATGTATTTTGCAAATCTCTATGTCTCCCTCCTTGACTTGATCATGGATGGAGTTGAAGCGTCTCTTGATGTGTTTGGTTCTCTTGTGAAATCTGGATTCCTTCGCGAAGGCAATTGCTCCAGTATTGTCACAAAAGATTTTCATTGGACCCGATGCACTAGGTATTACACCTAGATCAGATATGAACTCCTTCATCCAGACTCCTTCATTTGTTGCTTCCGAAGCAGCTATGTACTCTGCTTCACATGTAGATCCCGCCATGATGCTCTGCTTGAACTGCACCAACACTACAAAAAAAGACACATCCATGACATTTTGGGCCGAACGAAATTTTTTTCTGTCATACTTATGACACTTCTATGACGATAATTGTGACAAAACCCGGTATCATCATAGATGTGGTGGGCTCCTACTTCTATGACAAAAAATCATGACCTAAAATGGGCTTTTCATCCTGGGCGGGCCGGAGACTTAGCTGCATGACATTCTTTGGGTTGTCCATGACGGAAAAACCCGTGGTAGAAGCGAGGGCGAGGAAAATTTCTTGGAGTTCCCGATTACGGTGGGTGGTCGGAGGCCGAGCGATGCGCATTTCTCTCGTACGTCTGCTGCGTGTGTCGGCGTTGAGCTCTAATCAACTGAAGCGAGGCATTGGGCTCTAACTGAACCCGAGCGATTGCACTACAGGCTATGCGTTACTGAACCCGAGCGATCGATCGATGGCTGTTAACTGAACCCGATTGAGCGATCCCTTTGCTACTGCTGCTAACTGAAGCCGATCAATGCTACCTCTGGATGAACAGTGAGCGTTGCTTGGGGGTTTGGATGAGCAGGTTCGATGGGGTGGATGAACAGGACCACGTGGTGTTGCCTCTCGATGAACAGGACCCCGATCGATCGAGCGGTTGGGGCTGGATGAGCAGGACCCCTTGGAGGGCTTGATGAATGTGACCACCCGTGGAGGGCTGGATGAGCAGTAGATGGTGGAGGGCTGGTTGAGCGGTGGCCCGTGGAGGGTGGTTGAACACGAGCCCGTGGAGAGGGCTGGTTGAATAGTAGCCGTGGAGTAGCGCGGTGGAGGCTGGATGAACAAGAGCCGTGGATGAGCGATCGCGGTGGAGGCTGGGAGGAGGTCGACGGTGGATGAGCGATGGCTGTGGAGGCTGGAGGGGTCGGCGGCGAGATGAACAATATCCGTGGAGTCCCGTTTTGCGGTACGCCACACCCCTCCCGATGAACATGACCCCCGTTTCGACCGTAGCGCTCCAACACATGTCCGTTTCCTCTGTTTTGCGGTACGTCACACCCCTCCCGATCAACAGGACCCCCGTTTCGACCGTAGGAGGTCCGTTTCCTTAGTTTTGCGGTACGCCAGACCCCTCCCAATGAACAGGATCCCGTTACAACCGTGGCCGGTCGAACACAGGGCCGTTTCCTCCGTTCTGTGGTACGCCAAGCCTCGTTTCCATCGGCTGTTCCGTCCAAGCCCTCCTGATGAACATGACTATGCATTCCGTTCCGACCCAGCCGGTTGGCTCCCCATGAACACGACGACGACGCTCTTTCTCCGTTCCGACCCAGCCATGTACACGAGCCCTGCCCGTACGTATGCGCGGGTAGGCGTTCGAGACCCCGCCCGTATGTACGTACGTGGCCGTATTTTATTTCTTTCACACTGGCCGTTGTATGTACGTGTACATGCTACATGCGCGCCTCTACTACGACATGTGCGCGCCTCTACTACGACCCGTATGTATGTACACATTTGCGACCAGAATGACAATGCTACGTACGCTTCGACCAGGTGGGTCGGTATCGAGCACTTCCTTGCGTGCGAAGATGTAGTGGTGGGTCCCAGCAATGTCGGGCGAATCGTTTTTTTTCCCGGACGCACTTCCTTGCGTGCGAAGATGTAGTGGTAGGTCCCAGCGGTCGGGAAGCGTTTTTCATGAAATACGGTTGCCGTCCGGTGGAGTCCCTATTTGTCGGTGGAGGAATCATTATTTTCAGCGTAATAAGGAGGCACTTCCTTGCTGCGGCCGTGGACCCGGTGTCGGCCTCTCCACATCACATCCACGTCCGATGGAAGCTGTTCCTTGACCATATTGACCATGCCACGCCGAGAGCACCAGGGCGGTGGGCGGCGGCGAGGCCTAGGAAGGGGCGACAGAGTCGGGAAAGACGCGGTAGTGGATGCCGCACGCGTGAAAGGAGTATGAGGTTCACCGGTTACGCTGCGGTGTGAGGCTGCCGTCGCCCTGAGAATAACGAGGGTGTGGGTGAGTAGAGGATGGCACGGCCAGCGGTGGGAGTAGTAGGGCGGTGAGGCCTCCGCGCATCGCAGCCGCCCACGGAGGCGAGGAGCACGAGGCACGACCGACGCTGGTTTAGGCGGCTCGAGCAAGAAGACCAGAGGTTGAAGAAGCACTACGGTGTTGGATGGACATCGTCGATCCTTTGGAGCTAGAATCGTGCATATTGACTAAGTTGACAAAGCCCTTCGTCCTGTCAACTTAGTAGGCCCTAAGTCAGCCTACCACTATCTTTGGGTCCCGGCTAGCGGGGAGTATTCATTTTTGTGCGTAATAAGGAGGCACTTCCTTGCGTGCGAAGATATAGCTGGTGGGTCCGATCTGTCGGTGGCGGTAATGTTTTTCGCAAAATCTGATGCCCTTTAGGTGGGTCCCGGATGTCGGTGGAGGAATCATTATTGCGCGTAATAGCGAGCATTTCCTTGCGTGTGGCGTGGACCCAGGTATCGGCCTCTCCGTGCGATCCACTTCAGATGCATGTCGATGCGTTGACCACGTTGACCGGGGCGCGCCGAGAGCACCGGGCGGTGGGCGGCAGCGAGGCCTAGGAAGGGAATGACACGAAGGCGGGGAAGACTTCGACGGTTGTTTCCCACGCGGAGGGGATCTGTTGTATGAGGTTTCTTGGTTAAATCGCCGTCGCCGGAGAATAACGGCGGTGTGGGTGAGTAGAGGATGGCTAGGCCAGCGATGGGAATGCTGTGGGGCGGTGAGGCTGCGTGGCAGCCTGACCCGCAGCGGGAGGAGTGGCGAGCAGTCCACTTGGCGCTTGTTTGGCGGCCGAGCGGGAAGAGCGAGATTGAAGAAGCACGACGGCCGTTGGATGGACATCCAACGATCCTTTGCAATGCATCAACCTTTTTTTAGGAAAGCCTCAAATCTATGGAAAACAACATACAACCCATCTGCCATTATTTCTAATAATTAAAAGCCCATTTGCTAATTCGTAAGGTTTTTTTGGATCCCATATTCTTTTTGTTAGCATTACAGCCCATATTGTGGCCATGGTTAAAAAATTGTACGAAATTTTGCATATTTGGTCTGGTCCGAACTGTTTTAATCGAAATTTCAGCGTCACATTCAAACTAATTTTAAAAATAAATGTATATCAATATAAAATCCAACAAATTGTCCATGCATAAAAATCAATGCAATTTAAAATCTCGAAATGAAAAAAGAAATTTGAAACTAATTGCGGTTTGATGTGTTTTAAAATGTACAACCCATTTCTCATTCTTGATAGGCCATTTTCTCGGCCAGCCAATGAAGCTCTCCTCATCTTGAAAGATTTGCAGCCCAACAGGCACGACAAAGCGACTTACTTGGTAAATCACAAAAAACTGGGCTGTGGCTGTGGACCCAGTGTCGGCCTCTCCACGTCTGATACTCTTCCGATGGAAGTCGGTCGTTGACCACATTGACCACACAGCGTCGAGAGCACCAAGGTGGTGGGCGGCGGCGCCTAGGAAGGGGCGACATGGAGCCAGGAAGGCAGCGGTGGATGCCCACGCGGAGAGGAGTATCGAGGTTCCTTTGGTTCGGCTGCTTGTTGTGAGGCTACCATCACCGCAAAATAACAGGGGTGTGGGTGAGTAGAGGATGCCACGGCCAGCGGTGGGAGTAGTAGGGGCGGTGAGGCCTCCTCGGCATCACAGACCCGACCACGAGAGGCGAGAACCACGCAACCACGACCGGCGTTGGTTTGGGCGGTGGAGCAAGAAGACCAGAGGTTGAAGAAGCACTAGGACCGTTGGATGAACATCGTGCGATGCGGAGCTAGAATCGTTCATATTGACTAAGTTGACAAAGCCCCGTCCCGTCAACTTGGTAGGCCCTAAGTCAGCCTCCCACTATCTTGGGTTCGGTGGCGAGAGTATTCATATTTTAGTGCGTAATAACGAGGCACTTCCTTGCGTCGAAGATAGGCTGGTGGGTCCGACTGTCGTGGGGAACGTTTTTCACAAAATCTGAGAGGCCCTTCCGGTGGGTCCCGGATGTCGGTGGAGGAATCAAAGACTTGAGAAGGCGTCTGAGAACAAGCTAGTGTACCAAGAAAGAGGCGTTGCTGAGTTTTAGAAAAAAGAGGCGTGCTCACATGGTGGTTCGAATCCAAACCTAGACTATGACTATTTATGGTGCTATGCTACTCGCAAGTAATGGCCCGACATATCCAACGTTCTCTTCTCCTCTTCTCTACTTACTCGCCTAGCATCGAAGCTCGGCGCAACAACCATGTCCACTTGGTTGCTCGTCCACCGCTCTTGATGAGCAACAACCAAATATCGCCAAGTCGCCGCCCGTACCATCGCTGTGGGTCTCATCACACCCTCGCCAAGCCGCAAGCACCGCAGCCGGTTGCTCATCGCAACCAGCTGTCGTTGGTGTGGTGCCAGCTGCAAATCACGCAGAGTCATCCGCCGCGTCTCAACCACAATCCTCAACCCTGGCCGAGTCTTCTACAAATGCCCGAATCATGGGGTAATATGTTTAAGTGTTGTTGGGCTACTTTCAGTTGCTGATTTTTTTAATAGTTTGGTTGATGATCTTCCAATTTGATTCATGAAGAAAAGGGAAGATTCGTGTGATTTGTATTTCTGGGAAGTTCTTGATGTGGGGAGTGCAACTCGCTGAATATTTGGTTAGGTGAGAATCCCAATACCAGCGAGGTTGGGTTGTTGGACAAATGGCGGAAGGAGCAGCAGAAGAGGAAGATCAGAGCACAAGGTTAAAGATGGAGTTCCTCTAATCATGGCCAAGCAACAGCTGCTGAACGGCCTTGACAACAATGAGGAGATGAAAGATCTTGTGAAGATAATGGGCAAAATTGATGTGCTATGTAGGATGATTGTCTCTTTATTTGCGATTATCATGCTTTTCGTGATGTATTCAGTGGCTATGACATGAGCACTTTACTGAAACTAGTAATGAATGAAACCTGTGTAGCAGGCTGGGCGTAGTGTTGTGAACATCTAATGATTTCTATTAACGGAAATGAGGGGGTATCCCCTTTTTCTCATAAATAAATAAATAGCAGAGGCCCTTTTGGTAATAAATAAATAAATTAGCAGAGGCCCTGTCGGGTCAGCTTTGTTCTCCTTCGAAGACATCAAGCAAATTGCAGTCCAACAGCAAACTATGTCATCAAATTCAAGTTTCACAGCCAAATACGAGTACAACTAAACAACAATGTCATCATGTTTTAGTCGTCATACAATCACCAAACACATATCAGCATACATAACAAGTGATGTTCTCACAGGAAAATACTAAACAACATGTTCATCAGGTTTCAATTGTCATAGCAAACACAATTTCACATAGTAGATAAAAAAACATCTTCTGACAAGCAAACACGACAAAAGCAATGTAATCGTCATCCGCAGCAGCAGCGTCAACATCTTCGCCATGTGTATCAGTCTGAATCATAATTCCCTAAGGTGTCATCTTCTTCTTCGTCCTCAACATCCTCGAACGTTGGCTTCTTCTTGATCAACTCTTGTATGTCCACAGCACGACAAGCAATCTTTTAGCGGCGTCATTGGCGTGATGGTTCTCAAAGATATTAGGAACATCATGTTATATTGTACATCGAGGAGCGATGTAAGCATCATCTTGTTGTGCAACTTCATTAAGCGAATTCCTCTACTCAAACCTTTGCAATACTCTCCGATCATCGCTACGTGCAAATGTGTCTTCCAAGAAAAATATCTGTGTTGCTTGATTTGCCAAAATAAAAGGCTAGTTGGTGCGATACGCCGCCTTGACATTGATGGATTTGAAATAATCATCAGCTCTGGGTTTTGCGATCTGGAAAATAGGTTATACCAGCAGCGACTGTGAGGACCACACACCGATGATCCTTGAAGCTGGAGATATCTTGCAACTAAACAATGTACGATATGTTAGCATACATTTCGGTTGTCTCTTTGTCATATGTATCCGTGCTCATGATGGCACTTTGTTTTGTGTCTTCCTGCCTTCGTCTCGTGCAAGGGTGTTGTAGCGCACATCTCCAACAACATAAGATTCATAATGTCTTACCGAGTATCGGGACCCATTGCTAGTGAGTAAAGGGCATCATCAACTGCCTGCCCATCCTCCGCATCTTCTTAACCTATGGTTAGAAAATAGACAAGCTGATCATCTTATGTACTTAATATATTAAAAAAAGCTGACAATGCAATTCAAAAGCTTACATGGCTCTTGAACCATTTCATAAATCCTGCCATAACCAGGTTTGTCAATGTTTCTTGGATTTTGCAAGATAACTCCTTTTGTAGATCTTTGCACAACATAGTGACCGCGTCAAACATCTAAATATATAAGAATGTGCTGCAAGTTTAGTAGATTGTGATGTATAAGCTGCAGTACTTAGCACTTACTTGATATAAGCTAGTATCTCAGGACAGTTATTCAACACATACCAAACCATTTTGTCCAAATCATTAGGTTTGTCCTCTTGTCGACTCTTCCCTGTAACTCGAATAGAATAATCGAAAACATTGAGCCCGGGATTGTCTTCATCCACCTCTTTGCTAAGTTGATCAGCTATTTCAATGTATTTTGAGCAGAATGTCAATGCTTCTGTAGCAATGTAGGCCTCTGCAATGGAACCCTCGGGTCTAGCTCTGTTCCTCACATAGCCCTTGAAAGTGCCTAGCCGCCTTTCAATAGGGTACATCCACCATCTTGTCTTTGGACCTCTAAGTAGTGCCTCATCGGTAGATGAACAACCAAATGCACCATCACATCAAAGAAGGCTGGAGGATATATCTTCTCAAGGTCGCATAGGATAGTTGGTATCTTGTCTCTAAGACGCTCCAAAGCATCTATCCTTATATTTCTACTGCAGAGTTCCCTGAAGAATTGTCCTAACTCTGCAACTGCTCTGTATAAGTCAAGGCGGCTCAATCCTATAAGGATAATAGGTAAAACCCTTTGAAGTAGGACGTGGCAGTCATGAGTTTTCAACCCTTGTACCTTGTTTCCATCTGCACTGACTCTCCTTTCAGGGTTGGAAGCAAATCCATGTGGGAATCTCACGCAGACAGGACCTCGCAGAATTCTTTTCTTTTACCTTGTCCAAGGCGTACCAGCCGGTGCCATATCCCGTGGTTTACCTTCATCTTGCACTGCAAATCTCTGTCCGATACCTGGTGTGTCAAATCAATCCTAGATTTTAAGGTATCTTTCGTCTTGCCTTCAATATTAAGAAGTGTGCCAATAATGCTATCACATATATTTTTCGCGATGTGCATCACATCAAGATTATGCTGCAGATCCAAACCACTTTTATATTACTTTTGGGACTAACCTATTAACCGGAGGCCCAGCCCAGAATTGCTGTTTTTTTGCCTATTTCAGTGTTTCAAAAGCGGAATATCAAGCGAGTCCAAGCGGAATGAAACCTTCGGAACGTGATTTTCTCATCGGTAAGATCCGGAGACTTGGACCCTCCGTCAACAAAGCCACGAGGCGGTCACGAGGTGGGCGCCCCCTAGGGCACGCCCCCTGCCTCATGGGCCCCTCGAAGCTCCACCGACGTACTCCTTCCTCCTATATATACCTCACGCACCCCCAAGCGATCGAGAGAAGGAGCCAAAACCTAATTCCACCGCCGCAACTTTACAGATCCATGAGATCCCATCTTGGGGCCTGTTAGAGCTCACTTGAAGGGAATCCACCACGGAGGCTTCTACATCATCATCATAGCCCCTCCGATGAAGTGTGAGTAGTTTACCTCAGACCTTCGGGTCCATAGTTAGTAGCTAGATGGCTTCTTCTCTCGTTTTGGATCTCAATACAATATTCTCCCCCTCTCTCATGGAGATCTATTCGATGTAATCTTCTTTTTTGCGGTGTGTTTGTTGAGACCGATGAATTGTGGGTTTATGATCAAGTTTATCTATGAACAATATTTGAATCTTCTCTGAATTCTTTTATGTATGATTGGTTATCTTTGCAAGTCTCTTCAAATTATCAGTTTGGTTTGGCCTACTAGATTGGTTTTTCTTGCAATGGGAGAAGTGCTTAGCTTTGGGTTCAATCTTGCGGTGACCTTTCCTAGTGACAGTAGGGGCAGCAAGGCACGTATTGTATTGTTGCCATCGAGGATAACAAGATGGGGTTTATATCATATTGCATGAATTTATCCCTCTACATCATGTCATATTGCTTAAGGCGTTACTCTGTTTTCATTAACTTAATACTCTAGATGCATGCTGGATAGCGGTCGATGAGTGGAGTAATAGTAGTAGATGCAGGCAGGAGTCCGTCTACTTGTCTCGGACGTGATGCCTATATACATGATCATACCTAGATACTCTCATAACTATGCTCAATTCTATCAATTGCTCAACAGTAATTTGCTCGCCCACCGTAGAAATACTTATGCTCTTGAGAGAAGCCACTAGTGAAATCTATGGCCCCGGGTCTATTCTCATCATATCAATCTCCAATCACTTTATTATTGCTTTGCTTTTTTACTTTTGCCTTTTATTTTACCTTGCATCTTTATATCAAAAATACCAAAAATATTATCTATCATCTCTATCAGATCTCACTCTCGTAAGTGACCATGAAGGGATTGACAACCCCTAATTGCGTTGGTTGCGAGGAGCTATTCGCTTTGTGTAGGTACGAGGGACTCGCGCGTGGCCTCCTACTGGATTGATACCTTGGTTCTCAAAAACTAAGGGAAATACTTACGCTACTTTGCTGCATCATCCTCTCCTCTTCGGGGAAATCCAACGCAGTGCTCAAGAGGTAGCAAGAAGAATTTCTGGCGCCATTGCCGGGGAGTCTACGCAAAAGTCAACATACCAAGTACCCATCACAATCCCTTATCTCCCGCATTACATTATTTGCCATTTGCCTCTCGTTTTCCTCTCCCCCCACTTCACCCTTGTCATTTTATTCGCCCTCTCCTTTCTGTTCGCCTTCTTTTTGCTCTTCGCCCTCTCTGTCGCTATGTCTGAAATTGGGGAAATTATTGCCGATATGAGCGATAGTAATATTATAGAGAATTCTGATGCTCCTGCTGAAGAACCCCCTACCTTTCATACAAAAAGATTTCGAATCGGTAGTGGTAATATTATTGGAAAAGGAGTTATTCAAGATTTCTTTACTTGTGCCGGTGCTTTGACCTTTATGGGCGGTTCTCGTCTCCATAGAACTAGTAGTCTTGCAGACACTATTGCCATGCTTAACGTTGAACTTGAAAGGCAATTTATGCATATGCACCCTTCTATACAAAGAATTTTCCTAGAATTTTTTAATATCGAACATTCCTCTGTTAAGCGTGCCGCTACAATATTTTTGGCTCATGAATTCAGATTTATAATAAAAGAGGCCAAAGAAATCTTTGCGCATTACAGGGTGGACGCTGGCCGTCCTCCCATAGAATCTATCCTCTTTGATCAAGAAGAAATAATACGTTTTCAATCTCTTGACTATGTTGCTTTCAATGAAAACCTTAGAAAAAAGGTGCCTACCAATATTTTGGTTGATAGAATCTCTGAACTTAATGATGATTTGGCTATTCGAAATAATGAGCTAGGATACTCTCTTGAGTATAGGCTCACAAAGTTCTGTCAAAAGAATGCTTATAACGATGAATTGGTTGTGCAATACGAAGGGCCGAAAGAGGAACCTATACCTCCTAAAATTCATCTTGGGGACTTTTGTCCTATTAAATGTAGCCCTTTTGAGTACTTTTGCTTGCCTCAAAGAAAACTTGCTGCCAAACGTAGAGAATATGAAATGAGTTTCACCGATCTATCTTATTACTACGACACTACCTAGATCTATCCTTGCTTTTATGCCTAGCTAGGGGCGTTAAACGATAGCGCTTGTTTGGGAGGCAACCCAATTTTATTTTTAGTTTTTTGTTTTTGTTTCTGTTTAGGAATAAATAATCCATCTACCTTCTGTTTAGATGTGGTTTTATCTTTTAATTAGTGTTTGTGCCAAGTTAAACCTATAGGATCTTCTTGGATGATAGTTATTTGATCTTGCTGTAATTTCCTGAAACTTTCTGTTCACGAAAACAATTATTAAAATTCACCAGGACGTGATAAAATAGTGATTCCAATTTCTTCTGACAAATTAACAAATTTCCTAGGTCTTCCTATTTTGGCTGAATTTTCGGAGTTCCATAAGTTTACGTTAGTTACAGATTACTACAGACTGTTCTGTTTTTGGCAGATTCTGTTTTTCGTGTGTTGTTTGCTCATTTTGATGAATCTATGGATAGTAAAATAGTTTATAATCCATAGAGAAGTTGGAATACAGTAGGTTTAACACCAATATAAATAAAGAATGAGTTCATTACAGTACCTTGAAGTGGTCTTTTGTTTTCTTTCGCTAACGGAGCTCACGAGATTTCTGTTGAGTTTTGTGTTGTGAAGTTTTCAAGTTTTGGATGAAATCTTTTGACGGATTATGGAACAAGGAGTGGCAAGAGCCTAAGCTTGGGGATGCCCATGGCACCCCCAAGATAATCTAAGGACACCAAAAAGTCAAAGCTTGGGGATGCCCTGGAAGGCATCCCCTCTTTCGTCTACTTCCATCGATAATTTTACTTGGAGCTATATATTTATTCACCACATGATATGTGTTTTGCTTGGAGCGTCTTGTATGATTTGAGTCTTTGCTTTTTAGTTTGCCACAATCATCCTTGCTTTACACACCTTTTGAGAGAGCCGCACATGAATTGGAATTTGTTAGAATACTCTATGTGCTTCACTTATATCTTTTGAGCTTCATAGTTTTACTCTATGTGCTTCACTTATATCTTTTGAGCTTTATAGTTTTGCTCTAGTGCTTCACTTATATCTTTTAGAGCACGGTGGTGGATTTGTTTTAAAGAAACTATTGATCTCTCATGCTTCACTTAGATTATTTTGAGAGTCTTAAATAGCATGGTAATTTGCTTAATAATAATAATATGCTTGGTATTCAAGATTTGTAAAACTTTCTTTTGAGTGCGTCGAATACTAAGAAAAGTTTGATGCTTGATAATTGTTTTGAGATATGAAGATGGTGACATTAGAGTCATGATAGTTGAGTAGTTGTGAATTTGAGAAATACTTGTGTTAAAGTTTGTGATTCCCGTAGCATGCACGTATGGTGAACTGTTATGTGATGAAGTCGGAGCATGATTTATTTATTGATTGTCTTCCTTATGAGTGGCGGTCGAGGGGCGGTGATGGTCTTTTCCTACCAATCTATCCCCCTAGGAGCATGCGCGTAATACTTTGCTTTGATAAATTGTAGATTTTTGCAATAAGTATATGAGTTCTTTATGACTAATGTTGAGTCGATGGATTATACGCACTTTTCCCATCCTTCCACCATTGCTAGCCTCTCTAATACCGCACACTTTTCGCCGGTATCATACACTCACCATAAACCTCCCTCAAAACAACTACCATACCTACCTATCATGGCATTTCCATAGCCATTCCGAGATATATTGCCATGCAACTTTCGCCGTTCCATTTATTATGACACGCTCCATCATTGTCATATTGCTTTGCATGATCATGTAGTTGACATACTATTTGTGGCGAAGCCACCATTCATAATTCTTTCATACATGTCACTCATGAGTTACTGCATATCCCGGTACACCGCCGGAGGCATTCACATAGAGTCATATTGTTGTTCTAAGTATCGAGTTGTAATTCTTGAGTTGTAAGAAAAATAAAAGTGTGATGATCATCATTTTTAGAGCATTGTCCCAAGTGAGGAAAGTATGATGGAGACTATGATTCCCCCACAAGTCGGGATGAGACTCCGGACGAAAAATAAAAAAAGAAAGAAAAAAAGAAAAAAAAGAGGCCATAAAAAAAAGAGAAAGGCCCAAATAAAAAAATGAGAGAAAAAGAGAGAAGGGACAATGTTACTATCCTTTTACCACACTTGTGCTTCAAAGTAGCACCATGATCTTCATGATAGAGAGTCTCTCATCTTGTCACTTTCATATACTAGTCGGAATTTTTCATTATAGAACTTGGCTTGTATATTCCAATGATGGGCTTCCTCAAAATGCCCTAGGTCTTCGTGAGCAAGCGAGTTGGATGCACACCCACTTAGTTTCTTTTGTTGAGCTTTCATATACTTATAGCTCTAGTGCATCCGTTGCATGGCAATCCCTACTCACTCACATTGATATCTATTGATGGGCATCTCCATAGCCCGTTGATCGCCTAGTTGATGTGAGACTATCTTCCCTCTTTTATCTTCTCCACAACCACCATTCTATTCCACATATAGTGCTATATCCATGGCTCACGCTCATGTATTGCGCCAAGATTGAAAAAGTTTTGAAAATGTCAAAAGTATGAAACAATTGCTTGGCTTGTCATCGGGGTTGTGCATGATTTAAATACTTTGTGTGGTGAAGATAGAGCATAGCGGACTATATGATTTTGTAGGGATAACTTTCTTTGGCCATGTTATTTTGAGAAGACATAATTTCTTAGTTAGTATGCTTGAAGTATTATTATTTTTATGTCAATATGAACTTTTGTCTTGAATCTTTCGGATCTAAATATTCATACACAATTAAGAAGATTTACATTGAAATTATGCCAAGTAGCACTCCGCATCAAAAATTCTCTTTTATCATTTACCTACTCGAGGACGAGCAGGAATTAAGCTTGGGGATGCAATCGTCTCCCAACGTATCTATAATTTTGATTGCTCCATGCCATATTATCTACTGTTTTGGACCATATTGGGCTTTATTTTCCACTTTTATATTACTTTTGGGACTAACCTATTAACCGGAGGCCCAGCCCAATTGCTGTTTTTGCCTATTTGATGTTTGAAGAAAGCGGAATATCAAACGAGTCCAAGCGGAATGAAACCTTGAGGAACGTGATTTTCTCATCGAGATAAGATCCAGAGACTTGGACCCTCCGTCAAGAAAGCCACGAGGTGGTCACGAGGGTGGAGGGCGCGCCCCCCTGCCTCGTGGGCCCCTAAAAGCTCCACCGACGTACTCCTTCCTCCTATATATACCTACGTACCCCCAAACAATCGAGAGGCGGAGCCAAAACCTAATTCCACCACCGCAACTTTACGTATCCATGAGATCCCATCTTGGGGCCTATTTGAGCTCATGGGAAGGGAATCCACCACGGAGGGCTTCTACATCATCATCATAGCCCCTCCGATGAAGTGTGAGTAGTTTACCTCAGACCTTCGGGTCCATAGTTAGTAGCTAGATGGCTTCTTCTCTCTTTTTGGATCTCAATACAATGTTCTCCCCCTCTCTCGTGGAGATCTATTCGATGTAATCTTCTTTTTTGTGGTGTGTTTGTTGAGACCGATGAATTGTGGGTTTATGATCAAGTTTATCTATGAACAATATCTGAATCTTCTCTAAATTCTTTTATGTATGATTGGTTACCTTTGCAAGTCTCTTCGAATTATCAGTTTGGTTTGGCCTACTAGATTGGGTTTTCTTGCAATGGGAGAAGTGCTTAGCTTTGGGTTCAATCTTGCGGTGACCTTTCCCGATGTGATGAGGGCAGCAAGGCACGTATTGTATTGTTGCCATCGAGGATAACAAGATGGGGTTTATATCATATTGCATGAATTTATCCCTCTACATCATGTCATCTTGCTTAAGGCGTTACTCTGTTTTCATTAACTTAATACTCTAGATGCATGCTGGATAGCGGTCGATGAGTGGAGTAATAGTAGTAGATGCAGGCAGGAGTCGGTCTACTTGTCTCGGACGTGATGCCTATATACATGATCATACCTAGTTATTCTCATAACTATGCTCAATTCTATCAATTGCTCAACAGTAATTTGTTCACCTACCGTAGAAATACTTATGCTCTTGAGAGAAGCCACTAGTGAAATCTTTGGCCCCCGGGTCTATTCTCATCATATCAATCCCCAATCACTTTATTATTGCTTTGATTTTTTACTTTTGCCTTTTATTTTACCTTGCATGTTTATATCAAAAATACCAAAAATATTATCTATCATCTCTATCAGATCTCACTCTCGTAAGTGACCGTGAAGGGATTGACAACCCCTAACCGCGTTGGTTGCGAGGAGCTATTCGCTTTGTGTAGGTACGAGGGACTCGCGCGTGGCCTCCTACTGGATTGATACCTTGGTTCTCAAAAACTGAGGGAAATACTTACGCTACTTTGCTGCATCATCCTCTCCTCTTCGGGGAAATCTAACGCAGTTCTCAAGAGGTAGCATGGACCTTCGGGTAAACAATAATCTCTCTTCTGCCCTGCCACGCTTCCTTTTCCCGCTACCATTACCAGGATGGTTTCCTGGTGTAATATGCATGACCTTCTCTAATTCCACTTGCAACTCATCGGCGGTGAGCCTCTTTGGCGCATCACAGTTTTCATGCTTTGCATTGAACACGTGTCTTCGGTATTTTCTAGGATGCGGCTTGTCTTTGCAAGGAAACGGCGGTGTCCAATGTAACAGATCTTGCTAAGTATTGTGTATGATAGCGGATTCTTGTCACAGCGAACACATGCATTGTAACCATGTGTCGTTCGCCCTGACATAGTGCCCAAAGCTGGATAATCATGGATGCACCAAATTATAACAACACGCGGAAAGAAATCAGCTGGTGGGCTGCTATGTAGGTCTTGAGTGAGAAAACCCCTCCATAAGTGTTGAAGTTCCTCCACAAGAGGCTCCATGAAAAAATCAAAATCCTTTCCAGGACTTTTTGGACCTGGGATGAGGAAGGCCATCATGCAGTTTGATTCTTTGGTGTAGACATTTGGAGGCATGTTGTAAGGGATAACAAGCACTGGCCACATGCTATATGTGGCGCTCTGGTGGCCAAATGGGTTAAATCCATCTGAAGCTAAGCCAAGTCTAATGTTTCTCGGGTCAGCAGCAAACTTTTCGTGTTTCTGATTGAAGCTTTTCCACTCACTACCATATGATGGATGGGTCATTACATTTTGATCTCTGTACTCCTGGTTCCTAGAATGCCACAGTACATCCTCTCTTGTTTCAGCATCATGAAACAACCTCTGCAATCTTGGTGTAATTGGAAAATGTCTCAGAACATTATGAGGAATCCTCTTCACAGCATCGCCATCTTTCCATCTTAATGATTTGCATTTGGGCATTCACTTAAGTTGGCATAATCCTTCCTAATGAACACAATTATTCTTACAAACATGGATCATATCGTATCCAATTCCAAGCGCATGAAGGAAATTCTTCATTTCTTTGTAGGTGTGTGGCAGCTCGAGGCGCATCAGGGAAAGCTTTGCGGAAAGCAGCCAACATCGCATTGAATGATTTGTTGGTCATCCTCGGATGTCTTCACCGAAGAAAGGTGACCATAGCTGAAAATCTTGACAGCTTATTTCACGGGGTGACCCACGTTGCATTGTTCCAACATGCGGGCCCACCATTTTTCTTACGCAAGTGAAAGTTCACGGAATGCACGAGCATTTCGTAGCATTGTTTCAATGTTGGTCAAACTCATGGCTCCGCCACCACCACCTCCTCCTCTTCCACACGAGCATCGAGGCGGATCAAGATGGTGATCTGCTGCTTCCACGTAGTCAATAACATTGACATTCACAACTTCACCATGATGAACCCACCTAGTATATGTGGTGACATCCCATACAAGTGTAGATGATTTTGCATAGTTGGTGGGGTCTTGTAACTGAATTCATACAAGCTGCTACAGGCGAGCACATCTGATTTGGACCACCGTACTCAGCTCGATAAAGTTCATGAAGTTTTCAACCCCTCGACATATGCAACGGAAAATCTTCGAGCAGAAGTTATCCAAGTCCTGTCCATTTGTTAGACATACAAATTAGTTCTTCTACTAGATATTATAGGAAAAACATATATGATTTTTTATGAAGTCCAGAAGAAAATACCTAGGTCGATGTCTAAAGCTATGGCAAGATATTTGGACGAGCAGATCTAAGTAACAAAATATATGTAAAGCTAATTCAGCAAACAGATTTGAGTGCTAAATTATGGCAGGTTGTTTCAGCAGTCAATGAGGCCGAGCACACAGCCATCAAATTATCGAAGGCCATCGCAGCAACAAAGATCGAGTATAAAATGGTGTAGAGCTATTTCACCTAACAGATTGGCTACTAGACCATGGCAATCTACGTCACAATAAATATATGGCAGGATATTTTAGCAACTAATCGACCTTGGCATGCCATCTCAGCTAAGCAGATTGAGTGCAGAACAGGGCAATGAAGCTTCTTAAGCAGAGCATATTGACTGTAAACTACTTTGGCAAACAGTGAGATTAACAACGCCTATCAGCTAACATTCAGCGCTACACCGACAAACACGGGGCCTCAGTCTAGAGTGCGCGTACCGTGGGAGAAGCTGACCGCCGTGCGTCTCCACATGATCATCACCAGCAGTGGCGGCGCTGATCGCCGTGCACCTCCACAAGAACGTCGCCAGCGGTGGCGGTGCGGCTAGAGGACGACAGTCTACGAGAGCGTACTGTGGGAGCGAGAGGATCGCCGTGTGTCCCCTCGACGAACCGCGGGCCGACGTATCGGCGCGGCGGGGAGGGCGGCTTTGGCGGAGCGAATGGAGTGGAGGGGGGCGGGGGATTTGGGGAATATTATTGGCTAGTTGGCCGAAGGGCGGTTGAATTTGGGATTTGGGGGGAATTTTGGGGGGGGGGGGATTTTCACGCGATGGGCGGGGGGAGTTTGGCGCATGGTCGGTTTCTCCAAGTGTAGTCCCACGTGTCAGTGAAGAGGCAAGCCGAAGCGTGTTCTATTTGTGTGAGCCGTGTGTAGGACCGAACGTGTGTGGGGTGCAATGCGACCGTGACAGGGGTGTTGTGAGTGTACCGCCTTTTTTTCCTTTTAAACTAGGTGCTTCGCCCCCTAAAAAAACTTGTTGCTTCACGCGATCCATCAATACTACTACTAGTAATCCGGTAACCCCGACTAAAACGGCGTGGCCGGGTCTTTTCCCGCGCGATATGTTGGGAGGTTGGCTTAGTTGGGATATTTAGGACGAGTAATGTTACACCTAAGTAATCCCAGTTACGTAATTAACGTAATGTGAAACGTGTGAGATGTTGATTGTAGATTGGGGGGAGGGAGGGGCCCACCACCATGAAAATCAGGGGAGGAGAGAGAGAGAGAGGCAATTTACGTTAACCCTTTTGTAGGTTCCCGTATATGTAGAAAGATGTGAAATGCGTGAATGTGCATTTGCAGATAAGGCCTTCCCTCGTTCATCCTTTTCTCCCACAAGATATTGATCTTCGGTGCAACGCACTGGCATCTTGCTAGTACTCCTACAATATACTATATTCTTGTGAAAGTTCATATACACCAGCCGAGATTAATGCAAACACGGCAGATTTTCATTACATTTCGAACTTTTATAGGACAGAAAAATAAAAGAAACCCGACCCTAAACCTATTCTCTGGCGGCGACGGCGTCCTCCATCTGCGATCTCCATATGCAGGCGGGGTTCAAGACCCGTGAAGTGAAGGTGCGGTCTCCGGCGAGGAAAAGTAGAACACGGGAGACGGACCGACCAGTTGGCACACCATGCCCTGCCGCCTCCCATGCCCTAATCATCCTCGGAGGAGTCCCCGACCTCGGCGGTGCCGGATGTTGGACTACGACAAGTAGGATGCGTGGCTGACGGTGCTCCCGTCGGCCGCCAGCGTGGCCACCGCTTGTGCGGTCGCGTCCGCGTCCGGCTACGCCGCTATTGCATCGCGAGAGGCGACTTGAGCGAGGGCGGCGGCCTCGAGCTTCATCCCTGAAGACAAGCTCTCCCGCAGAGCGTTCGCGCTTGAGGTCATGGCGGATGTGGTGCTAGGTAGGAGGACGATGCGCTATGGTGTGGAGGTTAGCTGGGCGTTGCCGCTTTAAGTAGCGCATTCCGGTGAGGCCAAGCGTCCTAGTGCGTCATTAAGTCGCCGGAGTTGGTTCCTTGGGCACCGAGCCTCTTAACGACGGCATACGGATGGATGGCATGAATGCGGGCAGCTGGCGACGGCTGGGGAACACACCACGCGATGGCGCGAGGGACAAGGGTTTTTGGTGTGCCAGGGTAGTCAGCTGCGGTCGTGGCAACGTTGGAGATGCCCTTTGCTCACATCGATCGGCGCATGTCATTGAAAAAACAAAGCGACCGGCACGGTCTCGAGTCTGAGGATGCAGTTGGCGCTACACCACTCAGCGGGACGCGTCCGGCGCCTTGCATCCTCGGCAGGCGGGTGTTGGGGTGTGTTTTGATTGTGGCCAAAGTGCACCTTACCAAAATTTTGTCATGACCCAAAGATTGGTCTTTGTTTGGATGGTTGCCATTTTTTGGCATGCCAATGAACTCTAGCCAACTCTAGTTCATTTTTCTTGCCAATGTCGGCCAAATCATGGGCAACCAAAACCTCAACCAAAATTTTGGCTACCCAATGCTTTGATGGGGCAACCTTGGGCACAAACCATACATCTTGTTGGTGGTGCCACAGAACTAACGCCACCCTCGGCACCTGAAACCGACCGTGTCTAGCGGACGATGGCGTGTCGCTCACCATGGTCGCCGTGTCGAGGCGGTCTGGAGCTGCGCCACGTTGTTGGCCCCCACGACCCACATGAGCGGTTGCGGTGGCGAGGAGGTGTGGGCCAGCTCCTCCATTGGACTAGTCTGCGCTTCGTCGTCCGGCAGTGTTCCCCACATGTAGGTTTCCCTGTTTTCCCGACCATATTCGAGCGTCAGTGCTCCGCGTTGCGCATTAGGCCTTTCACTATGTAGGCCAAGCGAGACAACTTATTGTTTATTTGAGCCGTTCAAGTATAATCATGTGGCGTTTGCTTATTTCTCATTCCTCTCCAACCCTCTTCTCCATTGATCATGTCGCCCTCCGGTCGATTCCATCCTCCCGCATGCCTCATTTAAACATTCCGCCGAGTATCATTCGCATGTGGGCCTAGACCATGCTTGTATTTCCAATGTTTTGTAATTTGTCCGACATGCATACAAACAAACGGTTCGTTTAAAGTTTCACTTTGCCTCCACTACATGTCGCCGGCGTCTTAGTTTTAGCGTCCCATTAGGTTCATGCCCCAACACATGTTGACGAGATCGATTGATGTTCGAGAGATCAATTGCGTGTCGTGCAAGGAGATAAAGGTTTGGTCTGTTTCTATGATAGAAATGACCCGCGAAGTGCAATGGGGATCGGAGGGAGTATATTATGCGTTCATAAGCGAAACAAGCGTATTGTACCCACCTAGTCCTCTTTCAATCGATCTCCGGACCCGAGATGAAATCGAGAGAGAACGAGTGGGGGCATGTGTAATACCTAAGGCGGATTCAAAATTTTGAACCGGTGATCATAGCATCCGCAAATCATATATAAAGGGTATTCGATGTTTGTTTCGTTTTTGAACGTACAATATACTCCCTCCTATCCTTTCTAGTTTACATATAAGTTTTATGTGTAGTCAAAGTATCTCTACTTTGATAAAAAAAAGTATCAACATTCAACAACGGCCAATCAATATTGTTAGATTCGTACGTACTCCTATATTTGTACTCGAGATGGTTTCCAATTTGTTTCAACCACATGAATGTGCTTGTTCTCGTGCATGCTCTTCCTACTAGGATTTCGCCACGTATAGCCAGTCCAATAGTAACTTTTTTGAAGCTCCCTGTCCAATAGTACTAGTGGAGTACTGACAACATCTGTACTAGAGTATGCAGTGCTCATAGTAGTACTCCCTCCTTCCATTTATATAGGGCCTATGTGGAGGAGAGAGATGTGAAAAAGTAAGGGGAGTGAGCTCTCATGCAAGGGCCTAGCTATATACGCATTCCTAGTTAAAATACAATAAATATGAAGAAAGAGATGGAGAGGCGATGGAAAAAAGTACTAATACAATAGCCAACCTTATAATTTTTTTACAGGAAATAGCCAACCTTATAGCCCACACTACTGTATGAGTGCATATAATAGATGATGGCTATAGATGACATGGCAGTTCCTTATAGGCATCGGCTGGCTATATTATTAACCATGCTCTAATGCGTTTTTCAAAACCGTATTTGACTATTGACAAGATTAATAATACATGAGATGTATAATGTGAAAATTATATCATTGGAAGCTCCTTTCACATACGAATTTGACCGTATGCTTTGTGTAAGTTGCATGTCATATATTATTACTCTAACATTTGGTCAATGTTAGCCTCGAAAAACACATTAGGCCCTGTATAGTAAATGGAAGGAGGGAGTAGTAGTGGAAGTGGATCCTCTGACGTAGGTATCCCTGCCTTACCCTCCCTTTCGGTCACTTACTGGCGGACCCCATGCTTGCTAGGCCCGCATGTCGGTTACTCAATGGGTTTGGC
Source organism: Aegilops longissima (assembly GCA_021605205.1). Taxonomy (NCBI): domain Eukaryota; kingdom Viridiplantae; phylum Streptophyta; class Magnoliopsida; order Poales; family Poaceae; genus Aegilops; species Aegilops longissima. Next base: position 255,835,976 of record CM038680.1, read on the forward strand.
CACGTCGAGGATCCTCATCAGTAGTATACTCCTCTGTTTTATTTACTCCGCATAAAACAGAGGGAGTGGTATATAAATGGCGTGGGCGGGGAGGGAGGGGCGTCGGTTTGCTCTCAACTACGGTCCCTGGCGAGGAAAGCGCAAGGCAAGCGTGTTCCATTCGGTGGCGGCGTGGAGGTCCAGCGTGCGGGCTGCCGCGAACACGACAAGAGTGATGTACAGTCAAAACCGATTGACCGGTCGTCACCGGAACCACTATTCACACCAGAACCCTGGCTGCTCGGCCTATGCCAGCCACTGCCCTAAAACCACACCTAATCTCCAGCCCCTACCCCCACCTTTCGATCCCCTAGCCCGCATCAAGCGTCCCCCGGTTCGTCGGAAAGCCATGGTGCGCCGCAAGATCACGTACTACAAGATGCTGATGCCGGAGCACCGCGCAGAAATCGCGGCAGCGGTCGGCGCCACAAACCTCCGTTCCCAAGCTCGCTTTGCGGCAGGCCAATCCCCGAGTTCTCTGGAGCCATGCTACGAGGAGGAGGAAGCCGATCCAATGTTCATGGCGGAGGTCGCGGCGCAGAAGGCCCCCGATGGGTATAAGACAATGGACGTCGACTTCGTGCTGGCGTCCGAGTCCCCCATGGTGCAGGCGGACCAGCGGTTCAACCTGGCGATACTAAAGGAGGATCGGGAGGCAGAGGCTCAACTCGACGCGGAGTGCGCATGCCGCTGCCATCGAGGCTCTCCTGTAGGGCGGCGGAGGCTCAACTTGAGGCGGAGCGCGCGGATGCTGCTGCCATCGAGGCCCTCATGCAGGCGGAACCGGACGTCCTGGACTTGAATCGGGCAGCAGAGGCTCAACTCAACGTGGGGCGCGCGGATGCCGCTCTCATCGAGGCCCTCCTGCTGGCGGAACCGGACGTCCTGAAATTGAACCAGGCGGTGGAGGCTCGACTCAATGCGGAGCATGCGGATGCCGCTACCATCGAGGCCCTCCTGCAGGCGGAACCGGACGTCCTCGACTTGAACCGTGCGGTGCTCTCATCCATGCAGAGTGCCCGCACACTCCGCGTGAACGAGTAGTTGGAGGTCGAGGACAACCACGGTGCGGAGACACACGTCGGCAGCTACGGCTGGTTCGCGCCGGCAGCCACAGACGACGAGGCCGTCTCGTTCCGCGAGCAGTGATAGTTTTTCTTTATGTTGTTGTTTTTATGGATCTTTTGCTGTGTAAAAACATATATTGTTATGCAAGTCGCCTGACTTGGGTCAGTCTACCATTTTAGGCGGTTGGATGAATATCCTACATCTCCTAACCCTTCTTCCTCACCTTTCTTCATCCCCAACAGACCACCGCACGGGTCGTACGGATACTCCCCAACATGCGGTTGGATAAACATACTCTATGAACGAAAATTATGTGTGAGTGGTATGATGGCTGAGTTTGGTTTGTTCACATGCGACAACACGTGTCAGTGAGGGTGCGTTCCCTTGGTTGGGTTTGCGGCGTGCAGGAGCGACTGTGTGAGGGTGTGGTGCGACCGCGGCGTGCAGGAGCGACCGTGTGAGGGTGCGGTCCGACCGTGACAGCCGTGCGCAAGTGTACCTCCTTTTCATTTTGAAAAATTTAGGCAAGCTTGGCAAAAATGTGTGGCGAAGTATGGCAATGCAAGGCCTAGACCCAAACAGGATAAGTACGTACTACGTACTAGGAGTACTAGTGTTAAAAAAGAAAGGTGGGGTTTTCCTTCGCGGGATTAATCGATACAAATCCTCGTTTCACGTGTCAATTAATGCGTATTTTTTCTCCAAATCCCAAAGAGCTAACCATCTCACTCCTCATCGCTTGATTAATGCAGCGCCATGCCAACCAACCTTCTCACTTCCGCATGCATGCAGGGGATATTAATGTCCTTGGTTGCTAGTACGAGGCAAACCCCATCAATTTTGCCTCGATTAGTGTTAGTGGCCTTTTGCAAATTGTAATTTTGATATACTGGCCTTGTGTACAAAAAAATGGAGGCAATAACTATATTTGACTTCCTTCCCCATTGCGGTGACGTCAACGATATCTCGAACGTTGTGGTTTGGCGAAGTGCGTTCGACGAAGAACACCATTGAGGGAGACCACGGTAAGTCGTTCGCAAGTGCCGCCTGCAAGCCGAGACAACCACCTTATTTGCATCCAGGAAGTCTGTTGAGCCAAAGGACGCATAAATGTACTAGTACTACTCGTACACAATAGCGTCGTTCGTCCAGCATAGTGCGATGAGATGGTTTCTCGAAGAAGACGATGGAGAAGCAGAGTCAGCAAAGAGTGAAATGATGGTTGCTTCGTCCGTGCTTTGTGATTTGACGCCTCACTGCTTTGTGATTTGTGATAGAAGGGACAGGGGAGTATACTCTGTGCTCTATACTGTACATGCGTCCAAGCATGGGAGAAAGAGGAGAGACGTTGCATTTTTATATTCCTTCAATCAATCAATCAGGGAGCTTCGGTTCCATCCTTTTGGGTTTGGCAACACCGTCCATAATGGTTCCCACGATGCCAAAAGCTATTTTTACATTTGACCACACATTGTGGATTCCCTTGACCGTACCACTTGGTTTTGCTCCTGTGTGCTATCTATACAAATCTCAATTATATTGATCTAAAAAATTATAGAATCAAGATTAGTAAAAAGGAGGCGATTTTGCCGCGTGGATGGCGGGGGAGGTTTTTTATTTTTAGAGGATGTTGTCCTCGCGGTTTGCTAACATGCGGTCCCGTGTGTCGATGCTTTACCAAGCCGATCCGCTTCCCACATGAGGCGAACAACGGCGAAGCAACATGTGGTTAACTTGAAGAAGATGAGGAGAAGCGGATTCAACAGCGAGTGAAATGATGGTTGCTTCGTCCTCCAACTTCTTTTTAGCATTATTACTTTGTCCCTCCAACTTAACTGCGGGAAAGGTGCAGCTTTGTGATTTGACGCCTCATTGCTCATTACTACGTCGGCGCCATGACTGGGTGCTTCACCCCGGGCACTCTGCACTGTATTCAGGTATGGGATGTGGACCCGGTAGCTTGATGTCCCACATGTCGGCGAAAGGGGCTAGAAGATTTATGAAAGCGAGCGCTCCACTCTTACGACGGAAGAGTACATGACACGATGGCCCAGTGAACTGTCACTTGTACTGTATAGTACTATAGTTTTGCTGTTTCGCACGATCCATCGATACAAACCCGATTAAACAGGAAAGGGCGGGATTTTTCCCGCGCGGTATATGATACTGGCCATACATTTCAAAGGCAATTTTAATGTATGCAAACTGAATAATTAAGTAACAATATGATATCTAGTAAAACTAAAAACACATATTATTTATTGTGTTAGAGTGTAGTAGTAGTGTTGTATTGCATAGTTGTTAGATGTAACATGCGAGAACGTGTAGAGATGTAGTTTTGAAGGGCCTACAGAGAGAAAAGCGTAATACGTTCACCGAACTTCAGAATAAGCTGATTACGATCACCATATACGTTTTGCGGTGATTATACGGTCACTTGCTCACGATTCAGCATCGGATTGCACTCTGTTGACCGGCCAAATAGTCTACGTGGCACCATGTTGACTAGTTAAATTGTCCACGTTCGTTGTGGGTCCCACCTGTCAGTTCGCATAGGGAAAAGGTCAGATAAACACAAATTTACGCAGGCGCGACAAGACTCCAACCCGTGCGCGGGAATCACCTAGTTGTGTATGTATGCATGCTGGGCTGATGTGTGCGCATGCACGTGTAGGTTGAGCACTTGAGCGTGAGAGTGTATGTTGGTCGTGTGGTGTACTGGTGTGTGCATGCATCCGTGCGTGTGTGCGTGTGAGTGTTGCGTGCATGCGTGGCTGCGTGTGTACGTGTGAGTGTTGCGTGCGTGCATGGGTGCATGTGTTCGTGTGAGTGTTGCGTGCATGCAATTCGTGTGCATGCGTGCGTTTGTGTATAATCAACACACCAACTCCTGTGTGTTAAAACAGACGGCTCAGCATACCAATACAAGGCCACCTTGTCCGCTGTGCCCGTGGTCATGACTTCGAACCACCGTCCAATATTTTTTGTCGTTTGTTTTCATTCTTACTAGCAAGATGCCCGTGCGTTGCACGTAACATCAAGATGCATTTGTATGACTAGTTTATCTTGTGAGAGAAAAGGATGAACGAGGAAAGGCCTTATTTGCAAATGTGGAGAGGTGTGTGGGTACCTTTTTGCAAAATTGTCATAGTTTCTTTCCTATCCGTCAGATATAAATCGGACGGCCTATATTGCAGGATGGTAGACACACCATCATCACCAACTCTATTTTTTTATAATAGTGTATTTTATATTTTATAAGAGTGTAGATGTAGAGTAGATACAAGCCGACAGGTGGGCCCGATGGTAGTGAGATAATGTGATGCAACACTAGAGGTGCCATGTGGAGTGTTTAACTGGTCAACTAGTTGTGTCTTGAGGAAATACAGAGTTGTACGGTGAGCCCGTGACTGTATAATAACCACAAAACGTAAGTGGTGACCGTAATGAGTGGATTCTCAAATCCAATGTACGTATCGTGCTTTCGCTTCAAATACAATGATCATCACTGTATATATCGCGAGAGAAAGATGAAACATGCGTGAATGTGCTGGGGGCTTACTTTTAGAGGACCTGGAGATAGTTTGTGTGCGTACGTGAAAGGGGCGTAGAGGGGGGGGGGGTATGCAATGGAGAGAGAGATGCTCTTCGTTTCTCTTTATTATGACTAACTTTATATATAGTATAAAAATATACAAATTCACAGTGCGGAATAAATATCATCGTGGGCACCATGCAATGCAAGTTAGCGTTCATACTCCTCCATATAACTTTGTAATGTTGTATATATGTAGAAATTCTAAAATAATTTTTTGGCCACACTTTATTCAAAAGGAATGTTGTATGTGAAATAAATGTGAAGAGAGGGCTTTTTAGATCAATGGGGTACATGATGTAACATGTGTGAATGTGTAGTTGATGCATTTGGCAGGGCCTAGAGAGGTATGTGTGTGTATTACGTATTTGAGAGAGGCATGGATAGAGGGGCCGGCGGGGAGGGGGGCGTGGGAGAGATAGCACGAGAAATGAGAGTGGTCTAGAGAGGGGACCAATATGACGTCACGGCGAGAGATTCCCTTGAGTGTGTATATGCAAGGGGGAGTGGATAGAGGCACCAAGAGAATATATTTTTTGTGTGTGGTGTCTGTGTTGGTATGTGTGGGTGTGAGAAGATAACGAGACGTGGGGGCAGAGGGTGTGTCACCGCGTGAGGTCCGGTGGGTCGAGGTGAGGCCCTTCATTCGGTTTTGTCCTGCGCCACATTGGTCGGCCCGTGACGCATTTAGGGAGACCCATGGATGACTAGTCGTACAAGACAAACATAGCATACTTGTGAAGGACTCTGTGTCCACTGACAAAGCCGGCTAGGATTTGTAGCCCTAGGTTCTCGGACTAAGGTAACCCCTTTATCTCTGATATTACTATTCATCCAACCTAACTTTAAGGGCATCCTCTGAGAATGCTCTGCTAGAATCATACTAAATCGATTAGGAAGAGAGTGTGAGACAATGCATGAGAGACAGGCCTAAAGATAATGTGCGTACAGGAGACACGTAGGCAGGTCTATGTATATAGAAAGGGTCGATGGGGATTGTGCGTGTGTATACTTGCGAGAGGAAGAGTGCTTGTGATAAAGGTTAGTGAAAACAATCGTAAATGGTTACAAGAGGGAGGGAGGGTTATATCGAGAGCATGTGTGCGAGAAAGACACCTCGAGAGAGAGTGTGTGAGCATGTGTGAGAGACCACCGATGGAGAGTGAAACTACACGTAAAAGACTGCTGTACACATTGATTAAAGATATAAATTGTATCCAAATATTAGGATGGGATCATGATATTTGCAATTCGCATAAGGAACGGTCATTGATCCATCAGACATCTAGATTCTATCGAACGTGAGCATGTCTATGTTATTATTCGACACAATTGATCCACATAGTTAGTATTTTGAACTCCAGACAATGCATCGCTTTAGCAATCGAATATAAACGTGAGTATAGTTCATGTTGTGTGTGTAAAGCACATTATACATACAAAAGTTACACAATGAACATTATAAAAAGCTACCTATGAACTAGCATACATTTGAATTCAACTTATGGTGGTTTAAAAAATCAAATTCAACATGAAGTCCATTCAATTATTTGAATTTGATATCATGGCATTTGTAAATCATACCTAAACTATGGGGGCACCAATCTTTGATCTGATTTTGTACACAATAGCATATGTAGTCGTGTACAAAATAGATTCAAATTTAGCTCCTCCATTCCAAAATAATCGTAGTTATAGGATTTTCAAGTGTCAAAATTTCAAAAAGAAGCGGATAATTTAATGAGGTTTTCAAACATACAAGGTCAAATTTAACGTTGTCTATTTAGGTCAATCCTCAAAGTTCAAGAGTACTCTAAACGTGAATGCTTGTGTTTCAAAATTTCAAACGAAGCGCCAAAAGAGCCTCTACTACTTGAAACCGCGTGAGACCAATGTTTGGTACTACAAGGAAATTACTTTTCTAATAACTCCGACCCATGAAACCTACTGGCTCGGCGTCCAAAGGTCTAAACGAGTATGCGTTTGTAGCTTCATCTAGGCGCCACACAACCGCCTCCGAAAACATCATACACAATGGCCGCCTAAGCACACATGCGGCGGCGAAATTGCTCCTGCCCACTATTTGGGACACCAGGATTACCATCCTACCCCGACCCATGATGGGTTGGAAATTTAAGAGGGGGGCAAAGTTTGTACTTTCCCCAAATTTCAAACATGCGTGTCCCATCTTCTGTTCAAAAAATCCAAAAACAAGCGTGTCCCGGACCGAAAAATGGTTCTCCCCTCCCCCCACCCACCCTTCCGATTCCCCATTTGAACTCCGTGGGTGCAAAACTACCTCTCCACCAGCCATGAAACCCGGCATCCTCCGTCCGCCACCCCATCCCACCCATCAACCCGCCCTCCTCCATCACGCCGAGCCGATACCCGGCGTAAATGCGTCCACCGCAACCTCAACATAGCGCCCTCCATGGTGTGGCCTTGGGATAATTAAGCTACAGTGGTCCCACGCTAATGGTGCCACGTCACCACGGTTACTGCTGCTAGTCTATTGTTAGATCAAAACCGGTCCAAAATTTAAATTCAAAGTTTGGTAAATAATAAAGATTTTCAAACATTAAAATAAAAATGTTCGGGTTGTACTAAATATTACATAGATAAATATGGTATAGTAAACACATTTTTATAAAAGGCCTAAATAATTTAAAATAATTTAATACAGAAAAGTAGATAAAAAAAGAAAGAAATACAAGAGAGAAAAACTAAACTAACAAAAAAAAAAAAAGAGAAAGCCCTCTGCTGGGCCAAGTGGCCCACTGGCCTCCAGCCGACGAGCAGGCTGGCCCATTCCCGTTCCTCGCCTATAGGCCACGCCCGACCGAACCCTAACCCCGCGACGACCCACTCCCCGATCCAGATCGGGATCGGGGCGACCACGCCCTTGCCCCGCGCCGCCCATCGCCGCGCCACCGCGCCTCCATCCTCCTTCGCGATGCCACCTCGCCGGCGCCGCACCTCCCGGCCTCCTTCTGCTCCCTCGTGCACCGCGTCGTCTTCCCCAACCTCCGCGCGCGCTCCATCCTTGGCCGCCCGACCCGTCGCTGGAACCACGTCGCCGCCGCCCGGAGGATCACCTCGCCGGAGCTCCCCTCCGCTGGATCTGGATCGGCACCCGAGCCGATCCCCGGTGCCCACGCTCGCCGTCGTTCACCGTCACCATGCCGGACCCCGTCGCCCGCCTCCTCGACTGCCACCTCGTCGTTCCGCTTCTCCACCAACCACCTCGAGCCGCTGCCTCCCCGTCCGGCTCACTGTGAGCCCCGCGCCCCCCTCTTTGCTCTGTGCTCCGGCCTCCCCTCCCTTAGCTCGTTCGCCACTATCACCGACGCCCGACGCCGCGCTCGACCACAGTGGTCGCGCTCCCGCGCGCGCCCTCCTCCGTCCGCGCACGCTCCCGCGCCGTGGCTGCGTCTTCTTTGCTACTACTGGTGGCCGCCCTCCCCGATCTCGTTGGCTGCAGGCGCCCGTCACGCTGCCCGTGGCCATGGCTGGTCGTGGCTGAGCCTCGGCCGCTCGGGCCTGTGGCCGCCCGACTCGCCCACGCCCCTGCGCCCATAGCCCATCGCCCGCTAAGGCTCAGGGCCTTTGACAGATGGGGCCCACGCCCATGTCTTAAAAAAAATTAATAAAAATAAATTTAATTAATGAATTAAATTAATTAAGTTAATTAATCCTATTTAATTAATCTAATTAACCTGTTAGTTTAATTAAACTGTAATTAAATTAACCTAAACCTAATTAACCTAACGATTGTATGGCGATGGTGGGTCCCACGGGACCCACATGTCGATTGACCAGTCAACCGCCTTGTTGCTGCTGACATCACACATACGTCATCTTTGGCGTCATCATTTACTATTCTAGATAATGTTGGATTTAAATAATTAATTAAATTCCAAAAATTAATAAATCTTTAGAAAATCATATCTTTTAATCCGTAACTCGGATTAAAATATTTTCAACATGAAAGTTGCTCGAGCAGCGAGACAAATCCGGATACACATCCGTTCGTCGCGACACACCCTAACCTATCGAACCCGCAACTTTCCCCTCGGCTCCTTTGCTAGAAAACCACGAAACAGGGATATTTTCCGGATGTTTCCCCATAACGGTATCCCCTCATACCACGTTAGGGCACCCTAGCATCGTTACTTGTCTTGTCATACATCGATATGCATATGTTTGCATGGTATTCATTGTTTCTTCCCCTCTTCTCTCCGGTGACTACGAGACCGAGCCAGCTGCTGCCCGATTCGACTACGGAGTTGACGACCCCTCTCTCTTGCGAGCAACCAGGCAAGCCCCCTTGATCACGGATATCGCCTATTCTACTCTATCTTGCTTGTATTAGAGTAGTGTAGCATATTCTTGCTTTCGTTATACCTATCCCGATGCATAGCTTTGTCCTTGTTACTCTTCATTGTTACCTTTACCTGCTATCCTATATGCTTAGTATAGGATGCTAGTATTTTCATCTGTGACCCTACATTCTTGTCCATCTGCGTGCTATACTATCGGGCCGTGATCACTCGGGAGGTGATCACGGGTATATTCTATATACTTTATACATGATACATGTGGAGACTAAAATCGGGTCGGTGGTGGAGCACCCATGAGTGGATCTTTGAGGCGGAGCGGCAGGCAGGTTGAGACCGCCTAGGAGAGAGGTGGGCCTGGCCTGTTCGGCGTTCGCGGATACTTAACACGCTTAACGAGATCTTGGTATTTGATCTGAGTTGGCTCTGAGCCTATCGCACTAACCATCTACGTGTGAGTAGTTATGGGTATCCGGCGTCGTGGTATCGGTAAACTTCGTGGCGTCGGCGGCGAGCGGCGCGCCGAATTGGACCGGAACGCCACTAGCCTAGGTATGCTTTGGCCGCCCTCGCATAGCGTGCAGGTGTGTTCAGGTGATGGGCCCAGACCCTGGCGCCTAGGTTTAGACCGGCGTCTTGACCTCTCTGTTGAGCCTAGGTGGGGCTTGGGCGTGTTGATCTTCAGCGGCGGGCATGACCGGAAAAGTGTGTCCACCAAATGGGATCAAGCGTGTTGGGTAAGTTGGTGCACCCTGGGAAGTTAATCTATTGAATAGCCGTGATCTTGATAACAGGGCGACTTGGAGTTGTACCTTGACCTTATGACAACTAGAACCGGATACTTAATAAAACACACCCTTCCAAGTGCGGATACAACGGTGGTCGCTCTCTCTCGTGGCAATGAGGAGGGATCGCCGGGTAGGATTATTGCTATGTGATGTTACTTGGAGGACTTCAACCTACCCTCTTCTACTGTTGCAAGGCGAAGGTGACGAGCGTAGTCTTTGATAAGACTAGCTATCCCCTCTTATTCTAGCATCTGCGATTCAGGTCCATGATATGGCCCTTTACACATATATCCATGCATTTGTAGTGTAGCTCCTTGCTTGCAGTACTTTGGATGAGTACTCACGGTTGCATTGTTTCCCCTTTTCCCCTATCTCTACTCGATTGCTGCAACAGACGATGGAGCCGGGGCGAGGCGCCACCGTCGATGATGACTACTACTGCTTGGAGGTGCCTACTACTACGTGCAGCCGACGGCGACCGAGAGTAGTTTAGGAGGATCCTGCGGGAGGCCTGCGCCTCTTCGTCTGTATCCCGGTTTGTGCTAGCCTTCTTAAGGCAAACTTGTTTAAATTATGTACGTACTCAGATATTGTTGCTTCCGCTGACTTCGTCTATGATCGAAACCTTTGTTATTCGAGCCCTCGAGGCCCTGGCTTGTATTATGATGCTTGTATGACTTATTTTATTTGTAGAGTTGTGTTGTGATATCTTCCGTGAGTCCACGATCTTGATCGTACACATTTGCGTGCATGATTAGTGTTTAGTGTGCGATTGAATTGGGGCGTCACACGGCTAGTAGTTGAAGCCGAGGCCGAGCCGTGCTGTGCCGAGCCAGTTCAACCACGCCGTCCTGCGCCTCACGCTGCCGCTCCAACCGCCACCCTCAACGCGCCGGAGCGGTTCACCTTTCGCCGTCCTTCGCCGCCTCGGATCTGCTACCCCTCCGCCGACATACAACCATGGCAACACAGTCAACAATTTGGCCATGGGTTCGTCCAAGCCTGCACCCTTGTAACACCCCGGATGTAACTTTCCATATTTGTAACTCCAACTCTTGCCATTTTCGGCATTGTGATATGATATTCCCTCCGTGGTTGGATTTTTCTTCATTTTTTCTTTTTGTCCATGTCATGCATTTCATATCATGTCATCATGTGCATCGCATTCGCATACGTGTTCGTCTCATGATTCCGAGCATTTTCCCCGTTGTCCGTTTTGCAATCCGGCACTCCTATGTCCCCGGCGTCCCCTTTTACGTTTTTCCGTGGCGGGTACTAAACTTTCTCGGAATGGACGAGGTTTGTCAAGTGGCCTTGGTACACCACGGTAGACCACTGTCAAGTTTGGTCATTTGGAGCTCGTTTGGTACTCAGCGGTTAACCGCACTCTCATAAATGCCTCTTTTAAGTTGCAGCCCAACACCCCTTCAAAACAGCCCAATAACCCATCTAAGTCATTTCCATGCTCTCCGTCGTCGGATCACGATCGTGTGGTAAAACCGCCTCCATTTGGAGCTTCCTAGCTCCTTCTACCTATAAATAAAGACCCCCATTCCCAAATCCGGATCACTCCACCCTAACCCTAGCCCGCTCCTCTCCCTTGCCGGGGACGTGTCCGATTCGGGCGGACACGTCCGCTGCCCGCGCCCGGACGAATCAGGCAGCGCCCACGTGCGCCACCACGCCAGCCCATCGGCCGCGAGCCCGCGAGCCCTCTGAAACCCGTCGCCGCCCGAGCCGCCGCGCTCGCGCCCGCCGCCCGCGCCGCCAGCCGCCAGCCAGCCCGTCGTCCGGCTGCCTCGGCCGCCGCCTCCGCCGCCCGCCTCCGCCTTCCGCCCGCCTCCTCCTCGTCCCGGCCCACTCCGGCGAGCGCCCGACCGGAGCAGCGCCGCCCCGGCCTCTCCAACTCCGGCGATCCCCACCTCGCCTCGGTTCGCGTACCGGATCTAAGATCCACTGGGAGGTTGACTTTCCCCGAGCCCCGATTTTCCTCCAAGTCTTTTAACCTGTGATTATTTCGTTGCTTTTTCATCATGCCATAACTTCGCACCCGTTGCTCCATTTCGGGCGTGTAGCATACCTAATTGTTCGTCTCGAAGAGTAGATCATTTTATCTCATTGCATCATTTTCATTTGAGCTCATCTTGATGCCCGAAATGCTGTTAGAAGAGGGCTATGTGATGTTAGTTTCAGATTATTATCAGAACATGCACTTTTGTCATTTTTGCCATGATTGATGTGTGCATCCTATGATCTTGAGTCCTACATGTGTTTTGTAATATGCCATGCCATCTTTACAAGGGTGTATGCCATGTATTTTTGTGATCTATGTGGTTACTAGCACAAGCATGCAAACTAGGCCTCATGATGTTGCTGATTTCAGCCCCTGTTTTGCTGATATTTTTATGCCATGTTAACTTGATGCTACCGAGAGATCCATGCATATTTTGATATACTTCAGTAAGGATGTTTTGAACATATGGTTATTCTCTATCCATCCATGCCCTTTTTTGCAATTATGGAGTGCCATAGCTTGAGTCAATCGAGCTCTACTTTTGCTATAAAATGTTTCCTGGCAGATTGTTTACATGTTATTCAATTTTGCCAAGGTTGTTGTAGTTGATCCGTGTTTGCTATGATGTTGTTCTTGCCATGTGTAGCTTCTATGACATGTCTTATTGATGGATGTATGCTTAGTTTATCATGAAATGCTCTGTAGTGAGTGCATCGAGCTCTTAAACATGCCTACTTGTTATCTGTTTTTGTCATGCCCTGTTGCTGAATCTGTTAACGAAACTTGCTATGTTTACATGGGTGCTATTGTATTTTCTGATCCCTTTTGGCTCATGGTCAGTAAGGGATTTTTGTTCTATGCTTTGAGTAGATTCATGCCATGCCTTGTTTTTCTATTATAAGTTCCTGTAGCATGTAGTTTGCTTGCTCTGAACATTGCTTCCTGATGCTGATTCTGCCATGTTCAGTAATTTCACTAAGTCTGTGAAGCTGATATATTTTGCACTTTTGCCATGCTTGTTTGGACCTGTTATGGAGTGATTTAGCCGTAGCTCAGTGTTCATATTTTGTCAAGCATCTTGAGTAGATCACTGCCATATGCTTTGTTGATACGTTTGGGTGCAGTAGCTTAATTTCTTGTTGCTTGCTAAGTGGCATCATGCTGTTAATGGCAGATTTGTGCCATTCTTGTTTTGCTTGTCATTTGCAAACCGTGCACCCGATTCGGTGATCTTTATATCGATTTCAGCGAAATCATCTCACCTTTCAGCGGCATACTTGGTTTGCCAAGTTGATGCCTGGTTCATCATTTTCCTTCCGAACGCGCATATGCATTGCATCTCACTTCTCGCATATCATGCCATATATTGCATCATGTTGCTTGTGCATTGCACCGTGATTTATTGTGGTTCCATTGTTTGTGTTCTTGCTTTGGGTAGAGCCGGAGGCGAGTACGTGAGCGAGGAACCTGTTGAGAAGCAGCTTACGAGGATCAAGCTTTCGACAACTCGAGAACTTTGCGCAAGATGACCATACCCTCGAAATCACTTCTATCTTTGCTTGCTAGATGCTCGCTCTTTTGCTATGCCTATGCCATGATGCCTATCACTTGCTTATCATGCCACCCATATTGCCATGTCAAACCTCTAACCATCCTTTCCTAGCAAACCGTTGATTGGCTATGTTACCGCTTTGCTCGGCCCTCTTATAGCGTTGCTAGTTGCGTGAAGTTGAAGTTTGTTCCTTGTTGGGACATGGAGATGTTGTTCCTTGTTGGAACATGTTTACTTATCGGGGATATCACAATATATCTGCTATAATTAATGCATCTATATACTTGGTAAAGGGTGGAAGGCTCGGCCTTATGCAGTGTTTTGTTCCTCTTGCCACCCTAGTTTCCGTCATACGGTGTTATGTTCCTTGATTTCGCGTTCCTTACGGTTGGGTGATTTATGGGACCCCCTTGACAGTTCGCTTTGAATAAGACTCCTCCAAAGAAGGCCAACTTTGGTTTTACCATTTGCCACCTAAGCCTTTTTCCCACGGGTTTCGCGAGCCCGAGGGTCATCTTTATTTAACCCCGGGCAGTTCTCCTCGAGTCTTGGTCCAACTGTCGACCGCGGTGTATCGAGGGCAACTCGAGATGGCCTATCGGAAGTTTGGACAATCCGGTGTGCCACGAGAACGAGATATGTGCAGCTCCTATCGGGTTTGTCGGCACATTCGGGCGGCTTTGCTGGTCTTGTTTTATTCTTTGTCGAAATGTCTTGTAGTTGGGATTCGAGACTGATCGGGTCTTCGGTAGAAGGAATACCCTTCGTTGACCGTGAGAGCTTATAATGGGCTAAGTTGGGACACCCTGCGGGTATTATCTTTGGAAAGCCGTGCCATGTTTATGAGGCGAGATGGGAATTTGTTAATGTCGGTTGTAGAAAACCCGAAGTTGACCTTAATAAATACACATCATCCGCGTGTGTAACCGTGATGGTCTCTTCTCGGCGGAGTCCAGGAAGTGAACACGGTGTTGGAGTTATGTTTGACGTAAGTAGTTCAGGATCACTTCTTGATCGCTACTAGCTTCACGATCGTGCCTTGCTTCTCTTCTCGCTCTCTTTTGCGAATGTAGCCACCATATATGCTAGTCGCTTGCTGCAGCTCCACCTCACAACTCTGTCCTTCCTATAAGCTTAAATAGTCTTGATCTCGTGGGTGTGAGATTGCTGAGTCCCCGTGACTCACAGATTCTACCAAAACAGTTGCAGGTGCCGACCATGCGGTCAGAGATGATGCAACCGAGCTCAAGTGGGAGTTCGACGAGGCGTGGTCGTTACTATGTGTCTTTCACGATGATCGATGGTGGAGCCAGTTGGGATGATCGGGGATCTGTGTAGCATTTGGGGTAGTCTTCTTTTATTTTGGTTCTGTAGTCGGACCTTGAGTGTAATCTGAATGATGGATGTTTATTTATGTATTGTGTGAAGTGGCGACTGTAAGCCAACTATGTATCTATTTTCCCCTTATGTATTACATGGGTTGTGTGAAGATTACCTCACTTGCGACATTGCTTTCAATGCGGTTATGCCTCTAAGTCGTGCTTCGACACGTGGGAGATATAGCCGCATCGAGGGCGTTACAACCCTCCTCCAGAACATCGGTTTCCCCGGCAAAAAGAAGAAGATCGGCGCGACATGTGAAGGCGACCACACCGGCAACCGAAAATGATAGTCCTCTTCCCTTATTCGTGCAAATCTTACGTGTCTGCTTGCATGGTATTCATCCCACAGAAGACACTAGTTGACCGCTTCTTCTTGATACAAGATGTTCCTAGTTACTCACGATGCACAAGGTTTCTCCTCATATACTATTTCACCTTAGCTAGAGGTTCGTCGCCCCCTGGATTTCAATTCCTGGTCAGTTGATTCCCAATTAACGGAAGCATTCCCCGGCGTAACAGGCACTAGTCCGCCTATTACGCCGGGGAAGCAGCGCCTCAGTGTTTATCTTAGGGGCGTGTGTGGCCTAGAGCTCCTGGTGCCTGATCTGGACGTCGGTCGGGATTAAAGGGATGGCTTGGGGGCGCTGCCAAGCACGACGGTGGTGTGAGGTCGAGGGGAGGGCGGGGCGGCGGAGGCAGGGGTCTAGGCCGGTGGTCGCTGGTGGTTCGAGAAAGATCGTCAACAGTGACTAGCGGGAGGTAGACGAAGGCCATCTGCCCGTTCCTTATAGATCGGACGGTTCATAAAAAAATCGACTGACCTATTTATTTTCAGTCGACTATTATCTTGATAGGACCACATGTGGTGGTGTGCTGGAGGAGTACCTGCATTTCTTGTGCTCATATATTACAAAATCATACGGAGTAGAATCTAATTTTGTTTGCCATGCAATGTTGTAGAGCTATCATATGTCTCCTGTCATTTATTTTCAGCCACCTGCTATACGCTACTTTTACAATGCACTAGTTACGCACACACTTCACCCATACTCTCACTATTGTGTTTTTATGCAAGGGTATTTCAGACCCTGCCTTGACAGAAGCAGAAAAGAATAGGGAAAAGTCAGTCGAGCGTGGTACGCGGCTAGGCCAGACACGTTTCAAGGCTTTAAAGAGTGTAGTGTCAGCAGATGGAGACGGGGAACGTAGCTCTGGAGTTGATAATCTCGCTCGCCTTGAACCACCATCCCAGGTGCTTGCTTTAACTTCATGGTGTCATATGTGGTTGCATGTTGCATATGGTGTCTAGCTTGTATTCGAAAGGCCGAAGTCGGTCTTTATCAAGATAAGGATAGATATTTTTTACATGAACCACCATCCTGGGAGCACCAGAAGACAAATAGCTAGTTAGGGCACTGGCCGAGCCAGTGACAAGCCCAGCACAGACATGCATCACCTGGAAGCCAACTAAAAAGCCACGATGGTGGCGAAGTAGCCCGCCTCCCACCAGGCTCCCAGGTCCTAGATGATCATGCTCACCACTCCAGCTGGATGTCTAGCTTGTATTGCTTCCAGTTTGGTTAAATTGTATCTGCTTAGCTTACACACTATACCTTTGAATATGACACGCCTTCCTGTTTTTGGTACATACTAGTACATCTGTCTATTAACCATGTTCTTACATCAAACTAATGTTCTTGTGTATCCCTCATCAATCACTTATGATGAGGCAGTCGGGCCAGTGGACTACTGTGATAAAAGATCCTCATTTAAATGCAGCGTCAGCCTCCCCACAGGATTGTCAAGAAGCAACAAGGCTAGATGAAGATGGTGAACAAAGCTCTATAGTTGATTACCGCATTTCCCCTACACTAGCATCGCAGGTGCTTGCTCTAACTTGGCAGCGTGATATGTGGTTGCATGTTGCATATGGTGTCTAGATTGTAATTATTCTAATCTGGTTAAATTGCATGTGCTATTACCTTGGTTTATACATTATACTGTTAATGTGACATGCCTTCCTGTTTTTAGTACATAGTACATCTGTCTATTAAGCATGTCCTCACATAAAACTATTGTTTTTTTGTATCCCGCATAAACCAATATAACGAGACACCTTCAGTATATGCAGTGTGATATTAGTTGCATCTTTGATATGATTTATAGCATGACCTGCTTCCAATTTGTTGAAATGCCATTTATGATGGGACACTTTTAACTTGGTAGAGTCATATTGGTTGAATCTTTCACGTGGTGTCTAGCTTGCATTGCTTCTTATTTGTTGAAATGGTTTCTGCTTAGTTTACACGAACAGTTGTGAATATGCCATGCCGTCCTGTTTTTCGTATTATTCCATCCTGGAATCATGTGTTTGCCTTACATCAAAGTAGTGATTGTCAGTATCATGCACAAATGAGTTCTGAAGAGTGAATTTTATTGCTTTTTCTTGTCGGTTTTACTTGACAATTCAAAATCAATAAAGCAGAAGGAAGTTAGCAAGGCAGCGGATGAAGGTGCTCCTTCCAAACGGAGGGCCTCTACAGATTGTACTCCTCCATCCCCTCAATATGATTTCCAAGACAACACATGCATAGACACTCAACGTAGCTGTGTTGGTGATGAGCATGTCTCCCCTAGTGCACCATCACAGGTGCTCCCTCTAACAACACTTTGTTATATGTGGTTGCATGTTATGTATGATGTCTAGCTTGTATTGCTTCTAATTTTGTTGAATTTCATCTGCTTACTTTACACATTATACTTGTGACTAAGACACGTGTTCCTGTTTCTAGAACATACAATATCTGTCTATCACACCATGTTCTTACATCAAAGTACATTTGTTCTGAAGAACTAAATTGTTATTTGTTTTTCTTGTCGGCTTGACTTAACATGGCACAGAGAAATAGGAAGCAAGATAGTATGACAGGGAAAGGGAAGCGGAACAATCCTGCAGATTCTGCTGGTACTGATGGTGCAATAGAAGGTCAAAGTCCAGCGGAAAATTGTACCGACAGGGTATCCCAAGCTACACGAGCTGCAGAACAAGCCAAACAGACAAATAGCTGCCACCAAACAAGCAGAGACAACCCTAGTTGTTGCAACACCTTCCACAGTACCACCAGCTGCACGATTTACTCGTTGGTCAACTCAGCTAGCAGCACGTTCCCAAGCTCTCTTGCCACCTGACACTACTTCTGAAGCACTCTTGACTCAAGATGAGTTGGCAAGATCAGATGAAATTTGTGAGCTTCAATAGCAAGACGGTAGTTGCTGGAGTCAAGTCACAGTTGCATGCTTCTTTATATGTAGTCTCACAGTTTGATGTACACTAACACTTCCTATGTTTGTTGTTGGACTAGAACCTAGGCGCAAGAGGAAACAAACTTCAGGGATAATGCTTGATAGGTTAACTAAATCTAGAGGAGGAAGAATGGAGATCCGTTTTGAGGAAGGTTTAAAAAGGCCACGTGATGCTATAGAGTCAGCCAAGTTAGTATCAGAGGCAGCGGTTGCTATTAAATGTCATGTGCGTATCCTCCCAACATGGATTCAGTACAGGAATGACAAAGACGAAACCCAGTTCAACACCTTCCTCGACCATATCTGTAAGTATGGTTATGTATGGAAACTAGTAATATCGTCTTGCTCTGTCCAATACTTTCTAGGTTGCTGATAATGAGACTCCCATAATTTTCAACAGATGAGGTTCAAGTTGGATAGCCAAGATGATGCAACCAGACAAGCTTGCACCCATGTTTTCAAGTCTGCTCTGCGATAGTATCGGTATAACTTGAGGAAAACTCACTTTGAAGGCAAGGCTAACAGTGAATTTTCCCAAACATCTCCAGTGGAAAATATATCTGATGAAGACTGGAGAGGCCTCGTTAAACACTGGTCCGATCCGAAGTATCAGGTACATTATATATATGTGATTAGATCACATGTTGAGTACTATTTACGCATGTGCCACACAAATCTATCTTCTTGTAGGTGAACTGTTCAAAGAACAAGGCCAACTGTACGAAAGTGAAATTCCAACAAACGGCAGGATCTCGTAGCTATATTGCACACTGCGAGGTTCTTGTAATTAGCTTCTGTTTCACTCTTTTCGTTGTACCATATTATCAGATCTATATTGACTTGTTCCAAATGCAGAGGAAAGCCCGCAAGGACCAAAAAGTACCTGGACCAAATGCTGCGGAAATCTTCAAGGACTGTCACACCAGCAATAAGAAGGGCATGACTACACCAATCAAAGTCGCTGTTATAAGTCCTTAATCCTCATGCCTTTTAACTACTACTTACTCTGACTTGTGCCTTGAACTGC
Source organism: Aegilops longissima (assembly GCA_021605205.1). Taxonomy (NCBI): domain Eukaryota; kingdom Viridiplantae; phylum Streptophyta; class Magnoliopsida; order Poales; family Poaceae; genus Aegilops; species Aegilops longissima. Next base: position 255,855,081 of record CM038680.1, read on the forward strand.
ATGGTTTGCAGCCAATGTCTATTACTCTTTTCAATTTTATACACAATTGTCTTAGCGTATCATTGCACCTTACAAGGTTTAAAAGAGAGGAGTGATGTTCCTTTGATCTTGACCTATAATCTAGTCCCGTGCTGGACTTGCCCACACAATGTTACAATTGCCTGTTTGTCAGTTCTCAGTTGTTTTGTGATATGAATGATGTCATACTATGCTTACCGTATTAGAAACTTTGTCTCTTTATCCTTAGCCCTCAATACAATGTGAAGAAATAGACAATACATTAGGGATGGTACATGGTCATATGTTTGGAACCTGGTTTTGTTATGTACTTTGCAATAAAATACAACTAATATTTTACATCGGTTCACCAGAATAAGTTCTGTATATAGACCAAAGCTATTTTGTTTGGTTTTGCTGCCTCCTTAATATCTTTTGTTTTGGTACTACTAATGTAAAACCTCAACTTTTCAGCGAGCTATGGAAAAAATGGTGGAACCGCCACCTTCTGAAGGTGGCGAGGCAACTATAACCGCAATGTCAGCTCTTGCTGCAGTGGGTCAGTACCTGTCCACTAACAGTCCCAAAAGCATGTTCCTGCGTAATACTGGGTTGGTTGTTAAGGCAATCTCGTCCAAACTGCCTCATGATCAAGATATGCAAGCTCAAAACAATGTTGTATCTGCGCTCCAGACACAAGTCCATTCCCTAACAGAGACCCGTTGTGAAACAAGGAGACATATTGTTTAATGTTGTCAAGATATGCATGGTTTTGAAACCAGACTACCAGACATTAGCTATGTTGCTCAGGAGCCTAGGAGAAGTGAAGGCGAAGGTTATGGTGCTCCATCAGACAATAAAACATGGAAACGTAATGATCGGTCAAATGGTGAGCTTACGAACTTCATTGGTGCATTTATCGCTAGATGTTAACTTTTATGCCAACCTTCCTTTTGTTTTATAGTTGTAATTTGTTTTGGTGCGATACAAAATTTGTTCTTAACGTGTAGCCACCGGCTGAAGAAAACAGCAAGCCATTTTTGTATAGTGTAGGGTGTTCCCTATATTTGCACTGGTGGCAAACTTTGATGTCCACCGGCTGTAGTTAACATGGGCCTCCTATGGGCCGTAGAAATAATGGGCCTTCTAAGGGCCGTAGAAACAATGGGCCTTCTATGGGGCGTAGAAATAATGGGCCTTATACGGGCCATAGACACAATGGGCCTTCTACGGGCTGTATCATCAATGGGCCTTCTAAGGGCCGTAGAAACAATGGGCCTTCTACGAGGCGTAGAAACAATGGGCCTTATCGGTCGTGACACAGCGGGATTCTACGGGCAGATCATCAATGGGCCTTCTACGGGCGTATGATCGGTTGGCGAAACATGGGCCAATAACGAGACCACATTATGGTACGTAAATGGGCTAGAGTTGAAATCGTCCGTTCATGGGCCGACCATAACGGGCGTCGTTTATCGGCCGTGTTTGATGGCGCTATGAAAACGCATTAGCGTATTAACGGGCCTGGCGTGTCATTGTAACCACAGGCTGAATTTGGCCCTGGCGCGAAAATAGCGATGAACGGGCCGTAAGTAAGCGAATCTTTGAAATGAGCCCAAGAATAAATGGGCCACGAGAAGGCGAAAGATAACATGGGTTGGAAATGGCCCAATGGAATAATGGGTCGTTAATGGGTATAAAGTGATACCTTTGTTCATTACGGGCCGAGTTTCACCACGTGCCGTTAATGGGTATAAAGTGATACCTTTGTTCATTCTGAGCCGGTTTACCACGGTCGTTAATGGGCGAGAGTTACTAAGGGCCTCATATGGGCGAAAGGCGTCATGGGCCATACATGGGCGGAAGTTCAAGCGGGCTAGAATTATATTGGGCGGCCCGGATGATGCTCTGGGCCTAATTGGATAGGCCGTAAGCGGGCCCCAGGTTAGTGGGTCGTAAATGGGCTATATCGAGCAATTCGATTAACGAGGCTTGCGTGGGCGACCCGCCACCTTTTGACCAAGTCAAGCGGGTCGTCCTTTTCACGAGAATGGGCCTCTGTTGGGCGTGCCACGGTCGGCGTATCATAGGCGCTTTGGGTCCAATGAGTGGATGACAAGCTGTCCCAGCGGTGAGCGACACGTGTTCCCTCCGACCAATGATGATTTTACGTGGAAAATCCCCATTGGTCGGGGCTGTTAACAGGTTATCGGATCCAAAACCGGACCCGATAAGCTTAACGGTGTTCCGTTACGGTGGATGCCGCGTGTCGGTCACCCTTGGCGAAAGCACTTACGTGACGCGCGATTTATTCATGGAAGTGGACACTTCCATGATGATAATTTTGGTAATGTCATGGAACACTTCTACGACAGCCCAGGTATGACTATCTTGATTCTGTCATAAAATCGTCATGGATGTACATCCATGACAAAAAACGCGACCTACTGTGACAAACATGAATCATCACGGAAGTGTATTTTTTTGTACTGCAACTGACAGCTCCACCATTCAATATAAATATGTATCCGGTTCGTGACTTAGAGTCATCCGGATCAGTGTCAAAGCTTGCATCGATGTAACCATTTACGACAAGCTCTTTGCCTCCATAAACGAGAAACATATCCTTAGTCCTTTTCAGGTATTTTAGGATGTTCTTAACCGCTGCCAGTGATCCACTCGTAGATTACTTTGGTACCTCCCTGCTAAACTTATAGCAAGGCACACATCAGGTCTGGTAAACAGCATTGCATACATGATAGAACCTATGGTGAGGCATAGGAATGACTTTCATTTATCTCTATCTTCTGCGGTGGTGGGGCATTGAGTCGACTCAACTTCACACCTTGTAACACGTGCAAGAACCCTTTCTTTGGTGATCCATTTTGAACTTCTTCAAAACTTTATCAAGGTATGTGCTTTGTGAAAGTCAATTAAGCGTCTTGATCTACCTCTATAGATCTTGATGCCCAATATATAAAAGCTTCACCGAGGTCTTTCATTGAAAAATTCTTATTCAAGCATCCTTTCATGCTATCCGAAATTCATGTTATTTCCAATCAACAATATGTCATCCACATATAATATTAGAAATTCTCTGAGCTCCCTCTCACTTTCTTATAAATACGAGGCTTCTCCAAAAGTGCATGCAAAACTATATGCTTTGATCATTTGGAGCACCAGGCGTATATTCTAACTCCTAGAGGCTTGCACCAATCCATAAATGGATCGCTGGAGCTTGCACACTTTGTTAGCACCTTTAGGATCGACAAAACCTTATGGTTGCATCATATACAACTCTTCTTTAAGTAATCCATTAAGGAATGCAGTTTTGACATCCATTTGCCAAATTTCATAATCATAAAATCCGGCAATTGCTAACATGATTCGGACAGACTAAAGCATAGCTATGGGTGAGGAGGTCTTATCATTGTCTACTCCTTGAACTTGTCGAAAACCTTTCGCAACAAGTCGAGCTTTGTGGACAGTAACATTACCGTCAGCGTCAGTCTTCTTCTTGAAGATCCATTTATTCTCTATGGCTTGCCGATCATCGGGCAAGTCAACCAAAGTCCATACTTTGTTCTCATACATGGATCCCATCTCAGATTTCATGGCCTCAAGCCATTTCGCGGAATCTGGGCTCATCATCGCTTCCTCATAGTTTGTAGGTTCGTCATGGTCTAGTAACATGACTTCCAGAACAGGATTACCGTACCACTCTGGCGCAGAACGTACTCTGGTTGACCTACGAGGTTCGGTAGTAACTTGATATGAAGTTTCATGATCATCATCATTAACTTCCTCACTAATTGGTGTATGCATCACTAGAATTGATTTCTGTGATGAACTACTTTCCAATTCGGGAGAAGGTACAATTACCTCATCAAGTTCTACTTTCCTCCCACTCACTTCTTTCAAGAGAAACTCCTTCTCTAGAAAGGATCCATTCTTAGCAACGAATATATTGCCTTCGGATCTGTGATAGAAGGTGTACCCAACAGTTTCCTTTGGGTATCCTATGAAGACGCATTTCTCCGATTTGGGTTCAAGCTTATTAGGCTGAAGCTTTTTCACATAAGCATCACAACCCCAAACTTTAAGAAACAACAACTTAGGTTTCTTGCCAAACCATAGTTCATATGGAGTCGTCTCAATGGATTTAGATGGTGCCCTATTTAACGTGAATGCAACCTTCTCTAAAGCATAACCCCAAAACGATAGTGGTAAATCGGTAAGAGACATCATAGATCGCACCATATCTAATGAAGTAGGGTTACGATGTTCGGACACACCATTACGCTGTGGTGTTCCAGGTGGCGTGCGTTGCGAAATTATTCCACATTGTTTCAATTTTTTTCAAGGATACGTCAAAGTTGATGTATCGAGATCATAGATAGAAGGCGCCAAGATGGCAAAACAACCAATTACAAAGAGTCCACGGCAGCATGGGCCAACACACACCTCATGCTAATTACTCGCTACTCTCCACCCTCTCTACCCTACCGGGAGCGATCCCGGCTGCCGTAGCAGTGACGCAGCCCTCCAGTTCTCCCCTTCCGCGTCGATCGCCTCGAGCACCACGTAGACGAAAGGTAGAGCGCCGTTGAACACGATGTCGTTTCTGTGTTTCCAAATTGTCCATGCCACCAAAATGATCACCGTCCAAGCTTCCTTCCTCATCCTCGTCTCGACGTTCAAAGAAGTCCACCATTGAACTAGCTTCGCTCCGTGGGTTGGGGTCCATTGGGGTTTTCCCTAATTGCCTGTGATGGCCGACCAAACCCGTCTCGCACACACGCATCCAAGTAGTAAGTGGTCAATCGTCTCTGGTTCCTGGTCGCATAGTGGACAGGCCGGCGGGTGCGACATCAAGCACCTCTGCAGCCTATCAGCCGTCCAGCATCTCCTCCTACCAGCAAGCCACGAGAAGATCTTGCATGTGTTCGGAGCCCGCGACTTCCAAATTTGTAGAACACCAGCAGCTTCAACCCGTCCGGCAAAGTGTGCGCGATAGGCAGAGCGTGCCGAGAATAGCCCATTTGAGCCCCATATCCAGGTGATGTTGTCCTGTATCCCCACCTCCACCTGGACAAGTTGCATCCGGTCCACCAGAGTGACAAACTCCTGTATTGCTTCCGCGCCCATATTTGGCAACACGTCCTGCCACCAACCTCTCGCGACCGCCTGTCCCACCGTTCTCACCTTGATCGCACTTCTCTTTGCAGCTTTGAACAGGTGTGGCATGATATCCTGTATGCGTCCCTCTTGCAGCCACAAGTCCGTCCAGAATAGAGTGGATTCACCGTTCCCAATGGTGCATTTGGTGGTTGCCTTGTATATAGCCATCATGTCCGACGAGACCTGAATGTTGAATTCTGTCCATGGCCTATCCATATCCGTCCTGGCCAACCATGGCCATCGTGCTCGAAGAGAGGTGTTGAGAAGTCGTAAGTTGGGCACCCCCAGACCACCGTATTCCTTGGGTGCACAAACTTGATCCCACGCCACCAAGCAGTGTCCCCCGTGGACATCTCGTTGCCCCTTCCATAGGAAGCCTCTACAAATCTTATTGGCTGCTTCGATTGTTTTGACTGGGAGATATATTGCCGTCATAGCATGGATTGGCATTGATGCGAAGGTGGTTTTGAGGAGTTCCAGCCTCCCAGCTCTGAACATCATCCTTGATTGCCACGCGGGGAGCCTGTTGGCCATCTTGTCAACAATATACTGCAATTGGCCAGCCGTGATCTTCTTTAGGCTTACGGGGAGGCCCAAGTATCGACAAGGCCAACCCACCACCGGGCATCCCATCTCATCATTTAACAAAGCGACATGCTCCTCAGAGCATCTGATTGGGTGTGCAGAACACTTCGCCAGGTTCGTGCGGAGCCCAGAAGCCACTCCAAAGTCCGCGAGAATCACGTTGCAGGCTGAAGACCAAACTCGTAACTCAAATATTCACCTCCACGATCAGATCGTAGAAACTTTATTTTCTTGTTACGATGATTTTCCACTTCACTCTGAAATTCTTTGAACTTTTCAAATGTTTCAGACTTATGTTTCATTAAGTAGATATACCCATATCTGCTCAAATCATCTGTGAAGGTCAGAAAATAACGATACCCGCCACGAGCCTCAACACTCATCGGACCGCATACATCAGTATGTATTATTTCCAATAAGTCAGTGCCTCACTCCATTGTTCCGAAGAACGGAGTCTTAATCATCTTGCCCATGAGGCATGGTTCTTAATCATCAAGTGATTCATAATCAAGTGATTCTAAAAGTCCATCAACATGGAGTTTCTTCATGCTCTTTACACCAATATGACCTAAATGGCAGTGCCACAAATAAGTTGCACTATCATTATTAACTTTGCATATTTTGGCTTCAATATTATGAATATGTGTATCACTACGATCGAGATTCAACAAAAATAGACCACTCATCAAGGGTGCATGACCATAGAAGATATTAATCATATAAATAGAACAACCATTATTCTCTGATTTAAATGAATAATCGTCTCGCATCAAACAAGATCCAGATATAATGTTCATGCTCAACGCTGGCACCAAATAACAATTATTCAGGTCTAACACTAATCCTGGAGGTAGATGTAGAGGTAGTGTGCCGATGGCGATCACATCGACCTTGGACCATTTCTGACGCGCATCGTCACCTCATCCTTAGCCAATATTTGTTTAATCCGTAGCCCTTGTTTCGAGTTGCAAATATGAGCAACAAAACCAGTATCAAATACCCAGGCGCTGCTACGAGCATTAGTAATTAAGGTACACATCAATAACATGTATATCAAATACACCTTTCACTTTGCCATCCTTCTTATCCGCCAAATACTTGGGGCAGTTCCGCTTCCAGTGACCAGTCCCTTTGCAGTAGAAGCACTCAGTTTCAGGCTTTGTTCCAGACTTGGGCTTCTTCCCGGGAGTAGCAACTTGCTTGCTATTCTCCTCCATCTTGCAGTTATAGAACTTGTTGGAGACTTCATATCTCTCAAGCCGGGCATTTGCTCGAAATACTAACTTCAAATCCTGGAACATCTCATATGCTCCATGACGTTCAAAACATCTTTGAAGTCCCGATTCTAAGCCGTAAAGCATGGCACACTAAACTATCGAGTAGTCATCAGCTTTTCTCTGCCAGACGTTCATAACGTGCAGGTTGCTCTCTTCTTGGTCTTGCACCTAGCGGTGCTTCCAGGACGTAATTCTTCTGTGCAACAATGAGGATAATCCTCAAGTTATGAACCCAGTCCATGTAGTTGTTACCATCATCTTTCAACTTAGCTTTCTCTAGGAACACATTAAAATTCAAGGGAACGGTAGCATGGCCATTGATGTACAACAACATGGACATGCAAAATACTATCAGGTACTAAGTTCATGATAAATTAAAGTTCAATTAATCATATTACTTAAGAACTCCCACTTAGATAGACATCCCTCTAGTCATCTAAATGATCACGTGATTCATATCAACTAAACCATGTCTGATCATCACGTGAGATGGAGTAGTTTTCAATGGTGAACATCACTATGTTGATCATATCTACTATATGATTCACGTTCGACCTTTTAGTCTCAGTGTTCCGAGGCCATATCTGCATATGCTAGGCTCGTCAAGTTTAACCTGAGTATTCTGCATGTGCAAAACTAGCTTGCACCCGTTGTATGTGAATGTAGAGCTTATCACACCCAATCATCACGTGGTGTCTCGGCACGACGAGCTGTAGCAACGGTGCATACTCAGGGAGAACACCTATACCTTGAAATTTAGTGAGGGATCATCTTATAATGCTACCGCCGTACTAAGAAAAATGAGATGCATAAAGGATAAACATCACATGCAATCAAAATATGTGACTTGATATGGCCATCATCATCTTGTGCCTTTGATCTCCATCTCCAAAGCACCGTCATGATCTCCATCGTCACTGGCTTGACACCTTGATCTCCATCGTAGCATCATTGTCGTCTCGCCAACTATTGCTTCTACGACTATCGCCGCCGCTTAGTGATAAAGTAAAGCAATTATATGGCGATTGCATTTCATACAATAAAGCGACAACCATAAGGCTCCTGCCAGTTGCCGATAACTTTTACAAAACATGATCATCTCATACAATAATTTATATCTCATCACATCTTGACCATATCACATCACAACACCCTGCAAAAACAAGTTAGACGTCCTCTACTTTGTTGTTGCAAGTTTTACGTGGCTTCTACGGGCTTCGAGCAAGAACCGTTCTTACCTACGCATCAAAACCACAACGATTTTTCATCAAGTGTGCTGTTTTAACCTTCAACAAGGACCGGTCTGTTCAAACTCGATTCAACTAAAGTTGGAGAAACAGACACCCGCTAGCCACCTATGTGTGAAGCACGTCGGTAGAACCAGTCTCATGAACGCGGTCATGTAATGTCGGTCCGGGCCGCTTCATCCAACAATACCGCTGAATCAAAGTAAGATGTTGGTGGTAAGCAGTGTGACTATTATCGCCCACAACTCTTTGTGTTCTACTCGTGCATATCATCTACGCATAGACCTGGCTCGGATGCCACTGTAGGGAAACGTAGCATGCAATTTCAAAAAAATTCCTACGATCACGCAAGATCTATGTAGGAGATGCATAGCAACAAGAGGGGGAGAGTGTGTCCACGTACCCTCACAGACCAAAAGCGGAAGCATTAGATTAACACGGTTGATGTAGTCAAACGTCTTCATGATCCAACAGATCCAAGTACTGAACGTACGGCACCTCCGTGTTCTGCACACGTTCAGCTCGATGACGTCCCTCGAACTCTTGATCCAGTAGAGGGTCGAGGGAGAGTTCCGTCAGCATGAGGGCGTGGCGACGGTGATGGTGATGTGATCCGCGCAGGGCTTCGCCTAAGCACTACGCCGCTATGATCGGAGGAGTAAACTGTGGAGGGGCACCACCCCCTCCTCCTTGTCCTATTCGGACTCCCTAGGAGGGGGGCACGCGGTCACACTCTACGGGCTTCCCTCTCTCTCTCCCTTAGGCCCATGTTGGCCCAACACTTCCCCTGGGGGTTCCGGTAACCCCTCGGTACTCCGGTAAAATACCCGAATCACTCGGAACCATTCCGATGTCCGAATACAACCTTCCAATATATGAATCTTTACCTCTCGACCATTTCGAGACTCCTCGTCATTTCCGTGATCTCATCCAGGACTACGAACAAACTTCGGTCACCAAAACACATAACTCATAATACAAATCGTCATCGAATGTTAAGCATGCGGACCCTACGGGTTCGAGAACTATGTAGACATGACCGAGACACATCTCCGGTCAATAACCAATTGCGGAACCTGGATGCTCATATTGGTTCCTACATATTCTACGAAGATCTTTATCGGTCAAACCGCAGAACAACATACGTCATTCCCTTTGTCATCGGTATGTTACTTGCCCGAGATTCGATCGTCGGTATCATCATACCTATTTCAATCTCGTTACCAACAAGTCTCTTTACTCGTTCCGTAATGCATCATCCCGTAACTAAATCATTAGTTACATTGCTTGCAAGGCTTATAGTGATGTGCATTATCGAGAGGGCCCAGAGATACCTCTCCGATACACGGAGTGACAAATCACTGGTGCGCGTCGGTCCTAAACAAACGGTTTAAAACCCCTTTCCGCGACAGCATCTGGAACCGTCACCAAGTGAGTGTGGGCGATAGGGGAGGTCCTTCCCCACGACACAGAAACCATCGGGGATATGCCCTCCTGGCACACACGTCCGGCAAAATGAGGTCGTCTGCGACCGGCGAGCGCTCAAATACAGAAATACGACAGGGTGAAGTGGAGGAGAGGAAAACGAGAGGCAAATGGCAAATAATGTAATGCGATGTATAAGAGTTGTGATGGGTACTTGGTATGTCTTGACTTGACTTGACTTGGCGTAGATCTCCCCGGCAACGGCGCCAGAAATCCTTCTTGCTACCTCTTGAGCTTGTGTTGGTTTTTTCCTTGAAGAGGAAAGGGTGATGCAGCAAAGTAGCGTAAGTATTTCCCTCAAATTTTGAGAACCAAGGTATCAATCCAGTAGGAGACTACACACAAGTCGCCTCGTGCGTACACAAACAAATAAGAACCTTGCAACCAACGTGATAAAGGGGTTGTCAATCCCTTCACGGCCACTTGCAAAAGTGAGATCTGATAGAGATAATAAGATAAATATTTTTGGTATTTTTACGATAAAGATTGAAAGTAAAGATTGCAAAATAAAAATAGATTGGAAACTTATATGATGGAAAATAGACCCGGGGGCCATAGTTTCACTAGTGGCTTCTCTCAAGATAGCATAAGTATTACAGTGGATGAACAAATTACTGTCGAGCAATTGATAGAATATCTAGGCATGATCATGTATATAGGCATCACATCTGCGACAAGTAGACCGAAACGATTCTGCATCTACTACTATTACTCCACACATCGACCGCTATCCAGCATGCATCTAGAGTATTAAGTTCATAAGAACAGAGTAACACATTAGGCAAGATGACATGTTGTAGAGGGATAAACTCAAGCAATATGATATAAACCCCATCTTTTGATCCTCGATGGCAACAATACAATACGTGCCTTGCTGCCCCTGCTGTCACTGTGAAAGGACACCGCAAGATTGAACCCAAAGCTAAGCACTTCTCCCATTGCAAGAAAGATCAATCTAGTAGGCCAAACCAAACTGATAATTCAAAGAGACTTGCAAAGATAACAAATTATATATAAAAGAATTCAGAGGAGATTCAAATATTGTTCATAGATAATCTTGATCATAAACCCACAATTCACCGGATCTCGACAAAAGACACCGCAAAAAGAATTACATCGATTAGATCTCCAAGAGAATTGAGGAGAACTTTGTATTGAGATCCAAAGAGAGAGAAGAAGCCATCTAGCTAATAACTATGGACTCGAAGGTCTGTGGTAAACTACTCACACATCATCGGAGAGGCTATGTTGTTGATGTAGAAGCCCTCCGTGATCGATTCCCCCTCCAGCGGAGTGCCGGAAAAGGCCCCAAGATGGGATCTCACGAGTACAGAAGGTTGTGGCGGTGGAAATAGGGTTTCATGGTGCTCCTGGATGTTTTCGGGGTATATGGCTATATATAGGAGGAAGAAGTAGGTCGGTGGAGCTGCAAGGGGCCCACGAGGGTGGGGGCACGCCTAGGGGGGCATGCGCCCCTCCCTGCCTCGTGGCCTCCTTGCTTCTTTCTTGACGTCCACTCCAAGTCCTCTGGATCACGTTTGTTCCAAAAATAACTCTCCCGAAGGTTTCATTCCGTTTGGACTCCGTTTGATATTCCTTTTCTGCGAAACACTGAAATAGGCAAAAAAAGCAGCAATTTGCACTGGGCCTTCGGTTAATAGGTTAGCCCCAAAAATAATATAAAAGTGCTTAGTAAAGCCCATTAAACATCCAAAACAGATAATATGATAGCATGGAACAATAAAAAATTATAGATACGTTGGAGACGTATCAAGCATCCCCAAGCTTAATTCACCTTTCCCTCGAGTAGGTAAATGATAAAAACAGAATTTTTGATGTGGAATGCTACCTAGCATATTTCTCAATGTAATTTCCTTTATTGTGGCATGAATGTTCAGATCCAAAAGATTCAAGACAAAAGTTTAATATTGCCATGAAAATAATAATACTTCAAGCATACTAACAAAGCAATCATGTCTTCTCAAAATAACATGGCCAAAGAAAGTTATCCCTACAAAATCATATAGTCTGGCTATGCTCTATCTTCATGACACAAAGTATTTAATCATGCACAACCCCGATGACAAGCCAAGCAATTGTTTTATACTTTTGATGTTCTCAAACTTTTTCAATCTTCACGCAATACATGAGCGTGAGCCATGGACACAGCACTAAATGTGGAATAGAACGGTGGTTGTGGAGAAGACAAAAAGGAGAAGATAGTCTCACATCAACTAGGCGTATCAACGGGCTATGGAGATGCCCATCAATAGATATTAATATGAGTGAGTAGGGATTGCCATGCAACGGATGCACTAGAGCTATAAGTGTATGAAAGCTCAACAAAAGAAACTAAGTGGGGGTGCATCCAACTCGCTTGCTCACAAAGGCCTAGGGCATTTTGAGGAAGCCCATCACTGGAATATACAAGCCAAGTTCTATAATGTAAAATTCCCACTAGTATATGAAAGTGACAACATAGGAGACTCTCTATCATGAAAATCATGGTGCTATTTTGAAGCACAAGTGTGGCAAAAGTATAGTAACATTGTCCCTTCTCTCTTTTTCTCTCATTTTTTTTATTTGGGCCTTTTTCTCTCTTTTTCATGGCCTCTTTTTTTCTCCTTTTTCTTTTAAATGCAGAGTCTCATCCCGACTTGTGGGGAATCATAGTCTCCATCATCCTTTCCTCACTTGGGACAATGCTCTAATAATGATGATCATCACACTTTTATTTACTTACAACTCAAAAATTACAACTCAATACTTAGAACAAAATATGACTCTATGTGAATGCCTCCGGCGGTGTACCGGGATATGCAATGAATCAAGAGTGACGTGTATGAAAGAATTATAAAGGTGGCTTTGCCACAAATACGATGTCCACTACATGATCATGCAAAGCAATATGACAATGATGAAGCATGTCATAATAAACGAAACGGTGGTAAGTTGCATGGCAATATATCTCGAAATGGCTATGGAAATGCCATAATAGGTAGGTATGGTGGCTGTTTTGAGGAAGGTATATAGTGGTTGTATGATACCGGCGAAAGGTGCGCGGTATTAGAGAGGCTAGCAATGGTGGATGGGTGAGAGTGCGTATAATTCATGGAATCAACATTAGTCATAAAGAACTCACATAGTTATTGCAAAAATCTATTAGTTATCGAAACGAAGTACTATGCGCATGCTCCTACGGGGATAGATTGGTAGGAAAAGACCATCGCTCGTCCCCGACCGCCACTCATAAGGAAGACAATCAATAAATAAATCATGCTACGACTTCATCACATAACGGTTCACCATACGTGCATGCTACGGGAATCACAAACTTTAGAACAAGTATTTCCCAAATTCACAACTACTCAACTAGCATGGCTCTAATATCACCATCTTCATATCTCAAAAGAACTATCAAGTATCAAACTTCTCATAGTATTTGATGCACTTTATATGATAGTTTTTATTATACCCATCTTGGATGTTCATCATATTAGGACTAATTTTATAGCCAAAGCAAACTACCATGTTGTTCTAAAAGACTCTCAAAATAATATAAGTGAAGCATGAGAGATCAATAATTTCTATAAAATAAAACCACCACCATGCTCTAAAAGATATAAGTGAAGCAATAGAGCAAAATTATCTGGCTCAAAAGATATAAGTGAAGCACATAGAGTATTCTAATAAATGCAGATTTATGTGTGTCTCTCCCAAAAGGTATGTACAGAAAGGATGATTGTGTTAAACTAAAAAGCAAAGACTCAAATCATACAAGACGTCCAAGCAAAACACATATCATGTGGTGAATAAAAATATAGCCTCAAGTAAAGTTGCCGATAGACGAAGACGAAAGAGGGGATGCCTTCCGGGGCATCCCCAAGCTTAGGCTCTAGTGTGACGCCTGGATAATTAAGCTACAGTAAACCTCTGCCCAAGTTGCCACGTCACCTCTGCTACTGATGCTAATCACGTGTTAGTTCAAAATGTTTCAAATTCAAATTTGAATTCAGGACAAACAACCAAAGTTTTCAAACATTAAAACAAAAATGTTCGGAATGTGACTTAATTAAGTTTACTAAATTAGGTACAACCTATGTATTTTTACAAAACTAAAATGTTAGGTAAATAAAGAGAAAATAGAAAAGGAAATAAATAAAAGAAAATAAATAAAATAAAGGAAAAGAGAAAGAAAAAAAAAACAACACAAACCACTGGGCTAACCATGGCCCAGTTGCCAGCCCAACTGGGCAAAGGCTCAACCGGCCAGGCCCAACCGCCCCACCCACTCACCTTATCCCCCCACTCCCCACCAAACACTAGATCGAACCCCCACTCCCCCTCTCGCTCCCATCCCCCCGATCCAGAACTGGATCGGCCGAACCCCGATGTCGTGCGCCGACGCCGGCGCCCGTCGCTCTGACTCGCCGGACCACCTCGCCGCTCGCCGAACTCCTCCCCGCCGCGCCACGACGACCACGCCCCTCCGCCTGACGCTGCCCATAGTTGCTGCCCGCGGACCTGGCTGGAGTTACCCCGTCGCCGTTGCCTCCTCGTCCTCCTCCCTGAACGGCCTCCCCGACCCCCTTCATGGCATCGGGGGTGAGCTCCGACGACCCGCTTCCCCGTTTTCCCTCTGTCACTGACGCCGCCCGCACCTACCGCCCCCTCCCTTGCGCCGGTCACGCTCCACGCCGCAGGCCGCGCCCAGCTGTTCGTGGCTACGCCTGGCCACGCCAGCGCCCCGCCACAGCTCGCAGAGGCCGCCCTGAGCTCCGCCTAGTGCTGCTGCCACCGCTGTTCTGCATCGCTGCTAGCTGCCGTCACCATCGAAGCTGTCGTCGCCCTCCGCCCATGCCCATGGCCGCCGCTGCTTTCGCCGCTTCTTTGCCGCATCAGCTTCTTTGCTGCATGCTGCGCTGCTGCCGCACCGCACCGCCCCCGCTCTACCCCATCATGGCGCCCTTCGCGCAGGTCGCCGTTGCCTCCCTTCGCCGCTCGCCTCGCGCCGCCTCCCGATCGCCACTGCAGCCGCCTGCCGCTGACACGGCCCGGCTGCACCCATGTCGCTCATCCCCAATCCAGCCGCTCCTCGCTACTGGGCGGGCTGCGGTTTCGCCCGTAGCCACGCCCGCTCGCCCAGCGCCCGTTAGCGCCCATTAGGCCCCCTGGGCAAATGACATGTGGGGCCCAGCCCCCAGAACGTTTGAAAAAAAAGAATTTAGAAAACAAATAATAATTAATTAATTAGTTAAATAATTAATTAACTTAATTAGATCTGTTAGCTTAACCTAATCACTTAATTAAACTAGCTAATTCTGTTTAGTTAAAGTAAGTCAATGACAGACGGGACCCACGAGTCAATTTGACTGGTCAACGGTGAGAGTTGACCGCTGATGTCATGCTGACGTCATAACTGCATTTTCTAATTAAATTAATTCTGTTAATTCTAAAAATGAATTAAATCTTTAAAAATTAATATAAAATAATCCGTAGCTCGGATGAGAATACTTTGTACATGAAAGTTGCTCAGAACGACGAGACGAATCCGGATACGCACCCAGTTTGTCCGCCACACATGCCTAGCATAGCAAACACGCAACTTTCCCCCTTTGATTCATCTGTCCGAAAACTCAAAACACCGGGGATACTTTCCCGGTTGTTTCCCCCCTTCGCCGGTATCACCTCCTATTGCGTTAGGTCACGTCTAGCACCGCATATTGCTTTGTGATGCTTTGATTGCTCTATTTTTTATTGTGTTCCCCCTCCGGTACTTCTTTCCGGTAGACCCCGAGACCAACGTCGCTGCTACCCAGTACGACTACGGTGTTGACGACCCCTCCTTCTTGCCAGAGCCATCAGGGAAGCCCCGCCCCCTTGATCACCAGATATCGCCTATTCTTCTCTATACTGCTTGCATTAGAGTAGTGTAGCATGTTACTTCTTTCCGTTAATCCTATCCTGATGCATAGCCTGTCCTTGCTACTACTGTTGTTACCTTTACCTGCAACCCTACATGCTTAGTATAGGATGCTAGTGATTCATCAGTGGCCCTACATTCTTGTCCGTCTGCCATGCTATACTATCGGGCCGTGATCACTTGGGAGGTGATCACGGGTATATACAATATACTTTATACATGATACATGTGGTGACTAAAGTAGGGTCGGCTCGTGGAGCACCCGCGAGTGATTCATGGATTGGGGGCTGAAAGGACCTTTGTCCCGACGGCCCTCTGGGTGGATCTTTGTGGCGGAGTGATAGGGCAGGTTGAGACCGCCTAGGTGAGAGGTGGGCCTGGCGCTGGTCGGTGTCTGCGGTTACATCAATTAACATGCTTAACGAGATCTTGGTATTTGATCTGAGTCTGGCCATTTGGTCTATACGCACTAACCAACTACGTGGGAAAGATATGGGCACTTTCGGCGTCGTGGTATCGGCGAAGCCTTCTTGACGTCGGCGGCGGCGCGGCGCGGATTGGAACGTAAGCCTGCTCTTGTATTAAGGGCTAGTTACGCTTCCGGCGCGTTACAACGTGCGGTGTGCTAACGGCGATGGGCCCGCACCCACAATGCGCTTAGGTTTATACCGGCATGCTGACCTCTCTGTTGGCCTAGGTGGGGCTGCGACGTGTTTATCTTTCGAGGCCGGGCATGACCCAGAAAAGTGTGTCCGGCCAAATGGGATCAAGCGTGTTGGGTTATGTGGTGCACCCTGCAGGGAAGTTTATCTATTCGAATAGCCGTGATCTTGATAGCAGGGGCGACTTGGAGTTGTACCTTGACCTTATGACAACTAGAACCGGAAACTTAATAAAACACACTCTTCCAAGTGCCAGATACAACCCGGTGATCGCTCTCTAGGGCGACGAGGAGGGGATCACCGGGTAGGATTATGCTATGCGATGCTACTTGGTGAACTTACCATCTACTCTCTTCTACATGCTGCAAGATGGAGGTGGCCAGAAGCGTAGTCTTCGACATGATTAGTTATCCCCCTCTTATTCTGGAATTCTGCAGTTTAGTCCACTGATATGGCCCTTTTACACATATACCCATGCATATGTAGTGGAGCTCCTTGCTTGCGAGTACTTTGGATGAGTACTCACGGTTGCTTTTCTCCCTCTTTTCCCCTTTCCCTTCTACCTGGTAGTCGCAACTAGATGCCGGAGCCCAGGAGCCAGACGCCACCATTGATGACGACTCCTACTACACCGGAGGTGCCTACTACTACGTGCAGGCCGCTGACGACGACCATGAGTAGTTTAGGAAGATCCCAGGCAGGAGGCCTGCGCCTCTTTCGATCTGTATCCTTGTTTGTGCTATCCTTCTTAAGGCAAACTTGTTTAACTTATGTCTGTACTCAGATATTGTTTCTTCCGCTGACTCGTCTATGATCGAGCACTTGTATTCGAGCCTTCTGGTTTGTATTATGATGCTTGTATGACTTATTTTATGTTTTAGAGTTGTGTTGTGATATCTTCCCGTGAGTCCCTGATCTTGATCATACACGTTTGCGTGCATGATTAGTGTATGATTGAATCGGGGGCATCACAAGTTGGTATCAGATCCGACTGCCTGTAGGAATCCCCCTTCCAAACTCATTGGCCGAAGTTGAGTCTAGTCATTGTAAAACTTTTACTAATATGGCTGTGTGCCTTACGGGCCCACGTAGCCATTGGGTGGTATTAGGATCTTTTATTCCTTTTCTATACTCTGGGATTTTCATCTCTCTTCTATTCAGGTTAAATGGTTTTCTAAAATCTAACTTTAGGTTCTCAAAAACGCTTTCTCTCGGAGAGCCCCTTCAGTCCATAGGATCGCCTGCTGCACCAGAAGATTCCGAAGATACTTTTCAATGTTCTTTCGAGAACTTGTGCTCATCGGGTTTGCAATTCCCTACCACCGACACATCCCTATGGGTAGCTACTTATACTTGCAATCCATACCTTCATTCTCCATTACTCTTGTTAGTACAAGATACCCTGAACTACTTCCCGCTATTCCGAGAATCCTTTGTGCCACTGCCTTGCGGTTCCTTGTCGCAAAAATATCCCTACAATTTGTTTATTCACACTTATCGAGGAACCATTCATTACTCTTTGTTCATAGGATTCACTAGATACATTGAAATACTACCCGATCTTCCGGTAATCCTCTGCCAACTATTGCTCTGCAAATACTTGTCTTCTTGCAGTCTGGACAATTCCATTTGTCTAGCAATAACCATTAAAATCCTTGTGATTGACAATCTGATCCTATTGATTCAACAGGTGTGCGAATGCACACAATCATCAATCGACCCTTCTAAATTATCTTTCCGGCTCAAACGTCATTTTGAACATGAGCTGGTTCTCGACCAAACAGTTTGTCGTAGATTGTGCCTCTGGTCTATTCAATTTATCCATCCTTGATCAGAGCGTTTGCTTCTGATCCTTTGATTTGGAAATCATAATTCATTTACATTTGAGCTTTGGATTAGTTAGTTGTTTCTACAATATGATCTCCTTACATTCTTTCGTCCTCTAGATGAGTATCGATGCTCACATCAGATCCCTTGAGGACCACCGGATCCTTTGTGGATTTTATCCGACAACGTCCTTCATATTCAATCATTTTGGAAGTTCTTTCCCTGATACATAATGCCATTGGTAAATCCTATTCTCTGATTTGACCAACCATGCTCTGCCATCGAGCCAGTGATATTTACTCTTGAAGCTTGTGGTATATGTTCCTAAGGCCCTGATGGGTTGAACCTATGCCTTTTTCTAATCTGTGTGAACACGGAAACTACTACGGGTCATACTCTATGGTTGTTATGTCAAATAAAACTTCAACACTACAACTTAGTTGAAGGCGAGAAGTGAATGAAATGTTATGCATTAGAGAAGTGGGAGTCGACCTTGAACTTTGTGTTCATGCCCATGGACACGATGTAGATCCTATCATGGAAGCTTCTTGTAATTATAACTATTTCCTTGATAACTAACATCTGGTATCTGTGAATTGATCCTTTGCAACCGTGGTTCCAACCATGATTGTTCTTCTTTGATCCCATTTCTCGGACAAGTTAAAACATTTTTTGTCTACAGATCAATGCGTCTGCCCGACCTCTATTATGATCTACCTTCGAGTATTACCCTTTGGTATCTCGAGAATACCGCGGAATACATAACTTCTTATGAGTTCTTCATCAACTAATATTCTTGCCGATTCCCTTTTTCCAAAGGGTTCTGAGTTGCTAGAACCCCTCAAAGACACCGACAACTGAATCGAGTCCGCACTGCGATTCAAAAACTCTTGGTAACCTTCATTACTTACGAGTTTGAACTCGATCACGTCATTCCTAGCCTACTCGGCTACATCATTATCGTGCCGATTTTAACTGTGCTACCTGGTCCTTAATCGAGGAGCACAACCTTCGATGATGAGATAAGCTTACGTTGATTTCCTCATCTTATCGTTCCACCTCGAACAACAAGCTTGATCCCGAGTTGGTTTCGTATTCATGGATCAAATAATCTTTCGCTGCATCAGTCCTTTTGCTTGATGCAGTTGCTGTTCGATTGCTTCTTCGTGGAGCCTCTCGACAAAATGTGTCGTGATCATCATCAGCATTCTGAGCTCTTCTAGGATATCAATTGAATTCATGATGAGAAATACCATCCTTGCCCTCGATGATTTGTTTTATCATTGACTACTTTATTGCCTTCAGTTCAACACGAACTTGTTCGTGTTTTGTGTTATACCTTGAGATCCTTACTATCCAGCATTTGTTCTTCTTTACCTTGGGGTATTACCATCTTTTATGTCAAGAATGTTGTGAGAATTTCACCACCTCTTAAGAATTCTTGGTATAGTGATACTTCTCAACCTCACCATTCTTTCTTGGTAGCCGTGTTGTTTCTAACCGGAGTACTGAAAATTGAACTATGATGTGTGAATTCAAAACTTCTAGCAACCCTATTGCTTTGAAGTGAATGGTTGAGTTTCATTCTAATTCTTTTGTTCATTAAGTCACCATTCTAACATTGATCGTGCAACCCAGCCCATATTTCGGGTGCACCTTTCAACCAATGTTTAATTGTGTATGTTTTTCCTCGAGCATATATCATTATATCATTTGATATGACAAATGTTATCTCCTTGTTCACATAATTGTGGAAATCCATCTTTTTGGAAATCTTGACGAAATGTTGTTTGAATCCATCACCACCTCCTCATCCTCTCCTTGGTTTCTTGATGAGCATGATTGAACTTGCTTCCATAGTTCATTTCCCGAGAATCTTACAATGTCATCTTGTCAATTGGTGTTGCACCTTTTTCTTCTCAGGTATCCTGAGTCTGAGGTATCCTAACACTAATCAGATCTGAATCTCGGTCAGATATGATGGTTGGAACATATTCCCAAGAGTTATAACAAGGTGATGTCATGCCTAGCACACCTGCCCGGAGGAACTATTGTTATAGTTTCCTTTTTAGCAAGGTTAACCATTCTTCCATGAGGAAATTGTAAGACTTATTCTATAAGTTGTTCCTGATGGATCCTTTGTGTATCGAAAGTCTGATCTTTGCTTGAAGACCATGCCAATGCTATCTCTAAGCATGTTTGTCGTACTCCGATTTTCAACAAGAACATTTGAAGCCCAATGCTAAATGTTTCCTGCTCAATTATCCAAACACCGTTGTGTGGGTAATGTCATGAAATTTCTCTCTCCTTACCTAAAGAGTTTTCTACATTATATCATGTCATGGATATCATGCTCTGCTTGTCCTTGGGAAGGATATACCCTTGAAATATGTGTTTAAACACATTTTCCTTTCCATTGTTCTGTTTACTCTGATAATCATATTTTCCTTTCCGTTGTTTGGTTTAACCTTTCTTGTGATCTATATGATCTAAGCAGTAATATTCTCCTGCTTATGTAAACACCTCGATGTATAATTCTGTCAGCAAGACCTTGTTACTATTGTTGATGACATTCCGGTAGCCACCGATGGACGAAAACTTTACCTATTGGTCTGCCTCGTTCAACGAGCAGGAAAATGGTTCTCTTCGTCCCTCGCCCTTGGTACCGACGTTGTTGCCGACATAATCGATAGGCTACCCTCTGACATGCCTTGCTATCATGACCATGCAAGATGTCACCACTCCTACTTTTATCCCACATGGTGGGCCCATAACCCACAGTTCCACAGGATCGAAACCTGACTCTCCTGTACACCACCTGTTCTCATGGTTGTTCCTCGCGCTTGACTTCGTATGTAATTCACGGACCACCTTCCTAGTGATCTATTTTGGTAACACACGCAATACTTATTCCCGATTGCTTTGAGCCCCTTTCACGCCCTGTTTCAGGCATCGGACGGTTGCCTGCTCGCTCGAAACTTCCCATGAAACCTCATTACTTTGCTCTCGATATTTTCTTAAGTTTCAATTCGAGAGTTACTTTCTGCCACCTTCCCCGATGTTATCGACCAGATAGTCAACCTTGTAGAGGTTCGTTCTCCCAGAATACCCCCTTATTCTTTCGTAAGTACGATGGAACCCCCAAAGAAAGCATGCCGACTTCATCTTGATGACTTCAAGCAGAAAAATGAAGACATCAATGTAATGGATCAACCACTTCGAGAAGAGCAACCAAGATCGAGAATATTCGTTAGAATTTCGTAACCAGGCCTTTCCCCCTTAGTCCCCCTCTTAAATCTCTGGACGGGATTTCTTGTAGTGGAGGAGAATTGTGACGCCCGGATAATTGAGCTACAGTAAACCTCTGCCCAAGTTGCCACTTCACCTCTGCTACTGATGCTAATCACGAGTTAGTTCAAAATGTTTCAAATTCAAATTTGAATTCAGGACAAACAACCAAAGTTTTCAAACATTAAAACAAAAATGTTCGGAATGTGACTTAATTAAGTTTACTAAATTAGGTACAACCTATGTATTTTTACAAAACTAAAATGTTAGGTAAATAAAGAGAAAACAGAAAAGGAAATAAATAAAATAAAATAAATAAAATAAAGCAAAAGAGAAAAAAAAACAGAAACCACTGGGCCAACCGTGGCCCAGTTGCCAGCCCAACTGGGCAAAGGCCCAACCGGCCAGGCCCAACCGCCCCACCCACTCACCTTATCCCCCCACTCCCCACCAAACCCTAGATCGAGCCCCCACTCCCCCACGAACCCCCCCACTCCCCCTCTCGCTCCCATCCCCCCTGATCCAGAACTGGATCGGGCCGAACCCCGACGCCGTGCACCGACGCCCGTCCCCGCCGGCGCCTGTCGCTCTGACTCGCCGGACCACGTCACCGCTCGCCGAACTCCTCCCCGCCGCGCCACGACGACCACGCCCCTCCGCCCGACGCTGCCCACAGCTGCCGCCCGTGGACCTTGCTGGAGTTGCCCTGTCGCCGTTGCCTCCTCGTCCTCCTCCTCGAACGGCCTCCCCGAGCCTCGCCGACCCACTTCACAACATCGGGGGTGAGCTCCCGCGACCCGCTTCCCCGTTTTCCCTCTGTCACCGACGCCGCCCGCACCAACCGCCCCTTCCCCTGCGCCGGTCACGCTCCACCGCCGCAGCAGCGCGCTGGTCGTGCGTCATTGCGCTGGCCACGTCCCGCCACTGCTCGCAGAGGCCGCCCCGAGCTCCGCCTAGTGCTACTGCCACCGCTGCTTCTGCATCGCTACTAGCTACCGTCGCCATCGAAGCCGTCGTCGCCCTCCGCCCACGCCCATGGCCACCGCTGCTCGTCCGCTTGCTGCCGCATCTGCTCACTTGTCGCGGCTGCGCTGCTGCTTCGCACCGCCGACCCACTCTACCCCCACCGCGGCGCCCTTCGCACAGGTCGCCGTTGCCTCCCTTCACCGCTCGCCTCGCGCCGCCTCCCGATCCCCACTGCAGCCGCCTGCCGCTGATGCGGCTTTAGCTGCCCGTCTTCCTTCAGCCCGATCCACCCAGCGCCTACGCTTCTTGGGCGGCTCGGTTCGCCAGTAGCCACGCCTTAAGCTCGAGCCGTTAAGCGCCCATTAGGCCCCCTGGGCAAATGACATGTGGGGCCCAGCCCCCAGAATGTTTGAAAAATAATAATTTAGAAAACAAATAATAATAATTATTTAATTAGTTAAATATTTAATTAACTTAATTAGATCTCTTAGCTTAACCTAATCACTTACATAAACTAGCTAATTCTGTTTAGTTAAAGTAAGTCAATGACACACGGGACACACGCGTCAGTTTGACTGGTCAACGGTCAGAGTTGACCGTTGATGTCATGCTGACGTCATAATTTCATTTTCTAATTAAATTAATTATGTTAATTCTAAAAATGAATTAAATCTTTAAAAATTAATATAAAACAATCTGTAGCTCGGATGAAAATACTTTGTACATGAAAGTTGCTTAGAATGACGAGACGAATCTGGATACGCAGCTAGTTCGTCCGCCACACATCCCTAGCATAGCAAACACACAACTTTCCCCCTCTGATTCATCAGTCCAAAAACTCGAAACACCGGGGATACTTTCCCGGTTGTTTTCCCCCTTCGCAGGTATCACCTCCTATTGCGTTAGGTCACGTCTAGCACCGCATATTGCTTTGTGATGCTTTGATTGCTCTATTCTTTATTGTGTTCCCCCTCCGTTACTTCTTTCCGGTAGACCCCGAGACCGACGCTGCTGCTACCCAGTACGACTACGGTGTTGACGACCCCTCCTTCTTGCCAGAGCAATCAGGCAAGCCCCCCCTTGATCACCAGATATCGCCTATTCTTCTTTATACTGGTTGCATTAGAGTAGTGTAGCATGTTACTTCTTTCTGTTAATCCTATCCTGATGCATAGTCTGTCCTTGCTACTAGTGTTGTTACCCTTACTTGCAACCCTACATGCTTAGTATAGGATGCTAGTGATTCATCAGTGGCCCTACATTCTTGTCTGTCTGCCATGCTATACTATCGGGCCGTGATCACTAGGGAGGTGATCACGGGTATATGCGATATACTTTATACATGATACATGTGGAGCACCCGCGAGTGATTCACGGATTGGGGGATGAAAGGACCTTTGTCCCGATGACCCTCTGGGTGGATCTTTGCGGCGGAGCGACAGGGCAGGTTGAGACCGCCAAGGTGAGAGGTGGGCCTGGCCCTGGTCGGTGTCTGCGGTTACATCAATTAACACGCTTAACGAGATCTTGGTATTTGATCTAAGTCTGGCCATTTGGTCTATACGCACTAACCAACTACGTGGGAAAGATATGGGCACTCGGCGTCGTGGTATCAGCCGAAGCCTTCGTGACGTCAGCGACTGAGCGGCGCGCGCCGGATTGGAACGTAAGCCTGCTCTTGTATTAAGGGGGCTAGTTCTGCTTCCGGCCGCGTTCGCAACGTGTAGGTGTGCAAAGCGCGATGGGCCCAGACCCCTGTGCGCTTAGGTTTCGACCAGCGTGCTAACCTCTTTGTTGGCCTAGGTGGGGCTGCGACGTGTTGATCTTCCGAGGCCGGGCATGACCCAGAAAAGTGTGTCCGGCCAAATGGGATCAAGCGTGTTGGGTTATCTGGTGCACCCCTGCAGGGAAATTTATCTATTCGAATAGCCGTGATCTTCGGTAACAGGACGACTTGGAGTTGTACCTTGACCTTATGACAACTAGAACCAGATACTTAATAAAACGCACTCTTCCAAGTGCCAGATACAACCCGGTGATCGCTCTCTAACAGGGCGACGAGGAGGGGATCGCCGGGTAGGATTATGCTATGCGATGCTACTTGGTGAACTTACCATCTACTCTCTTCTACATGCTGCAAGATGGAGGTGGCGAAGCATAGTCTTGACGGATTAGTTATCCCCTCTTATTACGGCATTCTGCAGTTCATCCATCGATATGGCCCTTTACACATATACCCATGCGTATGTAGTGTAGCTCCTTGCTTGCAGTACTTTGGATGAGTACTCACGGTTGCTTTTCTCCTCTTTTCCCTTTCCCTTCTACGGCTGTCGCAACCAGATGCGGAGCCAGGAGCAGACCCCACCGTTGGCGACAACTCCTACTACACCGGAGGTGCCTACTACTACGTGCGGGCGGCGGCGATTTACCGGGAGTAGTTTAGGAGGATCCTGTAGGAGGCCTGCGCCTCTTCGATCTGTATCCCGTTTGTGCTAGCCTTCTTAAGGCAAACTTGTTTAACTTATGTCGTACTCAGATATTGTTGCTTCCGCTGACTCGTCTATGATCGAGCACTTGTATTCGAGCCCTCGAGGCCCCTGGCTTGTATTATGATGCTTGTATGACTTATTTTATGTTTTAGAGTTGTGTTGTGATATCTTCCCGTGAGTCCCTGATCTTGATCGTACACATTTGCGTGCATGATTAGTGTATGATTGAATCGGGGGCGTCACATCTTGGTTATCCTTGAATATTACCTTGGGGTAGATTGGGAATCCCCAAGCTTAGGCTCTTGCCACTCCTTATTCCATAATCCATCAAATCTTTACCCAAAACTTGAAAACTTCACAACACAAAACTCAACAGAAAAATCTCATGAGCTCCGTTAGAGAAAGAAAACAAACCACCACCAAAAGGTACTGTAATTAACTCATTCTTTATTTATATTGGTGTTAAACCTATTGTATTCCAACTTCTCTATGGTTCCTACCCTCCGATACTAGCCATAGATTCATCAAAATAAGCAAACAACACACAAAAAACAGAATCTGTCAAAAACAGAACAGTCTGTAGTAATCTGGATCAAACGTAATCTTATGGAACTCCACAAATTCTGAAATAAATTTCTGGACGTGAGGAATTTGTCTATTAATCATCTGCAAATAGAATCAACCTAAAAGCACTCTCCAGTAAAAAATGGCAGCTAAGCTCGTGAGCGCTAAAGTTTCTGTTTTTTACAGCAAGATCATAAAGACTTCACCCAAGTCTTCCCAAAGGTTCTACTTGGCAAAAACACTAATTAAAACATGAAAACACATATAAACAGAGTCTAGATGAATTATTTATTACTAAAGGGAACCAAAAAGCAAGAAACAAAAATAAAATTGGTTGCCTCCCAACAAGCGCTATCGTTTAATGCCCTAAGCTAGGCATTGAGGCAATGATAGATCTAGGTATTACCATCTTTGGTTTGCAATCCATAAGTGGCTCTCATAATAGATTCATAAGGTAATTTAATTTTATTTATAGGAAAGTGTTCCATGCCTTTCCTTAACGGAAATTGGAATCTAATATTTCCTTCTTTCATATCAATAATTGCACCAATCGTTCTAAGGAAAGGCCTACAGGAATAATAGGACATGTAGGATTGCAATCTATATCAAGAACAATGAAATCTACGGGCACATAATTCCTATTTGCAACAATAATAACATCACTAATTCTTCCCATAGGTTTCTTAAAGGTGGAATCCGCAAGGTGCAAGTTTAAAGAACAATCATCAAATTCACGGAAACCTAACACATCACACAAAGTTTTTGGAATCGTGGAAACACTAGCACCCAAATCACATAAAGAATAGCATTCATGATATTTAATCTTAATTTTAATAGCAGGTTCCCACTCATCTTAAAGTTTTCTAGGGATAGAAACTTCTAATTCAAGTTTTTCTTCATAAGATTGCATTGAAGCATCAACGATATGTTTGGTAAAAGCTTTATTTTGGCTATAAGCATGAGGAGAATTTAACACGGATTGCAACAAGGAAATACACTCTATTAAAGAATAATTATCAAAATTAAGTTCCTTGTAATCCAAAATAGTGGGTTCATTGCTATGTAAAGTTTTGACCTCTTCAATCCCACTTTTACCAATTTTTGCATCAAGATCTAAAAACTCCGAATCATTGGGACACCTTTTAACTAAAGTTGATTCATCTCCAGTCCCATCATTATCAAGATTCATATTGGAAAACAAAGATTTAATAGGGGACACATCAATCACTTTTAGATCTTCATCCCTATTATCATAAAAACTAGAAGAACACACTTTTACAAAGCAATCTTTCTTAGCACGCATCCTAGCGGTTCTTTCTTTGCACTCATCAATGGAAATTATCATGGATTCGAGAGACTTATTAATATCATGCTTAGGGGGAATAGATCTAAGTTTCAAAGAATCAACATCAAGAGAAATTCTATCCATGTTCCTAGCCAACTCATCAATCTTAGGCAATTTTTCTTCAAGCAAAGCATTGAAATTCTTTTGAGAAATCATAAGTTCTTTAACACTAGTCTCAAAATTAGAGGTCATCTTATTAAAATTTCCACAAGAGTTTTTGTAGGAATTACCATAATTATTAGAGGAATTACTAGGATACGGTCTAGGATTAAAGTTTCCTCTATAAGCGTTGTTACCAAAATTGTTTCTACCAACAAAATTCACATCCATAGATTCATTATTATTATCAATCAAAGTAGACAAAGGTATATCATTAGGATCAATAGGAGCACTCTTATTAGCAAACAACTTCATAAGTTCGTCCATCTTTCCACTCAAAACATTAATTTCTTCTATCGCATGAACCTTTTTACTAGTAGATCTTTCGGTGTGCCATTAACCATAATATTATCTAGGAGTTTAGTAGCTTCTCCTAAAGTGATTTCCTAAAAGTGCCTCTCGTGGCCGAATCTAAAAGATTTCTAGAAGCAAAATTCAATCCGGCATAATTTTTTTGTATAATCATCCATAAATTCAAACCACGTGTAGGGCAATTACGTATCATTAATTCCATCCTCTCCCAAGCTTGTGCAACATGTTCATGATCAAGTTGCTTAAAATTCATAATATAGTTTCTAAGAGAGATGATCTTAGCGGGAGGAAAATACTTAGAGATAAAAGCATCTTTGCACTAATTCCATGAATCAATACTATTTTTAGGCAAAGACGAAAACCAAGTTTTAGCACGATCTCTAAGCGAAAACGGAAATAGCTTCAATTTAACAATAACATTATCCACGTCTTTCTTCTTTTGCATATCACACAAATCAACAAAGTTTTTTAGATGTGTGGCGGCATCTTCACTAGGAAGGCCAGAGAATTGATCTTTCAAGACAAGATTCAGCAAAGCATCATTAATTTCACAAGATTCAGCATCGGCAAGAGGAGCAATCGGAGTGCTAAGAAAATCATTATTGTTGGTATTGGAAAAGTCACACAATTTAGTATTGTCTTGAGCCATCATCACAAACGATCCAACACACAAGCACACAAGAAGCAAGCGAAAAGAGATGAACGGAAAAAGAGGGCGAATAAAATGGCAAGGGTGAAGTGGAGGAGAGGAAAATGAGAGACAAATGGCAAATAATGTAACGCGAGGTATAAGAGTTGTGATGGGTACTTGGTATGTCTTGACTTGACTTGACTTGGCGTAGATCTCCCCGGCAACGGCGCCAGAAATCCTTCTTGCTACCTCTTGAGCTTGCGTTGGTTTTTCCCTTGAAGAGGAAAGGGTGATGCAGCAAAGTAGCGTAAGTATTTCCCTCAGTTTTTGAGATCCAAGGTATCAATCCAGTAGGATACTACGCACAAGTTGCCTCGTACCTACACAAACAAAAAAACCTTGCAACCAACGCGATGAAGGGGTTGTCAATCCCTTCACGCCCCTTGCCAAAGTGAGATCTGATAGAGATAATAAGATAATATTTTTGGTATTTTTATGATAAAGATTGAAAGTAAAGATTGCAAAGTAAAAATAGATTGGAAACTTATATGATGGAAAATAGACCCGGGGGCCATAGGTTTCACTAGTGGCTTCTCTCGAGATTGAACCCAAAGCTAAGCACTTCTCCCATTGCAAGAAAGATCAATCTAGTAGGCCAAACCAAACTGATAATTCGAAGAGACTTGCAAAGATAACAAATCATACATAAAAGAATTAAGAGGAGATTCAAATATTGTTCATAGATAATCTTGATCATAAACCCACAATTCATCGGATCTCGACAAACACACCGCAAAAAGAATTACATCGAATAGATCTCTGAGAAAATCGAGGAGAACTTTGTATTGAGATCCAAAGAGAGAGAACAAGCCATCTAGCTAATAACTAAGGACCCAAAGGTTTGTGGTAAACTACTCACACATCATCGGAGAGGCTATGGTGTTGATGTAGAAGCCCTCCGTGATCGATTCCCCCTCCGACGGAGCGCCGGAGAAGGCCCCAAGATGGGATCTCACGGGTACAGAAGGTTGCGGCGGTGGAAATAGGGTTTCATGGTGCTCCTGGATGTTTTCGGGGTATATTGGTATATATAGGAGGACGAAGTAGGTCGGTGGAGCTGCGAGGGGCCCACGAGGGTGGGGAGTACGCCCAGGGAGGCAGGCGCGCCTCCCTGCCTCGTGGCCTCCTCGCTTCTTTCTTGATGTCCACTCCAAGTCCTCTGAATCACGTTTGTTCCAATAATAACTCTCCCGAAGGTTTCATTCCATTTGGACTCCGTTTGATATTCCTTTTCTGCGAAACACTGAAATAGGCAAAAAAAACAGGAATTTGCATTGGGCCTTCGGTTAATAGGTTAGTCCCAAAATAATATAAAAGTGCTTAGTAAAGCCCATTAAACATCCAAAACAGATAATATAATAGCATGGAACAATAAAAAATTATAGATACGTTGGAGACGTATCAAGCACCACATTGCACAATATAACATTGAACCATGCAGTTAACTAAGCACCACAACAAATGAACCAAACATTAACTGAGCACCACATTGCACAATATAACATACTCCTAATAGAAGATCAGAGAGTTAACCAAACAATTAACTACAGCCAATTGTAGCAATTGTATTTGTTTATCATGTATTTATTACAGCCACATTCAATTTACTCCTCACATGGTATACAATAACAGAATGCACCCACAATTTTGTAAAGATAAATTCGATTTATTTCTCACATGGAAGACAATACAAAATTGCAGCCTGAAGAATTGAACATCACATTTGCAGAATTGAACCAAGCAGTTAACTGAAGACGACAGCTAATTAACAAAATAGTTAATAAGTGAGCACCACGCTGCACGACATATAGAACATATACACTAGAGCAACAAATTGCATGGTGAAATTAGATAGCACAATTCACTAGATTTTGTGAAGGAAAGGCAGGAGCAGCACACGCAATGGGTAAACCGAGCATGCTTAACCGGCGTAGCTAGCAATTGGCAAGGTGCTCCTCCAAGATCTGGGGTCGGCACGAATGGCAGCCATCACGACCTCATTCGCGCGTGCTGCCGCGATTTGCTTCTCCGTTGCCAAATGCTCCTTGAGGTCCTGGCTATACTGCGTGCACCATGGGTTAGGCCGGCGCTTATTTGGTGGAGGGGTCGGTGATTTGGGTGGAAGATGTCGCGCTTCACCCGTGATCGGGGCATGTGGGATGTGGAAGGAGGAGGAGGATGGGGTCGGTGTGGGTTACCTGCCTGGATAGAGGAGGCCGAGCAAGGATGGAGGGTCGCCAAGCGAGGAGGCGGCGGCGCTGCAAGCAAGGAGTGAAGGTTTCAACTTGGAAAGGAAGGCGGAAAGAGGGGAAATGTGGCTTTTGGTAAGGGGGAGGGGGCGGGGAGGTAGATATTTCCGCGGAAGCCGAAAATTTGGAATCGCTTCGGCCAAAAAACTGGCGCGCAAAGTGTCATCAGAGTATCAGATATGGTTCCTTATTCAGAACTGTGTACAATATGTGGACATCACAAACGATTCAGATAGCTTAACCCATGTGTGATGAGTTTGAACGTCAAAAGTTTTGGTTCGAATTTCCATGGTTACAGTGGTCATCCACGCCATTGCATAATTCCGGTACACAAATGAGACTACAACACACCCACACTTCTTAATCGAGCAAGTT
This sequence comes from Aegilops longissima, assembly GCA_021605205.1. NCBI lineage: Eukaryota > Viridiplantae > Streptophyta > Magnoliopsida > Poales > Poaceae > Aegilops > Aegilops longissima. Next base: position 255,885,703 of record CM038680.1, read on the forward strand.
CAACAATTAAACAGAGCTAGCTGACCTAAACATTCCTCTAACAAATTAAAGACCGACACTCTTAATTAAACAAAACATGGAGTACTACTACGGCTGGTGCTCGTCGATGTCCGCTGCCGCCTCCATGTCCAGCTCGCGCCCGACGGTCTCCTGGGGAAGGGGCTCCATGGCAGCCATCACACCATACTCGGCAAGCATCTCGCCATCCGCATCCGCCATCTCTTTGGAAAAGGCTGCCACGAGCTGGGTGTGGGCGGACGCGATCTGGGCTTGGACGGGCTCCGTCGTTGCAAGGTATGTGGCGGAGGAACGGATGGCTGCTTGAACGCTCTCGGCGATTGCCAGCTCTTCGGTCGTGGGTTGCCGATCGTTGTCGGAGAAGCTTCGTTCGATTTGTGTGGTGACCGCCAGGAGCTAGGCGTGGGCAGCCTCGACATGGTCGTGGGCGACCTCCATCAGGGCTAAGGCCGCCACTGTGGAACGGACAGCTGCTGTGTCGCTCTCGCCAGTTGCTATCCCCGAGGCAGATGTTGCTGCCGCCACCTGAGAAGCAACAGCGGCCATTTGGGCTGGCTTTGCCGCCCGGTCGCAAATTGCGGCCGCGCTCATGCACCTTGTTAGCACACGCATGGCGGCTGCGGCGCGCTCTCTCAGTGGGCCACCGGTTGCCCTCTGGCACGCTGGTCCACGTGCCCATCTTTCACCGTGACGATTGAGCGGTGAAATGATATTTGGGGAGTGAGCTAGTGTGTTTGAGACGCCGGCTGTGGACTGTAGCCGACGCACCTTCTCGCGTAAAGCCATAGGCGTACTATGCACCGATGGTGCTCCAAGATATTTTGTACTACATCTCACACGGTTGCTGATAATAAACTGTGTGCGATCTACTTGATTTTTCATCTTGATTTCAATTACATAATGGGGTCACAACGGCAATGGACGGTGTTTGAATTGCTAGACCTTTTATCTAGAGTGAACATGCAGCTATATGTGTGTCGTAAAAGAATTGGAATTATTCAGGGTTCGTTTGAACATTTTATACATTAAATTGGTTTTCTAGCCATTTCAGGTGAACAATTCAAATTGAACTAATTGCACATGCTCTAGTGCATATAAATTGGTTAAAAAATCAAATCTTTGTCCTTGGGTGCATGTAGCAACCAGACCTCAAACAGTCTTATCTCTGTGCTCAGTGTCATCCCGGATCGATAATTCGACACCACACAAGATCAAGGATTTATAACAGTGGCAATCACACACTTATTACAATCGAATGTCTCAAGAGAGAACTTAATAAAAATAAATATGGCTTAAGGCCATCTAATACGATAACAATGGAAGGCTTGGAAGAATAAGCGAGTCCATCAACTCCAACGGCATCACCGAGTATAGAACCACGACCTATGCACCTTACTGTCAAATCGAAAAGTCTCGCAACATGAAGCGTTGCAGCCCAAAACGGTCGGGACATGGAATATGCTGGCAATGTAACACATAGAGAATAATGGAATGATAATCCTATACTACATGCATATATGGCTGGTGGAAAGCTCTATGGTTACATTTTTGCATAAAGCCAATTTTTCCCTACTGCAAAGGAATAAATTTATTTAACTATCATGGTGGTTGTGAAACATTGAGAATGGTTGACAACATCCTCAATCCCAATTAAAAGTACTCATTAACAAACCCAACAATATTAATTTAGAAGTAACATGATGAGATTCACATGATATCCAAGTACTAGATACTCAAGATGTCCATAACCGGGGACACGGCTAACCATGCTTAGTTTATACACTCTGCAGAGGTTTGCGCACTTTTCCCCACAAGACTCGATCGCCTCCGTTTGGTTTCTCGCACTACATGGTGTTTGAGAGACGGATGACCGAGACATAGTCTTTCAGAAGCGCTAGCACCTTACATGTGGGTAGACCATACCAACCTACATCCCCTACATCAGCTAGCCTACCCGTAAGAGTTCGCACAACTTAATCAACTATGCCAGAGCCCATAATGGCTTGTGGCTGCACACGGAAGTTTCTAGTTTGAATAGTCTCATGATCCCTTTGAGCCTGGGTGGCGGTCCGAAGAAATACAGGAAAGTCCTGATAGAAACCAGGTGGCTCAATCCACCCAGATGTGTATTTAAGTTGCCACCTTAAAATAAACCATTAAATAACAATGTCACATCTGTCATGGATTCACTCACCCAATCCACGTCTACTAGCATAGCATGGCATAATAAGCAAACATAGAAGTAACTCCCAAGGGTTTGATAATAAAACAGGTAATAGGTACTACCTCAATCTACTTCCCAAAACACACAATTTAATTAGATCCCAATCATGCAAGTGTTTGAGGATAGATCTAATGCATAAAAAATGGGTATGAGAAGAAGTATGATCAAAGTGTTACTTGCCTTGCTGATGATCCGCGAAACCTAGAGACTCGAAGTAACAGGCGGCGCACTCCGGGTATTCTATCGCAGACAAACAAACAAGCATACAATAAGTACTCATATAATGCACGGATAAAACTCAAATATATCTAACCAGATAGTTCAACTTAAGAACTCCGATTTGCAAAAAGAATAAAATCAAACGAAGCAATGAAAGTCAAACGGCGGAAGAAAACAGCTTCGTGTTACTAATCTGGATCTAGGTCAAATTTTACAGAAGCAAAAACTTGTTTAAGTGGGTTATTCGGAAAGAGGGTTTCGAGACGAAACTCTAGGCGCTTGAATCGCCTGATTCTGATAAACGAGCGAAAAGGTATACTAAAACGAAAATCGGATCTGGAATCGCGATCAGAAAAATCGCGATTAAATCCGAGAAAAAAGAACGACGAACGGGTTAACGAACGGACGTTCGTTAACTAAACTAATCTGACGAACGCGTTCGTTTAAACGAACTAACGAAAGAACGTTCATTAATTAGCCTAAACAAAAAAAAAACCGAACCTATAATAAAACAAAAATAAAAAAAACCGAAAAAAAACCGAGGAAAAACCGCTCGGGTTTTTTTTGATAAAAAACCGGCGCGGAAACGAGGCGGCGGCGAACCTCGGGCGGCGGGTCACGGCGGCGGCGGGCGGCGGCTAGCTAGGGTTAGGGTTTCCCAGGCGGTGTGGGCGTGGCCTGGGTGAAATCAGGCGGGGCAGCTCGGGCTGGGCGGAGCGCGGGGTCGGGCGCTATTTAAAGCGCCGAGCGAGTCCCGCCGGCACGCCCAAAGGCGGTTCGTTTTTTCTAATAATTACGTGCAGAAAAAAATAAAAAGAAATACTAAACCGACTCCAAAAATCCCGAAATAAATTTTCCCCGACTTCTAAAATCAAGCCGGATTTAATGAACATTTATTTGGGGCCTAAATGCAATTTTGAAAAACGCGCATTTTTCCTAAATTCAAATAAAAAGGCGAAAAACTCCAAAATAAAATCTTATTTGATTTTATTATTAAATCTTCATTATTTCTTTATTTTGGGAAAGTCATTTTATTCCCTCTCTCATATTTTGGTAGTAGAAATAATTGAAGATAAAATAATTAAAATCAAATGATCCTATTTTCAAAATTTGAGAAAACTCAAATATGAAAATAACGAAAATCCCCAAGTCTCTCCGTGGGTCCTTGAGTTGTGTAGAATTCCTAGGATCAAGCAAAAATGTAACAAGAAAAATATGATATGCAATGATGCTCTATGTAGAACATTCCAAATTGAAAATTTGGGATGTTACAAACCTACCCCCTTAAGATGAATCTTGCCCTCGAGATTCGGGTTGGCTAGAAAATAGGTGAGGGTGGTCCTTCAGCAAATCTTCCTCTCGCTCCCAGGTGGATTCATCCTTAGTGTGGTGGCTCCACTGAACTTTGCAAAACTTAATGACCTTCTTTGCGGGTGACTCGGTGGCATACTCCGAATCTTAACGGTTTCTCCTCGTGGGTCAAATCCTCATTCAATCAATCGCTTCCAAAGTGGCAATCGTATCTCTCGGTGGTATATCGGCCATCTCTGCGTGACACTTCTTCAACTGTGAAACAGGAAACACGTCATGAACTCCTGACAATCCTTCGGGTAATTCCAACTTGTACGCAACTTCTCCCATGCGTTCCAAAACACGATAAGGTCCTACAAATCGAGGTGCTAGTTTTCCTTTAACTCCAAAACGCTTAACTCCTCGAAGCGGCGATACTCGAAGATAAACTCTGTCTCCGACTTCGTATTCTGTCTCCTTGCGTTTTGAGTCCGCATAACTCTTCTGTCTTGATTGGGCTACCTTGAGCCTATCACGAATCAACTTTACTTTCTGTTCAGACTCCTTAATCAAATCTGGTCCAAACAACTAGCGGTCTCCAACTTCATCCCACAACAACGGGGTCCTGCACCCCCTTCCATACAAGGCTTCGAAAGGGGCCATCTTCAGACTGGTTTGGTAACTGTTGTTGTAAGAAAACTCCGCATATGGCAAGTTGTCATCCCAACTTGATCCATAATCCAAAGCACAAGCTCTAAGCATATCCTCCAAAATCTGGTTGACTCTCTCGGTTTGTCCATCATGCTCAGGATGGAAAGGCATGCTAAACTCCACCGGTTCCCAAAGTTTCGTAACAGCTGCTTCGAACTTTGAGGTAAACCGGGTTCCTCTATCGACACGATACTCCTCGGAACTCCATGCAAGCATACAATCCTGGTCATGTATATTTTAGCCAATTTGGCACTTTGCTTTGTAGGTAGTCTTTCTTCGGAATGAAATGAGCTACCTTCGTCAAACGGTCGACTACAACCCAAATCGAGTCATAGCTCGAACGAGTCTGGGCAATCCATGATGAAATCCATACCTAGTTTATCCCACTTCCATTCGGTATAGGCAATGGCTGTAACAATCCTGCCGCTTCGATGTTCTCGCCTTCACCCTCGACATACATCACAAACTGCGACGTACTCGCAATATCCTTCTTCATTCCGGTCCACCAAAAAGTATTCTTCAAATCCAAATACATTTTGGTATTTCTGGTGAATCGAATACGGTGAATCATGTGCCTCTTGTAGAATCAACTTCCCGATCTCCGGTCATTGGGCACATAAACACGGTCCTCAAACCATAGGGTATCGTGCTCATCCTCACGAAATCCCTTTGCTTTTCCTTCGCTCATTCTCTCCTTTATAGAGGCAATCTCTTTGTCGCCTTCCGAGCTTCCTGATTTTATCCATCAAAGTTGATCAATCTCCAATGCTGCTACATAGCCTCTCGGAACTATTTCTAAACATAGCTCTCGAAGATCCTTGGCTAACTCCTTTGGTATTTCTCCCGTCATTAGTGTGTTGACGTGACTCTTACGGCTCAACGTGTCTGCTACAACGTTAGCCTTTCCGGGGTGATAGTGTAATCTCATATCGTAATCCTTGATGAGCTCCAACCATCTCCTCTGCCTGAGATTTAACTCCTTCTGCGTGAAGATGTATTTCAAACTCTTTTGATCCGTATACACCTCACAATGATTTCCAATGAGGAAATGTCTCCATGTTTTCAATGCATGAACTACGGCTGCTAACTCCAAATCATGCGTAGCATAATTTAGCTCATGAGGCTTCAGCTGTCGTGAAGCATGGGAAACAACTCTTCCCTCCTGCATAAGCACTGCTCCAAGTCCTCGACGTGAAGCGTCACAATACACCTCATAATCCTTGGTCTGATCTGGTAGGATTAACACTGGTGAGGTAACCAAACGTTTCTTCAACTCTTGGAAACTAGCTTCACACTCCTCGGTCCAAATGAACTTGGTATCCTTCTTCAACAATTCTGTCATAGGCTTCACAATCCTTGAGAAATTCTCAATGAATCTCCGGTAGTATCCCGCGAGTCCAAGGAAACTCCGGATCTCTCAACTGTTGTTGGTGCTTCCCGATTTATTACAAAGGACAACTTTAGTGGGGTCTCTGCTATACCTTCTCCGGATATAACACGTCCAAGAAATCCAACTTCCTTCAACCAAAACTCACACTTGCTGAACTTGGCATATAACCGTGTTCTCTCGAGCTTCTCGGTACCAAACGCAAATGCTCCTTATGTTCCTCTTCATTCTTCGAGTAAACCAAAATATCATCAATGAACACCACGATGAACTTACCCAAAAACTCCATAAACACTTTGTTCATCATGTTCATAAAATAGGCAGGTGCGTTAGTCAGACCAAATGACATAACGGTATACTCATACAGCCCGTACCTGGTGGTAAAAGCCGTCTTAGGTATATCATGCTCTCGAATCTTCAACTGATGGTACCCTGATCGCAAATCGATCTTGGAAAACACCTTAGCTCCTTGTAATTGGTCAAACAAGTCATTGATCATCGGTAGTGGGTACTTGTTCTTAATGGTCACTTCATTCAATCCTCGATAATCAACAACCATTCTTAATGATCCATCCTTCTTCTCCACTAGAATTACTGGTGATCCCCAAGGCGAAGAACTTGGGCGAATAAAACCTTTATCCAGTAACTCCTTAATCTGCTTCTTAATTTCCTCCAAACCCTGGGCTGGCATCCTATACGGTCTCTTAGATATCGCCCAAAGGCTCTGACGATAGTTCAATCAGAAATTCAATGTCTCTGTCCGGCGGCATGCCTGGCAACTCTTCCGGAAACACATCCGGGAAATCCCTTACCACTGGTACTTCCTCCTGCACAACTCCTGTTAAGGAATTTACATGTGCTCTCCTCGGCTCATGCCGTGATACAAACCTGATTCTTCTCCCTTCTGGGGTGGTAAGCAAAATTGACTTACTGGCGCAATCTATGTTCCCTCCATACTTTGATAACCAATTCATGCCTAATATCACATCCAATCCTTGGGATTCCAGAACTATTAGGTCCGAGGGAAATACATAGTGTCCAATCCTTAAGGGCAGTCGATCACACCATATACTAGCCATGTATTCTGCTCCGGGTGAGGTTACTAGCATGAGTGACCTAAGGGCTTGGGTTGGTAATTTATACTTATCCACAAATCCCCTTGATATGTATGAATGCGATGCACCAGTATCAAAAAGAACAACTGCAGTAAATGACTTAACCAAAAACTTACCTATTACTGCATCTGGCTGAGCTTCAACCTCCTCCACGGTGACGTGGTTCACTTGTCCTTTGTTAAAAGGGTTCGGCTTCTTTCCTGAGCTTCCATTGCCATTTCCATTTTGGCCTTTCGGACAATCATTTGCATAATGCCCAGTCTTGCGGCACTTAAAGCAAGTGATATGGCTCAGGTCTACCTTGGATAGTGTTGACGGGTTGGTGCGGTTTTGTCCATTGCTTCCTCCATTCTCGTTCCCATTCTTGGTGCCATTATGGTTGTGCGAGCTACCTCCTCCATGGGTATGCTGAAATTGTCCTCCTGTCTTTGGTGTAAAGCGAAGTTTCTGCTGAGCTCTAGAGTTATTCTTCCCCTGTCCATACTTCCTCTTGCGATTGTCAATCTGCTGCTGCTTCCCTTCAATCATGAGAGCACGGTCTACTAACTCCTGGTAGTTATTAAAAGTGGCTACCATCAACTGCATGCTCAGCTCATCATTCAGTCCTTCTAGAAACTTCTCTTGCTTAGATGCAACAGTAGAAACGGCATCTGGTGCATAACGTGCTAACTTGCTAAAATCATCCACATACTGGCCAACTGTCCGTCCTCCTTGGCGCAAGTTGCGAAACTCACGCTTCTTCATGGCCATAGCTCCTGCTTTGAAACATGGGCGACGGAAAGCTTGTTTGCCCGATCCCATGTGACGGTGTCTCTGAGGTAAGTGGTCAGTAAGATTCTCCCACCATGCTGCTGCGGGTCCTTCAAGCTGATGTGCGGCAAATTTCACCCTTTCTCCATATGTACATCCTGTAGTGGTCAACTCCCTCCCTATCTTACGGAGCCAATCATCTGCAACAATAGGCTCGGTGCTACTGGAAAACACCGGCGGATTCAGCCTTAAGAACCGGGTCAAATGGTCAGCGGTGGTGGTGGCGGTGGGTTGTTGTTGTTGTTGTTGTTGTTGTTGTTGCCTTGGTTCTGCACCAATGTTTGAATCAAGGCATTCTCTTCTGAATCACCGAGTGATCTCTGGCGGGAAAACAAACCGGGTCGCGTCTCGGAGGCATCGAGGGTTTAAGAAAAGACGAGAATTTAGAATAGAATGAGGTCTAGAGAGAAACACTACCCATATGCAGATGAGACAAATCACACAATATCACTCCAATCAATTCAAACAAGGGCATACAACGGTCTATCTATCGTTACAAAGTGTGAAACTAAAACAAATATAACATGGGGTAATCTACTACCGTTATGGTGGTCAACTAGAAAACTGCTCCGATGAAGACTCCATGATATCTGCTCCACTTCATCTTCGTAATCATCATCACTAGGATCGGAATCGGTGTCGTCGATGATGATGTAGTTCTCTGGATAGGTGCTATCTTCATCTTCTCCTCCGGGTGCTGAATTTCCCATGAGTTCTTCGATCTTCTCCTTAAGATCGCCGTTTTGTCCCACTAGAGCTACAATCTCCTCCATGTAGTCCTTGCGAGTGGCCTTCGCCTCCTTCTAGTTCGATAATCTTGGCTTTTGCTGTCTTCAACTCCATCATGTCTCAAGCAAGACATCTGGTTTTCTGGCGTCGAATGTGCTGGTTTAACTCCTGGATGAAAGCTGCAATGGATCGATCCTTCTTAGTGCCAACTATCTCCCATTGTTCATCTCGGCGCCCACAAATTTGATAGATAGTATCCTTGAGGTCTTCTTTGTAAACTTCTCCAATGCGCCCCATGGTTATGTGAGCTGCCATGCTCTTTCCCAAACTCCAGGTTGGTGCATTGAAAACGCACTCTATGGGCTCCGTGATTGGCGCAAACGTCCTTCCAGGAACTTGAGCTTGAATCTTCCAGCGCTCTTCTTCGGGTAAAGTGGAATTGTAGGTCCCGGTGAAGCTTGGTAATCTGATGTTAAGGTACTTAGTGACTTCCTTCAGGTGTCGTCCAAAGGGTGTATCTTCATCCGGCTGAGTGAACTTGATCCTCAATTCCGTCATCCTAAAAGAGTAGAAAAGATGAGGAGTTAGAAATGAGAAGAGAGAGTAGTGATCTAGGGTTTTAGCTTAATGGTCGTGTCCTACAGTCAGAGTGTGCTCAGATACCATCTTTGTAGCGACTAGACCTCAAATATCGATCTCGTGCTCGGTTCATCCTCGACCAAGAATGCTGACACCGCATAGTACTCGAAGGATTTATAACAGAGTAGCAATCACACACTTATTACAATCGAATGTCTCAAGAGAGAACTTAATAAAAATAAATATGGCCATCTAATACGATAACACCGGAAGGCTTGGAAGAATAAGCGAGTCCATCAACTCCAACGGCATCACTGAGTATAGAACCACGACCTATGCACCTTACTCGTTGTCTGAAAAGTCTGCAACATGAAACGTTGCAGCCCGAAAATGGGTCAGCACATGGAATATGCTGGCAATGTAACACATAGAGAATAATGGAATGATAATCCTATACTACATGCATATATGGCTGGTGGAAAGCTCTATGGTTACAATTTTGCATAAAGCCAATTTTTCCCTACTGCAAAGGAATAAATTTATTTAACTATCATGGTGGTTGTGAAACATTGAGAATGGTTGACAACATCCTCAATCCCAATTAAAAGTACTCATTAACAAACCCAACAATATTAATTAGAAGTAACATGATGAGATTCACATGATATCCAAGTACTAGATGCTCAAGATGTCCATAACCGGGACACGGCTAACCATGATTAGTTTATACACTCTGCAGAGGTTTATGACTTTTCCCCACAAGACTCGATCGCCTCCGTTTGGTTTCTCGCACTACATGGTGTTTGAGAGACGGATGACCGAGACATAGTCTTTCAGAAGCGCTAGCACCTTACATGTGGGTAGACCGTACCAACCTACATCCCCCTACATCAGCTAGCCTACACGTAAGAGTTCGCACAACTTAATCAACTATGCCAGAGCCCATAATGGCTTGTGGCTGCACACGGAAGTTTCTAGTTTGAATAATCTCATGATCCCTTTGAGCCTGGGTGGTGGTCCGAAGAAATACAGGCAAGTCCTGATAGAAACCAGGTGCCTTAATCCACCCAGATGTGTATTTAAGTTGCCACCTTAAAATAAACCATTAAATAACAATCTCACATCTGTCATGGATTCACTCACCCAATCCACGTCTACTAGCATAGCATGGCATAATAAGCAAACGTAGAAGTAACTCCCAAGGGTTTGATAATAAAACATGTAATAGGTACTACCTCAATCTACTTCCCAAAACCCACAATTTAATAAGATCCTAATCATGCAAGTGTTTGAGGATAGATCTAATGCATAAAAACTGGGTATGAGAAGAAGTATGATCAAAGTGTTACTTGCCTTGCGATGATCCATGAAACCTAGAGACTCAAGTAACAAAGCGCGCTCCGGTATTCTATCGCAGACAAACAAACAAGCATACAATAAGTACTCATCTAATGCACAGATAAAACGCAAATAGATCTAACCAGATAGTTCAACTTAAGAACTCCGGTTTGCAAAAAGAATCAAATCAAACGAAGCAATGAAAGTCAAACGGCGGAAGAAAACAACTTCGTGTTACTAATCTGGATCTAGGTCAAATTTTACAGAAGCAAAAACTTGTTTAAGTGGGTTATTCGGAAAGAGGGTTTCGACACGAAACTCTAGGCGCTTGAATCGCCTGATTCCGATAAACGAGCGAAAAGTTATACTAAAACGAAAATCGGATCTGGAATCGCGATCAGAAAAATCGCGGATTAAATCCGAGAAAAAAAACGACTAACGGGTTAACGAACGAACGTTCGTTAACTAAACTAAACTGACGAACGCGTTCGTTTAAACGAACTAACGAACGAACGTTCGTTAATTAGCCTAAACCGAAAAAACCGAAACTAATAAAAAACGAAAATGAAAAAACCAAAAAAAAAACTGAAGAAAAACCGCTCGGGTTTTTTTATAAAAAAACCGGCGCGGAAAACGAGGCGGCGGTGAACCTCGGCGGCGGGTCACGCATGGCGGCGGCGGCTCCAATGACGACGCTAGCTAGGTTAGGGTTTCCCGGCGGTGGGCGCGGCGCTGGGTGGCTGGGCGCAGGGCGGCTCGGGCCGAGGCGCTGTGGTCGGGCACTATTTAAAGCGCCCGAGCGAGTCCCGCTCGGCACGCCCAAAGGCGTTCGTTTTTTAAATAATTACGCGCAGAAAAAAATAAAAAGAAATACTAAACGGACTCCAAAATCCCGAATAATTTTCCCGCTTCTAAAATCAAGCCGGATTTAATGAACATTTATTTGGGGCCTAGATGCAATTTTGAAAACGCGTATTTTTCCTAAATTCAAATAAAAAGGCGAAAAACTCCAAAATAAAATCTTATTTGATTTTATTATTAAATCTTCATTATTTCTTTATTTTGGGAAAGTCATTTTATTCCCTCTCTCATATTTTGGTAGTAGAAATAATTGAAGATAAAATAATTAAAATCAAATGATCCTATTTTCAAAATTTGAGAAAACTCAAATATGAAAATAACGTAAATCCCCAACTCTCTCCACGGGTCCTTGAGTTGTGTAGAATTCCTAGGATCGAGCAAAAATGCAACGAAAAAAATATGATATGTAATGATGCTCTATGTATAACATTCCAAATTGAAAATTTGGGATGTTACAGTGCATGCTTAGGTCCCATGCAAGAAATGGGAATGAATTTCAAACAGCGGGGAACCGTTGATTGCCGGCAAAACATTGAGATGCCTTGTTTTTAAATTCTAGTAAATCCAAAACTCGTCTGACATTCATGAAACTTGGCATGCTATCATGGAGCGGCATCAACATGCCATGGTACAAATTTTATCCCATTTGGGGCAGGTTTGGGTATATGCTTCTCACAAGCCGGAGCTTCTCACAACAAGCATGATGGTTTTCGGTGGGAACGCCCCACCTTTGGGGACGAAACGATATCCATTGCCTCTTATTGCTTTCAATTTTTTTTGTCCTATCAACATAGAACAACATGAGTGTTGTGTGATTTTTGTGATTTTTCGGGGTTCGTTTGGACATTTTTGTGCATTAACTGAGTTTTCAATGCATTTTATGTGCATAATTCAAATTTGAACTACATGCACATGCTCCAGTGCATTTAAATTGGTTGAAAAATCAAATATGTATCCTTGGGTGCATGCTTAGGTCCCATGCAAGAAATGGGAATGAATTTCAAACACCGGGGCACCGTTGATTGCCGGCAAAACATTGAGATGCCTGGTTTTTAAATTCTAGTAAATCCAAAATTTTGTTAACCATTCACGTGACGCCACATGTCTTGGTTTTATTGGCTGTAGGAGGTGCCGTGCGGACAGCTGCTTGACCTTGATTGAACGGGGGGCGTGCAAGCGCCGTCCGGTGCGCAGGCTGACTGAGAGGCATGCAAGCTGTGCTTGAGTTCGTAGGCTCACCGGGAAGCGTGTGAGTTGTATGTTGCGCAGGCTCACTGGGAAGCGAGCCCTTTGACTTCCATGGCTGCCCGCCTTGCTCGCATCCTCTCCATTAATGGCGCCCAAGCCGCAGTTTAATTCGCTTTTTAAATATAAAACACTCATGGCAAACGTCTTAGTTAGTACACCCGTATGCAAACCGACAGCTTCCCCAGGAAGCCAAGAGAAAATGTGCCGAGCAGGATTTCTGCAGCTCTTGATCGCAAACGTTTTAGATAGAACAGCTGTATGCAAAGTGAGAGCAGCGCAAGATTTGTGCATCCCTTCAACGCAATAGGTTGTTTTGGATGACCCGTGTGGAACCACGTACAAACAATTTGGTAAGATTTGTCAATCCTTGTAACAGTGCGATTTGTCAAAATATGAAGCTAAAAATCACTAGCACTATCTAATTTTTGCAACTAAAGTTCAGTAATTAAGCATAGATTTTATTCATAGATTAAGCATTCGTTCTTAATTTATACAAACAGTTCAACTCGACAGCTGAACCGACCAAACTTTTCCCCAATTGTTGCCAACCACGTACTGAAATAGCTAGTTCAACTATATATACTAGCTAATTTTAAGTATGTTGTACAGTTCCACCACATCTATAGTCAGATGAACTGAACAAAATAGCCCCTAAATACTACCACTACTATAGAGGGGCTTTGTGCTACTTCTAGCTGCCTCTCCTCTGCCGAGCGCGCTCAGTAAGAGGCGGAGGAGGAGGAGCCTACCGACGAGTTGGGCAACCGCAAAGCGGTGCCTACCAGTAATGCAGCTTCAGCGACGCTCGCCTCGAATGCCCTCTGCCGCTCCAGACGACCCCTCTCTAAGCGGTGGTTCTCCTCGTAGATCTCCTGATTCCTCGCCTCTGAGGCGGCGTGTGCCGCTGCCATTGCAGCGGTAAGGCTCTTTGCCTGCTCGACGAGGCGCTCCTCCTCCTCCCGCAGGAACTCAGTGTAGCGCGCAAGATCACTGTCGCACGTGCGGGCATCCACCTCCGCCTCCCACCTTCGGGCGGCGGTGGCGGAGCGGGTGATGACCCCGGTGGTCGATGGTGGGCTGGCGGCCACGGCGGCCGACGACGTGGTGGCGGCCACGACCATCACCTCCCGCCTTCGGGCCATGGTGGCAGAGCGGGTGATGGCCACAGTGCCCGACAGTGGGGTGGCGGCCACGACGGCCATCTCCCGCCTTTGGGCCACGGCGGCGGAGCGGGCGATGGCCCTGGCTTTCGACGGTGGTGTGGCGGCAACAAGCCGCAATACTGCCAACGGCACGCGGCGACGGGCGTGTGGTGGGTGTTCGCGCGACACCAATGTGCACGCCACACGCACTACACTACGCGGGGACTGCGCCGCCGCGCGTGTAGCCTCCCACCGGAGCTGTCCTCCGATGATGGCGGAGTGGCTGAGCGATGATGATGGACCGGTGCCATTGGCGAATGTGGGAGAAGCTATAGGGATGGAGGGGGAAATGCGACGCAGGACTCGCCGGCCGTGAGGGTTTTTATAGCAGGCCAGTAAGCATTGGGATTTTGGGGGATTTCACCGAGTCAAAGGGAAGCTTGCTGGAACCTGCGAGGTTGCGCGAACGGGCTCACTAACGATTCATTGGCGCCACCGCTTGGCAAAAGAACGCCTCGCCCACAAGCAAGCTTGCGCTCTAAGCCGTCTGTGGCAGCGGGGTGAGAAGACGTGCGAGAGGAGGACGAAAGGCCACGTACACATACGGTTAATAAAAAAACGTTTGCGATTTAACTACCTACTATGCCACCGTCCTGGTTTATAAGTATGATTTAACTAATAAAATACGAATGCATGTCGCCAAAGATTATATAGTTGGATTTGTATTTGAACATAGTTTCCAATTATATAAATTTTAAAACATGCATTAACATTTTGTTGGTTAAATTTGTGGGCAAAGTATGGCACGGAATATAAAGGAGACTATAGACTAGACGGAGGTGGTACCACACGGACGCTCTCTACGCAGCGAGGCAACTGTCGGCCGGCTTGTAGGCCACCATTTGCTGCGTGTTCAACTGCTCCATATGTGTGGTTGCTTGCGGTTCAGGAGGCCGCGGCGCGCTCTGCTTGCGTCCCGCCATGCGCGCTCTGCTCTCGCGTCCCTCCGGGTGCTCTGCCCTTGTCCCTCCACGAGTGCTGCCAGTGTTTTGGGCTGGCGCACGATCACGCACGTTCGTGTGCAAGCGGTTGCACCGGGCGCGGCGCGACGATGCAGTTACCGCTGCAAAAACTACCATGCGGACGCGCCGAGAATCAACGCAGCCCGACCCCCTTTTATTCCTGCGGCCATTTACCTTCATATCTCATCTCACACATCACAATAAGCACACCCACGAGGACACATACAAAGAGGACATCCAACGGTTCCAATGGCGCTCCCCGTGGCTCCAATGGCGCTCCCAGCGGCCGACGACGACAACGGCGGGCAGTTCACCACGCATCACGTAGTGGACACCCACGTGAGAGGGAAGGCCCTCCCGGTGGTGTACACGAACGATCCGGTCTCGGTGGAGAGCTCCATCCAAACTATGGAGCAGTTCCTTGCCGAGGACAAGTACCGAGTGGTCGGCTTCGACCTCGAGTACAATATCGGTCGTGCCAGGCATGATCAAAAGGTTGCCATCGCCCAGTTGTGCGTGCAACATGACGTCCTCGCCTACCACTTCCACCTTGCCACAAGGCCTTGCGAGCGTTTCTCCAGGTTTATCAAGAGCTCCGACTACAGTTTCGCTACGGTGGACACCACCAATGATCTAAAAGCGCTCAAGGTTTCAGACTTGAAATGCCCGAATCTTGTCAACATCCAGCACCACTACAATGTCTGGGGCACCGACAAAAGCAAACTGAACTCCCTGGTAGACCTCGCCTCGGCCATCATCGACCCCTACTATGCGAAGATGAAGCAAGAGAGCAATAAGGACAAGAACGCCTGGCATAGTGTGTGGCATAATAGACTGGATGAACACCATGTCAAGTACGTGACCATGGACGCGTACACAAGCTACGAGATGTACAGGCGGATCATTGACATGAGGAACTGTCTTCTTCCTGACCCAGACGAGGGATCGAGCCACATAGAAGTGGCGGGAGCGTCACAATAAGTAGATGACTAGACAATCGTTTCTCCTACTTTAGAATGCATGGAATTGTTTATTGAGGTGTGTGCGAATGATCTGTATAGTCACTTATGTAATTGTATGTTTATTTCAGTTATATATATTTATATATATATATATATATATATATATATATATATACATGTTATTCTACTATAGACAGAGCAATTCACACGGCTTATTAGCAGCAATCGTCTGTGTTATTATTGGTCTTCGCACACATTTCAGATTACATACTTGTTTGCCCCGTATCACACACATCTTGTTCAGTTGAACCATTTCCATTGTGTTGCCTAATTCTACCTCTTGAGCATGCGTTGGTTTTTCCCTTGAAGAGGAAAGAGTGATGCAGCAAAGTAGCGTAAGTATTTCCCTCAGTTTTTGAGAACCAAGGTATCAATCCAGTAGGAGGCCACACGCAAGTCCCTCGTACCTACACAAACAAATAAGAACCTTGGAACCAACGCGATAAGGGTTGTCAATCCCTTCACGGCCACTTGCAAAAGTGAGATCTGATAGAGATGATAAGATAATATTTTTGGTATTTTTATGATAAAGATTAAAAGTAAAGAAAGCAAAATAAACAGAGATAGAAATAGCTAGTTGACGGGAGATTAATATGATGGAAAATAGACCCGGGGGCCATAGGTTTCACTAGTGGCTTCTCTCAAGATAGCATAAGTATTACGGTGGGTGAACAAATTACTATCGAGCAATTAATAGAAAAGTGCATAATTATGAGAATATCTAGGCATGATCATGTATATAGGCATCACGTCCGCGACAAGTAGACCGAAACGATTTTGCATCTACTACTATTACTCCACACATCGACCGCTATCCAGCATGCATCTAGAGTATTAAGTTTATAAGAACAGAGTAACGCATTAAGTGAGATGACATGATGTAGAGGGATAAACTCAAGCAATATGATATAAACCCCATCTTTTTATCCTCGATGGAAACAACACAATACATGTCGTTTCCCTTTCTGTCACTGGGATCGAGCAACGCAAGATTGAACCCAAAGCTAAGCACTTCTCCCATTGCAAGAAAGATCAATATAGTAGGCCAAACCAAACTTATAATTTGAAGAGACTTGCAAATACAACCAATCATACATAAAAGAATTCAGAGAAGATTCAAATATTGTTCATAGATAATCTTGATCATAAACCCACAATTCTTCGGATCTCGACAAACACACCGCAAGAAGAGTTACATCGAATAGATCTCCAAGAAGATCAAGGAGAACTTTGTATTGAGATCCAAAGAGAGAGAAGAATCCATCTAGCTAATAACTATGGACCCGAATGTCTGTGGTAAACTACTCACACATCATCGGAGAGGCTATGGTGTTGATGTAGAAGCCCTCCGTGATCGATTCCCCCTTCGGTGGAGCGCCGGAAAAGGCCCGAAGATGGGATCTCACGGGTACAAAAGGTTGCAGCGCTGGAAATAGGTTTTCGTGGTGCTCCTCAATGGTTTCGGGGTACGTAGGTATATATAGGAGGAAGAAGTAGGTCGGTGGAGCTACGAGGGGCCCACGAGGGTGGAGGGCGCGCCCAGGGGGGTAGGCACGCCCCCTGCCTCATGGCCTCCTCGTTCGTTTCAACTTCCACTCCAAGTCCTTTGGATCACGTTTGTTCCAAAAATAACTCTCCCGAAGGTTTCATTCCGTTTGGACTCCGTTTGATCTTCCTTTTCTGCGAAACACTGAAATAGGCAAAAAAATAGGAATTTGCACTCGGCCTTGGGTAAATAGGTTAGTCCCCAAAATAGTATAAAATTGTATAATAAAGCCCATTAAACATCCAAAACAGAATATATAATAGCATGGAACAATAAAAAATTATAGATACGTTGAAGACGTATCAAGCATCCCCAAGCTTAATTCCTGCTCGACCTCGAGTAGGTAAATGATAAAAACATAATTTTTGATGTGGATGCTACCTAGCATATTTCTGAATGTAATTCTCTTTATTGTGGCATGAATTTTCAGATCCGAAAGATTAAAGATAAAAGTATAATGTTGACATAAAAATAATAATACTTCAACCATACTACCAAAGCAATCATGTCTTCTCAAAATAACATGGCCAAAGAAAGTTATCTCTACAAAATCATATAGTCTGGCTATGCTCTATCTTCATCACACAAAGTATTTAATCATGCACAACCCCGATGACAGGCCAAGAAATTGTTTCATACTTTTGATGTTCTCAAACTTTTTCAATCTTCACGCAGTACATGAGCGTGAGCCATGGATATAGCACTATATGTGGAATAGAATGGTGGTTGTGGAGAATAAAAAAAAGGAGAAGATAGTCTCACATCAACTATGCGTATCAATTGGCTATGGAGATGCCCATCAATAGATAACAATGTGAGTGAGTAGGGATTGCCATGCAACGGATGCACTAGAGCTATAAGTGTATGAAAGCTCAACAAAAGAAACTAAGTGGGTGTGCATCCAACTCGCTTGCTCACGAAGACCTAGGGCATTTTGAGGAAGCCCATCATTGGAATATACAAGCCAAGTTCTATAATGTAAAATTCCCACTAGTATATGAAAGTGTCAACATAGGAGACTCTCTATCATGAAGATCAGGGTGCTACTTTGAAGCACATGTGTGGAAAAAGGATAGTAACATTGTCCCTTCTCTCTTTTTCTCTCATTTTTTTATTTGGGCCTTCTCTTTTTTTCTTTTGGCCTCTTTTTTTTTTTCTTTTTGTCCGGAGTCTCATCCCGACTTGTGGGGGAATCATAGTCTCCATCATCCTTTCCTCACTTGGGACAATCCTCTAATAATGATCATCATCACACTTTTATCTACTTATAACTCAAGAATTACAACTCAATACTTAGAACAAAATATGACTCTATGTGAATGCCTCTGGCGGTGTACTGGGATATGCAATGAATCAAGAGTGACTTGTATGAAAGAATTACAAAAGTGGCTTTGCCACAAATACGATGTCAACTACATGATCATGCAAAGCAATATGACAATGATGGAACGTGTCATAATAAATGGAACGGTGGTAAGTTGCATGGCAATATATCTTGGAATGGATATGGAAATGCCATAATAGGTAGGTGTGGTGCCTGTTTTGAGGAAGGTATATGGTGGGTGTATGATACCAGCGAAAGGTGCGCGGTATTAGAGAAGCTAGCAATGGTGGAAGGGTGAGAGTGCGTATAATCCATGGACTCAACATTAGTCATAAAGAACTCACATACTTATTGAAAAATCTATTAGTTATCGAAACAAAGTACTATACGCATGCTCCTAGGGGGATAGATTGGTAGGACAATACCATCGCTCGTGCCCGACCGCCACTCATAAGGAAGACAATAAATAAATAAATCATGCTCCGACTTCATCACATAACGGTTCACCATACGTGCATGCTTCAAAAATCACAAACTTTAGAACAAGTATTTCTCAAATTCACAACTACTCAACTAGCATGACTCTAATATCACCATCTTCATATCTCAAAACAATTATCAAGTATCAAACTTCTCTTAGTATTCAATGCACTTTATATGAATGTTTGTTTATATCCATCTTGGATGCCTATCATATTAGGACTAATTTTATAGCCAAAGCAAACTACCATGCTATTCCCAAAAGAATCTCAAAATAATATAAGTGAAGCATGAGAGATCAATTATTTCAATAAAATAAAACCACCACCGTGTTCTAAAAGATATATGCGAAGCACTAGAGGAAAATTGTTTAGCTCAAAAGATATAACTGAAGCACATAGAGTATTCTAATAAATTCCGATTAATGTGTGTCTCTCTCAAAAGGTGTGTACAGAAAGGATGATTGTGGTGAACTAAAAAGTAAAGACTCAAATCATACAGGAAGCTCCAAGCAAAACACATATCATGTGGTGAATAAAAAGATAGCTCCAAGTAAAGTTACCGATGGACGAAGACAAAAGAGGGGATGCCTTCCGGGGCATCCCCAAGCTTAGGCTTTTTGGTTGTCCTTATATTTTACCTTGGGGTGCTTTGGTCATCCCCAATCTTAGGCTCTTGTCACTCCTTGTTCCATAATCAATCAAATCTTTACCCAAAACTTGAGAACTTCACAACACAAAAGTTAACAGAAAATCTCGTGAGCTCCGTTAGTGAAAGAAAACAAAACACCACTTTAAGGTACTGTAATGAACTCATACTTTATTTGTATTGGTGTTAAAACTACTGTATTCCAACTTTTATATGGTTTATAAACTCCATTACTAGCCATAGATTCATCAAAATAAGCAAACAACACACGAAAAACAGAATCTGTCAAAAACAGAACAGTCTGTAGTAATCTGTATCTAACGCAAACTTATGGAACTCCAAAAATTCTAAAATAAATTTCTGGACGTGAGTAATTTATCTATTAATCATCTGCAAAAAGAATAAACTAAATAGCACTCTCCAGTAAAACGTTGTAGCTAATCTCGTGAGCGCTAAAGTTTCTGTTTTTTACAGCAAGATCGCAAAGACTTTCCCCAAGTCTTCCCAAAGGTTCTACTTGGCACAAACACTAATAAAAACATAAAACCACATCTAAAAAGAAGCTATATGGATTATTTATTCCTAAACAGAACAAAAAATCAATAAACTAAAATAAAATTGGGTTGCCTCCCAACAAGCGCTATCGTTTAACGCCCCTAGCTAGGCATAAAGGCAAGGATAGATCTAGGTATTACCATAATGATGGTAAGGTAAATCACGAAAACTCATCTCATATTACCTACGTTCAGCAGCAAGTTTTCTTTGTGGCAAGCAAAAGTAATCAAAAGGGCTAAATTTAATGGGACAAAAGTCCCCAAGATCAAGCTCGGGAGGTATGGGTTCCTCCTTTGGCCCCTTATATTGCACAACCAATTCATCATTATAAGCATTCTTTTGGCAATAAGTTATGAGCCTTTGTTCAAGAGAAAAACCTAACCCGTTGTTCTATATAGCAAAGTCATCATTAAGTTCAGAAATTCTATCAACTAGAACATCGGTACGAACCTTTTTTCTAATGTTTTCATTGTAAGCAACATGATCTAAGGATCGTAAGCGCATTAAGTCTTCTTGATTAAAAAGGATTGCCTCTATGGGAGGATGACCAGCGTCCACCCTATAATGCGCGAAAATTTCATAGGCCTCTTTCATTATAAATCTGAACTCATGAGCCAAAAAGATAGTAGCCGCTCGATTAACAGAAGAATGCTCGATATTGGAAAACTCTAGAAAAATCCTTTGTATGCAAGGGTGCAAATGAATAAATTGTCTTTCAAGTTCTATCACGAGCAAAGATATAGCATCTGCAAGACTACTAGTTCTATGAAGAATATACCCACCCATAGAGGGTAGGGTATCGGCACAAGTAAAGAAATCTTGAATAACTCCTTCCCCAATAATATTACCGCTACCAATCCGAAACTTTTTAGTGTGTAAAATAGTAAGGTCTTCAAGAGGATCATCAAAAATATCAAAGTTTTCCGTATGATTATCCTTATCAATGAAAACCACCCCAATTTCAGACATGATGGCAGCACAGAGAACGAACACACAAGAAGCAAGCGAAAAAGAGGCGAACAGAAAGAGAGGGCAAATAAAACGGCAAGGGTGAAGTGGGGGAGAGAAAAACGAGAGGCAAATGGCAAATAATGTAATGCGAGGGATAAGAGTTTGTGATGGGTACTTGGTATGTCTTGACTTATCGTGAGACTCCCGACAACAATACGCCGTAAATCCTTCTTGCTACCTCTTGAGCATGCGTTGGTTTTTCCCTTGAAGAGGAAAGGGTGATGAAGCAAAGTAGCGTAAGTATTTCACTCAGTTTTTGAGAACCAAGGTATCGATCCAGTAGAAGGCCACACGCAAGTCCCTCGTACCTACACAAACAAATAAGAACCTTGCAACCAACGCGATAAAGGGGTTGTCAATCCCTTCACGGCCACTTGCAAAAGTGAGATCTGATAGAGATGATAAGATAATATTTTTGATATGTTTATGATAAATATTAAAAGTAAAGAAAGCAAAATAAAAGGAGATAGAAATAGCTAGTTGACGGGAGATTAATATGATGGAAAATAGACCCGGGGGCCATAGGTTTCACTAGTGGCTTCTCTCAAGATAGCATAAGTATTACAGTGGGTGAACAAATTACTGTCGAGCAATTAATAGAAAAGTGCATAATTATGAGAATATCTAGGCATGATCATGTATATAGGCATCATGTCCGCGACAAGTAGACCAAAACAATTTTGCATCTACTACTATTACTCCACACATCGACCGCTATCCAACATGCATCTAGAGTATTAAGTTTATAAGAACAGAGTAACGTATTAAGTAAGATGACATGATGTAGAGGGATAAAATCAAGCAATATGATATAAACCCCATCTTTTTATCCTCAATGGAAACAATACAATACGTGTCGTTTCCCTTTCTGTCACTTGGATCAAGCAACGCAAGATTGAACCCAAAGCTAAGCACTTCTCCCATTGCAAGAAAGATCAATCTAGTAGGCCAAACCAAACTGATAATTCGAAGAGACTTGCAAAGATAACCAATCATACATAAAAGAATTCAGAGAAGATTCAAATATTGTTCATAGATAATCTTGATCATAAACCCATAATTCATTGGATCTCGACAAACACACCGCAAGAAGAGTTACATCGAATAGATCCCCAAGAAGATCAAGGAGAACTTTGTATTGAGATCCAAAGAGAGAGAAGAAGCCATCTAGCTAATAACTATGGACCCGAATGTCTGTGGTAAACTACTCACACATCATCGGAGAGGCTATGGTGTTGATGTAGAAGCCCTCCGTGATCGATTCCCCCTCCGCGGAGCACCGGAAAAGGCCCGAAGATGGGATCTCACGGGTACAGAAGGTTGCGGTGCTGGAAATAGGTTTTCATGGTGCTCCTCGATGGTTTCGGGGTACGTAGGTATATATAGGAGGAAGAAGTAGGTCGGTGGAGCTACAAGGGGCCCACGAGGGTGGAGGGCGCGCCCAGGGGGGTAGGCGTGCCCCCTGCCTCATGTCCTCCTCATTCGTTTCTTGACGTCCACTCCAAGTCCTCCGGATCACGTTTGTTCCAAAATAACTCTCCCGAAGTTTTCATTCCATTTGGACTCCGTTTGATATTCCTTTTCTGCGAAACACCGAATTAGGCAAAAAACAGCAATTTGCATTGGGCCTTGGGTTAATAGGTTAGTCCCAAAAATAATATAAAAGTGTATAATAAAGCCCATTAAACATCCAAAACAGAATATATAATAGCATGGAACAATAAAAAATTATAGATACGTTGAAGACGTATCACCTAATCACACACAGTTTATCCCAGTGAACCGTATGCTATATATCGCACGCGCCTTCATGTGGCTACCCGTTTCTTTTGTGCGTCCTCATCACAAACAGTTCATTGAGCTGAACCATATGCCCTGCATCGCACACGAAACTAAATTCTTAACCGTGTTTGATGCATCTGTCATCGCAAACATTTTGCACCTTTTTTGACGGTTTTTTACACCACCGTTTGCAATTATGGCATCGCACATAGTTTCGTCGAAGGGTCACTGATCGTAGTGTCGCGTTTGGACCATTCTGCAGTAGTGAATCCTAATCTTGTTCTATGCCTACTCAACAAACACCTACGGAAACACCTGTAGAGCATCTTTATAATCACCCAGTTACGTTGTGATGTTTGATAGCACACAAGGTGTTCCTCCGATATTCGGGAGTTGCATAATCTCATAGTCAGAGGAATATGTATAAGTCATGAAGAAAGCAATAGCAATAAAATAAACGATCATAATGCTAAGCTAACAGATGGGTGTTGTCTTGTCCATCACATCATTCTCTAATGATGTGGTCCCGTTCATCAAATGACAACACATGTCCATGGTCAGGAAACTTAACCATCTTTGATTAACGAGCTAGTCAAGTAGATTCATACTAGGAACACTATGTTTTGTCTATGTATCCACACATGTATCCTATTTCTTGTTAATACAATTCTAGCATGAATAATGAAAATTTATCATGATATAAGGAAATATAAAATAACAACTTTATTATTGCCTCTAGGGCATATTTCCTTCACCTACTATATGTATGAAAAGGGTGTGGTGTGATATTTAACTACCATTAACAAATTTTATGTGGCATGTGTGCCTTGCAAATTAACCGGACTTCCCCGACTTCACGGAGGTTACAAGTAGTGCGAAGTAGCCCCCACCCCCACACACACGCGTCGGGGGGAGGGCATCTCACCAAGACGTACTTTAACATGGACCAAGCAGAATTAAACTTGGTCGTACAACCTCTCCCGCTCATTGTTGGTCAAAGTGATGGACATCCACACGGCCCCGCAAAATGAGCTAGCTTGTCGCCCATAACCTCATGAGGGAGTATTGTATGAAGACAAACCCACTCTGCGCATGTGGCCCAAGTATGTATATGGAAGTGGTCTGTGTGGTGTTTGAATACCCAATGCGCAAATTTGATGTGGCACCATGTTTTGGAACCGTAAAATCCCCACACTGAGCGAGGGTTCACGACACGTTGCATGCACTCAAACTTAATTAGGCTTGGAATGATTGACCTACTATGCGGTAACTCGAAGCAAAGAAGAAGAATCCACCCTGGTAACCTTTCTCGTTGTTGGTCGAAATGATGGACGTCCACGCGGGCCCATGAATATATATAGTCTTGCCGCCCATAACCAAGCGAGTGAGAGTGTGTCCAAATACAACCATTGCATGTGGGTATCTCGAACATATTTATGGAGGTGTGTGATGCATGCATATGTGTTGAATATCCGGCCCAATGCACACCATTGATGTGGTGCATGCGTTGAAAATCGCAGAGGTCCCCACACAGAGCAAGAGGTTCATGACGTGTTGTGTGCTCGCCCCCCCCCTTCGATCCAGATATGAGTGAGCATGAGTTATTATTGTTGACATCACCCTTGAGGTGAATACGTTGGGAGGCGAACCTATAAGCCCCTATCTTTCTATGTGTCCGGTTAAAACTTTTTGCTTATGGGTATACGTTGAGTGTTAGCAATCATGGTTGAGTATGTGGACTTGCCAAAAGTCTCCTATATGAGACCCTTCCTGAAAAGATGATGAATTGTAGTTGCAAAGTTGACTGAGAACATAGTTTGTTGGTTTTCAATAGAGTTTATGCGTTTACTTCGATGTTGTGATGAATTGTTACTTGCTCATGAGAAGTTATATGATAAAGTTATGTGATAAGGTTTTTTGCTGTTATAATATAAGCATGATGCTACTATGTCCGTATTTTGTTTTTATTGACACCTCTCTCTCTAAGCATATGGACATGTTTTTCGACATCGGTTTTTCGCTTGAGGGCAAGCAAGGGCTAAGCTCAGGGGAGTTGATACGTCCATTTTGCGTCATGTTTTCCTATTGTTATTTATAATGTTTTTATGCATGATAATTCTTTATGGAGTAATTCTAATGCCTTTTCTCTCATAATATGCAAGGTTTACACAAAGAGGGAGAACACCAGCAGCTGAAATTCTGGACCTGAAAAAGCTACGTCAGAGATACCAATTATATACATCTCCAAACAAGCTGAAAATTTACAGAGAATTGTTTTGGAATATGTGAAAATACTAGACCAAATAACTACCTGAGGGGCGCCTCCAGGTCTAATTCATCTGGATGGATTGGGATGGTGGTGAACATGTCCTACTGTTGAGAGCTAAGTGTGTGAACACGATTTGATAAAGGTAGCGACGAGAGGCCATGTAGGAGTACATGGTGGGTTGTCTCATTGAAAACCGTCCTCAGGAACTGAGTTCTGTGTTTGTGATCAAAGACAGTTACTACCACACATTGGAATGCTTAAGTGCCCCTCTCGACTTATTAATTGCCTTGATCTCTCTCCAGGAGTTGCAACTAGTTTTTGGTGTTTATAGGATATGTGTTGGAGGCCGTTCGTAGCGCTGACCCTAGGGGTGGGCTATGATGCGGTAGATACACCATGGGACGGGGTATCGAGGCACCCATTTGGTGGGCTTGGGGACCCTGCACACATCACTTGGGGCCGTAGTGGAAACCTCGGCCGGACTTCCTTGTGGATGGAATTCAAATAGGCGATAAACATGGACAAGAGTCTTGTGTGGTTAGTCAGGTCATGGCCGACACCGTCGCTGGGCTTCTGCTTGAAGGTTGCCAAGTACATGTCGTGTAATCAGCGATAAGTGGTGAGAGTGTGTGTGAAGAAGTACACCCATGCAGGGTTAATGATCTATTCAGATAGCCGCGTCCTTGGTTATGGACTACCTGGAAAGCTTATATGGTTCATAGATAACTAGAAGTGGATACTCTAAAATGCGCAAGATAAGTTGACTGCTATGGATGGCCTACTCGTAGGGAGACGGGAGCGGATCCATAGTGGTGTATTGATATGGTGAATATATGGACTCATGTGCGCTTTCTCACCTCAAAGGAAATGCCGGTAGTCATAGTATAGGATAGCCACTGAGTCAAAGTTGGCTTGCTGCAGTTAAACTCCACCTCCCCTTTGTCGATACTGATGCACATGTAGCTAGTTCTGATGTAAGACTTTGTGACGCCCGAATAATTAAGGTACAGTGATCCCCCGTTAATGATGCCACGTCACCTCGGTTACTGTTGATAAACTCTCGATAGTTCAAAAACGAAGCAATTCAAAATTTAATTAAAGGCAAACAATAAAAGTTTTCAAATATTAAAACCAAATTGTTTGGTTTGTGGCAAATAATCCATACTAAAGATTGGCGAAGAAACCACACGTCTACAAAGTATTCAAATGCACTACAATAAATAAAACAACAGTTAAACCTATTATAAATGCCCTGTTGAAATTTATAAAAATGAGAACTAGATAATTGAAATGCCAAAATATATTGTGGTAGTGGGCTAAATTGCATCCTCGATTTAGGTACTGGTCTTATAATTTTGCAAAACTAAAAGCTATTAATACTAAAAAGAAAACAGAAACAAAAAATTAACACAAACAGAAAATACCTAAAAGGAGAACCCCCTCCCCCAACTGGGCTACGACCCAGCTGGCCTCTAGGTCGGCCCAACCTTTCCCAGGCCGCCCCCCACTCCTCCATAACCCACGACCCATCGCACTACCCCACTCCCCCCCACATCGCCCACTCCCCCCCCCCGATCTAGATCGAGATTAGGGGCTCGACGCCGACGCCGCTCGGTGCTGCCCCGCCTCATGCCGGCGCCCCGCCACCACACCGACCCGCTCCGTCCTCACCTCCTCCCCGACCAGCCACCCAGGGCAACGGCGCCCCTCGCCATACGCCCGACGCCACGCCTCCCCGGATCCCGTCGCCGGAACCACGTCGCCGCGCCATCGCAGCCACCTCGTCGACGTTGTATCGCCACCACCTCGCTGGCCTACCTCCTCCTCCTCGCAGGCCTGCTTCCTCTCCAACGCCGTCATCCCCGTCGCCCTTCTCGCACCCTGCTGCCCCATCCCTACGGCCACCGTGAGCACGCGCCCCTCCTCTCTCTCCCTTATCTCCTACACGCTCGCGCGCACGCCCTCGTCCCGCTCGCGTTCGTCTCCGCCCGAGCTCGCCGGCCCCGCACGTCTATCGCTGTCGTTGCGCTCATTGCGCTGTTGCCGCTGCCATGGCCGCCATGGTCACCTACTTTCCCAAGCCTTTGTCGTTCCGTGGACGCACCCATGCCCCCTGTGGCCACCAGCCGGCGCCCACGCACACGCTCACCGCATTGGGCCCGCGCCCCGCATGTGCCCGCCTAACTGCCGCTGCTGCGCCGTCTCCGGCCTCCCCGCGTGCTCGCAGGCCCCCTTCTGCACACGCACCCCTCGCTTACCGGCGCTCGCCGCCATCGCCCGCGACCGACCGCACCTCTGCAGCACCCCTCCGCTACCTCGCGCCATCCCGCTACTCCCTCGCTCGCATCGGCGTCCAGCTTCGCGCCGCGCTACCATGCTCAACCTTCGCCCGCTTCTTTCTTGCCGCCGTGTCCCCACGGCCCGCCATCCGCTGGCCACTGGCGCCCCGTCGCCGCCCGACCAACCACCCCATCAGCCATCACACTGTCCTCGCTCGCTACCAGACGCCATCGCGGCGACTGCTAGCCCGACCCACATTGGCCCTGGGGCCAACGACAAGTGGGGCCCCGCCCTGAACGTTTTTACAGGAAAAAAGGAATTAATAAAAATGTTAATAAATAAATAAAAATATTAATTAATTAACTAAAATAATTAACTTAATTAATTATGTTTAATTAACCTAATTAACTAATAACCTAGTTAACTATTGTTAATTAACTAAACAGTATGACATGCGGGACCCACACGTCAGTTTGACCCAGTCAACGTTCTGTTGATTGCTGATGTCAGCAAACACTATTCTGGATAATGTTGATTTAAAATAATTAAACAAATCCAAAAATTGATTTAAATCTTTTAAAATTAATATAAAATAAATCGTATCTCGGATGGTAAAACTTTGTACATGAGAGTTGCTCAGAACGGCGAGACGAATCCGAATACGCGGCCTGTTTGTCCGCCACCCATCCCTAGCATACCGAACACACAACTTTCCCCCTCCGGTTCGTCTGTCCGAAAACGCGAAACACCGGGGATATTTTCTCGGTTGTTTTCCCCCTTCGCCGGTATCACCTCCTACTGTGTTAGGGCACACCTAGCACCGTTATTTGTCATGTCATGCATCGATATGCATCTGTTTGCATTGTATTCATTGTTTCTTCCCCCCTCTTCTCTCCGGTAGACTACGAGACTGACGCCGCTGCTGGTGCCCCGATCGACTACGTTGTTGAAGACCCCTCCTTCTTGCCAGAGCAACCAGGCAAGCCCCCCCGTTGATCACCAGATATCGCCTATTCTTCTCTCTACTGCTTGCATTAGAGTAGTGTAGCATGTTACTGCTTTCCATTAATCCTATCCTGATGCATAGCATGTCCTTGCTACTACTGTTCTTACCTTTACCTGCAATCCTACATGCTTAGTATAGGATGCTAGTATTCCATCTGTGGCCCTCCATTCTTGTTCATCTGCCATGCTATACTATCGGGCCGTGATCACTCGGGAGGTGACCACGGGTATATACTTATATACATAATGTATGATACTTGTGGTGACTAAAGTCAGGTTGGCTCGTAGAGTACCCGCGAGTGATTCACGGATTGGGACCGAAAGGACGTTTGTCCCAACGGCCCTCTGAGTCAACCTTTGTGGCGGAGCGA
This sequence comes from Aegilops longissima, assembly GCA_021605205.1. NCBI lineage: Eukaryota > Viridiplantae > Streptophyta > Magnoliopsida > Poales > Poaceae > Aegilops > Aegilops longissima. The sequence continues at coordinate 255,914,689 of CM038680.1, forward strand.
CAGGGAAGGTTGAGACCACCTAGGAGAGAGGTGGGCCTGGCCCTGGTCGGCGTTCGCGGTTACTTTGTAATAACACGCTTAACGAGATCTTGGTATTTGATCTGAGTTGGGTCGTTGACCTTATACGCACTAACCACCACGTGGGACAAGATATGGGCAACCGGTGTCGTGGTATCAGTCGAAGCCTTCGTGATGTCAGCGACTGAGCGGCGCGCACCGGATTGGACTGGGACGCCTGCTCTTGTATTAGGGAGGCTAGGTCTGCTTCTGACCGCCCACGCAACATGCAGGTGTGCAATGGGCGATGGGCCCAGACCCCTGCGCCATAGGATTTAGACCGATGTGCTGACCTCTCTGTTGTGCCTAGGTAGGGCTGCGACGTGTTGATCTTCCGAGGCCGGGCATGACCCAGGAAAGTGTGTCCGGCCAAAGGGGATCGAGCGTGTCGGGTAATATGGTGCACCCCTGCAGGGAAGTTTATCTATTCGAATAGCCGTGATCTTCGGTAACAAGAAGACTTGGAGTTGTACCTTGACCTTATGACAACTAGAACCAGATACTTAATAAAACACACCCTTCCAAGTGCCAGATATAACCCGGTGATCGCTCTCACATTGGCTGCACGAGGGAGGATCGCCGGGTAGGATTATGCTATGCGATGATACTTGGTGAACTTACCATCTACTCTTTTCTACATGCTGCAAGATGGAGGCTGCCAGAAGCGTAGTCTTCGATATGATTAGCTATCCCCTTTTATTTTGGCATTCTGCAGTTCAGTCCACCGATATTGCCCCTTTACACAGATACCCATGCATATGTAGTGTAGATCCTTGCTTGCGAGTACTTTGGATGAGTACTCACGGTTTCATTTCTCCCTCTTTCCCCCCTTTCCTTTATTCCTGGTTGTCGCAACCAGATGTTGGAGCCCAGGAGCTAGACGCCACCGTTGACGATGACTCCTACTACACCGGAGGTGCCTACTACTACGTGCAGGGCGGCGATTTACCGGTGAGTAGTTTAGGAGGATCCCGGGCAGGAGGCATGCGCCTCTTTCGATCTGTATCCCAGTTTGTGCTAGCCTTCTTAAGGCAAACTTGTTACGTATGTCTGTACTCAGATATTGTTGCTTCCGCTGAATCGTCTATGATCGAGCACTTGTATTCGAGACCTCGAGGCCTCTGTCTTGTATTATGATGCTTGTATGACTTTTTTTTTACTTTTTAGAGTTGTGTTGTGATATCTTCCCATGAGTCCCTGATCTTGATCGTACACGTTTGCGTGTATGATTAGTGTATGATTGAATCGGGGGCGTCACAAGTTGGTATCAGAGCCGACTTCCTGTAGGAATCCCCCTTCCAAACTCCTTGGCCGAAGTTGAGTCTAGTCATTGCAAAACTTTTTCTAACATGGATTTGTTGCTTACGGGCCCACGTCTCCATTGGGTGGTATTAGGATCTTTTATTCCTCGTCTATACTCTGGGACTCTGATCTCTCTTCTACTCGGGTTAAAATGAACTTTGCTAACTCTAACTCTAGGTTCTCGTAATTACTTCTTCCCGGAGAGCCCCTCACTACAGATGATTCTTAGGTGCACCAGAAGGTTTCGAAGATGCTATTCGATGTTTTCCCGAGACGCTTGTGCCCACCGCCTTTGCAAATTCCCTATCACTTCTATATCCATATGGATAACTGCATACACTTGTCTACATTCAATCCCATTGATCTTGTTATTACAAGATGGCCCGAACTACTCTCCGTTGTTCCAAGAATCCTTTGAGCTTACTGCTCTGCAGTTCTTGCCTCATGAATACCCCCTACGGATAATTCCTCGCATTTACCGAGTATCTGTTCTTCCCCCGTTGTTCATATGATTCACAAGATACATTGAGATGCTATCTGATCTTCCAGTAATCCTCTGGCTGCTATTGCTCTGCAAATACTTGTCTGCTTACATTATGGTTGTGTTCCTTATGACTAGCAATATTCATTAGTATCCTTCGTTATTATAATTTCGAGCTCCTTGATTCAATATGTTGCGATTGCTTGCAATCCTCAGTCGAATCCTCAAATTTATTCTCCAGGTTCAGACGTCATTTTGACCAGGAGCTGGTTCTCGACCAATCAAATGGTCGTCAATTATACACCTAAGTCTATAAACTTATCCATCCTTAATCAAAGTGTTTGCTTCTAATCCCTTGATTTGGAGCTCATAATTCCTTTGCATTTGAGCTTTGAATTAGTTAATTGTTCCGATAATCCGATCTCCTTGCTTTCTTTCTTCTTCTGAGTACCGATGCTCACATCAGATCCCTTATGGACCACCAGATCCTTTATTGGATTTTATCCGACGACGTCCTTCGCATTCAATAACTCTATGAGTGTTTTCTCGGATACATAATGCCTTTGGTAAATTGTATCCTCTGCTTTGTCAAACATGCTCTGCTTTCGAGCTTGTGTTATTTACCCCTAAAGTTTGTGTTATATGTTCCTAAGAGGCCCCGATGGGTTGAACCTATGCCTTTTCTAATCTGTGTGAACCCTGAAACTACTAAGGGTCATACTCTACTGGTGTTATATATGTCAGATAAAATTTCAACACCACAACTTCGTTGAAGGAGGGAAGTGAATGAAAGGTTATGCATTAAAGAAGTGGGAGTCGACCTTGAACTTTGTGTTCATGCCCATGGACACGACGTTGAGCCTATTATGGAAGCTTCTTGTAATAATAACTATTTCCTTGATAAATATCATCTGGTATCTGTGAATTGATCCTTTGCAACCGTGGTTCCGACCGTGATTGTTCTTCTTTGATTCTAATTCTCTGACAAGTTAAAGTACTTGCCTTCTGTAGATCAGCACACCTGCCCAACCTCTATTTTGTTCTACCTTTGAGTATTACCCCCTGGTATCTCGAGGATATCAACCCATTGCACTTCATCTTATGAATTTCTGATGAAGTAGTTCCTTGCCCCGTCATAGTCACTCCATGGGTTCTAGGTTGTCGTCAACCAAGGACACCGATTTGTGAGTCAAATCAACACTGAGATTCAGTACTCCAGTACTTTGTTGTTGAGGAGTTTAATATTCCTTTGAGTCATTCCTAGCCTAATCGGCTATATCATTCTCTTACTAAATTTTAAACTGTGCTACTTGGTCCTTAATCCCGGAGCACAACTTTCGACGATGAGCTAACCTTACGCCAATCTTCCTCGTCGTATCATTTCACCTTGAACAACAAGCTTGATTTCGAGTTTGTGTCGTACCATTGGTTCCAATAACCTTTCGCTTCATCATTCCTTTGACTTGATGTCGTCGCCGGTCGATTACATATTCTTGAAATCTCGCGACAAACATGTCGTGAACATCATCAATATTATGAGCTCTTCTAGAATAATAATCGAATTCTTGATGAGAAATACCATCCTTTCCCCTCGATGATTTGTGTTATCATCAACAACATTATTGACTTCCCTCCAACCCAAACTTGTTCATGTTATGGAGCTCCTTGCTATCCAGCTTTTGTTATGTTCCACCTTGGATTATTATCATCTTTTATATCAAGGATGTTGTGAGAATTGCTCCACCTCTTAAATAATTCTTGGTATTATGATACTTCACACCATCACCATTGTTTCTTGGTCCCCGTGTTGATTCTAACCGGGACACCAACAAGTGAACTGTGCTGCTTGGATTCTGTACTTCTAGCGACTCTATTGCTTTGAAGTTCATGGTCAACATTTCACTCTTAGACCATTGGTCATCGAATCACCATTCTAACCTTGATCATGCTACTTAAGCCCATATTTCGGGTGCAACCTTCAACCAATGTTAATTAAGTATGCTTTCCTCGAGCATACATCATTATATCATTTGATCGTGCAAATGTTATCTCTTTGTTCATATAATTGAGGAAATCCATATTTTTGGAAATCTCAATTAATTAGCGCTGAGTCCACCAGCCATCTCCTCCCCTCTCCTTGATTTAATGATGAACGCTTGTTTTGGAACTTGCTTCCATAGTTAATTTCCCAAGAATCTTACAATGTCATCTCCTCAATCTGTGTTGCACCTTTTCTTCTCAGGCATCCTGAGTCTGAGATATTTTGACACCAATTGGATATGAATCTTGGTCAGATATGATGGTTGGAACATATTTCCAAGATTTATAACATTGGTCTTTATATGACCCAGTAAGGTGATGTCATGCCTAGCACAGCTGGCCGGAGGCCCTATTGTTATAGTTTCCTTTTCAGCAAAGTTATCCATTCTTCGATGGGGAAATTGTAAGACTTATTCTACAAGTTGTTCCTGACGAATTCTTCTTGTATCCAAAGTCCGACCTTTGCTTGAAGACCATGTCAATGCTATCTCGAAGCATGTCTGTGGTACTTCGATCTTCAATGAGAACACTTGAAGCGAATACTAAATTTTCTTTATCAATCATCCAAACACCGTTGTATGGGTAATGTCATGAAAATTCCTCTCCCTTACCTAAATGGTTTTGTACGTTCTATCATGCCATGGAAATCATGCTCTGCTTGTCCTTGGGAAGCATATACCCCTGAAATATGTGTTTAAACACATTTTCCTTTCCATTGTTCTGTTTAGTCTGACGAGCACATCTTCCTTTCCATTGGTTTGTTTAACCTTTCTTGTGATCTATATGATCTAAGCAGTAATAATTCATTGCTTATGTAAACACCTCGATGTACAACTCTGTCAGTGAGACCCTATTTCTACTGTTGATGACATTCCGGTAACCGCCGATGGACGAGAACTTTGCCTATTGGTCCGCCTCATTCCACAAGCAGGAAAATGGTTCTCTTCATCCCTCGCCCTTGGTACCGATGTTGTTGCCGACATAATTGGCAGACTATCCTCTGACATGCCTTGCTTACATGACCGTGCAAGATGTCACCGCCCTTCCTACTTTTAACCCACATGGTGGGCCCATAACCCACAGTTCCACATAATCGAAACCTAACTCTCCTGTACACCTCGCTGACAAAGTTATCCCTTGCTCTTGGTTTTGTAGGTAATTCGCGAGCCACCTTCCTACTGATCTATTCTGGTATCACATGCGATACAAATTCTCGTTGCTTTGAACCCCTTTTCACGCCCTGTTTCAGGCATCGAACAATTGCCTGCCCGCTCGAAACTTCCCATGATACCTCCTTACTTTGCTCTCGATATTTTCTTAAGTATGAATTCGAGAGTTACTTTCCGCCACCTTCCCCGAAGTTATTGACCAGATAGTCAACCTTACCAAGGTCCATTCTCCCGGAATACCCCCTTATTTTCTTTCGTAAGTATGATGGAACTCCTGAAGGAAGGATTACGACTTCATCGTGATGACCTGGAGTAGTGGAATACAAACGTCAATGGAAGGGATCAAGTTCTTCGAGAAGATCAACTAAGACCGACAACACTCGCTAGAATTTTGTAACCAGAACCCTCCCTTCCCCCCTTACGCCTCTTAAATCTTGGGACGAGATTTCTTGTAGTGGAGGAGAATTGTGATGCCCGGATAATTAAGCTACAGTGATCCCCTGCTAATGATGCCACGTCACCTCGGTTACTATTGATAAACTCTCGATAGTTCAAAATGAAGCAATTCAAAATTTAATTAAAGGCAAACAATAAAAGTTTTCAAATATTAAAACCAAATTGTTCGGTCTGTGGCAAATAATCCATACTAAAAATTGGCGAAGAAACCACAGGTCTACAAAGTATTCAAATGCACTACAATAAATAAAACAACAGTTAAACCTATTATAAATGCCCTTTTGAAATTTATGAAAATGCGAACTAGATAATTTAAATGACAAAATATATTGTGGTAGTGGGCTAAATTGCATCCTCGATTTAGGTACTGGTCTTATAATTTTGCAAAACTAAAAGCTATTAATACTAAAAAGAAAATAGAAACACAAAATTAAAACAAACATAAAATACCTAAAAGGAGAACCCCCCCCCCCCCCAACTGGGCTACGACCCATCTCGCCTCTAGGCCGGCCCAACCGGCCCAGGCCGCCCCCACTCCCCCATAACCCCCTGGGCGGCCAAACCCTAACCCACGACCCACCGCACTACCCCACTCCCCCCCACATCGCCCACTCCCCGCCGATATGGATCGAGATCGGGAGCTCGACGCCGACGCCGCTCGGTGCTTCCCCGCCTCACGCCGCCACACCGACGTTGCCCCGTCCTCACCACCTCCCCGACCAGCCACCGAGGGCAACGGTGCCCCTCGTCGTACGCCCAACGCCGTGCCTCCCCGGATCCCGTCGCCGGAACCACGTCGCCGCACTGTCGCAACACCTCGTCGACGCTGTATGGCCACCACCTAGCCGGCCCGCCTCCACCTCCTCACCGGCCTGCTTCCTCTCTGACGCCGTCGTCCCCGTCGCCCTCCTCGCGCCCCGCTACCCCATCCCTACGGCCACCGTGAGCACGCGCCCCTCCTCTCTCTCCCTTGTCTCCCACACGCTCGCAAGACGCTTCTTATCCTGCATCGTCCGTCTCGCCCGAGCTCGCTGCCCCGCGACGCTCGCTGCCGCCGCAGGCTCCACCGCGCCTGTCGCCGCCCATGGCCGCCGCGGCCACCTTCTTCGCCGCACCCGTCATTCCCTGGACGCACCCATGCCCCCTGCGGCCACCAGCCGGCGCCCACGCACGCTCTCACCATGTTGGGCCCGCCCCCGCACGTGCCCACCTATTGCTCCGCCTAACTACAGCTGTTGCGCCGTCTCCGGTCTCCCCGCGTGCTCGCAGGCCCCTTTCTGCACACGCACCCCTCGCTCACCGGCGTTCGCCGCCGTCGCCCGCGACCGACCGCACCTCTGCAGCACCCCCTCCACTGCCTCGCGCCATCCCACTACTCCTCGCCAGATCGGCGTCCCTGCTCAAGACGCGCCCATGCTCGCCCTTCGCCCGCTTCTGCCTGCTTGCCAGCGTGTCCCAACGGCCCCGCCATCCTCTTCGCCGTCGGCGCCGTGCGCGCCGTCCGATCATGCCCACCCCCATCGGCCACCGCGAACCCCATCGCCCGCTGCGCGCCCGCGCTCAAGACGCCAAGCGCCCGTTAGCCCGACCCACATTGGCCTTGGGGCCAATGACAAGTGGGGCCCCGCCCTGAATGTTTTTACATAAAAAAAGAATTAATAAAAATGTTAACAAATAAATAAAAATATTAATTAATTAATTAACTAAAATAATTAACTTAATTAGTTATGTTTAATTAACCTAATTAACTACTGTTAATTAACTTAACAGTATGACATGCGGGACCCACACGTCAGTTTGACCCAGTCAACGTTCTGTTGATTGCTGACGTCAGCAAACACTATTCTGGATAATGTTGATTTAAAATAATTAAATAAATCCAAAAAATGATTTAAATCTTTTAAAATTAATATAAAATAAACCGTAGCTCGGATGGTAAAACTTTGTACATGAAAGTTGCTCAGAACGACGAGACGAATCCGAATACGCAGCCTGTTCGTCCGCCACCCATCCGTATCATACTGAACACGCAAATTTCCCCCTTCGGTTCATTTGTCCGAAAACGCAAAACACCGGGGATATTTTCCCGGTTGTTTTCCCCCTTCGCCGGTATTGTCGGATTTCGGGATCCGGCAGACCCTTGAGGTTCGAACACTGGGGTGCGCGTGGAGATCTTTCCCCTACCAGCTCACGCGAGGATGGATTCTGAGGGATCTAAACCGTGAACGATGAACAACACAAGAGACACAAGGTTTATACTAGTTCGAGCCACCGTTGTGGTGTAATACCCTACTCTAGTTTGTGGTGTGGTGGATTGCCTCAGGGGCTGATGATGAACAATACAAAGGGAGAGCAGCCTCGCGAGGGGCTGTTCTTGAGCTGGTGCGATGAACTGCTTGGGTGAGTCCAGTCGCGTCTCTCTCTCTCTAGGGGGTTCGACTTGTCTCCGGTCCGTCCCCTCTCTTTGTGGTGGCTAGCTCTATTTATAAAGGGAGGCCCTGGGCCTCTTCCCAAATAATGAGCGGGAAGGGCGCCAACAATTGGCCATTTTGAAGGGGAACATCTAGTACACTTATCCTGACGAAAGTTGGTCTTCGGCTGCCAAAGGCTCTGACGATGACGCCGTCCTGGGCTCCACGATGACCTCCATCATGCTGTTCTGCTGGTCTTGGTCTTGTTGCACCGAAGCGGCAACCTTTGCCTGATGCCTTGGCCCGTGCTTGCCTCCTTTGCACCAAAGGGGAAATGAGGACACTGCGTGGGCTGGCGCCCGCCTAGCCACGATCGTCATGGCTTGCGTCATGGGGCACCCTCGTGAGGTACCCTGTCTTGATCTCTCCGCCTCCTCGCGAGCCTGCCTGACGAGGCTATTCCTGAGGAAGGTTCCTGTCGTCCGCCTCGCGAGGCTTGGCCCCTCGCGAGGGTCTTGAGCTTGAGCCGATGAAGCTGGGCCGCACTGGGCCCCCACTTGAGCCACGCCGCAGGCCGCAGGAAGGCAAGTCTGGGGACCCCTGTTCCCAGAACGCCGACAGTAGCCCCCGGGCCCAAGGCGCGCCCGGACTTGGCTTAGCAGAGAAGCGAAGGGGCTAGTGCGAAGCGCCATGGGCCCCAACAGCCTACGGCCTTGGGCGCCGCGGGGCGATTGGTTGGTCGTGGGCGTCTCCACTTCCCCATGATGCCTCGGCAACCGCATGACTTGACAAGTCCCTGCATGCACAAATGGGTCATGATTACCTGCGATCGTGGAGGCCGATGGTTGGCCTCCTCCGGTTATAAGTACGGAACAGCACGAGCCCTTCCAGTCCATCTCTTCTTGCTTCCCCTTCTTCTCCATGGCTCCGTCGAAGAGGTTTCGGCCGCGGAGAAGCTAAAGGCCCGCCAGGTAGAGCCTGACTCTCCCCCGGCCAAGCACGGTTGAGGCCGTCCTTGCAAGCATCCTGTGGCTCCCGCAGCGGCTTCCCGCGGCCGTGGAGGCGATCTCCACTCGGCAGAGGTGCTGCCGGAGTTTGTCGTGTGGTTGGTGGAGCCGACCAGCACCTGGCTCCCACTTCCCCACTTCCTTTTAGGTGAACTTCTGGCCGGTGCCCCGGGCGGCCTCAACTTCAAAGTGACGGTTGCCGCAGCCGGCCTCTCCTGGCTTTGCCGGAGGTCTCCGCCGCCGGGAGTGTGGCGCTGACCCGCGGCTGGCAAACATTTGCCCGCGCGCGTGGTCTAAGCCGGCGGTGCACCCTGCACTTCAAGTTCGACGGCGATGCCACCCTCTACGTGAGGGTGTTTGGAGAAGACGGTCGCCGCGCCGGGTGCTGCCCAGAAGACGATGACCGCGGCCGTGGACCCAGCCCCGGCGATGATCGAGATGAAGATGATGACAGCAGCTGCGGGTCGGCGGGCGCTGGGCTCGTCGAGCTTCGGCGGCTCTTCTTCGGACAGCAGGTCCTCCAGCGGTGGCCGCGACCAGCCTCCGCGCCGTCGCGCCCACCTGGAGGGAGGTAGCGGGTCAGCCTGCCGTCACGCCCAAGTGAAGCACGAGAGGGAGTCTGCCTGAGCTCCGGAGGCAGTACGAGCCTTCGCCGCGAGTTGGTGCCAAGCGTGTCGTGCCTATTTTGTTCTTCTCCTTTTCCTGCGCAAAGAGACAGTAGTGTAGGGCCCCACGGTGGCGTGCTTGAACTGTTGCTGTTAATTATCGTACTGTTTCCGCTATTTCTGTATTATGCTTTTGTGCCACACGTCTGCGCGTAGAAATTACTTAGCTCGGGGGGACCTGTCGTGGTCTTCGCTTTCTGAAGCCGAGGCCTCATCGAACGCTTCATGTCCTGCAAAGATTAGTCAGGAGAGGTAGCTTCCGGCCTCAGTTGTGGAGGCAACCGACCCAGGTCCTGTGTTCGTGTCGCGGTGCCCGTGGGGCATGGACTGGGAGTGGTGCTCCCGTAGTGGACCTGGCTAGGGAAGCCTCAAACGATGAGGGCAGAAAACACTCGCGAGGGTGCCCGCGCTGCTCCCTCCCGAGACTTGCGCGAGAGAAATCAAGGCAGCAGAGCGAAAAAGACACAAGCCAAAGACGTCAACAGCTTCAGTAAAACTTCAAATAGGAATGAGCAAGCCAACTGCAGAAAGCAAATGAAAAAGCCGTGTCCGGCACCTAATCTAGTCTTCGATGTCTTCTCACTAGCGCGGAGCTAAGTGCTGCCACTAGGCGTGTGAGGGAGCCCCAGGGCCTGAGGCCGGTGCTCCTGAGACTCCGGGGCGTGTACAGCCCCAACTCATTATTACGTGAGATTGTCACGGGCGGCGAGCTTCACAGGCATTGGCCTTCTTCACAGGCTCCGGAACTTTCTTGAGGAAATGAACTTCACAGGCATTGGCCTTCTTCACAGGCTCCGGGCCTTTCTCAGAAAAATAAGCTTCACAGGCGTTTGCCTTCTTCACATGCTCTGGGCATTTCTCAGAAAAATAAGCTTCACAGGCGTTTGCCTTCTTCACAGGCTCTGGGCCTTTCTCAGAAAAATAAGCTTCATAGGCGTTTGCCTTCTTCACAGGCTCTGGGCCTTTCTCAGAAAAATAAGCTTCACAGGCGTTTGCCTTCTTCACAGGCTCTGGGCCTTTTTCAGGGGTAGAACTTCCGGAGATGCTGGATGTCCCACGCGTTCGGGATGGGCGCCCCTTCCTGAGTCTCCAAGCGTGCAGAGCCGGGCCTGGAAACATGAACAACTTTCAACGGGCCCTCCCACATGGGAGAGAGCTTATGCAACCCTTCCCTGGAGAGGACCCGTCTGAGCACGAGTCCCCTACCTCCAGAGTCCTGGGGCGGATGTTGTTGCAATGGTATCTCCGTAGCGCCTCTTGATACCTTGCCGCTCGCAGCGCGACCTGTTGATGATGTTCCTCTCCCAGCACGAGATTCGTCCCCCACATGGCGTCCTGCTGCGCCTCGTCGAACGCCAGATTCGCGTGCGGAGCGACGCTCGACCTCATGAGGGAGGACAGCTTCGCTCCGTGACGCGAGAAGAAGGGGACTCGCCAATGACTTGGCTGCGGTCGTGCGGATGGACCACAACACGACTGGAGCTCGCCGTGCAGCCCTGCCGCAGGCCTCCAGCTTCTTCTTGAAGGTCCTGGTCTTGAGGCCCTTAAGGACCTCCGTGTTGGCTCGCTCAGCCTGGCCGTTGCTCCGAGGATGCGCCACCGAGGCTTAGCATATCTGCGTTCCAAGGTTATCACAGTACGTTTTGAAGAGATTACTGGTGAACTGTGAACCGTTGTCAGTGATGATGCGGTTAGGCACCCCAAACCGGCTCACGAGGCCCCTGATGAACTTGACCGCCGAGCCTGCTTTCGGATGGTGCGGACAGCTTCCACCTCACCACTTGGTGAATTTGTCCACGGCGACGAGAGTAGCGATAGCCTCGGCGCCCGAGGAACGGGCCCGTAATGTCCAGCCCCAAACTGCGAATGGCTATGAGAGGGTATAGTTTGCAGACCTCCCGCCGCCGATGGATCTGCTGGCATGAAATTGGCAGGCCTCTCAAGCCTTTACCGGCTTTAATCAAGGCTGTTGAGTGCTGTGGGCCAAGAGAACCCGCCATGCGAACGCCTTGCCAACTAGGGTTCATGACGATGAGTGGTGCCCAGTCTCCGCCGCTGTATGTCTTCCAGCAATTCCTTCCCTTGCTCTCTGGGAATGCAGCGCAGGACACGTCATTCGGCCGCCTCCCAGAAAGCTCTCCATCCACGATGCAAGAGGGTCAGGGCTTGCCGCCCACACGCCTCCGCCTCCTCCTTCTCCAGGGTCCCTCAGATCAAGTAGCTCTTAAGCTCCATAATCCAGCACCCCTCCTGAGGTTCCAATGCCAGGAGCAGGTGCGATCCTGAGGCCGGGCCGCAGGCCGGGGCTCCCGAGGCAGGCGGCTGGGGGAGCTCCTCCCGAGGTTGCGCTGCGCCTGATAGTGACGGTGCCGCTGAGGGCCTGAAGAGTCGCTCCTTGAAGACGCCAGGCTCCTGAGGCAGCCGCCTGGATGCTCTCTTGGCGATGTCGTCCGCCTCTTGATTGGTGCTACGTGGCACATGCTGCAGCTCCAGTCCCCAGAATTGTTTCTCCATCTTGCGAACCTCCACGAGGTAGGCTTACATGTGCTCGTCCTTCGGCTCGTATATCTTGTTGGAGAAGTTGACGAGGAGCTGTGAATCGCCCTTGATGATGAGGTGCGTTACCCCCAAAGCGATAGCGGCTCTCAGGCCGGCTATCAGGCCTTGATAATCTGCTATGTTGTTGGAGACCTTTTCCCCATGCTGGAAACAGAGCTGCATGGCGTAGTAGAGCTTGTCCTAAGTAGGGGATACAAGCACTGCGCCGGCCCCCGCGCCATGTCGGGAGAATGCCCCGTCGAAGTACATGACCCAGCCATCCGGTGCTTTGCTCCCCGGAGAAAGCGACCGTTCTTCGCCTGCTTCGAGGCCAGGTGCCTCCGTCCATTATGCCATGGAATATGCCAATGCGGCCCCTTGATGACTCGGTTGTCTTTGAACTCCACCTGAAATGCTTGCGATTCGATGTTCCACTCGGCGACTCTTCCAGCCTGAGTTGGGGCTCCCGAGCATCCTCTCGGAGAGGGTATGCTGAGACGACCTTGATGGGATGACCACGAAGTAGTGCCGCGCTTTGCGTGAGGCTACCAAAGAGCGAGGAGGAGCTTTGGGGCATGGGGTACCGCACCCTTGCGCCCCGCAGCACCGTCTTGTGAAGGGCACACGGGTGCTCGACGAGAGTAGGAGGCCGACGAGGCCCGTGCCCTCCGGAGGGTCCGATGCCTCCGAGCGATGGAGCCCCGGCGCTGGCCACTGGCCGCTGGGCGCGGCCTCTTGACTCTAGGGGCATCTTCCTGCTGAGGCTGGTCTCCGTCTGCCGGGGCCGTGACCTTCGCGAGGCCTTCTTGGTCTTGTGCTGCCGCGGCCGGGGCCGTGGCCGGGCGTGGCGCAGCCTTGGTCTGGTGCTCTTCCCGAACCGCCACTAGGGTTGTGCTGGCGGAGTAGGGTGTGGCGGCGAGGTAGAGCACCAGGGGCTCAAGTGGGTGTGGCGCGACCATCACAGGAGGGCTTGTAAGGTACCTCTTGAGTTCTTGGAATGCCCCTGTCGGCCTCTTCACCCATTCAAAGGGCCCTTCTTCTTCATCGGCTTGAAGAATGGCAAGGCTCGTTCTCCTAGCTTGGAAATGAACGTCCTAGCGCAGTCACGCGCCCGTGAGTTTCGCATTTCCACTGAGGGTCTTTAGGCGGGCTCATGTCTTGTTGCCTTGACCTTTTCGGGTTGGCCTCGATGCCACTATGGGACACGAGGAAACCCGTGAGCTTGCCCGAGGGGACTCCAACACGCACTTCTCCGGGTTGAGCCAAGAGGTCCACTTTTTAGGCTCGAAGGTTTCTTCCAAGTCTGTGTCGGGGTTTTCGCCTCCGAGACTTCACCACAATGTCATCGATGTATGCCTCAGCATTCCTCCCGAGCTGTCGGCCCAAGGCGATGTGCATCAGCCGCTGAAAGGTCGTGCCTGCGTTGTGCAACCCAAATGGCATGCAGGTATAGCAGTACACTCCGCATGAAGTCGAAAGCCGTTTTTTCCATGTCTTCTACCGCCATCTTGATCTGGTGATAGCCTGAGAAGGCATCCAGGAAGCACATCAGGTCACACTCAGCAATGGAATCGATGATCTGGTCAATGCAAGGAAGCGGAAATGGATCCTGTGGGCAGGCCTTGTTGAGGTTGGTGAAGTCGACGCACATACGCTCCTTTCCCCCTTTGTTTGGCACGACAACTGGATTGGCCAGCCAATCCGGGTAGCGGACCTCGCGAATAACCCCTGCTGCCTCCAGCTTGCGGGACTCTTGGACGATAAAAGCTTGTTTCTCGTGGGACTGTCGCCTCGTCTTACGCTTCACGGGCGCACGTTGGGGCACACGTTGAGGTGATGCTCAATCACGCCTCGACCCACGAACCTGATCAGGCCCCATGCGAACACCTTCTTGTTTGCACGTAGGAACTTTACCAAGGCCTCTTCCTGCTCGGGTTCGAGGTTTGCACCTATGGTGAAGGTGGCGTCAGTGGACCCGTCCTCGCTGACTGGTACCTGCTTGGTTTCCGCCTTGTTTTGAGTGAATAACTGCTTCTTCTTGGATGGCGCAGCCCCCTTGATCTCGAGAGCGTCAACGCCGGTGGGTCGTGCCGCTGCAGCCGCTTTGAAAACATGCTTGAGCGCCTGCAGTGCCTCTCCAGTGTTTGCCGACACGGTAAGGACGCCGCTACTCCCGGGCATCTTCATGAGGTTGTATGCAGGGTGAGTTGCTGCCATGAACCGAGCCAAGGCCGGGTAGCCGAGGATGGCGTTGTAGGGGAGGCTGATGGGGGCGATGTCGAAGTCGATCAGCTCCGTGCGGAAGTTGTCGCGGGTGCCGAAGGTCACCGGGAGGCGAATTTGTCCCAATGAGGCGGTGGAGCTGGCTCCGACCCTGGAAAAAGGCCTGCTGGGCTGGAGCCGCTCTGGTGGCACGTGGAGGAGGCTGAAGGCCTCCACAGAAAGCACGCTGAGGCCGGCTCCGCCGTCGATGAGGGTCCTGGTGACCGCCACTTCACAGATGGTGGGGGTGCGCAGCATCGAGAGCGCACCCGATCCGGTGGGGTTGGAGCGGTGATCGTCCGAGTTGAAGAGCAGGCCGGCCTCGGGCGCCACCTAGCCCGGCGGGGCTCCCTGGCGCTTGGAGGCGGCGGCGATCTGGCGTGTGAACGACTTGATGTGGCGGCTCGAAGGTGGCGCCAGCGAGCCGCCCAGGAGAGCTGCGACGACCGGGGGTGCCGACCCAGCGCGAGGGGCGAGGTAGAGGTCGTGCAGCTCCCCCCAACAGGTCTGTTGCCTGTTCCCCACAAGGCCATTTGCGGTGTTGGTGGCAGGCAATGGGGAACAGCGGGGGCGTCCGCCGACGGGAACCATCTGGGTGACTCGAGCGACGCGAGCAGCCCGGCGCTCGGCGCGAGCTCGGCGAGCGTCGGCCATGGACACGTCGGAGAATCACACGCGACCAGCGGAGGAAGGATTCCGGCGCAACCCTACCTGGCGCGCCAAATGTCGGATTTCGGGTTCTGGCAGACCCTTGAGGTTCAAACACTAGGGTGCGTGCGGAGATCTTTCCCCTACCAGCTCATGCGAGGATGGATTGCGAGGGATCTAAACCGTGAACGATGAACAACACAAGAGACACAAGGTTTATACTAGTTCGGGCCACCGTTGTGGTGTAATACCCTACTATAGTTTTTGGTGTGGTGGATTGCCTCAGGGGCTGATGATGAACAATACAAAGGGAGAACAGCCTTGCGAGGGGCTGTTCTTGAGCTGGTGCGATGAACTGCTTGGGCGAGTCCAGTGGCCTCTCTCTCTCTCTAGGGGGTTCGACTTGTCTCCGGTCCGTCCGCTCTCCTTGTGGTGGCTAGCTCTATTTATAGAGGGAGGCCCTGGGCCTCTTCCCAAATAATGAGCGGGAAGGGCGCCAACAATTGGCCATTTTGAAGGGGAACATCTAGTACACTTATCCTGACTAAAGTTGGTCTTCGGTTGCCAAAGGCTCTGACGGTGACGCCGTCCTGGGCTCCACGATGACCTCCATCCTGCCGCTGCTGGTCTTGGTCTTGTTGCACAAGCGGCAACCTTTGCTGATGCCTTGGCCCATGCTTGCCTCCTTTGCACCAAAGGGAAATGAGGACACCTTCTTGCGGCTGGCACCCGCCGGGCGCCCGCCTGGCCTTGATCGTCATGGCTTGCGTCACGGGGCACCCTCGTGAGGTACCCTGCCTTGATCTCTCCGCCTCCTCGCGAGCCTGCCTGACGAGGCTGTTCCTGAGGAAGGTTCCTGTCGTCCTCCTCGCGAGGCTTGGCCCCTCGCGAGGATCTTGAGCTTGAGCTGATGAAGCTGGGCCGCACTGGGCCCCCACTTGAGCCACGCCACAGGCCGCAGGCAGGCAAGTCTGGGGACCCCCGTTCCCAGAACGTCGACATGTATCACCTCCTACTGCGTTAGGGCACACCTAGCACCGTTATTTGTCATGTCATGCATCGATATGCATATGTTTGCATATTATTCATTGTTTCTTCCCCCCTCTTCTCTCCGGTAGACTACGAGACTGACGCCGCTGCTGGTGCCCCGATTGACTACGTTGTTGACGACCCCTCCTTCTTGCCAGAGCAACCAGGCAAGCCCCCCTCCCCGTTGATCACCAGATATCTCCTATTCTTCTCTCTACTACTTTCATTAGAGTAGTGTAGCATGTTACTGCTTTCCGTTAATCCCATCCTGATGCATAGCCTATCCTTGCTACTACTGTTGTTACCTTTACCTGCAATCCTACATGCTTAGTATAGGATGCTAGTATTCCACCTGTGGCCCTACATTCTTGTCCGTCTGCCATGCTATACTATCGGGTCGTGATCACTCGGGAGGTGATCACGGGTATATACTTATTTACACAGTGTATGATACTTGTGGTGACTAAAGTCGGGTCGGCTCGTAGAGTACCCGCGAGTGATTCACGGATTGGGACCGAAAGGACGCTTGTCCCGACGGCCCTCTGAGTGAACCTTTGTGGCGGAGCGACAGGGCAGGTTGAGACCACCTAGGAGAGAGGTGGGCCTGGCCCTGGTAGGCATCCGCGGTTACTTCATAATAACACGCTTAAGGAGATCTTGGTATTTGATCTGAGTTGGGTCGTTGACCTTATACGCACTAACCGCCACGTGGGACAAGATATGGGCAATCGGTGTCGTGGTACCAGCCGAAGCCTTCGTGACGTCAGCGACTGAGCGGCACGCGCCGGATTGGACTGGAACGCCTTCTCTTGTATTAGGGAGGCTAGGTCTGCTTCCGTCCGCCCACGCAACGTGTAGGTGTGCAATGGGCGATGGGCCCAGACCCCTGCACCATAGGATTTAGACCGACGTGCTGACCTCTCTATTGTGCCTAGCTAGGGCTGCGACGTGTTGATCTTCCGAGGCCGGGCATGACCCAGGAAAGTGTGTCCGGCCAAAGGGGATCGAGCGTGTCAGGTAATGAGGTGCACCCCTGCAGGGAAGTTTATCTATTCGAATATCCGTGATCTTCGGTAACAGGACGACTTGGAGTTGTACCTTGACCTTATGACAACTAGAATTGGATACTTAATAAAACACACCCTTCCAAGTGCCAATATAACCCGGCGATCGCTCTCACACAGGGCGACGAGGGGAGGATCGCCGGGTAGGATTTTGCTATGCGATGATACTTGGTGAACTTACCATCTACTCTTTTCTACATGCTGCAAGATGGAGGCTGCCAGAAGCGCAGTCTTCGATAGGATTAGCTATCCCCCTTTTATTCTGGCATTCTGCAGTTCAGTCCACCGATATTGCCCCTTTACACATATACCCATGCATATGTAGTGTAGATCCTTGCTTGCAGTACTTTGGATGAGTACTCACGGTTTCTTTGTCCCTCTTTCCCCCTTTCCTTTCTTCTGGTTGTCGCAACGGATGTTGGAACCAGGAGCTAGGCGCCACCGTCGATTTATTTACTCCTACTACACCGGAGGTGCCTACTACTACGTGCGGGCGGCGGCGACAAGAAGTAGTTTAGGAGGATCCCAGGCAGAAGGCCTGCGCCTCTTTCGATCTGTATCCCAGTTTGTGCTAGCCTTCTTAAGGCAAACTTGTTACTTATGTCTGTACTCATATATTATTGCTTCCGCTGACTCATCTATGATCGAGCACTTGTATTCGAGCCCTCGAGACCCCTGGCTTGTATTATTATGCTTGTATGACTTTTTTTTTTACTTTTTAGAGTTGTGTTGTGATATCTTCCCGTGAGTCCCTGATCTTGATCGTACACGTTTGCGTGTATGATTAGTGTACGATTGAATAGGGGGTGTCACAGTCTTGCTGAGTACATTCGTACTCATGTTTTCTTAATTTATGTTTTGCAGAGGAGACTTAAGTCTCACTTTAGATTCCTGCGACGAGTTCGACATTGACCGATTAGCTTGGGAATTCTAGACAATGGTCTGGTTCCTATGGAGGGTCTTGTAGATAGAAAGGCTTTCTAGCCTTCTTTCTTTTCAGCTGGCCGTACTCGGGTAGGATAAGCTTTCGCATGTGCTTATTGCTTGTATGACTCTGTGTGTTGGGTCATGTGACCCATGTCTATAATATCATGTTATGTATGGCTGTTCGGAGCCTTTTAAATTAATACTTTGAGTCATAGAGTATTGTTGTGATACCATGTTGTATTTACACATATCGAGCATATTGTGGTATGTTATTGAAATGCTTGGTATGTCTGGGATCCGACACCTAGTTGTTTATTCTTGGTAGCCTTTCTTATGGGGAAATGCCTCCTAGTGCTTCCACTGAGCCTTGGTAGCTTGCTACTGCTCCGGAACACATGGGTTGACTGAGTGTCCTTCTTTGCTCCTGTGTCTGCCCCTACGGGGAAATGCCACGCAGTGTTTACTGGAGTCCTGATAGCTTGCTACAGCCCGGTTACACTCGCTGTTGACCGACACATGCATTTTTTTCTAGAATACGCATGAGTGCGCGTATCATATATTAAAGAAGGAGAGGGGTATAGAGCCCCATCCATAGTTTGATCTTACAAGAGATTACAAGCAAGAGCTCCACACTTGTAGGCCGGTAAAACACTAGCTAGCTGACTCCTCGCCCTAACCCACTCTTCTAACCTTCCCAAGAAGGGGGGTAAAATCGCCCTTTAGGAGGCCAACAGATTTCCACGCTCGACACTCGCTCTCAAACCTAGCAATTATAGCCCCAACTGAAGGAATTGCACCATCGAAGACGACGGCATTCCGATGCTTCCAAATCTCCCACGGGCCTAGCAATAGGATAGTACAACTATCTTTGCTCTTGATGTTGGACGCAGTGCATGAATTGCACCTTGAGATCAGCTCCACCTCCACCGTCGGCGTCCACTGTTCTTTGTCGAGGGCTGTTAGTATCATGTGCCACACCGTTCTCGCGAAAACGCACATGAGTAGGATGTGATTGATCGTCTCCATGTCTTGGTCGCATAGGGGGCATGCCGGCTGGTGGGGTAGGCCACGTCATGCTAACCGATCAGAGGTCCAACACCTGTTCCAAGCGGCAAACCAAGCGAAGAATCTGCACTATGACGGGGCTTTTGATTTCCATGCTAGATCTGCGTATGGAGCCACTTCTAGGCCCGAAAATTTTGAGGCGTAGGCTGAGCTCCCCAAGTAGTGGACATTGTCATCCCAAGCCCAATTGGTGCGATCAGGTGTGTCCTCCACGAGCACAATCACCTCGGCACTGTCCCAAATTTGTAGAAACTCCTGTAGGACCTCTTCGTTGATGTTCGGGCTGACATCCAGCGCCCAGGTGCCTCCCTGTATGGCGTCGCTGACTGTTCTAGTGCCCTTGGTGCGCTGAGGAATGCGGGCATAAAGCTTGAGCGTGAGATCCTGTACACTCAGCCCTACAGCCAGCGGTGTTCCCAAAAGAAGACACTCTTGCCATCTCCCACATGTGTGATTGTGGCGGTTCGAAATATCGCCCATGCCTCCGCTGGAATCTTGATCTGGAAAACCTTCTATGGCCGCGAGTTGTCCATACGCTATAACCATGGCCAGCATGCTTGAAGGGCATGGTTGAGCCATTGTAAATCCGGGACTCCTAGTCCTCCTGCCCATTTTGGTGTGCACACACTACAAAAAAAAGACACATCCGTGGCATTTTGGGCCGAACGAAAATCTTTTTTGTCATACTTATAACACTTCTATGACGATAATAGTGACAAAACACGGTATCATCATAGATGTGGTGGGGTCATACTTCTATGACAAAAATTCATGACAGAAAATGGGCTTTTCGTCACGGCGAGGCGGAGCGGTACATGACATTCTTTGGGCCGTCCATGACGGAAAAAACCGTGGTAGAAGCGAGGCGAGGAAAATATCGGGTGTCCCGGTTACGGTGGGTGGTCGGGGCGGCGTCGTGTTTCTCGTGCGTATCTTGGCGTGTGTGCGGCGTCGGGCTCTAAGCGAACCCGTGATTGCACTCGGGCTACGTTACCGAACTGAGCGATCGATCGATGGTACATTAGCGAACCCGATCGGCGATTCTTTCGCTTCTGCTGCTAATCGAAGCCGATCGATCGCCTCTGGATGAGCAGTGAGTGTTCTTTGGGGGTTTGGATGAGCAGGTTCGGTGGGGTGGATGAACGGGACCCCGTGGCGTTGCCTCTGGATGAACAGGACCCCGATCGTTCGATCCGGTTGGGGCTGGATAAACAGGACCCCGTGGAGGGCAGGATGAACAGGACCACCCCATGGAGGGCAAGATGAACAGTAGACGATGGAGGGCTGGATGAACAGGAGCCCGTGGGGGGGGGGGTGCTTGAACAGGAGCCCATGGAGAGGGCTGGTTGAACAGTATCCGGTGGAGTAGAGCGCGGTGGAGGATGGATGAACAGGAGCCCGTGGATGAACAGTCGCAGGTGGAGGCTGGATGAGGTCGACGGTGGATGAACAGTAGCCCGTGGAGGCTGGAGGGGGTCGACGATGGAGATGAACAGTATCCCGTGGAGTCTCGTTTTGGTGTACGCCACACCCCTCCCGATGAACAGGACCCCCGTTTCGACCATAGCGCTCCAACACAAGTTCGTTTCCTCTGTTTTGCGGTACGCCACACCCCTCCCGATCAACAGGACCCCCGTTTCGACCGTAGGAGGTCCATTTCCTCCATTTTGCGGTACGCTAGACCCCTCCTGATGAGCAGGATCCCGTTTCGAACGTGGTTGGTCGAACACAAGGCCGTTTCCTCTGTTCTGCGGTATGCCAGGCCTCGTTTCCATCGGCTGTTCCGTCCAAGCCCTCCCGATGAACACGACGACGCATTCCGTTCCGACCCAGCCGGTTGGCTCCCCATGAACACGACGACGCAGCCTGGTTTCTCCGTTCGACCCAGCCATGTACACGAGCCCTGGCCGTGCGTATCGCGGTAAGGCGTTCGAGACCCTGCCCGTATGTGCGTGCGTGGCGTATTTTCTTTCTTGCACCGGCGTTATGCGTGCGTATACATGCTACGTCGGCGCCTCTACTACGACACGTGCGGCGCCTCTACAACGACCGGTATATGCGTACCGTTCGCGACTAGAATGACAATGCTACATACGCTTGACCGGTGGGTCCCGATCGGGCACTTCCTTGCTGCGAAGATGTAGCTGGTGGGTCCCAGCGGTCGGCGGCGTTTTTTGCCGGGCGTACTTCCTTACATGCGAAGATGTAGCTGGTGGGTCCCAGCAGTCAGGGGGAAATGTTTTTTTTGTGAAATACGGTGGCTCGTTGGTGGGTCCTCGCTGTCAGGTGGAGGAATAATTATTTTGTGCGTAATAAGGAGGCACTTCCTTGCTGCGGCCGTGGATCCAGCTCTCAGCCTCTCCACGTACACTCCACATCTGATGGAAGCCGTTCCTTGAACACATTGACCACGCCGCCCCGAGAGCACCAGGGCGGTGTACGACGACGAGGCCTAGGAAGGGGACAACGCGGAGCCGGGGAAGACGCGGCAGTGGATGCCCACGCGTAGAGGAGTATGAGGGTTCACTGGTTCGCTGCGGTGTGAGGCTGCCATCGCCGCAGAATAACAGGGGATGTGCATGAGTAGAGGGATGGCCTGGCCAGCGGTGGGAGTAGTAGGGGCGGTGAGGCCTCCGCCGCATCGCAGCCGACCACGGGAGGCAGGAGCACGAGGCACGACCGGCGCTGGTTTGGGTGGCTGGAGCAAGAAGACCAGAGGTTGAAGAAACACTACGACCGTTGGATGGACATCATACGGTCACTGGAGCTAGAATCGTGCATATTGACTAAGTTGACAAAGCCCTCCGTCCCCGTCAACTTAGTAGGCCCACAAGTCAGCCTGCCACTATGCTGGGTCCCAACTAGCAGGGGGAGCATTCATTTTTTTGTGCGTAATAAGGAGGCACTTCCTTGCGTGCGAAGATATAGCTGGTGGGTCCAAGCTGTCAGCGGTGGTAACATTTTTTCGTGAAATATAGAGGTCCTTTCGGTGGGTCTCAGATGTCAGGTGGAGGAATCATTATTTTGCGCGTAATAAGGAGGCATTTCCTTGCGTGCGGCCGTGGACCCAGTTGTCAGCCTCTCCATGTACAGTCCACTTCAGATGCATGTCGGTCATTGACCACATTGACCAGGCAGCGCCAAAAGCACGAGGCGGTGGGCGGCAGCGAGGCCTAGGAAGGAAACGACAGGGCGAGGGAAGACTTCGGCGGTTGTTTCCCACGGAGGAGTATGACTGTGTCTGAGGTTTCTTGGTTAGTATGCGTTCTTGGGAGAATAACAGCGGTGTGGGTGAGTAGAGGGATGGCTAGGCCAGCAATGGGAATGCGGTGGGGGCGGTGAGGCTGCTTGCGACAACACAGCCGGCCGTGGGGAGGAGGGCGAGCAGTCCACCGATTGCTTGTTTGGCGGTTGGGAGCAGAAGAGCAGAGATTGAAGAAGCCGACGGCCGTTGGATGGAAATCCAACGATCCTTTGCTGTCGTCAACCTTTTTTTAGGAAATCCTCAAATCTGTGGAAAACAGCACACAGCCCATCAGCCATTATTTCTAATAATTTACAGCCCATTTTCTAATTCTTAAGGTTTTTTTGGAGCCCATATTATTTTTGTTAGCATTACAGCCCATATTGTGGCCACGGTTAAAAAATTATACAAAATTTTGCATATTTCGGTGCGGTCCGAACTGTTTTTAATCCCGAAATTTCGAGTCACATTCAAAGTGATTTTAAAATAAATGTATATCAATATAAAATCCAACAAATTGTCCACGCTTAAAAATCAATGCAATTTAAAATCTCAAAATGAAAAAAAGAAATTTGAAACTAATTGCCGGTTTGATGTGTTTTAAAAATGTACAACCCATTTCTCATTCTTGATAGGCCATTTTCTCGGCCAGCCCGAATGAAGCTCTCCTCGTCTTGAAAGATTTGCAGTCAACAGGGCACGACAAAGCGACGTGACTTGGCAAATCACAAAAAACTGGGCTGTGGCGTGTGTACATTGTCGGCCTCTCCATCGTCTGATACTCTTCCGATGGAAGTCGGTCGTTGACCACATTGACCACGCCACCGAGAGCACCAAAGGCGGTGGGCGAGGGTGAAGCCTAGGAAGGGGCGGCGTGGAGCCGGGAAGACAGCGGCGATGGATGCCCACGAGAGAGAGTACGGGGTTCACTGGTTCGGCTGCGGCGTGAGGCTTTCGTCGTCGCAGAATAACAGGGGGCGTGGGTGAGTAGAGCGATGCCCTGGCTAGCGGTGGGAGTAGTAGGGGGCGGTGAGGCCTCTGCGGCATCACAGCCGGTCACGGGTGGCAGGAGCACGCGACACGACCGGCGCTGCTTTGGGCGGCTGGAGCAAGAAGACCAGAGGTTGAAGAAGCACTATGGCCGTTGGATGGACATCGTACGGTCACTAGAGCTAGAATCGTTCATATTGACTAAGTTGACAAAGCCCTCCGTCCCCGTCAGCTTAGTAGGCCCACAAGTCAGCCACCCACTATGGTGGGTCCCAGCTAGCAGGGGGTATTCATTTTTTGTGCGTAATAAGGAGGCACTTCCTTGCGTGCGAAGATATAGCTGGTGGGTCTGACCTGTCAGCGGGGGGAACGTTTTTTTCGTGAAATACAGAAGCCCTTCCCACGTACAATCCACATACAGTGTGTAATAAGGAGGAACTTTCCTTGTGTGCGATCATGGACCTCGTGGGTCCCAGCCGTCAGGTTCTCCACGTACAGTCCTCTTCTAATGACTCTCATATGTTGACCACGCCGTGCCGAGCGCACCAAGGCGGTGGACGACGGCGAGGCCCCAGACTGGAACGACCCGGAGATGGGGAAGATGCGGCAGTGGAGTCCCAGACGAAGAGGAGTGGGAAACTTGAATGGTTCGGGTGCGGGGTGGGCCTACACTCGGCAGAGAATAACAGGAGGTGCAGAGTGGAGGGATGGTCTGGCCGTCGGCGGGGTAGCGTTTCGCTGAGGAGCGCAAAACAACGCCGTTGGACGCCGGAGGCTGGAGCAGGCGGTCCCGACAGTGCTGGGGGAAGAAGACGAGAGATTGAAGAAGAATGTCGGCCGTTGGATGTAAATCCAATGCCTTCTTAGGCTTCGACCTACTGGCCCACATGTCAGCCAGTCCATTTGTTTTTTAGTCCATTTGGTGGGCTGGGTGAAACAATGATGTAGCATCTATGCAGCCCATTTATATGTATGGTAGAATTTAAAGCCCATTTGCATTTTTCTGGAAATTCACGGACTTGCTGGGCTGGGTGAAAATATCATGTTAGGCTAGACGGAGAAATGTTATAAAAACATAAACACATGATTGCACGTCTATTACTGCATTGGTCAGTAAAATCTTTGCAAGCTTATGTACGCAATCACTAGGAGTTAACTTACCAAGTTATATATAAACAATTATTATTATTATTTTGTAAGAACTTTCAACTTACGAAATAAAATATCATTTAAATTTGATGAGTTAATAGTACGTGGGGTATTATTATTTTTTAGGCTAGACGTGGGACGGTTGAGTTGGTTCTATGGAAAAGTACTGGGAGAAAACTCAGTTTACATCAAAAAAGAAAGTGGGAGAAAATTCAGATATAGGATTAATGAAAACGAAAAATATAACTGATATGTATAGGAAGAGGACTAAAGATTGAACAAAATAAAGAAATACAAATGGATAGGTGGTTGGTCCCATATGTCTGTGTACGAGATCTGCTGGGTCCACCTGAGGAGGGGAATATGTTGGGAGGAAGGAGATTCAAAGCACGGCAGCCGAGTGAACCAGTTTTTTTAACGGACAAGTGAACTATTTACATACATAAGCAAATAGCCACTAAAAAAGCAAACAGGTTAATGGGTTCTTAAAAAAAATCGGACAAAACAGATAATTACGACACTTAGGCTAATGCATGAAACACTCAGATGATAAAGGTGCTTATAAACAGATAAAGTACAACATCCAGACCTTCATGGCACGCTTGATCATGACGCTGCGGCTGTCCGTGTACTCGTCGATTCTGAGGCGAACCGCCCTCATGTCCAAGATCTGCTGTACATGTCGTAGCATGCGTGCGTCCTTGGCCGCGTAGGTTATGTAGGCTAGATTAAGAGGTACCTCCCACGTGTTCAGGTCCTTGGTATCGTTGTCTTCTTTCAAGTTGGCGTATCAGAGGTCGATGATGGTCTCGGCGAGGTCAACCATGGAGTTCTTCTCCTTCCCGTTGCTGATGATCTTGTATTGCTTCTAGATGTCGACAAGCTTGTTGCACCAGATGGCCGAATCATCACGTTCTTCCTTCTCTCCACCGTAGCGAAGGTGCAGTCGGCGCTGCGATGAAACGGGCAACTGCTCCAGAACCTCTGATGGCCCTACAGAAGTGGTAGATGAGAACCTCGTCCTGCACACATACCTGGGCGACGGTGATCGCTGGTCCCTGTCAGGAGACGAATGCATGGGCACAAGTTCTAGTCCTGCAACGTTGTGCTATCTTGTCCTGTAGGTACTGCTTGAACTCGGCGAGGCAAAGCTTCACCGAGTCCGGATTGTTGGTGTACATCACATTCAACTTGGTGCAGCCATAGGACTGAACGGCGAACTCAAAGGGGAACTCCTTGCTAAAGTCCATATCCAGCAGGCTCACCCCTCGGATCGCCATTGGAGTCTCTTCAAGTGAACGAGTGTGTAGGCGGCGACAACAGTTCATTTTTCAGCTCTTGGGGAACTGGATTCAACAGTAAACTGAGTGTGTATAGGCGACAACAGTTACTACCCCTCCCTCGTCCGTTGCACGCCCGGCAGAAGATGCACCCTCGGCGCGTTCAAACGCCTCCATTAAGAAACCTACTCCGGCCACACGTCGGTTCACGAGCGGTCTGTATTGGTCTGTAATAACGGGAGTTAGTGGTCACTTTACTTAAATTTAATTAGCTTTAGTAGAAATTTATACTTAAAACAAGCAATGCATTGGCTCGTTCTATCAGTGCCATAGGATCAACATGCACAACAATTAGAATTATTATTCTCAGGACGCACACGATTAGCACATTTGTCGCACTTTCACAAAGATAAT
Organism: Aegilops longissima; assembly: GCA_021605205.1. Classification (NCBI taxonomy): domain Eukaryota; kingdom Viridiplantae; phylum Streptophyta; class Magnoliopsida; order Poales; family Poaceae; genus Aegilops; species Aegilops longissima. The sequence continues at coordinate 255,940,887 of CM038680.1, forward strand.
ACTACCAAGTTTGAATTGTTTGTTATGGTTGTTGTCCTCTGCATCGTCATGCCATGTTTCCTAGCTTGCAAGATTCAGAACCAAATAATAAGTACAACAAAGATGCCTACACATCTCATTGATTCCCGGCTTGCAAGATTCAGAACCAACAAATAAGATCCAAATAATAAGTACAACAAAGATGCCTACACATCTCACTGATTCCCAGCTTGCAAGATTCAGAACCAACAAATAAAATTCAAATAATAAGTACAACAAAGATGCCTACACATCTCATTGATTCCCAGCTTGCAAGATTCAGAACCAACCCATTAGAGCCTTTTGATAAAGTGAATATCGGGATTAAATCCATCTTGGCTAGCCATGTCATACAATCGAAGAACTTGGCGAATGCTCTTAAACGTCACAACATCTGTAGTTGAGTATTCCTGTTTGCACACCACAAACCAGCAGAGCATGATTTCACTTTAATAGTGGCCTCCTTTACTCAACCTGTAGCTCCACAAGGATGAGGCCTGCCTGGAGTTCCATGATTCAATTCATGCGCATTTTTCTACAGTTCACCTGAAATGAAGCAAAGATTGCATCATTCAGCTAGCAAGAAGTACTTGCTCTCGTGAGCTGGCAGGTTCTTCTTTAGTAGTTGCACTAAAATTTAGGAACATTAAGGTTGGTTGTTCGGCTCATGTAAGGTGCAACTATAACTTTCTTATCCTTTTGTGCAGTTCCACTAAAATAAAGTGCCACTGTGGTGACAGTGACGACTCATCTTGCAAAGGCTAATAAAATGTTGCACGATATTACCAGCAGAACTTGACGGAGATTTTGGAAACTCCAATCATCATTTTGTGCAGTTCCACCAAAATTGAGCGATGTTGCCCACGTGACATTTTAGTTGAACTGCACAAGACACTCATTCCAAAAAAAGTGTTTTGTGCAGTTCACCAAAAGGTCACGATAGCAACAAGGTGAAATGGATATCCCTATCTGCACAAAAAGATAGAAAGTAAACAGTTGCTGGTCAATAAGAATATACGAAACATATACGAAATGAAAAGAAGCATCTTAATTATGTTCATGGCAATCACGCAAGCAGTGAAATTTTAAAAGCGTCGGCAATGCTTCATGTTACCGAAGCATTACGATCAATAATGAGATTCCTCAAATATGGGATTATTTTAATGGTGGCATTGCTTGTTTACCAGATACAGTAAATCAACAGCAGCTAAAGAGTTGGTTTAAGGGCATGGGACCGTGGGGACACTAGGACACTGAGCAGCGTAAAGGAGCAACTTACTTATCATACTAGGGAAAACAGCAGAGTGCCATTTGTAACACGCTTTAATTGCATCTTATCCTTTGGAGGCATTAGATTAACAATAACAATGGTTAGACATGTCCCTAAGGTAACAGTGTTATCGCTTCATTTTACATGCGCCTTACATTAAAAATAGCAAAAGGTTGGTATAAGGACATGCGACGGTGGGCGATCAAGCACAATGTACCTACAAGGAGGCATAAAGTGGTGATGCAGAGTTTGTTCATGCTATGTGAGGTAGCAAATCTAATCTGAGACCTTTTACTATGTGAGGGCAGCAAACCTAATCCTCGAGACCTTGTACTATGTGAGGGCAGCAAATCTAATCCTCGAGACCTTTTACTATGTGAGGCAGGAAATCTAATCCTCAGAGACCTTTTACTATGTGAGGCAGCAAATCTAATCTTGAGACCTTTTACTATGTGAGGCAGCAATTCTAATCTCGAGACCTTTTACTATGTGAGGGCAACAAATCTAATCCTGGACATACTCTGTTGACTTGTCCACCAGCCGCCACTTTCTATCCTTTTTTCAACCAATAATAGATTTGTTCCTTATCCAGTTTGTATTGCGTTTTCCCATTATTTCCATTTTCAACCAAGAGACCGGTTGGGTATCCGGTCTCTACTACTTTCACCATATTATTTCCTCTTTGAATCAAGTCCTATATTCATGCTACAACTTTCCCCCCTTTCTTCGTTGTTTGAACAGAGCCCTAGATTTCTAATGCATGAAGTAGCTTTACCTCTAATAATACTAAAAATTTAGGTGGCTTTGGAAGAGCTGATGGGAGTAGAAAAAGATGCACATGCAGACACGTGGGGATCTGGGGCAGTAGAGCAAGGCCGCTTTCGAAGAACTTATACCTGAGCGTCGTCGGTATGTCGGCGGTGGCAGGTCGGATCTACGGACAATACGCCAGGGAGGAAGAAGGGTCGGAGGACCTCCCGTGTCGGCGCTGTGTCGGAGAGAACGACACAGGCAGAGGATCGGGCCCGTCCGGCAGCTGTGGGTTTCCTCCCTCGCCGGCGATGACCGCGTGAATGATGCACCTAGTCATCTACACACACCAGCCGAAGGGATCCGGCTAGATCTGTGACCAGTGGTGAGCAGAGAGAAAATGTCGCTACCGCTGTCTTGTTTATATCTGGAGAGGGTGAGAGAATGAAGATAGCAACCCTAGTAAAGCAAGCGCTCAGGCCCCTGCATACATATATAGTGGAGTGATTATCTTTTTCTCTCCACAACAAGCGTTTCAATTTGTGTACGTGGCATTAAAGAAAAGAAACTCTCTATTTAAGGTGACTACCTGTACGACTCCTACTTACTACTACTAGTAGTAGTATTGTTCACTTGTGCTCCCCGGCCCTCCATTCATTGAATAACCCCACGGGTGAATAAACATACAGTACTAGTATTTATATAGAACGAACAAGATCGAACTATTTTCGCGTAGTTAAAAGTTGTGGGCGGGGCTTTTCCCGGGAAGTATGCGCGGCAGTTTTCGCGTAGGCGGTTTGACAAAGAGGCGAGGAGGGTGAGGGAGTAGCGGATTCAACTTACTTACTGCTGGAAATGTCAGGCTGTGCGATTTGAACTCAACTAACCCAAAAATATCCAAACATGAGGGTTAGTTTGGGTTAGTTTGAACTCAACTAACCCAAATATATCCAAACAGGAGGGTTAGTTTGGGTTACTGTTTGGATCCACATGTTAGAGTTAGTTTGGGTTAGTTTGAACTCAACTAAACCAAAAAAATCTAACCCACCCTAGAGGTGCTTATTTGGGTTAGTTCTTCTCGGGACACTAAAAAACACATTTTTCTCTCGCTCTCCCCGCAGCAGATCCCTCCCCACTTCCTCGAAGCTTCTCGCCCTCTCCCTCCCTCCCTCCCTCTCGCGCCGCCCATGAAGGCACCTCGCCGTATCCGCGCTCCATCTAACCCTGTCATCCAAACACCTCTTTCGCTAGAGTTACTTTAGGGTTAGTTCAGGATTAGAATCTAACTCTAACCTTTAACTGAGTTAGAGTATCCAAACAGGGCCTTTGAGAGAGACGAGGAGGGAGAAGTGATACGGGCTGCTAGATTACTAGAGATAGGTGTCGCACGGAAGCTAGGAAATATGGTGATAGCGTGGGTTAGCCATGTACTAGTATGATGTAACTACACTGGGCTGCCATGTTTCGTACTCTTCCAGTCCACTGTGGAGATGATTGGTTGATTTTATATCGTTGAATAATATAAAATATTATGAATGCAGGCGCTCCACCCGAGGTTCCTTGCTCCTTCTCGGTTAAATCGGGAATCTATGTTCTTCCACTCTATTTTTTTTACGTGAGCTTTGTTCATCCTTTTGCCAACACGCGACACATCTAGCATCAAGGTGCACGTGTCATGCAAGGATCGTTCCATCTATATGAAGAACATGTGGGATTTGGAACTACGAGGCGGACATGTACCGAGGAGTGGGCGTGCGAACCTGTAACGTAAGCGCAGAAAGTGAAGTAGAAAGGCACAAATAGTATGAACATGCGTGGCATATAGGCATTTGTCTCTTACTACCACTAAATGTTGTACGTGTAATGCCCGGTGATGCTATGGAGTACGTGACTAAGTACTCTACTACTACTATATTAATTGGAGGCACATATTAGGTTTTATATTTGTTTACGTGTATGCCCCGAGACCTTCCAACTAGACGTGTCTTTCTCTCCGGGTCGCACTTTGTATCGTTCATACCACTAGTACAGTAGTACTACTACGTGTGGAATCCGACCCAGAAGTAGAGACGCTCTACCACGCTGTTCATGTCCCACTCCTTTCCCTGACGTGTGCGACATCCAGCACGTGCCATGTGTTTGGCACTCCTTCGTAGTAAGACTTGAAATGCTAGCATTCATTAGAAATAAAAAATAAATATAAATCACGAGTGATACTATACCACGCGGTTTCCTTGCTCCTCGATATCGGAAAGAATACTTCCGCTCGCCGACATGTGGGACGTCAACCATCCTGGTCCACTTGCCATGCCGTAGAACTCCAACGGAGACTCACCCCGGTCATCGCACCACAGTAATTACTAATGAGCCGTCAAGTCACAGGCCCAACCTTACCCACTGTGAAGTTGCTCGGACGAAGGAACCATCATGACTTTGAATTCCGCTTCTTGAAGAAAACTACTGTACCAGCAGTACTACTAGCTACTGTAGTTACTCCAGCAGAGGCCTCCTTTTGTTCATAGGATAGGAATTTTATAGGAATATGAAAATCATAGGAAGTGAGATGACATGCATCTCAATTCCTATAGAGAAAGATATGCCATTTGATGCATAGGATAGGAATTTTCCCATCGGGTCTAGGCTAATGTACTGGTAATTTTCTCTAAAAACTATAGTAGTAACTAGTAGTACTGTTACATGCTCGTAATTAATTAAACAAACGTACGGGCGACACAGACACACACACTAACTACTAGTACTACTACTTATCACATGCTGGCCAGACGCCGTCGTTCTCCTTCCTGGCTTTGTCGGCGACACCCCACCGTGCTAGGATCTCCGCCGACCTCTCCGCAGCAGCGCGTGTGTCCTCTTCTTTCTTGCGGTGGCGGCCTCTCTTTTCTTGAGTGCTTTCTGACTTTTCCCTCCCTTTGTGCGGCTTTGGCCGCCTCTTGCTCTACCGCCCATTCGGCCTTGGCAGCTTCAAATTCCGCCCACATAGGTGTGAGGTCGCGAGCAGCAATGAACTCGGCACGGCGGGATGCCACCACTTGCCTACCATTCTGTGTGCGGTCGTGGGCGGCGAGGAACTCGACGCGGCAGGATGCCATCGCTTCCTTACTGGTTAGTGTACAGCGTGGTGGCATGAACGACGCTTGGTGACAGCTCTGGGGTGGAGTGGCCGGACAACCATAAAGTGCATTTGTTTGTCAAGAGCTCAAGGACAGAAGACGAAGGAAATTTGGATTCCCCTTCAATCCTGGTCATTTATTACCGAGTAAAATGCATTGGCGGTCGTTGAACTTGTCTTGATAGCTCACTTTGATCATTGCATACGAGATATTGTGATTATATGGTCACTGGCTCAGCGTATAGCTCCGTATTTGTCCGGTTGACCAGTCAAATAGTCCACATGCGCCTCATCAGCTCGTGTTCTTTATCTATCTATCTATGCGGGCCTACCTGTAAGTGGAGAATGAAATAAAAACCAAAATTATGCGTATGTGACATTACTGTTTAGACGTTTGCTAGAGGCCTCCGCGAACACCGAGCATGTATTCACCTGGATCAACACCAATGGTCATACTCGTGACTCGGCACCTTGCTCATGTATATCGTCCATCACAACGACAATCTATAAAACAGCCTAGCTAGAGAGGGTACTATGGTGCGGAGTATGTACTATCGTGAGCAACCGATCATAGTGCCACTGCACACGAGTGTGTGTCTGATCGATTCGTCCATTATTCGTAAGTTATGTACGGTTCTAATGGTGGTCGTCGAATGCTAGCTGGCGACAAGAGCGGATGCATGGATGCCTGGTTGTCAATACGTGCCGCATACGCTTCAGAGGCTCGTCATCCATGAGTTCACATTTTACCACCATGCCGCGTCGGCCCGCCCGGCCTCGAAACCCTTCCGCCGCTAGCGCGCTTCCGCTGAAAGCGATCACCGTCTCTCCAGAACATCAATGCCGCATTCACCGGCCTTAACTGCAGGTGCAGTTGGTGTGTCACTCACATGCGGGCCTGATTCCCGTTGGGCCCACATGTCAGTGAGACAAAGCACCTGCGGTTAAGTCACTGAAGCAGCGTCCGCATTCACGCCCGACACGACCTCTCACTGACGCCAACATTGCAGCAGCTCGATGGCCGAGAGAGTGCCACCCGCGCGGGATCCCGGTGCAAACGATTGCTCTGCGTTACACCATGGCTACCGACGAACCTACTCCAGTGCCAACCATCCGTCCGTCTGCCGCGGCTCATTGCCATTTGCCCGCTATATTAACTTGAGCCCCAGCTCCCAGCCATAGCCAAAGACCCACACTCATTCTCCTCCGGTCCCTTCCTTCAGTTGGCACCACTCCAACCATGGACTCGGGCACTCCAAAGCTCTCTTGGGCGTCTTGTCGCAGGAGCGGATGGAGGACATCGGTGGCTCCGCTCGGCGCTCAAAGCTCTCTTGGGCGTACTCTCACGGGAAGCGAGCGAAGAGATCGCCAGCTCCCCCCCCCCTGCCGCCCTCCGCCGCAACGACCATGAAGCCGGCGCGCATGCGCGGGCGCAGCCAACAGCGAGGAAGAGTAGTACACGGTAGGTCGCCACCGCTCTGGTCCCAGGAAGGCCACCGCTCCTCCACTCAGTCAACGCCAAGCTTGGTGGGATAAAAATCGGCGGCCGATTAGCCGCTTGATGGCGACGTGGAGGCTGAAATCTACATAACCTTGTGCTCCGGAGGAGGAGGTTATCGAGGCGGATAAGGAGGAGGCAAAGGCAATGGCGGCTTTCTCGGGTTCAGGCGGGACATGGTGGTGGGGCCCGCGATCGTTTAGATTAGGTTTGATGGGTTTTAAATGCGGTTTGTGCGAAATATGTAATGAATTTCGTCCAGTTTATAGGAAAAGTTCTCGAAATGTGATGAATTTCATCCGGTCAATTTGAAATTTGCTTTGTTTGCATGAATTTCGTCCGGTTAGTTCATATAGTTGTCGAAAGGTATGCGAGCAGCATTGGATGGCATCCACCAGTGTCCTCGGACAGATGCCGATGTAAATTTGAGGGCCAGCGCTGGAGATGCCCTAACTATCATGCTATAATCGTTAACAGTGCTCCATTATTTCGCAGGGAACAGTTATCCCTCGATCAAAATCAGATCCGCCGTGTTTCGCACTCCTCCCATGTAAGAGTGTAGACTCTTGCTTACATAAAAATGGAGCAAGTGGACGGCACTGTAGCACGTGATATCACTCAAACTAGCCCACCTAACATGCGGTAAAGCACCGCCCTCGTCATTTTGTTCTGGATTTCTATCAATCGATCGCACGAAAATGTTACGCTTTGCAAGTGCAAAAGGAAAAGGCGGCACACTTACAACTCGTACGCATCGCGTTCACGTCGCATCCCGACAGTCCGGCTCGCACGCCGCTCACCAGAGGGGACACGCGTTGTCTTGCATTTTCACTGACATGTGGGACTGCAATTGAATAAACCGTCGATAGCCGAAATCTAATCGGTCGGTGGGCGTCGGCTGAGAGAAGAGAGACGGGGAAGGGAGAAGAGATCGCCCGTCCACCGTGCACGGACTCCAAGAAATATGTGGTGATAATGTGAGGTGGGCCATGCGGGAGTCCACGCCGCTTCCAAGCCCGCTTCTTACCGCCTGCCCACGTAACCCTCCCCACCCCACCACCTCCCAGCCTCCCCCTCGAGAGGCCAGCTGCCCGCATTCATAGCAAGTACTACCAGTAAAATTCTGGGCTATAAAGGGCATGCACAATGGTTGATAAGATAGTCTTATCATAAGTCTTGCATGTAATTTAGAGATGACAAAAAAACATGTGTACAATGGATCATCACTTAGCCTTATCTTCAATAACTAGTTCTTCCTAAAAACATGGTGAAACATATTATGCTAAGAGATCATCTCTTGTCTTCTCGACAAGCCCGCTTATGTGGAGGAGAGAGAGGCATTGACAAAGTCAAGGAGTGGGATCTGCAGGAGCTTGTCTCTACACGTGCTCCTAGGTATAAAAAACTAATTCTAAAAAAAGAGGCACAAAAAACAATTGTGTCTAAAAAATAAAGGTAAAAACATTTGAGAGGAAATAGATAGAGAGAAAGTGACAAAAAGTTGTAACCTTATAGTCAACACTATGGTAGTATTACATGAGGAAGGAGGGAGTAGTGCACGTGCCAAGTTCACTGGGCTGCCGTGTTTCACACTCCTCCGTCCTAACAGTGGAGACAATAGGTTTCATCAAAAATAAACAATGAATACTCGTTGCTCGTCCACTATATCAGAAAGAATACTCTCATTCACCGACATGTGGGACGTCGACCATCCTGGTGCACCTGCCATGCACAAAATTATCCTGGTCCACCCCGGTTGTAGCGCAGGCTCAACCTTTCCCACTGTAAGTTAGTCGGACGAAGGAACCATCATGACCTCGTTGAATTCCGCTTCTTCAAGAAAACTTACTCTACCCGTAGTACTGCTACCACACGCGAAGACTGGACGGCACTATACCACGTCATATCACTAAAACCCACTAGGCCAAACTAGCCCGCCTAGGATCTGTACTCCCTCCATTTCAAAGTTAGTAGTACAAAGTTGACTCATCTATTTTGAAACGGAGGGACGTCTCTGTACTGCTATGATTTTGTGTTGTACGTCTTTGTACTTTTGCTATGATTTTCCTAACCTATGAACCAAATGAGGCCTAAATGTATCCGTGTCGACTATTGTCTGATCGATCGCTAAGCCTACAATTTTAGGAGCTTGGGCTATTAAATCGATTGACTGACGGATCGATATAAGCATACCACGAGCTCATCAGCCCCAACATTTCTCTTGGTGAGTGTTTTGCAAGTACTATAGCTCGCATAAAGAGCTAGCCTACTAACACCAAGAATCATCAAATAAGCCTGCTGATATGATAAACAGTTCAAACTTACATCTAAGCATGCCATATATTACATCAAAAGCTGGTGAGGATACATCTGTTTCCATAACTCGGAGAGGGTTCACATGATTCACTATCAAACAAAAGTACTAGCAAGTACCGCCCACACAAGACAGTGCACTAGCCCTAAGATGGTTTGATAACACGCATTGTTCTGGTAATTAAACACAGGGCAATGCAAACTACCCTGAAGGATTAGCGCGACCAACTATTTCTTGTCATCGATCTCTCGGCCAATGACCACAACACGGACAACGGCATGGGAATCGATATCTGGGGCGATGTCCACGGGATGGACAGCGGCATAAGAATCGATCTTCGGGGCGATGCCAACAAGACGGACCGCGACATCAAAAACGATCTCTGGGGCGTTGTCCACAGGACGGGCCACGACATCAGAATCATCAAGGACGTCCATCGGCACCTGCACAACCCTAACATATTAGCAAGCACATTGCAAATAATCAAAAACCACAACTTTCAGTTTTTTACCTTATGCAGCTCACCGGGGGATCCCATCCCTCCGGGGGCCATCTCTTCGTCCTTGATGGGGGCCATCACCTTGCCAGGGGAATACTGCTTCTCAATGGCGACTATCTCCTCAAACTCGGCCTTGAGCCGCGCAAAGGTGGCCATCCGAGTTTCTGGGGTAGGCACGGTGGGGCCCTTGCTGTTCTTCCAACTTTCTTTGAGGAGTTCGTCCGCCAACGTCGTCAACTCTTTGGCTAGTGCTTGTTTCTTGGAGTTCTTCGTCTCCATGGGTTGGCCCGCCAACATGGTCAACTCGTTGGTCGGTGCTCGCTTCCTGGAGATTGCTGTCTCCAGTGGGTTGTCCGCCGGCAACTCTTTGCCTAGTGCTCCAGGATCCATCAATGAACTGACAAACAAAAAGCAATCGAAAGGAAACCACAATTGAAATGAAAACGGGAAAAGAATAGGCTGTGAGAATCGGTCGATGCTTCGCAAAAGAAGATTCTTTGAATGAAAATATAGCAGCATCACCGATTAGCCCACCTTTCCTTTGTCGATCTGTAAGAAAAATGGCGAAGTGAGTAGCACAGGTGAGGTTTTCTTCAAGAAAGGGAGAAAGGGCTTCAACGTTCTAGAGAAATGATGGTTGCTTCATCCAATCCAACTTGAGGCCACTTTACCACTGCTAGTAAAGGTGTGGGTTTTGTGATATAATGGGTCATGACGGCCACACCGGGTGACCGTGAATTTCATTGTAGCACCTCGCCAGATTTGGTGGATGGCACGTGGGCCTGGATGCTTTGATGTCCCGCATGTAGATAGATCGGCTAGTCATATAGGAGTGGTCAATATTGTGCACCGCGACCAAGGCGGAGAGGAAAACGAGAAAATTATGTAATTAATGCATGAGTTTAATTAGGGTAGTTTTGTAAAGTACGAGATACATTCCTCCAATCACAAAATGCCTTGGTTGATGAGATTTGATATTTGATCCCTATAAACCGGAAGGGAGATTTGAGATTTGAGATTTGAGATACTGCACGCGGTGTAGTCCAGTCACTTGTTGGAATCTCTAGTATACCACATGATTCTTTGCTTCTTCTTACTACTACGTACTACTACCTCCGTCCGGGATTATTAGTCCCACAGACCAAAACTCTAAGACCAAGGCAACCATAGTTAACTGCATGCACGCGTTTAGATAAGATTTAATTGCAGCAATTCAGGCGTCACTAATTGCGCATTGAAAAACAAATCACGGCCTAATATTTACGGACAAGAATCAGGCGCTCAGGGGACTAATAATCCCGGACGGAGGTAGTACTTCGCCAACATGTGGGACAGCCAGCAGCATCCGGGTCGACGTAATACGTGTCATGCACCAGATTAGAGTGCGGAACGGAAGGGGGGCATCACCCCGGTCGATGGCCAGCCTCGACGCGGAGCAGTCGGTGTACCGGGAAGCGGCGCTCTCTCGGCCGTCGCGCCGCTTCAAAGTCGGCACCAGTGAGAGGTCGCCTCCGCTCTGGCCGGGCATTAATGTGGCACTGACGCTCCAGGGCGACGCTGACCTTTTCACGTGGGAAGCACGCACTGGCAAGGGAGTATAGGTTTTGAACCGTTTCATGTGTAGTACTGGTAGTTTGCAAAACTACTCAATTATTGCACTCAGTTTCCTAAGAAATTGTGGTAAAAAACCTTACTCCACAGCCTGCTTCCCTTCTCCTTCCTCTTCCACCACCCGCGCATGTCCGCGGGAAGCGACCGTTCAACCCTTATATAGGAGTGCTAGCACAAAAAGATGCATGCATGACCACTAAAATTTCCAGATTAAACAGCCGCTCCGGCGGGAGTATGGCGTATGTTGTTACCTTCGGCAGGGCCATGGCTACCAGGCGACGGCGACCAGAGAAGAGGCGGCGGGAGGGGAATGAATGCAGCTACTGTTTGGGTTCGCCGTCTGGCTTAAATAAATGCGCAACATCACGTGTACCCGCGGTGCACAAATTGTAACATACGTGTCTGCTTAAGTGGGCGTCACGCAACTGGTGTGTGTGTGTGAGAGATTCTCAGAGACAGAGTGCGTGTGTGCGACTCTACTCTTCGGACATGTACTCAACCTTTTGCATTGAGATATAAGTATAATGATATTTACTTTAGCTAGTGATTTACGTGGCCTTGTTAACGTGGTTGTGTAAAAAAATGTCACTTCCTGCTCGTGATTTGCGTTATATAATTACAAGCAAGATGCTCGTGCATTGCACGAAACATCAATATGCATTTTTTTACAAAACACATGTTGTGATTTACCCATGCATGAGTAATCCCATGTGTAAAAACTAATGATATTTCGAGAATTCTATCGGAAAACTGGTATCTCGAGTATGTCATCGAAAAAATGAAAGATGAGAGATAAGGTGAGGAGGAGTGGAGTGTGGTGGTGACTGGTGGTCGGAATGGGAGGAGGCATGGGGATGGACGGCGCCGGCAGGCAGCAGCGGCCACCATGCTTGATTGTTCCGGAGACTTTCTTTTTTAATTGCTCAGCAATGAGGTGTGGGAGATAAGGATGTGGAGAGAGGTGCGGCTATCTTTTGTAAAATTATCATAGTTTGCTTTCTATCCGTCAGATATAGATTAGACGATCTATATTACAAGATGGCAGGCACACCATCATCGCCAACTCGGTTTTTTATAACGGTACAAATGATAAGTTTGCTAACTACTAAAGTAAAGTGGAATTTGTCCATGTTATGCAATTAAATTAAGGTGATTCTTTATCATACGGGTAAGGGTGGATGAAGGGTGGTAGGAACAAATGCTCCGCCTAGAGCATGTGTGTGTGAGATGGAGTCTCGTGTGTGTGTGTGTGTGGGAGGGGGAGATGGAGTCTTAGTGTGTGTGTGTGTGTGTGTGTGTGTGTGTGTGTGTGTGTGTGTGTGTGATGGAGTCTTCTGTGTGTGTGTGTGTGTGTGTGGGTGGGTGGGTGGGTGGGTGCGTTTGTGTGTGTGTGTGTGTGTTTGTGTGTGTGTGTGTGTGTGTGTGTGTGTGTGTCGCGGGGTCTTCGGTGGCGGATGTAATTTAAGTGTGCATGGCTTCATCATAGAGAGGTGATGTGTATGGCAGAGGCCACCAACGATGGGGTGCGAGAGAGAAAATGCCCGTAGAGAGGGAAGAGAAGGTGTGTGCGCGTGAGAGTAGTCGACATCGAGAGAACGTGTTTGTTCGATAGACACCAAGGAAGACTACTATATATCGATGGTTCATGTAGGCGGGAATTAAACGAAGGGATGGTCTTATTGGTTTCGGGGATATAGCGGAAGAGTGGGAGGGGTAGCTACAAGGTGATTGTTAAGTGTGAGTGTGTGTTTTACCCATCCAGGCGGAAGTTATGTGCACACAAGAAGAGAACGATTCGATGTGGCCTGAGGGTTTAGGGTAATTAACTACGTATGGAGACATAGAGACCTTCAACGTGCATGTGTGAGAGGTATACATGTATACGTGGGATGTGTGTGTGTGTGTGCGCGCGCATGATCGAGATAAAAGAAAGAAGACATAAGTCATAAGCTAAGATCAACGACATGGGAGAGACGGATCGGTATGACAATATGCATGCATGCGAGAATGTAGGGAGAAGGCCCGACAATTGAGCATGTGTTTTTGTCTTTAAGAGATAGTGGTGTGGGTTGGAGCATGCATCTATGGCGAGCAGAGGGAGTGAGGCACAACGATTGTGCAAAAGAGATCAACCCATAAATTAAAGAAGGTTGATGGAGAAACAGATAAATAGAAAGATAAAGATGCTAGCTAGTGTGCGTTAGAGATAGGAGTCGAGTGGATCGGAAGGCTGAGTTATGGGTGTGGGTGTGAGAGAGATGAAGAAAGGGTGCATGTGACTCACATACAAACAAATATCAGAGATAAATGAGATCCCGAGAGACGGAGTTTTGTGTCTGCGAGAGAGAAATATATTTCAAAACGAGAGTGATAGCTAGATAAACATATGAGGGAATGCAAGATATCTCTAGGGAGAGACAGTGTGTGTGAGCGACATGTAAGAGAACAGTGGAGAAATATGAGACCCTGGGAGACAGAATTTGTGTTTGTGTGTGAGAAAGAGATATTTAAGAGGAAGAGTCGTAGGTTCTCATACCTAAGGAGCGAAAGACATCTCTGTATTAGGGGTGTGCGAGTTGCACACAGGGGAATAGTAGAGAGAAATGAGACCCCGGAAGACAAAGTTTTGTGTTTGTGTGAGAGAAAGAGATTCCACATGGAGAATCATAGTTAGAGACACATAGCAGGGAGCAAGATATACTTAGAGAGAGATAGAGTGATGAAGGTCGAGGGAGAGAGTACCGTCAGTGTGTTACGAAGATAAATGATCATTGTCGACATACAGGTAGCACGAGAGATACCTGAGAGACGATGAACACATATAGGTCTAGAGAGATAGTCCTATATAAGCATGAGTGATAGTTATATGAGACGAATATCTGGATTAAATGGGATTCAAATATTTAAACAGGAGATCACGACATCGATAATATCATAACGCAAATTGTTCTATCAAACATGCATATTCATTTGTATTTCGGGACATGTGTAATGTTATATAGTTTATTAATATTGGTGATCCATAGATTATTTAATTAGAAACAATGCATGGTTTATATGCAATTAATGTCTAAACGGGATACACTATATGTTGCGCATGTGAAACACATTATACATGTTTGAGAAGTAAAAAAAAACCGCATGAAACACACATTAATTGGAGACAGTTAGCGAGGAATGCATACATTGGATTTCAAAAATAAAGTGGTTTCAAATATTTGAAAATCCAAATTGATGGATACAACCTTATGAATCTGAGATCATGCCATTTGTAAACCATATTTATGTATAGTGGGTGTTGTGCTTTTGAAAGTATATATAAAAAAAATGATGTATATAGAATTTTATTCCAATCGAAAATGGATCCCGCCCGAAAAATAGAGTACAAATGGGATTCGAGTTGAGTTGGCACGGTAAACATGCACTCTGCAAAATTTGAACAAAGCGGGGAAAGTCGCAGTAACCGCCCGAAACCAAAATCTGCGAGATGGAAATTACTACTGCCTATCCCTGCCACGCAAATCCTATCTGCTCGATTTCTATAGGTTTTGATAGGGGTAGGTTTGTAATTTCACTCGAACGTGACATAACCGCCTCTCACCCGGATTCATACATGGGGGGCGCCAAAACACAGTGTGTCCTCGGCCGAAATCGACTCCCTCCCCGATTCATACATGGTGGGCGCCAAAAACAAACTCTCGTCGGCAAATATTCGTGTATGCTGAGATTACCGTCCTATCCCCAACCGACTAATATTGCTGTGATGTAGGAAATTTGAAGCGGGGCTAAGTTTGTAAATTTCCTCGCATTTGAGACAAGCGCTACCGAGGACATGGTTCCCCCCTTCCTCTCCACCTCCATTTCCCCATTCGTACTCCGTGGGCGCCAAAACACCCTCTCCACCCCAGCCTCCTCCGTCCGCCACCCCATCCACCGCCGTCCTTCTCCACCATGTCGGAGCTGATACCCCGACGCCGCCGTCCATTACAAGAGATCGACCTCTCTCATCCACAGCTTCGGACCGGGATCCTTGCATCCCGTCCTCTCGCTTCATCCCCGCCGTCGTCCACCTTGTCGGCGCCGCTCCTACGACCGTCTCGTCCACCGCGCCCCGTCGCCACCGTCTACCCTCCTAGATCTGCTTCCACGCTGCCGACATCCATCGCTACTGCAGCACCGTCAAATTCTCAGCAGATGCATACACGGCGCCGCACCAGAGGTGGTACTCTTTCGTATCTGCTCAACTTATTTATCGCAGCAACAAAATAGATTGCCACTGCTTTACTCTGATTTCTTGTCCATCACTTACTTGCTAGTTGAGAGCAAACAATTGTTGCGAAGTTGCCTTTGTCCGGTTTGCACCTTCAGATCCGCCATGGCACGCTCAACACTATACTCCCAATGCTTATGGTTTTCCCCTTTTATATTCCACACTAGTTAAATCATAGTAGACTAAATTTCAAAATTGGGTCACCGATTTTTGAGCTCACGGAGTTCGCGGTCTGAACGAAGGGGCTCGGTGGGGACTTTGGTTGGGGTGGGGTGGGGTGGTGGTGTTGCCTCGCCGAACGAAGAAAACTCGGCGCGGGTGGGGGCGGCGGTGGGGGTGTGGGTGGCGGAGGAACACATGCGGTGGGGGCCGATGGTCCGCCGGGCGTCTGCAAGTTTTCTGTATGGGAAGAATCGAGACGAGGAAGAAGAAGGGTTAGGAGACGAGGATCTTCATCCAACCGCCTGAAATGGTCGACTGACCCAAATGCAGACATGCCTTTATATTCAGTACCATCATCGTACCTGCTAGCACTGCTCCTGAATCCATCAAGCTAAACAACGTGCCACTCATAATTCCAAACTTGTTGCTCAAGTACGAATCTGATATGATGTTGATATTACTAAAACAGATAACATATAATTGGTCAGCTAATGTTCCTACTTTACTTTCGAAAAAGCACGTGCACCACATATACAGAGACAGTAGGGAGTTGCTTTCTTAATGCGCTCTGGTTCATCATGTGTGGGCACTGCACAACGAACATTTTATTATCCAAAATCTGCTTGCTCTTCTTTACCATGTTCCTCTTCCGTTCTTCTTTAGTAAGTACTCTCTCCGTTCCTAAATACAAGTCTTTATATAAATTCCACCATGGACTACATATGGAGCAAAATGAGTGAATCTACACTCTAAAATGTATCTGGATACATCTGTATGTGATCCATAGTGGAAATCTCTACCAAGACTTATATTTTGGAACGGAGGGAGTATGATAGTAGTACAGTATGTTCCTTGTAGTGAAGATGAGGGACATATGCAGTGTAGAGGTCTATACGGTCGGTTGGTATGGACACTTTGAACTCGTCGGGCCTCTTTGATTCGTAGGATTTTGTAAACATGGGAATAGGATTCGTAGTGGCATGCCCACTTGAATCCTATAAGAATAGCAAGAAAATGCGGGGAGTTGTGTCACCTTTGAGAGTTACGCTGATATTAACAGTACCGCACCTTCAGTTGAAGAGAGCTGGTATCCGAAGCCTTTCTAGCCGTACCGGCAATACTAGCACATATATTCCAGCAAGTTCCACTTTGCTGATTTTACTCTGATGCTTATGGTTTTCCCGTTATATCTACACTATGATCTGTGTAGCTGCTTTGTGTCGCACTAGCAGCAGTCCACTCTTGAAGCTAAACACCGCAATGACTTACAAAATTGGCACAAAGGCATTGAGTGCCATTCTGGATGCAATGAAACTCATACGCTCCCCACCTATTGACTCTTGTTCAGAATATGATCCTAATGACTCTTGTTCAAAATTGCCACATATAGAGAGACAACATGGAATTGCATTTCTTTGGGCGCTGTGATTCATCATGAGTGGGCAGCCAACATTGTATGCAATTAAGTGGAACCTCAAGAATATGCTTCCTCTTCTGTTCTTTAACATGTTCCTCTTTTGTTATTTTGTATTTAGTACATACAGTATGTTCCTTGTCAGGAAGGGGAGCAGGGACATCTGCAGTCAACAGCTGATAGAGTTGGCATGTACTTGATCGATAGGCTTTCAATTACTAGCGGCAATACAACACCGTATTTTCAAGCCAGTTCCACTTTCCCGATTTATGTATCGTGGTTATGGTGTACCCCTTTTATGTACACTATGATCTGCCTAGTTGCTGTGTGCTCTTGTTATCATGGTTTGGCAATAAACTCTCTATACAGTATATTTTGAACCTATCATCTACCAACTATCCTTACTTCTGGAGCCTATTTTTTGTGTACTTGTGCTAGATTATATAAATGCACGCACCATATTACAGCACACATGAGCTCTCTCATCAGAATCCAGTGATAGCACACAAGTGTTTACTGGGCGCCCTATATTAGAATATCCTCTGCATTACAAAGATAATCTCACAACTATTTATGTTTTCATGGTTCTCAGATATTATACGTAATTATAGTGAATATCAGAATACGCGCATTAGAAGAATATTGTGGAACACTGCAATGATTTACAAAATTGGCACCAAGGCATTGAGTGCCATTCTGGATGCAATGAAACTCATACGCTCCCCACCTGTAGATTCTTGTTCAGAATATGATCCTAATGACTATTCTAACCTCGAGGAGTCCAAGGCAGATGGCCTGTCATGTTCACCCATCAAGGTGCCTGCTCTAATTTGGCAAGGTTTTATTGATTGCGCTTATCTTGCATATGTTGTCTTGCATTTCTTCTACTTTGTTGCACCACCATCTTCTTAGTTTACTCATCATATATGTCGAGATGCCATGCCCATCCATTATCAATACATATTACATCTGTCATCATACCATGTTTTTTCCACTCAAATGTTGTTCTTGTGCATCAGACATAAAAAAGGAAGAGGGTGATTGTCGAACCTGAAGGAGCACCAGCAAAGTCCTTGAAAAACATGGTTGTGCCGGAGAAATCAGACAACACCCCACTTATATTGGTTGTACAACCAGTGACACAAAACGTAGGACCGACTCCAGTAGATTGTACCCATACTTCACTGGCCACACCACTAGCCCCACCACACAGGACCTGCACTCCAGCAAAAGGTATGCCGATTTCAGTTGCCATAGCACCAGCCGTACCACAGAAAAATCCCCCTCCAGCAAAAGGTGCAGCAAGTCCACCGGCAGAAGACCTATCCCAACTGCAGAGACGGCCAATTCCTGCCGATTGGAACCCCATTCCAGTTATTCCCAGTTTAAAAGACAATGCTTTCAATTTTGTTAGGGACTACGTGCATATATTCCCATCATTGGAAGATTATAGTGAAGACAAACACCATTTTCACATCTTCCTGTCCCACTTACGTGTAAGTGCTATTATTCATGGTGATTATTTTCCTGTTTTCTGCTGATTGAACACATCAATGATTTACATTACATTATTGTAAGTAGGCGAGGGTCAATCTGGATAGTCATGACGAGCAAAGCTTGCTTGCGCTTTTCAAGGAAGCATTGCAGCAGTATTGGTGTTACCTGAGGAAATCACACTTTGATGGCAAGTCTATAAACGAATTTCGGTGAAGTCTCCCGTGCTAAATTTAGAAGACATTGAATGGAAAAACCTTGTTATGCAATCGGTCTCGTTCGAGGATGAGGTATTGTCTATGATACGGCATGACAATTTGAACTTCTACTTTTCCCCATGTGCCTTACGGATCTTTTTGCAGGAAATCTGCTCGAAAAAGAATTCGGTTTGAAAAGAACGACGGGATATCGCAAATATGCTGCCCGCTGCTTTGCTCTTGTTAGTACCGTTGTCTGTATCACTGTACTTGCATACATACCGGTTCATTATGTGACAGCAGTATGCATGATAGCTTGCTTATCAATTGTTCGCTCCAAATTATCGATCTGTATGAATGGTTACATTAGTGTAGAATATATCAATGCCAATGAATTTTTTAGCTCTGCATTGTTCTTGTAAGTACCTGCTGTCCTTTATCGATGTACTTATATTGACATGTAGTTGTTCATGTACCATCACTCTGCAGCTTATTTTCCTTTGCCTCCATTTTCTACACATAAGATCTATATTTACTCTTACCATAAGGTTGGATAACACCGATGGTACTGAAGAAGTTTAGCTCTGCATTGATCTTGGTTGCCTATATCGCTGTACTTACATTTATAGGTACTTGGTTATGTAGCATCACTCTTCATCTTATCTTAAATATTCTCCATTTTTTCTTATATTGTCACATCTATATTTACTCTTAACAAAATGTAGAATAAAGGCAAGGCTTATGAAGAAGATTCTGTGGTAAACTTCTTGAATTGCCCCCCATCAAAGATGGACAAGGGCTTTATAGAGCCTGCCTTCAGCAATAATGTAAGTTTGTCCTTCTCAAGCCTTCAAACTTTGTTGTGTATATTTGGTTAGGCATGACTGCAACAGCTGTTTATTTTTGGTGTTTGCATCAAATTGCATGTTTAAAGTTTATTATGTACTCCAGTTGTAACATCCCAAAATTCTAAATTTTGGAATGTTATAAACAAATAGATAGATTTGATTGATTGTTTGATTGATTGACTGAAAGTGAGTGAATTCGAAACTTTTGAAAGTTAAATGAGAGGGAATAAAAGGACTTTCCCAAACTTTCATTTTGCTTTTATGAACTTCGGGAATTCAAATTCTTTTCATCACAAAACCCTGGAGAGAAGATGACATGACTTCTTCCATTTATTTAAATGACAAGGGGTGTTGAAAATATTTGAATTTCATTTGGAAAACATTTCCAATTCTGAAACTTTATGCAACTCGATGATTTTCACGAGCGAAGATAAAATGACTTCTTCAAAACATATGAAATATGAGTTGGGAGTTTCAAGGAATTAAATTCAAAGTTCCTTTGAATTATTTTCAATTGGAGTTATTTGAGTTTTATTCAAATTATTTTTCTCTAAAAATAAAATATATGGAAAATAGGGTAACATGATTCCCTACATCAGAAAATTGGAGAGAAATTAATTTGAAATCATTTTGGTATTTTTAAAATGATTTTCAGTGGATTTTATTAGGGTAGTAGCACTGTTTGTTTTATTTGAATTTTTGTGTATTTTATTTGAAGCCAGAATAAAGTTCATCATGTAGGAAATCTTTTTCTGAAAATTTTGATATATTATATGCCTATATAATATATTTATTTATTTGGTTTTATTATTTTTATTTGTCTCTGTTAAAAAAAAAAGAGCGCAGCGCCTTGGGCCAAAGGCCCAAGCCGCCAAAGCCACCGGCCGGCGAAGGCCACAAGGCCACGCACGCATAGAACGCACCTAGGGGAGCCAGGAAGCCCCAAGTTTCCTATTCTATTACGAATCCTAGTAGAATTTGATCCCGTTTGTTATTCCGTTTTTTATTCCTAGGATTCCTAATCCTAATCTATTTCTTGTCCCTACCCCAAGCAAAACCCTCCCTCCCCAATATAAATACCAAGCACCCCCTCCAACACATCAAATCAACTCTCATCTCCTCTCCTCCTTGCAGCAGCAAAGCAGCCGCCCCGCCATAGCCGCCGCCGCCCGCCGCCCCGCCGCCGCCTCACCAGCCGCCGCGCCGCCACTTGCCGCCGCCGCCCTCGCCGCCGCCTCACCAGCGCCGCCGCCGCCCCTCACCAGCGCCGCCGCCGCCACTTGCCGCCGCCGCCCTCGCCGCCACCGCCGAGCCCCTCGCCTCTTGAGGTACTAGCCTCAGCAGCCACGCTTTCTAGATCGGTTTTCTAGATCGGTTTCCGCCCGCTTAGATCGGTTTTTCGTTTGGTTTCCTTTCCAAAACCCTAGATCGGTTTCTCGCGGTTTTCTTTCCGGTTTTGTTTAGCGAGCGTTCGGTCGATAGATTTTTCTTTTTGTTTTTAATTTCCGTCATGGACCTATCTATAGTGTCCCTAATCTTCAAACGGCTATAACTTTTTACTCGTAAGTCGGAATCCAACGAAACCAACGCCCACTTCTTCGTTATGATCTCCTCTATCCTGTAATACAACTCAAACATGTTTTTGAAAGTTTTAAAATTTGAATTCAAACAGATTTGTATTTGAACTTCGCTTGATCATAACTTGAGTTTCAGAACTCCGATTTAGTTGATTCTTTTGCAAATCGAAGCTCTTGACCTAAACTTTCTGATAAGGCCAAATACACATAGTTTTGGTACTGTTAGAAATTGTTTTATGCTGCAAGAGTTATTAGATTTGGTTTTGACGTTTTCCGAGTTGTTTCTTCGATCCTTCCGATCTTTTGAGTGATTGCTTATGTGTGGTTACTATTGCTTGATTTCGATAGATTGACCGGAGTGTGACGAGTAGATCTATCAAGAGTTTTGAGTGTGAATCATCTTCATCAACTTTGCAGGCAAGTAACACTTGATCATATCTTTTCTACTACCCAGTTTTTATGCATTAGATCAATCCTCAAACACTTGCATGGTTAGGATCTAATTAAATTGTGGGATGGGAAGTAGATTGAGGTAGTACCTATTACCTGTTTTACTTATGAACCTTCGGGAGTTACTTCTACGTTTGCTTATTATGCCATGCTATGCCAGTAGACGTGGATTGGGTGAGTGAATATCCATGACAGATGTGAGATTGATAATTAATGGTTTATCTAAGGTGGCAACTTAAACACACATCTGGTGGATTGAGGCACTGGCTATTCAGGACTTGCCTGTCAAGGCACCAGGTAGACAGGATTTGCTGTATTTCTTGGACCGCCACCCAGGCCCAAAGGGATCATGAGATTATTCAAACTAGAAACTTCCGTGTGCAGCCACAAGCCATTATGGGCTCTGGCGTAGTTGACTAAGTTGTGCGAACTCTTACGGGTAGGCTAGCTGATGTAGGGGATGTAGGTTGGTACGGTCTACCCACATGTAAGGTGCTAGCGCTTCGAAAGACTATGTCTCGGTCATCCGCTTCTCAAACACCATGTAGTCAAGAGAAACCAAACGGAGGCGATCGAGTCTTGTGGGGAAAAGTCGCAAACCTCTGCAGAGTGTACAAACTAATCATGATTAGCCGTGTCCCCGGTTATGGACAATTTTGAGTATCTAGTACCTGGATATCCTGTTGATCTCATCACGTTACTTAATATAATTTGTTTGGGTTTAATGAGTACTTTTAATTGGGATTGAGAATGCTGTCAACCATTCTAAATATTTAACAACCATCATGATAGTTAAATAAATTTATTCCTTTGAAGTAGGGAAAAATTGGCTTTTCGCAAAAAAACTATAACCATAGAGCTTTCCACCAGCCATATATGCATGTAGTATAGGCTTATTCATTTCATTATTCTCTATGTGTTACATTGCCAGCATATTCCATGTGCTGACCCGTTTTCGGGCTGCAACTTCTCATGTTGCAGAATTTTCAGACGACGAGTAAGTGATACGTTAGGGTTACGATTTCCTATACTCAACTTTGCCGTTGGTGTTGATGGGAATCCACAACCTTGTTGCTTCCGCTATATTTTTGGATTGAGGTAATAGTATTTACGTTACTTTATACATGTGATTTACCTCTGTTATAAATCCTTCGAGTACTGTGTGTGTCAGCATACCGATCCAGGGATGACACGAAAGCACAGAGACTTGATCCATACGGGTCGGGTCGCTACACCAGTTCATAAACAAAAGTTTGTCCTTCTCAATTTAAGTTTTCAGTTGTACAACCAAGTTCCTTCTTCATACCATGTAAATTAAACTATACAGAGCAAGTGATCTTATTTTGCCAATCTGAAATGGGATAAATTGACAGCACACTAACCATTGATAGTTATGAGTTCTTGATCTATAATCCAGTGGTGTCGTGAAGCTGCCAACTCCTTCACAATGTCATTTCCTGCCATGTCTTGACCTGAACAATACCATATTGTGTTAATGCTATTTTAAACTATGTCACTTTATTCGTTAGTAAGAAATGTGATGAATTGTCAGCACTGATACTTGTATGTGCAAAACCTATCATCTGACTGCTTCTTTATCTTTCAGAGTGAGGAGGATATAAGTGTCAAACAAGTGCAGTCTCACCAGCTTGCTCAGCTGCTTGCACTGCAGCTCCCGAGCAGGGCTATCCTTTCTTGAACTCTATTGAAGGGTTGTCGGTTTTGTATATTATTTTGTCGGCGTGTTTAGTTGCACTGGTGGCGATCTTTGATCCCCAGTGTATGTAATTTGCTGTCTGCTTGTGCTTTATTATCATAGTGGCGAACTTTGATGCCCAGTGGATGTAATATGTCGTAATTTCTTTATTGTATAGTCTAAGTTTTTTTCTTATTCACGATGCTCCAGTTATTTTACTGTATATATATCCTGTCCTCGCAGTAAACCAGCCAAATCGTAAAATTACGATACATAATCGGGCCGTCATGCAAATCACCATGTATGATCCACATCATGGACCCAGTCATCTTGGTCCGTTAATAGGCCTAAATGTAAACTGGCCCACTAGTAGATTCGGGCCTTTAATAGACCGAGTAAACCGCCGGCCCTATTTTCCCAAGAAAACTCAATGGGCCTTTAGGAGGCTGAAAAGTAGGTTGGGCCTGAAACGTGCCGAACAGCTCACGGGTCGGCAGCAGGCTAAAATAGACCCCGGCCCATGAATGTGCCAACCAAATCATGGGCTTATAACAGGCCAAAATTGCCTCGGTCCTTGTTTGGCCCAATCAGATTATCGGCTACGAGCAGGCCGGATGCAAACCGTACCGTAGTTAGGCCCAACTATATGACGGGCTTTTAACAGGCCGGAATTAATATAGGGCCGAAATGTTAAACGGGCCCTTAACAGGCCGAAACTAATATCAGGCCGAATTACTAAATGGGCCTTTAGCAAATGGGCGCGAAAGCGTAGAGTCTAGTTGACGGGCCGAATCTGATAAGGGCCATAATTTAGCCCAAAGCCTCTTAAAGGGCCAGAACTGATCTGGGCCGTAATTTGGCCCAGAACGTGGTAGGCTTTTAATGGGTCGGATCTCATATGGGCCATTATTAGGCCCGGAACGTGGCAGGACATTAATGGACCGGATCAAATATGGGCCGGCATTTGGCCCAAAACATGGCAGCCAGTTAATGGGCCGACCTACTAGGGTCCTCAAAATCTTGTGGGCCTAAAGCTGGGACGGCCCATTAATGTCTGCGAAATCTCGTGGGCCTTTAGCTGGGCCAGCCCATTATGGTCCACAAAAATCTTGTGGGCCTTCACCGGCCGCCCATTATGGCGCCATAAAAATCTTGTGGGCCTTTACCTGGGCCGGCCCATTATGGCCCACAAAATCTTGTGGGCCTTTAGCTGGGCCGTCCCATTATGGTCCACAAAATCTTGTGGGCCTTTGGTTGGGCCTGCCCATTTGAACTTTATGGGCCACTGTTGGGCCGTGCCACGTGTCGACGTATCATAGGCGCTTTGGGTCCAATGAGTGGATGAAATCTGTCCCAACGGTGAGCCGACACGTGTTTCCTCCAGCCAATGATGATTTTACATGTGGAAAATCCCCATTGGTCGGGGCTGTTAACGGGTTATCGGATCCAAAACCGGACCCGATAGCTTAACGGCATTCCGTTACGGTTGATGCCACGTGTCGGTCACCCTTGATGAAAGTACTTCTATGACGCATGATTTATCGTCATGGAAGTGGACACTTTCGTGATGATAATTTTGGTAATGTCATGGAACACTTCTATGACAACACAAGTATGACTATCTTCATTCTGTCATAAAATTGTCATGGATGTACATGCATGACAGAAAATGTGACCTACTGTGACAAACACGTATCATCACGGAAGTGTATTTTTTTGTAGTGACACGCTCTACCAAGCTACCACACATTGTCCACCATTGGCTTCGTCCTTCAAACACTAGAGGAATCCTCTGCATATCTTATTCATGGCCTTGATCATATTTGGAGGAAGATTCAGTGCTAGCATGGTGTGGATTGGTATGGCACAGAGGACTGACTTTACGAGAATTAGCCTACTGCTCTTGGGGAGAGTCGCCCCTCGCCATGAAGGAAGTTTGGCTGCCACATGGCTGACCAGGCCGTGCAATTGGGCATCAGTCAGCTTTCGAAGGCTCAGTGGCAGCCCGAGGTAGCGGCAAGGAAAGGAGCCGATGCTGCAGCCAGATTCATGGCAATTTGTTCTGTATGCTCGTCAGAGCATCTGACAGGCATGGCCACCGTTTTTACCATGTTAATCCGCAGGCCCGAGGCCCCACCAAACAGCTCAAAGATTCTGGCACATAGGTTTAGGTCGTTAATCTCTGGCCTGATAAAGAGCATGAAATTGTCTGCGAGACCCTCTGGCCTGGTCCTCGTCTAAATAGTGGAGTGAGTAGGCCCTGACTGTTTGCTGTGGCGAACAAGCGATGGAGGGGATCCATCATAATGATGAAGAGCATGGGCAAAAGTGCGCCGCCTTGCCTAGTCCACGACAATTGGCAATTGGTCCACCCGGGACTCCATTGAATAACACTCTAGTCAAAGCTGTAGATAGCAGGCCCGCGATCCAAGACATTCACCGTGGGCCAAAGCACATTTACCCCAAAACTTCCATGATGAACGGCCACTGTATCGTACCAAATGGTTTCGAAATGTCCAATTTTATCAGGGTTGCCAGCTGCTGGAGTGCGTTCAGCTTCCTGGCCATACATTGAACAAGCATGTAGCTGTCATGGACTGATCTCCCTTGGATGAACACGCTCTGGTGCATCCCCACAAGCCGCGGTAGGTTGTCCATGATCCTCACAGAGAGAACTTTACCAAAGATCTTGATAGCCCCATGAACTAGACTAACCGGCCTGAAATCGGCAAGCTCCAGTGCCCCGTCCTTCTTGGGCAGGAGGGTGACCAATGCTTTGTTAATGGCATGCATCCAACGCACATCGCCACGGTAGAAGCAGTCAAATGTGCGCATGAAGTCCTCCTTGATAATGTCCCAACATGAGGCATAGAAGCGCCCGGTGAAGCCATTCGGCCCGGGAGCTTTGTCTGGGGGCATGGATTTAATGATGTTTCCCACCTCTTCTTCAGTGAATGAAGTTTCAAGGTGCTGTAAGATCAAGCTTGGTAACCCAAGTGCATCAAGATCGAGTCCAAAGTTGGGTTGCGGGGCCGTACCGAAGATGTTTTCATAGTATGCATCTGTGGCCGCCGCGGTCTCCTCATGAGAAAATCCCCTTCATTGTGGATTGTCATTATCGCATTTCTCCTCCTCCTGTGGTTGGCGTGCTGGTGGAAGAACTCCGTACTAGCATCGCCCTCTTAGAGCCATAGCATGGTTGGGTCATGTATGAATGTCCCTATGGGTTTGTGCCACATGACTAGTCATGTCAGCCCGGGTTCTCTGTCATTGATGCTAGCGATAGAATCATATACGTGAGCCAAAAGGTGCAAATGGTCCTGGCCTGGGTAAGGCTATAACCGTGGGGATACCGTGCATGAGGACGCAAAGTGATATGATGTGTTACATGCTAGATCGGTGTGACTTAGGATCGGGGTCCTGACAGTTCCATCGAGTGGGAACCTATCAAAGGTGATTCCTTGGATTCCCCCCTTGATGTTATGGACACATGGTTACCTTGACTTACCTCAGAACCATGTTGAAGTTGGGTCGGCCCCGAGGGGTACCCGTGAGAGATGTGAAGTCGGGTTGACCATGAGGGTACCCGCGAGAGTCACTATTTCGGCGGGACTGAAGGGACATGCGGTACCACCCCGGTAGAGGTGGACCTAATTTCGCGACAGCCCCTTGTGAGTCAGGTTAATCTGGAGAATACCCGCGAGATAACTACGCGGCATGGCCGGGCATTCTTAGCCCTTGCCGTAAGTCCATCAGACGGGGCCACGGGACCACAGATCGTGATCATTGATCATCTCCGCGCACTCCCAAGACACTAACGATTTGGATATGTGATTCGAATAGGCCTCTAGCCTTTTCGCACTGATCACCACGCGAGAATAAGTATGGGCACACTGCGTCATATGATTCTCCGAAAAGCTCTTCGGACATCAGTGATTGAGCGACACGCGGCTGGTTGGACAGGAATCACCTACGCTTGTATTAGGGGGTGGGTCCGCTCCAGGACGCGTATGCAACGTGCAAGAGTGCAAAGCCCGATGGGCCCAAGACCCCTGAGCGCTTAGGATGTAGAACTGCGTGTTGGCCTCTCATTGAGCCTAGTTAGGACTATGACTTGATCAGCCGAGGCCGGGCATGATCCAATAAAATGTGTTCGGCTGGAGTTAATCGAGCATGTTGGGTAAGTTTGTGCACCCCTGGAAGGAAGTTAATCTATTTGAATAGCCATGTCCACGGTAACGGACGTTCGGAGTTGTATCCCAATCTATACCACTAGAACTGGATACTGGAGATGTTAATGGATATGATGGATCCGGGATTGCTTTATTGCACGGAGTTGAGGAAGGATCTCTAGGTGTTGATACTACAACATACTTATTACTTATGTTATGTTACTCTACTCTCTTCTGTTGCTGCAAGATACTGCAAGATGCTAGTCTTCGATAGGCTAGGTCTTTCCCTTCTCTTCTGGCATTTTTGCAGTTCAGTCCACAGATACAACCCTTCCATTTGATATTAATGCATACTTAGTATAGATCTGATGTAAGTCTTGCGAGTACGTTGGATGGGTACTCAGGGTTGCTTTGCTACCTCTTTCCCCTGTGATCAGAAGACGGGGTCCATGAGCCAGCTGATCCCGCTGACAACTGCTACTACCCCGACGGAGCCTACCACTACGTGGAGATCTCTGGCGACTAGGAGTAGTTAGGAGGCTCCCAGGCAGGAGGCCTTGCCTTTTCGATCGATGTTGTTATTTGTGCTAGCTTTCTTAAGGTAGACTTGTTTACTTTATGTCTGTACTTAGATATTGTTGCTTCCGCTGACTCGTTTGTATTCGAGCCCTCGAGGCCCCTGGCTTGTAATATGAAGTCTGTATGACTTTAATTTGTGTCTAGAATTGTGTTGTGATATCTTCCCGCGAGTCTCTGATCTTGATCCTGTACATTTGCGTGTATGATTAGTGCACAATCTAGCGGGGGCGTCACATGCTGCTTACATAGTGTTGCTTGGTTCTCCTAGTGGATTGATAACCTTGGTTCTTAACTGACGGAAATACTTATCTCTATTGTACTACAACATCTCCTCCTCTTCGTCCCAACAAAGTTCACAAGTAGCATACATTACCCTCCTCTTCGGGGAAACCCAACAACTCCGCGGGAGTAGCAGATCGCCATTTTCATGGGGTGCTATTTTTGGGTGTGCCCAGCCCACAAAAGGTGGAAGCTTGCTGCGGGGGCATGGTGGGGGCTCACATTTTGTGGAGAGATGTGCTACTTCTTGAGCTTGCGTTGGTTTTTCCCTTGAAGAGGAACGGGTGATGCAGGAAAGTAGAGTAAGTGTTTCCCTCAGTTTTGAGAACCAAGGTATCAATCCAGTAGGAGACGACGCACAAGTCATCGAATACCTGCACAAACAAACACCAACTTGCACCCAACGCGATAAATGGGTTGTCAATCCCTTCACGTTTATTTGCAAAGTGAGATCTGATAGAGATGGATAAACGGTAAAGTAATATTTTTGGTATTTTTGCTTTATGGAACAGAAAGTAAAAGATTGAAAAGGAAGTAAATAGGAAACTAAAATCAAAGATCGAAAACTTATGTGATGGAAAGTATACCCCGGGGCCATAGGTTTCACTAGAGGCTTCTCTCAAGATAGACAATATTACAGTGAGTGAACAAATTACTGACGAGCAATTGATAGAAAAGCACAAAGTTATGACGATATCTAAGGCAATGATCATGAATATAGGAATCACATCTGTGTCAAGTAGACCGACTCCTGCCTGCATCTACTACTATTACTCCACACATTGACCAACTCCTGCCTGCATCTAGAGTATTAAGTTCATGAAGAACAGAGTAACACATTAAGTAAGATGACATGATGTAGAGAAATAAACTCGAGCAATATGATGTAAACCCCGTCTTTTTATCCTCGATGGCAACAATACAATACGTGCCTTGCTGCCCCTACTGCCACTGGGAAAGGACACCGCAAGATTGAACCCAAAGCTAAGCACTTCTCCCATTGCAAGAAAAACCAATCTAGTTGGCCAAACCAAATCGATAGTTCGAAGAGACTTGCAAAGATATCAAATCATGAATATAAGAATTCAGAGGAGATTCAAATAATATTCATAGATAAGCTGATCATAAATCCACAATTCATCGAATCTTGACAAACACACCGCAAAAAGAGTATTACATCGGATAGATCTCCAAGAACATCGAGGAGAACATGGTATTGAGAATCAAAGAGAGAGAAGAAGCCATCTAGCTACTAGCTATGGACCCGTAGTTCTGTGGTAAACTACTCACGCTTCAACGGAGAGGCAATGGTGTTGATGTAGAAGCCCTCCGTGATCGAATCCCCCTCCGGCAGGACGCTGAAAAAGGCCCCTAGATGGGATGTCATGGGTTCAGAAGGTTGCGGTGGTGGAATTTTTTTTCGTGGACCTCCTGATTGGTTTTGGAATATTTGAGAATATGTAGGCAGAAGAAATAGGTCGGTGGAGTCACGAGGGTCCCACAAGGGTGGGGGGGCGCCCTACCCCCTAGGCGAGCCCTCCGTCCTTGTGGCCGCCTCGTGGCTTCCCTGACGTGTACTCCAAGAAAAATCATCGTGAAAGTTTCATTCCGTTTGGACTCCTTTTGATATTCCTTTTCTGCAAAACTCTAAAACAAGGAAAAACAGGAGCTGGCACTGGGCTCTAGGTTAACAGGTTAGTCCCAAAAATAATACTCCCTCCGTCCCAAAATAAGTGTCTCAACTTTGTACTAACTTAGTACAAAATTGTACTAAGCTTGAGACACTTATTTTGGGACAGAGGGAGTATAAAATAGCATAATAATGCATATAAAACATCCAAAACAGATCATATAATAGCATGGAACAATAAAAAATTATAGATACATTGGAGACGTATCAAGATGTTGGGAGGGGGCCCCCTTGGGGGCAGTCCCCCTCCATGGGGCGCCATGCCGCCATGTACAAGGGGGAGAGGGCTTGTGGGGCAATGTTGGTGAGGGCCCCCCTTTTTGGGCAGCCATGTCCTTGCCTTCCCCACTCCTCCTCCCATAAATAGAGGAGGAAAGGAGCTCTCACTACACACTTCAACTTGAGACTTTGAGCTCTCACCAAATGGCATGCAATGATCTACCTTCTCTCTCTCACTAGCTACTGCATGAAATAGTTACGTAGCGCCGAAGGGTTGCCTAGTCTCCTGTAGCGATTAGTTCTGGATGGCAAAGCGCTGCTAGATAGGTGAAATTATATGTGTGCAATCAATTAGAGAGATCGTACATGCAATCTTCAGTTCGAGGGATTGTCCGATGTTCTATCCGAAGGAAAAAACTCTCGCGGTTTGGAGGCTATAAATCCTAGCTGCGGAAATCTGCCCCAAGGATCTTCACCAACTCTCTTTCCGTTGCGCTATGAGTTGGTAACAATCAGATCAAACCTTGTATCCATCTTCAAAGTGGTCTTGGATTGGCGTGTAGGATGGATTTTTGTTTTGTTTTGTGCTACGTTACCCTATAGATTCTGTGTCAAATGACTTTTACATGTCTGCTCCTTTAAGCATGTTATAACGTGTAATTCTAAAACAATCAAAATTTATTTACCAATTTTGCAATGGATTAATGATGAGCATTGTCAATCTTCTGATAGGAGTAAAATCTTCACTTAAATATGCAAATTGTGTTGCAATAGTTTCACGTGTTTTACTTCGTGTGATAATATTTTGGCTTTATATTTCATGACATGTGAAAATTACTCATGTATAAATGTATCATATGTGCAAACACTGAGGAAAGTAAAAAGGATGACATATACATATGCAACGTGTACACCTTGTTTCTTTGCTAGCCATATGTCAAATTAAGCAATGCTGAGGATGGCATTCAGACTACATAGACACACCTGTCTTCAAACATCTATAACTTTTGCATTCATTGTGGTAAGACTGACTTACACTTTCCAATAGCCAGGTTAGGATGCAAAGCTATAATTAACATTGTTCATGGTCCCGATGGGAAGTTCTATCTTTCGACGACTATTTTGGATCATCATCATACAATAACTCCACTTAAATAATGATTATTCATATGCAACAAAGGGTTAGATTCCCATGTCAAGTAAAGGCTTGAGTTGAATGACTGGGGCGGCATTCGAGTAAACACGAATTTCAATTCTTTCATTGTGGCAACAGATAGTCATGAGAGCAAAACTTTCCATGAGAAAGATTCTTGCAATTTTGTAGAGAAAACAATAAGGTTGAAACTTGAAAGTGGTGATGTTGAAGCGGTTTGTGACTATTTTGTCAAAATGCAATCTGACAACCCAAACATTTTTAGTGTCATCGATCTTGATGATGAATCCTAACTTAGGAATATATTTTGGGTTGATGCCAAAAGTAGAGCAGTGTATGACCCTTTTCATGACGCCATTACTTTTCACACTACATATTTGATGCCTTTTGCTTGTTTTGTTGGAGTGAACCATCATTGTGAATTAGTGTTTGATTTGCTTCATTATCAAATGAAGATACTGCAACATTTTTTTGGCTATTCCAAGCATGGATCACATGTATGTCAAATTCTCAACCAAAATCTATTTTAACTGATCAAGCAAAAGCAATTCAGAATGGTGTGGAAATAGTTTTTCTGGAATCTTGATACAAATGGTTGTAGCGACCTGACCCAAAATCGGTCAAATCTCTGTGTCTGTACCATCCCAAGATCATGCTGGTACTCACAGTACATCGATAAAGTAATCAAAGTTCAATCACACCTGAATATCATTAAACGATTCTCATATAGAGTATTTATTACAAGGGAATAAATTCGGCTCAAGGCCAACTCATGAGAAATAAACTACTAATACTGCGGAAGCGTCGAAGGTAAAGCGAGTCCATCCGACTCCAAAGGGCAATCGCCAAGCGCGAGCGTAGCCTCACTCCCGATCGAATATACCTACGCAACATAAGACGTTGCAGCCATGTAGGTCAGCTTTTGGAATAAGCTGGCAAGTCATGAAGAACAACAATAATAAACTTACTATCACTATATGCATTTTGGCTGTGGGGCTCTAAGTTTCATCATTTTGCGAAAAGCAAATTTTTCCCTACTACAAGGGACTTGCTTGCAAATTACTACAATTGTTGGTAGTTATTGAGATGGTTCCGCCAACCAAAATCTCATTCCCAAATTATTAAGTCATAAACCCTCAAATTAATTCATTAGTTTTAGTGTTGAGATATCCGAATACTTCCAAGTTCCAGAGGCTCAAATTGTCCGTGAATCGGGAAATGGCTAATCGATTAGATCTTTAACTCTGCGGAGGGTTGCGACTTTCCCGCAAGAATCATTCCTCCTTTAAAGTCTTCGCACTTCATGGTGTTTGAAGACGGACAAATGAAACAGGTCTTCCAAAGAGTTCTTCTGCTCTTGCCGTACCCATCCAATCCTACCGTTCTTCTACATCTCGTAGTACCGTCCAGCCAGCGTCACTACTAGGGTCAACCCAGCCAGAGCCCATAATGGCTTGCGGCTGCACAGTAAGCTTCGGTCATGGGGCATCCATCCTTCTCTTCGTGGCTGGGTGAAGCTTTCCGCAAGATGTCATGGCACTTCTCCATGCATCCCGCCACCACTGGGTTCTCCAGGTGCCCACAACCGCCCTCCACCCAAAGAGTGAATTTCCAAGTCCATCTTGATCATTGTAGTTCATGGGGTTGTCATCATCATTGACTCTCACATCTTGCTTATGAATTTCACTCAACCAAAACCCGTCTACGAGCATAGCATAGTAAACTACTTCGTCCCGGGGTCATGGTAACAAGGGGATTGGTTCATCCTACCACATGATACTACTCAAGTTTAATAACTTCAAAATTTCACTACTGCATGCATGGTGGGGTGGTGACAATTCTAATGCACAAAAACATAGATATAGAAATAACATGGTCAAAACTTGCCTTGTTGATGATCCTCGTAAGCTAAAGATTCGTAGTAGCAAGCTTCGCACTCCGGAAACTCTACCGAGACAAACAAATCACAATAAGCATATAGCAATAGGATCACATAACACAATAGCATAACAAATTAACATAACACACCAAAACAACCAAATCAAAATCCAAAGGAAAACTCAAAGAAAAACCAACTCAAGTTTTTCCTACTTCAAACAATAGCTAGAATAGTTTTTATATAACAAAATTTCTTAACATAACCTAATCATGGTTTTAGGTTAACTTAACAGAAAAGGATTCACTACAACTAGGAGCAAAAAGAATTAATTTAAAAGCTATTATAAAACTTCTTTTAGGCCTAATCCAATTTCTTTTAAGAAAATTAAAATAAAACTTTTATTAATTATAAATAAAAGTTCATCTATTAGAGTGACAGAAACTAACCTAGAATAATCAATCACAAGTTAAAATAAATTTATTTACTAATTAAAATATTAGGAAAACAGGAGCTAGTTAATATATTAGAATTAATAAGATTCTGCTTAAAACTATTTATTTATTAACCCTAAAATACCCAAGTTAATTTTATGGTTTGGCAATGACAAAATAAAGTTGGGACAAAAGAATCATCCAAAATAATTTTTCTAACTCAAGTTATAGCAGATTTACTATTCTGACTAAAACTAAATTAAAGCAATTTTAATTAATTTTAACATAGCTAAATATATATTCTACAGAAACTTTAGAAAATTTTCAAACCAACAAAAAAAGAATCACTCAAAAATATTAAACAGAATAAAAGATATGAATTTTTCAAAACAGAAACTATTCTGCTAAAACAGAAAAATGAAATTAAAAGAAAAAGGCCTAATGGGCCTAAACTGTGCACTAGGCGTCAAATAACCTAACCGGGCCTAGGTTTAA
Source organism: Aegilops longissima (assembly GCA_021605205.1). NCBI lineage: Eukaryota > Viridiplantae > Streptophyta > Magnoliopsida > Poales > Poaceae > Aegilops > Aegilops longissima. The sequence goes on from CM038680.1 coordinate 255,974,982, forward strand.
ACTAAAACGAACCGGGCTAAAATAAAAAACCTAACTAATACTAAACCGGAAAGAACCGGGCCGGTTTTATTTAAAAAGATACCCCTTCGGGGGTTCTAATCTGGGCCGTACGTTTGGGATCGGACGGGGGTGCTTCGGTGACTTCATCGTTCAATGACGGCGGCGGGCGGCGGCGAGAGTGGCGAGGGCTCCGGCGCCATGAGGTCGGGAAGTAGCCGTGCGGATGCGGGGGAGCTCGAGGAGGGGTCTGGTGGCGTCGGGGGTGGTCGGGGATGGCTAGGGCGGCGACGACGATGAGTATGGCGGCGGCGGAGCCTCGGGTCTCAGTGAGCTCGAACGAGAGGAGGAGGGGTCCGCGAGGTCTAGGGGGAATGGGGTGCGAGGCTCGGCTTTTATAGCCAGGGGCTCGTCCTGCTTGGGGCGATCGGGCGATCGGGATCCGGATCCTTCGATCCGCGATCCATGGCGACAAGGTGGCGTGGGCGAGGGAAGAAGATGGGGCGGGCCCATGGTCGATGAGAGAGAGAGAGAGGGGCGAGGCGAGCGGTTGGCCGATGCCAAAGGGGTTCAAAAGTGGGGAGGTCGGGCGGTTGGCTGGCCTCACTGGCTGACCTCTGGGCCGCTTTACAGTGGGCCGGTGGTGAGGGTCTTGGCCGGGCTGGGCAGGGGCTCTGGCGGCGCTGGGGGGTTTTTTTTTTAAATTTATTTTTTAAAATAAACAAAACAGAGTATAACTTAATATATATAAATATTTTATATAGGGTATATATATACCAAAATGATCGGGAATATTCCTTTCATTTGAACATTTTACCAAAGGCAAAATCCAAACTTTATAAAAATCCATTTTTTCAAATTCAAATAAAATTCAGATTTGAATCCAAATCTTTTGGCAATGTTTTCCTCTGATATTTTTGGAGTGTCATGTTTACTCCTCTCATACTTTTGATCAAGTATTTATCAGGTATAGTTTTTGAAATGTTTTCCACTTGCCAAAGTTTGAAATTCAAATTCAAAACTCAAAATTCTCTGAAACTTCAAATGACATTCAAATTCAAACAAGATGCATAGGATGCTTAGCTATAATTGTAAAACATTCCAAATAGGAAATTTGGGATGTTACAAACCTACCCATTTTAAGATGAATCTAGCCCCGAGATTCGGGTTGGCTAGCAAATAGGTGCGGGTGGTCTCAAGAAGGTCTTCTTGGCGCCCCCAGTGGCTTCTTCCTCGGTGTGGTGACTCCACAAGACCTTGCAAAATTTGATGACCTTGCTGCGGGTGACTCTGCTTGCAGTCTCGAGAATTCGGCGGGTTTCTCCTTGTAGGTCAGATCACTGCTCAAGCTGTATGGCCTCTAGGGGCACTGTGTCTCTCAACGGAACATCGGCCATGTCGGCATGACACTTCTTCAGCTGAGAAACATGGAAGACATCATGAACTCCGGACAATCCTTCCGGCAATTCCAACTTGTAAGCAACCTCCCCACGACGTTCGAGGATTTTGTAGGGGCCAATGAATCGGGGTGCTAACTTTCCTTTGACACCAAACCTCTTGATTCCACGAAGTGGAGACACACGAAGATATGCTCGGTCTCCCACTTCGTAAGTCACTTCCTTGCGCTTACTGTCGGCATAACTCTTCTGTCTCGACTGTGCTATCTTGAGCCTGTCTCGAATCAGCTTGACTTTCTCTTCGGAATCCCTGATAAGATCGGAATCGAAAAGTGATCGATCTCCAACACTATCCCACAGCAATGGTGTTCTGCACCTCCTTCCGTATAGAGCTTCGAAAGGGGCCATCTTCAAACTGGATTGATAGCTGTTGTTGTATGAGAATTCTGCATATGGCAAATTATCATCCCAGCTAGACCCATAGTCTAGCACACAAGCTCTCAACATGTCCTCCAGAATCTGATTGACTCTCTCGGTCTGTCCATCATCTCATGGATGAAAAGCTGTATCAATTCCAGCCTCGCACTCCAAAGTTTCATGCAACCGCTTCCAAAACTTTGAGGTAAACTGCGTTCCTCTATCTGACACGATTTTCCTCGGAACTCCATGCAGACATACGATCCTGGTCATGTATATCTTGGCCAACTTAGCACTGGTATAGGTAGTCTTCACGGGAATGAAGTGAGCTACCTTGGTCAAACGATCAACCACTACCCACATAGAATCATAACCTGAACGGGTCCTGGGTAATCCTGTGATGAAGTCCATACCAAGTTTCTCCCATTTCCAATCGGGAATCGGCAAAGGTTGAAGTAACCCTGCTGGCTTCTGATGTTCTGCCTTTACACGTTGACAAACATCGCCATAATCGCTACGTACTCGCAATATCCTTCTTCATACCTGCCCACCGAAACTTTGCTTCAAATCCAGTACATCTTGGTGTTACCAGGTGAATCGAGTACGGTGAATCATGGGCCTCTGAAGAATTAGCTTCCTGAGTTCGGGATCATTGGGCACATAAATACGATCCTCGAACCATATAGTTCCGTGTTCATCCTTACGGAATCCTTTAGCTTTTCCTTCATCCATCTTTTGCTTTATCTCATCAATTCCTTGTCCGACTTACGGCTTCACGAATCCTTTTCGCCAAAGTGGACTGAACTTCCAGAGTTGCAACAAATCCTTTCGGAACTATCTCCAGTCGGAGATCTCTGAGGTCATCGACTAACTCCTGGGGTAATCCTCCTGCTGTAAGAGTATTCACATAACTCTTACGGCTCAAAGCATCTGCTACAACATTAGCTTTACCGGGGTGGTAATGCAATCTCATGTCATAGTCCTTTATCAACTCCAGCCATCTCCTCTGCCTGAGGTTCAATTCCTTCTGCGTGAAAATATACTTCAAGCTCTTGTGATCTGTGTAAACATCACAACGGTTTCCGATGAGGAAATGTCTCCAGGTCTTGAGTGCATGCACTACGGCTGCTAACTCCAAATCATGTGTGGCATAATTCATCTCATGAGATCGTAGCTGTCTGGAGGCATACGCTACAACCTTTCCTTCCTGCATCAGTACTCCTCCGAGTCCTTGACGACAAGCGTCACAATAGACCTGGTATTCCTTGTGTATGTCCGGCAAAATCAATACTGGGGCTGTGACCAACCGTTTCTTCAATTCCTGAAAACTGGCTTCACATTCCTCGGTCCAAACATACTTGGCTTCCTTCTTCAACAGTTCAGTCATGGGCTTGGCAATCTTCGAGAAGTTCTCAATAAACCTCCGATAATATCCTTGCGAGTCTGAGAAAACTGCGGATCTCCTTGACTGAGGTGGGTGACTGCCAATCGGTGACTGATTCCACCTTGGCGGGATCAACTGCTATTCCTTCTCCTGAAATAACATGTCCGAGGAATCCAACTTCCTTCAGCCAAAATTCACATTTGCTGAACTTGGCATACAACTGATGTTCTCGAAGTTTCTCCAGAACTAGACGCAAATGTTCCTTATGCTCTTCCTCGCTCTTGGAGAAAATCAATATATCATCGATGAACACCACGACAAACTTGTCCAGATATTCCATAAACACCTTGTTCATCAAATTCATGAAGTACGCAGGAGCATTAGTCAATCCAAATGACATGACGGTATACTCATATAAACCATACCGTAGTGAATGCTGTTTTGGGTATATCCTTTTCACGAATCTTCAATCGATGATACCGATCAAGATCGATCTTAGAGAATACCTTGGCTCCAACTAGCTGATCAAACAAATCGTTAATCATCGGCAGAGGGTACTTGTTCTTGATGGTCATTTCGTTCAATGCACGATAATCCACAACCATCCTCAAGCTTCCATCCTTCTTCTCTACCAAAAGAACTGGGGCTCCCCAAGGTGATGAGCTTGGACGAATATGTCCTTTCTCCAATAACTCATTAATTTGATCCTTGATCTCTTTCAACTCATTCGGTGGCATCCGATAAGGTCTCTTGGATATTGGGGCTGTGCCGGGCAATAACTCGATCAGAAATTCAATGTCCCCGTCCGGTGGCATTCTGGTAACTCCTCCTAAACACATCGGAAATTCTTGCACCATCGCACTTCTTCCCTAACAACTCCCGTGAGGGAATGCACTGATTCTTCATCCGGCTGTGCTGGCTACATACTTGATCCTCTTCTCGCCCGGGGTGGTGAGCAGAATAGACTTCTGGGCACGCCTATGTTCCCTTCAAACTTTGACAACCAATCCATGCCTAGGATTACATCCAAGGTCCGGGTTTCCAACACTATGAGGTCTGCGGAAATTTATGGTTTCCGATGTTGAGGGTTGCATGACAGCCCACGCCGCCATCATTTCTCCTCCTGCGAATCGACGCCAAGGGGGCTTCTAAGGGTTTTAGTGGGCAACCTGCATTTTTCCACAACTACCCTTGATATGAATGAATGCGCTGCACCGTAATCAAAGAGAACCAAAACTGAACGTGAATTCAATAAAAACTTACCAACCACAGTGTCTGGCTGATCATAGACGTCCTCCACGTCGATGTGGTTCACCTGAGCACGAGGGAACGGATTGGGCTTCTTCGCTGAGCCTCCATTGCCATTACCATTCCTCTGCTTGGCCTCCGGGCAGTCAGTGGCATAGTGCCCTGTCTTCTGGCACTTGAAGCAGGTGATGTGGCTCAGATCCTTCGGAGCCGGGGCAGAATGGTGCTGATTGCCATTACCATTGCCATTGCCATTGCCATTGCCATGGCCTGACTTGTTGTCCTGGCTGCGGTTGTTCCCATTTCCTCCATGGTTATGGCCTCCATGGTTATGATGGGTGTGCCCTCCTGAGTATGGTGCATAATGGGGCTTCTGATGAGCTCCCGAGTTGTGCTTCCCCTGGTTGTACTTCCACTTGCGGCTTTCTATCTGCTGCTGCTTACCTTCAAGAATGGTGGCCTTGTCTACCAGCTCCTGGTAGTTGTTGAAGGTAGCCACAATAAGCTGCATGCTCAGTTCATCATTGAGTCCCTCAAGGAACTTCTCCTGCTTGGCGGCATCTGTGGCCACATCATCCGGGGCATAGCGAAGCGAGCTTGTTGAATTCATCCACGCATCGTGTGCCACAAGACGGTTCCCTCGGCGTAAGTTGCGGAACTCACGCTTCTTCGACTCATGGCTCCACCGAGACATGAGCGGTGCGGAAGGCTCGCTGGAACTGATCCCATGTGATGGCTCCAATGGGATAGGTGGCGTGTAGTTCTCCCACCAAGAAGCTGCAGGTCCATCAAGTTGATGCGCTGCAAAGCGCACCTTCTCAAAGATCGGTGCATCCAACAAAGTGATTAGCTCTCTTCCGACTTTATGGAGCCAATCATCAGCCACAATCGCCTCGCTACTAGAGAACACCGGCGGATTCAGTCTCGTAAATCGAGTCAAGTTGTCCACGGGGGTGGTGGCGGTGGATTGTTGGTGTTGTTGTTCGATTCGGATAAGAAGCTGCATCACAGCATTCTCGCTGCTGGAGCAGGTGGGTGAGCTCCGCGGAAACCAATGTCACGCCTCGGAGGCATCCGTGTTTTGGAGTGGATGAGAAAATTAGAATAGAACAATGGTCTATGAGAAATACACTACCCATATGAATGCACAATCATAAAACTCACCAATCATTTATTCATACCACTCAAACATGGTTCAAACTCGATTACAAAAGCTCATGACTAATCAAGGAAAATATCGCCTAACTGATCGATTTAAAAAGTAAAAGATAACATGGTGGTCGACTAAAAGTCTTCATCGCTGGCGCCTCCTCTTGTGGATTCCTTCATGGTACTCCTTCATAATCCTGATCATTACTCACGAGGGGTCCTTCATCTCCACTCGGATAAAGGTCCTCTCCCAAGTCCATCCTTTCCTCTATCGCTGCAAGCTTCATCTTCGTGTCGCCGATCGTCTCCATGAAGTCCGCGACTTCTTCCTCATGGCCAAGGAAGTCTGCGTGCCTTCTCCTCCAGCCCAGCCACGGAACAAAAGCTTCCGTGTGTCTTCGAGTTACGGCGAGTCTGAATCACCCATTTCCTGAGAAGACACTCTAAGTCCTGGATGTAAGAGAGAGTGGAATCGTCCTCCACGGTACGGATGATATCTCCGTTCCTTGCTCTGCGAGAAACCATGGCGAGGTCTCGAGAGATCGAGCTCGCCCTCAGACTCTCTCGGAGATGTCCAAGTGCTCGATAGATCGCCACGCCTCTTCCGATGATCCAGTTGAACTTGGTGAACTCAAAGTCAATCGGCTCCGTGTGTCCTCCGAAGGTTCTCCACGGATATGCACCTCAATCTCAGAGCGGTGTCCGCCGGAAGTGCATTAGTGGGCTTCCGGTGATCGAGGGTAGAGCGATCTTCAGCTTCTTCACCATCTGGACCAGCTTCTGCCAAGGGCATCGCCTCGCCGGGCTGGCAAAACTCCGTAGCAAAACTGGGTGAACTCGACGCCATCTAGAATGTTGAAAATAGGAGAAGAGTCGAAATTGAACAGGAGAATTACGGAATGAAAAGGATAAAAGTAAATGGTCTCTTCCTATGGCTTTCCGATCCTAGGGTTACGATCCTACGGTCAGCGTGTGCTCGATACCATCTCTCAGAAGCGACCTGACCCAAAATCGGTCAAATCTCTCGTGGTTCTGCATTCATCCCAAGATCATGCCGGTACTCACAAGACATCGATAAAGTAATCAAAGTTCAATCACACCTGAATATCATTAAATGATTCTCATATAGAGTCTTTATTACAAGGAATAAATTCGCTCAAGGCCAACTCATGAGAAATAAACTACTAATGCTGCGGAAGTCGAAGGTAAAGCGAGTCCATCCGACTCAAAGGGCAATCGCTAAGCGCGAGCGTAGCCTCACTCCCGATCGAATATACCTCCGCAACATAAGACGTTGCAGCCATGTAGGTCAGCTTTTGGAATAAGTCGGCAAGTCATGAAGAACAACAATAATAAACTTACTATCACTATATGCATTTTGGTGTGGGGCTCTAAGTTTCATCATTTTGCGAAAAGCAAATTTTTCCCTACTACAAAGGACTTGCTTGCAAATTACTACAATTGTTGGTAGTTATTGAGATGGTTCCGCCAACCAAAATCTCATTCCCAAATTATTAAGTCATAAACCCTCAAATTAATTCATTAGTTTTAGTGTTGAGATATCCGAATACTTCCAAGTTCCAGAGGCTCAAATTGTCCGTAATCGGGACACGGCTAATCGATTAGATCTTTAACTCTGCAGAGGGTTGCGACTTTCCCGCAAGAATCATTCCTCCTTTAAAGTCTTCGCACTTCATGGTGTTTGAAGACGGATGAATGAAACAGGTCTTCCAAAGAGTTCTTCTGCTACCGCGGTACCCATCCAATCCTACCGTTCTTCTACATCTCGTAGTACCGCCCAGCCAGCGTCACTACTAGGGTCAACCCAGCCAGAGCCCATAATGGCTTGCGGCTGCACAGTAAGCTTCCGGTCATGGGGCATCCATCCTTCTCTTCGTGGCTGGGTGAAGCTTTCCGCAAGATGTCATGGCACTTCTCCATGCATCCCGCCACCACTGGGTTCTCCAGGTGCCCGTCAACCGCCCTCCACCCAAGAGTGAATTTCAAGTCCATCTTGATCATTGTAGTTCATGGGGTTGTCATCATCATTGACTCTCACATCTTGCTTATGAATTTCACTCAACCAAAACCCGCTCTGAGCATAGCAAAGTAAACTACTTAGTCCCGGGTCATGGTAACAAGGGGATTGGTTCATCCTACCACATGATACTACTCAAGTTTAATAACTTCAAAATTTCACTACTGCATGCATGGTGGGGTGGTGACAATTCTAATGCACAAAAACATAGGTATAGAAATAACATGATCAAAACTTGCCTTGCAGATGATCCTCGTAAGCTAAAGATTCGTAGTAGCAAGCTTCACACTCCGGAAACTCTACCGAGACAAACAAATCACAATAAGCATATAGCAATAGGATCACATAACACAATAGCATAACAAAGTAACATGACACACCAAAACAACCAAATCAAAATCCAAAGGGAAAACTCAAAGAAAAACCAACTCAAGTTTTTCCTACTTCAAACAATAGCTAGAATAGTTTTTATATAACAAAAATTTCTTAACATAACCTAATCATGGTTTTAGGTTAACTTAACAGAAAAGGATTCACTAAGCAACTAGGAGCAAAAAGAATTAATTTAAAAGCTATTATAAAACTTCTTTTAGGCCTAATCCAATTTCTATTAATAAAATTAAAATAAAACTTTTATTAATTATAAATAAAAGTTCATCTATTAGAGTGACAGAAACTAACCTAGAATAATCAATCACAAGTTAAAAATAAATTTATTTACTAATTAAAATATTAGGAAAACAGGAGCTAGTTAATATATTAGAATTAATAAGATTCTGCTTAAAACTATTTATTTATTAACCCTAAAATACCCAAGTTAATTTTTATGGTTTGGCAATGACAAAATAAAGTTGGTACAAAAAGAATCATCCAAAAATAATTTTTCTAACTCAAGTTATAGCAGATTTACTATTCTGACTAAAACTAAATTAAAGAAATTTTAATTAATTTTAACATAGCTAAATATATATTCTACAGAAACTTTAGAAAATTTGCAAACCAACAAAAAAGAATCACTCAAAATATTAAACAGAATAAAAGATATGAATTTTTCAAAACAGAAACTATTCTGCTAAAACAGAAAAATGAAATTAAAAGAAAAAGGCCTAATGGGCCTAAACTGTGCACTAGGCGTCAAATAACCTAACCGGCCTAGGTTTAAACTAAAACGAACCGAGCTAAAATAAAAAACCTAACTAATACTAAACCGGAAGAACCGGGCGGTTTATTTAAAAGATATTCCTTGGGGTTCTAATCTGGTCGACGTCTGGATCGGACGGGGGTGCTTCCGGTGACTTACAGCGTTGCACATGACGGCGGCGGCGGCGAGTGAGTGCGGCGAGGGCTCAAGGCGTCATGAGGTCGGGAAGTAGCCGTGCAGATGCGGGGGAGCTCGAGGAGGGGTCTGGTGGCGTCGGGGGTGGCCGGGGATGGCTAGGGCGGCGACGGCGACGAGTATGGCGGCGGCGGAGCCTCGGGTCTCCGGTGAGCTCGAACGAGAGGGAGGAGGGGGTCCGGCGAGGTCTAGGGGGGGGGGAATGGGGTGCGGAGGCTCGGCTTTTATAGCCAGGGGGCTCGTCCTGCTTCGGGGGGGCGATCGAGGCGATCAGATCCCGGATCCTTCGGGATCCGGCGATCCATGGGCGGCGGGCGTGGCGGGCGAGGAAGAAGATGGGGCGGGCCTGCCATCGAGAGAGAGAGAGAGGGGCGAGGCGAGCGGTTGGCCGATGCCAAAGGGGTTCGGGTGCGGGGGAGGTCGGGCCGGTTGGCTGGCCTCGCTGGGCTGGCCTCTGGGCCGCTCGGCTGGGCCGGCTGGTGAGGGGGTGCGGCGCTGGCTGGGCCAGGGGGCCTGGCTGGCGCCTGGGGGGGTTTTTCCTTTTTTTAATTTATTTTTTTAAAATAAACAAAACAGAGTATAACTTAATATATATAAATATTTTATATAGGGTATATATATACCAAAATGATCAGGGGAATATTCCCTTTCATTTGAACATTTTACCAAAGGCAAAATCCAAACTTTATAAAAATCCATTTTTTTCAAATTCAAATAAAATTCAGATTTGAATCCAAATCTTTTGGCAATGTTTTCCTCTGATATTTTTGGAGTGTCATGTTTACTCCTCTCATACTTTTGATCAAGTATTTATCAGGTATAGTTTTTGAAATGTTTCCCACTTGCCAAAGTTTGAAATTCAAATTCAAAACTCAAAATTCTCTGAAACTTCAAATGACATTCAAATTCAAACAGGATGCATAGGATGCTTAGCTATAATTGTAAAACATTCCAAATAGGAAATTTGGGATGTTACAATGGTGCATGCGGTGTATAATGAAAAAGATACCCGAGAAGTTAGGTGGATATGATGAATATGATCACATCAAGGTTGTTGTTGACAAGACAATTTATGATACACTAACAATTACATAATTTGAAGTTGTTTCGATGCATATGCTTGAGAAGTATGATGATAATGAATGGCTTAAAGAGCTTTACGACCATTGACACTGTTGAGTTCCAGCATTTGTGAAAGACTCCTTTTGGCAAGGTATGTCTACTACACAACTTAGTGAGACTATGAATGCCTTCTTTGATGGGTATGTTAATGCAGAAACTACAATGAAGCATTTTGTTAGCCAATACGATAATGCTCTTAGTGATAAAGTTGATAAGGAGAATATTGTTGATTTTAACTGGTTCAATTCAACCATGCCGACCATCGGTGTCAAAACTGGCAGATCTCAGGTAGGGGGTCTTGAATTGTGGACCTTGGATTGATGGGGAACAAGGGATGTGGGACACGATATTTACCCAAGTTCGGGCCCTCTCTAAGAGGTAATACCCTACGTCCTTCCTGATTATATTGCTTGTGTATATGGGGATTACAGAGTTAATCTACCATGAGATCGGATGAACTAAACCCTAAGCTAGTAGGATGGTGATTGTTCTCTCGCCTCTACGGACTAAGTCCCCTGGTTTATATAGACACCAGGGGTATTAGGGTTACACATAGTTGGTTACAACAGGGGAACAAGAATGTCAAATCTTCTATCTTGACTTGGAGTACACACCAAGGCACAAAAATGTCATATGTCCGGATATAATGCGGCCCCATAGTTCGGTCCACCAGCAGCCATAGTGCGGCCCAGTTGTCCGACCCATGTGAGACAGGCCAGCATCCCGAGTACCCCCTAGTCTAGGACTCCCTCAGTAGCCCCCGAACTAGCCTCCAACACCGGCTTCTTGTAACTTTCACATCTGCAGTCTCTGGCTTTTAGGCGAGTTCCTCCTACATATTTGAAGTAATCTTTCCAGCCGAGCCTTTTAGAGGGTACTCGGCTCACACGCACAGTCGTACCATATCCGATGTTCAGAATATTGATTGTACTTAACCTTGAAGGCCAACCGTTCAAACATACTGCTACCTCTTGAGCAGGCGTTGGTTTTTCCTTTGAAGAGGAAAGGGTGATGCAGCAAATAGCGTAAGTATTTCCCTCAGTTTTTGAGAATCAAGGTATCAATCCAGTAGGAGGACACACGCAAGTCCCTCGTACCTACACAAACAAATAAGAACCTTGCAACCAACGCGATAAAGGGGTTGTCAATCCCTTCACGGCCACTTGCAAAAGTGAGATCTGATAGAGATGATAAGATAATATTTTTGGTATTTTCATGATACATATTAAAAGTAAAGAAAACAAAGTAAACGGAGATAGAAATAGCTAGCTGACGGGAGATTAATTTGATGGAAAATAGACCCGGGGGCCATAGGTTTCACTAGTGGCTTCTCTCAAGATAGCATAAGTATTACGGTGGGTGAACAAATTACTGTCGAGCAATTGATAGAAAAGTGCATAATTATGAGAATATCTAGGCATAATCATGTATATAGGCATCACGTCCATGACAAGTAGACCGACTCCTGCCTGCATCTGCTACAATTACTCCACACACCGACCGCTATCCAGCATGCATCTAGAGTATTAAGTTCATAAGAACAGAGTAACGCATTAAGTAAGATGACATGATGTAGAGGGATAAACTCAAGCAATATGATATAAACCCCATCTTTTATCCTCGATGGCAACAATACAATGCGTGTTGTTTCCCTTTACATCGGGATCGAGCAACGCAAGATTGAACCCAAAGCTAAGCACTTCTCCCATTGCAAGAAAGATCAATCTAGTAGGCCAAACCAAACTGATAATTCGAAGAAACTTGCAAAGATAACCAATCATACATAAAAGAATTCAGAGAAGATTCAAATATTGTTCATAGATAATCTTGATATAAACCCACAATTCATCGGATCTCGACAAACACACCACAAAAAGAGTTACATCGAATAGATCTCCAAGAAGATCGAGGAGAACTTTGTATTGAGATCCAAAGAGAGAGAATAATCCATCTAGCTAATAACTATGGACCCGAAGGTTTGTGCTAAACTACTCACACATCATCGGAGAGGCTATGGTGTTGATGTAGAAGCCCTCCGTGATCGATTCCCCCTCCATCGGGGCACCGGAAAAGGCCCCAAGATGGGATCTCACGGGTACAAAAGGTTGCGGCGGTGGAAATAGGTTTTCGTGGTGCTCCTTGATGGTTTCGGGGTACGTAGGTACATATAGGAGGAAGAAGTAGGTCGGTGGAGCTACGAGGGGCCCATGAGGGTGCAGGGCGCGCCCAGGGGGTAGGCGCCCCCCCTGCCTCATGGCCTCCTCGTCCGTTTCTTGACGTCCACTCTAAGTCCTCTGGATCACGTTTGTTCCAAAAATAACTCTCCCGAAGGTTTCATTCCGTTTGGACTCCGTTTGATATTCCTTTTCTGCGAAACACTGAAATAGGCAAAAAAGAACAATTTGGACTGGGCCTTGGGTTAATAGGTTAGTCCCAAAATTAATAGAAAAGTGTATAATAAAGCCCATTAAACATCCAAAACAGAATATATAATAGCATGGAACAATAAAAAATTATAGATACGTTGAAGACGTATCAAGCATCCCCAAGCTTAATTCCTGCTCGTCCTCGAGTAGGTAAATGATAAAAACAGAATTTTTGATGTGGAATGCTACCTAGCATATTTCTCAATGTAATTTCTTTATTGTGGCATGAATGTTCAAAGACAAAATATTCAAGATAGAAGTTTAATGTTGACATAAAAATAATAATACTTCAAGCATACTAACAAAGCAATCATGTCTTCTCAAAATAACATGGCCAAAGAAAGTTATCCCTACAAAATCATATAGTCGGCTATGCTCTATCTTCACCACACAAAGTATTTAATCATGCACAAACCCGATGACAAGCCAAGCAATTGTTTCATACTTTTTATGTTCTCAAACTTTTTCAATCTTCACGCAATACATGAGTGTGAGCCATGGATATAGCATTATATGTGGAATAGAATGGTGGTTGTGGAGAAGACAAAAAGGAGAAGATAGTCTCACATCAACTAGGCGTATCAATGGGCTATGGAGATGCCCATCAATAGATATCAATGTGAGTGAGTAGGGATTGACATGCAACGGATGCACTAGAGCTATAAGTGTATGAAAGCTCAACAAAAGAAACTAAGTGGGTGTGCATCCAACTCGCTTGCTCACGAAGACCTAGGGCATTTTGAGGAAGCCCATCATTGGAATATACAAGCCAAGTTCTATAATGTAAAATTCCCACTAGTATATGAAAGTGACAATAAATGAGACTCTCTATCATGAAGATCATTGTGCTACTTTGAAGCACAAGTGTGGAAAAAGGATAATAACATTGTCCCTTCTCTCTTTTTCTCTCATTTTGTTATTTGGGCCTTCTCTTTTTTTTCTTTTTTTTCTTTTGGCCTCTTATTTTTCGTCCGGAGTCTCATCCCGACTTGTGGGGGAATCATAGTCTCCATCATCCTTTCCTCACTTGGGACAATGCTCTAACAATGATGATCATCACACTTTTATTTACTTACAACTCAAGAATTACAACTCAATACATAGAACAAAATATGACTCTATGTGAATGCCTCCGGCGGTGTACCGGGATATGCAATGAATCAAGAGTGACATGTATCAAAGAATTACAAATGTGGTTTTGCCACAAATACAATGTCAACTACATGATCATGCAAAGCATTATGACAATGATGGAGCGTGTCATAATAAACGGAACGGTGGTAAGTTGTATGGCAATATATCTCGGAATGGCTATGGACATGCCATAATAGGTAGGTATGGTGGCTGTTTTGAGGAAGGTATATGGTGGGTGTATGATACCGGCAAAAGGTGTGCGGTATTAGAGAGGCTAGCAATGGTGGAAGGGTGAGAGTGCGTATAATCCATGGACTCAACATTAGTCATAAAGAACTCACATACTTATTGCAAAAATCTATTAGTTATTGAAACAAAGTACTACGCGCATGCTCCTAGGGGGATAAATTGGTAGGAAAAGACCATCGCTCGTCCCCGACCGCCACTCATAAGGAAGACAATCAATAAATAAATCATGCTCCGACTTCATCACACAACGGTTCACCATACGTGCATGCTACGGGAATCACAAACTTTAGAAAAAGTATTTATCAAATTCACAACTACTCAACTAGCATGACTCTAATATCACCATATTCATATCTCAAAACAATTATCAAGTATCAAACTTCTCTTAGTATTCAATGCACTTTATATGAAGGTTTTTTAATATCCATCTTGGATGCCTATCATATTAGGACTAATTTTATAGCCAAAGCAAATTACCATGCTGTTCTAAAAGACTCTCAAAATATTATAAGTGAAGCATGAGAGATCAATTATTTCTATAAAATAAAACCACCACCGTGCTCTAAAAGATATAAGTGAAGCACTAGAGCAAAATTGTTTAGCTCAAAAGATATAAGTGAAGCACATAGAGTATTCTAATAAATTCCGATTAATGTGGGTTTCTCTCAAAAGGTGTGTACAGCAAGGATGATTGTGGTGAACTAAAAAGTAAAGAATCAAATCATACAAGACGCTCCAAGCAAAACACATATCATGTGGTGAATAAAAATATAGCTCCAAGTAAAGTTACCGTTGGACGAAGACAAAAGAGGGATGCCTTCCGGGGCATCCCCAAGCTTAGGCTTTTTAGTTGTCCTTAGATTTTACCTTGGGGTGCCTTGGGCATCCCCAAGCTTAGGCTCTTGTCACTCCTTGTTCCATAATCCATCAAATCTTTACCCAAAACTTGAAAACTTCACAACAAAAAACCTAACAGAAAATCTCGTGAGCTCCGTTAGCGAAAGAAAACAAAACACCACTTTAAGGTACTGTAATTAACTCATTCCTTATTTATATTGGTGTTAAACCTACTTTATTCCAACTTCTCTATGGTTCATAACCTCCGATACTAGCCATAGATTCATCAAAATAAGCAAACAACACACGAAAAACAGAATCTGTCAAAAACAAACAGTCTGTAGTAATCTGTATCAAACGCATACTTCTGGAACTCCAAAAATTCTAAAATAATTTGCTGGATGTGAAGAATTTATCTATTAATCATCTTCAAAAATAATCAACTAAATATCACTCTCCAGTAAAAAGTTGTAGCTAATCTCGTGAGCGCTAAAGTTTCTGTTTTTTACAGCAAGATCACAAAGACTTTCCCCAAGTCTTCCCAAAGGTTCTACTTGGCACAAACACTAATTAAACATAAAACCACATCTAAACAGAAGCTAGATGGATTATTTATTCCTAAACAGAACCAAAAAGCAAGAAACTAAAATAAAATTGGGTTACCTCCCAACAAGCGCTATCGTTTAACGCCCCTAGCTAGGTATAAAGGCAAGGATAGATCTAGGTCTTGCCATCTTTGGTGTTGGGAAAGAAAAGAGAAAATTTATTATCTATAACATTTATCTTTCTATTTTGAGAAAGCACGTGGCCATTAATGGTGGAAGAAAGATTAAGCACGCTACGGAAATTTGCATCTAAGCTAGCTTTCATCTCTTTGATAATTTCGTTTTGGTAAAAGCACAAAAGAGAGGTGGATTCAACTTTCTCACTCATAGGGTGCCCAAATATAGTTTTCATCTTTTCATAGGTATCTATGGGATCCCCTTCAAGAAAACCCTCTTAGAAAATAGAATCTAAAACTTGCTTGAACAAAGCGGGCAACCCAACATAAAAGCTTTTTAGGTATATCTCAATTTGATATTGGGGCACATAGCTAGCTTGGATCCTTAAAAGCCTATCCCAAGCATCTTTCAAAGACTCATCAAGTAAATAACGAAAAATTTCGGGATCATCTTCATCGAAATTATTCAAACCCTCATTGATAACCCTGGTAGGTCTTTCCATAGCATCATTATTTATGAGCTTAGAGAGGATAGAGGGACTATCCAAAGTATTAAAACCATGGAGAGAGCCCTTGGCCCTTTTTGATTTGGCGAAGGCACAAGAAAAACAACGGGAAAGAGGCGAACGGAAAGAGAGGGCGAATAAAACGGCAAGGGTGAAGTGGGGGAGAGGAAAACGAGAGGCAAATGGCAAATAATGTAATGCGAGGGATAAGAGTTTGTGATGGGTACTTGGTATGTCTTGACTTGTGCGTAGACTCCCCGGCAACGGCGCCAGAAGCCCTTCTTGCTACCTCTTGAGCATGCGTTGGTTTTTCCCTTGAAGAGGAAAGGGTGATGCAGCAAATAGCATAAGTATTTCCCTCAGTTTTTGAGAACCAAGGTATCAATCCAGTAGGAGGCCACACGCAAGTCCCTCGTACCTAAACAAACAAATAAGAACCTTGCAACCAACGCGATAAAGGGGTTGTCAATCCCTTCACGGGCACTTGCAAAAGTGAGATCTGATAGAGATGATAATATAACATTTTTGGTATTTTTACGATAAAGATTAAAAGTAAAGAAAGCAAAATAAACGGAGATAGAAATAGCTAGCTGACGGGAGATTAATATGATGGAAAATAGACCCGGGGGCCATAGGTTTCACTAGTGGCTTCTCTCAAGATAGCATAAGTATTACGGTGGGTGAACAAATTACTGTCGAGCAATTGATAGAGTGCATAATTATGAGAATATCTAGGCATGATCATGTATATAGGCATCACATCCGTGACAAGTAGACCGACTCCTGCGTGCATCTACTACTATTACTCCAAACATCGACTGCTATCCAGCATGCATCTAGAGTATTAAGTTCATAAGAACAGAGTAACGCATTAAGTAAGATGACATGATGTAGAGGGATAAACTCAAGCAATATGATATAAACCCCATCTTTTTATCCTTGATGGCAACAATACAATACGTGTCGCTTCCTTTACATCCTTCGGGATCGAAAGCAACGCAAGATTGAACCCAAAGCTAAGAACTTCTCCCATTGCAAGAAAGATCAATCTAGTAGGCCAAACCAAACTGATAATTTGAAGAGACTTGCAAAGATAACCAATCATACATAAAAGAATTCACAGAAGATTCAAATATTGTTCATAGATAATCTTGATCATAAACCCACAATTCATCGGATCTCGACAAACACACCGTACAAAGAGTTACATCGAATAGATCTCCAAGAAGATCGAGGAGAACTTTGTATTGAGATCCAAAGAGAGAGAATAAGCCATCTAGCTAATAACTATGGACCCGAAGGTCTCTGGTAAACTACTCACACATCATCGGAGAGGCTATGGTGTTGATGTAGAAGCCCTCCGTGATCGATTCCCCCTCCATCGGGGCGCCGGAAAAGGCCCCAAGATGGGATCTCACGGGTACAGAAGGTTGCGGCGGTGGAAATAGGTTTTCGTGGTGCTCCTTGATGGTTTCGGGGTACGTAGGTACATATAGGAGGAAGAAGTAGGTCGGTGGAGCTATGAGGGGCCCACGAGGGTGGAGGGCACGCCGAGGGGGGTAGGCGCGCCCCCTGCCTCGTGGCCTCCTCGTTCATTTCTTGACGTCCACTCCAAGTCCTCTGGATCACGTTTGTTCCAAAAATAACTCTCCTGAAGGTTTCATTCCGTTTGGACTCGGTTTGATATTCCTTTTCTGCGAAACACTGAAATAGGCAAAAAACAACAATTTGCACTGGGCCTTGGGTTAATAGGTTAGTCCCAAAAATAATATAAAAGTGTATAATAAAGCCCATTAAACATCCAAAATAGAATATATAATAGCATGGAACAATAAAAAATTATAGATACATTAAAGACGTATCACATACGCAGTACCTTCAACTGACAGCTTTTCACAAAGGGTCACAGCCGGTCATAAACATGAGAACTCGATGCGCGGCTCAAGGCAGCCCCTTCAATGGCACGTATCATCGAGGTGGAGACCGTGTCCCGCTTTTTAAGGGATTTGATCAATTATTTCCAGTATCCCACTCGCGCATAACGTCATGAGTATATTGGGAAGTTGCGAGGCCAACGATGCGGTTAAAGGACTCTTGGTATCACGACCGCTTACAAAAAAGACACAAGCCGCAGTCGTATCTTCACGCCTTCTTCTTCCTTTCACCATAGCCTTCCGCAAGGCACCAGCATCCCAACTCAACTCCCCTCAAAAGATCCCCCTTTCCCATGCTCGGCCATGGCCAGATCCAGAGCGAAGGGCAAGTGGGAGGCCTCATGCGTCTCCAAAAGCGACATCGAGGAACTGAAGCGAGCGGGCTACCTCTCCCCCAACATTGCTCATCGGGCCCCCAGGGGGGCCAGGTCGTGTCGACGCCCCGCGCCGGTGAGCGGGTGGTATTCATTCCCCAGTTTATCCGGGGAGTGGGTTTCCCACTCCACCCATTCGTTCGAGGGTTGATGTTCTACTACGGGCTCGACTTCCATGACATGGCTCCGAATTCTTTCCTCCACATCTCCGCCTTCATCACCATCTGCGAGGCCTTCCTTCGGGTCCAGCCGCACTTCGTCCTATGGCTGAAGGTATTCAATGTCAAGCCGAAGATCATCGACGGTCGGCATGCGGATTGTGGGGATGCCATGGTGAGAAGGCTCACCCGACTCGAATGACCGGAGGCCGCGTTCATCGACCCGGTCAAAATCTGGCAAAAAGAATGGTTCTACATCACAAAGCCCTGTGATGCGGCCTCGGCAGCTGCCCCGGAGTTCAGACCCGGACCCCCTGCGAGGTTAACCTCGTGGACCAAGAAAGGCCTTGACTAGGGGTCTACTACCAAGGTGGAGGTGCTACAAAAGTGTGTCTCCAATATGATAAAGGCGAGGGCCACACTGACAAACGTTGTCCAAATTATGCTCCACTATCGTCTCCTGCCTTGATAGCTTCAGGACGCCCCAATGTGGTCCTGGAAGCCCGAAGACCCCCGCACCGTGCAGCATTTCTATGGCACCACCCACAAGAAGCTGTGGAAGGTGTTGTTCAAGCCGCAGAAGACGTGGTCGGCGGAAAAGGAGGACATCAGCCTCGACGCCAAGAATCCCTCGAAGGAGGTAATGTAGTATTATTCACTTCATGTTCGGATATTTGCATCCCTACTATGATCCTCAATTCCTTCTTCTCGTTTCCATAGGGCTGGCTTAAGAGGGCCGTGCAGATGGACAGTCTGGCCCGCTACCCGAACACCCCAGGTCGGCTCTCCTAGAGGAGATGCTGACTGTGGCGCCATAGAAGGCGCAAGAGAGAAAGGAGAAGAACCCCACGAGGGAGGCCAGGGAGGGCCTCTACTCAGGAGTCCCCTGGGCACCAAGTCCGGGGACACCCACGCCCCCTCCGCACATGAGGGGGAGCAGGAAGAAGAAGAGGAGGAGGAGAGCGACTCCTCCCGCACTAGGAAGAGAGCGGCGTCCGTCGAAGCCGCAGAAGGGCACCCCTCCCCGGCTCCGAAGAAGAGGAGCAGGGGCAAATTAGCCCTCCTCGACAATAGTTCAGACTCCGATGAGGAGTCCGCGGCCTTCGAGAAGGTCCCGGAGAGGATCCCTAGGGTCAAGCCCGTGATGTGAGGTGAGAATCTAAATATTGCCCAGGTGCTGGTTTTGCTAACCCATTGCTAAAAGCATGTACGATCTCGTGTTGCAGCCCGCCGCGTGACCTCCCCACCGACCAGATCTTGGGGGGCACTTCTCCGCCAACCGATCTGGCGGAGAGCAGAGGTGCATCACAATCTGCGCCTCCTCCGGTCATCGGGGAGACCAGGGAAGTGTTATCCCAAAGGACCCCGCCTGTCCCAAACACGTGGGGGGGGGGCGATGACGACATCGACATGGCCGAGGCTAATGCTTCAGCCATCGAAGACCAGGAGAAGGAGCTCGGGCAAGCTGAGCCCTCTCAGAAGATGATTTTCGGGCCCTCACGGCCTTCTGAAGCGTCACAACCACCTCCCTCCAAAGGGGAGCTGGGGCCCCGCCACCGGTGCCGAACACCAGGGACCGGCCGTGGTAGAGCGGACGAACGCAATGGATGAGGCTGTGAACAACTCCTCCATAGTCGCGGAACACCGCGCCCTGATGGGTGCAGTTTTGCAAAGGGTTCGGTCCATTAGTAGCGGACTAAAAGAAGCTTTTGGTGGCCTCCTAACAGGCTTTAAGGTAAGCGATGGAATGATATCTCTTCATGAAAATGTATTCTGTAGACAAGATTGAAGCAGTCCTTATATGTAGCAGCCCCCAAGACTCTGGCAGGTTTTGAAAAAATCTTTCTGAGGCCCGAAAACCGTCAAAACAATAAACTAAATGTAATGCTTGGTTCATTTTTTCAGGACTCAGCGTTGGCGGCGACCGCCAATGCCGCTAAGCTGGCCGAGATGAATCGTACGCTCAAGAGCTCCGATGATGGAGCTTGACCTTGTCAACAAGTGGTTTGACGAGGCACATGGTTAGTCCGTTCGAAACGTGATTTCTTGATTTTCTTTGTTGATCAAAATATTCGGGGTTATCCCTAAGCAAGATGTGATTTACAGCTGTCGTTGCAGAGGTCGAGGCCCTTAAGGCCGAGCTGCTGAAGGCCAAGAAGGAAGCAGCCGAACAGAAGGCCGCCGAACTTGCGTTGGTGAAAACCGATCGCGAGAAGCATGAGGCCAGAGTGGCCGAAGTACGAAAGGAGCTCAAGGATGCCATCACTAAATGTGAGGACCTTGAGTAGAAAAACAAAGATCATGCCACTGAGCTAGCGAAGATGAAGATGGAGGTCCAGGGGGCGCAGACGAAAAAGCGAGGCACTCGAGAAGAGTTCCGACAAGTAAAATAGATTGCGAATGGTAAGTAGTATTTACTGCAGAGTGTCTTGGTGGCCAGAGATTCACGTTGCTCACCCGGGCTGGCGTTCCGCAGGCGCATTTGCAGAGCTCCCGAAGAGTGCGGCCGATGCATCAAGGTACTATGCGGCTCGGGAGGGTGACTCCAAGCTGAGGCTATTCTGGGCGCAGTTCCCGGCGCCCGAGCACCCTCCCCTCCTCATTAATCAAATGAAGCAATTTATGGAGCTACACCGAATGGCGGAACCGGCCATGAAGGACCTTTGTGTCTGGTTGTGGCCCTCCGAGCCCATACCGAGCAGGTATTTCGGTCTGGTGGCGAAGCTGTGTGATGCTGCTGCCCGTGTTGAGGCCGCGAAGCACTCAGTGTGTATCGAGAGGGCTCAGATGGCGTTCTCGAAGACCATGGTGCATTGGCTGAAGATCAGGCCCATCAAGATGGCTACTGGACCTCCTCCAGCTGGAAAGGAGCATAGGCGCCTAGAGCAGTATTTCTCCGTCATGATGGACGGTCCTCGGGCAGTAGAGGCGCAATGCTTGAAGGATGTACTCCTTGAGTAGTCGTGTCATTATGTATTAAACTACGGTCGAACCTTATGCTTTATAATGCGATTTTGTTTTGTATGGGTTATCATACTTGCATGTATTTGTGTTAATTTTGACTCTTGTGCGACCGTTTCACTCTGAAAGTTACCAGTCGTCGACTTCAGCCCCCGTGTTAGGGATATAACTATTGAGTACAAACCGCCCAGGAGGGGCCGGATTATGCTCATGATGATTTACCAGTATTGAAGCCCATGAAGAAATAGAGGATGGCGACTTATGAAGGAGACTTAATAAGAAGGCTGAAGGCCCAAAGGCAGGTTAGGGCCCTTAAATGTAAACCGCCATAGGTGTATGACTTATATTGTAAGATAGGAAAGAGTGGATACCGAGCCGGACACGTTTATGAGCCGGCTGGGATTCTGTGAACCACCGGGCGTCAACCTGAGTATATAAAGGGACGACCCGGCGACGGTTTAGGGACAAGAAACAACAGATCGAGAGCCAGGTTAAGTGTATTCGCTCCCTGGTCATCGAAACCCTAGCAATACCACCACAAACTGGATTAGGCCTTTACCTTCACCACAAGGGGTCGAACCAGTATAACTCCCTGTGTCCTTTGTCCCGTTTAACCCCTTTAAGCTAACTTCGTTGCGATGGCTCCATGACTAAGTCCTCACACTAGGACATCTACCGTGACAATCCCTCGACAGTTGGCGCCCACCGTGGGGCTATCGCATGATGGTTTCAAGTTCTTAGAGGGAAACTTCGAAGGGATCAAGGGGTACGCCATGGGCCGGATGACAAAGAGTCATCGCGGCAAACTCTACATCGACGACGAAGGCTGGGGCCCCGAGGCCGGCTCAATTGAGTACGGGTACCGGGTCCCCTTCGGCGGAATTCATGTCTTCATTAGCAAGATCGGCAAACAGGGCCCTGAGCCGAACATCTGCACCGACATCATCGAGACGGGTCAGCGTGCGAGACCCGCCCGAGTTTGGCCCGCCATGAATCGTGCCTTTGTGGGAGTCATCCATGGAGCGGAATCTGAGGATAGATCGACATCTGGTGGGGAGACGTTTGTTTACTCTGATGATGAGTCGTCCACCGGTGAGACCGAGTCATTGTATCAACTGCAAGACGGCCGGCTTGGAGGCTGTTCCGATGGCGACAGTATTCCGGACCCCTGCGAGCTGCCGAACCGGGTTGCAATCTTCATGGCCGGTACAGCCCGTGCAACACTCGTCGACTGCAGCAGAGCTGATTTCCGGGTTAGGAGCGGTAATGGCTGCCGGGGCAGGAGGCCCTGTGCGCCCGCTGGCTCAGGTCTTAACTGACTTGCTGGATAAGCTAACAGCATTGTTAACAACCGTGGTTAACTCGAAGGATCAGGATCAGCATAATGCGGCGTTCGCAAAATTACGTGATGAGATAGCACAGGCCAAGGAGGAGCTGAACGCAGAAAACACGAGGATGGCCGAGGAGCGGGCTGCTTTGGATGCTCAGGCACAATAGATTCAGTCGGGGTCTTACCAGCTCATGCTAGATAAGATCGCTTCAAACGAAGTCATGAGGAGGAGGCATCAGACTCGTCTGCCCCCGGTTTATGAGGAAAGAAATCTCTTTAACACGCCAGGAGCAGGAACCAGTAACCCGCTAGTGGTAAATCGGGTTGAAGCACCTGGGACGGGTACACCAGTTCAGCCACGCACGACGGACCCGCCTCGTCAGAACAATAACCCGCCGCAGCACGTGCTGACGCCCCCGGGTCATTACTCTAATCCTTTGGATAACATGATCGCTGCGGCATCACGGTTGGCAGCTCTCCCGGTTGAAGGCGAGTCTCTGACAGCAGTTGGAACACGGAGGGCTAGAGAGCTCCTTCAGACAACATTGGTTCAGCAACAAGCTTATTCTTATAGTCGTGACATGATTCATTCCACCCCTCGCCCGGGTCGAAGTTACAGCAGGCATATCAATGAGCCGGTTGTGTCATGCAGTGGGCGGAATCATAACCCGCCTCGTGGACATAACCCGGCGGGCGGTGGCGCTGATGCTCAGAACGTAGTGGATCAAGGTAGAGCATGTCCAGAGGCAGAGCTGACAGCTCAGTATGTGGCCCGTCAGTCTTCTCCGGTTTGTCCGACGACTTCGGTAGATCCAGGGGTAACCTTTAGGAATTTGGGTGTGCAGTGTTTGGTACCGGATCTACGCAATGAGCGTCTGCCCAAGGATTTCAAGGGTCCTCGCAAGGTTCCTAACTATACGGCCGACTTACCTCCTGAAGCATGGGTCGAGAGTTATGAGATGGCCATGGAAATGCTAGATGTTAGCGATGCTGCGTGTGCTAAATATTTCCCCCTGATGTTGGAAGGAACGGCCCGCACTTGGTTGAAGGGGCTCCCTGCCAACTCCATTGGGTCATGGGCCGAGTTAAAAGCCCGATTTATTCAGAATTTTAAAGATACGTGCAAGCAGCCCATGTCAATTGTGGATTTAGCCTCCTGTGTCCAAGAAGAAGGTGAGTCAACAATCCATTGGGTGCGCCGGGTCTCAACAATCCTGCACTCGTCGGATCGCATCAATGCTGATTCAGCAGTCTTAATGTTGGAGAGCAATTATCGTTTCATGCCCCTGAAGCAGAAATTAGGACGGCTCAAACACCACCGCAATGACATGGGAACACTCATGGCGGCTCTGGTTAAATACGTTGACTCTGATAGTACCAAGGACCCCGAGTCTGATGATGAAAAGCCGGGAAAGGGAAAGGGGAAAGAAGAGCGGCAGCAACAGAGGGCATCAGCATAACCCGGTGAATCAGGGAGGTAACGGTAAGCGCAAAGCTGATAATAGTTTGGACTTTGTGGCTAACACCAACACGCAGAATAATGGCCAGCGTCGCAAGGGTAAACCACCCCCACAAACTGGAGGATCAGGCT
Organism: Aegilops longissima; assembly: GCA_021605205.1. Taxonomy (NCBI): domain Eukaryota; kingdom Viridiplantae; phylum Streptophyta; class Magnoliopsida; order Poales; family Poaceae; genus Aegilops; species Aegilops longissima. The sequence goes on from CM038680.1 coordinate 255,999,291, forward strand.
TTAACATTGAGCAGATGCTAAATCAGCCATGCCCACGGCATGGGACACGAGAAAGACCATCGGGCCACCTCTGGAAGGATTGCTTCGTTATGAAGGAGTATAAAAATTCCAATATTTTTCAATACAATCATGGGTCGGGTGGTGGCTCAGGATCCATCTCTCATGGACCGGGTTATGGCGGTGGCGGTTCTAGCTCTGGGTTCCAAGGTAATCAAGGCAATCAGGGCAATCAGGGTGGCTACCATCAACAGTCAGGTCAGGGGAATCAGCAGCAGCAATCTGGGTATCAGAGTAACCCAAAGCAATTGAATAGTGGGCAGTACCATGTCTTCACCACAAGTTTATGCAAACGGGATCAGAAGCTTCAGAAGAGGGCGGTGAACGCTGTTGAACTGGCAGTCCCCCGTTACTTGCGCTAGTCTGAGCAGCCCATTGTGTGGAGTCAAGAAGATCACCCGCTCCGGGTTGATAATCTGGGTCACCTGGCATTGGTGGTCGCACCTCAGGTCAGAGGGTATAAATTCACCAAAGTACTCATGGACGGAGGGAGCAGCATCAATATCCTTTATTACAAAACTTTCTGTCGCATGGGGTTGACAGATAAAAATCTTAAACCGTCGAACACTGTCTTCTATGGTGTGGTGCCTGGTAAATCGGCGTACCCGGTTGGTAAGATAGCTCTGGAAGTCGCTTTTGGAGATGATCATGACTCTAGGTTGAAGACATTGACCTTTGAAGTGGTAAAAATCAAGAGCCCTTATCATGCTCTGTTTGGACGGCCCGCTTATGCTAAGTTCATGGCCCATCCTTGTTATGTTTACCTGCAGCCCAAGATGTCGGGTCACAAGGGAACCATCACAATACATGGGAGCCGAAAGATAGCTTTGGAATGCGAAGAAGGTGATGCCGCTTATGCTGAGTCGGTTTGTGCAACGGAGGAGTTAAAATTTTACAAGGACAATGTTGACCCAGTGGATATGAGATCTTTGAAAAAACCAACTACAGAGCATGATCCGGTCCTGAAGTTTAAATCGGCAGATGATACCAAGCTGGTTGATTTTATTCCTGGCGATTCATCCAAGCAGTTCAATATCAATGCTAATCTGGATCCAAAATAGGAAAGCGCGCTCATCGAGTTCATCCGTGAGAACCAGGACATCTTTGCATGGAAACCTTCTGACATGCCATGTGTACCGAGGGAACTCGCTGAGTACTCTCTCAATATTGATCCCAATTTTAAATCGGTCAAGCAGTTTCTTCATCGTTTTAATGAGGAAAGGCGTAAAGCCATCGGTGAGGAGGTAGTCCGGCTCTTGGCGGCTGGGTTTATTATTGAGGTGTTTCATCCTGAGTGGTTGGCTAACCCGGTGCTGGTACTTAAGAAGAACGACACTTGGCGTATGTGTGTGGACTACATGGATTTAAACAAGGCTTGTCCGGCTGATCCTTTTGCACTCCCTCGTATTGATCAGATTATTGATGCTACGACGGGTTGTGAGCGTTTGAGTTTTTTGGATGCTTATTCTGGTTATCATCAGATCAAGATGGCAGTTAAGGACCAGGAGAAGACAGCTTTCATAACTCCCTTTGGAGCCTTCTGCTATGTGTCTATGCCTTTTGGGCTCAAGAGTGCCCAGGCGACTTATCAGCGATGTGTGCAGAATTGCCTCCATAATCAGATTGGGCGCAATGTTCATGCTTATGTGGATGATGTTGTGGTGAAATCCAGAAAGAAGGAGACATTGATAGACAATTTGAAGGAAACCTTTAATAATCTCCGGGTTTATAAAATGATGCTTAACCCGGCCAAGTGTGTCTTCGGTGTGCCGTCAGACAAGCTATTGGGCTTTCTGGTGTCTAATAGGGGCATTGAAGCTAATCCGGAGAAGATCAAAGCCATTACTTCTCTGGCTAAACCGGCGTGTGTCAATGATGTTCAACATCTGGCAGGTCGTATTGCGGCGTTAAGCCGGTTCATAAGCCGGTTGGGAGAAAAGGCTATCCCTCTGTATCAGATGATGAAAAAGACAGATAATTTTGTTTGGAGTGATGCCGCTAATGCAGCGTTTGAGGACTTGAAGAAGCAGCTAGCTGAGCCGCCTGTTCTGGCTGCTCCTGTTGATAAAGAGCCATTGTTGTTGTACGTGGCTGCCAATGCCCGGGCTGTCAACGTGGCTATTGTGGTGGAACGGAAGGATGCAGGCAAGGAATATCCGGTTTACTACATCAGCGAGGTGCTTATTGAGTCCAAGCAGAGATATTTGCACTGGCAGAAACTTGTATATGGGGTGTTCATGGCCAGTCGGAAGCTTAAGCAATATTTTCTGGGTCATCCCATCACTGTGGTTAGTTCTGCTCCTTTAGGGGATATTATTCAGAACAAAGAAGCCACAGGTAGGATAGCCAAGTGGGCCATTGAGCTTGGTCCCCTCATGGTTTGAAATATATGCCTCGCACGGCCATCAAGTCTCAGGCACTGGTGGATTTCATCAATGACTGGACAGAGCTGCAGATGTCCGAGGAAAAGCAAGATAACACGTTTTGGACTATTCACTTTGATGGGTCCAGGCAATTGGAGGGCTCGGGGGCTGGAGTTGTGCTCGCTTCCCTTCGAGGTGATAAATTTTGTTATGTTCTCCGTTTGATGTCCCCTTGCACTAACAATACAGCTGAATATGAGGCCTTGCTCCACGGTCTTCAGATGGCTAAGGATATGAACTTAGGCCGGGTAAGGTGCTTTGGTGACTCAGATTTGGTGGCTCAACAAGTCTCTGGTACTTGGGATTCTAAGGATCCACTCATGGCGGCTTATCGACGGGAGGTGGACGTTATTGCTAGTCACTTCAAGGGTTATCAAGTTGAGCATGTTGATCGGAGGAAAAATGAAGCAGCTGATGCTTTAAGCCGGTTGGGTTCTCAGCGTAAATCAGTGCCGCCTAACATTTTTCTTGACGTTATGCATAACCCGTCGGTCAAGTTACCTATAGAGGAGAATTTGGCTATTCCTGACCCGGAAGCTCAGTTGGTGGCCGCCCTTCATGTAATTCCTGATTAGACAGTTCCATATTTGGCTTATATGACCCGGGGCGAGTTACCTGAGGATGAAACTTTGGCCAGGCAAATAACCCGGCGGTCCAAGTCAATGACTATTGTCAACGGGGAGCTACATCATCGCAGTGTCACAGGGGCTTTTCAATGTTGTGTTTCACCTGAAGAAGGCTGTGAGATTCTGCGTGAGATTCATGAAGGAGATTGTGGCCACCATGCTGGCTCTAAGTCTCTTGTGGCCAAGGCTTTTCATCATGGATTTTATTGGCTGACGGCTCATGCTGATGTTGAGGATCTGGTTAGTAAATGCGACGGATGTCAGAATTTTTCATGACGAGCCCATGTACCGGCTCAAGAATTGAGGATGATTCCAATTACTTGGTCGTTTGCAGTTTGGGGGCTTGATATGGTTGGACCTTTTAAGAGGTCCAAGGATAAGAAGACCCACCTCTTGGTGGCGGTTGATAACTTCACTAAGTGGGTAGAGGAAGAGCCGGTCAGTAAGTGTGATGCAGCAACGGTGATTCAATTCATGAAGAAGGTGATCTTCCATTTTGGCTTTCCACACAGCATTATAACAGACAATGGCACTAATCTCTCCAAGGGTGCTATGAAAGAATTTTGTCAACGTGAGCATATCAGGCTTGATGTATCGCCGGTGGCTCACCCCCAGTCTAATGGTCAAGCTGAGAGAGCCAATCAAGAGATCCTGAGAGGCATCAAGCCCCGGCTTATGGTTCCCCTGCAGAGGACGCCGGGTTGTTGGGTGGAGGAGTTACCTTCCGTGTTATGGAGCATTAATACCACCCCCAATAGATCTACGGGTTACACACCTTTCTTCATGGTTTACGGAGCAGAGGCGGTTCTCCCTAGTGACATCCATCATGACTCACCTCGTGTGGCGGCTTATGTTGAAGCTGACAATGAAAAAGCACGACAGAAAGCACTTGACCTGTTGGATGAGGAGCGTGACATCGCAGCGGCTCGTTTGGCGATTTATCAGCAGGATCTGCACTGCTACTACACACCGCCAAAGTTAAAACCAGAACTTTCCAAGAAGGTGATCCGTGCTCCGCTTATCCAGGATCGGTCGATATGCACAAGTTATCCCCACCTTGGGAAGGACCTTTTGTGGTCAGTAAGAATCTCAACAATGGGTCCTACTACCTTATCGATGTTCGAGAGCACAAAGACTCACGTAAGTCGGAGGAGGAGACCCACCGGCCGTGGAATACTGCTCATCTTCGGCCCTACTATACCTGAGCCACTGGCTCTTCTGATGTACATATATTGAAAATGTATATATTATGATCAATGTAATAAAACCGGCATCCCTATTAAAGCAGGGCCTCTATCGTCCTCTTTAAATAATGAATTTTTGGTCACTTGGGGGCTTCTGCTTTATATAGCAAAGTTATGATTACCCTTTGATCCGGCTTATAGGCCACACATATAAAAAAACTTGGGGGCTTGCTACCCAGGTTAAAGGGACCAAAGAGAATCTGTTGCAAACGCACAACTCAAACATAGGTGCCCCTTGAGCACAGCTCAAAATATTCCTTGGGGGCTCTTTGTTCTAAAGAACAAAGAGTTTTTATAACCCTTGTAATAGGCTTAAAAGCCAGGCTTGGAAGCCAGGTGTATTCACCTAAACCCCCGGGTTATCCTGCCTTTTTAAGTCTGCCACTCCGCCCAGGTAATCCTGGAATGACCCGTCGTACTTTTGACAAGTCAATCTTATACAGGCCCTGAACTTGTCAAAGTTGAAATGACGATTGGTTGTGTGAGGTCCGACTTATAAGGTTTGTATAAAGGTTTAACTCAGTGGCTATGCGGCCCGTGAAAGCACTTGAGTTTTAGGCCTAGCCGCCTATGAAAGCCTTCATTTTTTGTTGTTTGATTTGAACATTTTTGAGGTTTTTTCTCATGTGACATAGTCATACATGGTTAAAAAGCCCATAAGGCCCGTTGTCGGTGTCAAAACCGGCGGATCTCGGGTAGGGGGTCCCGAACTGTGCGTTTAGGCGGATGGTAATAGGAGATAAGGGACACGATGTTTTTACCCAGGTTCGGGCCCTCTCGATGGAGGTAAAACCCTACTCCTGCTTGATTAATATTGATGATATGGGTAGTACAAGAGTAGATCTACCACGAGACCAGAGAGGCTAAACCCTAGAAGCTAGCCTATGGTATGATTGTTGTTCGTCCTACGGACTAAAATCCTCCGGTTTATATAGACACCGGAGAGGGTTAGGGTTACACAAAGTCGGTTACAATGGGATGAGATCTACATATCCGTATCGCCAAGCTTGCCTTCCACGCCAAGGAAAGTCCCATCCGGACACGGGATGAAGTCTTCAATCTTGTATCTTCATAGTCCAGGAGTCCGCCAAAAGGTTATAGTCTGGCCATCCGGACACCCCTAATCCAGGACTCCTCAAGAGCTCCTCGAACCAGGCTTCAATGACGATGAGTCCGGCGCGCAGATTGTCTTCGGCATTGCAAGGCGGGTTCCTCCTCCGAATACTTCATAGAAGATTTTGAACACAAGGATAGTGTTCGGATCTGCAAAATAAGTTCCATATACCACCGCAGAGAGAATAATATTTACACAAATCCAATCTGCTGACGTATCTCGCAGCGTAACATCACACCACGACCAAGCCTTTATTTGAATCGTTTTTACTGTCCCACCTCAGCGCACTTAGCGAGGCGGTTTCCTTGGCACATCTTGTTGAAGCAGAGATCGTGTCCCCTTATTCCGGGATTCTCATCAATAAGGGTGTGGGTAACCCAACCGTGCCATTAATTATGGCGCTTGGGAGATAAGCGAGTTTCACCAGGCTGGTGGGGGCACATAGTTCCGTCTGCCCATATAAGGGGATAAGGATCCACCTCTTCCATCTACGCCTTCTTCCTCCTTTGCTTATCCATTTTCACGCACTCGAGCTCCAGCGCCCAAGTCCGCACATCCCACCTCTACCTTCTCCAGCCATGTCCGGAGCGGGAGGCAAGTGGATGGTCTCCTCCGTCACGGCGGGACACATCAAGAAGCCGAGGAGGCGGATACTTGTCTAACGACATCGCGACCGCTCCCTGACAAGGGCAGCTCATCCCCACCCCAGGCCCCATGAGAGGGTGGTGTTCCTCACCCATTTCCTCCGCTGACTAGGTTTCCCACTTCACTCGTTTGTCCGGGGCTCATGTTCTACTACGGCCTGGATTTCCACGATCTGGCCCCGAACTTCGCCCTCAACATCTCGGCGTTTATCGTCGTGTGAAAGGCTTTCCTCTCGCATCAAGCCCCACTTCGCTTATGGTGAAGACCTTCAATGTCAAGTCGAAGGTAGTGGGCGGCCAGCAAGCGGAGTCGGAGGCGCCATGGTGGGCAACATGCCCAACGTTACATGGCTCGAGGGCTCGCCGTGGAGACCATAAAGGTGGCAATCGGGTGGTTCTACATCACCGAGCCAAGCGTGACCCTGAATGGGCAGCGGCCCCAATTCGATCTGGCATCCCCACACGGCTCACCTCCTGGAAAGAGAAGGCCCGTGGGGTAATTCAAAGAGGGACTCGACTCCAAACCTGCGTCCCAGGACTTGGTGGACGAAGAGGTTAAACTTCGTCAACGTAGTCCAGTCATGCTCATCTGCGGATCCTCCCGTGTCAACGACGGGCTTTTAACTTATGGGAGTTCAACCCGCCCAGACCAAACTCGACCGGGCTCTTTGACACAACGCACGAGGATGCCCGGAAGGTGCTATTCAAGGGCGCCGAGGTTCCCTCCCATCATCCAGATCGGTTCATGCCAAGCGCCAAGCCAGCGTAGTAAGCTTATTTTACCCTTTACGGGATACTTGTTTTCATAGTTTAACTCTATGCGGATCTAAGCTCCTGCCTTTGACAGAATGGCAGAATAAGACCGACAGATCGACTAACCGCCCTTTGCCCAAGATCCAGCAGACGCCCACTTGACGGGGTTGCTGATCCTGGAACCTTACGTGGTGTCGGAGAAGAAGGCCAAGAGAAGGCCACGGGAACTCGAAAGAGTTCCCAGCGACCGGTGGTGCCGGATTCATCTTCTGATGACTCCGAGGCGCACTCCTCCTCCGAAGATGAGGAGGAGGAAGAAGAAGCCTCTCCCCCTCCAGCGGGGGGAGGAATGAAAAGGAAGGCCGCCCCAACTGGGGGGGCCGGAGGGTCCAAGAAGGGAAGGACCCTTCCTCCGGACTACTCCACCAGCCGACGACGGCGAAGAGGAGTGGCCATCCAGGGCCAAGCCCTTGGTAAAATCGTAAGTATCCGGATACCGAATAACTCATGGCGTACCTTTCTCGCACAAGATCTTCTCGACGCCAATGTAATCATGCAGTCCGCCACGCCCAGCTCGGCGCTTTGTCGAGCGGATCTCGGATTCGCCGGATGTGAATAGCCTTTCACTTCCGATCTACCTCCCCTCGCCCCACAGACGATGCCGAGGTGGAGTCCCAAAAGGGTCCAAGCCAGAGGGGTGGTCCCGAGGCGCCGCAAGGCGACCTCCCGGACTCCAGCGCAAAGGGATAAAACCCGAAGGGATCTAAGTCCGCCTGGGCGACACCGCACCGAACCTTCAACGGTTCCGCATCCGCAGCGACCCCCTACTAAGAAGGGCAAGTTTACGACGCCGGTGACCTCCGGCCCAACCGAGGCACGGATAATCTCTGGAGGTGCTTAATAGCGCCTCCATCGACGAGGAGCACCGCACTATTATGAGTGTGGTGATCCAAAAGGTTCAGTCCGCCAAGAGCGGGCTGACTGAGGCCTGTGCCAGCCTTCTAACAGGCTTTGAGGTATGTATTTAAGATATGTAAAAACATTACTGCATAGACAGTAGCCCCTGATGCTCAGTTTGGTGTTCGGAAAGAAAAGCCGAACTGAGGATCAAAAAGATATACGCAGGAGTCTAACATAAGTATGTCAATATGGGAATGCAGGTTGTGCTGCTGACCTCTGCCGCACTGACTGCAAAGGTCAATGTATTGAAGCAGAGCCTCGAGCGGTCCAAAAACGAGCTCGGCCTTGTCAAGAAGCAGCTCGAGGACAAGGAAGGTAAGTAGTACCTTATGTAAATATATAAAAAAGATGTGGTTGCAAAAAATGACAGGACCAACGTGAGTATTACAGGGGCCACAACCCAGGTGGCGACCACGAAGGAAGTTGTCAAGGTCAAGAAAATGCGGCCGTGGAGCGTACCCAGCAAGAAAAGCAGGAGGCGTGGGTGGCGGAGGTGCAGCAAGAGCTCTAGGCTCTCATGGAAAAACACGAGAGTTTGGAGCATGACTCAAAGACTCGAGAGTCCGAGCTCGCCTCGGCGCTTGAGAGCGCCAAATCTGGCAAGGCCGAAGCCCAAAAGGCCCTCTAGGAAATTGAGGCGATGAAGAAGATAGCGGCGGATAAGGCATTCTTTATGCAAAGCAAGCACGTGAAAGTGAATTACTTGTTACTTACCCGAGTCCGGAGCTCTCCAGGAGCATTCGCAGATCTTCCCTGGAGTGTGTCCGACGCTGCCGCGTTCTACCGAGTCGAAGAGGGGAGCTCGACGGAGAAGGTGTTCTGGTCTCAGTATGCTGAGGCCGGACACCCGGTGCCCTTGAGCGACCAGCTAAAGCAGCTGGTCGAGCTCCATAAGGTGGCCAAACAGGCCATGAAGGGTCTCGTAGTCCGGATGTGGCCTGGGGAAGCCATGCCTGGGAGCTACTTTGGGCTGGTGAGGCGGCTGGTGGATGCATGTCCATGGCTTGAAGTCATCAAGCGCTCCTTATGCATCGAAGGTGCCCGTAGGGCCCTTGCCCGTGCTAAAGTGCACTGGGGCAAGATGGACACTGAGAAGCTTGTGACGGACGGACCACCTCCGGGCAAGGAGCATCGCAAGCCCGAGATGTATTATGAGGGCGTCCTGAAGGGTGCCCGCCTTATAGCGGATGAGTGCTCCAAGGATGTAATTTTTGAGTAAACTCGCATTTTGTGATCCTGTACGCTGAAAACTTGTTCATATGCGCTAAGCAACGCTTTTGAATTTAAAATATTACCTTCTGTGTGGCTGTTTATTAAAATTGAGAGATGGCGAGTCGTCGGCTTCTGCCCCCATGCCGCGATTGCTGGGGTGTTCGGGATAAACTTGAGCACTCTTTTTCCCATTATTGGGTCCTTCGAGGGAGGCGCTCAACACAACGAACAAGGCAATCGGACTATAATGCTTGAACACTCTCACTTAGCCATAGAATTCTATAATTTTAAATTTCGGCGAAGCCCCTAGTATCGGAAGACCGAGTTCGGGGCGCTATCCACGCCTAGGTCGGACAAAGCCGACTCCTCGCTCTAAGCGGCATATGTCTTTAGGGACTCGAAAACCTCTCGAACAGCGACCAGCTCTCACCCTACCATGACGGTCAGTTTTAGCTTTCTCCACTGAGGTGCTTAGCCCAGCTCAACCGAGGCACAATCGCAGTGGTTCTCCCAGTGCTATCTTAGCCGATATAACGGGACGTAAGGTACCAAAACATGGGAGCCGGGCAAACCCAACTATTGACCCAAGACATGATTCGGAGCCGATGCATATAATGTTATAAGTTCGGGGTGCCGCACTCGTAAGGTACCAAAACATGGGAGCCGGGCAAACCCAACTATTGACCCAAGACATGATTCGGAGCCAATGCATATACTGTTATAAGTTCGGGGTGCCGCACTCATGAGAGTGTTCGGACTTCTCACACCATATTATGGGGTACGTAAGCCCTTTGTGTATTGGCCGTACCAAAGTGTACGGTTGCATAATGTCATAACTGAACATATTTTTATATAAAAAAAGGAATGCAATAATAGACAAAAGCTATGTATTGTTTATTCGAAAAGTCTGCGGTAAAAGCAGAACGATACAAATAGTGCGATAAGCAAGAGATGGGACTATTTGACATGTCCCCCTCCAGGGGCGAGCTGCGGGATGATATGTGAAACAAGTATACTGCTCGTTATAGAGACCACCTGGACACTCGACGTAGCTTTCTGCGTCCCTGGCTGTTGCATCGTGTGTTCGGCGATTATACTGTCGGACAGGCCTTCCGGAAAGTGGAGTCCTGAAAGTAAGAAAAAAGAATGACAAAATCGGGAGCCCCTGGTGCGGTTGAGCCGCATTTTGGGCATGCCGTGGTCATGCCCCTCCCCCTATGCCCATGGTATTTCCAGAGCGTAGTTATGTACGCGTAGTACTGGTTTCGCAATTTCGTGAGGGCTGGGGTTGGGGCCGCATTGCTACGCGTGCTCGGAATGTGCCAGGCGGTCTTGTTGTAGGTTACTCCGGGCGCGCTTGACGGTGTCCGGACGTTTAATGGCCAGATCGAGAATTGCCTTGAGAGGCTGCTTTGTACTTCCGCCGCGAGGGCCGCCAGATGCTCCTCCGCTCAAGAGAGCGCCGGTGTTTCCATTGACCGTAATGACTCGAGAGGCCTGGCATCTTGATCTTGAGGTATGTGAAAGCGGCACCGCATTGAACTTTACAATGCGGTTCGTCCGAAAGCAGTGCATGATAGCCATCGCGAACGGGACTATGTCAAGATTAACTCCACACTTCGGAATTTATCCGGGATCCAAGACCACCTCAAGTGTAACTGAGCTGTGCAGTTGGCCTCTACACCTGGTATGACGCCTTTAAAGGTCGTCTTTGTGGGTTTAATCTTGAGGGATCTATGCCCATTTTTCGCTTTGTATCCCGATAAAGGTGTTCAGGGTGCCGCCGTCCATAAGGACTCTAGTGAGGTGAAATCCGTCAATGATTGGGTCTAGAACCAATGCGGCGAATCCGCCATGGCGGATGCTAGTGGGTGGTCCTTCGATCAAAAGTGATCGGGCGGGAGGACCATGGGTTGAACTTTGGGGCGACTGGCTCCAACGCATATACGTCCCTGAGTGCACGCTTCCGCTCCCTTTTGGGTATGTGGGTTTTCTATATCATGTTCACCATCCGCACTTGTGGCGGGAAGCCCTTCTATCCCCTATTGTTCGGCGGCCGGGGCTCCTCCTCGTCATCTCTATGCAGCCCCTTGTCATTGTTTTCAGCGTTTAACTTGCCTGCCTGCTTGAACACCCAACAATCCCTGTTGGTGTGGTTGGCTGGTTTTTCGGGGGTGCCGTGTATCTGGCACGAACGATCGAGTATTCGGTCCAAATTGGACGAGCCCGGAGTATTTCTTTTGAATGGATTTTTCCGCTGACCGGGTTTAGAGCCTCTGAATCCGGCATTAACTGTCGTATCCTCATCATTGTCGCCGTTAATGCGGCGCTTTTGCTTGTTGCGATGGGACCTGCCAATGTTGTCCTTGGTATCCGAATTACCAGGGCTCTTGGTCATGTTGTTACTACGAGCTAGCCAGCTGTCTTCTCCCGCCGCAAAAGCGGGTCATGAGTGTTGTGAGGGCTGCCATGGATTTCGCTTTTCCTGTCCTAGGTGCGGGCAAGCCACCGTCACAGATGTTATGCTTGAAGGCTGCAAGGGCCTCTGTGTCCTGACAATCGACTATTTGATTTTTCTTGGTTAGGAACCGTGGTCCGTAATTGTGCGGCGATTCCTCTGCGCTGCTGAATTATGTGGCTTAGGTCATCGGCGTCGGTGGTCGCACATAGGTGCCCGAAGTTGTCGAGGAATGCGGCTTCCGTGTACTCCCAACAACCAATTGATTCTGCTGGCAAGCGGTTAAGCCAATGCCGAGCTGGTCCTTTAAGCTTGAGTGGGAGGTATTTGATGGCGTGTAGATCATCGCCGCGGGCCATGTGGATATGAAGGAGATAATCCTCGATCCATACCGCCGGATTTGTTGTGCCATCGTATGATTCGATGTTTACGGGTTTGAAACCCTCGAGGATTTGATGATCCATTACTTCATCTGTGAAGCATAGTGGGTGTGCGGCGCCTCTGTATTGGGCTATATCACGACGTAGCTCAAATGACCTTTGTCTACTGTGTTCGGCCCGGTCGGATTTACCATATCCAGCGTGACGGTTATCGTCACGTGTCGTGGGGCGCCCACGCGATCCATAGATCGATCTTGTTTGCCTTGCCCTATCCTCCAATATATCTCGCAGGTCTGGCGCATTTCCCCGTGCCTTGGTATTTTTTGAGTGACGTCGGGGTGCGGCTTGAGTGGGCCGAGAGGCCTCTCTGTCGTGGCCACGAGGTGGCCGGTCGGCCGCATCATGCGTTGGTGATGTAGGTCTAGGTGCGTCCTCCTCTAATCGGGGTAGCAGCCTGCGTTTTGGGTAGCTCTTGGAGGGGCATTCGAGTTCGTACTCTTCAGCCGCAAGGACATTAGTCCATCTGTCGGCTAGCAAGTCTTGGTCAGCTCTAAGCTGTTGCTGTTTTTTCTTGAGGCTGCTCGCCATGGCCATAAGCCTTCGTTTGAAACGCTCTTGTTCGACGGGATCCTCAGGCATGACAAATTCGTCATCGTCGAGGCTTGCCTCGTCTTCGGAGGGAGGCATGTAATTATCGTCCTCTACCTCTCTGTCTGCCGCACTCTCATGAGGGTTGGCTTCTCCATCCTCCTGTGTTGAATCCTGCTGAGGGGGTTGTCTTCAGCACTGTCCGGGGTGTTATTGTCTCCCATGTCGGGATCGTCGTTTTTGCTTTGGCGGGATTTAGAGCGGCGCCGCTGACGCCGGCGCTTAGTCTTCTTATTGGAGGGGTCATCCTACGTTGTTCCATCGATGTTCCCTTCTTTTGGGGTGTCCACCATGTATATGTCATACGATGAGGTGGCCTTCCAGTGCCCTGTAGGCGCTGGTTCTTGGTCGTCTCCTGCATCGGCGTCCATACCGTCGATGTCATCGGAGTCGAAGTCGAGCATGTCGGTTAAATCATTGATAGTAGCTACGAAATGGGTGGTGGGTGGGCTTTGAATTTCTTCGTCGTCCACATCCCAACCTTGCTAACCATAGTCCGGCCAGGGCTCTCCTGATAAAGAGAGAGACTTTAGTGAATTCAGAATGTTGCCGAAGGGCGAGTGCTGAAAGATGTCCGCGGCGGTGAACTCCATGATCAGCGCCCAATCGGATTTGATTGGCAGGGGCGCGGAAGGTTCGGAGTCCGAAGGGGAGTCCGGCACCTTGAAGTCACAAGCTTCGCAAAGGACAAGGCTGGTGTTTGGCTCAATCGCCGTAGAGATTGCAGCCCCGAGGCGTGTCCAGCCACCCGCCCTCGACATGCAATGGGCCCGAGCTGAGGGGTTGGAGCGACTCGTGCGCCTCCAGTGGCATCGTCGGGCAGCAGAGCTAGATCATGCCCAGCGGATAAAGGCGGCGCGCTTTGGTGGGCTCGAATCCGTCAAGATCAAGTCTCCGCGGACGCCACCGTAGTTCAAACTTCCAAATCTGACTCGACGCCGAGGCGTAGCTTTCGATCTACTCCAGATGGCCAAGCGAATTGGCCCGCAGCAAAAGCCGCGAATCACGAAGATCTGTCTCGGGAGAAAAGTCTCACTCGACCGCATCATTGTTGATGATCGGAGGAGCCATCGGCCTAAAGAAGACGACACGAGGAACTCTCAATGAAAGCACCAATGTCGGTGTCAAAACCGCGGATCTCGGTAGGGGGTCCCGAATCAGCGTCTAGGTGGATGGTAACAGGAGACAAGGGACACGATGTTTTTACCTGGTTCGGCCCTCTCGATGGAGGTGAAACCCTACTCCTGCTTGATTAATATTGATGATATGGGTAGTACAAGAGTAGATCTACCACGAGATCGAGAGGCTAAACCCTAGAAGCTAGCCTATGGTATGATTGTTGTTCGCCCCACGGACTAAAACCCTCCGGTTTATATAGACACCGGAGAGGTTAGGGTTACATGAGTCGGTTACAATGGGAGGAGATCTACATATCCAGATCGCCAAGCTTGCCTTCCACGCCAAGGAAAGTCCCATCCGACATGGGACTAAGTCTTCAATCTTGTATCTTCATAGTCCAGAGTCCACCAAAGGTTATAGTCCGGCCATCCGGACACCCCCTAATCCAGGACTCCCTCACCCGTGATGCCTTATGGTTCATACATAAAACTACCCGTTGTTTATTAACCCGGCCTGGCTTTCGACTATAAGTCGCCAGTATGAGATAAGATAGTATACGGTGTTTCTTAACCCGGCCTGGCTTTGTTCATAAGCTGAAATATATGATAATTACCAGTGCTCAAATTTTGGGTTATCACCCTTATTACACTGGCTTGGTAAACTAACAGTGTGATCAAATATCATAGGCATGATATATTTTCAATTATATATGGATATCCTTAAGTCCAGCCTTGGTTATAAACTATGTTAATTTACCATGGCTTTATATTGGGCATTATAACTCGTCAAGAGGTAAACCGCTAGGACACTTTTTTAATCTATTGTATGCAGGAACAGATTCAAATTGCTAACATCATAAGCATACGAGACGTATCTTAACATGGCGGAACAGCAGTGTCATGCAAAGCAAATGTGCGCAATGGCATAACAGATCAAGAGTTTAAGCTAGCCTATTACAAGGCGTGTGATGACCAGTCTCCGGTTTATGAATCTTGGCCTGGTGGACTTGAAGGTTGTGGATCATCCAGCGCCGGTTCATCTTCCTCTTCTCTACCCAGTGGCTGGAAGTCAACGGTTGTCCAATCGATCCCAGTTAAGGCTTTGAATACAGCTTCATCACTTATAAGTGGGGAGGGGTCAACATCAAGGGCATAAGTGTGCTTACGGATTGGAGGAGTAAGGCTTGGAGCATCATAAGTTGCCGCTTTAACTCTCTTATTGTTGGCATCGCAAACCGACTGATAATATGAAAGATCGGTCTCCTCGGCCAATTTACTAGCCAATGGGCGCATTTTCCTCATAAGGGCTCCGAGATCATCAGTATTAAAATCTGATCTGTCCTCCTTTATGCTTGGGTAGCCGTTCTCCAAATCAGTCGGATCAAGATCACGTATCCATGCTTTGGCCCGAGTTAGTGCGGTAAAAGCACCTGCCCTTGCAGCTGATTTCTTTAGTTCTTCAAACCGAGCAGGCATCATAGACAGCCTTCCCAATGTCTCCTTGATCAAAGTTGGGGGCGGCTTGTTATGGGAAGCTGTGCAGATGACCCGTTGTGCGCCGGTATATAATTTCTCTATAAGTGTATAGGCAACTTTCAGTTTGTCCGCATATCCGAGCCAAGATGAGCTATGCAAGGTCCTGCATCATCAAAAATGCCTATAAACCGGTAGTTTATTGAATAATACATGTTTAAAGCTTATGAAGAAGCTATTTACCAAAAACGACAGCAGTCATGGAATTTATTTGTTGTTTCAAGCCATTCAGCTCCTCCACCACCGGATTAAGGGCCGCTTCAGCATCCTCAGCCCTCTTCAGTAGAGTTATCTTTTCTGTATCCCAACTTGCCCACTCATTTTTGAAGCTTTCCTTCAGTTTTTCCATTGCTGCTAAGGCACTGGTCAGTTCATCCTTGGCCTTGGAAGTCTCTGCTTGTTGCGATTTGATATTTTCTTAAAGGTCGGCGATTTGGGACTGCTTCTTGATAAGCTCAGCCTGTAGGAGACAAGCAATTTATGAGATGACAGTGCATATTCAAAGTCCCAAGCACATAACAAGTAATATAGTTGGCACTTGGGGGCTAATGTCTATTGCTTTTTATCCAAACTTTTTACAAGTCCCAAGATCAATACAAGTATTATTCCTGGCACTTGGGGGCTAATGCATATTTGCTCCAGTTAAAGATATGGATTTTTCTTCCAGCATCAGTTCGGTGGTTAACCGGTTTACAAAGGTCTTAAGCAAGAATTTTGAGCCTTACAACATAATTAGTCCCAACTTAACATATTTGTTAAGTCGGCCCTTGGGGGCTACACAGGCAAAATTGAAGATTTGTTATTCTACAAGTCCCGGTTCATATTGGCAGTATAAACTGGCCCTTGGGGGTTACTAGAGTTGATCTATATGGTTATTTGAAGTTTACAGAACATTTTATTCTCTTATGTCCAATAAACTTGGCAGCTAAGGGAAGAATATTTATGTAGAGTTAACATCATTTACCTCATACCGCTCCTTCATCATATTCAGTAAACCGACTTCATACTCATGGCTTGTGTACAAACGGTTTAAAAACTCAGAATGAATATCTTGGGCGCTGAGCTGGGCATAGCTTTCCAAGTCTGCCTTCCACTTGCCTTTGTCAACAGCAGAAAATTCTTCTTTGGCACTTTGTTTTGACAGAGCAGTGGGGTTGCCTAGGGCTGCATAACTAACACCAGTGACTATAACATCGTCAGTCTTGTCATCAGCAACTTTAGTTGGGCTTGGCGGTTAATCAGCATGAATCATCGGATCAAGTTCCATATGTTCATCATCAATTTCATGATCTTGAGGTGGCGGATCATCAAGAATAGCTTCAGTATTTGGATTAGAAGGTTTTGGGGTCCTTTCCGGTTCAGATGGATTGGTGTCATCAGTCGGCTTATTCCGTTTGGCCCGTTTAGTGGCTCTGGCTTGGGCCCTGAAAATAATAAGTGTAGATCAGGTTAGTATAAAGATCAAGTATAAGATATGAAGGGTCAATTAAATATGCTCACCCAGGAACCGTATTGAGGGTTGGAATTTGCATTCCTCTTGACTCGCCAGAGGAAGAATGGGAAGTTCCCTGATAATTTGAATCAGATGGATTAAGAGGTTGTCGAAAATAAGCCGCCTTAGGATGACATGTGTCAGAAGTATAAGAGACCTCTGGGCGGCGTTTACGAACCGGCGTGTTCGGTAAACCGAAAGAAGTTACCACATGGCCGCTATGCCGGGTTGTGCGGCGAGCTTCGTGTTGCTGTTTCTTCAAAAGAAAGTTTGGATCCAAGTGAGCTAGAGGGTGAGAAAATCTTACTTTCCGGTTTGCTTGTCGGGTTTTCTGTGTGGGCAGAGGTTCTGAGCTGGATGAGAGAATAATTACCTCTGCGTCACTTTTACGGCTGGCTTCTGCGTCATCCTGATAACAATCATTGTCAATGAGGCGTATGAAAAAGGAGCCAAGTGAATCAAGTTCTACCTCTGACTCCGGGTTACCATTGTCATCATCAATGTTTAACTCGGCAGACTTGAAAGTTTTCTTCTTGGCGGGCTTCTTGGTGACCTTGGTCTTGGGGCGAGCTGTTTTGGCCGGTTTATCCTGTGGGTTTCTCTTCCAGAATGGATCATCACCCTGTTAAAAGTTGAAAAGATCATAAGGGAGTATTAAAAATATGGATTAAGCAGGAGTTGGGAAATTCTTACAGCTGGCGGTTTATTTGAAGCGCAGAAAGGACTAAGCCCTGTTTTGCTACACTCAGCCACCGGTATATCCAACATTTTCTTGACAGTTTCAGTAACTTCAGCGTCAGTCAGCTGAATATTAATGTGGCGTTGAGGGTCTTTCACGTCCCTTGTGTATTCACACATTAAACCGGGGCAACATCCTAAAGGCAAAATACTCCAAGACACCCAGCAACGGACAAAGTCAACGCCTGTTAAACCGTTTGCCACAAAGGCTCTGAGCTTTGAAAGTTGTGGTGCATACTTGGCCCGTTCCTTTGCACTGAGTCTTTGGGGGAATAGATGTGTACTGGTAAGCCGGTGAGCACGGTAACCCGGCAGAGGATTCTCACCAGTTGGAGATGTATCTTGGCAATAGAACCAAGTTTGATTCCAGTCTTTGGGGTGGCTATGATGGTTAGCGTGAGGGAAGCTGACATCTATTCTATTTTGGATTGAAACCCCGCCAAGTTCAGTATTGGGCCCGTCCACAAATTCTGTACGATGGTTTAAATAGTAGAAATCTCTGAACAGTTCGACCGTGGGCTCCTCTTGCAGGTAAGCTTCACAGAACACTTGAAAATTGCAAATATTGGATACGGAGTTAGGTCCAATATCTTGAGGGTGAAGTTGGAGGAAATGAAGAACATCATGGAAATTTTTTGATCCGGGAGGGTTGAATCCTTGACTCAGATGGTCAACAAAAACGATCACTTCCCCTTCCTTGGGTTCGAGGGGATTTTCAGGACCAGGGACTCTCCAGTGGATGACTTCCTTTTTGGCTAAAGCGCCAGTAGCAACACATCCGTTCAGTTTTTCTTCTGTAACCCGGGATTGAACCCAGTTGCAGGAATAAAAGGACTTGGCCATTTATTCGATAACCTGGAAGAAGGTTTGTGACGGTTTAAGATTCATGATTAATCCACTAAAGGTTAAAAGGCAGAAAGGTGTTGAAGCATGCAAAAGTGTTAAACCGGAGATCGATGTTATCAAGTTGCAGAAATGAGCAATTGGCGGTTTAAGAGGGGACTAATGGTACCTGGTGGGTTATTATTTTCTGAGTTAAACCGCCTACACACATATTGAAAGTATAGATCTGAAGTTGGAAAATGACTAAGTGATGAAAAACAGTTTTCACAGAGGGATATCACAATTTCGGATCTACCGCGTGTCAGAAAATGAAAACATATTCAGACCTAAATATTGGTACTTGAATAGTTTATAAAGGTTCAGATTGGATTTTCTGCCTTAAAAGAGATGCTCTGATGAGGAAAGAAGGGCTATGGCTATTGCCGCATAGGAAAATATCAAGTTTGGATCAAGAGTTCATGCTACAGCGAAGAACAAGGGAAGAACAGTGCTAAACTTCCATGAGCTCGAACGAATCATAATGAGATCTACGGAGAGGGAAGGAGGAAGAACCTGCCGAGGCTGCTGGAGCGGCGGAGGTGCGCGAGTGAGATCTGGACTAATCAGGTTGATGCAGCGGCCAACGTTGAAGCAGAGCTGAATCTTGATGGCGGCGGCTGAGCTCGAGCGCTAGGGCATTGCAAGGAAGAAGACGAGACAAAGAGGCACGGGGGGGGGGGGGGAGTGAAAGGGACCCCCGGCCCTATTTATAAGGCGAATGAATAAGTGGCATGCGCGGGAATCGAGGAGCTCCGAATTGGATATGTAACAGGGCCGACGCCTCGATTTTCAGAGGTTCATTAAATATGATTTTGGATTTGCATAGAATTAATGATAGGTGACGTCATGGCGAGTTATCATGATCTCAGAAGATGACGTCACGGTGAGTTACAAGTCTTCGTGAAGGTAATGAAGAAAGATTTTTCCTAAGTGTTGAAGATTGACATGACCAAGTTCAAATCAACCTAGGGCCTAATGTTGGGGATATAACTATTGAGTATAAACCGCCCAGGAGGGGCCGGATTATGCTCATGATGATTTACGAGTATTGAAGCCCATGAAGACATAGAAGATGGCTGTCGGTGTACAAAAGTAGGGGCTCTCCTTTTAACCCCTTTGCTTGTGCACGGGCAGTCAGAGCCGCGCGCCGCGGCCACACTTAGCATGGCAGAGGAGGGAAGCCGGAGAGAAGCCGAAGCACAAGACAACCAAGGCAACACCAAGACCAGAAACATAGGAGAGCAAGAGGGCGAGGTGGACTCCCTCTGCAAGATCCTTGCCGAGGCAGCTTCCGCAGCCCCGGCAAGAGCCTTGCCGGGGCAACTTGACTGACGCCAGCAGAGCAAGCCACCCTTGAGCCCACGGGTTCCAACACCACCAACTAACCACATTAGAACCAAGGCTCGGGAGGCACCTCTGTGGTGGCATGCAGATCTTCGTCAAGATCGTAAGCATATGAGATCAGATGAGGACCAGAAGATGGCGATCCTCGGAGTGATCCTTGCCGAGGAAATCTACGAGACCCCCGACAAGATGCTTGCCGGGGAAGACCATGGAGCCACGGCAAGACCCTTTCCAGGGCCCCGGCAAGGCCCTTGTCGGAGACACTTACAGGATGGCAGCAGGGCCCACGTCTGCCATAACTCCACCGCCATCCATGCAGCTGCCAGCTCGACCAGCTAAGCAGGCACCTGCGTGGCGACGAGCAGCCTCCACAACCAACTCAGCAAGCACCTGTGTGGTGGCATGCAGGTCTTCGTGAAGGGTCCACCACCGCGCCAGGCCAGCAGCCAGCCAACGTGGCACCACGACACCTCATCAGCTTGGACGCATGTCGAGGCCAGGTGAGGCGGCGACAGCTGGAACGTGCTTCCTTGCCGTCCCCGATAAAGCAAGGGGGGCACGTCGGCAGCGCATTAAATGCATTTGTCCGACTGTCCCAGAGGATAGGCTTATTGACTGTAGACCTTTCCACCTCCTGTGTGCCACTGTGGCAACCCCTTTTGCCTATAAAAGGAGGCATGAGGCGACCAGGAGAGTGATTCGGATCTTTTGGGCAAGTTACACCCCGTAGCTAGCTCAAGAACACAAGAACACTCTAATACATCCACCAAAGCAGGACTAGGGTATTACGCATCTTCGCGGCCCGAACCTGGGTAAACGATCCGTGTGCTTCCTGTCAGACCCGCTCTTTGCACAACCTCGCGCCCACCAACCGAAGAAGGGATCACAGTGACCCCATAGGTGTCGTTTCCATCGACATCGTTGGCGTGCCAGGTAGGGGGCGCAGTTGTGAGAATCTGGTCTAGCAGTTAGCCTAGCGGTTCTTCATCGCCATGACTCCCAAGAAGAAGACGATCACAGCGATCGGCTCGTCGGGAGCCGAACGACCCGTGCTAGTGCGGGCGAGCAACGGGCCGGTCGCGGACAGAACCCGAGCCGCGGCCCGCAAGCACCAACATTGCTCGCAGTCGAGCTCGGGCGAAGCGGCGCCGTTAAATCGCGCGGGACGCACGCCGACACCGCCAAATCCAAAGTCGGGCTGGGGGCCTCTTGGCAGCGCTGGCCCTCCAGGGGTGTCACTGTGCCACATACGGGCAGCGCAGCAACCTCTAAGACGCCTACACCGGCGCCCACGAGACGCTCTTCCCAGCGTGTGCGCGACGAGCAGCGTCACCATGCTGGTGACCCCGGCCACCGTCGTGGGAAGAGTCATGTGCATCACTCGCGAGACGGAGGAGGCTAGCATGCCCACCGAAGTGCTGGTGAAAATGGCGTGCATCCGCTGGGCCGTGATAGAGCTCCTTCTAACGTGGTTTGAAGTCGGAGCGTGTCATGGTCCTGCAGCTTTCGCTGCCACCCACACTAGCAGAAGCTTTGGCGCACGTGCAGCTGCTCCTCGACTTCCCTCCTGCCGCGAAAAAGCTCGACGAATGGAGAGCCACCATCCAGAGCCTCGTCGCTGTCGCCAACAAAGATGAACCGCGACCGGCGGGGCCCTTGGGCCGGCGCTCCGTCGAGCCATCACATGCCGACGGTGGAAGGACCGGGGGAGCTGCAACCACGGTGCACTCTCCTCCCCCGTGCCAGTTGCCGCCGGTGCCAGCCCGTCGTGACGACGCTTGTGATAACATTTCCATAGCGCCGTCCGACCCACGGACCCACCGCGATCAGCGCCAAGTTCTTCGGGAGCGAGCCCAAGAAGATGCTCGAACCACCATCGAGCGCCGGCACGACACACGCCACCTGTCAGATAAGCGGGCGGGACCTGCTATGGACCACCCAGCACCGGGAGGCTCCGGCGGCCTACCTTACGAGGTGGGTTGCCCAACCTTTACCCATGAGCTGCAGCAGTTCCAGTGGCCATCCCACCGCACGTTCAAGCCCGACGTCGGTGAGAAGTACAACGGCAAGACCCATCCGTCATAGTTCCTCAACATCTACACCATCACGATGCAAGCTGCTGGAGCTCGCCTCGACAAGGTGCTTGACAATTACTTCCCGTTGGCACTGAAACCCAACGTCATGTCTTGGTTGATGCACTTGCCGGTGGATTCCATTTCTTCTTGGTCGGATCTGTGCCATGAGTTCGTTGGTGCCTTCACTGGAGGCCACCAAGCTCATGGACAGGCCAGTGATTTGCATATCATTCCCCAGAAGGAAGGGGAAACCCTGCGCAAGTACAAATAGAGGTTCAACCGGATGCAGTACAACATCCCAGATGTTTATCCCACCGCCATGATTAGCGCGTTCCATCAGAACATGCGCAATCGCATGATGCGTGAAGAGCTGGCGATGATCAAGGTTAAAGATGTGGCTGAACTTTATGTTCTGGCCGATAGGTGCGCCCGGGCTGAACAGGGAAGGAAGTACCCGGCGAGGGCGCGGTCGCGAAACTCGACTCTATGGATGAAGACACGCCGCCCGGCGAAGAAGAGAATCGGCGTCGCAATAGGAAACGCAAAGGGCAAGGCCGTGCTTGCGTCGAGGATCCGGCGACCTTTGGCGCTGCCAATAAGGCCAAAATGAACGACCCGGCAAGGAGATTGTCGGGTCGCCGCTGCAGGGCCTTAGCGGCTGCCGACAAGCCGGGAGCTCCGACAAGCGATCTTGCAAGATCCACCGCACCAAGGGCCATGACCTCGAGCTGCCGACAAGTCGAGCTGCTTGCTGAGAAGCAAAAGGCCGAGTATGAGAGGCGGGACAAGGAGAAGGGTCAAGATGGTGCCAAGGGATCCGGCAAGAAGCGTCGCGGCCAAGGAGGCCGCGCGACAAGGATAACCAGCAAGAGAGGCCCTTTCGGGCCGCGACAAGAAAGCAGGAAGGCAGCGATCATGGCGAGGACAACGAGTCCGTGAGCATGAGTTTCATAAGGCTCACGGGGCCATGTGCGTTGATGGTGGCGCCTCCGCGCATACTTCCGCCGCCCGACTCAAGCGTTGGGCGCATGATATTGGCAACAGCGAGCCATCGTTCGGCTCGAGAAGCCGCTAAAGTGGTCAACCGCCCATCATCTTTGATGTCGAGGACCACCCGATCGCTAACTCGCGGTGGGTGTTTGCCGTTGTTGGTCTCGCCCGATCGCAACCTCAAGGTGAACAAGATGTTGGTTGGCGGGGCGGTGCTGAACCTCATCTCGCCCGTTGTGATCAAAAGGCTGCAAATTCTGATGGAGACCTCGAGGAAGACAGGCGCGTTTCAAAGGTCAACCGGAAAAGTAGCCATAGCCGAAGGGAAAATCACGTTACTGTGGCGTTTGGGGCGAGTTGAACTACGGGACGGAGAGGATTTTCTTGATGTGGCGAGAAACCCTTGCCCTACAACGGGATTCTCGGCCGCCCGGCACTAGACAAGTTCATGGCAGCGTCGCACTATACCTACAACACGTTGAAGATGCAGGGCGGATGACCATCATCACCGTTCCTCCGACAAGAAGGATGTGTTGATCTCGCCGACCTACTCTCACAAGAGCGATTGCGTGACTACACGCCAAGGCACTTGCTCACGCCTCTGAAGCCCGGGAGGAAGAAGAGGACCGGCAAGACCTCGCACCCCTCCGGCAAGCGTGCCTCTTGGTGTTGTGCTACCGTCGAGGGCGTGCGGAGAGCTCCACCGGCAAGAGCAAGAAATCTGAGTTGCGCCACCAGAGACCAAGAAGGTGTCCGTCAAGGAGGATGGCACGGGAGGGGCTTTCACCATAAGCTCCACCCTCGACAGCAAATAGGAAAGCGTGCTCGTCACTTTCCTATGGGCGAATGTCGATGTGTTTGCATGGCAAGCATCCGACATCCCCGGCGTTCCCATGGAAGTGATTGAGCACCATCATGCTGTCTGCCCGCATTCGCGACCCGTCAAGAAGAAGGTCGGGAAGCAAGCTTTGGAATGGCAGGAGTTCATCACAGAGGAGATCAGGAAGTTGGAAGCGGCGGGCTTGGTGGAAGTGCTCCATCCGGCGTGGTTGTGAATCGGTAGTGGTGCGCCAAGGCAAATGGGAAGTGGAGGCTGTGTATTGACTACGGATATCAATAAGGCCTGTCCTAAGGACCCCTTCCGTTGCAGCGCGCCGACCAGTGTTGACTCCGGCCGGGTGTGATCTGTTATCATTCCTTGATGCCTACTCGGGCTACCACCAGATCTTCATGACAAGAGAAGGCGAAGAAGACATCATTCATCACCCCATGTAGTGCGTGTTGCTTTTTACGAATGCCTTTCGGGTTGAAGAGTCTTTGGCTCGGCGTTAGCAAGAAGCGGTCCAAATTGGTTTTAGAGCCCCACTACATAGAAATATGGAAGCTTACATGGAAGACATAGTGGTCAAAACCAAGGACAAGGCAACTCTTGTACAAGACTTAGAAGGCGTTTGCCAACCTGCAAAGATCAACCTCAAGCTGAACCACGAAGTGTGTCTTGATGTTCATCCGGCAAACTTCTCGGGTTCTTTGTGTCGCAGCATGGGATCGAAGCAAATCCAGATAAGATCAAGGCTATTGAGCAGATTGAGGCACCCAAGCGGATCAAGGATGTGCGTCGGCTCACTGGCTTCGTTGCCGCCATGAGCAGATTCATCTCCAAGTCCGCTGAGCGTGCCCTTTCCTTTTTCAAAATCTTGAAGAAGGCGGGCCCAATGGAGTGGACCCCAGAGGCCGAGGCAGCATTACAGGATTTGAAGAAATACCTTTCCTCTACACCAATACTGGTTGCGCCTAAACCACAAGAGTCGTTCTTTGCTGTGTCTGGCGGACGAATCAAATGGTCGATGCCAGCTAAGTGTAAAGCATGGAGAATCGACGGAGAAATGTGTGCGGCAGCGGGATTAGCGGATAGCAAGCCAGGGATTCCCAGCGGGCCAGCGCTAACAAAGGCAAGGCCCGGCGGAAGTCTGGCGCCATCGGGGCCAGGGCCCATGCGATCAAATGAAGTGGTGCAAAAGAAGAAGATGATGCAGCACCCGGTTTAGTTTGTCAGCACCCTCCTGTAGGGGGCTAGGTCAAGTACTCTAGTGTGCAGAAATTGCTCTTCGGCCTCCTTATGGCCTCAAGGAAGCTGCGTCACTACTTCCAAGTGCACGAAATCACCATCGTCACCCGCCTCCCGTTACAGCGGATCTTTGCACAACCAGGGCATAGCCGGAAGGATTGTGGAGTGGGCCTTGGAGTTATCAAGCTTTGGTTTGAAGTTTCAAAGTGCTTGACAATCGAGCAGAGTCTTGGTGGAGTTCATTGCAAAATGGACCTCGGTGCTGACGAAGAAATCCGAGGAGACCACTCTCCCGGCAAGAAGCAAGTTCTTGTTGGATCATGTACTTTGGCGGGGCTTTCTCGCTGCAAGGTGCTGGTGTGCTGCGTCGCACTTTGGAGAGCACCTCAAGTATGTGAGCGGATGCACTTTCGGGGAGATGTCCACAAACAACCTTTGTCGAATCTGAGGGTTGCTTGCCGGTCTCAGGATCGCAGCAGACCTCGGGGTTAAGAAGCTCATCATCAGGGGTGATTCGCAGCTTGTCGTCAGACAAGTAAACAAGGATTATTAGAGCCCGTTGATGGAGGCCTACGTAGTTGAGGTGAGGAAGCTGGAGGAGCACTTTGACGGTATACAAGCGGAGCACGTTCCCCGAGTGGAGAATGACATCGCCGATTACCTGTCAAAGTGCGCTGCATTTAAGCTACCTGTGGAGTCAGGTACTTTTTTGCTTCGGTTAACTCAACCATCCTGCGAACCATCAACGGAGCAGAACAAAAGGAGGAAATCAGGCCCCGGCAAGTACTTTCCCAGCCGAGGCCCCCGGGGCCGGCAAAGTGTTACCCGTGGATTCCGAAACCTGCCGAGGAGCGAATGACTCCGGCAGGCCATCAAGCCCTGGCCGTAGAGATGGTCACTCCCATGGCAGAAGAAATGCATTTGGTCCTTGTCGTCAAGCCCCAGGCTCCGGCATGGGCACAGCATACCGTCCGGTTCCTCCAAACAGGGGAGCTTCCCGAGGAGCAGGAAGAAGCGGAGAAAGTAGCCCGTCGGTCTGCTATGTATGAGTTCGTCGATGACGTCCTGTACAGGAAGAGACAGAACGGTGCGAAATTGAAGTGTGTTCCCCGAGAGGAAGGAGTGGAGCTGTTGGCGGAGATACACGGAGGCATATGTGGCTCCCACATAGGGTCGAGGGCCCTTGCCGTCAAGGCGTTCCGCCAGGGTCTCTTCTGGCCCACTGTCCTCCAGGATGCAACGGCACTAGTAACCAAGTGTGAAGCGTGTCAGTTCCATTCGAAGAAGCTTCATCAACCAGCTCAAGCCCTTCAAACAATTCTTCTTTCCTGGCCATTCTCGGTCTAGGGGCTCGACATCTTGGGCCCTTTCCCCCGCGCTGTCGGGGGCTTTGAGTACTTGTAAGCTGCAATCGACAAGTTCACAAAGTGGCGGGAGGTGGAGGCAGTGAGGAAGGTGACAACACTGTCAGCCATCAAGTTCTTCAAGGGGCTAGTGTGCCATTTTGGTGTGCCAAACAGGGTCATCACCGACAACGGCACGCAGTTCACAAGCCACATCTTCATGCAATACATCCAGGACCTCGGCACCAAGGTTTGTTTCGCTTCCGTGGTGCACCCGCGGAGCAACGGCCAGGCGGAGAGGGCAAATGCTGAAGTACTGCGAGGCCTGAGAACAAAGACTTTTGACAAGCTACACAAGAGTGGAAGGCGCTGGATTGATGAGTTGCCGGCAGTTCTTTGGTCGATCAGAACGACACCAAATCGAGCCACCGGCCAGACACCCTTTGCCATGGTATACGGGGCAGAAGCGCTTCTACCCGCGGAACTCATATCACGGGTCACCTCGGTGCTCGCTTATGAGCGACCTTGAGCAAGAAGCGATTGGGCAAGATGGCGCAGCGCTCCTTGAGGAAAAGATCGTCTTGGTGACTGTGAGCAACATGCTACCGACAAGCCTTGCGCTGCTACCATAACCGCAAGGTTCATGCCCAAGCTTTGAGGAAGGTGACCTTGTTCTTTGGCGCGTTCAATCGGCCAAGAATTCTAACAAGTTGGCGTAAAGTGGGAGGCCCTTATCGGGTGTCTGAGTCACGGGCCGTAGCGATCCGCCTAGAACCGAAGATGCTATACCGATGAGCAACTCTGGAACATTGAACATCTTCATAAGTTTTACCCATAAAGTGCGGTTGCGAGCCCCCGACAAACCACCTTTTGTACAAGCCTTGCCGACAAGGCATGTAACCCTCTGTACAAAGCCAGGCGTAGACCCTGAGCATAAATAAATGAAGCGCTGGCGCCCTAAGTTATAGCATGCATGCTAGGTTGAGTCTCTCCCTCTGTTAGAGTTGATAGTGCTTAGTGGCGACTAACCCCTAGCATAGAGGTCGAGTTTGCGTTGCTCTATTCCTTTCCGTCCTCTTTGGTTCACAGGGTACACGGACGCTCCTGCTGGGCTGTTTGGAAGAAAGAGAACGAGCCGGCGCTCCGGCCTCGACAAGCCAATGTTGCTAGGGGCTGCAGATACAAGAATCCAACCACGGCAAGCCAAGGCTTCTGGGGGCTGCAGATTCAAATAAGTCTTTAATCCTCTGCCGTGCATTTCCGTATGAAGTTGGGGTGTATGAGGCCTCATTTTGCTCCTAGGCCACCGTGCTCCCCCTCTTTCCTGTACCCAAGTCCCTGGGTCGGAACCGGGTCGTAGTCGCATTGGCAAGGAAATAAACGAGGGGCCTGACTCTACTTCGCCCTTGCCTCCGCCAAGAGTGTGAGAATGGTAGGATGAAGTAAGGGAACGGGAAGGCCTGTTGCCGGGTGACAATGTTTATCCTGAAAAATAACAAGGATTCACTCGTTGGCATGGGCCTCGCCCATGAACAAAGAACCCGGCAAACACCCTTTTCCATTAAAAACATCCCATCTAGGTACAGTTCATGCAGAATGAAAAACATGAGCAAGGGGATTACAAGTTTTAAATCTAACAAGTGCCCGCAGTCTTACAAACTAAGAAGAGATAAGATGCCTATAATCCCTTTCTTGTCCCTCTCCTCAGAAGGTGGAACAAGATAGCGGGAGGGCGAAAAGAGCGCCTAGGCAAGGTGCGAGGAGAAGAAGGCACCAAGAGAGCATAGCGGTGCTGGGAGGAGCTGGAAGATGAGGCAGCGGGCCGATAATACACGGCGAAGGCGTCGGTGCACGCGTACTCCGACTTGACGGCCGCCACCCGCCTTCTTCGCCTTCTCCGGCCCTCCTACGCCAGCTGCCCAAGGAGATGGCGGGGAGCATGCCGATGGAGAGCTTGACGAGGAAGGCCCTCGGCAGGGCGCGTGGCCGAGGGAGGGGGCGACGCCGTCAGCTGGAGTCGGGGTCGGCATCCCGCCGCTCGACTCCCTCGTCATCGCTATCACTGTCCTCTTCATCACTCCCGCTTGAGGAGGAATCTTCATCGTCGGAGGACCTCTCCACGCAGCACTTTAGGCGAGTTCCAAGATCTCCAAAGACCTTGACGGAGAGCAGGCCGCCCTCCATTAACTTGAAGTAGAGGACGAGCCCCACCGTCAGGCTGTGGACGCGAGCAAACGTCTTCCATCCGCGAGGGAGGTACATGACGTGAGGAGCGGGGAAGTCGACACCGACCCGTGCGCCGCCGTTCCCGTAGCCCCTCATGTGGAACCTGGGTGTCTGGGGCGGTTCGAGCTCCATCTCCCGAGCAAATGGGGTAGGGAGACGAAGACGACGACACGGTGGCCGGCGCAGCCTGATGAAGAACTCGCGGGATTGGTCCCCGATGTGGCCCTCCATCATGGGAGGCATCACTGCGGAGGCACGGCCATTGCGCCGCCTCGTCCCCCTCTTCCCCGAGCGCCACGGAGACCTCGGCCTCGCCCCCTCCCCCTTCCTCTCGTGGTCGGCTCCGCCGCCGCGAGCTCTTGGGAAGGAGGAACACGCCGTCGAGCGGCGACTCTCACCGCCACCGCCGAAGGGCCTGCACCCCCTCTCGCCATGGCGGGTGGAAGAAAGAGGATGGATGCTGGGAGAATGTGGGATGGCATTCCCCTCCCCCTCCTTATAAAGGGGCGGGGTTGAGGCTCGGCCGCCCCACTCAACCAATCCGACCGTCGGGGGCGCAGGGAATCGGGACCGACCCGCTGCCCCAATCAGCGACGGCCCGGTTTCCCGCCTCCACCGCCTGCCACATGGGGGACGCGTGGCGAGCGAGCAGGATCGAGGGGACGGGTGAAGCGACCGTTCCTCACCCCGTGATCATGGGGCGCGGGCGCCTTGAAGACCGCAACCTGAGTCCACTCAGTAAATGAGCCGCGCCTCTGCGCCTCCCTCTTTTTATGGGGAAGGCGCGAGCCGCCTCTTTACCATGATGTGACGCTTGCATGCGGGAACCGCCCCACGCATGACCCCCACGTCACGCACGATCCTCCACGTCGCGCATTCAACACGGGTCGTGAGGAAGCGCAGCGGACGAAACAGTTACTACGGTAAAAATCTGCCCCACCTGCCCACGCACCGTTCTGGGCCTGGCCCAACAACGCGTCGCGCTTATATTTGGCCAAGACCCGGGGGCTCCTGTCGGTGTACAAAAGTAGGGGCTCTCCTTTTGACCCCTTTACTTATGCTCGGGTAGTCAGAGCCGCGCGCCGCGGCCACACTTAGCAGGGCAGAGGATGGAAGCCGGAGAGAAGCCAAAGCACAAGACAACCAAGGCAACGCCAAGACCAGAAACTCAGGAGAGCAAGAGGGCGAGGTGGACTCCCTCGGCAAGATCCTTGCCGAGGCAGCTTCCGCAGCCCCGGCAAGAGCCTTGCCGGGGCAACTTACCCGACGCCAGCAAAGCAAGCCACCCTTGAGCCCACGGGTTCCAACACCAGCAACTAACCACATTAGAACCAAGGCTCAGGAGGCACCTCTGTGGTGGAATGCAGATCTTCGTCAAGATCATAAGCATATGAGATCAAATGAGGACCAGAAGATGGCGATCCTCGGCGTGATCCTAGCCGAGGAAATCTGCGAGACCCCCAACAAGATGCTTGCCAGGGAAGACCATTGAGCCGCGGCAAGACCCTTGCCAGGGCCCCGGCAAGGCCCTTGCCGGAGACACTTACAGGATGGTAGCAGGGCCCGCGTCTTCCATAACTCCACCGCAATCCATGCAGCTGCCAGCTCGACCAGCTCAGAAGGCACCTGCGTGGCGACGAGCGGCCTCCACAACCAACTCAGCAAGCACCTACGTGGTGGCATGCAGGTCTTCGTGAAGGCTCCACCACCGCGCCAGCCCAGCAGCCGATCAACGTGGCGCCACGACGCCTCATCAGCTCGGACGCGTGTTGAGGCCAGGCGAGGCGGCGACAGCTGGGACGTGCTTCCTTGCCGTCCCCGATACAGCAAGGGGGCATGTCGGCAACGCATTAAATGTGTTTGTCCGATGGTCCCAGAGGATAGGCTTATCGACTGTAGACCTTTCCACCTCTTGTGTGCCACTGTGGCAACCCCTTTTGCCTATAAAAGGAGGCCCGAGGCGACCAGGAGAGGGATTCGGATCTTTTCGGCAAGTTACACCCTGTAGCTAGCTCAAGAACACAAGAACACTAATACATCCAGCAAAGCAGGACTAGGGTATTACGCATCTTCGTGGTCCGAACCTGGGTAAACAATCCATGTGCTTCCTGTCAAACCCGCTCTTTGCACAACCTCGCACCCGCCAACCGTAGAAGGGATCCCAGTGACCCCATAGGTGTTGTTTCCACTGAAAATGGCGACTTATGAAGGAGACTTAATAAGAAGGCCCAAGGCCGAAAGGCGGGTTAGGGCCCATAAATGTAAACCGCCATAGGTGTATGAGTTATATTGTAAGATAGGAAAGAGTGGATACCGAGCCGGCCACGTTTATGAGCCGGCTGGGATTCTGTGAACCGTCGGGCGTCAGCCTGAGTATATAAAGGGACGACCCGGTGGCGGTTTAGGGACAAGGAACAACAGATCGAGAGCCAGGTTAAGCGTATTCGCTCCCTGGTCATCGAAACCCTAGCAATACCACCACAAACTGGATTAGGCCTTTACCTTCACCGCAAGGGGCCGAACCAGTATAAGTCCTTGTGTCCTTTGTCCTGTTTAACCCCTTTAAGCTAACTTCGTTGAGATGGCTCCATGACTAAGTCCTCACATTAGGGCTCTGCCGTGACAGTCCCACGACACCCCACGTAGATGCTATGAGGGGTGTTCCATCCTCCGCACTGTAACCCTGAGCCGACATCTCGGTTCCTGGAGGCAGTAGTGTAGGAGGGAACAAGGCAATCAGACTATGCGATTTTATCATTTTCACTTAGCCATAGGAGCTTAACTGTTGGGGCTGGTAAGCAACCCCCAATGTGGTGAGAAGTTCAGCGAACCCGAGGGCCAGGCGTCAATCACTTGATTTGTTCAAAAACAAATCCTTCATGGTACACGGGACAATCGCTAACGATTTTGAGTTCGAAGACCTGTCATCGGTTCACCGACCAGTTCTCGCGTATTATGACAGCCAGTTTTCGGCTTTCTCCACTGAGGTACTTGACCAAACTAGGCGGAAGTACAACCGCAGTGGTTCTCCCTTTACCTTCTAAGACAAACGTGCGGAACATAAGGAGGTAAGCACAAGAGCGGGGCAACCCAACTATTGACCCAAGACAAAATTCAGAACCGGTGAATATAATGCAATATCCGAGACGCCGAATACAAGGAAAAGAAATGTGTCGGTCTTTGATGTATAGGGCGAGTATCTTGGTCAAGCCCCGGCCTAATAGTTGGTCTATATATGAAATCATATGTGTATCATACTTGATTGAGACAGATTCGAAGAGCAGAAAAAAGGGGAAAGTACAGCATGGACAACTGTAGAGGAACCGTAAAAGGTTTGCTTTATTTCCAATAAGCTCATGACGTCTAGCCATACAATTCGAACTGCCGAACAAAGCCTCGGATAGGGATACGTTGTAAAAATAAAATGATAAATTTACAGATGAAAGGTTTACGCAAGGCCTTGATGTGTCGGTTAACACCTTAACTGTGCCATACTACACGTCTGCGCCTTTGCTTCTGTTGGAAGGAACAAATCCATAGGGAGGGTGAATGTCTGATGATGGGTCCTTGACAAGGAGCTTCGAGATGTCGCTGCATAGCAGGGCTTGATGCTGGATAGGTCCTAGATGGTACTAGTTCATCGTCCTAAGACGCATAGTTCCATGGTACGATTGAACTGAACTGTTTGTGCTTAAGCCCCACAGCTGCCCCTGGTATTTTAAGCGTGAAGTTGTGACGTCGAGGCATGTAATGTGCTGTCAAGGTGGGCATGTTGTGGGGGTCTGATAACCCACAAGTATAGGGGATCGCAACAGTTTTCGAGGGTAGAGTATTCAACCCAAATTTATTGATTCGAAACAAGGGGAGCCAAAGAATATTCTCAAGTATTAGCAGCTGAGTTGCCAATTCAACCACACCTCAAAGACTTAATATCTGCAGTAAAGTTTTTAGTAGCAAAGTAGTATGGAAGTAACGGTAACGGTGGCAAAAGTAACAGTAGTAGTTTTGCAGCAATTGTAACAGTAGCAACGGAAAAGTAACTTAGCAAAGATCAATATGAAACGAACTCATAGGCAATGGATCAATGATGGATAATTATGTCGGATGGCATTCATCATGCAACAGTTATAACATAGGGTGACACAGAACTAGCTCCAATTCATCAATATAATGTAGGCATGTATTCTGAATATAGTCATACATGCTTATGGAAAAGAACTTGCATAACATCTTTTGTTCTACCCTCCCGTGGCAGCGGGGTCCTATTGGAAACTAAGGGATAGTAAGGCCTCCTTTTAATAGTGTACCGGACCAAAGCATTAGCACTTAGTGAATACATGAACTCCTCAAACTACGGTCATCACCGGGAAGTGTTCTGAATTTTGTCACTCCGGGGTTGCCGGATCTTAACACGTAGTAGGTGACTATAACTTGCAAGATAGGATCAAGAACACAAATATATTCATGAAAACATAATAGGTTCAGATCTGAAATCATGGCACTCGGGCCCTAGTGACAAGCATTAGGCATAGAAAAGTTATAGCAACATCAATCTTAGAACATAGTGGATACTAGGGTTTCAAACCCTAACAAAACTAACTCGATTACATGGTAAATCTCATACAACCCATCACCGTCCAACATGCCTACGATGGGATTACTCACGCACGGCGGTGAGCATCATGAAATTGGTGATGGAGGAAGGTTGGTGATGATGATGGCGATGATTTCCCCTCTCCGGAACCCCGAACGGACTCCAGATCTGGCCTCCCGATGAACAACAGGGGGCGACGGTGGCTCCGTATTGTAAAACGCGATGAATCCTTCTCTTTAATTTTTATCTCCCGGAAAATGTGTTGGAACGTAGCATGCAATTTCAAAAAATTCCTACGATCACACAAGATTTTTCTATGAGATGCATAGAAACGAGAGGGGGAGAGTGTGTCCACGTACCCTCATAGACTGAAAGTGGAAGCATTAGCTTAACGCGGTTGATGTATCTGAACGTCTTCGCGATCCAACCGATCAAGCACCGAACATACGACACCTCAGATTTCTGCACAAGTTCAGCTTGATGACGTCCCCCGAACTCTTGATCCAGCAAAGTGTCGAGGGAGAGTTTCGTCAGCACGACGGCATGGTGACGGTGATGGTGATGTGATCCGCAAAGGGCTTCGCCTAAGCACTATGACAATATGACCGGAGGAGTAAACTCTAGAGGGGGGCACCACACACGGCTAAGAGAACAATTGCTGTGCTTTGGGGTGCCCCTGCCCCCGTATATAAAGGAGGAGAGGGGGGAGGCCGGTCCTAGGGGGTGCGCCAAGTGGGGGGAAACCCACTAGGACTCCCAGTCCTAGTCGGTTTCCCCCTTCCCTCTCATGGAGGGGGAAAGGGGGAAGGAGAGGGAGAGGGGAAAGGAAAGGGGGGCCGCGCCCCCTTCCCCTTGTGGGCTGCCCTATCTCTCCCCTATGGCCCATGTAGGCCCGGTACTTTCCCCGGGGGGTTCCCGTAACCCCTCTGTACTCCAATAAATATCTGAAACACTCCGAAACCATTCCAGTGTCCGAATACTATCAACCAATATATCAATCATTACCTCTCGACCATTTCGAGACTCCTCATCATGTATGTGATCTCATTTGGGACTCCGAACAATCTTCGGTCACCAAAAACACATAGCTCATAATACAAATCGTCATCGAACGTTAAGCGTGCGGACCCCATGGGTTCGAGAACTATGTAGACATGACCGAGACACATCTCTGATCAATAACCAACAGCGGAACCTGGATGCTCATATTGGTTCCTACATATTCTACAAAGATCTGTATCGGTCAAACCACAATAAGAACATACGTCATTCCCTTTGTCATTGGTATGTTACTTGCCCGAGATTCGATCATCGGTATCTTCATACCTAGTTCAATCTCGTTACCAGCAATTCTCTTTACTCATTCTGTAATGCATCATCCCGCAACTAACTTATTAGTCACCTTGCTTGCAAGGCTTATCGTGATCTGCATTACCGAGAGGGCCCAGAGATACCTCTCCGATACTAGGAGTGACATATCCTAATCTCGATCTATGCCAACCCAACAAACACCTTCGGAGACACCTGTAGAGCATCTTTATAATCAACCAGTTATGTTGTGACGTTTGATAGCACTCAAGGTGTTCCTCCAGTATTCGGGAGTAGCATAATCTTATAGTCAAAGGAATATGTATAAGTCATGAAGAAAGCAATACCAATAAAACTTAACGATCATTATGCTAAGCTAACGGATGGGTCTTGTCCATCACATCATTCTCCTAATGATGTGATCCCATTCATCAAATGACAACACATGTCTATGGTAAGGAAATTTAACCATCTTGATTAACGAGCTAGTCAAGTAGAGGCATACTAGGTACACTTTATTTTGTCTATTTATTCACACATGTATCAAGTTTCCGCTTAATAAATTTCTAGCATGAATAATAAACATTTATCATGATATAAGGAAATATAAATAACAAGTTTATTATTGCCTCTAGGGCATATTTCCTTCAGTCTCTCACTTGCACTAGAGTCAATAATCCAGATTACATTGTAATGATTCTTACACCCATGGAGTCTTGGTGCTGATCATGTTTTGCTTGTGGAAGAGGCTTAGTAAACGGGTCTGCAACATTTCGATCCGTATGTATTTTGCAAATCTCTATGTCTCCCTCCTTGATTTGATCACGAATGGAGTTGAAGCGCCTCTTGATGTGTTTGGTTCTCTTGTGAAATCTAGATTCCTTCGCTAAGGCAATTGCTCCAGTATTGTCACAAAAGATTTTCATTGGACCCGATGCACTTGGTATTACACCAATATCGGATATGAACTCTTTCATCTAGACTCCTTCATTTGTTGCTTCGAAGCAGCTATGTACTCTACTTCACACGGAGATCCCATCACGACGCTTTGCTTGGAACTACACCAACTGACAGCTCCACCATTCAATATAAATACGTAACCAGTTTGTGACTTAGAGTCATCCGGATCGGTGAAAAACTAGAATCGACGTAACCATTTACGACGAGATCTTTGTCACCCCCATAAATGAGAAACATATCCTTAGTCCTTTTCAGGTACTTCAGGATGTTCTTGACCGCTGTCCAGTGATCCACTCCTGGATTACTTTGGTACCTCCCTCCTAAGCTTATAGCAAGGCACACATTAGGTCTGGTACAAAGCATTGCATACATGATAGAACCTATGGCTGAGACATAGGGATTGACTTTCATTTTCTCTCTATCTTCTACACTGGTCGCGCATTGAGTCCGACTCAACTTCACACCTTGTAACACAGGCAAGAACCCTTTCTTCTACTGACCCATTTTGAACTTCTTCAAAACTTTATCAAGGTGTGTGCTTTGTGAAAGTCCAATTAAGCATCTTGATCTATCTCTATAGATATTGATGCCCAATATATAAGCAGCTTCACCGAAGTCTTTTATTGAAAAATTCTTATTCAAGTATCCTTTTATGCTATCCAGAAATTCTATATCATTTCAATTCAACAATATGTCATCCACATATAATATTAGAAATGCTAGAGAGCTCCCACTCACTTTCTTGTAAATACAGGCTTCTCCAAAAGTATGTATAAAACCATATGCTTTGATCGCACTATCAAAGCGTATATTCCAACTCCGAGATGCTTGCACCGGTCCATAAATGGATAGCTGGAGCTTGCACACTATGTTAGCACCTTTAGGATCGACAAAACCTTCTGGTTGCATCATATACAACTCTTCTTTAAGACATCCATTAAGGAATGCAGTTTTGACGTCCATTTGCCAAATTTCATAATCATAAAATGTGGCAATTGCTAACATGATTCGGACAAACTTAAGCATCGCTACGGGTGAGAAGGTCTCATCGTAGCCAACTCCTTGAACTTGTCGAATAACCTTTCACAACATGTCGAGCTTTGTAGACAGTAACATTACCGTCAGCGTCAGCCTTCTTCTTGAAGATCCATTTATTCTCTATGGCTTGCTGATCATCGGGCAAGTCAACCAAAGTCCATACTTTGTTCTCATACATGGATCCCATCTCAGATTTCATGGCCTCAAGCCATTTCGCGGAATCTGGGCTCATTATCGCTTCCTCATAGTTCGTAGGTTCGTCATGGTCTAGTAACATGACTTCCAGAACAAGATTACCGTACCACTCTGGTTCTGAACGTACTCTGGTTGACCTACGAGGTTTGGTAGTAACTTGATCTGAAGTTTCGTGATCATCATCATTAACTTCCTCACTAATTGGTGTAGGCTTCACTGGAACTGATTTCTGTGATAAACTACTTTCCAACTCGAGAGAAGGTACAATTACCTTATCAAGTTCTAGTTTCCTCCCACTCACTTATTTCAAGAGAAACTCCTTCTCTAGAAAGGATCCATTCTTAGCAACAAATATCTAGCCTTCGGAACCGTGATAGAAGGTGTACCCGATAGTTTCTTTTGGGTATCGTATGAAGACGCATTTCTCTGATTTGGGTTCAAGCTTATCAGGATGAAGCTTTCTTACATAAGCATCACAACTCCAAACTTTAAGAAACGACAGCTTAGGTTTCTTGCCAAACCACAGTTCATATTGTGTCGTCTCAGCGGATTTAGATGGTGCCCAATTTGACGTGAATGCAGCTGTCTCTAATGCATAACCCCAAAATGATAGTGGTAAATTGGTACGAGACATCATAGATCGCACCATATCTAATAAAGTACGGCTACGATGTCCAAACACAACATTACGATTTGGTGTTCCAGGTGGTGTGAGTTGCAAAACTATTCCACATTGTTCTAAATGAAGACCAAACTCGTAACTTAAATATTCGCCCTTGCGAAGAGCTCGGGAATCATCTTGTTCATCCCTTGCATATTATAGTTCATCACGATGCCTTTATAGCTTGGCGGCAGAGATTGAAGAACTTTGTCAATGACACTATCATCTAGAAGATTAACTCCCAGCTGAGTCAAGTGGTTATGGTACCCAGACATTCTGAGTATGTGTTTCACTGACAGAACTGTTCTCCTCCATCTTGCAGCTATAGAACTTGTTGGAGACTTCATATCTCTCAACTAGGGCATTTGCTTGAAATATTAACTTCAACTCCTGGAACATCTCATATGCTCCATGACGTTCAAAACGTCTTTGAAGTCCCGATTCTAAGCCGAAAAGCATGGCACACTGTACTATCGAGTAGTCATCAGATTTAGCTTGCCAGACGTTCATAACATCCGGAGTTGCTCCTGCAGCAGGCCTTGCACCTAGCGATGCATCAAGGACGTAATTCTTCATGCAACAATGAGGATAATCCTCAAGTTATGGACCCAGTCCGTGTAGTTGCTACCATCATCTTTCAACTTAGCTTTCTCTAGGAACGCATTAAAATTCAAGGGAACGGTAGCATGAGCCATTAATGTACAACATAGATATGCAAAAACTATCAGGACTAAGTTCATGATAAAATTTAAGTTCAATTAATCATATTACTTAAGAACTCCCACTTAGATAGACATCCCTCGAGACATCTAAATGATCACGTGATCCATATCAACTAAACCATGTCCGATCATCACGTGAGATGGAGTAGTTTTCAATGGTGAACATCTCTATGTTGATCATATCTACTATATGATTCTCGTTTGACCTTTCAGTCTCAGTGTTCCGAGGCCATGTCTGTACATGCTAGGCTCGTCAAGTTTAACCTGAGTATTCTGCACGTGCAAAACTGTCTTGCACCCGTTGTATGTGAACGTAGAGCTTATCACACCCGATCATCACGTGGTGTCTCGGCACGACGAACTATTGCAACATTGCATACTTAGGGAGAACACTTATACCTTGAAATTTAGTGAGGGATCATCATATAATGCTACCGCCGTACTAAGCAAAATAAGATGCATAAAAGATAAACATCACATGCAATCAAAATATGTGACATGATATGGCCATCATGACTTTGTGCCTTTGATCTCCATCTCCGAAGCACCGTCATGATCTCCATCGTCACCGGCTTGACACCTTGATCTTCGTCGTAGCATCGTTGTCGTCTCGCGAACTATTGCTTCTACAACTATCGCTAACGCATAGTGATAAAGTAAATCAATTACATGGCGATTGCATTTCATACAACAAAGCAACAACCATAAGGCTCCTGCCAGTTGCCGATAACTTTTACAAAACATGATCATCTCATACAATAACGTATATCACATCATGTCTTGACCATATCACATCACAACATGCCCAGCAAAAACAAGTTAGACGTCCTCTAATTTGTTGGGAACGTAGCATACAATTTCAAAAAAAATTCCTACGATCACGCAAGATCTATCTAGGAGATGCATAGCGACGAGAGGGGGAGAGTGTGTCCACGTACCCTCGTAGACTGAAAGCAGAAGCATTAGCTTAATGCGGTTGACATAGTCAAACGTCTTCACGATCCAACCGATCAAGCACCGAACGTACGACACCTCCGAGTTCTGCACACCTTCAGCTTGCTGACGTCCCTCGAACTCTTGATCCAGCAAAGTGTCGAGGGAGAGTTTCCTCAGCATGACGGCATGGTGACGGTGATGGTGATGTGATCCATGCAGGGCTTCGCCTAAGCACTACGACAATATGACTGGAGGAGTAAATTGTGGATGGGGGCACCGCACACGGCTAAGAGAACAATTGATGTGCTTTGGGGTGCCCCCTGCCCCCATATATAAAGGAGGAGAGTGGAGGAGGCCGGCCCTAGGGGGCGCGCCAAGTGGGGGGGGGAACCCACTAGGACTCCTAGTCCTAGTCGGTTTCCCCCTTCTCATGGAGGGGGAAAGTGGGAAGGAGAGGGAGAAGGGGAAGGAAAGGGGGCCGAGCCCCCTTCCCCTTGTCCAAATCGGACTGCCCATGGGGGGGGGCACCCCTTGTGGGCTGCCCTCTCTCTCCCCTATGGCCCATGTAGCCCATTTCTTTCCCTGGGGGGTTCCGGTAACCCCTCGGTACTCTGATAAATATCTGAAACACTCCAAACCATTCCGGTGCCTGAATGCTATCGTCCAATATATCAATCTTTACCTCTCGACCATTTCGAGACTCCTCATCATATCCGTGATCTCATTTGGGACTCCGAGCAATCTTCGATCACCGAAAACACGTAACCCATAATACAAATCATCATCGAACGATAAGCGTGCGAACCCTACGGTTTCGAGAACTATGTAGACATGACCGAGACACATCTCCGATCAATAACTAGTAGCGGAACCTGGATGCTCATATTGGTTCCTACATATTCTATGAAGATCTTTGTCGGTCAAACCGCAATAACGACATACGTCATTCCCTTTGTCATCGGTATGTTACTTGCCCGACATCCGATCGTCGGTATCTTCATACCTAGTTCAATCTCATTACCAGCAAGTCTCTTTACTTGTTCTGTAATGCATCATCCCGCAACTAACTCATTAATCACATTGCTTGCAAGGCTTATCGTGATGTGCATTACCGAGAGGGCCCAAAGATACCTCTCCGATACTCGGAGTGACAAATCCTAATCTCGATCTATGCCAACCCAACAAACACCTTCGGAGACACCTGTAGAGCAGTTGTATAATCACCCAGTTAAGTTGTGACGTTTGATAGCACACAAGGTGTTCCTACGGTATTCGGGAGTTGCATAATCTCATAGTCAAAGGAATATGTATAAGTCATGAAGAAAGCAATAGTAATAAAACTTA
Source organism: Aegilops longissima (assembly GCA_021605205.1). Classification (NCBI taxonomy): domain Eukaryota; kingdom Viridiplantae; phylum Streptophyta; class Magnoliopsida; order Poales; family Poaceae; genus Aegilops; species Aegilops longissima. The sequence continues at coordinate 256,039,377 of CM038680.1, forward strand.
ACGATCATTATGCTAAGCTAATGGATGGGTCTTGTCCATCACATCATTCTCCTAATGATGTGATCCCTTTCATCAAATGACAACACATGTCCATGGTCAAAAAACTTAACCATCTTTGATTAATGAGCTATTCAAGTAGAGGCATACTAGGGACACTTTATTTTGTCTATGTATTCACACATGTATCAAGTTTCCGGTTAATAAAATTCTAGCATGAATAATAAACATTTATCATGATATAAGTAAATATAAATAACATTTTATTATTGCCTCTAGGGCATATTTCCTTCAGTCTCCCACTTGCACTAGAGTCAATGATCTAGATTACATTGTAATGATTCAAACACCCATGGAGTCTTGGTGATGATCATGTTTTGCTCGTGGAAGAGGCTTAGTCAACGGGTCTGCAACATTCAGATCCGTATGTATTTTGCAAATCTCTATGTCTCCCTCCTTGACTTGATCATGGATGGAGTTGAAGCGTCTCTTGATGTGTTTGGCTCTCTTGTGAAATCTGGATTCCTTCGCTAAGGCAATTGCTCCAGTATTGTCACAAAAGATTTTCATTGGACCCGATGCACTCGGTATTACACCTAGATCGGATATGAACTCCTTCATCTAGACTCCTTCATTTTCTGCTTCCGAAGCAGCTATGTACTCTGCTTCACACGTAGATCCCGCCACGACGCTCCGCTTGGAACTGCACCAACTGACAACTCCACCATTCAATATAAATACGTAACCGGTTTGTGACTTAGATCATCCATGTCGGTGTCAAAGCTAGAATTGACGTAACCATTTACGACGAGCTCTTTGTCACCCCCATAAACGAGAAACATACCCTTACTCCTTTTCAGGTACTTCAGGATGTTCTTGACCGCTGTCCAGTGATCCACTCCTGGATTACTTTGGTACCTCCCTGCTAAACTTATAGCAAGGCACACATCAGGTCTTGTACACAACATTGCATACATGATAGAACCTATGGCTGAGACATAGGGAATGACTTTCATTTTCTCTCTATCTTCTACAGTGATCGAGCATTGAGTCTGACTCAACTTCACACCTTGTAACAGAGGAAAGAACCCTTTCTTTAACTGATGCATTTTGAACTTCTTCAAAACTTTATCAAGGTATGTGCTTTGTGAAAGTCCAATTAAGCGTCTTGATCTATCTCTATAGATCTTGATGCCCCATATATAAGCAGCTTCACCGAGGTCTTTCATTGAAAAATTCTTATTCATGTATCCTTTTTTCTATCCAGAAATTCTATATCATTTCCAATTAACGATATGTCATCCACATATAATATTAGAAATGCTAGAGAGCTCCCACTCACTTTCTTGTAAATACAGGCTTCTCCAAAAGTCTTTATAAAACCATATGCTTTGATCACACTATCAAAGAGTGTATTCCAACTCCAAGATGCTTGCACCAGTCCATAAATGGATCGCTGGAGCTTGCACACTTTGTTAGCACCTTTAGGATCGACAAAACCTTCTGGTTGCATCATATACAACTCTTCTTTAAGAAATCCATTAAGGAATGCAGTTTTGACGTCCATTTGCCAAATTTCACAATCACAAAATGCGGCAATTGATAACATGATTTGGACAGACTTAAGCATCGCTACGAGTGAGAAGGTCCCCACCCTTGTGGACAGGGTGTGGGTCCCCTTCGGTTGATTCTTTCGCCAATATTTTTTATTTATTCCAAAAATAATCTCTGTGAAGTTTTAGGTCATTCCGAGAACTTTTATTTCTGCACAAAAATAACACCATGGCAATTCTGCTAAAAACAGCGTCAGTCCGGGTTAGTTCCATTCAAATCATGCAAATTAGAGTACAAAACAAGGGCAAAAGAGTTTGGAAAAGTAGATACGATGGAGACGTATCAACTCCCCCAAGCTTAACCCATTGCTTGTCCTCAAGAAATTCAGTTGACAAACTGAAAATGATAAAGAAAAACTTTTACAAACTCTGTTTGATCTTGTTGTTGCAAATATGTAAAGCTAGCATTCAAGTTTTCAACAAAGGTTATGAACTAGCCATATTCACAATAACATTTAGGTCTCACATTTACTCATATCAATGGCATAATCAACTAGCGAGCAATAATAATAAATCTCGGATGTCAACACTTTTTCAAAACAATCATGATATGATATAACAAGATGGTATCTCGCTAGCCCTTTCTGAGACCGCAAATCATAAATGCAGAGCACCCATGAAGATCAAGGACTGACTAGACATTGTAATTCATGGTAAAAGAGATCCAGACACAGTCATACTCAATATAAATTAATAACAATGCATACAAATGATATTGGTGCTCTCTAACTGGTGCTTTTTATAAGAGGATGATGGCTCAGCAATAAAAGTAAATATATGGGCCCTTCGCAGAGGGAGTCGGGGATTTGCAGAGGTACCAGAGCTCGAGTTTTTGAAACAGAGATAAATCATATTTTGAGCTGCATACTTTCATTGTCAACATAACAACCAAGATATCTTGGTATCTTCCATACTAGATACATTATAGGCAGTTCCCAAACAGAATGGTAAAGTTTATACTCCACCACCACCAACAAGCACACTCCACGGCTGGTCCGAAACAACAGGTATCATCCAACTAACAACATTCTTGGGGGAGTTTTGTTTGCAATTATATTTTGATTTGATTTGAGCATGGGACTGGGCATCCCGGTTACCAGCCATTTTCTCGTGAATGATGAGTGGAGTCCACTCATCATGAGAATAACCCACCTAGCATGGAAGATATTGACAACCCTAGTTGCTACATGAGCGATTCGAGCATACAAAACAGTTATCATTTGAAGGTTTAGAGTTTGGCACATGCAAATTTACTTGGAACGGTAGGTAAATACTGCATATATAGGTAGGTATGGTGGACTCATATGGAACAACTTTGGGTTTATAGAAGTGGATGCACAAGCATTATTCCCGCTTGGTACAAGTGAAGGCTAGCAAGAGATTGAGGAGCGACCAACTAGAGAGCGACAACAGTCATAAACATGCATTGAGATTAACCAACACTGAATGTAAGCATGGGTAGGATATAAATCACCATGAACATAAATATCGTGGAGGCTATATTGATTTTGTTTCAACTACATGCGTGAACATGTGCCAAGTCAAGCCACTCGAATCATCCAAAGGAGGATAGCATCCTATCATACTACACAACCATTTTAAAAGCATGTTGGCACGCAAGGTAAACCATTATAAACTCCTAGGTAATTAAGCATGGCATGAGTAACTATAATCTCTAATTGTCATTGCAAACATGTTTCATTCATAATAGGCTGAATCAGGAACAACGAACTAATCATATTTACAAAAACAAGATAGGTCGAGTTCATACCAGCTTTTCCTCATTTCAATCACTTCATCATATATCATCATTATTGCCTTTCACTTGCACGACCAAACGGTGTGGATAGTAATAATAGTGCATGTGCATTGGACTAAGCTAGAATCTGCAAACATTTATTCAAAGGAGAAGACAAGGTAATATGGGCTCTTTATTAGATCAACAATAATGCATATGAGAGCCACTCAACATTTTCATCATGGTCTTCTCCTCTCGACCCACAAAGAAAAGAACGGAATTTCAAAAAAAACACACTGAAATGTTTTTGGAGTTTTTGTTTCTCTGAAGAAAGTAAAACAAGAGCGATAAAAACTATTTACATGGGAAAGCTCCCAACAAGCAAAAGAAGAACGAGAAATATTTTTGAGTTTTCTTTTAATACTACTACTAAGATGCACAGAAAGGAAATAAACTATAACTAATTTTTTTGGTTTTTCTTAAGGCTTTTCAAGCACACAAGAAGAAAGCGAGAAAAAGAAATAAACTAACATGGATAATACAATGAAAAAGTATGAACACCGACAAATGGAATGAATGTGTGAACATGAATGTAATGTCGGTGAGAGATGCGTACTCCCCCAAGCTTAGGGTTTTGGCCTAAGTTGGTCTAAGCCCATGGATCAAAGTAGCCCTCTCCGGTGTACTGAGGACAATCCTAGGGGTTCCACTGGTTAATGAGCTCCTGCGGCTCCCACTGATAAACAGACTCATGATATGGATCAGGTGATGGCTCCGGCTCAGGAACTGGGGATCGCGTCCCCTCCCAGTTTGCATGAATGTCCGCGGGCAAAACGAAGTACCTGCCTGAATGAATATCGAACAAAGTAGGTGCAGGCAAGGTAATAATCTGAAAAGTATCCTGGCTAAATATCAAGTTATAAATGAGTCTATTTTCCTCATCATAGCAAATAAATTTATGTGCTACCATGCCTTCATAATCTAAGTATATAGTGGGTAGCAGTTTCTCCTCTTTTTCATCATGCCTAATGGGTATCTCAAAGCGTATAGCAAGGCGGGAGGTGAAGAACCTCTGAAAATAGGACTCTTTGTTCAGTTTAAGCTCAACCATTTAGCAACCATAACGCCTAAACTGAAAGTTCTATCACGAAGTAAAGCATGGCGCAAAATGGCAAGGTCAGGAGCACTAAGGCCTCCACTCTCCCCGCGACCAATTAAACATCTCCTAGCAAATAATGAGTAGTAGCGCAAAACAGGAAAATGTAAACTGAAAGTTCTATCACAAAGTAAAGCATGGCGCAAAATGGCAAGGTCAGGAGCACTAAGGCCTCCACTCTCCCCGCGACCAATTAAACATCTCCTAGCAAATAATGAGTAGTAGCGCAAAACAGGAAAATGTAAACTAGCCACTCTCGCCTCCGACACCATTCTCCTTTCCCCTACAGTAACTTCGGCAATAAAATCTTCCACATCTCTAGGACGTGGTTCCTCGACGCTACCCTCATAAGGTAATCCTCACAAAAGTCATAAAGTGTCATCTCCTTATGCTCATCATATAAATAAAACTCTACCGCGGGTGGTGATCTCTTAGCATGAAAATCAAAATTTTGCACGAAAGTATTAGTGAGTAGGAGATACTGATCACACTGGGCGTGGAGGAAGTCGGTGACGCCTGCATTCTCAGCCAAATAATAGAAATCCTCATAAATTTCGGCCGCCTCCAAGAATGCATCACATGGCCATTCACACGGTCGAATCTCCGTGGTGCAAGGAAGATTGTCCTTGGGCTTCTCCTTCTCCTCATTTTCTTTTTTCTTCGAACCCCGGCTCGAAGAGCCTCTCAACAATCTCCTCATCTTTTTCTTCCTCTGAAAATTTCTGAAAATTTTAGTGACTCAAAATAAAAGTGAACCAAACTCAATAAGATTGATAGCAACACTCCTACAAGTGTCTAGAGGCTATATCATGCATAAAAACTACTTTGGACCATATAAATTTGACATGCAAGCTCAAGAACAAGGTCACCACAGCAGCAAAAAATTGCAATTAATAAAGCACTAGAACAAAAACTAATTGGACCATTGGAGGAGTCACATACCGAAGAACAATCCCCCAAAGCAATTTTTTGAAAGGAGCTTTCAGCAAGGAGATCAAAAATGGTAGCAAAATGAGCAAGAACACAGGTTTGAGCCATGGGATGATTTTTTCTGGAGGAAGACGAAGTGGATGGGTGCTGGAATAAGTGGAGGGGACCCACGTGGGACCCACAAGGTAGGGGTTCACGCCCAGGGGGGTAGGGCGCGCCCTCCACCCTTGTGGCCCACTGGTGAGGCCCCCTAGTGTGTTCTCAGTGCCAGAAATTCTCAAATATTCTATAAAAAATCATACTAAATTTTCAAGGCATTTGGAGAACTTCTATTTTTGGGACATTTTTTATTGCATGGATAATTCAGAAAACAGACATAAATTACTATTTTTACTTTATTTAAACTAAATAACAGGAAGTAAAAGGTGGGTACAGAAAGTTGTGCTTTCTAAATTCATCCACCTCATGCCCATCAAAAGGAATCCATTAACAAGGTTGATCAAGTCTTATTAACAAACTTCTTCTGAATGACATGAAACCGAGGAATTTTCGAATAACACTAGGCTACCTCAACGGGGATATGCATGTCCCCAACAATAAGAATATCATATTTCCTTTTCACAGTAGGAAGAGGAAATTCAAAACCTCCAATAGTAAGAGTTGAAATGTTTCCAATAGAATTGATACTATGGACTTGAGGTTGTTTCTTCGGAAAGTGTACCATATGCTCATTACCATTAACATGAAAAGTGACATTGCCTTTGTTGCAATCAATAACAGCCCCTACAGTATTCAGAAAGGGTCTACCATGGATGATCGCCATACTATCGTCCCCGGAAATATCAAGAATAACGAAGTCCCTTTAAAATAGTAACATTTGCAACCACAACAGGCACATCCTCACAAATACCGATGGGTATAGCAATTGATTTATCTGCCATTTGCAAAGAAATTTCAGTACGTGTCAACTTATACAATTCAAGTCTATGATATAAAGAGAAAGTCATAACACTAACACTGGCTACAAGATCACATAAAGCGGTTTTAACATAGTTTCTTTTAATGGAGCATGGTATAGTTGGTACTCCTGGATCTCCAAATTTCTTTGGTATTCCGCCCTTAAAATTATAATTAGCAAAGCATGGTGGAAATTTCAGCTTCCGGTATGTTTCTTTTATTAGTAACAATATCTTTCATATACTTAGCATAAGGAGGCATTTTAAGCATATCAGTCAAACGCATACGCATACGCAAAAAGATAGGTCTAATCATTTCAGCAAAGCGCTCAAAATCCTCATCATCCTTTTTCTTGGATGGTTTAGGGGGAAAGGGCATGGGTTTCTGAACCCATGGTTCTCTTTCTTTACCATGTTTCCTAGAAATGAAGTCTCTCTTATCATAACGTTGATTCTTTGATTGTGGGTTATCAAGATCAACAGCAGGTTCTATCTCAACATTATTATCATTACTAGGTTGGGCATCAACATGAGCATCATTATTAACATTATCACTAGGTTCATGTTCATCACCAGATTGTGTCTCAGCATCAGAAATAGAAATATCATTGGGATTCTCAGGTGTGTCTACAACAGGTTCACTAGAAGCATGCAAAGTCCTATCAGTTTTCTTTTTCTTTTTGTTACTAGGACTAGGTGCGTCAGTATTAATTCTCTGAGAATGTTGCTCAGTTCTCTTAGGATGGCCCTCAGGATACAAAGGTTCCTAGGTCATTTTACCACCTCTAGTGATGCGGAGCATCCCTCACTCATCCCCATGGACGCACCTACATCTTCCTCAACACCAAGTGGACCCATGACTCGAGCCCGAGCTAAGGCTATCGAAGATAAGGTGAACTCGCTCCTCTCCGAACTCCCTCTTCCTAATCATGAGACATGGCTACTACCTTATATGGAAACTCTATGTGTAATCAGGTACTTGGGAACAAGCCAAGGAACAACTACTTGCAAGAGCCAAGACGACAGGGACCCCAAGCACGTTGAAGAATAAGAAGAAAAGCTGTTGAAGCTACAGGCATCGGACGTCCGACCAAGTCCGGACGTCCGACGACTCCCAGGCCACGGACAACCGGCGCCCTCCGGATGTCCGGCAGCTGGGCACCCGAATGGAAACTTACGGAAGACCGTCGCCACCGGACGACCGGACGACCCGTACCAGAACCGAATCTACGGACGTCCGACGATCCACGGACGTTCGGGCCTTCCCGAAGCCCCGGACGACCGGCCCTCTCCGGACGACCGACGCACACCGATCAGAGCCAAATCTATGGAAGACCGAAGTCTCCGGACGACCGACCGACCAGCACCCGAGCCGGATTTACGGACGTCCGACGGCCTCCGGACGTCCGGACCGTCCCGAAGCCCCGGACGTCCGACGCCTTCCGGACGTCCGACACCTGTGTGACCGTGACCGCGGGCTGGAGCCCTTGTACCCGTTCACTTCGCCCCCATTTTCACTAAGACTATAAATAGACCTCCTCCTCCTCCTAGTTAGGGTTAGCAAAGGATTAGCTCATATTTGTGTGAGAGCTTTGCTCATCCACTTGGTTACCTTCTCCTCGGAGATCGCGCCTCCTCGGAGAAGATCCTTCCAAGAGGATTCAAGACCCCCTTCTAGGGTGGACCCCCATCAAGACCTCCTCACAGAGAAGAACGGCTACTCGTGTATCTTTCCTTTGTTGATTTTGAATCTTGTGCTACCTTATGTGTTCGGTGATCTAGCCCTTGTGTGATCGAGATTTGTCGGTTTAGTGTTCCTCTTGTGTGTTTTCCCTTGTGTTCTTCCGCTTGTTCGTCGTGTTTTCCCCGTAGGATCCTCTCCAAACGTGAAAGATCTCCGACTAGGGCTCCGCCCTACATCATCTTGGTATCATGAGCCACGTTGATCACGTTTTTGGAGCCCCTACCCCGTGTTTTCTAGCTTGATTTTGTTGTTTTTGTCCTAAATCCGAAAATTCCCCACCAAAAAATAGCCCCAATTTTTTTTCTAATTTGTTGGTGAGTTGAGATTTTGTTGGATTTGGTCCATGGATTTGAGTTGCTACGTGTGGATCTAGCTTTTCCCACCCTCCCCACCCTTTTCCATCCATCAATCCGCTCAATTTTGACCTCACCATCTTCTTCCACCTCAAAATCGCCCAGGCCCAACTCGCGTTGACCCCGACCCACCGGACGACCGACGCTTTACGGACGTCTGGAGCCCCAGGAACGGCCGGACGACCGGAAAAACCGGACGTCCGTGAAACCTTGACGAAACTGGAATTCTTCAGTTTAACCACCACCACCACCACCCCACCTTCCACCACATCTTCCAAAACCACATACACCACCATCCTCCCCAATACCTCCTATGACGATTGTTGACACATTTTGGTCCTTGAGATTTTGAGTTGTGGTTCCCGTGTCCTATTGTGTTTCGGCTATCTAGGTACGGTTCGACTTCATCATCACCTCGACTCATCTTCGCAAGGGTCACATCATCGCCAAGGACGGTAACATCATCGACATCTTTGTCATACCTTGCAATTGCATTGATACCCACATGGCCTTACTTTTGCGTAGCTTACCCATCGAGACTAGCCATTGAGTATTGCCGGCAACGTGACTTGTGCACATTAGTGATCATACTCCATAGCATACATACCATACCACCGTGGTGCACATCTTGGGATCCATTTGTGTGTCACAAAGTTGTCATAGCATACACAATTGCTATCTTGGTTCGTGAAGTTTTGCATGATAAAATAGCTCAAAAGTGAAAGAGCCACCCAAGCTTTTAAGCAAAGGGGAAAGATAAGCAAAGAGCTTATGAGCAAGAACCATAGCATCATACTACATTAAGGTTGTCATATTGGATCATCTTGGATCATAGCACCGAAATAACATACATATAGCATACGTGGGATAGATATAGTTGCATTTTTGCCTAGTAGGTTGTGCACAAGTTCCGTATCCGCCTATTGTGCAATCGTGCTAGCGTCTCTCTAGTATTGTGCAACAAGAGCATTTTCGTGGATTCCACATTTTGGCTCACTTTTGGTTTGCACAATCCCACTTATCTATTTGCGTGTGTGTTTCCGTGTACCATTATTTGCTTGGTCTACTTGTTGCATTTGCAAATTTGTGTACCTTTTCCAACATTATTGAAGCTCACTTACAATTGCATCAAATTTTGTGCCACCATCCTCACCAAGCTCCACCATAAGCTTTTATTTGTGTAGGTGTGATAACCGACAAGGATTGGTACCAATAGTGCTATTTCATTGTCCGCATTTGAGTGAACTTGATTCATCATCAACATCGGTCAAAGGTACATTGGTATAAGTTCTTCTCCTTCTACCACTCACATATTTTTGCTTGGAATGATGGATAGGCCAAGTACTTCTACAAACCCACTCTTCATAGAGCAAGACGACGACATGTCCTCATCGTCACCAAGAGCCACCTCTTTGGTGCACAACGAAGCGTTGCACCAAGAGCAACAAGCAATGAGCGACCGCATCGACAACCTCGCCACCGACTTGCGACTCTCCGAGCAACATACAAGAGACTACTTCGACAACAAGTTCGACGCTCACAAGCAAGAGAATGATGCAAGAATGGACGAGATCTGCGCCTTGATGAGGAACCGGCATCATTCCACTTCTTCATCCTCAAGACGGAGCCGCTCGAGTCGATACTCCGACGACACCTTCTACGACTCAAGTACACCTACTTCGAACACTCTTTGACGAGCCGCGCGTCAAGACCGTCATGCATCTCGCAACCCCCTACATGAGAAGCATTCACAAGAGCAAGTCGATGAGCAAGTCCCTCGTCCTCAATCAAACCAAGCCGCTTTTGCCCAAGCTCAAGAACGACAATGACTACGGCACCAAGAGGAAGAACGAGCGCGTCTACACCAAGAAGAACAAGACGCCAAGGCGCAACGTCTTCAACGACAACAACATGAAGCGCAAGCTCTTGAGGCGCAACGTGCCCTTCAAGAATCAAGTCGAGCCATCGCCAACCGCAATCGTGAACGGCGAAATCAAGAGGAAGCCCTTCGAGAAGAAATCCAAGAGAGGAACTACCAACCCCATGTACAACGTCAAGTTCCTCAAGCTCCTCCACAAGCTCGTCAAGTTCTACCTCAACCTCAAGTTCAACAAGAGCAAGTTGATCATGGTCTTCCTCCACGCCAAGAGCAACATGAAGACGATTGCAATCCACGTCAAGGGCGTCATCATCACCATCGCCAACAACACAATGAAGAGCAACGATATGGAAAGCTCAAATTCACCATGCCCAAGTTCAATGGAAGCACTGACCCCGAAGAGTACCTCTCATGGGCATTGAAGGTCGATAAAATCTTTCGTTTGCACAACTATGAGGAAGAGAAGAAGGCCGCTATGGCATCACTTGAGTTCCAAGACTATGTGCTCATATGGTGGGAACAAATCCTTGAGAGGCGACAAGCAAGAGGTGAACCTCCAATCACCACTTGGGCTCAAATGAAAGATGTCATGAGAGCACGTTTTGTACCAACCTACTACAACCGCGACCTCTTCAAGAAACTCCAACTCCTCAAGCAAGGAACAAAGAGTGTTGAAGAATACTACAAGGAAATGGAGATAGCCATGATTCGAGCCAATGTGAAGGAAGATGATGAGAAAACTATGGCACGTTTCTTGAATGGACTTAATCATCCCATCAAGAAGATCGCCGACTTCCAACCATACTCCACCCTCATTGAGCTCGTGCATCAAGCTACAAAGGCGGAACGTCAAGTGCAAGATGACTTCAAGTACGCCAAGTACTCGTCCAAGACCTACGGCTTCTCCAAAAACCAAGCTTCAACACCTCCTCCAACATCTACATCAACCAAACCTTCTACAAACAGCGACGACAAGTCGAGTTACAAGAAAAATTCGACAAGTTCAAGTCGTCCTCCTCCTACTACAAGCAACTTCAAGCCTCGTGCTTCATCATCTACTCCGACCGATGAGACCATCAAGACAAGCTCCTTCAAGTGTTTCACTTGCGGCGGCCGAGGCTACAAGTCCTACGAATGCACCAACAAGCGCACCATGATCCTCAACGACGACGGCACATATGACTCAATGAGTGATGAGGAGATGGAAGCTCTTGAGCAAGTGGCCATGCACCGGCGAGTGAACGAAGATAAAGATGATCAAGTCTTCTGTGATGAGGATTCGAGCCCCGCTCTCGTTGTCTCCAAGGTCTTGACTCTTCAACATCAACAAGAAGACGACCAAAGATGCCACATCTTCCACACAAAGGCCGACATCAACGGAAGGTCCGTCAAGGTCATCATCGATGGAGGAAGTTGTCACAACTTGGCAAGTGAAGAACTATGCTCCAAGCTTCAATTGGTCAAGAGGAAGCACCCGAATCCCTACAAGGTTCAATGGCTAAGTGACTCCGGCACTATACGAGTTGCGCATACGGTCCAAGTCTCCTTCAAAATTGGTGAGGACACCTTGGAAAGTGATGTGGTCCCCATGACGGTTTGCCACCTCCTTCTTGGTCGACCATGGCAATTCGACCGTGGTGTCTTCCACAACGTGCGCACCAATCACTATAGCTTCAAGATGAAAGGGAAGGAATATGTGCTACGACCTATGTCTCCTAGTCAAGTGATAGCCGACAAGCAAGCCACCCATCATAGAGACAAGAGTGAGAAAGTGATCCACCAAAAAGTGAGTGAGAGCCACAAGCGAAACCTGAGCGCCTCTTCGCCTAGAGAGAAAACCTCATCCTATTTGCCACCAAAAGTGAGATGAGAGAAGTGTGTGAGAACCCATCTAGTGTGATGCACTTTGTCCTTGTGTGCAAGGATGGAGAGCCAACAACTAACACCTCTCATGAGCTACCTTTAGTGTTTCAATCTCTTTTGCAGGAATTCCAAGATGTTTTCCCCGATGAGCTACCTCCGGGTCTACCTCCTCTTCGAGGCATTGAGCATCGAATCGACCTCATCCCCGGAGCACCTCTCCCAAACAACGCTCCATACCGAGTCAATCCCGAAGAAACCAAGGAGATTCAACGGCAAGTACAACAACTCATCGACAACGGTCAGGTACGTGAAAGCCTAAGCCCGTGTGCCGTTCCCGTTATACTTGTGCCTAAACCCGATGGAAGTTTCCGCTTGTGTTCTGATTGTAGACCTATAAATGCTATTACCGTTAGCTATAGGCATCCCATTCCTCGCTTAGATGATATGCTTGATGAACTTAGTGGAGCCAACTTTTTCTCAAAAATTGATCTTAAAAGTGGCTATTATCAAATCCGCATACAAGAAGGTGATGAATGGAAAACTGCTTTCAAAACCAAATTTGGTTTACATGAGTGGTTAGTGATGCCTATGGGTCTATCGGAGGCTCCCGGTACTTTCGTGCGTCTTATCCATCATGTGCTTCGCCCTTACATTGGAGTCTTTGTTGTGGTTTACTTTGACGATATTCTTGTGTTTAGCAAAACCATGAAAGAACATCTTGATCATGTTAGGGCTGTTTTGCAAACCCTTCGCAAGGAAATTCTTTATGCAAACATGAAAATATGCACATTTGGTGTTGACAAAGTGGTTTTCTTGGGTTTTGTAGTATCCTCAAAGGGTGTCCATGTTGATGAATCTAAAATTGAAGCAATTAAAACTTGGCCCCAACCCACCAATTTGCAACAAGTGCGTAGCTTTCTTGGTCTTGCAGGTTTTTATCGTTGCTTTGTGAAAGATTTTAGCACAATTGCCGCTCCTTTGCATGCTTTGAGTAAGAAGAATACTCCTTTTGTTTGGGGAACTTTGCAATCCACCGCTTTTGATGAGCTCAAGTCTTTGCTTACTCATGTGTAACATCCCAAATTTCCTATTTGGAATGTTTTACAATTATAGCTAAGCATCCTATGCATCCTGTTTGAATTTGAATGCCATTTGAAGTTTCAGAGAATTTTGAGTTTTGAATTTGAATTCAAACTTTGGCAAGTGAGAAACATTTCAAAAACTAAGCCTGATAAATACTTGATCAAAAGTATGAGAGGAGTAAACATGACACTCCAAAAATATCGAGAGAAAACATTGCCAAAAGATTTGGATTCAAATCTGAATTTTATTTGAATTTAAAAAAATGGATTTTATAAAGTTTGGATTTTGCCTTTGGAAAAATGTTCAAATGAAAGGAATATTCTGATAATTTTGGTATATATATACCCTATATAAAATATTTATATTTTAAAAGTTATACTCTGTTTTGTTTTATTTTAAAAAATAAATTTTAAAAAGGAAAAACCCACCCCAGCGCCAGCTAGGCCCCTGCCCAGCCAGCCAGCAGCCCCCCACTGGCCCGGCCCGGCCACTGCCCACTGCCACCTAGCGCCGACCGAGCCAGCCCAGCTCCCCTCACCTCACCTCGCTCCCGCGCTCGCGTCGGCCAACCGCCGCTCCCCCCTCTCTCTCTCATCGACCGCGGGGCCCGCCCCATCGTCTACCTCGCCCACGCCACGCCGTCGCCGCTGGATCGCGGATCGAAGGATCCGGATCCCGATCGCCTCGATCCCCCCCGTTGCATCGAGGCCCCGGCTATAAAAGCCGACGCCCACCCCATTCCCCCCTAGCCCTCGCGAACCCCTCTCCTCTCGCTCGAGCACGCTGAGTCCGAAGCTCCCTTGCCGCCATACTCGTCGCCGTCGCCGCTCTAGACCACCCCGGTCACCCCCGACTCCACCAAACCCTTCCCCGAGCTTCCCAAGACCCGCCTACTTCCCGACCTCCCGGCGCTCAAGCCCTCACCGCACTCTCTGCCTTGCCCTTGCTGCCGTCGGACCTTGATAAGTCGCGAGACTCCCCCGTCCGATCCCAAATGGACGGCTAAGATTAGACCCCGAAGGGGTATGTTTTTATTTAGAAAACCGGCCGGTTCGTCCGGTTTATTATTTAGTTAGGTTTTTATTTTAGCCCGGTCCGTTTTAGTTTAGCCCTAGGCCCGTTTAGGCTATTTGACGACAGTCGTAGTTTAGGCCCATTAGGCCTTTTCTTTTATTTTGTTTTTCTGTTTTAACAGAATAGTTTCTGCTTTTGAAAAATTCATATCTTTTATTCTGTTTATTATTTTTAGGTGATTCTTTTTCGTTGGTTTGCAAATTTTATGTAGTTTCTGTAGAATATATATTTAGCTATGTTAAAATTAATTAAAATTGCTTTATTTTAGTTTTAGTCAGAATAGTAAATCTGCTATAACTTGAGTTAGAAAAATTATTTTTGGATGATTCTTTTGTCCCAACCTTATTTTGTCATTGCCAAACCATAAAAATTAACTTGGGTATTTTAGGATTAATAAATAAATAGTTTTAAGCAGAATCTCATTAATCTTAATTAATTAACTAGCTACTGTTTTCCTAATATTTTAATTAGTAAATAAATTTATTTTTAACTTGTGATTGATTATTCTAGGATAGTTTCTGTCACTCTAATAGATGAACTTTTATTTATAATTAATAAAAGTTTTTTTTCTTAATAGAAATTGGATTAGGCCTAAAAGGAGTTTTATAATAGCTTTTAAATTAATTCCTTTTGCTCCTAGTTGATTAATGAAATCTTTTCTGTTAAGTTAACCTAAAACCATGATTAGGTTATGTTAGGAAAATTTTATTATATAAAACTACTTTTAGTTGTTGTTTGAAGTAGGGAAACTTTGAGTGGTTTTCTTTGAGTTTTTCCCTTTGGATTTTGCTTTGTTGGTTTTGGTGTGTTACTTTTGTTATGCTATTGTGTTATGTGATCCTATGCTATATGCTTATTGTGATTTGTTTGTCTCGGTAGAGTATCCGGAGTGCGAAGCTTGCTACTACGAATCCTTAGCTTACGAGGATCATCAGCAAGGCAAGTTTTGATCATGTTATTTCTATACCTATGTTTTTGTGCATTAGAATTGTCACCACCCCACCATGCATGCAGTAGTGAAATTTTGAAGTTATTAAACTTGAGTAGTATCATGTGGTAGGATGAACCAATCCCCTTGTTACCATGACCCCGGGACGAAGTAGTTTACTTTGCTATGCTCGTAGACGGGTTTGGTTGAGTGAAATTCATAAGCAAGATGTGAGAGTCAATGATGATGACAACCCCATGAACTACAATGATCAAGATGGACTTCGGAAATTCACTCTTGGGTGGAGGATTTGTTGACGGGCACCTGGAGAACCCAGTGGTTGGCGGGATGCATGGAGAAGTGCCATGACATCTTGCGGAAAGCTTCACCCAGCCACGAAGAGAAGGATGGATGCCCCATGACCGGAAGCTTACATGCAGCCGCAAGCCATTATGGGCTCTGGCTGGGTTGACCCTAGTAGTGACGCTGGCTGGGCGGTACTACGAGATGTAGAAGAACGGTAGGATTGGATGGGTACGGCGGTAGCGGAAGAACTCTTTGGAAGACCTGTTTCATTCGTCCGTCTTCAAACACCATGAAGTGCGAAGACTTAAAAGGAGGAATGATTCTTGCGGGAAAGTGCGCAACCCTCTGCGAGTTAAAGATCTAATCGATTAGCCGTGTCCCGATTACGGACAATTTGAGCCTCTGGAACTTGGAAGTATTCGGATATCTCAACACTTAAAACTAATGAATTAATTTGAGGGGTTTTATGACTTAATAATTGGGAATGAGATATTGGTTGGCGGAACCATCTCAATAACTACCAACAATTGTAGTAATTTGCAAGCAAGTCCACTGTAGTAGGGAAAAATTTGCTTTACGCAAAATGATGAAACTTAGAGCCCCACAAGCCAAAATGCATATAGTGTTAGTAACTTTATTATTGTTATTCTTCATGACTTGCCACTTATTCAAAAGCTGACCTACATGGCTGCAACGTCTTATGTTGCGAGGTATATTCCGATCGGGGTGAGGCTACGCTCCGCGCTTAGCGATTGCCCTTTGGAGTCGGATGGACTCGCTTTATCTTCTACGCTTCCGCGATATTAGTAGTTTATTTCTCATGAGTTGGCCTTGAGCGAATTTATTCCCTTGTAATAAAGACTCTATATGAGAATCGTGTAATGATATTCAGGTGTGATTGAACTTTGATTACTTTATCGATGTCTTGTGAGTACCAAAGATGATCTTGGGATGGTATGCGGACGTAGATTTGACCTAATTTGGGTCGGTCGCTCTGAGAGATGGTATCGAGCACACGCTGACGAAGGATCGTAACCCCTAGGATCGGAAAGCCATAGGAAGAGACCATTTACTTTTATCCTTATCATTCCGTATTTCTCCCCTATTCATTTCTAACTCCTCTCCGATTTTCAACATTCTAGATGGCCGTCGAGTTCACCCCAGTTTTGCTACGGAGTTTTGCCACCCGATGAGGCGATGCCCTTGGCGGAAGCTGGTCCAGATGGTGAAGCAAGTGAAGATCGCTCTACCCTCGATCACCGGAAGCCAACCAATGCACTTCCGGCGGACACCCGCTCTGAGATTGAGGTGCATATCCAGGAGAACCTTCGAGGACACACGGAGCCGATTGACTTTGAGTTCACGAGTTCAACTGGATCATCGGAAGAGACGTGGCGATCTATCGAGCACTTGGACATCTCCGAGAGGAGTCTGAGCCGAGCTCGATTCCTCGAGACCTCGCCATGGTTTCTCGCGGGCAAGGAATGGAGATATCATCCGTACCATTGAGGACGATTCCACTCTCTCGTACATCCAGGACTTGGAGTGTCTTCTCGAAAGCGGAGATTCGGACTCGCCGTAACTCGAAGACACACGGAAGCTTTGTTCCGCGAATGGGCTGGAGGAGAAGGCACGCGCAGACTTCCTCAACCATGAGGAAGAAGTCGCGGACTTCATGGAGACAGTCGACGACCTGAATATGAAGCTTGCCGCGATAGAGGAAAAGATGGACTTGGGAGAGGACCTTTATCCGAGTGGAGATGAAGGACCCCTCGGGAGCAATGATCAGGATTATGAAGGGAGTACCACTGAAGGAAGCCACAAGAGGAGGCGCCACTGATGAAGACTTTTTAGTCGACCACCATGTTATCTTTTACTTTTTCGTCGATCAGTTAGGCTGATGTTTTCCCTTCGATTAGTCTTGAGCTTTTGTAATCGAGTTTGAACCATGTTTGAATGGTATGAATAAATGATTGGTGTGTTTTATGATTGTGCATTCATATGGGTAGTGTTATTTCTCATAGACCATTGTCCTATTCTAAATTTCTCATCCACTCCAAAACACGGATACCTCCGAGGCGTGACCTTTGGTTTCCGCGGAGCTCACCCAACTGCTCCAAAGCAGCAGAATGCATCGATGCAGCTACTTATCCGAAATCGAACAACAACGCCAACAATCCACCGCCACCACCCCGTGGACAACTTGACTCGATTTACGAGATTGAATCCGCCAGTGTTCTCTAGTAGCACCGAGCCGATTGTGGTGATGATTGGCTCCGCAAAGTCGGAAGAGAGCTAATCACCGTTGGATGCACCGATCTTTGAGAAGGTGCGCTTTGCACGCATCAACTGGATGGACCTGCAGCTTCTTGGTGGGAGAACTACACCGCCACCTATCCCATTGGTGCCATCACATGGGATCAGTTCCAGCAGCCTTCCGCACCGCTCATGTCTCACTGGAGCCATGAGTGCGAAGAAGCGTGAGTTCCGCAACTTACGCCGGGGAACCGTCTTGTGGCACGATCGTGGATGAATCAGCAAGCTCGCTTCGCTATGCCCCGGATGATGTGGCCACAGATGCATAAGCGGGAGAAGTTCCTTGAGGGACTCAATGATGAACCGAGCATGCAGCTTATTGTGGCTACCTTCAACAACTACCGGAGCTGGTAGACAAGGCCACCATTCTTGAAGGCAAGCAGCAGCAGATCAAAAGCATAGCGGAAGTACAGCCGGGGAAGCACAACTCGGGAGCTCGTCGAAGCCCGCTATGCACCATACTCGGGAGGGCACACCCATCATAACCATGGAGGTCATAACCATGGAGGAAATGGGAACAACCGCAGCCAGGACAACAAGTCAGGCCATGGCAATGGAAATGGAAATGGAAATGGCAATCAGCACCGTTCGCCCGGCTCAAGGATCTGAGCCACATCACCGCTTCAAGTGCGGAAGGCAGGGCACTATGCCACCGACTGCCCGGAGGCCAAGCGGAGGAATGGAAATGGCAATGGAGGCTCGTGAAGAAGCCCAATCCGTTCCCTCATGCTCGGTGAACCACATCGGCGTGGAGGACGTCTATGATCAGCCGGAACACTCGTGGTTGGTAAGTTTTATTGAATTCCGTTCAGTTTTGGTACTATTTGATTACGGTGCAACACATTCATTCATATCAAGGGTAGTTGTGGAAAAATGCAGGGTTGCCCACTAAAACCCTTAGAAGCCCCTTCGCGTCGGTTCGCGGGAGGAGAAATGATGGCGGCGTGGGCTGTCATGCAACCCTCAACATCGGAAAATAAATTTCCGCAAACCTCATAGTGTTGGAAACCCGGACCTTGGATGTAATCCTAGGCATGGATTGGTTGACAAAGTTCAAGGAAACATAGGCATGCCCGCAAGTCTATTCGCCACCACCCCGGAGCGTAAGAGGATCAAGTATGTAGCCAGCACAGCCGGATGAAGAACAGTGCATTCCCTCACGGGAGTTGTTCAGAAGAAGTGCCGATGGTGCAAGAATTTCCCGATGTATTTCGGAGGAATTACCAGAATGCCACCGGACGGGGACATTGAATTTCGATCGAGCTATTGCCCGGCACAGCCCCAATATCCAAGAGACCTTATCGGATGCCACCGAATGAGTTGAAAGAGATCAAGGATCAAATTAATGAGTTATCTAAGAAAGGATATATTCGTCCAAGCTCATCACCTTGGGGAGCCCCAGTTCTTTTGGTAGAGAAGAAGGATGGAAGCTTGAGGATGGTTGTGGATTATCGTGCATTGAACGAAGTAACCATCAAGAACAAGTACCCTCTGCCGATGATTAACGACTTGTTTGATCAGTTAGTTGGAGCCAAGGTATTCTCTAAGATCGATCTTCGATCAGGGTATCATCAGTTGAAGACCCGTGAAAAGGATATACCCAAAACCGCATTCACTACCAGGTATGGTTTATATGAGTATACCGTCATGTCATTTGGATTGACTAATGCTCCTGCGTACTTCATGAATTTGATGAACAAGGTATTTATGGAATATCTGGACAAGTTTGTCGTGGTGTTCATCGATGATATATTGATTTTCTCCAAGAGCGAGGAAGAGCATAAGGAACATTTGCGTCTAGTTCGAGAAACTTGAGAACATCAGTTGTATGCCAAGTTCAGCAAATGTGAATTTTGGTGAAGGAAGTTGGATTCCTCGGACATGTTATTTCAGAGAAGGAATAGCAGTTGATCCCGCCAAGGTTGAATCACCACCGATTGGCGGTCACCCACCTCGATCAAGGAGATCCGCAGTTTTCTCGGACTCGCAGGATATTATCGGAGGTTTATTGAGAACTTCTCGAAGATTGCCAAGCCCATGGTGAGCTGTTGAAGAAGGAAGCCAAGTATGTTTGGTCCGAGGAGTGTGAAGCCGCCAGGAATTGAAGAAGCGGTTGGTTACAGCCCAGTGTTGATTTTGCCGGACATACACAAGGAATACCAGGTTTATTGTGGCGCTTCTCGTCAAGGACTCGGAGGATCTTGATGCGAGGAAGGTAAAGTTGTAGCTTATGCCTCCAGACAGCTCGACCTCACGAGATGAATTATGCCACACATGATTTGGAGTTAGCAGCCGTAGTGCATGCACTCAAAACCTGGAGACATTTCCTCATCGGAAACCGTTGTGATGTCTACACAGATCACAAGAGCTTGTGTGCTAGACTATGGGTCTAGCTGGGATGATAATTTGCCATACGCAGAGTTCTCATACAACAACAGTTATCAATCCAGTTTGAAGATGGCCCCTTTCGAAGCTCTATACGGAAGGAGGTGCAGAACACCATTGCTGTGGGATAATGTTGGAGATCGATCGTTTTTCGGTTCCGACCTTATCAGGGATTCCGAAGAGAAAGTCAAGCTGATTCGAGACAGGCTCAAGATAGCATAGTCAAGACAGAAGAGTTATGCCGACAGTAAGCGCAAGGAGGTAACTTACGAAGTCGGAGACCGAGCATATCTTCGTGTGTCTCCACTTCATGGAATCAAGAGGTTTGGTGTCAAGGGAAAGTTAGCACCCCGATTCATTGGCCCCTACAAAATCCTCGAACGTCGTGGAGAAGTTGCTTACAAGTTGGAATTGCGGAAGGATTGTCCGGAGTTCATGATGTCTTCCATGTTTCTCACCAAGAAGTGTCATGCCGACATGGCCGATGTTCCATTGAGAGACACGGTGCCCCTAGAGGCCATACTGACAGCGGTGATCGACCTACAAGGAGAAACCCGTCCGAATTCTCGAGGCTGCGAGTAGAGTCACCCGCACAAGGTCATCAAATTTTGCAAGGTCTTGTGGAGTCACCACACCGAGGAAGAAGCCACACAGGGCCTTGAAGAAGACCTTCTTGAGATCACCCGCACCTATTGCTAGCCAACCCGAATCTCGAGGGCTAGATTCATCTTAAGGTGGTAGGTTTGTAACATCCCAAATTTCCTATTTGGAATGTTTTACAATTATAGCTAAGCATCCTATGCATCCTGTTTGAATTTGAATGCCATTTGAAGTTTCAGAGAATTTTGAGTTTTGAATTTGAATTCAAACTTTGGCAAGTGAGAAACATTTCAAAAACTAAGCATGATAAATACTTGATCAAAAGTATGAGAGGAGTAAACATGACACTCCAAAAATATCAGAGGAAAACATTGCCAAAAGATTTGGATTCAAATCTGAATTTTATTTGAATTTAAAAAAAATGGATTTTTATAAAGTTTGGATTTTGCCTTTGGAAAAATGTTCAAATGAAAGGGAATATTCCCGTGATCATTTTGGTATATATATACCCTATATAAAATATTTATATTTTAAAAGTTATACTCTGTTTTGTTTTATTTTAAAAAATAAATTTAAAAAGGAAAACCCACCCAGCGCCCAGCTAAACCCCTGCCCAGCCAGTAGAGTAGCCCCACCAACTGGCCCAGCCAGCCCCCCTGCCAGCCCAGCGCCACCGACCAGCCACCGCCTCCTCACCTCACCCCTCGCTCAAAGCGCTCGCGTCGGCCAACCGCCGCTCCCCCCCTCTCTCTCTCATCGACAGTGGGCCCGCCCCATCGTCTACCTCGCCCACGCCACGCCGCCGCCGCATGGATCGCGGATCCCGGGATCCGGATCCCGATCGCCTCGATCGCCCCCAGTTGCAGCATCGAGGCCCCAGCTATAAAGCCGACGCCCGCACCCCATTCCCCACTAGCCTCGCTGAACCCCTCCTCTCGCTCGAAACGCTGGTCCGAAGCTCCCGCCGCCGCCATACTAAATCGCCGTCGCCGCTCTAGACCACCCGGTCACCCCGACTCCACCAAACCCTTCCCGAGCTTCCCTTTCCCTTGGCTACTTCCCGACCTCCCGACGCTGAAGCCCTCACCTCCTCTCGCCGCCGCCGCCACACCGTCGACGCCTTGATAAGTCGCGGAGACCCCCGTCCGATCCCAAATGGACGGCTAAGATTAGACCTCAAGGGGTATGTTTTATTAGAAAACGGCCGGTTCGTCCGGTTTATTATTTAGTTAGGTTTTATTTTAGCCGGTCCGTTTAGTTTAGCCCTAGGCCCGTTTAGGCTATTTGACGACACAGTCGTAGTTTAGGCCCATTAGGCCTTTTCTTTTTATTTTGTTTTTCTGTTTTAACAGAATAGTTTCTATTTTGAAAAATTCATATCTTTTATTCTGTTTATTATTTTTAGGTGATTCTTTTTTCGTTGGTTTGCAAAATTTATGTAGTTTCTGTAGAATATATATTTAGCTATGTTAAAATTAATTAAAATTGCTTTATTTTAGTTTTAGTCACAATAGTAAATCTGCTATAACTTGAGTTAGAAAAATTATTTTGGATGATTCTTTTTGTCCCAACTTTATTTTGTCATTGCCAAACCATAAAATTAACTTGGGTATTTTAGGATTAATAAATAAATAGTTTTAAGCAGAATCTCATTAATCTTAATTAATTAACTAGCTACTGTTTTCCTAATATTTTAATTAGTAAATAAATTTATTTTTAACTTGTGATTGATTATTCTAGGATAGTTTCATCACTCTAATAGATGAACTTTTATTTATAATTAATAAAAGTTTTATTTTTTTTCTTAATAGAAATTGGATTAGGCCTAAAAGGAGTTTTATAATAGCTTTTAAATTAATTCCTTTTGCTCCTAGTTGATTAATGAAATCTTTTCTGTTAAGTTAACCTAAAACCATGATTAGGTTATGTTAGGAAAATTTTATTATATAAAACTACTTTTAGTTGTTGTTTGAAGTAGGGAAACTTTGAGTGGTTTTCTTTGAGTTTTTCCCTTTGGATTTTGCTTTGTTGGTTTTGGTGTGTTACTTTTGTTATGCTATTGTGTTATGTGATCCTATGCTATATGCTTATTGTGATTTGTTTGTCTCGGTAGAGTATCCAGATCTGAAGCTTGCTACTCTGAATCCTTAGCTTACG
Organism: Aegilops longissima; assembly: GCA_021605205.1. Classification (NCBI taxonomy): domain Eukaryota; kingdom Viridiplantae; phylum Streptophyta; class Magnoliopsida; order Poales; family Poaceae; genus Aegilops; species Aegilops longissima. The sequence goes on from CM038680.1 coordinate 256,062,455, forward strand.
AGGATCATCAACAAGGCAAGTTTTGATCATGTTATTTCTATACCTATGTTTTTGTGCATTAGAATTGTCACCACCCCACCATGCATGCAGTAGTGAAATTTTGAAGTTATTAAACTTGAGTAGTATCATGTGGTAGGATGAACCAATCCCTTGTTACCATGACCCGGGACGAAGTAGTTTACTTTGCTATGCTCGTGAGACGGTTTGGTTGAGTGAAATTCATAAGCAAGATGTGAGAGTCAATGATGATGACAACCCCATGAACTACAATGATCAAGATGGACTTGGAAATTCACTCTTTGGGTGGAGGATTTGTTGACGGGCACCTGGAGAACCCAGTGGTTGGCGGGATGCATGGAGAAGTGCCATGACATCTTGCGAAAGCTTCACCCAGCCACGAAGAGAAGGATGGATGCCCCATGACCGGAAGCTTACACTGTAGCCGCAAGCCATTATGGGCTCTGGCTGGGTTGACCCTAGTAGTGATCTTTGGCTGGGCGGTACTACGAGATGTAGAAGAGCGGTAGGATTGGATGGGTACCGGCAGTAGCGGAAGAACTCTTTGGAAGACCCTGTTTCATTCGTCCGTCTTCAAACACCATGAAGTGCGAAGACTTAAAAGGAGGGAATGATTCTTGCGGGGAAAGTGCGCAACCCTCTGCAGAGTTAAAGATCTAATCGATTAGCCGTGTCCCCGGTTATGGACAATTTGAGCCTCTGGAACTTGGAAGTATTCGGATATCTCAACACTTAAAACTAATGAATTAATTTGAGGGGTTTTATGACTTAATAATTGGGAATGAGATATTGGTTGGCGGAACCATCTCAATAACTACCAACAATTGTAGTAATTTGCAAGCAAGTCCACTGTAGTAGGGAAAAATTTGCTTTACGCAAAATGATGAAACTTAGAGCCCCACAAGCCAAAATGCATATAGTGTTAGTAACTTTATTATTGTTATTCTTCATGACTTGCCAGCTTATTCAAAAAGCTGACCTACATGGCTGCAACGTCTTATGTTGCAGAGGTATATTCCGATCAGGAATGAGGCTACGCTCCGCGCTTGGCGATTGCCCTTTGGAGTCGGATGGACTCGCTTTATCTTCTACGCTTCCACAGTATTAGTAGTTTATTTCTCATGAGTTGGCCTTGAGCCGAATTTATTCCCTTGTAATAAAGACTCTATATGAGAATCGTGTAATGATATTCAGGTGTGATTGAACTTTGATTACTTTATCGATGTACTGTGAGTACCAGCATGATCTTGGGATGGTACAGACACAGAGATTTGACCAAATTTGGGTCAGGTCGCTACATCATGCTCCGATTCTTGCTTTGCCTAATTTTGACAAAACTTTTGAGGTCCATTGTGATGCAAGTGGTACCGGAATTGGCGGAGTTTTGATGCAAGAAAAACGAGTCATTGCATATTTTAGTGAAAAACTATCCGGTGCTCAACTTAACTATCCCATCTATGAAAAAGAATTGTATGCTTTAGTGCATGTGCTACATGTTTGGGAACATTACCTTAGACCGCATGAGTTTGTCATCCATACCGATCATGAAACGCTTAAGTACCTAAAAGGTCAAACTAAGTTGAACAAGCGTCATGCCAAATGGAGTGAGTTTATTGAATCTTTTCCTTATGTGATCAAGTACATTAAGGGTAAATAAAATGTAGTTGCCGATGCACTTTCACGCATATGCACGCTTGTCACTAAACTTGAGTTGAATATTATTGGCTTTGGGCACATAAAAGAATTGTATGCTAACAACCCATCTTTTGCTATTCCTTATGCTAAGTGTTTGATGCATACTTCTTGGGAAAAATATTACATCAAGGATGCTTATCTTATGAGAGCTAACAAACTATGCATTCCCGAGTCTTCTCTTCGTTTGCTCCTTTTGCAAGTGGCTCATGGAGGCAGACTCATGGGACACTTTGGACGCGACAAGACATTATACACGCTCCAAGAACTACTTTTGGCCCAAGATGTTCGCGACATCTCACGCTTCACCAACCGATGCTCTACATGTCGCAAAGCTAAGTCTAAAGCTCAATCTCATGGTCTTTACATGCCTCTTCCTATTCCTTATCAACCTTGGGAAGACATTAGCATGGATTTTGTACTTGGTTTGCCTAGAACTCCAAATGGAAAGGATTCCGTGTTTGTTGTTGTGGATAGATTTTCTAAGATGGGACATTTCATTCCTTGCAACAAGATAGACGATGCTTCACACATTGCAAATCTCTTTTGTAGGGAAATCTTGCGACTCCATGGAGTACCAAAGACAATCGTCTCCGATCATGACGTCAAGTTCTTGAGTTACTTTTTGGAAGACCCTATGCACCAAGCTCGGAATCAGTCTCTTGTTCTCATCCGCATACCATCCTCAAACCGACGGCCAAACGAAGGTGACAAACCGCACACTATCCACTCTACTTCGTGTCTTGATCAAGAAGAACATCAAGGAGTGGGAAGCATGTCTACCCATCGCCGAGTACGCCTACAACCATGCAAGACATTCGACTACCGGCAAGTCCCCCTTCGAGGTCGTCTACGGCTTCAACCCGTTGTCCCCATTGGACATTCTACCTCTTCCTCTACAAGAACGCACCAACATGGATGCGAGTGCACGCGCAAGCTACATCAACAAGATGCATGAGGATACAAGACAAACCATCGAGGGCCAAGTACAACGACTAGCGACCAAGCTCAACGTCAACAAGCAACCCATGGTCTTCAACATTGGTGATCTAGTGTGGCTACACCTTCGCAATGACCGCTTCCCCAAAGAGCGCAAGTCAAGCTTCTTCCTCGAGCCGATGGACCTTTCAAGGTGCTATGCGCTACAACGACAACGCCTACAAGATCGACCTACCTCGAGACAAGTACAATGTGAGCGACATCTTCAACGTCAAGGACCTCGCGCCATACCATGGAGATGAAGCTTTTGATCCGAGGTCGGATCTCTCTCAAGGGGGGGGGGAGATGATGCGGAGCATCCCTCACTCATCCCCATGGATGCACCTACATCTTCCTCAACACCACGTGGACCCATGGCTCGAGCCCGAGCTAAGGCTATCGAAGATAAGGTGAACTCGCTCCTCTCCAAACTCCATCTTCCTAATCATGAGACATGGCTACTACCTTATTCGAAAACTCTATGTGTAATCAGGTACTTGGGAACGAGCCAAGGAACAACTAATTGCAAGAGCCAAGACGACGAGGACCCCAAGCACGTTGAAGAATAAGAAGAAAAGTTGTTGAAGCTACAGGCATCGGACGTCCGACCAAGTCCGGACGTCCGACGACTCCCAGGCCACGGACGACCGACGCCCTCCGGACGTCCGGCAGCTGGGCACCCGAATGGAAACTTACGGAAGACCAACGCCACCGGACGACTGGACGACCCATACCAGAATCGAATCTACGGACGTCCGACGATCCACAGACGTTCGGGCCTTCCCGAAGCCCCGGACGACCGGCCCTCTCCGGACGACCGACGCACACCGATCAGAGCCAAATCTACGGAAGAAGGAAGTCTCAAGACCACCGACCGACCAGCACCCGAGCCGGATTTACGGACGTCCGACAGCCTCCGGACGTCCGGACCGTCCCGAAGCCCCGGACGTCCGACGCCTTCCGGACGTCCGACACCTGTGTGACCGCGACCGCGGGCTGGAGCCCTTGTACCCGTTCACTTCGCCCCCATTTGCACTAAGACTATAAATAGACCTCCTCCTCCTCCTAGTTAGGGTTAGCAAAGGATTAGCTCATATTTGTGTGAGAGCTTTGCTCATCCACTTGGTTACCTTCTCCTCGGAGATCGTGCCTCCTCGGAGAAGATCCTTCCAAGAGGATTCAAGACCCCCTTCTAGGGTGGACCCCCATCAAGACCTCCTCACGGAGAAGAACGGCTACTCGTGTATCTTTCCTTTGTTGATTTTGAATCTTGTGCTACCTTATGTGTTCGGTGATCTAGCCCTTGTGTGATCGAGATTTGTCGGTTTAGTGTTCCTCTTGTGTGTTTTACCTTGTGTTCTTCCGCTCGTTCGTCGTGTTTTCCCCGTAGGATCCTCTCCAAACGTGAAAGATCTCCGACTAGGGCTCCGCCCTACATCATCTAGTCATAACCCTAACAACATTATCAGTATTCTTACTATTCAACTCATTGAGCAAATCATCATGACCTTTAAGTACTTGTTCTACTTGAGTTGTAACCATGGAAGCATATTTACTAATAAGCTTAAGATCATTAACAATTCTACTCATATAATCACCTAAGTGGTCAAGCATGTAAGCATTACGTTTCAATTGCCTACTAACATAAGCATTGAAGTTCTCTTGTTTAACAATAAAATTATCGAACTCATCCAAGCATTGACTAGCAGATTTATTATGAGGAATATCACCTTCACCAAATCTATGGAGAGAGTTTACCTCTACTACCTGTGTCGGGTTATCAAGACCATGTATTTCTTCAATAGGCGGTAAATTCTTAACATCTTCAGCTTTAATACCTTTTTCTTTCATAGATTTCTTTGCCTCTTGCATATCTTTAGGACTAAGAAATAGAATACCCCTTTTCTTCGGAGTTGGCTTAGGAGTTGGTTCAGGAAGTGTCCAATCATTATCATTACTCAATATATTGTTCAATAGCAATTCAGCTTGCCCGATAGTTCGTTCCCTGAAAACACAACCATCACAACTATCCAGGTGGCCTCTAGAAGCATCGGTTAGTCCATTATAAAAGATATCAAGTATTTCATTTTTCTTGAGAGGATGGTCAGGGAAAACATTAAGTAACTGGAGAAGCCTCCCCAAGCTTGTGGGATACTCTCTTCTTCAATTTGCACAAAGTTAAATATTTCCCGTAAGTCAGCTTGTTTCTTATGAGCAGGGAAATATTTTTCATAGAAGTAGTAAATCATATCCTAGGGACTACGCACACAACCAGGAGCAAGAGAATTAAACCATAACTTAGCATCACCCTTTAATGAGAAATGAAACAATTTAAGAATATAGTAATAGCGAATTTGTCCTCATGAACAAATAGGGTGGCTATATCATTCAATTTAGTAAGATGTGCCACAACAGTTTCAGATTCATAACCATAGAAAGGATCAGATTCAACCAAAGTAATTAACTCGGGATCGACAGAGAATTCATAATCCTTATTAGTAACAAAGATAGGTGAAGTAGCAAGCATAGGGTCATATTGCATTCTAGCATTCAAAGACTTTTCTTTCAGCTTAGCTAATAGTTTCTTAAGATCATCTCTATCATTACAAGCAAGAAGGTCTCTAGAAATTTTCCTTATCCATAGTAGAACCCTCAAGTACAACAGGCAATTCATATCTAGGGGGAGAATCATAATCTTCAGTTTCAATAATATCATCAGTTTCAGTAATATCATTCTCTCTAACCCTAGCAAGTTGTTCATCAGGAAATTCACCTAGTGGCACAGTATTATCAAGAAGAGAAGTAGTTTCATCATAAGCATCATGCATAGCAAAAGTGGCATCATCAATACCATGCGACATATCGAAATCAATAGCAGGTGTAGGTGTCACAATTTTACTCAAAGCAGAAGGTGAAACAAGTGCAGAGCTAGATGGCAGTTCCAGTTGAGGTAAAAATCTTGGTTCTTTGTTCTTTTAGATTCCCCATAGTGATCAACAGATATAAATCCCACGTGACTTAGAGAATAAAGCTATTGTCCCCGGCAACGGCGCCAGAAAAAGGTCTTGATAACCCACAAGTATAGGGGATCACAACCGTTCTCGAGGGTAGAGTATTCAACCCAAATTTATTGATTCGACATAAGGGGAGCCAAAGAATATTCTCAAGTATTAGCAGCTGAGTTGTCAATTCAACCACACCTGAAAGACTTAATATCTGCAGCAAAGTTTTTAGTAGCAAAGTATTATGGAAGTAATGTTAACGGTGGCAAAAGTAACAATAGCAGTTTCGTAGCAATTGTAACAGTAGCAACAGAAAAGTAACTTAGCAAAGATCAGTATGAAACAAACTCGTAGGCAATGGATCAATGATGGATAATTATGTCGGATGGTATTCATCATGCAACAGTTATAACATAGGGTGACACAGAACTAGCTCCAATTCATCAATATAAGGCATGTATTCCGAATATAGTCATACGTGCTTATGGAAAAGAACTTGCATGACATCTTTTGTCCTACCCTCCCGTGGCAGCGGGGTCCTATTGGGAACTAAGGGATAGTAAGGCCTCCTTTTAATAGAGTACCGGACCAAAGCATTAGCACTTAGTGAATACATGAACTCCTCAAACTACGGTCATCACCAGGAAGTGTGTCGACTATTGTCACTCCGGGGTTGCTGGATCATAACACGTAGTAGGTGACTATAACTTGCAAGATAGGATCAATAACACAAATATATTCATGAAAACATAATAGGTTCAGATCTGAAATCATGGCACTCGGGCCCTAGTGACAAGCATTAGGCATAGCAAATTCATAGCAACATCAATCTTAGAACATAGTGGATACTAGGGATCAAACCCTAACAAAACTAACTCGATTACATGGTAAATCTGATCCAAGCCATCACTGTCCAACAAGCCTACAATGGGATTACTCACGCACGTCGGTGAGCATCATGAAATTGGTGATGGAGGAAGGTTGGTGATGATGATGGCGACGATTTCCCCTCTCTGGAGCCCCGAACGGACTCCAGATCTGGCCTCCCGATGAAGAACAGGGGGTGACGGCTGCTCCATATCGTAAAACGTGATGAATCCTTCTCTCTGATTTTTTTCTCCCGGAACGTGAATATATGGAGTTGGAGTTGAGGTTGGTGGAGCCCCGTGGGACCCATAAGGACAGAGGGCACGCCCCAGGGGGTGGGCGCGCCCCCACCCTTGTGTATAGGGTGTGGGTCCCCTTCGGTTGATTCTTTCGCCAATATTTTTTATTTATTCCAAAAATAATCTCCGTGAAGTTTCAGGTCATTCCGAGAACTTTTATTTCTGCACAAAACTAACACCATGGCAATTCTGCTGAAAACAACGTCAGTCCGGGTTAGTTCGATTCAAATCATGCAAATTAGAGTCCAAAACGAGGGTAAAAGAGTTTGGAAAAGTAGATATGATGGAGACGTATCAGGGTCGTATTCCTATGTGCGACGAACGCAGGGAGGGTCCTTGGCTAGAGATAGAGCCCGTGCTTGCTTACTTGCCTCTTGAGCCTTGACGGCGAGCTGGCACTTCGGCCCTTCATATTCGGCCGCCAAGGCCGTAGTGTGTTCCTCGGTTCGGAGAGAGCGCCCCGCATTGCCATTAACTATGATGACGCCTCTTTGTCTGAACATTTTTAATATGAGGTCGGCATAATGTGGGACGGCATTGAAATGAGCGAACACCATTCGGCCTAGGAGGGCGTGATAGCCACTACGAAAGGGGGTGATGTCAAAGATCAAGTCTTTGCTCCAGAAGTTATCCGGAGAGCCGAATACCACTTCCAAAGTGATAGTGCCCGAACAACGGGCTTCAATGCCGGGGATGACCCCCTTGAAGGTGGTGCTGCCGGGTTTGATCCTTGACGGGTCAATTCCCATTTTCCTTACTGTATCTTCATAGATTAGGTTGAGGCTGCTGCCATCATCCATGAGGACTCTGGTAAGGTGGTATCCATCGATAATGGGGTCTAGGCCGAAAGCAGACGACCCTCCATGACGAATATTGGCCGGGTAGTCCTTGCGGTCGAAGGTGATCGGACATGCCGACCATGGATTAAATTTCGATGCTACAGGCTCTATCGCGTAGACGTCCTGAAGTGCGCGCTTTTTCTCCTTCTTGGGTATATGAGTGTCATAGATAATGTTCACTGTTTTGACCTCAGGAGGGAATTGTTTCTGGCCTCCATTGTTCGTCCTGTGGGGTTCTTCATCGTCCTTGCTACGGGGGCTTTTTTTCGTGTCCTCGGCTGTGAGTTTGCCGGCCTGCTGATTACCCAACAATTACGGTTGGTGTGGTTAGCGGGCTTGTTCGAGGTGCCATGGATCTGGCAAGGCCTATCCAGGATGACGTCCAACTTGGTGGGTCCTCCTAGTTTCCTTTAGAAGGCTTTTTCCGCGGCCCTGATTTGGGGTTACGGAATCTGGCATTTACTATCGTGTCATCGACATCAGTGCCATTGTGTCGATGCTTGTTTTTATTGCACCTGGCTTCCCATTGTCATCCCGGGCTTACGAAATGTCGGGGTCTTTGGGGTTGGTGCTTCTACGAGCCAACCAGCTATCTTCACCCACGCAAAAGCGGGTCATGAGGGAGGTAAGGGCCGCCATTGTCCTTGGCTTATATTGGCTGAGCTGGCGTGCGAGCCATTCGTCCCGGATACTATGTTTGAACGCGTCTACGGCTTCGGCGTTCGGCAATCGACTATTTGATTATTTTTGGTCAAAAACCTATTCCACAATTGCCGGGCTGACTCACCAGGCTGTTGGACCACGTGGCTCAGATTGTCAGCGTCCGGAGGCCAGACATAGGTTCCTTGAAAGTTGGCTCGGAAAGCATCCTTGAGCTCTTCCCAGCTTCTTATGGAGTCTTCGAGGAGGCTGTTCAATCAATGCTGGGCTGATCCTTTGAGCTTTGATGGCAAATATTTGCTGGTGTGGAGGTCATCTCCTCGTGCCATACTAATATGGAGTAGAAAATCCTCAATCCACACGGCCGGGTCTGTGGTTCTGCCGTATGGCTCCATGTTTACGGGTTTAAACCCTTCTGGGAATTGGTGCTGCATCACCTCATCGGTGAAGCACATTGGGTGAGCGACGCCCCTTATTCAGGCCACATCGCGTTGAACCTCGGATTCCATCCATGCCCGACGTTGATCCCGAACTCTATCGTTTCGGTCGAGCCATGCTTGGTATCCATCTCTTCTTTCGGGAGGGTAACCTCTTGATCCATAAATGGACCTTGACTGACCTGCTCTAGCGGCCAGGTCGTGTCGCAGATCGTATTGATATGCTGGCTATGCCGCCTCCTTGCCTTTATGGCGAGGGAGGGGCAGGTGGGTATTCGCCCTCTCCAGCCGGCCTATCCTTCCTTGAGGGGGCGGTCGGGCTGGTCGCCTTGAGTTCGTGGGTGGTGCAGGCTTGAAGGCCTCATCATCGAATTGTGGCAATAGTTTGTGCTTGGGGTAGCTCCTTGTTTGCTATAAATCGTAGTACCCTTCTTCGGCTGCTAGGACTTTCGTCCATCTGTCGTTGAGGGTGTCTTGTTCGGCCTTTATCTGTTGTTGCTTCTTCTTCAAGCTTCGCGCGGTGGCTATGAGCTGTTGCTTGAAGCGCTCTTGTTCCAATGCATCTTCTTGGGACGATGAAATTTTCAGCTCCAAGGAGAACCTCCTCTTCGGAGAGAGGCATGTAGTTGCTATCTTCGGAATGGTTGGGGTCCTCGGGGTTATACTGACCTTCCTGCCCCTCTAAGCCATCGGACTGGTGCTCAGGGGCGGGGTCGCTCAGGTCTTCTGCATTGTCCGGGGGTATTGCTGAGGGAGTCCTGGACTAAGGGGTCCTCGGGCGTCCGGCCTGTTTGACACGGGCCAGACTGACGGGCTGTGAAGATACAAGACCAAAGACTCTCACCCGTGTCCGGATGGGACTCTCCTTGGCGTGGAAGGCAAGCTTGGTGTCCGGATATGAAGATTCCTTTCTCTGTAACCGACTTTGTACAACCCTAGTCCCCTCCGGTGTCTATATAAACTGGAGGGTTTAGTCCATAGGGGGGAAAATCATACTCATACAGGCTAGACTTCTAGGGTTTTAGCCATTATGATCTCGTGGTAGATCAGCTCTTGTAATACTCATATTCATCATGATCAATCAAGCAGGAAGTAGGGTATTACCTCCATAGAGAGGGCCCGAACATGGGTAAACATCGTGTCCCCTGTCTCCTGTTACCATCGACCTTAGACGCACAGTTCAGGACCCCCTACCCGAGATCTGCCCGTTTTGACACCGACATTGCTGCTTTCATTGAGAGATCCGCTGTGACGTCGAAGACAGGGTTGATGGCTCGCCTTGTTATCAAGGACGGTATCACCTCCGGAGGGGCCCTGGCTTTAGGCCAAACCGTTCAGCTGGGCGGTTTTACCATGCCCGCCCGTACGGCCGTCAAGCCGATGATGACTTCTCGGGTCATCGAAAACCACCTCCATGTTGACTCTGAATACTGTAAACGGATGGATTCAATGGAGTTGTCGTCTTTAAACGAACTCCTAGATCGTATCGCTGCCTTGGGGGTCGCTACAGACTATGATCGGATTGGGCTTAAATCCGATCAAAGAGAAATCAAATCTCCGCCGATCACCCATCAGATAGCGGTAGTCGAGGAGCAAAACAACAACTCTTCCTCTATATTGAGGACGAACTATGTTGGGATTTCCGAGCTCAAAGAGTCGGACACCTGTCCGCAGAACGACGCGCCCTGCCCTCCGAACTCAGAATCGGATGATGGGCCCGAAAAATCAGTTGATATCCCGGAGCCCGAACCATTAAGCTCGGAGATTTCTCAAACTTTGGATCCTAAATTGGGTCGGGGTTCGGATTTAAAGCCACCCACCCACCCAGATATACGCGATCTAATGTACATACGGCAGCAGTCTCAAGAAACAGTCCATCACTTTTGTGCCAGATTCCTCCTTGTCAAAGACAAGATTAAAGATTGCCGCGACGAAGACGCGATCTCAGCATTCTGCAACAATTGCACGGACGTAGGAATCCTCAACGCCACGTACTACACTTCGCTGACTTGGCAATCATCATACAGAAGTACTGCACAATGGAAAGTGCCTGGAAAACTCAGGCAGCTCTTTGGGAACCACCGGTTCCCACTCAACCCTTCATCCAGGCAAAAAGGATGCACCCTCGCGGGGCACCCGAACCAACAGTAAAGAAATCTAAGCACATTACGGGGCGCGGAACTGTTCTGGAGGGATGGCTCGATAGGCCATGCAAAAATACACACAACACCGGATACCATACCAACCCACATCCTTAGAGCATGTTGGATACTCCGGCAAGTGGCCAAGAGCGGCGAGGATATCCTCACCATAAATACCCCAGAGCAACACCCCTCGGAGGACGACGACCTCAGCGTATTGACGGTCTTCGAGACTTTTGCTTCAAACAATCGGTGCAAAAGGGCCCTCCGCGACCTCGCCGAAGTCTGCCAAGTCACGGCAACAAATCCTTGGAACGACACAGCCATAACATTCAATGGCAACGGCGAACCAAAATTCCGGACAGTCCGAGCACCGGCTGCCTTGGTCCTCAATCCAATTGTGGACGGTTTTTGGCTCACCAAAGTGCTCATGGACGGCGGCAGCGGACTAAACCTCATCTATGAGGATACACTCAACAAAATGGAAATAGACAAGAGCCGCATCGAGCAAAGCAGCACGACCTTCCGAGGAATCATTCCCAGTCGGGAGGCGCGACGTGCGGGAAAAATTACACTTGACGTGGTATTCGGCACACTGGAGAATTATCGGTCCGAAGAGATAACCTTCCAAGTGGCCCCTTTCGACATCGGATATCACACCCTATTGGGGCGAGATGCATTTACACGCTTCCAAGCTATACCTCATTACGGGTACATGAAGCTCAAGATGCCTGGGCCCAACGGTATCATCACTCTTACGAGTGATCCGGACATAGCACTCCGCGCCGAAAACAAAACCGCATCCCTGGCCCTAGAGGCACTGTCCGAAGCCCTTGCAGCCGAAGAGCTAACCGCGTTGCGCTCCACTGTGGATAGGGATGACATAATCCTGGACAAGCGACCCAAATCCACCTCCTTTAAACCAGCTGACAAAATAATCAAATTTCAAGTCCACCCGACGGACCCCAAGAAGATAGCATCCATCGAGGCTGCTTCGACCCAGCGGTTGGCGCGTGCTACGAGAGTTCTGCTGCGAACTGGGATATATTTGCACGGCACCCTTCGATATGCCAGAATCCCATAAGTTGGCGAACACAGCCACAACATCTTGAAGGATATAAACCGGTCAAACAAGCACTCGGCGCTTTTCGAACCCAAGCGACAAGCCATGGGGAGGAGCTAGCCAAGTTAATCGAGGCGGATTCATCGGAGAAATAAAACATCCGGACTGGCTAGCAAACTGGTGATGGTGCCAAGAAGGACAAATCCACAGCGCCTATCGTCGATTTCAAAGACCTCAACAAAGCCTGCCCTAAGGATCCCTTCCCCTCCCTCGCATTGATCAGATTATTGATGCTACCACAGGACCACGACTCATTGTGTTTCCTCGACGCATACTCCGGATACCATCAAATCAAAATGAAGGAGTCCGACCAAGCCTCAACGACATTCATTACCCCATATGGGCCATTCTGCTTCAACACTATGCCCTTCGGGCTTAAAATGCCGGGGCCACCTACCAACGCATGATTCAAACATGCCTGGAGAAACAGATCGTCAAGACAGTTGAAGCATACGTGGATGACATCGTCGTCCAAACCAGACATGTCGAGTCATTGATAGACGATTTGCATCTCACGTTCGACAACCTCCGCATACGACATCAAGCTTAATCCGGAAAAGTGTGTTTTCGTTGTCCCCGCTGGAAAACTGTTGGGCTTCATCGTTTCCAGCAGAGAGATTGAAGCAAACCCAGCTAAAATCCGAGCTTTGTCACAATTGGCTACGCCAACAGACCTTAAACAGGTCCGAAAACTAGCCGGATGTGTGGCAGCTTTAAGCAGCTTTATCTCCAGACTAGGAGAAAAAACATTGCCACTCTATCGCCTTCTCTGATGCACCGACCACTTCGAGTGGACGGATGCAGCAACGACCGGACTGGAATAAATAAAGGCACTTTTAGCGAGCAACCCAATCCTGGCCGCACCAAACGTCGGTGAACCCATGCTATTATACATATCGGCAATGCACCAAGTGGTGAGCGCGGTGCTCGTCGTCGAACGAGAGGAGGAAGGACACAAATTCCCGCTTCAAAAGCCGGTATACTACGTATCCACTGTCCTCACACCATGCAAATCCCGGTACCCTCATTACCAAAAGATAGCATACGCGGTCTTCATGGCATCCCGGAAGCTGTGACACTACTTCCAAGAGTGCTCGTTCACGGTGGCTTCCGAAGTACCACTGAATGACATAATAAACAACCTCGATTCCACAGGCCGGATTGTCAAGTGGGCCATTGAGCTCCCTCCATTTGATATAACATACAAACCGCGCCGAGCCATTAAATCCCAAGTACTGGCCGACTTCATCGCCAAATGGACAGAGGCCGAACTCCCTAAAGAGTATGTCACATATTCTAACTGGGTCATGCACTTCGATGGCTCCAAAATGCTGGCAGGCTTAGGGGCAAGCGTTGTCTTAACATCCCCCACTGGATACACAGTTCAGTACGTACTCCAAATATTATACATAGACTCCAACAACGCAGCCGGATACGAGGCCTTGCACAGTACTTCCGTACTATGGCCGCCAAGTCAGCGAAGCGTGCTATGTCACGGCGACTTATGGCGTTAAGGATTCCCTTGTCCGGCAATTATTGCAAAAGAATGAGATTGCGTCTTCCTCGCGATAGTCCTTGACCTTGTTCATTACAAGGAGGAATCTGGCCCAATAATGATGTACTGTTTCCTGGGGCTCTTGTCTAATGTGGGAAAGATCGTTTATATCTAGGTGGGTGGGTGGATTTGAGTCCGAACCCTGACCCGATCTGAGACCGAGGCGCAGGAGTTTCGATCTTGGAAGTTCGGGGTCCGGGATGTTGCCCAATAAGTCCGGCCCATTGCACGATTCTAGGTTCGTGGCTTGGGCAATGTCCTTCCGTAAACGGGTATCCAGCTCGGAGAGCTCAGGAATCCGAACATAGTTTGTCCTCAAGATAGAGGAAGAATCGCCGCATTGTTCCTCCACCACCGCTATCTGATGGGTGACCGGTGGAGAGTTAATCTCCCTTTGGTCGGGTTTAAGCCCAATCCGATCATAGTCCGTAGCGACTCCCAAAGCGGTGATGCGATCCAAGAGCTCGTTTAGCGAAGAGAGCTCCACTGGATTCATCTGCTCGGCAAGTTCCGAGCAGACATGGAGGCTGCTTTCGATGACCCGAGAAGACATCGTCGGTGCAGCAGCCGAACGGGCAGTCATGACGAAGCCGCCTAGCCGGAGGGTTTGGCCGACACCGAGGCTCCCCAAAGGTGGCGTTGTCCTTGACAGCGAGATGAGGCATCCTTCCTTATAGCGGCAGCACAAAGGAACTCTCAATGAAAGCACCAATGTCGGTGTCAAAACCGGCGGATCTCGGGTAGGGGGTCCCGAATCATGCGTCTAAGGCGGATGGTAACAGGAGGCGATGGACACAATGTTTACCTGTGTTGGGCCCTCTCGATGGAGATAACACCCTACTTCTGCTTGATTGATCTTGATGATATAAGTATTCCAAGAGTTGATCTACCACGAGATCGTAGAGGCTAAACCTAGAAGCTAGCCTATGGTATGATTGTTGTTGTCCTATGGACTAAACCCTCCGGTTTATATAGAAACCGGAGGGGCTAAAATTACAGAGCGGTTACAAGGAGGAGATCTACATATCCGTATCGCCAAGCTTGCCTTCCACGCCAAGGAGAGTCCCATCCGGACACGGGACGAAGTCTTCAGTCTTGTATCTTCATAGTCCAACAGTCCGGCCAAAGGATATAGTCCGGCTGTCCGGATACCCCCTAATCTAGGACTCCCTCACCTGCCATGGGAGATACAAAAAATATTAATATCGTTGGTACATATGCTTATATTTTCTCGATCGAGAGGAACATTACCAGGCGATGGCTCCTTGGATTTCTCCAGTTCGGCGGTAGCAGCAGCCAGCTGGGTCCGACATTTTTCCAGCTATTGAGACAAAAGGTTGTTCTTATCTGTGAGCACCTGGGTATACAATGATCCTTAAAACAGTTGTATCAACTGCTTCCAAGTCTCGGGTGCTACTCTATATATATATATATATATATATATATATATATATATATATATATATATATATATATATATATATATATATATATATATATATATATATATATATATATATATATATATATATATATATATATAAAATTATCGGATTTGTGCAAATGCGTACTTACCCGCATATCTTTCAAATGCTGGTATGTGCCTCTAGTAAGCCCGTCTCGAGCAGCTCGGATGTACGCATCAGCCGAGCTGAAGGGGTTGAATGCCTCCTTTGTAAAGCCGGGGTCGCGAAGAGTGTCCCGCAGGCGCCGATGATTCATGGCGCTTTCCACTTCAGAATTTTGACGGATACATCATCTGACTCCTCTGCCGAAGGACAATCCGGCGTCACTCCCGTATCAGCCCTCGCCTTTAAAGCAGGGTCGGGAACCCCGGATATAGTCCGGTGAACGTTTTTTCTGATAAGACACAGCGGGTTAGTGTCACAGTTGGATATGACTGCCAGGGGGCATGATCAAAAACCATACCTCTTTGTTGAAGGCTCTGCCGTATTGTTGTTCGCCTTCCTCTTCGAAGATGTGCCTGGTGCGGGCGCTGCTCTCTTAGGAGATGCCTCTGGCGCATGTTGAGACATCGGGCGCCTCCCCTTTGGAGAACAAAATAGTGCGGTGAATGAGGCGTAATGAGGAAGCTCTCTTGAAAAGGGTGTCTCCTGGTCACTTACATGCGAGGCAGGGAGGAGACCGGGATAGTCGGTGGTGATGCCCACTTCCGTGCCGTCATAGCTCGCCTGGTAGAACACCCCATCCTCGAGCTCCATGACTATGTCCGGATCCTCCTCAAATCTTGGGTCAAGGTCCCGATTGTGATGCTCTGGCTGTGGGGCGGGGCTATGGATCCCTTTGGCGACCTTCCGCCATTCCTGTTACAAATGGATGTGTTAATGTCCATTAAAAGTGACTCAGGGAGAGGATTGAGTAAAGTAGTGGGATTAGAGCTCACCCAGCTAGGAGGATTGTACATGGAAAATCCATCTCGACGCTTAACACACGTGAATTCCTCTATCTCCCCTTTGTACAGTCCAGCCAATATTTTGGCCAACGCGGCGGGGACCCTTCCGACCGCAGTGGGAGGTGTCATCTTCCCCATTATAGTGCCACATGGGAGGCCCTCTGTATTGGAGTGGCTGAACCCCCCGCACTATGGAAGTCGCCATTACCTCGACTATTGTTAGTCCGGACTGGGCGAGCGCCTTTATCTTGCCCATCAATTAACGGACTTCCGCACTATCTTCCTCCTCGAGGCTCCGAGGGCGCCAGCTGTGGCGTTTCTTCAGCGGAGCGCTTGAAAACTCGGGAAGACCCATTCGGACTGGGTCGGGAAGGGCAACGTCCTCAATATAGAACCACTCGGAAGGCCACTCTTCAGATGCCTTCTTCGGCGTGCCGGACAGGTATCTGGTGTTGGCAATGCGCCATACCTCGGCTCCACCCACTTCAAATATTGATCCCTCTTGGTTACGAGGGACGAGGCATAATAGTTTTCTCCATAATTCAAAATGGGCCTCAAAACCCAGGAATAGCTCACAAAGAGCAACGTAGCTCGCAATGTGCAGGATGGAGGCAGGAGTGAAATTGTGCAGTTGGAGGCCATAATACTCCATAAGTCCTCGGAGGAACAGGTGAATTGGAAATCCGACGCCTCTTAGCAAGTAGGGAACAAAACACACTCGTTCCCTCTGGATGGATTGGGGAAATTCTCCGCTTGAGCCATGCCGCTGAAGGAAGTCAATCCTGCTCGAACGGGGACTAGATCCGCGGGGGGAAGAAATCCCTGTGTTTGCAGCTTCACTAGCTGGCCATGGGATACGGAACATCTCTCCCAATCGCCTTTTTTGGAGCCGTGGGGACGAGAGGAAGAACTGGGAGCGTTGGCCATGTTGGAGTGGTTTCTCCTAGCAAGCTTTGAGGATTTTATGTGTGGTGTGGAATGGATCTGAGATCCAATCTCTTTAAATAGACGCTTTTCCTACATGGCCGGGGTGTTATGCGCAAAAAATACCCTGACCTCTCGTATTCGCTCGACACGTGGAAGCTGAAGCCATGGATGCACAGAAGCCGATGGGTACGACATTAAATGGAAGGCCGAATACAGCTCTTTGAAGACATCGGAGGAGGAACCCGCCTTGCAATACCGAAGACAATCTGCGCGCCGGACACATAGTCATTGAAAGCCTGGTTCGAGGGCTACTAAGGGAGTCCTGGACTAAGGGGTCCTCAGGCGTCCGGCCTGTTTGACACGGGCCGGACTGATGGGCTGTGAAGATACAAGACCAAAGACTCTCATCCGTGTCCGGATGGGACTCTCTTTGGCGTGGAAGGCAAGCTTGGCGTCCGGATATGAAGATTCCTTTCTATGTAACCGACTTTGTACAACCCTAGTCCCCTCCGGTGTCTATATAAATTGAAGGGTTTAGTCCATAGGGGGAATAATAAGATCAAGCGCCTCGTTTAACAAGGCAAGGCTGGCCTGATGGGCGTACGAGTTTTCTTCGGAGCTGACCTCCGCCGTCACGGTGGGGTGGGGCATGAGTCCGGCCAGGGTGAGATCCTGGTCTTTGGACGTCGTACTTGTGTCAAGGCTCAAAGCCGAGTCTGTAGTGAGGAGGGCGAGTTCGGCTGGGGTTGACTCCCCGTCTTCGGACGCCAAACTCCTGTTAGGGATCAAAGTCGGATCCACAGTAAGGAGGAAAGGTTCGGACGGAGTTGATTCCTGGTCTTCAGACGTAAGAGCTGCTCCCGAGCTCGAAGCTGATAGTGCGATAAGGACCGATCCGGAGATCAGAATGAGGAGAGGCCCCGAAGTTAATGCTTTAGAAGTCGTGGTTGTTCCAGGTGAGGCTGAGAAGCCAATGAATATCAGAGCGCCCCGAGCGTCGGTGACGTTCTCAAAGTTACCAAACCTTATCTGATGCTCAGGGGCGAAACTGTTGACCTGGATGAGATGACCGGTCGAGTTGGCATGCAGGACAATGCTGCCGAACGCGAACAGTTGCCCAGGGAAGAAGACGTCCCCAGTGTTGATGCCGTCTCCGATGATCAGGCGAGCCATCAATCCCTCGGCAATCCAACATGGGAACTCTCAATGAAAGCACCAATGTCGGTGTCAAAACCGGCGGAGCTCGGGTAGGGGGTCCCGAACTTTGGACCTTGGATCGATGGGGAACAAGGGACGTGGGACACGATATTTACCCAGGTTCGGGCTCTCTCTAAGAGGTAATACCCTACGTCTTGCTTAATTATATTGCTTGTGTATATGGGGATTACATAGTTGATCTACCACAAAATCGGATGAACTAAACCCTAAGCTAGTAGGACGGTGATTGTTCTCTCGCCTCTATGGACTAAGTCCCCTGGTTTATATAGACACCAGGGGTATTAGGGTTACACATAGTCGGTTACAACAGGGGAACAAGCATGTCGGATCTTCTATCTTGACTTGGAGTACACACCAAGGCACAAAAACGTCACCCATCCGGATACAATGTCGCCCCATAGTCCGGTCCACCAGCAGCCATAGTGCAGCCCAGCTGTCCGGCCCATGTGAGATAGGCCGGCATCCCGAGGACCCCCTGTCCAGGACTCCCTCACCTGCTATCACACGATTTGACATTGAGAAATATTTTCAATTAATCTATAACATTTGAAGTTCAAATAATTTCAAGAAGAGCTAACAGATATCATGAATTGTGTTCGAAAGTTAATGGAAAAGAAGGGGCAATAGAAACATATGAAACAATCAAGGATGTGCTAATTGATGAGGAAAAGGGATGGAAAATATATACTGTGTACCATGTATATTTCAATGAGAAAGAATTTGAAGTAAAGTGTTCATCTCATCACTTTTAGTTTGGAGGTATTCTCTATAGGCACGCACCTTCACAATAGATGCTTGATCGGCGGAAAAAGTATAAAAAACATAACTTTATGAGGTGCACATATGACGGCATGGAAAACAATCCTATTGCAAGTATTGTGCAACTCTTTCTTTCCGGTTGCAGAGATGAGCGTCATACGTTAGATGATTCATTCATTTCTTGGTCGAATACCTCCCCGTCTTGAAAAACTAAAAGTCCACATGAAGTGATTTTCAAAGTAACAATATCTTTTAGGAATATTTTTATTTATTTTAAGACAATGAAGTACTAGCTCGCCGTCCAGTTAAATTCCGGCGGATATACATGACACATGAAAAAACGACCTGGCCCGTAATTTTTTTATGGGCTGCCCGTAACCGCCCGCATTTTCGATTAAGGATGGCAATGGGTAGGGTATAAGACGGGTAGAGCAATAGCATACACATACCCATGTAGTCAATGGGTATAAAATTCCACCCATACCCGTACCATAGGTATGAAACTTTACCCGTACCCATACCTGACGGGTTCCCATACCCATTGGATACCCAACGGGTAAATTAAACAGTACACACGTTATTCGCAATTTTACATTCATCTATAGCACATTAAAAGCATTGATCTCAACTCAATAACAAATAGCTGAGTACATGACAATTATCTCAACTAAAACTGAATCGGTGACAACTTTAACATAGGTTCGCAAGCTCATGACACAACTTTACTATAGGTGCACTTGTGAATCACAAGGTCCACATGTCAATATAAACGAGTAGGGTATGGGTATATCCGTGGGTAAAAGGCTATACACGTGCCCTACCCATAACTTAACGGGTAGGGTTTGGGTACTACTCATGGGTATAAAATTGTGCCCATACCCTACCCATGCAGGTACAGTACCCGTACCCATGGGTAAAATTACCATCCTTATTTTCGATATATATACCGGAGCGTCCGTGATTTAGGGTCTACATTCGCCATTTCTCCTTCCCCCCTCTGCCGTAAATCGGTAGCTCCGACGAGCCGGGGAGCTCCTCCCTCCGCCTGCAATTTGCCGCGCGCAGCTAGCCGAAGCTCGCCCCGATGTCGAGAGCTGGTCGCGGGAGGGGCGGTCGCCATGACGACGAGACGGGGAGCTCCTCCCTCTGCCCGCCGGTGGAGGAGTGGTGCAAAGTGCAGGCGCGGGAGTACGGTGCACTCACTCGCGGCGGTGGCCGGCGGGCATGGCGCAACTTTGACCGCCTCCACGAGATCTTCTGGCCGACGACCAAGCGTGTTCACGCGGCTGAGCACGCGTTCTTCGTGACGAAGGAGGCGTCCGCCGCTAGAGAAAAAGGTGCCGCGGCACGGCCGGAGGCGGCGAGGAAGGAGTACGACCTCGACTTCGTCCTCGCCAACTCCTTGAGGCCTCATTTGGTAGAAGTGGATTTGAGAGGTTTGGGGTGGTGGGGATTTGAGGGGATTTGGTGAATCCCCTCCTTCCACCCAATCCTCTCAAATCCGCTTGAAACCCCCAAACCCCTCTAACTACAATTTCCTTCATATGAAAAACTTATTTGGTAGGCAGGGATTGCCAAATTTAGATAAGATAGTGCAAACATCTAAAAATGCAATCTTTACAAGAAAACATTGTATTAAGATCTTGCTACAGAATAGAAAGGTCACCTAACAAAAAATGTGACCTCATGAAACTTGCTACAGGGGAATAATCTTCCACATTTCTTCAGAGCAACAACATAATTTGGCATGACTTCGGACCAATATATCATCACAACAATATCAAGTATATCACAGTAACAACATGATTTCTCAAAACAGCATGACTTGGAATAAAAAATATCTCATCCATGATCTTTCACAGCAACACCATAATTTTGCAACAAACATAATGAAACACATGACTTGTGCAATAGCTCACAATCAGTTATATTACTACAGACCAAGCAACGTTGAGAATAATGTTGTCATGCAAACGAATTGCTCTTAATGATGTCATCATCATCCAGTTTTTGAACGACCAAAAGTTTGTCCAGATTGTTTAATCTTGCTTCTCTGGTTGCCTGGGAACCTGATTATTAAACAAAAGCAAAATGAGTGACAAAACTTAAAATAGGCCAACCTATGTTCTAGAACTCCAGTTCTTACGAGAGTGATAACACAAAAGCAAAAGTTTGTTGGCAAAATTATGTATTCTAAGCTACAGAATGGTCATCATCCATAACTTATGAAGAGTTGAGGTTTCAACGCTCAAGAACAAGTCCATTATATGACAAAATAATAAGCCACCACGCCTAACGACATCCATGCTCTGAGCACCGCCACCCAGATGCAGCAAGGATGGACAAGCATCGTCATGCCACTAATCTCATCATTGCAGTTCACATACCCAAGCACTCTCTTAAAAAAGGCATACTCAAGTCAAGCATTCAAACTTCCGAAGTTAGTTGTCATTCAGTTAAACATAAAACCCAAACATTCCAACTTCCCAGTTTAGCTACCGTTCAGTTTCAGGAAAAAAAGGAGTTACTTCCCCACAAAAATAAAACGGAGAAAGGAGTCAGCTAGCTTTCTTGCAGACTATACGTACGTGTGAAACATAGAATCAGATCACACAAGTTATACAGTAGGTCATACATATGTTTAGAAAACAAAATAAAGCAACAGCCAGCAAATAATCTTGAGCAGATGCAGCAGAGTGAGCTACAATATGAAAAAACCACTGCAACTATGTAAGCCACAACACCCATACAAATACATGAAAACATTGCCACACTTCGCCGACAGCAAACCGCCTGATGCCTATGTATTATATATAGGAGTGGAACGAAGTAGTCCCAGATTTAAAATAAATATAGGAGTTCAAGAGAGACAAAGTTGAGTTGTTATAAATACTGCAAATGGGGTTGTGTGTATGTGCAGGTTCGCCTCAAGGCACACAACCATGAGATGAACTATAGTGCGAGTTTTTTGCCATGAGCTTCAGGGCACAAATAAGTTTAGACAGAATTGCCAGAGTTTTCTAGACAGATTCAAACATGTAGACTAGACAGATTCAAACATGTAATAACTCGGCACCACCATAAACCTTGGCAGATTTGATTTGATTTGTTAGACGTACTACAACAAAATGAGGGAGTGCTAAATGATAGTGACACTAGGTTCATGAGATATTATATTATCAACTAGATAGATGTTCACAGGAGCAAGAACAACGATCTTAGTTTTCATGAAGTGGGGCAAAATGTCACAGGAGAAATGGAGTAAGGTAGCTTACCTTAAGTACGTTGAGTCAATTCTGCCATTTCGCTCCGAAGAAAGTCTGCAGCACTCTCTTGATCTTCGGCGGCAGAATTAAGAAAGATCTCACGGTTCTCAACACTTTTGAACACTTTGTAGGCAGTGGCTCGTTCATCGCGGCGGATGCTTTCCATCTTGTGCAAGACAGCGATGCACTTGCTGATGGAGAATTCTTGGGCATTTTTTGCCCCGAGCAATAGAGCAGACTCCTCCTCCGCTTGCTTTCGTTTGATCTCCACATATTGTGCCATCACTTCCACCATAGGATCATCACGCTTCTTACCCTTCTTTGATTCCTTCACATGCTTGTTGCTTGAAGTAGCAGCACCACCTCTTTGTGTAGCATCTCTTCGACCATCACTTTGTCTAGCATCTCTTGGCTCGTCACTTTGTGTAGCATCTCTTCGACCATCATTTTGTGTAGCATCTCGGGGCGATGTTAAAGTTGAAGAACTCATTGATGTACTCATGAAATGTTTGTCCACTATGCTGAAATTCTAGCTGGAGATCTTCATAAGATGCGTTGTGAGACACCATGTATAAGAAAAAGGCTAACTTCTCCTTCACCTTAATTCTTTTATCCGATATCAGATTTTCTCTTCTAAGGTAAGATGCCAAAGCCCGGAAGATACGTGGCTCCATCCTATAAGCTACTAGGACATCATATCTTCATCATCCTCGCTTCTTCTCTTCCTAATTCGATCGATAATCTCGGAGTTCATCTCGGCACTAAAACTAGAATCAGGAAGCAACAAATAAGAACTACATTTCATGGTTTACTTGACTTGAAGCAAATTATTAATAAGACATACACACATAGTAAGACTACAAGAGCCATCAAGTAGGATATAGTACTTCAGTTAAGACATGATAGAGATAAGGTCAAGAGGCCAAAAAGTTGGTGTATATTACCGAATTTAGGCGTGACAACTGGATCCCAAGATGGAGGCAACTCGTCCACCCCAACAAGAATCCAAGCAGCAGGCCTCTGTCAAAATAAGAACATACCAGCAACATGTAAGATGACACACACTCATTCATATATACTATAGAAACAAACATCCCTACTGCATTGTTCCACCAACACTCACGGATAATTAACCAAAAGTTACATCTTACCGGGGAAAAGGCCAGCTCTTCGGACGGGCTTAAGGAGGCTGATGGTGGTTGAGCGTGGAAGAGGCTGCAAGGTCCATGGAGGGAGAACAAGTTAGCAAGGTCCATTACATAGATTCAGTTCAATGGAAATGCTAGCTAGCTAGATAATATGAATGATAGAAATAAGAACCAATCTGCGTGATACCATCAATACAAGACCAAGTTAGCTAGCTAGCTAGAGGACTATTTGCTTCACTAAAAGTGCACAGAAATTAGACTTGTAACTTGAGCTGTCCATGGTCACAGGCTCACCGCACATACGGATAACAGTTACAACATCAGACCATCACCATCACCATCACTAATACAATTTGCACCACACTGCCATCACAAAGAGAACACAGAAACACTCTTTGGTAGCCATGGTAACATTATTACAGAGATTTAGTTTTATACAATAATACAAGTAGTTCTTCTACCCGCCTAATGCTTCTACAAGGCTCCTATAAGGAATTCACTTTGAGTCACGCATACCAATTCTGTTTACGCAATATCCATTGTGGGAAGCTCAGGAAAATGCCAAAACTATCTGAATCAAAAAATCATCTGAGATTACGTGAACACAGTCGATTATACATGTGCAACCAACGTATCGATCATCACCCATAAACCATTGACTAGTCGCTCTCTTGAAACACACGACAACAGCAGTAAAGACCTCCACTACATCCACAACACACCAATAATGGAGGAAAAACATGCAGTGGCAGTTAAACTAGACTGTGCGGCTCGCTTTCCAGGTTCAGCAAAGGGAAGAAGCAGAGCACTAGGAGTTTGGAGTTGGTGAACAGGACACGTATGCATGCAATCGGCTGGCCACTAATACCAATTAATTAACAAGGTCCAGAAATCTCACAGGCTCAACTTGAGCTTGACACAAGGTCCAGCAAAGGGAAGGAAGGCTAAATCACATGCAAATAAATCTTCCACTAAGCTTGAAAATCAGTATGTGCCATGCTTATAATCTCAACCAAGGGGGAAGTTAAATCAAAACTTAAAATTATTGCATGTTAATCAAATTCCAAAAACAGAACTAGAATCTTAATTCACTGACAAGATGGAAACTACAAGAGTGAAAATAAATTGTAAACAACATATGCATAGAGCTCTGATTAGACCAACCCCACTTATCACATAATATTGCCTTTGAATGCTTGCTCAAAACTGAAACTATTTGGTTAATACCAAACTACGTAAAATAGCAACTACGAAAAGACGAAGGGCTAAATTATGGCATCCATATATCATTCAACAATTACATCGGTTACAGTACGCAACATCACAACAAATGCATAATTGACAATTGTGTACAACATAAATTGCATTAGAACATACTAATCATAAAAACATGGCTACAGATTACAATAAGACCTAGACTATGCGACAACACCGATGTGCCGTGTTGCAGTTGCATAAGTACACAGAGCAACTATAAGAACTAGTGAACAGGCTTTGCCTGTTTCATCACAGATTATTTGAAACATTATCCAGTCATGAAGAACAGCACATGGATCAAACTCCAACCAAGTATGCAAAAGTCTAGCAAGTATATGCCATATTTGATACATAGCATATTGCGAGGACACGTATGTGTGCAATCGGTGGCCACTAATACCAATTAATTAACAAGGTCCACTCTTTCTTTCCTTTCCAATGTTTCTTCATATAGTTAATCGCCACAAAAGCACCTTGCCAAGAAGATACATATGTCGGGCTCAAGAATATACTAGTCTTCATGGGATCAACAATTTGTCACCAAGAGGGCGAATTTGGTTTAGAATCGCCCATTTATCCTCCTAGATGCATCAGACGAGCTAGGGTTAGGGTATAAGAGGGTCTAGAAGAGGACGCCGTCCTTGGCGAGCCAGCTGTAGGGTTAGGGTAGGATCGCCGTTCTTGGCGTGCTCGCGCAGTGAGGACGAGGCGACGGAGGGTTCGGGAGGTGGCGGCCACGCAAAGACTTCTCCCGGGAGAGGAGGGGGGAGGGGAGGGAAGGGGCGACGACGACTTACGCCGGAGGAGATCGCCGGCGTCGAGCGGTGCGGCGTCTTGGGGAGGAGTCGGCGGCGACGTCTGGGGAGGAGTCGGCGGCGGCGTGAGTCGGACGACCAAATCCTCGAGGGGGGCCTCGAGGGTTCTGGAGCGCATGGGAGGAAGTGGGTCGAAGGGGGATTGAGGGGATTTGGCCCATGTAACCTCGCCTATCAAACGGGCCCTCGGGGTTTTCCACGGGTTCTGGGCCATGCGAGGAATATCGGCTTGAATCCCCTCCAAACCACGCGTACCAAACGAGGCCTGATGGAGTACCATCTCGGCGTCAAGAAGGGCGGTGATGATGATGAGTATATTTAGGTTTTTAAGCTAGTAGTATGTTTAAATTCATCGTATGAACTATGTTGAATTCAATGTATTATTTGTTTATTGAATTTGATCATTTGTGCCGCCCGCGGTACTGCAAATTTGATACGGTATTGCGGTTTACGGGTCTGCAAGAGATATATGCTCTAACAGTAAAATTCGAGACCGAACAAATATGCACTCGTTTCATTTCTTGTCGGAAAGCCAAAGTCAAGAGCAACCATCCGTAATGGATTGGAACGTGGAAGCCTCGCAGAAATGGTGAACAACCGCCGGCGACCGCCACCCAGTCAGTCCAACCACCGCGCCTCGTAACGAGAAATACTCAAACTGCAAAGTTATAACTGCAAAGCTACTGCAACGAAAGAAATACCACTAAGCCGCCGGAAGAAACATCATCGATAGTTTTCTGGAAAGCCCCCCACATTAGTACGTTACTCCCTCCTTCTCCTTCCCGCTTCGCCTCCGAGATCTCTCCCCGCTCCGGCCACCGGAGTTTCGGAGAAGGCTTCCAGATGCGCGCTCCCCCGATGCTCGTGCCGAAGCGCATCAATTACGTGGCCCCGATGCTCGCCTCCGCCCTCATCCTGCTCCTCCTCCTCTCCGGCTACTTCGAGCTCCCCTCTATAACCTCCTCCCTCTCCACCCAGTTCTCCCCCACCGTCCCCGCAGCCGGCGCCACTGGGAGCCGCCGCATCGGTACAGCGCTCGACTCCGTCGGCTCCCGCGAGCGGTCGGCTTTTACGTCCACCCTCGCCGCGTTCAGCGCTTGGGACGCCGCCGTCGGGTGCCCCCGCATCCGCGCCAAGATCGGCGCCGCTAACGCGACGACGGCCTCTGCCATGGCTTCCATCACCGGCGGAGCGGGGCGGGGAGGCGCGAGGTGCGAGGAGATGAAGACGCGGCACGTGGGGGTGTTCGTCAAGGGGTGGACGTGGATCCCCGACTCGCTCGACGGCGTGTACACATGCCGTTGTGGAGTGAGCTGCGTGTGGAGCAAGGCCGCCGCAGTCGTCGACCGCCCCGATGCGCTGCTCTTCGAGGGCGCTACGCCGCCACTGCAGGTACTGCAGCCCGCTCCGTCTTTGCTGTGATAACGAGGCAAAGTGGCATTTCTTTGTTACATGACTCCGGAGCTGGCCGTGTAAGTTGAGCTGAATTGGTGCATATAGATAGCTCAACTCCTAAGCTTAGTGTCATTCAAATTGACAAGGTGCAAATGTTTGCTTCCTTGTGGAGTTGAGACTTGTGTTGATTGTCTCGGCTCTTCTCAAGGACATGGGTTCATTTTTTTGTTGGGGCAAATTGGGCAGGCATCACAAGTTTGCTTTTTGAAAGGACATGGATTCATGGTTTTTGGCGAGTTCTTAGAGGATGGTATTGGCCTAAATTGAGGAAGTGATAAAGTCTGTCTTGTTCAGAGCAGAATGATTTAAGTTTTTGTCAACCCTAGCGCCATGTCACCAGATAATCAATAAAGTTCTTTTTATAAATAAGTATGTGCAAGGGTGATGGCTAGAAATGTCCTAAAGGCTATAGATAAATCTTCAAGATTAATCAGCATTTCAATGCTTGTGTACGATAGTTCCGTGAACTAACACAGATTCTTTTTTCAGAGAATCATTTGAGTATTAGTTGGGAGCTGTAACTATGGATCAAAGAATCAACATTTCTGCAAGGAGCTAGTTTTTTATATTCTTATCAAATGTTGCATGTCAATGCTCCTTCACCTCACCGTGAAATTACCAAAGTGCTCTTGGTTACCTTGGTGGTTACAGTTGGGTCATAAGTGCCACATGCTCGTATTCATAAAATTGCAATTCTGCAACAACCTCTTTGTGGAATCAAACACCATCTGTCCTTTTCACTAACCAATACATACCATTTACTTTGTTTTGTTCTTGACTTAAATTCGTAATTTGTTCTGAGCTTCAATTTCAAGTATTCTTAACATATTTTGCAGAGAATGAAAGGTCTGCCTCTTCGTGTTTATTTGGATCTGGAGGCTAGCAGGAAACCAACTGGTTTTGAGGACATTTTTATAGGTTACCATGCTAATGATGATTTACAAGTAACATATGCTGGAAAATCTTTCCACACTAGCCGGAGTTACCATGTATCCACAGAAAAGACAACTGTACGTCCAAATTCTGCACAGTATATATTACACAACACAGCAATATCATGGTCTAAGGCACTTCCTTACATGTATCGCCTTTGCAGTGATTTTTAACATTCCATGCATTATGTATGTCCAACCATGTTTTACTTGACATTAGTATCTCCAACAATGTATCATTTGGCATTATGATTCCCTGTGCTAAATCACTGTTCTTCATCAGTTGGAACAGTACAAATAGAACATACTCCTACATTATGGGACGGAGGGAGTAGAGATTGACATGATCAAGTATAGTTGTCTGTAGAACATTTAACACTAACAGGCATCTACAGCCTCACATGGTACACCTTAGCTGGAGGTGTTTCTGTCCTTTTGGGGATCTTGGCAAAAGCCAGAAGAGTAGTATAGTGGAGGCTACCAAAAATGGTCTCAACTCATAATATGGAAATGAGTGAACACAACAGCACATGATGTCAAATTGTTTCTGCAGTTTGTGCTACACCTGTCAGAAAGATATAAGTTTGCATGTCCACTGCTGCATTGGTTTTGCACAAAGATGCTATCCATCCTGCTATAATACGATCTTGTATAATTGTCTGAACTGCTGATTTCCTGTCTTGTATCAGGATGCACTTATCTATTGGTCATCTTCAAGGTGTCTTCCTCACAGAGACAAGCTTGCAGAAGATTTCCTCTCATTGGTGCCACACCATTCCTTCGGAAAATGTTTGAATAATGTTGGTGGTCCTGACATGGCACTATCCATGTATCCGATTTGCTCAAACAATGACAATGGATCACCACACTGGTGGGATCACCTACACTGTGCAATGTCACATTACAAGTTTGTTCTTGCAATCGAGAACACCAAGACAGAAAGTTATGTGACAGAGAAGCTGTTCTATGCGTTGGAGGCTGGGTCAGTGCCAATATACTTTGGTGCACCCAATGTCTGGGATTTCATTCCTCCCAATTCCGCAATTGATGCCTCCAAATTCAGTTCTCTTAAAGAACTGGCATCATATGTGAAAGCGCTTGCGAATGATCCGGTAGCGTATGCAGAATACCATGCATGGAGGCGATGTGGTGTTCTCGGCAACTTTGGCAGGACACGTGAAATGAGCCTTGATACACTGCCTTGCCGACTCTGCGAACTAGTTAGCAAGAGAGGTGGTAGAAGTGCAGACTCATTTTGATTGACTGGTTGGTACTCTACTTACATCCTCCGCATTCACTTTATGTTGTTAGCACATTCATAGTAAACCTTTATTTTGTTTATACTAGGTGATAACATTGTGTCTTACATATACTTTGATTCAATGAGAATGGGTGCCTGAGTGATGAGATTATAAAGAAGATGAAGTGGTCATATTATGGAATGGCAATAGCTGATATTCTTCTAAGACCACACCGGCTGCCTTTTTATATATTATTTTCTCAATCTTGTTTTGTCTCGTTGACTGCAGTTAAGTGGTGAAACTGTTTTTTTGACGGAGGTTCATGTTTGTAGGTGGTGAAACTCACAAATACACTTCATCTGTTAATATGAATACATTATAGGGTCATATGACCGTTTCTTATAAGGAGGCACTGACAAATTAAAGACATGTGTTGGGTTCTTGTATATCTGTTTCTCCACTACTCCCTCCGTTCTAAATTACTCGTCTCTGAAATGGATGTATCTAGAACTAAAATACATCTAGATACATCCATACGTGTGACAAGTAATTTGGAACGGAGGGAGTACTTGTCAACACATTGCGAATCAATTTTTTGTGTGTAGAAACTAGGCATTTTATTTAAACGTTTGACCTATGAAAATGGGATAAAGTGGGTCACTGGATTTCCAAGGGTAATGATACCATCTTGGTAGTCATTGGCCGTCTTTCTAACATTACTCATTTTCTTCCTGTTCATGAGGAATTGTATGTCTCTTCGATAGTCTCAGTTCATGGCATTCCATTGGAGATCAATTCTGATCTTGAAAGACTTTTCACCTCTAGATTTTGGGAACGTTTCGTCTCATTTTCTGGTGTTCCATTGGAGTTTAATTCTGATAATCTTGAAAGTCTTTTCACCTCTAAATATTGGAAAAACTTCCATGGAACTACGGGGATTCATCTTTCCTTCAGCACCAACCTATTACGCCCAACGTGCTCACAGCATGTGTTCCATTCCGCATTTCATTCGCCGTTGCCAAATTTATTTGTAACAACATTTTTCAATCTAGTATGAGCATGACAACTTTGAAATCCTTTATGGATGAAGATGTTGAACTCCTGAGAATTGGTTGGAAACTGGTGAAAGATAATTCTTTGGACCAGATATGATCCAAAATGTGGAATAGCAAGTTCGCCGTGAACATTTGTGATGGTGTGACAGCCCAGGGTGCCTCGCCATGTCGGTTGTCGGCCTGGTAGGATGGCCCGAGGACCCCAAGGTCGGTTCCGCCCTAGTCCTTCATGGTGGCCCATGGCCCATGGCGTTGATGTAGCCAGCTAGGTTGTGTAACTCTACACACACTATCGCAGAACAACCTAGCAGTAGCGGGCAGTGCTGTCAAGGGTACCCGCCATTGACTTCTTACAACTGCTAACAGGTCATCAGCGGTGGGCGCTGCGCCCGCCACAGGTAAAGGTCCAGCAGTGGATTGACGAGCTCGATTTTGTCCTATGGAGCATGAGAACTATGCCTAACCTACTACACTCATTTCTTCATGGTATATGGAGCGGAAGCTGTCCTCCCCAGCGACCTCCAACATGATGCTCCTCATGTATCTCGCTACATAGAGTATGATGCTGAGCTGGAGGTATATGGAGCGGAAGCTGTCCTCCCCAGCGACCTCCAACATGATGCTCCTCATCTATCTGGCTACATGGAGTATGATGCCGAGCTGGAGGTATATGGAGCGGAAGTTGTCCTCCCCGGGACCTCCAACATGATGCTCCTCATGTATCTCACAACATGGAGTATTTGTTTTTTGAAACTAGGCAAAAGATTTGCCATTTTCATTGAATAAGAGAGAAGGTTAACAAAGTATGGCCAAAGACCAAATACAGTACATCACTCTCGCGGTATAATGTTACACAAATGTCTTGCTCCCGCAAGGCTCCAAAGCGAGCATTCCTCTTTAATCTTGGTGACCAACACTCTCATTGGAACGGCCGTATTGCGGAAAACTCTAGCGTTTCGCTCCTTCCATAGTTCCTAGGAGATAAGCATCATCAGGGAGACAAGCGGCCTTCTCGATGGAGTTTGTTTAGTGGCATTCTGACTCCACCAATCCTTAACTGAAACCATATCAATCCAATCGTCGGGCTGGACATCGTGGAGCGCAAGCCAAGATTTGATCATGCCCCAAACCCGAATGGCGTATCGACATTGAAAGAGAAGGTGGGCCGCCGATTCCTGGACTTGTTGGCATAATGGACAAAGGTTGCAGTTCGGCCATCCGCGACGGTGGAGTCTGTCAGCTGTCCAAATCCTATTGTTGATAACAAGCCACACGAAAAATTTACACTTTGGGGGCGCCCAGTTCTTCCAAACATTTTGGTTCATTTATGTGTCCACCAATCCAAGAAACTGAGCCCTGTATGCTGAGGCTGCGGAGTAATGGCCATCAGCAGTGAATTTCCAGGTGATGGAGTCTTGCATGTCCGGGTTTAGCTGGATGTGGGTGAGTCTTTCCCAAAGCGCAGCAAACTGGGCGATGTGTTCAGAGGAGACGATCGAAGCAACCTTCACCTGGGAGATCCAGTAGCCATTAAGCAAAGCCTTGTGAACTGAACAATTCTTTTTATTGGAAATGTCGTAAATTTTGGGAGCAATGTCTTTGGGTCTTATGCCATCTAGCCAAGCTGACTCCCAGAAAGTTGCGCGGAGACCATCACCCACCAGAACCTTGGAGGCTGACGCGAATATGTTTCGATCATTGTTGTCGCAAGGGGTACCCAAGCCCGACCAAGGCTTGAGCGGGTCTTGCCAGTTGAACCACAGCCAACGAAGACGGAGTGCAGCCGCAAACTTGCCAAGGTTTAGAATCCCAAGACCGCCATGTAGCTTGGGCCTGCAAACTTGCGCCCAGTTGACCTTACATTTCCCTCCCGTGACCTTGTCACAACCCGCCCATAGGCAGGCACGTCGGAGGGCATCAATCTTTTCGAAACTTCCACCGGAAGATTTGACCGTCATATAATAGATAGCGATGGCCGTGATGACAGACTTAACAAGAACCATCCTTCTGGGGGCAGCAACGTGCTTGCCCATCCAAGGTGTGAGCTGGGCCGCGATCTTGTCCTCGAGAGGTTGGAAGTGAATTCTTTTCAGGCGCTTCACTGACAGTGGTAAACCAAGATATTTCATCGGGAAGGTGGTTTGTTGAGCTGGGAAGGATTGAAGAATATCCGGAAGGTCCACACTGTCACATCTAATTGGGGCAACCAAGCCTTGGAGCAATTTGTTACCAATCCAGAAACATCTCCAAAGTTCCTGAGGGTGTCGGCAAAGAAACTGATGTCCGCCTTGAGTGGCGCAATAAAAACTGCAGCATCATCCGCGTAGAGGGAAGCCCGGATCGGCATAGCCCGTCCGCCAATGGGATGGAGGTGACCTTGTGATGTTGCCTTCTCAAGGATGTGATGCAAAGGATCAATGGCCAGCACAAAGAGAAGGGGAGACAGGGGGTCCCCTTGCCTCAGCCCACGCCCAAGCCTGAAGGGGTGGCCCGACACACCATTGAGCAAGACACGTGAAGAGACCGTAGACAAGAGAGCAGACACCCAGCCACGAAACCGGGGAGGGAAACCAAGGTGATTGAGCAAGTCCAGGAGGTAGTCCCAACGCACGGAGTCAAACGCTTTCTTGATGTCGAGCTTGAACAGGAGAGCAGGGGTGTTGTTGCGATGCAAGTGTCGGTGTCAAAACCGGCGGATCTCGGGTAGGGGGTCCCGATCTGTGCGTTAAGGCTGATGGTAATAGGAAGCAAGGGACATAGATGTTTACCCAGGTTCGGGCCCTCTCGATGGAGGTAAAACCCTACTTCCTGCTTGATTAATATTGATGATATGGGTAGTACAAGAGTAGATCTACCACGAGATCGTAGAGGCTAAAACCCTAAGAGCTAGCCTATGATGGTATGATTGTAATTGTGATCGGCCTTCTAAGTACCAACCTCTCCGGTTTATATAGACACCGGAGAGGGCTAGGGTTTACATGGAGTCGGTTACAAGAAAGTAAACACAATATCCGAATCGCCAAGCTTGCCTTCCACGCAAAGGAGAGTCCCATCCGGACACGGGCCGAAGTCTTGAGTCTTGTATCTCCACGCTTCAATAGTCCGGACGATGTATACAGTCCGGCTGTCCGGATACCCCATAATCCAGGACTCCCTCAGTAGCCCCTGAACCAGGCTTCAATGACGATGAATCCGGCGCGCAGTATTGTCTTCGGCATTGCAAGGCGGGTTCCTTCTTCGAATACTCCAAGGTAATTATCGAACACTTGAACCGTGTCCGGATCCACAAGATGATCTTCACATGCCACCGTAAAGAGAATGATATTTCACAAATGCAATCTGCCGACAACTTTTTAGATAACTCGACGTGTCATCACGGTAGGGTCATCATTCGAACCGTTTCCGCACAACCAGCCACAGCGCATATTGCGAGGCGTTTCCTTGACACGTCTTGTCAAAGCAGAGATCGTGTCCCCTTATCACGGGATTCTCATCAATACGGGTACGGGTAATCCCGCCACATCATCAATCGTGGCGCTTGGGAAGCAAGCGATTCCCAACGGGCAAGTGGGGAGGCGCACCGCTTTCGTCGCCTCTATAAAGGGATAAGATTTCTCCATTTTTACCCACGCCTTCTTCCTCCTTTGCCCACTCTTGCCTCCTCGAGCTCCAGCGCCCAAGCCCAAGTCTTCTCCGCACAACTAAACATGTCCGGAGCAGGAGGCAAGTGGGTGGCTTCCACCGTCAAGGAGAAGCGTATCGTAAATCTTCGGGCGCCCGGATACTTGGCTGCAGACATAGCGCACCGGCTACCAGACATCGGGCAGGTCATTCCGACCCCAGGACCCCACGAGAGGGTCGTGTTTGTCGCCCACTTCGTTCGTGGACTAGGATTTCCACTTCACCCCTTCGTCCGCAGGCTCATGTTCTACTATGGGCTAGATTTCCATGATCTAGCCCCGAATTTCGTCCTCAACATCTCGGTGTTCATCGTCAGATATCGAGGCTTTCCTCCGCATCCGCCTCACTTCGACTTTGGGCTGCAAATCTTCTGCGTGAAGCAAGATTGTCGCGCCAGCAAGCGGAGTTTGAGGGGCCATGGTGGGCAAGATGCCTAACGTCACTGGCCGGGCGGCTCCCTTGCGGAGACCGTAAAAGGGTGGCAATCGGGGTGGTTCTACATCACCGAGCCACGCTTGGCGCTAATCGGGCGGCGGCCCCGAGTTCGATCCGGAGCCCCATGTGGCTCACCTCACAGGAAAAGAAGGGCCTGACTTGGAGCGAACCTCAGAGTGACGGACTCCAAACCCGCATCAAGAGCATGAAGGACAAGAACATTAAGCTCGTCAACGTGATCCGGTCATGCTCGTTCGCCGGATTCTGCCGTGCCAAAGGCGGGCATTCAACCTGTGGGAGTTCGTCCCGGCCGAACACCAGATGCTTCAGAGGCTCTATGGCATGAAGCACAAAGACGCGTAGAAGGAGTTGTTTAAGGCCTCCGAAGTACCTCCTAATTCCAAATTTTTGGAATTTGGATATGTCCTTTGTGCTTACAAAGGATCCATCATTTTCCTTGATCTATTGATCCTCCCAATTGTTCCCAGAGATCCTCATATCTTTCTGAACCTTGGATATGCAAAAATATTACTAAGTCCCATGCAATATTTTTGAATTGTGATTTATTCCTTTTCTTGCCTTTCTGAGGAATAAAATCCAAAGGCATAGCTAGCCATCTCCTAAATTCATGAGAATTGGTGGATTTGATACGTATGCCTAATCCAAGCTCTCGCAAATATATTGGCCATAATTAAATAAGGAAATTTGCATTTTCCTATTTTAAGCCAATATTGCATTTCTGCCATTTTCCAAAGGAGCTACCATTTTTATAGCAAGGAAAATTCCCAAATAATTTGTGGAGCTTGTACTTGCTATGTCTTCACCATTTCCATCCAAACCCATGCTTCAAAGATCATAGTTTGAGCACACGATCCAATGCAAGTTTCTGCCTTGTCTGAAATTTTTGCAAAAGGAAGTGTTTGAACCCTTGGTCCATTTGAGCTCAAATTTGGCAGGATGATTAACATTGATAAATAACCTTTGGATACCAAAAATCAGCTCAATCCATCTATCCAATCTTCCTTGGCAATTTTCTCAAGTTTCTCTTCATATTGCTTGTCTGTGAAGGAAGTACCCTCATAGATGATCAAAATGAGCTGAGACTTTTCCAACAGTCTCTAATGATCATATAACCACCTCCACCAAAATTCAGCTCATTCCATTAAACTATGTGAGCACAGGAGCAATTCTTGGTTTCTGTCCAATTTTTCAGCTTGTGAAGCAAGTGCATCTTATCTTGCTTCATTATGGCTGAAACTTTTCCCAGGCCTCCTCCTATCCATATAACCTATCTCCAAAGATTTTGGCTCATTTCATCTAGCCATTTGCCCTGAGGATTTTTCTCAAGTTTCTGGACAGAGGAGATGCTTGTGAAACAAGTACCAATTTGGAAGCTCCAAATGGTATGAAATTTTTACAGCATCATTATATATCCTAATCATAAAGTTGTGCCAAGTTTTAGCCCAATCCAACACTCTTAGTGAGTGCTTGTTCATCATCTAGTTTCTGGACCAGATTTGGTAGTTGCACTGCAACTATATTAAATCTTTGTCCTAATGACCTCATAATTACCAGGACCGTATTCCTTGCTACCCTAAGCCTCCTAGACATCAGGTTTACCTTTTAACCTCTCTGGTTTTACCTTTAGGATGTGGTCAAGTTTGCAAGAGCAAACTTGTGAAGCTTAGTTTACTCAGCTCCCTTTGTCTCTGCCCGTTTATTTACCGTAGTAACACTCTATCCTCGACGGATAACGCGGTAGACATGAGCTGGCATCAGTAAAAACTCCAGAGCGCGCCTTGTCCGTGGTGACCACGAGTGTAGCCAGCCGAAAATGGTGGTCTAGCCACTGTTCTCGTCGGCAACGCTGCTCCGACCGGCTCTGGCCTCGCCATTAATGTCATGCAGTTCCCCCTCGCCATCGTCTTCCACCTGGACCTCTTGCCCCCTCTGTTTTCTTCTTCGGCGAGCCGTGCCAATGACCAAACAGTTCGCTACTGTGGCCATCATCTTCTTCCTCGCCCATGTCCTCTTCCTCCGTTCGTCTCCGAGCGCTGCTCGTCTCCGTGAGCCTCTGGCGCTCGTCCGCACCATCCTCGTCGCCTTCCCGTGTGCCCCCGTGACTGCTGCGGCCGGCAGAGCCGTGGCCGGACTCGCTCGGCGGCGACCGGCTCGGGTGCCCTCGCCCCGGCTATTTAAGGAGCCCGTGATCCCCTCAAAGCTCGTCAGCAGCTTCCCCACCCTCCTCTACGCCTCCCCACGCTCTCCATTTCGCCTCGGAGCTTCTCCTCCACCACCACCACCACCGTGGCCGCCACCTCGGGTCTCGCCTGATTCCGGCGATGCCACGCCCCTCTCTCCATTCCTCCTCCACCACTGTATTCCCCCGGCTCCGGCGGACCTCTCCGTGGCCTCGCCCCTCCTTTTACCCGCCGTAGCCCCCACTTCACCGGTGACCGAAGCTCCTTCCCGCCGCGAGCTCAACCGTGGCCAGTCCGGCACTCGTCGGTGGCAGAGGTTACCACCCCGAGATGTGTCTCTTCATTCTGAGCATCTGGGCAGGTCGGCCGTCGCGAGCGGTGGCCGGAGTCGCCGGAGATTGCCATGGGGGCAATCCCCTCTCTCTGCCTCGCTCGATCCCAAGCGGGAGGAAGCAGAAGCCGGGCCAGGCAGGCCCCACCTCGCGCGGACCCCATCCGCCAGCCTAACAGCGGTGTTGACCAGGTACGCTGACGTGGATAAGTGGAGGCGTAATCCTCTAGATTACGTTTCAGTTGTCCGAAAGCGTATTCTCGTACTTCTTTAGATGAAAATACGTTTTCACTTCTCTGAAGGCGTATTCTCAGAAAGGCACTTTCTCTTTTTCAGCTCAGCCGGCCGAAGTTCTTATTTTGTTAACGTTCACTGCTTTAGTTGCTTTTCTGCCTAAAAAGTGAACGGCCACAACTTTGCGCTCGTAACTCCGATTGAGGTGATTCCAGCGCTCACTTTCTCTGTTCGTTGAGATCTTTCCGTTGGTATCATTTTCATTATGTTCTCACATAGTGAAAATGACCATTTTTTCCTTGCCCGTAAACAGCCCCCTCCGAGAGAGAACTGTTTCCAGCAAATATTTCCGCGATCGTTTCACAATTCTTCCCGAAGTATTTATCAACCCCAGGCAAGCCAACCTCCTATCATGAGCCCCGAACTTGCATGGTGACTTTTCTTGCACCTTGTGTGTGTGTAGCTGCAATTGTTTCTTATCATTTTCGTTTGCAGTCATTCCGTTGTGCTTACCATGCATGCTTGTGTATTCATGATATCTTTTTCCATGCTAATTAGAATGTTATTATTGATAATTCCATGTCACTACTCTACTTTATTTTCATGACATCGTTATAAAATGCTATGGTGATTGTAATGCACCGTTGATATGCTAGTACTTGGTATTGTCATGTTCTTTATGCTATAGTTGTCACTTGAGAAGTTCGGTATTTTATTAAAGCATTTGTATGAAGCATGCTCATTGTTGCACTCATGTTCATGATGATGGAGAAGATAATAAAATGACTTAATAATAACAAACCTCCTCCGTCATCGATGGGATCGAGTCATAGTGCCACCAAATCAAACTTTTCAGTGCAGCCACATTTGCCTTTATGGGAAGGCCTTAATGCGATCTATTACCGTGCCTCTCGACGGTGCCTCCAATGAGGGAAGATTATGGGCGCGCGCTACCCTGATTAGGTAAGCGGACATAAGCCTTGTGTGACCGGGTTTGGTTTTGAGATCATGCCCCCGTTTGGGACCGTTTTGTTTTGCCACGACGGTGGTTGTTGGTGTCTTTGGTAGACACGGGGCCACCCAGGACTAGCCCAGTGGGGAGTGAGTCGGAGTGGCCGGGAGAGTGTCATGGCAGTAGGTCGGTTTCGTTGGAATGCCGTTGGTCCACCCGAATGGGATGACGAGGCCAAGGGTTCCATGGTGTGGGTACAGTGCGCTACCTCTGCAGAGTGTTTATAAAGTCTATTTGGCTAGCCACACAGTTCGTAGTAGGTCACACTATCGAGTCTTGGTTGAAATGGAGGATAAACCTGAAATAATTAAGTTAATTAATGTGGCAACAAGAATGTGGTGACTTGGACTATGGGATAGTCGTGAGAAGTCACGGCAATGTTTTGATATGATCACGAGACGAGGTCTCGGTGAGTGTTGAACCAAGTGTGGTTCCGTTTGTGATCCGTGAGTGATCACCATTTGGTTACAAGGTAACTCGTTGAACTGAGTATGGTTCCGTTTGTGATCCGTGAGTGATCACCGTTCGGTTGCGAGGCAACCCGTTGGTAAGAGAGTCCGAGGGACTCGGTGCACAAGTTTGGTTGCATTGCATGGGTAATATGTTTGCATTTAAAGAACCATGGCAGAATAGGAGATAGTTGCATAAAGTTAACATGTTATGTCTGCTTGAATATGACCGGTAGTTTGTATGCAGCATAGTTTCAGGATGCCATGCCATGATTTGATTGATATGTTATATTATGTCATGATTGAGATGATATGCTATGTTTTGCTTTTGCCCTGTTAGAAGCATGTTTTGATATGCCATGTCATTGCCATGTGACTAGATGCTATGATATTATTCATGCTTAGTGGATCTATATCATGCCATGTTTAGTGATCGATATGAAAAGGTTGTTGCATGCGCTTGGTTCCTGCTTTTTCTTCTGCTTGTTTGGATGCTATGTATTTGGTTGTCTTGCAAGTACATTCAATGTACTGACCTGGCGTGTCATGCCAGTTTTGTAGGTTTTACCCGAATTGTTTGCTTGATCCGTCGTGCTAGGCCGTAACCTTGCCAGTCCTGTGAACTGTGGAGCCTGCTAGAGTTGTTATGCTGCCAAGCCAAGACTTCCGCCGCCATTTAAATAGACTTCCGCTGCCATTTAAATAGCCTTAGAGATATGCCAGATAATTGTATTCATCAATAATGTAATCTTGTATACATGTATTTTATGAATATTCTTGTAACTGGAATGCTGTATCATGGACCTGTCGTGCGCCAGGTGTTATCCTGGGCTGACGTGCGAAGGCCCCCTGCTCCATGCAGACCGGGGTGCCACATAATGCGTGTCACTACGGCCCGAGTGCCATGATTTTAGATCTGAACCTATTATGTTTTCATGAATATATTTGTGTTCTTGATCCAATATTCCAAGTTATAGTCACCTACTACGTGTTATGATCCGGCAACCCCGGAGTGACAATAGTCGAGACCACTCCCGGTGATGACCGTAGTTTGAGGAGTTCATGTATTCACTAAGTGCTAATGCTTTGGTCCAGTACTCTTTTAAAAGGAGGCTTTAATATCCCTTAGTTTCCAATAGGACCCCGCTGCCACGGAGGGTAGGACAAAAGATGTCATGCGAGTTCTTTTCCATAAGCACGTATGGCTATATTCGGAATACATGCCTACATTATATTGATGAGTTGGACCTAGTTATGTGTCACCCTATGTTATAAACGTTGCATGATGAATGCCATCCGACATAATTATCCATCATTGCTACTTTACTTTTCCGTTGCCACTGTTACAATTCCTACAATACTGCTACTGTTACTTTTGCCACTGTTACCGTTACTTCCATACTACTTTTCTACTAAATACTTTGTTTGCAGATATTAAGTCTTTCAGGTGTGGTTTAATTGACAACTCAACTGCTAATACTCAAGAATATTCTTTCGCTCCCCTTATGTCGAACCAATAATTTGGGTTGAATACTCTACCCTCGAAAACTGTTGCGATCCCATGTACTTGTGGGTTATCACATATTGGGAAATCAAAGAACTCAACTAGGATTTCAAACTTGTCGGTGAAAAGAGGTTATTTGATATTAGCTCTTTAGATGAATGGAGAACCCAAACTTATGAAAATGCCAAGTTATTTAAAGAAAAAGTTAAAAGATGGCATGATAAAAGAATCCAAAAGCGTGAGTTTAAAGTTTGAGAATATGTTCTTTTGTATGACTCTCATTTTAGATTCTTTGCAGGAAAACTCCTCTCAAAATGGGAAGGACCCTATGTTATCGAGGAGGTTTATTGGTCTGCAGCTATCAAAATTAATAATGTTGAAGGTACTAACCCAAAGGTTGTTAATGGGCAACGAATAAAACATTATATCTCAGGTACACCCATTAATGTTGAAAGTAATATTATCCAAACTTTGACACCGGAAGAACACATAAAAGAGTCCTTCAAGAACACTCCAGAATCATGAAAATAAGGAGGTACATAATACGATAAGTAAACGGACTCCGAAAAATCCGCAAATTTTTTTGTCAGTTTTAGAATATAACAAAAATTAGGAAAATAAGAAACAACAAGGAAGCGTACCCTGGTGGGCACAAGACACCAGGGCGCGCCTGGCCCAGGTGAGTTGTGCCCACCTCGGGTACCTTCTGGACTTTGTTTCTCTACAGTTTGCTTGTTTCCCAAGATAAAAAATCTCTATATACCCACCAAACCTATTAACCGTCATATCGCATAGAAATCTTTTGTTTTCTTTTCCTTGCTATTTTCTGTCAGATCCCATCTGCCATGGCCGCTTCGAGCTTCTCCAAGGATAAGTTCTTCAAGAACGTCATCAACCCGTATTTGTGGGAGGTGGTGCAGCACCCTCAAGTCAACCAGATGCATGAGGGGGTGCTTCACATCCGCGATGTGCAAGGTCCCAAGGGAACGGGAACCGTGGAGGCCAGGCTTGAAGCTATGGAGCAGGAGGTCTTCCGGTGCAAGGGGATGGTGGAGCATGGACTCAATGCCAATCGCCTCATGATCATGGACCTTACCCGTGATCTCAAGGTGGATGGCAAGTCCATGAAGGACATCGTATTCACCCTCAACAAGAAAATTATCTTCCTCCAAAGCCAGATCTATGATCTCCAAAACCAAGTCTTTGAATATGAGGCGAGGTTCAAAGGTATGAGTTTCGCTGCCGGTTGCAGGACCCGTGAGACTAACTCCGCCTCTTATGATGGTGGACCTCTGCCATGGAAACCCGAGGACAAGATCTCTACTCCACCACCACCTTCTTCATCGCCAAAAGAAAATTGAGTATCGGGTATGGGCACTCCCCTTGGCTTCCGCCAAGTTTGGGGGAGGTGCCCTGGTATCGTATCATCCCCACTATCTCTTGCCTTTACTTATTTTAGTTCAATCTTTTTCTTTAGATGAATAAAAGTTTAGTTTGATCCTTTCTTTTCGAGAGTTCGCTTAGTGGTCTATCCTTGTAATCCTGTGCGAGATATATAATAAAGTTGAGTTTAAGTTTTTGCTTTCTTTACTTTCTTGTTGCAATAAAAAGAAAGGAAATACATAAAAGGAAAGGAAATAAATCAAGAAGATCATATGCTAATCTTATGGTAGGTGATGACACCACATAAGGAAAAGTATAAGTAGAAATTTTTACTAGAGATAGACAAACATAGCATTAGTCAATGATGCAACTCATGAAAGAATTAATAAGGGAAGAGAAGATTCACATATAAATATACTATCCTAGAAATCTTTTGTGATTGTAAGCCTCCACCAAAATATTATATGCCAGAATTGTTGACGTTGGACAAGGAAGACAACTTAATGATTTATGTTTGTTCATATTCACATAGAAGTTATATTGTCATAGATCCTTCAACATGTGGTGCTTGCCCCCTATCTTTGCTAGCCAAAAATTCCGCACAAAGTAGAGATACTACTTGTGCATCCA
Source organism: Aegilops longissima (assembly GCA_021605205.1). Lineage (NCBI taxonomy): Eukaryota > Viridiplantae > Streptophyta > Magnoliopsida > Poales > Poaceae > Aegilops > Aegilops longissima. The sequence continues at coordinate 256,104,412 of CM038680.1, forward strand.
AAAACCCTTAAACCCAAATCTTATTATCAAGAGTCCACCATACCTACCTAGGGATTAAGCATGATCCCTCAAGTAAGTTGTCCTCGGTGCAATAAGGCAATAAAAATTGCTTCTAAAAGTGTGAGATCATTTAGTGTAAGGGAAAATTGAGCGTTGTACGAACTTGTGATGGTGAAGAATAAAAGAGATAGACCGCATAATAAAGGTTGCCATCATAATGGGTAATACAACGTGACGTTCTTTTGCACTAAGGGGTTGAGCATACAAACAAATAAGCGCATGGCAACCTCTGCTTCCCTCTGCGAAGGGCCTATCTTTTACTTTTATGTATTTACTTTTATGCAAAGAGTCAAAGTTTTCTCTCTATTCCTTTTTATTTTCTCCTTTGGCAAGCATCATGTGGTGACGAAAGATCTAGGCACATATGTCCAGTTGAATATGGGTAGCATGAGTTATTATTGTTGACATCACCCTTCAGGTGAATACGTTGGGAGGCGAAACTATAAGCCCCTATATTTCTATGTGTCCGGTTGAAACGTTTTGCTCATGTGTATGCGGTGAGTGTTAGCAATCATACAAGACTATATGATGGTTGAGTATGTGGACTTGCCTAAAGGCTCCGATACGTGACCCTTCCTGAAAAGATGATGAATTGTAGTTGCAAAGTTAACTGAGAACATAGTCTGTTGGTTTCTAATAGAGTTTATGCTTTATACTTCGATAGTGTGATGAATTGTCACTTATTCATGAGAAGTCTATGATGAAAGTTCTATGATAAGAGTCTTATGTTTAAGTTTGTTGCTGTTATAATAATCAACATGATGCTTCTATGTCCGTATTTTGTTTTTATCGACACCTCTCTCTCTCTCTAAGCATGTGGACATGTTTTTCAATTTATGTTTTTGCTTGAGGACAAGCGACGCCTAAACTTGGGGGAGTTGATACGTCCATTTTGCATCATGTTTTACTACTGTTATTTATGATGTTTTTATGCATAATAATGCTTTTTGGAGTAATTATAATGCCTTTTCTCTCATAATATGCAAGGTACACACAAAGAGGGAGAATTCCGGCAGCTGGAAATCTGGACCTGGAAAAGCTGAAACATTACAGAGAATTTTTATGGAATATATGAATAATATTGGAGCAAATAAGTACCAGAGGGGGCCACCCTGGTGAGCACAAGACAACAGGGCGCGCCTGGGCCCCCAGGCGCGCCCTGGTGGGTTGTGCTCACCCAGGCCCACCTTCGGTGCCCATCTTCTGGTATATAGGTCATTTTGACCTAGAAAAAATAAGGGGAGGACTTTCGGGACGGAGCGCTGTCATCTCGAGGCGGAACTTGGGCAGGAGCACTTTTGCCCTCCGGCGGAGCGATTCCGCCAGAGAACTTCCCTCCCGGAGGGGGAAATCGTCGTCATCATTATCACCCCCAACTCTCCCATCTTGGGGAGGGCAATATCCATCAACGTCTTCAACAACACTATCTCATCTCAAACCCTAGTTCATCTCTTGTGTTCAATATTGTTACGAGAACTATAGATTGGTGCTTGTGGGTGACTAGTAGTGTTGATTACATCTTGTAGTTGATTACTATATGGTTTATTTGGTGGAAGATTATATGTTCAGATCCAATATGCTATTAAATACCCCTCTGATCTTGAGCATGATTATAATTTGTGAGTAGTTACTTTTGTTCTTCAGGTCACGGGAGAAATCATGTTGCAATTAGTCATGTGAACTTGATATGTGTTTGATATTTTGATAGAATGTATGTTGTGATTCCCTTGGTGGTGTCATGTGAACGTTGACTACATGACACTTGACCATAATTGGGCCTAAGGGAATGCATTGTGGAGTAGTTATTAGATGATGGGTTGCGAGAGTGACATAAGCTTAAACCCTAGTTTATGCGCTATTCCGTAAAGGACCGATTGGATCCAAAAGTTTAATGCTATGGTTAGAATTTATTCTTAATACTTTTCTCATAGTTGCGGATGCTTGCGAGAGGGTTAATCATAAGTAGGAGGTTTGTTCAAGTAAGAACAACACCTAAGCACCGGTCCACCCACATATCAAATCATCAAAGTAGCAAACACGAATCGAATCAACATGATAAAGGGACTAGATGAAATTCCCGTGTACCCTCAAGAACAATTTTCCTATTATAAGAGACCATTTTGTCCTGCCCTTTGCCTCAAAAGGATTGGGCTACCTTGCTGCACTTTTGCTACTATTGTCGTTACTTGCTCGTTACAAATTATCTTGCTATAAAACTACTCTGTTACTTACAATTTCAGCACTTGCAGACATTACCTTGCTGAAAACCACTTGTCATTTCCATCTGCTCCTCGTTGGATTCGACACTCTTACTTATCGAAAAGAGCTACAATTGATCCCCTATACTTGTGGGTCATCAGAACATGCTAAAGAAGAGCAAGCAGATTTTGGATAATAAAATGTTCGTTGCCCACACATGATGAACCAGAGCGCATAAATAATGCAACTCCCTATTGTCCCTCGATATGTGGCGCATGTGCTTTTCGAAAGTAAAGTAGGAACATTGGCTGACCAATTAAACATTCTCTATTTTAGTACATGACATCATCATATCAGATTCGTATTTGAGCAACTAAGTTTGGAATTATGAGTGGCATGTTGTTTAGCTTGATGGGTTGAGGAGCACTGCTTGCACGTCTTGAAGCACCTACGATGATGGTACTGAATATATTTGGATGCCTATATGCAAGTCACCTAACTTCCGTCATTTGGGTCAGTCGACCATTTCAGGCGGTTGGATGAAGATCCTACATCTCCTAACCCTTCTTCTTCCTCGCCTCTTATTCTTCCCCTACAGACCACCGCACAGGTCGCTGGCCGAACCACCGGCCCGGCCCTCCCTGAACCGCCCACCACCTTCGGTCTTTCGCCGCCCCAGGCCATCCCTCTAGCTAACCCCACCCCCACTTGCGTCGAGTTTTGCCTCCAGCAAGGCTCCACCGTAGCCTGGCGACAGCCCCCCCAACCACTGTCCCCACCCGAAACCTTGAGATAGATAATGGGGCAGCCCTCCGACGTGCCCCTTCCTTCCCTCCAGTGAACTCCCAAAAATGGACTGACCCCAAAATTTAAATTCAGTCGACTGTCATTTAAGATAATGTGGAATATAAAAGGGGGAAACCATAAGCATTGCGAGTATAGTGGTGAGCGTGCAATGGTGGATCTGAAGATGCTAACCGGACAAAGGCAACTTCGCAACCAATGTTTGGTTTCAAATAGCAAGTAAGATTCTAAGTGATGGACAAGAAGTCACAGTAAAGCAGTGGCGATCTATTTTCTAGCTGAGATAAATAACTTGAGCAGATACAAAAGAGTATCGCCTCTGGTGTGGCGCCGTGTAAGCATCTGCTGAGGCGTTGAGGGTGTTGCGGTAGTGATGGCTGTCGGCGGCGTGGAAGCAGATCTAGGAGGGCAGACGGTGGCGGCGAGGGAAATATCCCGACGCGGTGGATGAGACAGTCGTACGAGCGACCTCAACAAGGTGGACGATGGTGCGGATGAATCGAGAGCATGTGATGCAAGGATCCTGGTCCGAAGCCGTGGATGAGAGAGGTCGATCTCTTTTAATGGCCGATGCCATCGGGGTATCAGCTTCGATATGGTGGAGGAGGATGGCGGTGGATGGGGTGGCAGACGGAGGAGAGTGGGGTGGAGAGGGTGTTTTGGCACCCACGAAGTACGAATGGGAAATGGAGGGAGAGAGGTAGGGGGAACCATGTCTTTAGGGCGCGCTTGTCTCAAATGCGAGGAAATTTACAAACTTAGCCCTCATTTAAAATTTCCTACATCACAACAATATTAGTCAGTTGGGGATAGGACGGTAATCTCGCATACACCAAATTTTTGCCGACGAAGATTTCGGCCGAGGAGAGTTTCTTTTGGCGCCTACCGTGTATGAATCGGGAAGGTGAGAGACGATTTCGGCTGAGGAGAAACTATGTTTTGGCGCCCACCATGTATGAATCCGGGGAGGTGAGAGGCAGAGGCGGTTATGTCACATTTGAGTGAAACTACAAGCCTACCCCTATCGAAACCTATAGAAATCGAGCCGATAGGCTTTGCGTGTCATGGATAGGCAATAATTTCCATATCGCAGATTTTGGTTTCGGGCGGTTACTGCGAGTTTCCCCGCTTCGTTCAAACTTTTGCAGAAAAAGAGTGCACGCTTACCGTGCCAACTCAATTCAAATCCATTTTGTATTTTTTTGGGCAGGATCCATTTTGTATTCGAATACAAATCTATGTACATCATCTTTTTATATGTACTTTCAAAAGCACAACACCCTTTATACATAAATATGGTTTACAAATGGCATGATCTTAGATTCATAAGACTGGATTCATCTTAATTTGAATTTTCAAATATTTGAAACCACTTTATTCTGAAATCCAATGTATGCATTCCTCGCTAACTGTCTCCAATTAATGTGTGTTTCATGCGGTTCTTTTACTTCTCAAACACTTATAATGTGTTTGACACACGCAACATATAGTGTAATCCCATTTAGACATTAATTGCTATAAACCATGCATTATCTCCAATTAAAAAAATCTATGGATCACTAATATTGATAAACTAAATAACATTACACCTGTCCCCAAATTCAAATGAATGTGCATGTTTGATAGACCAATTTTCGTTATGATATTATCGATGTCATGATCTCTAGTTTAAATATTTGAGTCCCCTTTAATCCACATATTCGTCTGATATAATATCTCTAGACCTATATGCCTTCACCGTCTCTCGGGTATCTCTCGTGCTACTCGTAAGTCGACAACAGTCTTTTATCTTTGTAACACACTTACGGTACTCTCTCCCTCGACCTTTGCTCTATCTCTCTCTAGGTATATCTCGCTCCCTGCTATGTGTCTCTAACTATGATTCTCCCTATGAAATCTCCTTCTCTCACACAAACACAAACTTCGTCTCCTAGGGTCTCATTTCTCTCTACTATTCCCCTGTATGCCGCTCGCACACCCCCTCTCACACAGAGATGTCTCGCGGTCCTTAGGTCTGAGAAGCTACGACTATCCCTTTTAAATATCTCTTTCTCACACACAAACAGAAACTCTATCTCCCAGGGTCTCATATCTCTCCACCTTTCCCTTGTATGTTGCTCGCACACACACTCTCTCTCTCCCTAGGGATATCTCAGGTTCCCTGATATGTCTCTCTAGCTATGACTCTCCTTGTAAAATGTCTTTCTGTCTCACAAACACAAAATGCCATATCTTGGGATCTCATTTCTCTCTAATATTCGTTTGAATGTGACTCACATGCACCCTCTATCTCTCTCTCTCTCTCTCTCTCTCTCTCACCCACACACATAACTTAGCCTTCTGATCCACTCGACTCTTATCTCTAACAAACACACTAGCCGATCTCCCTCTAGCTAGCATCTCTACCTTTTTATTTCTCTGTTTATCCATCAACCTTCTTTCTCGCCCTCACTCTTGTTTCCTATCACACACACTATATATGTTTCTCTCTACATGCAGTCATGCACCCTGTTTTTATCTTTCTCTCATACACACATAACTCACCCCTCTGAACCACTCGACGATTATCTCTAACACACAAACTAGCCGATGTCCCTCTAGCTAGCATCTCTATCTATCTATCTATCTATCTATCTGCAGTTTCTTCATCAACCTTTCTTTCTTGCACGCAGTCTTGCTTCCTATCACGCACGCTATACCTTTCTCTCTATACTTGCATCTATAGGTCGATCTCTTTTGCACAATTGTTTTGCATCGCTCTCTCTGCTCACCATAGATGCATGCTCCTACCCACGCCACTATCTCTTAAAGACAAAAACACATCCTCAATCATTGAGCCTTCTTCCCTCCACTCTCACATGCATGCATATTGTCATATCGATCCATATCTCCCATGTCGTTGATCTTATGACTTATGTCTTCTTTCTTTTATCTCGATCATGCGCATGCACGCACATACACATCCCACGTATACATGTATACCTCTCGCACATGTACGTTCAAGGTCGCCTATGTCTCCATACGTAGTTAATTACCCTCAGACCTCACCCCACATCGAATCTTTCTCTTCTTGTGTGCACATGACTTTTGCCTGGATGGGTCTCTTCTCTAAAACACACAATCTCAGTTAACAATCTCCTTCTAGGTACCCCCTCTCTCACTCCTTCCCTATATCCCCGAAACCAATAAGACTATCCCTTTGTTTAATTCCCGCCTACATGCACCATCGATATATAGTAGTCTTCCTCGGTGTCTCTCGAACAAACTTGTTATCTCGACGTCCATTCCTCTCATGCGCACACGCCTTCTCTTCCCTCTTTATGGGCCTCTTCTCTCTCGCACCCCCCTCGTTGGAGGCCTCTGCCATACACATCACCTCTCTACGATGAAGCCACACACACATAAATTACTTTCCCCATCGAAGACTTCGCTACACACACACACACTAAGACTCCATTTCACACGCACATGCTCTAGGTGGAGCATTTGTTCCTACCACCCTTCGTCCAACCTTACCCGTATGATAATCAATGACCTTAATTTACTTATATAACATGGACAAATTCCACTTTATTTTAGTAGTTAGCAAACTTCTCATAATTATATAACACAAATCACGGGCAGGAAGTTACTAATCGTATTTCACGTTACTACGTGTGCTCAGTGGACAATATATATAACATGTAGAGTAAAAGAGTGATGCAACAAGTGTACAACCTGTTTGTCGAAACCATGTCGATCTCAGCATGATTGGGTTGTTCGGTGAGGATGCTCCAGCTGATGTGCCTGTCGGAGGAGGGGAAGAAGATCTTAAACGTCTGGAGATGGAGCCGACAGTACTGCTCCACTGTAATGGAGAGTTTCGTTGTTGGAGCAGCTCTGGTGAGTTGTACAAAGGCGAGGCTGAAGTAGGACAAGAGAGACAATGTTAACCTGAGTGCCATTCTAATAGCATCTCCAATAGCTGATGTAAAATACATAACCACAAAGTGCTAGATGTAAAATACATCAGCCGCTCATCTCTGAACTTAACTATTGAAACTGAATTTAACTGTCGAAACTGAATTTTATTATCGAAACTGAATTTTGCTGTCGAAACTGAATTTTGCTTCCGAAACTGGACGCACTAGTGGAAGAAAAGTAGTAGCAGCAACAGCAGTACCTGGAGCAGCAACATGTGCGAGAGCCGGGGCAGCTGGTCGTGTAGCAGCATCTCGGGTAGCAGCTGCAGGGGCTCGAGCGAGAGCAGGATCTGCTGCTCGTGCAGCAGAAGCGCGAGCAAGAGTAGAGCAGCATGGCAAGCAAGAGCAAGAGCAGCAGCAAGAGCAAGAGCAAGAGCAGACTAGGCATGGGACTGAGAGCAAGAGCAGAGCAGCAGGGTGAGTGAGAGCCAAACCAGTAGCAACTTCTACTGATGTGGATGTCACCATTGAGGGAGCAACACCATGGAGAAAGTGGTCGGCAACGCCGCCGTAGATGGAGCCGCACCATGTCGGTTTGGGACCGAGCGCTGGCAGCAGTGTGAGATCGAATCAAGAAGAAAATGTAGTGATTAGTGTAGAACCTCTTTGGTGGCGCCGATTAGGCCTCAGATTCATCCGAGGAATCAGTGATGGTACTGCTCTTCCGATGGTGCAAGGGAAGACGGCGCTGTGGGAATGGAGGTGGCGCGAAAGACGAGGCAAACATCAGTGCAGCTCCTTGGACGTGGAGGACGGGGTTGCTGAACTGGAGGGATGACGAGATCGACGATAGATCCTCATCCGGTGCGGTGGATGAGGGACGTCGAGGTGTTGCTGTGGACGACATCGTCGGGGAAGAGGCTCCGGCTGGGTGGCAGACAGAGGAGGGTGCGGGGCTTCGTGGGTTTTCGTGGCCTTGGTGTACGAATGGGGGCAGAGGGGATGGGAGGAGGAACCATGGCTTAGGGACGCGCTTGTTCGAAATGTGTGGTGTAAGTTACGAAAGTACCCCACCAATTTCAGCTAGGTGGTTCTTTCGGTACAGGAGTATCACGGGAATTTCACGTGTCGGGATTTCGCAGGAGGTGGGAGTTTTTGCGCGCCTTATAATTTTGGGATAGCAAGGCGCAGGTTGAGATGGAGGGAGTTTTCGGAGCACAACGAGACAAAGAGATATCTTAAAGTTTCTGGGTAACAAGGTGCGGGTTGAAGAGGCGGGAGTTTCGCAGCACGATAGATAGAGATGCTAGCTTGAAATTTCGGCATAACAAGGCGCGGCTTCAAATTTCCGGAGAACAAGCTTAACGTGTACAAAAAAAGACAATTCGCACCCCACTAGAGAGAGCCATGTCCCATTTTACTATATTACTAGAAATGCATTCAAATACAACAACAAAAAACTAAAAAAATCGGGACAACAAGCTTAACGTTTGCAGTAGCAAATCAATTTGCACTTCCCTCAACTACAAAAAAATAATTCATGTTGTCTAGCATATGGACTAAATTTGAGTACATTTTCCCTGTTTGAATGGGATTGTACTCGCATTAGTTAAACAACCATCTAAATATTATCTTCACAACACATGACATGAATATAGGAGTAGTAAATTCCCATATAAGTAAGAACTACATGTACATACAATCTAAAATTAAAATATATGTATCCATTTTATGTTGAATTCAAATCATAGCACATGTATGCTCTAGCTAGATGTTCAAAATCTAAACCATGTAGGATACTATGTACAATGTGTTTAACATGCACAACACACACACACACACACACACACACACACACACACCATTTAGACTATAAGGTACACGCGCATTGCACGCATGGGATTTGGCAACCAAATTATGAATAAAACCACACTATAGTTTGTAAGCTTTGAGTCATATATGCATGATGTAGATGTTCGTTTAATTATTATTGTTCATCTCATTCAAAATCAATTAGTTTTTATAAAAAAGCTAATCTATTTTAAGATTCATGGAATTGTGTGTTGTAACGCATAAATTAGAAAACAAATAATGGAAATCCATCTAAAAAAATTGGGCAATTATGATACGGAAGATTCTTGAACAAAGGAGAAGTGCTTGTGTTTTGAGGTTTGTGCATTATGCTTAAGTTCAACCATGGAGTCTTCTAGATTGTACATGTGGTACAATCTGGTGGAATGTAGATGATATCCAACGACCAGTAGTCCTCGGATTTGCCAACTCTGCACCGTCAGATTGGCTTCATCCAACGACCATCTTTCAAAGTTATTCACACACTATGTAGGGGTATAGATATGTGATGCGGAAGCCATCCATCATCTCCAATTTGAATAGTGTGTCCATGCATGGATGCAATGTGGCCAAACGATGCGTGCCATCGGTATCTCAAAGTCAAATCAATCTGACATTGTTCAATGTGTATACAGTATAGCATGCTCGTTTCCAAACCACACCATGCATATATCAGTTATATTCATGCATGCATGGGTTTCAAACATCATGATCTTGTATTCAAATATTTGAATTCAACTTTACATTGATTATGACCTCACCTGGTCTTTTACACCCACGTAGTCGTCTTCTCTTTATAGTTGTACCACTAACTTTCTCTTGTGCATGCTGCACACACACTACCACTGGTCATTATCCATCGCACACATGCAATCTTTTTCTTCACGTCAGTCTCCCATGCATGCACACACACACACACCTCCCCCTCTTCATCACTTCGGGCATTCTTTAGCTCTCACATGCATGCGCAACGATCTATGTTCCTCTATGTGTGTATATTTATAGCTAGGTCTTTCCTAGTTTTCCATACAAACCGATCGATCTATATATCTAGTCAGGTCTCACCCTCTTTCCCATGTACACATCGATCAATCTACCTCTCTATATAGGACTACATAGCTAATACACCCACATAATCTATCCATCGTCTACCTCTCGTCATCCATGCCTTCCGCTTCATCTCCCAGTGTAACGCGCCTGGATGGAGGAAGTAGTTTCATGCATGCGAAGTAGCCAAAAAATGCTCATTTATAGTAGTCTGAAATCTCCAAGGGCGCGACCACGCGAGCGATGCGACGGTCGTGGTAGGCATGACCATGATACGGGCTGGTGACAGCCCTTGGGTCTGAGATCGAACGGTCACACGCTAAGTTGTTGAAAATTTGCAGAATAGCCCTCTAGGATAGGATATTCACCCATAGGTCTAGAATCACGCCATGAAACCGTTCGATCGGATCCAAGGGCTCTCGAAAGCCTGTATCATGGGAGCATGGAAAGCTTCGTATGACCTATAATTTTCCCGACGCTTGACGAGCGGACATGCAGATGCTATACTGTCAGGCCTACGAAGTGGGTCTAGTAGACATGACATCTAATTGGGCCCCCATGGTACTGTGCATGTAACCATTTATCCACCGGGCAAGCCACTACCCTGCTGTTCGCACACCCCACTCAACATTTTTACAATAAAAAATCGCTAGCAGTTTGCTCCTAGTCGCCCCGTCCTTTCACATTACAACAGTTTCACTAATCCTAACCCTCCTCCAAAATCCATGGCGTACCAAATCTCCTTGATCGGCGGTGAGTACAAGGTTAGAACTATCATCGACGATGAATCTGACGTCATCTACACCCGTTCTTCCGTGATGGTGAAAGGATGCCTTGCTCGCTTCAAACGCATGTTTGAAAAGTCAGATGGTGATGAGTGGGTCGCTAGGCTAGATGTTGAGTACACCACATTCCTGGGAAAAGAAAAGAATCTAAAGGAGGAAGAGAAGAAGAAGCCCGTCGTGATCTAGGTTTGCGTGCATAACTTGTGCTTGGTCTACCACATATGCCATGCCGATTTTCAGAACTTCCTCGCGGATGACAACGTCAAGTTCATTACTGCCGACTTTCGTAAGGACGAGGAAGTCCTTGATGGGATAGGCCTCGTTGTAGGCCAACCCTTCGACCTCAAGAATAATATGCCGGTGTCCTCCCGTTAACCTTCAATGCTGATCCTGGCAGGAGCCATGATTGATCCTTCATACGGCAAACTGACAAAACCTTGCCACAAGTTTCATCTTGCATGGGAGTGGAATTTACTAGATAAAGACCACATCCAGTATGCTGCAATGGATGCCTACCATTGTTTCAATATCTACAAGGGTTGGATGAAGAGAGAGAGCCTAGTGTGCGGTTCAAGCAAGGAAGTATCAGCCAAGAGGAAGAGGGACAAGGACGAAGTCGAGGACGTGGACGAGGAGTCCGAGTAAGGTGGTAGTGTCATTGCTCATGGTGGTTCTAATGCAGTGTCTACCGAATTAATTGCTTAGTTTAATTTCAGGGTGCTTAGTTTTATTTCAGGAGTGTGTTGTGCTGAGCCCCCAGCAGAACTATGTTATGTTCTTTCTCATTACTTTAACTCTTCAGTACGTACATACTTGTATTTCTTATAGTTCATATTGTAGTTGGTAGGTACTACCACTCTTTTTTCACATTATATACGTACAATATATATGGCCAGCATCATATAGCCAGCAGTTGGCTTTACAATTAACCACACTCTAAGCATGCCACATACGCAAAACACTTAAATGGATATGTAATTCTAGAAAAATTAAATGAGAGAAGTTTACCAAAAGCATGAAGGGGTTTAGTTGTCAAAGAATTAAATAGGTATGCTAATTTCTTTAATACACTTTAGCACCCCATCTAAGCATGTACTAGATTTTTTTTAATAGTACTATATGCATAATTTGGTGACGAGCGCTCTCTATATGTACCACCTTTTTTCTTTAATTTCATCTTGTTAGTTTTGCTCCATGGCGCAATCCATCGATACTACTACTGTACAAAAGTACATTTAAAAGGCTAGAGGGAGGGGCAGCCTCGCTTGGTCGGCTCATTACTACTGGAAGGTGGGGCCTTGTGATTTGACTGCTTGTATAAATGTTGTCGATGACCTGAGGAGGAGCAAAGAACCGTGCGGCATACTCAAGTTTTCTACTGGAGTAGCCATAGTACGACGGAGGAGCGTGAAACACGGCAGCCTAGTGCGATATTGTGATAAAAATGATCTAATTTTCTAGTCATCGATCCCACGACGCCGCTCATCGTTAGCATTGTTCTATTCATGCCTTGTAGAGAATGTGACACATGCAGCGAAACACCAAAAGCAAAATAAGAAACACAGGAGCAAAAGAAGAAGGAAGATTACCCCCCAAAAAAGAAGGAAGACGCAGACACAAGTTTGGGGCGCGGCTCTCTACTTCATGAAGAGTTAACCGTAGAGTTCTAACTGCTTCTTCATCGCCTCCACGACCTTCATCTCCTGGCCCGTCTCCTCCACCATCTTCTTCATTCTGTCCATGAGGCGGGATTTCTCGAGGTGAGCGTTCATCATCTATTCCACGGCCGCATTATGTACCTTGACAGCACCCGGGTGCTCGATGCGGAGCTTCGCCAACTCCTCCTTCTGTTCCATGACAAGGGCGTGCAACATCTTCACCGAGGAACTACTCTTCTCATGCAACTTCTTCCAGCTGGTGTTCTCCTCCTTCAGCAGGTCGAGCTCGTGGTGGACATCTTTTGTGACTGTGAGCACTCATTAAAATATGACATGCTAAAAAGTTGATGTTGGACAAGGAGGACAACGTAATGGGTTATGTTTTATTATATCTGAATAGAAGTTATATTGTCATGGATCCTCCAACATGTTGGCCTTGTTTCCCCTCCTATGCTAGCCAAATCTTTTGCACCAAGTAGAGATACTACTTGTGCATGCAAACATCCCTTAAACCAGTTTTGCCATGAGAGTCCACTATATCTACCTATGGATTGAGTAAGATCCTTCATGTAAGTTGTCACCGGTGCAAGCAATAAAAATTGCTCTCTAAATATGTATCATCTTTTAGTGTGAAGAAAATAAGCTTTATACGAACTTGTGATATGGAAGAAATAAAAGCAACGGACTGCATAATAAAGTTAGTTATCACAAGCGACAATATAAAGTGACATTATTTTGCATTAAGATTTTATGCATCCAACCATAAAAGTGCATGACAACCTGTGCTTCCCTCTGCGAAGGGCCTATCTTTTACTTTTACTTTCTACCCTTATACAAGAGTCATGGTGAACTTCACCTTTCCTTTTTACACCTTTTCTTTTTGGCAAGCACTATATGTTGCGGAAAGATCCATATGCATATATCCACTCGGATGTAGGTTATCATAAAGTATTATTGTTGACATTACCCTTGAGGTAAAAGGTTGGGAGGCGAAACTATAAGCCGCTATCTTTCTCTGTGTCTGGTTGAGGCTTTGATCTCATAAGTATTGCGTGAGTGTTAGCAATTATGAAAGACTAAAAGATGGTTGAGTATGTGGACTTGCTATACAAAGTCTCTTACATTGACTCTTTCTGATATTATGATAAATTGCAATTGCTTCAATGACTGAGATCAAGGTTTGCTAGTTTTCAATAAAGTTTTTTGATTCATACTTTACCTAGTGAACGAATTGTCACTTTAACATAAAAAATATATGTTGTTGTTCTTAAGATGATCATGATGCACTCATGTTCGTATTTTATTTTATCGACACCTCTATCTCTAAACATATGGACATACTTATCGATTTTGGCTTTCGCTTGAGGACAAGCGAGGTCTAAGCTTGGGGGAGTTGATACGTCCATTTTGCATCATGCATTTATATTGATATTTATTGCATCATGGGATGTTATTACACATTATGGTACAATACATATGCCTTTTCTCTCTTATTTTACAAGGTTTACATGAAGAGGGAGAATGCCGACAGCTGGAATTCTGGACCGGAAAGGAGCAAATCTAAGAGACCTATTCCGCACAACTCCAAAAGTCCTGAAAAATTACGGAGAATTAGTTTGGAATATAATAAAAATATTGGGTGCAAAAAATACCAGAGGGGACCCACCAAGTGGCCACAAGCCTAGGGGGCGTGCCCTACCACCCTAGGTGCGCTCCTAGGGCTTGTAGGCCCCCTGGCAGGTCTCCGGTGCCCATCTTCTGCTATATGGAAGGTTCTGATCTAGAAAAAAAATCATAAGGAAGCTTTGGAATGAGCGCCCGCCGTCGAGGCGGAACACAGGCGTATAATCTAGGGCTCCATGAGCTGTTCTACCAGGGAAACTTCCCTCCGGGAGGGGGAAATCAAAGCCATCGTCATCAGCAACGATCCTCTCATCGAGAGGGGGTCAATCTCCATCAACATCTTCACTAGCACCATCTCCTCTCAAACCCTAGTTCATCTCTTTTATCCGATCTTTATCTCAAAACCTCAGATTGGTACTTGTGGGTTGCTAGTAGTATTGATTACTCCATTTATTCAGTGGAAGATCATATGTTCAGATCCTTAATGATATTCAATACCCCTATGATTATGAACATGAATATGCTTTGTGAGTAGTTACGTTTGTTCCTAAGGACATGGGAGAAGTCTTGCTATAAGTAATCACGTGAATTTGGTATTCGTTCGATATTTTGATGAGATGTACGTTGTCTTTCGTCTAGTGGTGTTATGTGAACGTCAACTACATGTCACTTCACCATGATTTGGGCCTAGGGGAAGGCATTGGGAAGTAATAATTAGATGATGGGTTGCTAGAGTGACAGAAGCTTAAACCCTAGTTTATGCGTTGCTTCATAAGGGGCTGATTTGGATCCACATGTTTCATGCTATGGTTAGATTTTTCTTAATTATTCTTTCGTAGTTGCGGATGCTTGCGAGAGGGTTTAATCATAAGTGGGAGGCTTGTCCAAGTAAGGACAACACCCAAGCACCGGTCCACCCACATATCAAATTATCAAAGTAATAACGCGAATCATATGAGCATGATGAAAACTAAATTGACAATAATTCCCATGTGCCCTTGGGAGCACTTTGCTTTATATAAGAGTTCGTCTAGGCTTATCCTTTGCTACAAAAAGTATTGGGCCACCTTGCTGCACCTAAGTTACACTTGTTACTCATTACCCGTTATGAATTATCTTATCACAAAACTATTTATTACCGATAATTTCAGTGCTTGCAGAGAATACCTTGCTGAAAACCGCTTGTCATTTCCTTCTGCTCCTCGTTGGGTTCGACACTCTTACTTATCGAAAGAACTACAATAGATCCCCTATACTTGTGGGTCACCAAGACTCTCTTCTGGCGCTTTTGCCGGGGAGTGAAGCGCCTTTGGTGAGTGGAATTTGGTAAGGAAAAATTTATATTACGTGCTGAAATTTACTGTCACTTGTTACTGTGGAGAATCATCCTTTGAGGGGCTTGTTAGGGGCATCTTCACCTCGACCGGTAGAGCACGAAGTTGCTCCTCAACCTACTGCACCTACTCAAAATATTTATTATGAAATTCCTTTGGGTATAATAGAGAAACTGCTAGCTAATCCTTACACAGGAGATGGAACACTACATCCTAATATGCATCAAATCTATGTGGATGAAGTTTGTGGATTATTTAAGCTTGCAGGTTTGCCCGAGGATGACGTCAACAAAAAGGTTTTCCATTTATCTTTGAAGGGAAAGGCATTGACATGGTATAGGCTATGTGATCATATTGGAATTTCATCAGAAGTTTTATCCTATGCATCTGGTTCATCGTGATCGGAATTATATATATAATTTTTGGCCTCATGAGCAGAAATGTCGGCTCCGCATGAGAGGGACCAAAGACCCAGTGGTGTCGACTTCATCCCGGGCAGGGCCCAAGGTGAAGAAGACGACCACTAAGAACATCAAGGAGGATGTGGTGCACTGCCACTCAGCCCGCCTTGCTCCGGCCTCGACTCCGCCTCCCCGACAGTGGGTGGTGAAGGGTGTCGACCCTACTCCACCATCAAGCCCGGCACCATCAGCAAGCAGGACTCCTCCACCACTTAAGAGGGCGAGGGAATCACCCTCGCCTCCTATATATGAGCTGGACGCCATGTTCGACGATTCAGAGTGAGAACAATTATTTGCTTCTCTTGATTTCAATAACTTCTTCCTTCAGTTTATGTTGATCTTGTGATGTTGGCCTTGACACGGATGATGAGACTTTAGCCCAGTGGGCCAAGCGCGCTGATGCGTCCATTTTGCATCATGCTTTTGTATTGAAATTTATTGCATTATGGGATGTTATTACACATTATGGTACAATACTTATGCCTTTCTTAGTTTACAAGGTTTACATGAAGAGGGAGAATGCCGATAGCTGGAATTCTGGACCGGAAAGGAGAAAATCTGAGAGACCTATTCTACACAACTCCAAAAGTCCTGAAAATATACAGAGAATTATTTTTGAATATATAAAAAATATTGGGCAAAGAAAATACCATGGGGGACACACCAGGAGCCCAGAAGCCTGGGGGGCGCGCACTACCCCCCTATGTGCGCCCCTAGGGCTTGTGGGCCCCCTGACAGGCCTCCGGTGCCCATCTTCTGCTATATGGAGGGTTTTGACTTGGAAAAATCATAAGGAAGATTTCAGGACGAAGCGCCACCGTCTTGACGCGGAACCTGGGCAGAAGCAATTCCGACCATTGTGAATGTGTCGGTTTGCCATTGGCTGAACCCCGTATCCAAAATGGTCATTTCCCATCTGGGAAGTCTATAAATAGCTACCCCGCGTCGGCTTTGCCCGGTGGCTGCTCTTTTTGATTCTGAGAAGATTGTTGAGCAACCCACTCTCTGAGCGATTTTAGTTTAAAATCCACCGAGAGAAAACCCCTAGAGCCGAAGAACTAGATAGTGGTTAGCTTCACTCAAATCTGAGTCTAGTATGCTCCGCTTATTACTCTTGAGAGCTTCAAACTCTCTAGACGGTTAGGTGTCAATTTCTTCAGAGACCAAGAGTGATTGTGGTTCTTGAAGAAGAAGTCTGTAAAGGTTCGGAGATTGCCTTCAAGTATCTACCACGAGTAATCGGCATCGGTTGACGAATCAATTGTCGAGGAGAATAGGGTGAAGAGAGTTTATCCTCTGTGTTAAGTCACAGCCCCTCCAACTAGACGTAGTCCTTGTGCAGAAGGAAGAACTGGTAGAACAAATACCCTGTCGCCATCGAGCACCACTGGTTACCTCTGTTACCCTTGTTTTCTTACCATATGTTTTCCATCATGTGATTTGTCTCAATGCATGTCTAGTTTCCTTTCGGTTATTAGTTTTACCTCAGTGTAGTTCTATTTTTTCATTCATTTCCGTTGTTGGGTTCTGGGAGTTTTGATTTTTCCAAAGAAAATTTGAAACTCCCATTCACCCCCCTCTGGTAGACATACTTCGTTCCTACAATTAGTATCAGAGCAAGGTACTCCTTGGCTCTGCTCATTTTAGTCTAACGACTTTGGAGTTTAAGTATGTCTTCAATGAACTACAAATCGCATCTCAATATTCCAATATTCGATGGGACGGACTACCCCTTCTGGAAGGAGAATATGAAGATCCGTCTCCGAGCAATAGATGATAATATGTGGAAGGTTGTGCAAGTCGGGCTCACAATCAGTGTACCAAAAGCCCCTACTAACGAAGAAAAGAAGCTCATTCAACTAGATGCTCAAGCCAAAGATGATATTGGCCGCCATCTCTCTCGAGCACAATTCCTTCGGTATCGCTAGTGTGAAACTGCGAAGCAGTTGTGGGATGTCCTCGAGAAGATCAATGAAGGAGTTTCAACTCAGAAAAAAGCTCGAATTGATACTCTACAAGCGAAATTCAATCACTTCAAGCGCATTGGAAATGAAAGCTGTCAGCAAACCTTTGACCATCTCAGTGACATAGCAAATGAACTTCAAGGTCTCGATGCCAAATACATCACCGACCATGAAGTTGTGAAGAAGTTGCTCTGATCTTTTGACAGTTCATTCGACACCCTCGTTCTGATGATTCACGAACGTCCTGATTTCAAATCCCTCAACTCTGCTGATGTCATGGAAGACTGATCACTCACGAGGAACAAGAGGAAGAGAAGAGAGATCTGTATGGCTCAAGTCAGCGCAAGAATCATGCTCTCAAAGTTGTGGCTGATTCTTCCTCTGATGGAAATGCCGAAGAAGATTCAGATGATCCAGAAAGGCTTAGCAAAGATCTCGCACTAACCACGAGAAGATTATAGCATCTTCATAAGAAAAATCAGTTTCAGAAGAAAGGTTCAAGCAACTCTGGCGGTTCAAAATCCTCGTTAAAATCTACAGGAGAATACACCTGCTTCAAGTGCAAAAAGCCTGGACACTTCATTTCAGACTGCCCTCTCTGGGAAGCTGAAATCTGTGCTAGTGGAAGGTAAGATTCTGGCAACTACCGAAGCAAAAGCAAGAGCAAGATCAAGAACTATGACTCCGATGAAGAAAGGAAAACAAAGAAATTCTTCAAGAATAAGGACAACTCCACCTTAAAATCTTTGTCAAGATCTTCACCAAGGAACCCTTCCAAGTCCTCCTCCAACCGCAAGAATAACTTCGTAAGGCCAAGGCGTACATCGGCAAGGAGATGGATTCGGAAGAAGAAGAAGAATCGTCTGCCTCCGAAGAAGCTGATGAACTCGATGAGGATTCCGGCTCGGGCATGGCTGGCATAGCATGTGCCTCTTCTCCTAGGACAAATTTCTTCGGGTACCCGTCAAGCGATGATTAATCTCCTACCTACTGCTTCATGGCCAAGGCCTCAAAAGAAAAGGTACCATCCAAACATCACAAGGTTCACTCCAGTGATCAATCTTCTTATGATGAGCATGACCATGCTAAGTTGATCAAAATTGTCAATATTCAACAAAACTCGCTTGAGAAAATTGAGAAAACCCTCAGGAAATCTGAAGGGTTGTTGGTTGAGGAGATGGAGAAAATCAGTCATTGACCGAAGAGTATTCCACTCTCAAGTCACGAATGGATGAACTATCAACTCGTCATGATTTTCTCTCAGCTGGCTACAAAAAATTGACCTATTATTACCTTAAGAGGAAACAGGAAATCGAGGCGCTGAGAGAGGCTCTTGAGGACTTGAGTAGAGAAAATTCTCTTCTCACCCAACAACTCAAGGATAAACCTGAAGTGTTTGTGTCAGCTTGCTTAAAATTCCTTGAACGAACCAATGCAGAATCAAATGTTGAATCATTTGTTAGTGCTAACCCCTCGGTCGAGGAAAATGGTACTGTTTCTGATGAGAACGCTAGGTTGAAGGATCTTCTTCGGATGGGAATGCTCAAATCTCTCAAAGGGAATCAAACCCTCTGTGATGTTTTGAAGAAATCCATTCTTCACAAAAATCCCAGGAAAGAAGCCATTGGTTTCGAAAGAAAACTGAATGAAAATGGTTCATACTAGGAACCTCATCAATATCCTCACACTGTGTGGGTGCCTTCCAAGAGCAAAATGCTCGATCCAGCATTACTTTCAGGATATAACTCTCCTATTCCTGAATATCTTGATGATGATTCTCTAGACAATTATAAGTTGTTCAAGAATCAACATGGTGAGGCTGTTTCTCGCTATGTTGGACCTAACAGCAGAAATGGCCCCCCAAAGAAAGCTATTTAGGTGCCTCAGTAAACTGTTGATGCGTTGCCTATTACTGTTCGACTAACCATGCAGGCAGAAAGAGTTCGACAGAATGAGTATATGCATACCACATACAATCACTATGCTCATTTGTATGGAAGGAATTTCAATGCTTATTCTTTAAACTATGCTCGCACCTCATCGACCAATAACTATTTTTACTGAAAGAATTCATATCCTGCTCGCTAATTTGTTTCGAAGCCACCTGCAAAGACGTGGGTGGTTAAGAAAGCCTAATTCTTCTGCGGGGCTATGTGTCCGGGTGTACAGAATGGATAACGGATAGTGGATGCATTAGTCATATGACTGGAGACAAGTCGCTGTTTGACGACCCCAGCTTAACTGCTTCTCCTCTGAAGTATATTACTTTTGGCGACAACAACAAAGGAAAGGTAATTGGGCTAGGTAAAATTGCCATATCCAAGAACAAGTCCGTTGATGATGTTTTACTTGTTCAATCTCTTGGATTCAATCTTATGTCAGTTGGCAGGCTATGTGATTTAGGCATGCTAGTTCTATTTTCCATATCCAAATGCATTGTCTTCATGGCCTCTGACAATTCCTTCATCTTTGAGGGACTTAGAAAGGGTGATCTTTATATTGTAGATTTCTCTAAGGGTCCCTCAGTCCAAACTTGTTTCCTTACGAAAGCAACCGAAGGTTGGCTGTGGCACCGAAGGCTTGGTCATGCAGGTATGATGAATTTGCAGACCCTGGTGAAAAATCATCTCTGTGGTATCCCTGATATAAAATTCGACAAGGATCATCTTTGTGCTGCATATGAGGCTGGTAAATTGGCCAAGAAGCATCACTCATCCAAGGCAGTTATGACCACAAAAAGACCACTGGAAATTCTTCATATGGATTTATTAGGTCCTCAAATTTATGCAAGCTTCGGTGGCAGTCATTATGGTCTAGTTTTTGTTGATGATTTCTCTCGATACACTTGGGTATTCTTTCTCGAAGACAATACCTACACCCAAGATATCTTCGAAAGTTTCGCTAAGAAGACCCAGAATGAATATGATGTCTGAATTAAGCATGTCAGAAGTGACAATGGAACTGAGTTCAAAAATGCTCATATTGCTGAATTTCTCGATGAACATGGTATTACTCATGAATTCTTTGTTGCGTACACTCCCCAACCAAATGGAGTTGTTGAACGAAAGAACAGAACTCTCATTGAAATGGCGAGAACAATGATCAGTGAGTACAAAACTCCCATTCACTTCTGGACTGATGCTATTAACACTGTGTCATGTTATCAATCGTGTTTATTTTCACAAGTTCCTTAAGAAAACTTCGTATGAGCTTATCGATGGCAAGAAACCGAATGTTTCTTATCTACGTGTTTTTGGTGCACCTTGCTATATTCTTGACATGAATCGTTCTTCCAAGTTTGCACCTAAGGCACATGAAGGTTTTCTTCTCGGTTATGGCTCAAACTCGCATACGTACTGTGTCTATAAATCTCACCATAAGAAAGTTATGGAAACGGTAAATGTGTGGTTTGATGAATCTAACAACTCCCAAAAGGAGCACCTGCCAAATGCGATAGATGAACCACTGATTTCAGATGCTATTCGGCAAATGGCTATCGGGAGCGTCAAGCCTATTGAAGGAAATGCATCTGAATCCTCTAATGTTCATGCTCTGATGACTCGAAGTAGAACTCGACAAGCCACCGCCGAAGCTAATGCTCCTTCGAATGGAAATGGCAATCAAAATCAAAATGCCGATCAAAATGGCAATCCTAAAGGAAATGATGAAGTTGATCCTTGACTAATTCTCGATGAAATTGAGAATCCTAGTTATCGACCCACAACTCGTTCACGCACTCGTTTGGCTAATTACTGTGGCAGTTTCTCCTTTGTCACATTGGCAGAACCTACCAAGTAAGAAGAAGCCATGAATGATCCAGATTGGATGAATGCAATGCAAGAGGAGTTGGTGTAATTTGAACTGACTGATGTATGGGAACTGGTTGACAAACCAAATCCCAAGAAGCACAAGGGTACACACAGGTAGAAGGTATTGATTTCGGTGAAACATATGCTCTTGTTGCACGCCTTGAGGCAATTCGTATTCTTCTCGCTTATGCAAATTACAATGATATCTTGCTTTATCAACTGCATGTGAAAATAGCTTTCCTCAATAGTGAAATTGATGAGGAAGTTTATGTTAGACAACCACCTGGCTTTGAACACCCTGAGTTTCCTAACAAAGTTTTCAGGTTGAAGAAAGCTTTATATGGGCTGAAGCAAGCCCCTCGAGCTTGGTATGACACCTTGAAGAAGTTTTTGCTCAACAAAGGGTTCAATCCAGGATCCAATGATCCCACACTTTTCAATCGATTTGTTGATAATGATCTATTCGTATGTCAAATCTATGTGGATGATATTATCTTCGGCTATACTAACAATGCTTGCAGTTTAGAGTTCGGGGAAATGATGTCCAATAAATATCAAATGTCTATGATGGGTGAACTCAAGTTCTTTCTCGGACTGCAAATTCGTCAACACGCAAATGGCATTTTCATTTTTCAGGAGAAATATCTGAAAGAATGCCTGGAGAAGTTCAAAATGCAAGATTCCAAAATTAAGGGCTATAAAGCTCCTATGCCCACAAACGGTAAGCTGGATGCAGATGTGTAAGGTAAGGATTACCGTCAGAAAGCTTATCGTTTGATGATTGGTTCTCTTCTTTACCTATGTGCTCCAGACCTGGTATCATGTTGAGTGTTTGGATGTCTGCCCGCTATCAAGCTGCACCGAAAGAATCGCATCACCAAGCGGTCAAGCGCATTCTGAGATATCTGGCTCACACCCCCACCTTAGGTTTATGGTATCCTAAGGGAGCACAGTTTGATCATGTTGGATACTCAAACTCGGATTGGGCTGGTGACTTGGTTGACAGGAAATCTACTTCGGGGACATTGTAAGTGCATCTAGTGCCACCCCTAGTTGGTTTTGGAGTATTGACGACAAATGTGGTTGAGGGACTAATGCGTTTGTGAGAATTGCAGGATAACGCAGGTAGTGTCCCCATTGATTCGATTTACCTACGGAGATGACCCTAAAATGTATGAAGACATTGGCGACAATGGTGGCATGTGAAGATATTCACATTGAAGACTATGACATGAGAAGACATTGAGTGAAGACTATGGAGCCTTGAAGATCGTGGTCGTTTCGTTGTTTCCTTTTCTTCTTTGTTGAGTCATAGGAACCACCGTATTGTTAAGTGGGGTCCAAGTGAACAAAGTCAGAATGACTGAAGTGATGCTCAACCCAAATCCTATGTCTTCGAGCGAAGATAATGGGAGCAAAACTTATCCAGAGCTGGATGAGTCAGCTTTGCTTGTAGCCCAAGTAAAGTTGCCGTGTGTGTTTGAAATCGACCGTTGGAACACGTGTCGGTTCCTTAGTGACCGAGGTCATTTCGGACATATCAGGTCGGGTTGCCTAGTGGCTATAAATAGCCCACCCCTACACCATAAATTGGTGGCTGCTCGAGTTAGTGCACGGCTTTTGTCGTTTGAGAGAAACCCACCTCGAAGCCTTTGAGAGAGAAATCCTTGCAAGGACAAAGCCCAAACACCCAGAGCCAAAGAGTGTTAGGCATCATCAAGTCTTTACATGCATGTGACTCAAGACTTATTACAGTTGAGGACTGTGAATCCTCCAAATGTTAGGCGTCGCGTTCTGAGCATCCAAGAGTCAATGTGGATTGCCGTGAATGCGATCTGTGAAGGTTCGGAAGTCTACCTTGAAGACTTACAGAGTGATTGGGCGAGGACTGTGTGTCCTTAGCTCAAGGGAATAAGGTGAAGACGCGGTCTTCTCGAGTTGAATCTCAGCCTCCCTAACCAGATGTACAGCTTGTCACAAAGAATCGAACTGGTCCAACAAATCTGTGTCTCCAACAAGTGACCGGTTCTATCTTCTCCCTCTCCTTACTTAGAGTTTGTCTTCGTGAAGTCATTGCCTATTTGTCATACCTGTTTGACTTCATTGCTTGACTACTTTTGTTGATTGGCTTCTCACTATCTTCCATCTTGATCCTACTACCAAGCTGCTATTAGTCTTGTACTTTCACGTTATTGCATACTTGACTATGGTTTGCTTGTTGTAGTTTATCTTCCGCTGCATATCAATTAGGTCATTTCTATTGTTTGTCTTTGAAACATCCGTGTTTTGAAGACTTTCCTAAAAATCGCCCATTCACCCCCCTCTAGTCGATAACTAGCACTTTCAATTGGTATCAGAGCAAGGTACTCCCTTGTTCTGTGTTATTTGGTTTAACCACCTGGAGTTTTAGCTATGTCGACTGCAGGGATAATCAAAGTCTTCGCTGCTTGCCCCGTGTTCGATGGAACTGACTATCCCTACTGGAAGAATAAGATGCGCTTGCATCTTGAAGCCATTGAGGTCGACCTCTGGTATGTCGTCAAGAACGGGTTTCCCAAAACTGGTGAAGGTGTCACCCCTGCTGATGTCAAGAAGTTCATTCAACTGGACTCTACTGCAAAGAACATCATCTGTGGTCATCTCACCAAAGGACAGTATGGCCGTGTGAGTGCTCTGGAAACGTCGAAGCTAGTCTGGGACTGGCTATCCAAGGTCAACGAAGGCGTCTCAACCCAGAGAGATCAAAGGATCAGTGTTCTTCGCAACCTCTTCAACCGCTTCAGGAGAAACGACAATGAAAATGTCCAGCTCACGTTTGATCACCTCACTGACATCACAAATGAGCTTCATGCTCTTGGCGCCACTGAGATCACCAAGCATGAAATCATCAAGACACTACTGAGATCACTTGACAGCTCTTTTGACACCCTTGCCCTCATGATACAAGAACGCCTACGACTTCAAGACACTCGATCCGTCGATATACTTGAGAGGCTCAACACACATGAGTTCCATCTTTACGAGAAAAGAGATATCTATGGTCCCAACTATGGCCGAACTTCGCTTTGAAGGCAAAAGTTGTTTCCTCATCGAAGAAGAATCATTGCGGTTTTGATGATCCACGAAGACATTGGAAAGGAACTTGCTATGCTTGTGAAGAAGTTCCAGAAGTTCACTAGGAAGAAAGGCTTCAGAAAGTCTTCACGATCCAGCTCAAGAAATGATGAAGCTTCCACTCAAGACTACAAGAAGAGAACATGTCACAAGTGCAAGAAAACTGGACACTATATCTCTGAGTGTCCACAGTGAGGCAATGAGAAGAAGAAGAAGAAGAGCAAGGAATATGATTCTGATAACAACAAGAAGAAGAAATCTTCAAAGTCTTATTCCAAGTCCTCATCTAAGTCTTCATGTCATAAGAAGAGCTCATCTGGCAAGGCTCGTGCTTTTGTTGGCAAGGAAATGGATTCAGAGGAGGAGTCTGCTTCTGAGGAGGTGGAGGTGGAGTCTGAAGAGAAGTCCGACCCTGGCGTTGCAAGTCGGCTTTCGCCACACCTATGTTGCCAAGTCCATCTTCAACATCAAGACAATGACTTCCACACCAACGAAAGCGATGACAAGGACGACCCTACTCCCACCCTCTTGCTTCATGGGACGTGGTGCCAAGGTAAAATCACGTGATGCTTCCTTTCAAACATCAAGTGAAGATGACTCGATTGTGAATCCAAACCCAGCTACAAAACACTTGCTAAAATTGCAACCGAACAACAAAGAGCTATGGAACATACTCAAAAACTGTTAGACAAAAGCGATGACCTGTTGGGCGCGAATGACACGTTCACAGTCCTTAGTTGAAGACATTAAAAATCTTCATGCTAAGTACCAAGAACTTGAAAGTCGTCATGAAACGCCTCAACTACTCATGAAAAGCTCTCCTATGATTATCTTCAAAGGAAGCAAGAGCTTGAGAAATTGAGAGCGGCTCATGAAGATCTTCAAAAGAGAATGAGTCACTTCGCTCAATGATCAGTTCCGCTCAGGATGGATTTGAACCACCATGTCTAAAATGTCTTGAGCGTGATATCGCTACCTCTGTTGTGAATGTTCAACTGCTGCTCTTGTTGCATTGTCTTGAACTACTAATGTGGTAACTAACACCTCTGCGGAGGATACCACTTTGCTATTGCCGATGAAAATGCTAGGTTGAAGACATTGCTTGAAACAGGGATGTATAAAAGTCCGAAAGGGCATCAGACACTTTGTGATGTCCTCAAAAGCATATTCTGAACCAAACCCTAGGAAAGAGGGTGTTGGGTTCGAGAGGAAAATGAATGTTGATGGTTCCAAGCGGAAGCCCTGACAGTATCCCAAAACCACATGGGTTGTTTGCAAAGGGACCTTCAAAGGATCCATCCACCTTATCTAGCTTTACATGCTAACCCTATTATCATTGATGAATCCTTTGATGCAAACTATAAGCTGTTCAAGAATCGAATGGTGAAGTGTTTGCGGTATATTGGTACTAATCGCAGGAATGGACCACCTATGAAGAAGATCTGGGTTCCCAAAAGCTGTCTTGAGAATCTTCCGATGAATGTCATCATGATACCACCGGGAAGAAGACAAACCCCGGACCTTAGGCGTCATATGGTCCAAAGGCTTCATACGACATGAGGACTCACCTGAGTCACCCTAACGCCAATGTTTTGCAGGGAAACCGTACTCAAATTTATGAATATGAGCGTGTGTCTTCAAACCGCTATGTTCATAGAACTAAGAACTTTTCTGCTTATTCATATGAGTATCATCCATCTCCTGCAAGGCTATTTGCTAGGGCTCCAAAGCCGAAGTTCTCAGATGCTGCACTTAGACTCATTGCTTCTAAGCCACCCCTGAAGATGTGGGTGGTTAAGAAGAATTAACTCTCTTTTGCAGGAAAGGGTCTCCAGCCGAAAATCAAAGGCGTCTGATGCTATTGCTGGGGACCTAAAACATCTTGTAGGACGCAAGATCAAATGCCCAAATGATCTCACTATCTATTTTGTTCCTGAATCGTTTGCCATTCATCCTATCTGTCTTAATCTTGATCTGAGCTTCAATAATCCTCTTGTCCGTCAAATGTTTATGCTTCACAATACTCTTGGTGAAGCCTATCCCCCTAACTGTACTGTAGGGTATGACACCTCATGCTTCAGAATGGATTATGGACAGCGGATGCACTAATCATATGACGGTGATCAAGTCTTCTCATGGACTCAACCTTCGTCCATCGACAAGAGTCACATCACATTTGGTTGACACTTTGGTAAAAGCAAGGTATTGGGTCTAGGTAGAGTTGCAATCTCAAAGGATCAACACATGGATAAAGTAATGCTTGTTGAATCCCTTGGTTTCAACTTGATGTCTGTCTCAATGCGTTGTGACTTGAACATGATTGTGATATTCAGAAAATATCGTTGCCTTGTACTAATGGAATCTGACAAGTCCCTAGTCTTTGAAGGGTATAGGAAAGATGATCTATACATGGTAGATTTCTCGGCAGAGTCCACACTTGTCAGATGTCTTCTCGCAAAAGCTTCGAATCTGGCTCGCATCGGAGGTTGGGGCATCTTGGCATGAGGAACTTACACACACTCGCCAAGAAGAAGCATGTCATAGGCATCGAAGGTGTCAAGTTTAAGAAGGATCATTTGTGTGGTGCTGCTGGTCGGAAGATGACTAGGCAAAGCACCCTCGAAGACAATCATGACGACATCTCAACCCTTCGAGTTGTTACACATGGATTTGTTTGGCCCTACTCACTACTCTACCCTCACAACAACTGCTTGTCTCTATGGCTTCATCATTGTTGATGACTACTCAAGATACACATGGGTGCACATAATTCTCTACAAGAGTGAAGTGCAAGATGTCTTCAGACGCTTTGCCAATCGAGCAATGAACAATTATGGCGTAAAGATCAAGCATATCAGAAGTGACAACGGCACTGAATTCAAGAACACCGGTCTTGATCTTTATCTGGATACCATGGGAATCACTCATGAGTTCTTTGCTCCATACACCTCAAAGAAATGGCATTGTGGGCGCAAGAACGAACCCTCATTGAGATGGCTCAAACAATGCTCGACGTGTACAAGACACCAAGAAAGTTCTGGCCTGAAGCTATTGATACAACATGTCACGTCATCAACCGTGTTTACATCCATAAGCTTCTGAACAAAACATCCTATGAGCTCCTTACTGGCAAGAAGCCAAATGTCAGCTACTTCAGAGTATTTGGGTGTAACATCCCAAATTTTCAATTTGGAATGTTATACATTAGGTCATCATGCATATCATATTTTCTCGCGTTTTTCCGATCCTAGGAAATTTCACGCAACTCAAGGACCCTCGGAGAGAGTTGGAAGTTTCATTATTTTCATATTTGGGATTTCTCAAATTTTGAAAATAGGATCATTTGGATTTATTTAATTATCTTCATAAAGTTTTTCCTATAAAAATATTAAAGAGAGGGAATAATATGACTTTCCCAACAATTAGGAAAAATTAAGATTTTATAAATAAATCAAATTTGGTTTTGAAAGATTTATTTTGCTTAGGCAAAATGAGCATTTTAAAATTTACGCATGTTTGCTGTTTTAAAGTTCATTTTGTTCGACTCATTTTAGGAGTCGGGAAAATTTGTTTTATTTAAATCGAATTCATTTGGTATTTTATTTAATTCGTTTGGTTTAATTTTATTTAAAAAAAACACGCCCCCGGGCCGAGGCCAGCCCATGCCCGCTGAAGGGAGCCCCCGCGCCGACGCCACCGCCGCCCGCCCGAGTCCGGCTCCGACCCGCCTCCCCCACCCCTCCCCAAGCCACCCGGCCCTCTCCCCTTATAACCCGCCGCCCCCCTCTCCTCACCTCGACCCGCCGCCGCCTCACCCTCACTTAAGCCAAGCCGAGCCGCCTGCCAACGCCGGGCCGCTTGCCGTCCCTCGCCGCCGGAGTCCCGCCACCGACCCGCCGCCCCTCCCGACCCGCCGCCGACCCCTAGCCCGCCCGGAGCCCGCCAAGCGATCACGGAGGTAGCCCGCCCGATCCGGTTTTCCCTAATAAACCGATCCGGTTTTCTAAAAAAAAAGATGTTCGGTTTTTTTTAAAAAAAACCCTAGATTGGTTTTATTTTTTTCGGTTTTCTTATTTAACGAACGTTCACCGAACCGTTCGTTTCAATGAACGTGTTCGTTGGATTCGTTCGTTAACGAACGTCCGTTATTTAAACCGTTAAATCGTTTTCTTTTAATCGGATTTAATCCGTTATTTTTCGATTTGATTTGAGATCCGATTTTCAAATCTGTTTTATTTCTCGCTCGTTTATCGAATCGGTGATTCAAGCGCTGGAGTTTCAGAACGAAACCGCCGTTCGACTAACCTACTTTCACAGAGTTTTGCTACTGTGAAATTTTGACCTAGTTTCAGATTTGCAAAACCGAGTCGTTCTCTCTCGAGTTTCGACTTTCGATGTTTATTTCGATTCGATTCTTTTGCAACCAGGGTTCTTAAGTTGAACTTTCTGGTTAGATCTTTTATTCGAGATTTCCTGTGCATTAGATGAGTACTTATTGTATGCTTGTTGTTTGTCTGCGTTAGATCACCCGGTGCGCCGCTTGTTACTTGAATCTCTAGGTCTCGCGGATCATCGACAAGGCAAGTAACACTTTGATCATACTCTTCTCATACCCAGTTTTTATGCATTAGATCTATTCCTCAAACACTTGCATGATTAGGATCTAATTAAATTGTGGGATGGGAAGTAGATTGAGGTAGTACCTATTACTGTTTTTTACTTATGAAACCTTGGGAGTTACTTCTCGTTTGCTTATTACGCCATGCTATGCTAGTAGGCGTGGATTGGGTGAGTAAATATCCATGACAGATGTGAGATTGTTAATTAATGGTTTATCTAAGGTGGCAACCTAAACACACATCTGGGTGGATTGAGGCACCTGGTTTCTATCAGACTTTCTGTATTTCTTCTGACCGCCACCCGTGCTCTAAGGGATCATAAGATTATTCAAACTGGAAACTTCCGTGTGCAGCCACAAGCCAATTATGGGCTCTGGCGTAGTTGACTAAGTTGTGTGAACTCTTACGGGTAGGCTAGCTGATGTAGGGGATGTAGGTTGGTGCGGTCTACCCACATGTAAGGTGCTAGCGCTTCGAAAGACTATGTCTCGGTCATCCGTTTCTCAAACACCATGAAGTCACGAGAACCAAGCGGAGGCGATCGAGTCTTGTGGGGAAAAGTCAAACCTCTGCAGAGTGTATAAACTAATCATGATTAGCCGTGTCCCCGGTTATGGACGTTTTGAGTATCTGCTAATTGAATATCATGTGAATCTCAACATGTTACCTCTAATAAAAGTTGTTGGGTTTTGATGAGTACTTTTAATTGGGATTGAGGATGCTGTCAACCATTCTCAATGTTTAACAACCACCATGATAGTTAAATAAAACTATTCCTTTGATGTAGGGAAAAATCAGCTTTATGCAAATGTAACCGTAGAGCCTTACCACCAGCCATATATGCATGTAGTATAGGCCTATTCCTTCATTTCTCTTATGTGTTACATTGCCAGCATATTCCATGTGCTGACCCGTTTTCGGGCTGCAACTTTCACGTTGCAGACTTTTCAGACGACGAGTAAGGTGTTAGGTCGTGGTTCTATACTCAGTGATGCCGTTGGAGTTGATGGACTCGCTTATCTTCCAAGCCTTCCGCTGTTATTATTAGATGGCCTTAAGCCATATTATTGTAATAAGTTCCCTTGTGGACAATGATGTAATAAGTGTGTGATTGCTACTCTGCAATAAATCCTTGAAATCTTGTGTGGTGTCGGCATTCTTGATCCAGGGATGACATCGAGCACGAGATCTGGATCCATTCGGTCTGGTCGCTCTGAGAGAATGGTATCGAGCACACGCCGATCGTGAGGACACGACCACTAAGTTAAAGCCATAGATCACTACTCTCTTCCCATTTTCTAACTCCTCATCTTTTCTACTCTCTTTAGGATGACGGACGCGAAGATCAAGTACACCCAACCGGATGAAGGCACACCTTTTGGATTTCACTTGAAGGAAGTTACTAAGTACCTGAACATTGGACTACCAAGCTTCACCGGACTTTCAACGCCACTCTGCTGAAGAGGAGCTGGAAGATTCATGCTCACGTTCGGGAAGGACATTCGCCCCAATCACCAAGCCTATAGATAGTGTTTTCGGTGCACCCACTTGGAGTGCAGGAAAGAGCATGGCAGCTCACATCACCATGGGACGATTGGGGAAGTTTATCAAGAAGACCTCAAGGATACCATCTACCAGATTTATGGACGCCGAGATGACAAGCTGGGACGTCGTCAACACCAAGAAGGATAGATCCATTGCAGCATTCATCCAGAGTTAAATCAGCACATTCGGCGCCAGAGAACCAAATGTGCAATGATATGTTGGAGTTGCGAAGACAAAGGAAGGATCATCGAACTGGAAGAAGAACTAAAGACTACACGCAAGGACTACATGGGCGAGATCGTAGCTCGGCAAGACACAATAACGATCTTAAGTACGAGATCTAAGAACTCAAGAAGAAGTTGGCGCTCAGAATGAAGACCAAGATGTCGAATACCCAGCGACTACATTAACATCGACGACACCGATTCGGATCCAAGTGAACCCGACTTTGAAGACGAAGTGGAGCGGACATCATGGAGTCTTCCACGGTTCAAATTAGTAGAAGTCCCCACATATTAGTAGTATTTCCTCCATGTAAACATTATAGTACACGCACTTTTGCGATAGTTAGATCGTTGTAAGCCCTTGTTTGATTGAATGAAGTGATTTTGTGTGTTTTGCTCATGTGCATTGGGTAGTGATTCCTTAGACCTCATTCTATTCTACTTTTCTCTCCTTTTCTAAACCCATCGATGCCTCCGAGACGCGACCCGGATTCGTTTTCCGCCAGAGATCACCCAATTGATCCAGCGCGAATACCTGATTCAAACATTGGTGCGAACAACAACAACAACAACCCACCGCCACCACCACCACTGCGGATCATCGACTCGTTTCCTTAGACTGAATCCGCGGTGTATTCCAAGACACCGAGACGATTGTGGCGGATGACCGCTCCGCAAGATAGGAAGGAGCTGACCACTGCAGGATGCACAGATGGTGAAAGAGTGAAGTTTGCAGACATCGACTTGAAGGACCCGCAGCGGCATGGTGGGAGAATTTCACAGCCACTTACCCGTGAGACACCATCACATGGGACTAGTTTCACAAGCTTTTCGCATTGCCCATGTTTCAGCAGGAGCCATGGCCATGAAGAAGCGTGAGTTTCGCAACTTCGCCAAGGAGGAAGGACTGTTGGCGATCGTGGATGATTTTAGCAAGTTAGCACGTTATGCCCCGGATAGCGTTACTACGGATGCAGACTAAGCAGAGAAGTTTCTAGAAGGACTGAATGATGAGTTCAGATGCCGTTGATGGTAGCAAGTTTCAACAACTACCGGGAGTTAGTAGACCGAGCTCTCATGATTGAAGGAAAGCGTGACAAATCGAGAACTGCAAGCGGAAGTATGGACAAGGGAAGTATAACTCGGATCCCAGGCAGAAGCCTCGTTATACCCCTAAATCAGGAATTCAGTTTGAGATACCCATGGAGGAGGTAATTCAGCATAACCATAATGGCACCAAGAATGGGAGCGGGAATGGAGGAAGCAATGGACAGAACCGCACCAACCCGTCAACACCATCCAAGGTAGACTGAGTCACATTACTTGCTTTAAGTGCCGCAAGATGGGCACTATGCAAATGACTGTCCGAAGGCGAATGGAAATGGCAATGGAAGCTCGGAAAGAAGCCCAACCCTTTCAACAGGGGACGGGTGAACCACATTGATGTGGAGGAGGTTGAAGATCAGCCCGATCACGATGTCGGTAAGTTTTTGGTTAAGTCATTTATGCAATTGTTCTTTTCGATCTTGGTGCATCGCATTCATACATATCAAGGGATTTGTGGATAAGTACAAGTTACCGACCCAAGCCCTTAGGTCACCCATGCTAGTAACCTCACCCGGGCAGAGTACATGGCTAGTAAATGGTGTGATCGATCGCCACTAAGGATTGGACACTATGTTTTCCCCTTAGACCTAATAGTTCGGAATCCCAAGGATTGGATGTGATATTAGGAATGGATTGGTTATCAAAGTATGGAGGAAACATAGATTGTACCACAAGGTCAATTTTGCTCACCACACCGAAGGAAGAAGGATTAAGTATGTATCACGGCACGAGCGAGGAGAGCACAAGTTAATTGCTTATCGAGGGTGATGCGGAAGAAGTACCGATGGTGAAGGATTATCTGATGTATTTCCTAAGAGTTGCCGTGAATGCCACGGATAGGGACATTGAATTTTGATCGAGCTGTTGCGAGAACAGGCCCGATATCGAAGCGACCGTCTGGGATGCCCGCAAAGGATTTAGCGGAAATCAAGAAGCGATTAAGGAACTATTGGATAAAGGTTTTATTAGCCCAAGTTCTTCACCTTGGGGATCACCCGTTTTGTTAGTGGACAAGAAGGATGGATCGTTGAGAATGGTTGTTGATTACCGTGGATTGAATGAAGTAACAATCAAGAACAAGTACCCACTACCTATGATAAATGATCTGTTTGATCGCTTGCAAGGAGCCAAAGTGTTTTCTAAGATCGACTTGCGATCGTGGTACCATCGATTGAAGATTAGGGAGCAAGATATACCCAAGACAGCGTTTACCACGAGATATGGATCAGTATGAGTATACCGTTATGTCATTTGGATGACTAACGCACCAGCCTATTTCATGAACCTGATGAACAAAGTGTTTATGGAGTTTTTGGATAAGTTAAATCGTGGTGTTCATTGATGATATTTTGATTTTCTCGAAGAATGAAGAGGAACACAAGGAACATTGCGATTGGTTTTGGAGAAACGAGGAACACCAGTTGTATGCCAAGTTCAGCAAATGTGAGTTTTGGCTAAAGGAAGTTAGATTTCTCGGACATGTTATATCCGAAGAAGGGATAGCATTGACCCCACAAAAGTTGAGACCGTAACCAAATGGGAAGCACCAACGACAGTTGGAGAGATTGAGTTTCCTTGGACTCGCAGGATACTACCAAGATTCATTGAGAATTTCTCAAGAATTGCAAAGCCTATGACAGAATTGTTGAAGAAGGAAAACAAATTCATATGGATGAGGACTGCGAGGCAAGTTTTCGGGAGTTGAAGAAAAGATTGGTTACCTCACGGTTTGATATTGCGGATCGGACTAAGGATTATGAGGTGTATTGCGACGCTTCACGTCGAGGACTTGGAGCCGTGCTTATGCAGGAGGGAAGAGTTGTTTCGTATGCTTCACGACAACTTAAGCCCCATGAGTTGAATTATGCCACTCATGATTTGGAGTTAGCAGCCGTTGTGCATGCCTTGAAGACGTGGAGACATTTTCTCATTGGAAATCATTGTGAAGTATATACGGATCACAAGAGTTTGAAGCACATCTTCACACAGAAGGAATTTAATCTCAGACAAAGGAGATGGTTAGAGCTAATCAAGGATTATGATATGAGATTGCATTATCACCCCGGAAAGGCTAATGTTGTAGCTGACGCATTGAGCCGTAAGAGCCACGTCAATACCCTAATGATGGGAGGAATACCCAATGAGTTAGCCGAGGACCTTCGAGAGCTATGTTTGGAAATAGTTCCGAGAGGCTATGTAGCAGCATTGGAGATTCAGTCGACACTAATGGACAAAATCAGAGATGCCCAAAAGGCAGATAAGGAAGTTGCCTCTATAAAGGAGAAAATGAGCAAAGGAAAAGCTAAAGGATTTCGTGAGGATGAGCACGATACCCTATGGTTTGAAGACCGTGTTTATGTGCCAAATGACCCGAGATCGGAAGTTGATTTTACAAGAAGCCCATGATTCACCTTATTCGATTCACCGGAAATACCAAGATGTATTTGGATTTGAAGAATATTTTCGGTGGACCGAATGAAGAAGGATATTGCGGAGTATGTAGCGTTTGCGGCGTATGTCGAAAAGTGAAGGCGAGCATCGAAGCCAGCAGGATTATTACAACCGTTGCCGATACCGAATGGAAGTGGGATAAACTAGGCATGGATTTCATCACAGGTTTGCCAAAGACCCGTTCAGGATATGACTCGATTTGGGTCATAGTCGATCGTTTGACAAAGGTAGCTCATTTCATTCGATCAAGACTACCTATAGCAGTGCTTTGTTGGCGAAGATATACATGACCAGAATTGTGTGTTTACATGGAGTTCCGAGGAGCATCGTATCGGATAGAGGAACCCAATTTACTTCGAAATTTTGGAACCAGTTGCACGAAACATTGGGAACCCGATTGGAATTGATCAGCTTTTCCACCCACAGACCGATGGGCAGACCGAGAGAGTCGATCAGATTTTGGAGGATATCTTTGAGAGCTTGTGCACTAGATTATGGATCTAGCTGGGATGATAATTTGCCGTATGCAGAATTTTCCTACAACAACAGCTACCAAACCAGCTTGAAGATGGCACCTTCGAGGCTTTGTATGGAAGAAGGTGCAGGACACCGTTGTCATGGGACTAAACGGAGATCGTCGATTGTTTGGACCAGATTTAATTAAGGAGTCCGAATGAAAGTTAAGTTAATTGAGGCAGGCTCAAGGTAGCCCACCTGCACAAAAGAGCTATGCCGATTCAAAGCGCCAGCGATTGAGTATGAAGTTGGAGACAGAGTATATCTCGAGTGTCCCCGCTTGAGGAGTTAAGCGTTTTGGAGTGAAAGGAAAGTTAGCACCCGTTTAGTTGGACCGTATAAGATTTTGCAACGCATGGGAGAAGTTATGTATAAATTGGAATTGCGGAAGGACTGTCGGAGTTCATGATGTATTCCATGTTTCTCGATTGAAGAAATGTCACCCCTAGATAGCAGAGGTACCGTTAAGAACACAAAGTGCACTTTGAAGCCATTCGGTTGAAGGATGACTTGACATATGAGGAAAAACCGGTTAAGATTCTCGATTATGCCAGCAGAGTTACCCGCACAAGGTTATCAAGTTTTGCAAAGTTCGATTGGAGCCACCACCCGAGGATGAAGCCACACAGGAAAGAGAGGAAGTTTTGCTAGGACCACCCTCACCTATTTTCTAGCCAACCCGAATCTCGAGGGCGAGATTCATCTTAAGGGTAGGTTTGTAACATCCCAAATTTTCAATTTGGAATGTTATACATTAGGTCATCATGCATATCATATTTTCTCGCATTTTTCCGATCCTAGAAATTTCACGCAACTCAAGGACCCTCGGAGAGTTGGAAGTTTCATTATTTTCATATTTGGGATTTCTCAAATTTTGAAAATAGGATCATTTGGTTTATTTAATTATCTTCATAAAGTTTTCCTATAAAAATATTAAAGAGAGGGAATAATATGACTTTCCCAACAATTAGGAAAAATGAAGATTTTATAAATAAATCAAATTTGGTTTTGAAAGATTTATTTTGCTTAGGCAAAATGAGCATTTTAAAATTTACGCATGTTTGCTGCTTTTAAAGTTCATTTTGTTCGACTCATTTTAGGAGTCGGGAAAATTTGTTTTATTTAAATCGAATTCATTTGGTATTTTATTTAATTCGTTTGGTTTAATTTTATTTTAAAAAAAAAAACGCCCGGGCCGAGGCCCACTGGCCCACCCGAGCGGGAGCCCCACCCGCAAGACGCCACTGCCACACCCGAGTCCGCTCGACCCGCCTCCTTACCCCTCCCATAAGCCACCCGGCGCCCTCTCCCCCCTTATAACCCGCCGCCCCTCCTCTCCCTCACCTCGACCCGCCGCCCCCTCACCCGCAGCAAAGCCGAAGCCCGCCCGCCCGAACGCCGCCCGCCGCCGTCCCTGCCGCCGAGTCCGCCACCGACCCGCCGCCCCTCCCGACCCGCCGCCGACCCCTAGCCCGCCGCCCGAGCCCACGGCGATCACGGAGGTAGCCCGCCCGATCCGGTTTTCCCTAATAAACCGATCCGGTTTTCTAAAAAAAAGATGTTCGGTTTTTAAAAAAACCCTAGATTGGTTTTATTTTTTGGTTTTCTTATTTAACGAACGTTCACCGAACCGTTCGTTTCAATGAACGTGTTCGTTGGATTAGTTACGATAACGAACGTCCGTTATTTAAACCGTTCGTCGTTTTCTTTTAATCGGATTTAATCCGTTATTTTTCGATTCGATTTGAGATCCGATTTTCAAATCTGTTTTATTTCTCGCTCGTTTATCGAATCGGGTGATTCAAGCGCTGGAGTTTAAATATGAAACCGCCGTTCGACTAACCTACTTTCACAGAGTTTTGCTACTCTGAAATTTTGACCTAGTTTCAGATTTGCAAAACCGAGTCGTTCTCTCTCGAGTTTCGACTTTCGATGTTTATTTCGATTCGATTCTTTTGCAACCAGGGTTCTTAAGTTGAACTTTCTGGTTAGATCTTTTATTCGAGATTTCCTGTGCATTAGATGAGTACTTATTGTATGCTTGTTGTTTGTCTGCGTTAGATCACCCGGTCGCCGCTTGTTACTTGAATCTCTAGGTCTCGCGGATCATCGGCAAGGCAAGTAACACTGATCATACTCTTCTCATACCCAGTTTTTATGCATTAGATCTATTCCTCAAACACTTGCATTATTAGGATCTAATTAAATTGTGGGATGGGAAGTAGATTGAGTAGTACCTATTACTGTTTTACTTATGAAACCTTGGGAGTTACTTCTCGTTTGCTTATTATGCCATGCTATGCTAGTAGGCGTGGATTGGGTGAGTGAATATCCATGACAGATGTGAGATTGTTAATTAATGGTTTATCTAAGGTGGCAACCTAAACACACATCTGGGTGGATTGAGGCACTGGTTTCTATCGAGACTTACTGTATTTCTTGGACCGCCACCCAGGCTCTAAGGGATCATAAGATTATTCAAGCTGGAAACTTCCGTGTGCAGCCACAAGCCAATTATGGGCTCTGGCGTAGTTGACTAAGTTGTGCGAACTCTTACGGGTAGGCTAGCTGATGTAGGGGATGTAGGTTGAGTACGGTCTACCCACATGTAAGGTGCTAAGCGCTTACGAAGACTATGTCTTGGTCATCCGTTTCTCAAACACCATGAAGTCACGAGAACCAAGCGGAGGCGATCGAGTCTTGTGGGGAAAAGTCATAAACCTCTGCAGAGTGTATAAACTAATCATGATTAGCCGTGTCCCCGGTTATGGACGTTTTGAGTATCTGGTAATTGAATATCATGTGAATCTCAACATGTTACCTCTAATAAAAGTTGTTGGGTTTTGATGAGTACTTTTAATTGGGATTGAGGATGCTGTCAACCATTCTCAATGTTTAACAACCACCATGATAGTTAAATAGAAAGTATTCCTTTGATGTAGGGAAAAATCAGCTTTATGCAAATGTAACCGTAGAGCCTTACCACCAGCCATATATGCATGTAGTATAGGCTTATTCCTTCATTTCTCTTATGTGTTACATTGCGGCATATTCCATGTCTTGACCCGTTTTGGCTGCAACTTGCACGTTATGCACTTTTCGAACGACGAGTAAGGTGTTAGGTCGTGGTTCTATACTCGATGATGATGTTGGAGTTGATGGACTCTCTTATCTTCCAAGCCTTCCGCTGTTATTATTAGATGGCCTTAAGCCATATTATTGTAATAAGTTCCCTTGTGGACAACGATGTAATAAGTGTGTGATTGCTACTCTGCAATAAATCCTTGAAATCTTGTGTGGTGTCGACATTCTTGATCCGAGGATGACACTGAGCACGAGATCGGATCCATTCGGTCCAGTCGCTACATTGGGGCTAAGTCTTGGATCAAGGATCCCCATCACAAGTCAAAATTTGAACCCAAAGCTCATGAAGGCTTCATGCTCGATTCTGAAAGGACTCGCACTCTTACGAGTCTTGAACCTCTATCACTACAAAATCGTCGAAGCTGTGGATGTGCGATTTGATGAAACCAATGGTTCACAAAGGAGCTGCTGCCAAGTACACTAGACGAAGCTCCGCAAATAATCTATCAAGCTAATGGGAACCGGTGAAATCATGCCTTCAAGCACAACTTTGAAGAAGAACTTATCATTTCGCACCTAACCAACTTTGAAGACAATGCTCGATCAAAGACAATCCTCTCAATGATGACAATGATCGGCAAGAGCAAAGTCTTCGTCCAGTTCATCCTCGTGTTGCAAATGAAGTACAGATTGAGAAGATAATCGATAGCATCAATGCACCTGGTCCGCTTACTCGCTCAAGAGCAACACAACTAGCAAATTTCGTGGGCACTTTTCTTTTGTGTCAATATCGTAACCCAAGAAAGTTGATGAAGCCTTTATGGAACCAGAATGGATACAAGCTATGCAAGAAGAACTCCAACAGTTCAAGCTGAACAATGTTTGGGAACTTGTCAAGCGTCCTAACCCTCGCAAGCATAACATTATTGGCACCAAATGGATATATCGAAACAAGCAAGATGAGCATGGTCAAGTTGTCAGAAACAAAGCACGTCTTGTGGCTCAAGGATATACTCAAGTTGAAGGAATTGACTTCGATGAAAC
Source organism: Aegilops longissima (assembly GCA_021605205.1). NCBI lineage: Eukaryota > Viridiplantae > Streptophyta > Magnoliopsida > Poales > Poaceae > Aegilops > Aegilops longissima. The sequence goes on from CM038680.1 coordinate 256,143,613, forward strand.
ATTTGCTCCTGTAGCTAGGCTTGAAGCTATTCGCATACTACTAGCCTATGCTAACCACCAGAACATCTTGCTATATCAAGTGGATGTGAAGAGTGCATTTCTCAGCGGCAAGATTGAAGAAGAAGTATATGTCGCCCAACCACGGCTTTGAAGATCCAAAACATCCCGATATGGTGTACAAGCTAAATAAAGCAATCATATGGCCTCAAACAAGCTCCTCGCGCTTTGGTATGATACGATCAAAGACTTCACGAAGAAAAGGCTTCAAACCTGGATCCCTTGATCCCACGCTCTTCACGAAGACACATGATGGTGAACTGTTTGTATGCCAAATATATGTGGATGACATTATCTTGGCTGCACCAACCGAAGTATAGTGATGAATTTGGATACATGATGCAAGAACAATATCGATGTCCATGATGGGAGAGCTCAAGTTCTTCCTTGCTCTTCAAATTAAATCGACAAAGGAATGGCATCTTTATATCTCAAGACAAATACCTCCAAGATTATCGAAGAAGTTTGGAATGCAAGATTGCAAAGGATACACGACGCCAATGCCAGCCAAACACCATCTGGGTCCCGATGACAATGGTAAAGAGTTCGATCAAAAGGTATACCGCTCCATGGTTGGTTCCTTACTTTACCTATGTGCATCTAGGCCAGATATTATCTTAGTGTTTGCATGTGTGCTCGATTCCAAGCGGCACCAAAGGAATCGCATCACTTAGCTGTGAAGCGAATTCTTCGATATTTGGCTCACACCCCAACACTCGGATTATGGTATGCAAAGGGCTCAAATTTTGATTTGGTTGGATTTTCGGATGCTGATTATGCTGGTGACAAGGTGGATCGCAAGTCTACATCAGGCACATGTCACTTTCTGGGACGATCACTTGTCTGTTGGTCTTCAAAGAAGCAGAACTATGTATCACTCTCAACTGCTGAATCTGAATACATTGCTGCTGCATCTTGCTGTGCTCATCTTCTATGGATGAAGCAAACTCTCCAGGACTATGGCATCAATCTGAAACAAGTACCTCTCTTCTGCGACAACGAAGGCGCCATCAAGATTGCCAACAATCCAGTCCAGCACTCGAAGACAAAGCACATTGAAATTCGTCATCATTTTCTCAGGGATCATGTCATGAAGAAAGATATAGACATCATTCACGTCAACATTGAAGAGCAATTGGCAGATATCTTCACAAAGCCCTTGGATGAGAAAAGGTTTTGCAAGTTAAGGTGTGAGCTAAATATCTTGGAATCCTCAAATGTCCTGTGATCAAGCACACATCCTAACACTTATGCATGTTGATGACTTAGATGTGCAACACACGAAGTAAAGTATATCTTCAATCAATGAAGACTTACATTACGAGTGTGAATACATTAACGTGGAATTTGACTCGGGCGCCACGATAATTGTGCGCCGTGTGCAGGTCTAATACTTCCTATCTGATGGAGTAACGCCACCACCAAATTTTCTGTTTGAAGTGTTTCACTCATGGCGTTATTTCGGCAATATCTTAGCATTTGATTTGTCTTCAACTTAAATCTATCTTCATGATTTTATTCACTATGTTGATTTGGTTCTTTATCGATATATATATTGTTCATCCTCTGACATTCACTTATAGCTATGTCTCCCAAGTTGAATCTTTTGAACTAAGTGAATGTGATGGGACCCTAATCTCTCTATGCTTTCTATCTCAAACTCTATCTGTCCAAATCATATGCATTCTATTGAAGCGTCGAATGTCTTCTCTGCGTCCTTGTCGTGAGAAGACACGAGACAAACTTTAAGTCTGTTTTAAATGCTTCATTCTTATTGTTGAAATCCGGAGAAGCGGAACGACCATCCGACAAACTGGCGGGCGTGGGAGCGATGGGACAACTCGAGTATGTTGCATGCTTGCCACGTGCCCTCGGATGTGAACCGCCGAGAACACACTGCGTAATTGCGCTGTGCCGCACACCTCCTTATAAATACATGTCCCCTGCGGTAAAGAAAACCTTCTTCCACCTCTCCACCTCGTCAAAACCCTAGCGCCACCGCTAGATCTCAACGACGCCGGCAACGAAGCGCTTAGCTGCCGCGACTTCTCCGACGCCATCCTCACGCCGGCCGCGAACATCGTCCTCTCCGCTGCCGCCGTAGGTGTCCACCGTCGCCAAGTTAGGGCACGGTGGATTGAACTGCTCGGTCTCCTTTTCTTCCCGTCTAGCAGTTCTTCGAGTGGTAAATATAACTCTATTTTTACCATCTTTTTGATCCTCAAAGATTCATCCTTCTTACCAAAATTGGTTTCTGCCTATACAATGTTAGATCTATTCGGTCTGCATCTCATACTGCCTAGTATATTCACTTAAGCTTCACAACTAGTTAGATTCATCACTTGTACTTATTCACGGATTCGTACAAATCGGAACCAACTCTCGGTAGATAAGTGAATGTGTTAGCATCATGAGGTCAATGTCTTGAGACTGATTTATCTTCAAAATCTTACGAGAATGCATATGACCTCCTCCCTTCCCTCGCATCTCTAATGCTATCACGGTACATGTCCGTGGGAGAATCCCTTGGTTCTCATAGTGCGCATTTGTTTGCAGAATTCTTACAACATCAACTTAACTCTCCGAAGCCAGTTCTGTTTGTCCGACAAGCGCAAGCCTTTGAAGCCTCTGAGCGTGTTGAAGCCATTCAGTTTGAAATTCATGGCTGCGAGATAAATCAATTCTGAAGGCGGCACACAGCGTGGTGGGGAACCTCAAAAGATCTGCCTAATGACCTCGCGAGCTTTACAAGACAGATCGAAGAGAATTACAATCAGCGCAAGACGCGAATCCAATGGATTAAATCGATATTGAGCTGAGCAATGAATTCAAGTACAAGTTCATGACCCAGGAATATGCGAGAAGAATGCTATCAAAAGCCCTTGGGGTGATATTCTCTTCGAGGCCTTCCACCCAAAACAGGGCTGAAGCTATTGCACGGGTTTCTATCCTTGTATGGTGCGTGGACCTCGGCACGAGAATGCCGACCCAACGTCATTGCTCGGTGTCGTGACAATAATCTCTTCAAGCGCAACTTCCGGCGCGCAAAGGCTTGACCAAGGAAAACAAGAAGTCATTGGGATTAGACTTCAACCCTAGTCCCTCTGCTCCCCGTGCTGACGGCTCACGAGATGCTGAACCCAATGTCATCGGTCCCTTCTACAACCTTGATGGCCTCATCACTCACATTGCGGTCCAAGGTGCCCAAGTGGATCATTCAGATGATGATTCTGACACTGATGAAGCCCCAGCTCCTCCCCCAAAGTCGTTGAAGCCAAAAAAGGCTAAGGCTTCAAAGTCAGCTGCTCCTCCAAAAGATTCACGTGTGAAGCCACTAGCCACTGCACCTCCTGAAGCCAATGCGCAGTCTGAAGATCAATCACGTATCTCCAAGAGGACGGAGAAGAAAAAGAAAATTCTCAAGAATACTGACCTGACACTGACTCCTGCTGCCATTTTGCGCGAAGAGCACATTGATCTGTCCAGTGATGAAGATCTTGCAGATGATGCACTTGAGCAACTAATCAAGAGCAAGGAAGAAGCAGAAATTTTCAACAATTTGCCTCTCTTTGATGTGGCAATCATCCATCACTTCATTGATGAGTGGTTTGACACCCCAAACATCAGCTTTGAAGATCTACAACTTCCTATTGGCCTCAGCGTCTCCTTCAATGGAGCCATTGCTTCTGAGCTAGCTCTTGCTCAGCGCATCGTTGAACTGAAGAACAAAATCGACTATGAAAAAGCTCAGTTCAAGAAGCATATGGCTGCACTCAGCGTGCAAGATGTCAAAAACTTCAAGGTCATGCTGCGCGACCTCAAAGAAGCCTTTCTCAAGAAGCGTGAAGAAGCCAGAGGCTCTTGTGGCGCATGAAGAGTCTGGTGACAAGTGTGTACTAGCCTACAATGAAATTTGAGAAGCGCAAGGCTCTTGGCCGTCTGGCATTGACCCAGAATGGCTACAAAGAAAAAAGCCTTCAATGACCAAGCTGCACCTTCAAGGCAGGAAGAACCCCACATAGTCTTCCCAAGCAGCATGGTAGCTCGAAGCCAAAGGTCAGTCAACCGCTTCGAGCGTAAGAAGGCGAGGGATCTTTGAGGTGAAGCGGAAAAAGGAAAAATCCTGAAGCCTCGATGGTGCTCCTCCAAGAAGAAACTCAAAAGCAAGAAGAATCGGGCTACTCCCACAGGCCCTTGGTTGTTGAACCTATTTACGTGATTAAGCCTGCATCTGAAATCTAAAACGACGGATGATAGTTCATGAGCCTGCTTCCACAGAGGCTCATGAAGCTGAAGACATTCCAGCAGTTGATCCCACCGCTTACATTGGTCATCACGACAATGTTTAAGATGATGAAGTTCTTCCTAAGATCGAACCAAACCCGGTATCATCGCCTGTTCTCACGAACAACGAACTCATCAGCATTGGTCGTCCTCTGATGCCAATTGCTCAGGATGCATCATGGGCTGATCACCCACAACCAGAAGACTCCCCTAGTACTCCCCAACAACAAGAAGAAGAGGAATACTTTGAGGCCCAGCCAACTCCATCTCTAAAGGCGTCGCCGGCATTACACAGGCTTCGCAAAGGTCAAAGGCCTCAAGTACCTCTCTCGAGCGTTCCAGAAGGAGAAGTGCACCACCAACCTGTTGCACGTCAAGTGTTTTCAGAAGCCACTCCAAGCTGTGAATGTCTCAGTGCGAAGCCAAAGCTGCTGAAGACAATTAATTGCATCAGCCAAGACACCCAAGAAGAAGAAGAACGTGTCCCTACACCCCTGTTATTGAAGAAGTTATTCACGATATCAGCGTGCGATGCCCGACCCTCCGGCTCCTCAAGTGGAGGTTGAAAACATTGAGGCTGCCACCTCCAACACCAATGAAGCCAATGACACGGTCATGGCTGAAGCAAATGTGGAGCTGCACCAAATGTGCACAAGCCAATGAGGCAAGCTGCTCTCAAGCATCTGGCTGAGCAGCTGAAGCCTCGATTGTTGCCCTTGCTCCAGTTCCGCCACCAAGGCCCTACACAATTGAGCAAGCATACAACTATGGTCAGCTAATCACGATAAGATGGCCCGTTCGGTCCCTCCGCCTCATGCCTCTGGTCCTCGGTTTGAATATCATGTTGGGCATAGGCCTCGGTTGAAACCAAAGCCACCGCTGCCAAGGTTTCGAGCACTTGCCACCTCTCTGAGGTCTTTCAATGCAAATGGCTTCAAAGCCCACAACACTTTCTTTAGCGAGCAAGAACCCCTACACAAGGCCAAGGATATCATCGACCGTTTAGGAGCTATCGAACGAAGCTATTACTCCTGCATTACAGTATGATCAAGGGTGCATTTTTCCTCATATCGCCTCGACATTTGAAGCCATTCTTTGGACTGCCTGCTTAGAGGAAGCACTTGATTGCTTTCGTGATGCTTGATCTGCTAGGCTTTGTGACACACAAAAACATTGGAATGAAGAACTTATGCTTCAATTCTATGCTACCCTCCACATCATGGCTACTACAGAGATACAAAGACATGGGTTCTCGAGTGGATGACGAAATGTTCATCATGAAGCCAAAGCTCTTGGCGTCATTGAGCTCACAGGCCTACCCACTCCGGAGAGCTGTTTGAACTTGGTTGTCAACTCCACCGCGATGCCTTTGGAGAGCATCTTTCATAAGCGAGCCCAACATGAGTCGGATGTTGAGCATGATGAAGCCTCGCCACATGGCGCTGAATACCCTCGGAATTGTTTGTTGATGACCTTGAGTATCGCCTCGTACAATATATCACATCATCGGTGAACTCTATGGACTATCAAAGGGCATTCATCATCTGCAAAACTTGAAGGAGCCATGAAGACATTGGTCTTTTACATCCTCAATGGCATCAGCTTCAATACGCAAGAATTCTTCATCCGGCAATTGGCTGCGTCTGGATCTGATCTTTTTGGTCTGAAATTTTATGCTCCATGGGTCATGCGTCTCATCAAGATGCACTCTGCTATCAACTATCAGCCCTCTGCTCGCAATCATCTGATCTTTCTACCAGAGGTTGATATGTCAGTTGAAGCCATATACCCTGAGCCTGCCAAAATGCAACTTTGTCTTCAGAATGCAGATCACCATAGCTTCTCTCAACCCATGGAAGGCGTCCAAGCAGTATCTCGTGTCTATCCTCTGGCTGGGAACACTCATCTGCCTCACCGTGCGCAAACTGAAGCTACTAAGAGCACTATTGCACAAAAGCCTCGGAAGCGCTCTCGTGTCCTAAATAACCGAGAACTTCTTGTGGCACTGCATCAGAAACAAGAAGCATCACTCCTAGCTCAAGCGACAGATGCAAAGCCTCTTGGTGGACGTCAATCGCATTCGAAATCTTGCCACCAAGAATGCTTTTGTCACTCATGAGACCTGTCGGCGATCATGGAAGAGTTTGACCTTTGCTCGGTCGAAGCGAGATCTTCAAGATGATGGCTTCACTGAACGCTTCAAGTTTGACTCCCCTCCTCCACGGAATGCTGTCCTACGTCGAACTCCATATCTAGAAGACTCTGACTATTCTTCCTCCGTGGCAACGGTGAATGCCAAAGTGATCGATGATGAAGCCGATGCTACTTCACGCCCCTACTTCGCGCGCATCGACCTTTGCACCAAGTTAAATCGCACCGCCAAACAACCATGACAACCCTGCTGCTTCACCTTCTCCTGATGAAAGCGAGTAGATGCTCTATGTCTTCAAACCTTTTTGGTCCTTACTGACAAAAGGGGGAGAAGCATATGAGTTTGATAGTCTTCAAGCGGGTTCACAAGGTCGATTGCATAATATTTTGCCTAGTGTTTACAACTCTCGCTTTTTATACATTTGAGTTGTAACACTTAAACTCGATGGTCGTCTGCTACTTATTTGCTTTACTATGGTGCGATGATAAATTCCGCATGTGCGATGATAACTGCCGCACTTAGATCATTCTGCAGACGTCCATTTTTCATTATGCATGTCATTCTCTTAGTTATATCATTTCATGCATGATGAATTATCTTCATAAGTTGAATAGGATCTCCACAAGTACAACCTGCCATGTGCATTTGCATTCCACAAGCAAACTACTTATATGCACATCTTCAGGGGGAGCCTTTGCCACTTATGAAGACAATTCCCTATCCTTTACAATTTCACATACTTTATCCCGTTGAAAACTTCAACCAGTTTGTCATCAATCACCAAAAGGGGAGATTGTAAGTGCATCTAGTGCCACCCTAGTTGGTTTTGGAGTATTGACGACAAATGTGGTTGAGGACTAATCGTTTGTGAGAATTGCGGGATAACTTGAGTAGTGTCCCCATTGATTCGGTTTACCTACGGAGATGACCCTAAAATGTATGAAGACATTGACAACAATGGTGGCATGTGAAGATATTCGCATTGAATACTATGACATGAGAAGACATTGAGTGAAGACTATGGGCCTTGAAGACGTATGTCGTTTCATTGTTTCCTTTTCTTTTTGTTGAGTCATAGGAACCACCGTCTTTGTTAAGTGGGGTCCAAGTGAACAAAGTCGAATGGTGAAGTGATGCTCAAACCCAATCCTATGTCTTGACGAAGACAATGAGAGCAAAACTTATCGAGTTGGATGAGTCAGCTTTGCTTGTAGCCCAAGTAAAGTTGTCGTGTGTGTTTGAAATCGACCGTTGGAACACGTGTCGGTTCCTTAGTGACCAGTCATTTCGGACATATCAGTCGGGTTGCCTAGTGGCTATAAATAGCCCACCCCTACACCATAAATTGGTGGCTGCTCGAGTTAGTGCACGACTTTTGTCGTTTGAGAGCAACCCACCTCAAAGCCTTTGAGAGAGAAATCCTTGCGAGGACAAAGCCCAAACACCCGAGCCAAAGAGTGTTAGGCATCATTGAAGTCTTTACATGCATGTGACACGAAGACTTATTACACTTGAGGACTGTGAATCCTCCGGCCGGTTAGGCGTCGCGTTCGAGCATCCAAGAGTCATTGTGGATTGCTGTGAATGCGATCTGTGAAGGTTGAAGTCTACCTTGAAGACTTACCAGAGTGATTGGGCGAGGACTGTGTGTCCTTAGCTCAACGGGAATAAGGTGAAGACACGGTTGAGGGAGTCCCGGACTAGGGGGTGTCCGGATAGCCGGACTATCGTCACGACCGGACTCCAAGACTATGAAGATACAAGATTGAAGACTTCGTCCCGTGTCCGGATGGGACTTTCCTTGGCGTGGAAGGCAAGCTTGGCGTCTGGATATGTAGATCTCCTACCATTGTAACCGACTCTTTGTAACCCTAACCTATCCGGTGTCTATATAAACCGGAGGGTTCTAGTCCGTGGGGCGAACAACAATCATACCATAGGCTAGCTTCTAGGGTTTAGCCTCCTTGATCTCGTGGTAGATCTACTCTTGTACTACCCATATCATCAATATTAATCAAGCGGGGTAGGGTATTACCTCCATCGAGAGGGCCCGAACCTGGTAAAACATCGTGTCCCTTGTCTCCTGTTACCATCCGCCTAGGCGCACAGTTCGGGACCCCCTACCGAGATCCGCGGTTTGACACCGACAGCGGTCTTGAGTTGAATCTCAGCCTCCCTAACCGGATGTACAGTTGTCACAAAGCTGGAACTGGTCCAACAAATCATGTGTCTTCAACAAGTGACTGGTTCTATCTTCTCCCTCTCCTTACTTAGAGTTTGTCTTCATGAAGTCATTTCCTATTTGTCATACCTGTTTGACTTCATTGCTTGACTACTTTTGTTGATTGGCTTCTCACTATCTTCCATCTTGATCCTACTACCAAGCTGCTATTAGTCTTGTACTTTCATGTTATTGCATACTTGACTATGGTTTGCTTGTTGTAGTTTATCTTCCGCTGCACATCAATTAGGTCATTTCTATTGTTTGTCTTCGAAACATCCGTGTTTTGAAGACTTTCCTAAAAATCGCCCATTCACCCCCCCCCCTCTAGTCGATAACTAGAACTTTCAGACATGTCATTTCCTCAGTAGATCATTGGTCTATTGGTCATCAAGGAAGCATAATTGTGTATCTCTTTCCACGGCTGAGGCTGAATATATTGCTGCTGGCGCTTGTTGCACTCAGTTATTGTGGATGAAGCAGACTCTGAAGGATTATGGCATCAAGGTCAAGCATATCCCTCTATATTGCGATAATGGAAGTGCCATCAAAATTTCACATAATCATGTGCAACATTCTTGCACGAAGCATATTGCCATCACACATCATTTTATTCGCGATCATGTTGCTCGAGAGGATATTGTCATCAATCATGTCAAGACCGAAGACAATCTCGCTGATATTTTCACCAAGCCTCTCGACGATAAAACATTCTGTGTGTTACGGTGTGAGCTAAATATCCCGGACTTCACAAACATGCATTAAGCTGGACTTGGCACTCGTGCTAACACTTCCACATCTTTACAGGAATGGGTGCATAACACTCGAAGAGTTTGGAAATTTTGACAAAGTGAAATTTTCTTCCTGAGAGTGAATACATTAACGAAGAACTAGACTAACCGTGTGCCACGATAATTATGTGTTGCTCGGGGTCATACAGTTCTTATACGATGGGTTACGCCACCACAATTCTCTTCCATTGAGTTTCTTTGCGATCGAAAGTTTTTGTGTTTGTCCGAATGCATTTCCCTCATAGCTATTTGCTCGAGTGTTTGTGTTTATCTGCATGAGTGAAATGCCTAGGACCCTGTTTTCTCTCTATTCTATCTCTTCCAGTCTATGTTATTCCATTACAATGCTCAATTGTATCTGGAACGAAACTTTATCTAGTGTCCTTGACCACGATTAAGATTCGGTCGAACATTAATCTGTTTTGGCGAAAGCTATCCAAAATTTGGGATTTCCCGCCCAATTCAGGACCATGATCTTTATGACGGTTGCCACGTTCAATACATCAACTGCCACTTGATTGTGTCCATTGAAGCGCAATAGTCTTTGAATAGGGGTCGTTCGATCATAATCCACTGGGTGCGGTTATTTCCATTCTCATATAAAAACCGCACACCCCTTTCTTCTAGTTCACTTCCTTTCTCTTCGCCTCCTCCTTGCCGAAACCCTCGCCGAAGCGCTCCACCTTGAGCTCGACGCCGACGAACTCTTCACCGCTTCGCTGCCGGAAAGTGGTCACGGGACTCCTTCCTTGCCGCCGCGGCACATCCTCTTCCCCGGGCCGCCATAGCTGCTACATGTCACCATGCTAGGGTACGTGTGGTTCAAACTCTGTCCTCCATCCTTCTTGATTCGAGTTCGTCTGCGGTTATTTTCTTCTGATTTTAGTGCATATCTTAGATCTAGCTCTTTAGACTTACTAGTGTGGATGTGGCTTGTAGTTGTCCCTCGCATCCGAATCCCCTCATATCTAGAGTTTGTGTTATGTTTCGCTCGAATGGAATGCCTAGCATGCTGACTAGTATTTTCTTTGACCCTACTGGCCCGTCCTATACATTTGGTTCATTCGAAACATACCTCAAAGTATGCATCTAATTCTTGCTCAATGTTTTCGTTCGGAAAAATATTCGCTGTGAGCATTTGTAACCATGTCCCCATTTCCCTCCTATCTATTCTAATTCATAGGTGTATGCATTCTGTTGAGGATTCTGCTCGACCAATGAGCATGGTCGATGAAGATGAGGTAATCATGGGTACATCGGGCGAGTCTAAGGCACCAAATGCAAAGGGCGCAACGGTAGGCCCATCCACCAGCAAAAGTAAAAGGCATGAGAAACATCCAGATGAGCAAGAAGAAAATTCTCTGAAGAAAAGGAAAGGTGATAGGCAACCTTTCACAAATTCATCTCAGTATATCTCTCATGACAACTACAACATTGTTCCTTGAGAAGATTCTCCACAAAGAAGAAAGCGTCTGCAAAGGATTCGACGCCACTGGGTGCGGAAGTGGTTCCACTATAAAATGGTTCATCCTCGATTTGCCAAGAACTTTGCTTTCCATCCTCCGTGCAAGTGATCCCGAGGAAAGACCGCAACCTCCACCTGATGTTGATTAGTCATCTCTCAAGACTCCCGAGTCTTATCCTGATAAATTGGTCAAGCGCCTGAAGAACACCGAAAAGAGAGCCAAGAAGGCTGAAAAGGAAACAACTAGAGAAGAAGAAAATCATCGTCTCATCAAACCAGGCGTTGAAAAGAAAAAGGTTCAAGGAAAAGCAGAATGACATTCTAAACTCAACCATGATCCCAGCTCTGCTTTGAAGAAATAGAGCGCGCCGAAGAGAAGTCCAACCAAACCAGTTGCTAGAAATGATGAAAGTGATTCCTCTGATCAAGATGATCCTCCACTCACAAGAGAAGAAGTTGATGCAACTCTTTCTGAGCAAGTGAACATCACTACATCCACCATCCTGCCTGATTCGAGCAAGTGCAGTTCCAATAGCACCTCCGAAGAAGATTTGTTTGAAGAGAAAAAATCCTCGTACCACTGTCACTATGGCAGGCCATGTGAATACAACTCCTCATCCTGAGGCGATTGATCTGCAAGACTTAGTTTTTGAAGCTCCAGTAAGCACAACGATCTCACCACCCAGCTCAATGAGCTTGACACTCGTATGAAGGCTACGACATCCAAGTTTGTCATCAAGCAACTTGAAGAATCATATGTGGATGTCAATTGAGCCTTGACTATCCTTCGGAACAGGAGAGTAGGATTTCATTCTGACCTGGAGCAAATTGTTCGCAAGATCTGCCTTGATCATAAAGCTCAATCCACTGGCTACAATGATCTTGTCAAAGGGCACATTGATCGGCCGTAACAAAGAAGAAGAAGAAGAAGAAGAAGAAGAAGAAGAAGAAGAAGAAGAAGAAGAAGAAGAAGAAGAAGAAGAAGAATAAGAAGAAGAAGAAGAAGAAGATAGCGAAGAAGAAGATAGCGAAGAAGAATGCTCCTCCTCTTGAAGCTGAAACACAGAAAGAAAATTCTCCTGAATGAGCAATCCCTTCGCCAATTCATAAACCAGCTGCAGATGCTCCTACTTCGCCAAGGCCAACTAAAACAATGCATGTGGCCTCCCTTGTCCGTGAAGCAAATCCTTCTCATCAAAATGTATCAGAAGAAGGTGAAATTCCATAGTCTAAGCACCAAGATTCTCCAACTAGTGCTGAACCAACTGACTCTGTTCCTCCTCCTGCACCTCAACCATCTGTCGAAGAAGATCCTCATTAGTCCATAGTGCCAGGGAAAGCTTCAGTGCCTCATAAAATGCATGCTCCCTCTCCATTGCGAATTTCCCTTGGCACTACGAAACGAACTTCAAATGTTGGTCCTTTTGCAGCAAAGTCAATTTCTGCTCATCTTTTAGACTCTATAATTTATGGCGATGAAGTGATTTTCATTGAAGAAGAGCTCAAATATCCATATCCTCGAGAGCAACTGCTTTTATTCTCAACAGGCGTTGGCATCAAAGGGCCACTTTTCACACTCACCCTGTTTTCTTTCAATTGAGTCCATACAGAAAGTCTCGCACGTCTAAATCCCCTCGGTTGTGGACTCAAGAACAGGCTGCATATTATTCTTGAATCCTTCATGACAACCGAAAGATATTTCCTCATGAGTTCCCAGATTTGTTGCTATGAAGAACATTGGCTGCCTTAATCAAGTATTGCAAGACATCGAGGATTTTGGCCTCACCCATGTGTTTGCATTTCAGCATCCATGGAACCGATAGATAATTCTTCAATTCTATGCCACCCTGTACATCTCTGGTGAAGAATATGATAGCACCAAGTGGATCATGGAATGGATGTATGAACGGAAATGCATAAAATGCTCTACAATGGATTTTGTCTCTCATTTTCATTTCCCTCGATTCGAGCATGGCAAGACGGAAATTCAAGTTCACAACATTGATGCAATTTCCAATGAAGATTTCAGGTGCACAATGGATCAAGAGAAAATTCTTGATTATAGTAGTCCTCCCTTGCCTGAGCATTTGACCTTTGACAATCAGACCTTATATCAAATTCTCATGTATACCATATGTCCTCTGGCTGGGATGAACGCTGAAAATGCTATATCTGATGTTCTTCACAATACCATTCGTGCCATCTCCCAAGTATACTTCTTGGATGTCGAAGAAATGTTGCTGCGCATACTGATGGATTCTGCTCAGCACCCAAAAACTATCAAAATATTTGCACCATGGATTTAGAAAATTGGTTGACTATGCAATGCACACTGAATATTTGGCCAAAGTCAGTCACAAAAGCTTCATTCCTCCTGTGTGTGATACTCTAGGGGTAATGGAAGATTTTTCCTCGGGGAAAGCACCAGTGTCAAGCCCTCCTAATTATCATAATACATTTGATGGGCCACGACTACCTCAGCGTGATCGACAACCAAATACTCAACCTCCTTCACACCTTGAAGTGAGCTTGCATACTCAACAGCTACCGTTAGAACACATGGCTGAGGATCGCTGAGAAAAAGAACATTTGGCTAGTGAACTAAATGCAATCAACAACCGAACAAAAGTTGTGCACATGATCATGGCTGAAAATAAGAAGCGCCTATTGTTGGGGATAATACCACTGGGTGTAAACCGGCCAGGAGAGGCCGGGTTAACCCCAACAGTGGCTCGTCATATCTGAAACCCGTGAAGACAGACGGTGACGCTATAGATGGCCCAGGGCCCAGAACCGGTTTAAGGCCTATAGACATAAACCGGTATTAATATGCAGACTTGTGTTGTAAGGTAGAAAGAGCAGAGACCGAGCCGGACATGTTTATGAGCCAGGCTCGGGATTCTGTAAACCGATGGGCGTCAACCCATGTATATAAGGGGACGACTCGGCGGTGGTTCAGGAACGACAGATAACAGCTCGAGACTCAGGCAAAGCATATTCGCTCCCTGGTCATCGAAACGCCAGCAATTCCATCACAACTAGACGTGGGCTTTTATCTTCATCGTAAGGGGACGAACTAGTATAAAACTCTCTTGCGTACCTTGTCCGCTTTAACCCCTTTAAGCTAACCCGTAGCGATGGCTCCACGACTAAGTCCTTTCACGAGGACATCAGCCATGACAAAACCACGACAGTTGGCGCCACCGTGGGGCTATCACACGATGGTTTCAAGTTCTTGGAGGGCAACTTCGAAGGACTCAAGGGTTACGCTGTGGGCCGGATGACCAAGAGTCGTCCCGACAAGCTCTACATCGACAATGCAGGCTGGGGCCCCGAGTCCAGCTCAATTGAGTACGGATACCGGGTCCCCTTTGGTGGCATACATGTTTTCATTGGCAAGATCGGCGAACCGGGCCCTGAGCCGGACATCTGCACCGACCTCGTCTAAATAGCTCAGTGTGCGAGATCTGCCCGGGTCAAGCCTGTCATGAAGCGTGCCTTCGTGGGAGTCATCCATGGAAGGGAATCTGAGGATAGATCGGAATCTGGTGGTGAAACCGTCGTTTATTCTGGTGACGAATCATCGACCGGAGAGACCGAGTCGTTATACCAGTTACAAGATGGCCGGATCGGGGTTGTTCGATGGCGGCGATATTCGGACCCTTTGATCTGCCAAACCGGGTTGCGATCTTCATGGCCGGTACGCAACCAGCGCTCCACCCTTCGACCGCAGCAGCGATGATTTCCGGATCGGCGGCGGCAACGGCGGCGGCGGGCGGAAACCTGTCGACCGCCACTCGAGTTCTCGACTTGTTTGGCGCGTTGGCAACGCTGATGGCGGATGTTAACCCGGCGGATCAGGAGGCACACAATGCGAAAATCGCGAAGGTGAAAGATCAGATCACCGAGGCCAAAGCCGACTTGGCGGTGAGGATCTGAGGATGGCGCGAGCGGGCCGCTTCGATACACAAAGCTTACCGGCTTATCTTTGGATCGAGTCGTCGAACGAGGTCCTGAAGAGGAGGTACCGGTCTCGCCTGCCGCCGGTTTATAACGCTAGAAACCTCTTTAACACCCCAAGAGCAGGGACCAGTAATCCGCCAGTAGTAAACCGGGCGGAGGCACCTCGGGCAGGGGCGCTGGTTCAGCCACGTTTCGTGGATCCGCCTCGTCAGAACAACATTGTAGCACCACATATCCCAACACCACCGGGTCATTACTCTAACCCGATGGACAACCTTGTTGCTGCCGCTTCACGGCCGGAGGCCACCCCGATCGAAGGTGATTCTCTGGCGGCGATCAAGACGCGTCGGGTTAAGGAGCTTCTTCGAACAGCCTTGGTTCAACAGGAGGCTTATTCATATAGTCGCGATCGGATTCATTCCACTCCCCGGCCAAGCCGGAGTTACAGCTGGCGTACGGATGAACTGACAGTGTCAAGCAATGCGCGGAACTGTGAACCGCCTCGTGGCAATAACCCGACGGGTGGTGCCGGTGATGCTCAGGAGGTGGTGGACCGGGCTCGGGAACGCAGAGAGTCCGAGTTAGCGGCGCAGCATGAAGCCCGTCAGCTTACTCCGGTTCGTCCAACCACATCGGTGGAACCAGGAGTTCCTTCTAGTTCTTAGGGAGTGTCGTGTCTCGTCCCAGCGTTGCGCAATGTGCACCTGCCCGAGGATTTCAAAGGCCCGCGCAAGGTGCCGAATTACACCGCCGATTTATCCCCTGAAACATGGGTCGAAAGCCATGAGATGGCCATGGAGATGCTGGATGTGGATGATGCAGCATGTGCGAAATACTTCACCATGATGCTGGAAGGGACGGCCCGTACTTGGCTAAAGAGTTTACCGGCTAATTTTATCAGGTCGTGGGCCGAGTTGAGAGCCCGGTTTATCCAGAATTTCAAGGATACATGCAAGCAGCCCATGTCAATTGTGGACTTAGCTGCCTATGTCCAGGAGGAAGGAGAGTCAACAACCCGTTGTGTGCGCCGGGTTCCGAAAATTTTGCATTCATCGGACTGCATCAATGCTGATACCCCTGAAGTTGAAGTTGGGACGGCTCAAACGTCATTGTAATGACATGGGAACCCTCATGGCTGCTCTGGTGAAGTATGCCGATTCTGATAGTACCAAGGATCCCGAGTCTGACGATGATAAGACGAGGAAGGGAAAAAGGAGCGGCAATGCCAAGGGGCAGCACCACAACCCGGCGGGTCATGGAAATGGCGGCAAGCATAAGGCGGACCACGGCTTAGACTTCGTGGCTAATACCAGCACGCAGGATAAGGGCCATCGACGTAAGGGTAAACCGCCCCAGCGCGGTGGAGCACCAAGTCCTAACCCGGACCGCCTATCTTATCTGTTGAACCAGCCTTGCCCAAAACATTGTACGAAGGAGATTCCATCCACACATCTCTAGAAAGATTGTTACATCATGCAAGAGTTCAAAAATTCTAATTCTTTCCGATATGATCATGCACCGGGTGGCGGACCGGGCCCCGGATCTCATGGGCCGGGTTATGGTGGAGGCGGCTCCGGTTTAGGTTTTCATGGTAACCAGAGCAGGCATGGCAATCAAGGGAACCAGGGCAACCAAGGTGGTTACAACAATCAGGGGAATCAGCAACAGCAGCTGCAGCAGCAGTCGGGTTACCACAGCAAACCGAAACAGTTGAATAGCGGACAGTATCATGTCTTCACCACTAGCCTGTACAAGTGCGATCAGAAGCTTCATAAAAGGGCAGTGAATGCCGTTGAACCGGCGGTGCCCCGTTATTTGCGCTGGTCCGAGCAGCCGATTGAGTGGAGTAGAGAAGATCATCCGCCCCGGGTTGACAATCCAGGTCATTTTGCCTTGGTGGTGGCACCTCAGGTGGGAGGTTATAAGTTCACTAAGGTACTCATGGATGGAGGGAGTAGTATCAGTATCCTTTATTATGAAATTTCCGTCGCATGGGGTTAACCGATAAAAATCTTAAACTGTCCAATACGGTGTTCCATGGTGTGGTGCCTGGTAAATCGGCATATCCTGTTAGCAAGATAGCTTTGGAGGTGGCTTTTGGAGATGAGCATGACTCGAGATCAGAAACCTTGACCTTTGAAGTGGTGAAAATCAGAAGCCCGTATCATGCCCTGTTTGGACGGCCAGCCTATGCTAAGTTTATGGCACGGCCCTGTTATGTCTATCTGCAGCTCAAGATGCCAGGTCACATGGGAACGATAACAGTGCATGGGAGCCGCAAGATTGCTCTGGAGTGTGAACAAGGTGATGCGGCTTATTCTGAGTCGGTTTGTGCAACAGAAGAGTTGAAGTTTTACAAAGACAATGTTGATCCGGCAGATATGACTTCTGTAGGATCTTGAGAAGAGGTGTCTAGAGGGGTGTGATTAGACACTAAGTACTAAAGTTGCAGTTTTTAACTTCTTTTAGGTTTAAGTGGAGTTTAGGCACAAGTTTAACATTCTCAATACATAACAAGCAAGCATGCAAAGAGTATATAGGCAGCGGAAAATAAAGCATGCAACTTGCAAGAATGTAAAGGGAAGGGTTTGGAGAATTCAAACGCAATTGGAGACATGGATGTTTTTGTCGTGGTTCCGATAGGTGGTGCTATGGTACATCCACGTTGATGGAGACTTCAACCCACGTAGGAGTAGCAGTTCTTGTGAGTCCACGGAGGGCTCCACCCACGAAGGGTCCACGAAGAAGCAACCTTTTCTATCCCACCATGGCCGTCGCCCACGAAGGACTTGCCTCACTAGCGGTAGATCTTCACGAAGTAGGCAATCTCCTTGCCCTTACAAACTCCTTGGTTCAACTCCACAATCTTGTCGGAGGCTCCCAAGTGACACCTAGCCAATCTAGGAGACACCACTCTCCAAGAAGTAACAGATGGTGTGTTGATGATGAACTCCTTGCTCTTGTGCTTCAAATGATAGTCTCCCCAACACTCAACTCTCTCTCATAGGATTTGGATCTGGTGGAAAGAAGATTTGAGTGGAAGCGACTTGGGAAGGCTACAGATCAAGATTCATATGGTTGGAATGGAATATCTTGGCCTCAACACATGAGTAGGTAGTTCTCTCTCTAAATAGGATCTTTGGAAGTGTAGGCTTGTTCGATGGCTCTCTCCATGAATGAAGAGGAGGTGGAGGGGTATATATAGCCTCCACACAAAATCTAACCGTTACACACAGTTTACCAAACTCGGTGGAACCGAATCATCAAACTCGGTCGGACCGATTTAGTAAACCTAGTGACCGTTAGGGTTTTTGGTGGGACCGGAATGCAACTCGATAGGACCGATATGGTTAGGGTTAGGGCATAACGTAATCTCGGTGAGACCGATTACACAAACTCGGTGAGACCGATTTTGGTAATTAGCTAACCAGAGAGTTGGTAAGGCAAACTCGGTGAGACCGATTACACATACTCGGTGAGACCGATTTTGGTAATTAGCTAACCAGAGAGTTTGCATTGTAATCTCGGTCGTACTGATTACACAAACTCGGTGAGACCGAATCTAGTGATGGACATACACAGAGAGATTACAATCCCATCTCGGTGAGACCGAGATCCCTATCGGTGAAACCGATTTTCCTAGGGTTTGTGGCAGTGGCTAAGACATGTGAACTCGGTGGCGCAGGATAGAAAGAATCGGTGGGGCCGGATAGAAAGAATCGGTGGGGCCGAGTTTGACTTTAGGTTTAGGTCATATGTGTGGAAGTGGCAAAGTAGTTGAGGGTTTTGGAGCATATCACTAAGCACATGAAGCAAGAGGTTCATTAAGCAACACCTCATCCCTCCTTGATAGTATTGGCTTTTCCTATAGACTCAATGTGATCTTGGATCACTAAAATGTAAAATGAAGAGTCTTGAGCTTGAAGCTTGAGCCAATCCTTTGTCCTTAGCATCTTGAAGGAGTTCCCACATCCTTTAGTCCATGCCACTCCATTGTTGAACTTATCTGAAACATACTAGATAAAAGTGTTAGTCCAACAAGAGATATGTTGACATTAATTACCAAAACCACCTAGGGAGCACTTTTGCTTTCAATCTCCCCCTTTTTGGTAATTGATGGCAACATACATCAAAGCTTTAGATAAGGATATAAAGAATAGCAAGTAAAGCTTCGGAAAGACATGTAACAAGCATAGGCTCCCCCTATATGTATGCAATCATGTGAATATGGAATAGAGAAGCATGTGAGAGCATAACCATGATAGAGTAGGCAATGTGTTACATGTATCTTGGCCATATGCATCAGAGCAAAGAATATTAAAGAAAATACCTTCATGCTCATGAGTCCTTCTTGCAAACAGTATGTACATCAGCAAGAATTTCTCATACACATGAGTGTGATGCATATACTTACCTTGTAGTCTTGAGTTGGCTTATGGTGAAATGAACCTGCACAAACAAGGTTAGATAACACAGTACATCTACTAGCGAGCAAGCAGAAGAAACCACAAGAATACCAAGACTGGGATGACATGTAGAGAGTGAGTACTAAGTACCACATTGGATTAGACATGCCCCAAGAGTAAAGATATGCAATGAATTTAAATGATTCCTTTCCCTTAGATGTCTTGCTCCCCCTGAATCTAGTATGAGATATTGGGAGAAGATAGGGAACAGAAAATCAGAGCTGAAAACGGAGCTGAAAGATATAAAAGAGTAGATCTTAATGCAAATAAGCACACATGAACATGTCTTTCCCCCAAAAAGACATGTGGCATCTCTCCTCTTGAACATCAAGCATCTGGGATCCTTGAGAAATACTTTCAACTTGAGTATTCTCTCCCCCTGGAGATCTCTTTCTCCCCCTTAAAATTCTCTCTCTGATGTGATCTCTCTAAGTGATAAGCTTTGATGTGATCTCTCTCTCCCCCTTTGACATCAATTTCCAAGAAGGGCCTTCTGGAATTTGTTGTGAATGGGTTTGGTCCTTGAGTCACAACACAAAGCACTGGATAAAATTGTGATGCTTGTAGAGGACAAGATTCATTGAGTGGAGCTGGATCAGAAGAAACACAGAATAAGTGGCAAACTGTTTTTCCTGTTGTGAAGTCGGTGGCACCGAGTGGTATGCTTCGGTTGTACCGAAAGGATTCGGTTGGACCGAAAACAACAAATCGGTGAAACCGAGTTCATCACAGAGAGAACTCTTGTCACCTCAGCTCACTAGGCTAGAAAGATCTCACAAAGATTTGCAAGGAATTAACTGAATGATATGCAACGAATTGGATGCAGAAAATGCAGAGCAAACAAAAAGAAAAGAATGAAATCTAGATGAAGTTTTTTTTTGAAAGGGGAAACAGATATGCATGAGACAGATGCAGAAACTCAGAAAAGAACACGAGAGAACTTCATCTAGAGATGGTCGGTGACAAAGTCACCTATGTTAGAGTATATTGACTTAGGAGTCAAGTGAGATCACTTGATCATAGGTCATACTCATCGTTTAAGCTCAAAATGAGGTTACCATTTTTCGTTTCAGCATTTTGATGTATTCACATCTTGTCGAGTTGCTTTAGCTCATGTCTCGGAGTAAAGCTTCTCTAAGATGGAATAACATACCTTGGTTGGTGGTGTTGACCATGTAGTTGAACTTGTGTGGGTTGCTCAAGGTTGATGTAGCTCATCAAGAGTTGGGAGCACCACTTGGAATTTGAGTCCATCTACCTACATGGGTTAGTTTTTGCAAGGAAGAGCACTTGTATATCAAAAAATGATAATCATGAAGCTCAACACAGAGTTTGTCAAAGGATATGTTTGAATGATTCCGTGCTTCCTTGTATTCAGCCACCATAGTGTAGAGACTTGGTGATGTAGAGATTGCTCAAGATGTGAGTAGATCACAATCTCATGGAATTCGATTCAACCAAGTACCTACATGGGTTAGATAACATGCAAGATGCAAATATATCCAAGATATGATATTTTCATCATAAGAGAGATATCATGGATTAGTCATAAGCTCATGTCTTGCATGTATCCAGTGGAGTTTCTACTCCAAGTTTGAAGCATCTATGATGTTCAATTCTCCTCTCAACCTGCAAAACACTTTCTCATCAAGAGGTTTAGTAAATATATCAGCTAATTGCTTTTCAGTGCGAACATGCTTAAGATTCATGTCACCCTTAGCAATATTATCTCGAATGAAGTGATGACGAACTTCAGTATGCTTAGTTCGAGAATGTTGTACGGGATTATGACCAATTTTGATAGCACTTTCATTGTCACAAAGCAATGGAACATGTTTCACATATATACCATAATCTTCAAGAGTTTGGGTCATCCAAAGTAATTGAGCACAACATGAACCAGCGGCAATGTACTCCGCTTCAGCTGTAGATAAGGATACCGAGTTTTGTTTCTTGGAGGACCAAGACACAAGAGATCTACCAAGAAATTGACAAGTACCCAAAGTGGACTTCCTATCAACCTTGTCTCCGGCATTGTCCGAGTCGGAATAGCCAACAAGATCGAAAGAGGCCCTCTTAGGATACCAAATGCCAAAATTTGGCGTATGAATTAAGTATCTCACTACCCTTTTCACGGCCTTAAGATGACATTCTTTAGGAGCAGCTTGATATCTTGCACACATGCACACACTTAGCATAATATCGGGATGTGAAGCACATAGGTATAACAACTATCCAATCATAGAGCGATAAACCTTTTGATCAACCGGTTTACCATCTTTGGTCAAATCAAGATGTCCACTAGTAGGCATGGGTGTAGACATACCTTTGCACTCTTGCATATTGAACTTCTTGAATAAGTCCTTAGTGTACTTCGTTTGAGAGACAAAAGTACCTTCCTTAGTTTGCTTGATTTGCAACCCAAGAAAGAATTTGAGTTCACTCATCATTGACATCTCAAACTTCTCCGACATTAGCTTCCCAAACTTTTCACTAAAATGAGGGTTAGTTGATCCAAATATGATATCATCAACATAAATTTGGCATACAAATAATTCTCCATTAACCCTTTTAGTAAAAAGTGTGGAATCAATTTTCCCAATTTCAAAGCCTTTTTCAAGAAGAAACTTGGTCAAGCATTTATACCAAGCTCTAGGAGCTTGTTTAAGACCATAAAGGGCTTTGTGAAGTTTGTAAACATGGTTTGGTTTCTTAGGATTGACAAAGCCGGGAGGTTGTTTAACATAAACTTCCTCCTCTATTTCACCATTTAGAAAAGCACTTTTAATGTCCATTTGGTACAAGGTGATATTATGGTGATTAGCATAGGCAAGTAAGATGCGAATGGACTCAAGTCTAGCAGCGGAGCATAAGTCTCACCATAGTCCATACCTTCGACTTGTGTGTAGCCTTGGGCGACGAGACGTGCTTTGTTGCGAACTACTTGTCCATCTTCATCTTGCTTGTTGTGAAACACCCATTTGGTACCGATGATGTTGTGGTTGTTGTCGGGCTTCTCAACCAATGTCCAAACTTGGTTTCTCTCAAAGTTGTGTAGCTCTTCATGCATAGCATTTATCCAATATGGATCTTCCAATTCTTCTTCGACCTTCATAGGTTCAATGCTAGAGATGAAAGAATAGTTTTCACAAAAGTTAGCTAAACGAGTTTTAGAGCGAGTGATTCTCCCGGTTTGAATATCATTGTAGATTTGCTCGACGGGATGGTCTTTAGCAATTCTTGCTCGAACTCGTGAAAGCTTTTGCTTGGGTCTCGGTTGAACATCTTCATCTTGTTCTTCTTCTTCTTCTTGATCTTCTTCATTGTTGGCGTTGTCGTTTTCTTGTCGAGGTGGAGAAGGAGGTTGTTGACGTTCGTGATGTTCTTCCTCGTTTTCTTCATCTTGGTGTGTTCCACTTGTGGATGCTTCCATATCAACTCTTGGTTCACCTTGTCGTGAAGTAGAAGCTTCCCCTTGGACGGACGAGGTACTCTCCTTCACCTCCGTTGGACGGACCTAGCCAATCGACAAGTCTTGGATTGCTTCCGAGGGGTCTTTGTCTCCTACATCAATTGGCAATTGCTCTACTTGCAAGCCGTTAGATTCATCAAACTTCACATCTACCGTCTCTTCAACCTTTCGGGTGAAATTGTTGTAGACACGATAAGTGTGAGAGTTTGAGCCATAACCTAGTAGGAAACCTTCATGAGACTTAGGAGCAAATTTTGAACGATGATGCTTATCAAGAATGTAGCACTTTGAGCCGAATACTCGAAAGTATCCAACTTGGGGTTTGTTACCGGTGAGGAGCTCGTATGCCATCTTGCCGAGCAGCTTGTGAAGATACAAGCGATTTGTTGCATGACAAGATGTCTCAACCGCTTCTGCCCAACACTGCTTCGGCGTCTTGTACTCATCAAGCATCGTTCTCACCATTTCGATGAGCGTCTGGTTCTTCCTCTCAACAACTCCATTTTGTTGAGGTGTGTACGTAGCCGAGAACTCGTGTGAAATCCCTTCTTCGTCAAGAAAGGTGTCCACATTTGCGTTCTTGAACTCCGTTCCGTTGTCGCTGCGAACCTTCTTGATCTTCAGTTCAAATTGATTTTGGGCCTTCCTAGCGAAGTTTTTGAAGATCTTTTGGACCTGCGATTTATCATCGAGAAAGAAGACCCACGTAAATCTTGAAAAATCATCAACTAGAACTAGACCAAAAGAATTTCCACCGAGGCTTTTGTAAGCGTTGGGACCAAAGAGATCCATATGAAGTAGCTCGAGTGGCCTCCTTGTGGTCATGATGTTCTTCACGGATGCCTTCCTCCAACCTGTTTACCCTTGACAAGCACTTTGCACGATCTATCCTTATCAAATATGACATCGTTAACTCCAAGGATATGATTTCCTTTAATAAGCTTGTCAAGATTTCTCATGCCAACGTGACCTAGTCGTCTATGCCATAACCAGCCTATTGAGGATTTAGCGATGAAGCATGTTTTAGGTTGTGCCTTTTTAGAGAAATCAACAATGTAAAGATCACCTCTACGTATACCGGTAAAGACCATTTAATGGTTGTCTCGACGAAACACTTGACAATCTACTTCAATAAATAGGACATTGAAACCGAAATCAGCAAGTCTAGATACTGAAAGTAAGTTGTAGCCAAGAGATTCAACGAGCATGACATTTTGAATGGATCTATCATGTGAAATGGCTACCTTACCAAGGCCAACCACCTTACCCTTTGAGTTGTCACCGAAAGTGACATACTTTCGAGGACTATCATTTTCAGCAACCTCACGAAACATGTCTTTTTTATCTCCAGTCATGTGATCGGTACATCGACTGTCAAGAACCCATTCCTTTCCTCCTGACACATATCCCCGAAGGTTTTCCATAAGACCAAAATGTCTCATTGCATCATCAAGATCGAAGTCACTATCATCATCCTCATCATAGTATCCATGTTCAACATCGTAATGTGGTGGATCAAGTCCTAGAGAGGGTAATTCATTAGAGTGAGTTTGACAATGATCTTGCTTATGAATTCTTATAGCTTCGGAAATAATGTCACGTATAATTCCAACATCTCCCTTGGCACGCATAAGGTCGGTAAGTTCAAATAGACGATCACCAAACATAGGGTCACTAGTATTCATCTTACTCAAGGCAATAAACTTATAGAGAATTTCATCTAAATTTTTCAAGGAATAATTTGGAAAGCGTTCCTCAAGAAATTTCCATATAGTGTAGGCACATTCAAAAGTAGGCAAGATTCTAATTAAGTTTCTAGGCAAGCCTCTAGTGATAAGATTAACAGTTCTAAGATTTCTAGTCATGTCAATAGATTCATCAAGGGTAGGATGCATAGGATCAACATGAGGTGCACAAGGACTAGCAATGTACTTGTTCAAATGATATTGATTGAAAATTACAAGCATCTCATTTTCCACTCATGAAAATACTCTCCATCAAGAATAGACACTCTATGACTAAGACTCCCCGAAGTAGACTCATCCATCTTCCTCCAATGGTGATTAAACCAACGCAATGGAGACCAAAGCTCTGATACCACTTGTAGGATCTTGAGAAGAGGTGTCTAGAGGGGAGTGAGTAGACACTAAGTACTAAAGTTGCAGTTTTTAACTTCTTTTAGGTTTAAGTGGAGTCTAGGCACAAGTTTAACATTCTCAATACATAACAAGCAAGCATGCAAAGAGTATATAGGCAGTGGAAAATGAAGCATGCAACTTGCAAGAATGTAAAGGGAAGGGTTTGGAGAATTCAAACGCAATTGGAGACATGGATGTTTTTGTCGTGGTTCCGATAGGTGGTGCTATCGTACATCCATGTTGATGGAGACTTCAACCCACGTGGGAGTAGCAGTTCTTGTGAGTCCACGGAGGGCTCCACCCACGAAGGGTCCATGAAGAAGCAACCTTGTCTATCCCACCATGGCTGTCGCCCACGAAGGACTTGCCTCACTAGCGGTAGATCTTCACGAAGTAGGCGATCTCCTTGCCCTTACAAACTCCTTGGTTCAACTCCACAATCTTGTCGGAGGCTCCCAAGTGACACCTAGCCAATCTAGGAAACACCACTCTCCAAGAAGTAACAAATGGTGTGTTGATGATGAACTCCTTGCTATTGTGCTTCAAATGATAGTCTCCCCAACACTCAACTCTCTCTCATAGGATTTGGATCTGGTGGAAAGAATATTTGAGTGGAAAGCGACTTGGGGAAGGCTACAGATCAAGATTCATATGGTTGGAATGGAATATCTTGGCCTCAACACAAGAGTAGGTAGTTCTCTCTCAGAAATAGGATGCTGGAAGTGTACGCTTGTTCTGATGGCTCTCTCCACGAATGAAGAGGAGGTGGAGGGGTATATATAGCCTCCACACAAAATCTAACCGTTACACATAGTTTACCAAACTCGGTCGGACCGATTTAGTAAACCTAGTGACCGTTAGGGTTTTCGGTGGGACCGGAATGCAACTCGGTAGGACCGATATGGTTAGGGTTAGGGCATAACGTAATCTCGGTGAGACCGATTACACAAACTCGGTGAGACCGATTTTGGTAATTAGCTAACCAAAGAGTTGGTCAGGCAAACTCGGTGAGACCGATTACACATACTCGGTGAGACCAATTTTGGTAATTAGCTAACCAGAGAGTTTGCATTGTAATCTCGGTAGTACCGATTACACAAACTCGGTGAGACCGAATCTAGTAACGGACATACACAGAGAGATTACAATCCCATCTCGGTGAGACCGAGATCCCTATCAGTGAAACCGATTTGCCTTTTGACATGCCAGGTGTACCGAGAGAACTCGCTGAGCACACTCTCAATGTTGATCCTAAGTATAAAACGGTCAAGCAGTTTCTCCGCCGGTTCAATGAAGAAAGGCGCAAGGCCATTGGAGAGGAAGTAGCCAGGCTCTTGGCGGCTGGATTTATCGTTGAAGTGTTCCATCCTGAGTGGTTGGCTAATCCGGTGCTGGTCCTTAAGAAGAATGACACTTGGAGTATGTGTGTGGACTACACAGATCTCAACAAACCTTGTCCAGCAGATCCTTTTGCCCTCCCCCGTATTGATCAAATTATTGATGCTACGGCGGGTTGCGAGCGTTTGAGCTTTTTGGATGCATATTCTGGTTATCATCAGATCAAAATGGCAGTTAAGGACCAGGAGAAGACAGCCTTCATAACTCCCTTTGGAGCCTTCTGCTGTGTGTCCATGCCCTTTGGGGTCAAGAGTGCCCAGGCGACTTATCAACGGTGTGTGCAGAATTGTCTTCATAAACAAATCGGCCGTAATGTTCATGCCTATGTGGATGATATTGTGGTGAAATCAAGGAAGAGGGAGACACTGATTGATGACTTGAAGGAAACCTTCGATAACCTGCGGGTTTACAAAATGATGCTCAATCTGGCCAAGTGCGTTTTTGGTGTACCAGCAGACAAACTCTTGGGCTTTTTGGTGTCTAACAGGGGCATTGAAGCTAATCCAGAAAAGATCAAAGCCATTACTTCCTTGGCCAAACCAAAGTGTATCAATGATGTTCAACGCCTGGCAGGCCGGATTTCCGCGTTGAGCCGGTTTATCAGCCGCCTTGGCGAGAAGGCCATTCCTTTGTATCAGATGCTAAAGAAAACGGATAACTTCGTCTGGAGTGACGCCGCTAATGAAGCATTTGAGGACTTAAAGCGGCAGCTGGCTAATCCACCGGTTCTTGCTGCTCCGGTTGACAAAGAGCCATTGTTGTTATATGTAGCTGCTAACGCTCAGGCTGTTGGTGTGGCTATGGTGGTGGAGTGCAAAGAGGCAGGAAAGGAGTATCCGGTTCAGCGGCCGGTTTACTATATCAGTGAGGTACTTATCGAGTCCAAGCAGAGGTACCCACATTGGCAAAAATTGGTGTATGGGGTCTTTATGGTGAGCTGGAAGCTTAAGCAATATTTCCAAGGTCATCCCATCACGGTGGTCAGCTCCGCTCCTTTGGGGGATATAATCCAGAACAGAGAAGCAACTGGCCGGATTGCCAAGTGGGCTATCGAGCTCGGGCCTCACGGGTTGAAATACATACCCCGAACGGCGATCAAATCGCAGGCACTTGTGGATTTCATCAATGATTGGACATAATTACAAGCGCCAGAGGAGAATTCAGATCATACTTATTGGACTATTCATTTTGATGGGTCCAGGCAATTGGAGGGTTCAGGGGCTGGAGTCGTATTAACTTCCCCACGAGGTGATAAGTTTTGTTATGTTCTCCGTTTAATGTTCCCTTGCACTAACAATGCAGCTGAATATGAGGCTTTACTCCATGGTCTTGGATGGCTAAGGAGATGAACCTAAGCGAGTTAAGTGCTCATTGACTTCGGACTGGTGGCTCAACAAGTGTCCGGCACTTGGGATTCCAAAGACCCACTCATGGCAGCATATCGTCGTGAAGTGGATATTGTTGCAGGTCACTTTAAAGGTTATCAGGTGGATCATGTGGACTGGCGGAAGAATGAAGCGGCGGATGCTTTAAGCCGCCTGGGTTCCCAACGTAAACCGGTTCCGCCTAATGTCTTCCTGGATATTCTGCATAACCCGTCCATCAAGCTCCCTGGTGAAGAGGATTTGGTTGTTCCTGATCCGGAAGCTCAGTTGGTGGCGGCTCTTCATGTTATCCTGGATTGGACGGTTCCATATCTGGAGTATATGAACCGGGGCGAGTTACCAAAGGATGAGACTTTGGCCAGGCAGATAATTCGGCGGTCCAAGTCCATGACTATTATCAATGGAGAGTTACATCATTGCAGTGTGACACGGGCGTTTCAACGCTGTGTGTCTCCTGAGGAAGGCCGTGAAATTTTGCGTGAGATCCACGAAGGAGATTGTGGTCAGCACGCCGGGTCAAAATCTCTGGTGGCCAAGGCGTTTCGCCACGGTTTCTATTGGTTGGCAGCTCATGCTGATGCCGAGGACTTGGTCAAAATATGTGATGGATGTCAGAAATTCTCAAGGCGTGCTCATGTACCGGCTCAAGAATTGAGGATGATTCCAATCACCTGGCCATTTGCAACTTGGGGGCTGGATATGGTTGGGCCTTTCAAGAGGTCCAAGGACAAGAAGACCCACCTTTTGGTGGCGGTCGATAAGTTCACAAAGTGGGTAGAGGCAGAGCCAGTTAGTAAGTGTGACGCAGCCATGCTGGTCCAATTCATTAAAAATGTGATCTTCCGGTTTGGCTTGCCACACAGCATTATAACAGAGAATGGCACCAATCTGTCCAAGGGCGCCATGAAGGAGTTCTGTCAACGTGAGCATATCCGGCTTGACATATCATCAGTGGCTCACCCCCAGTCCAATGGTCAAGCGGAGAGGGCCAATCAAGATATTTTGCGAGGCATAAAACCCCGGCTTATGGTTCCTTTGCAACGGACGCCGGGTTGTTGGGTTGAGGAGTTACCTTTTGTGTTATGGAGCATCAATACCACACCCAACAGATCAACAGGATATACACCGTTCTTCATGGTTTATGGAGCGGAAGCAGTTCTTCCTAGTGACATCCGTCATGACTCACCTCGTGTAGCGGCGTATGTTGAAGCTGACAACGAGAAGGCACGACAGGAAGCTCTTGACCTGTTAGATGAGGAACGTGACATGGCAGCAGCCCGTTCGGCGATTTATCAGCAAGATCTGCGTCGTTATCACAGCCGCCGGGTTAGAACCAGAACCTTTCAAGAAGGAGATTTGGTGCTTCGACTCATCCAGGATCAGACGGATATGCACAAGCTATCACCCCTTTGGCAAGGACCCTTTGTGGTCAGCAAGAATCTACACAATGGGTCATACTACCTAATTGATGTTCGAGAGCGCAAGGACTCATGTAAATCGGAGGAGGAGACCAACCGGCCGTGGAATATTGCTCATCTTCGGCCTTACTACACTTGGGCTATAGGCTCTGCTTATGTACATATTATGATAATGTATATATTATGATCAATATAATAAACTGGAACCTCAGCTAAAGCGGGGTATCTGTTGTTTTCTTACATCATGTGTGGTTACATGGAACTTCTGTTTATAAAGCGGCGTCCATTTTACCCCATGATTTAGCTTTTCAAAGCTTTATATCACATCACTTGGGGGCTTGGTCGTATTTGAACCATAGCTACACCTCTTGATTGGCGCAATGCCATAACATCACTTGGGGGCTTGGTCGTATCCGAACCACAGTCACACCTCTTGATCGGCTCAAAGCCAAATCAAATCGGGGCCAAAGAGAGTGTTGTAAAACAACAACTCAAACATAGGCACCCACTGAGCACAGCTCAAAACGTTACTTGGGGATTATTTGCTATCTCAATGAACTTAGAATCTACACTTGTAATGGGCTATCAAGCCATGGCTTGGAAGCCTAGTTTATACACCTAAATCCCCGGGTTAACCTGCCTCTTTAAGTAAGTCACGCCGCCCAGGTAAACCTGGTATGACTGAGGGAGTCCTGGACTAGGGGGTGTCCGGATAGCCGAACTATCATCTTTGGCCGGACTCCTAGACTATGAAGATACAAGATTGAAGACTTCGTCCCTTGTCCGGATAGGACTTTCCTTGGCGTGGAAGGCAAGCTTGGCGATACGGATATGTAGATTTCCTACCATTGTAACCGACTCTGTGTAACCCGACCCTATTCGGTGTCTATATAAACCGAAGGGTTTTAGTCCGTGGGGCGAACAACAATTATACCATAGGCTAGCTTCTAGGGTTTAGCCTCTCGATCTCGTGGTAGATCTACTCTTGTACTACCCATATCATCAATATTAATCAGCGGGGTAGGGTATTACCTCCATCGAGAGGGCCCGAACCAGGTAAAAACATCGTGTCCCTTGTCTCCTGTTACCATCCGCCTAGGCGCATAGTTGGGACCCCCTACCGAGATCCGCGGTTTGACACCGACATTGGTGCTTTCATTGAGAGTTCCTCGTGTCATCACCTATAGGCCCGATGGCTCCTTCAATCATCAACAACGACGCAGATCCGGTGAGACTTTTCTCCCGGACAGATCTACGTGTTCGGCGGCTTTGCAATCGAGCCAATTCGCTAGGCCATCTGGAGCAGATTGAAGCTTCGCCCAGGCCATCAGGTCAGATTTGGAAGCTGAACTATCGGCCGATGTCCGTGGAGATTTGATCTTGACGGATTGAACCACAGCCGAGTCGCGCCGCCTTGTCTCGATGGGTGCGATCTAGCTCTGCCGCGAACAGCGCCACAGGCCGCACGATATCGCTCCGACCCTCAATCCGGGCGGTTTAGCCCGATCGAGGGCGGTTGGTTGGACACCGCCTCGGGGCTGAAATCTCCGGCGATTGAGCGAACACCATCCTGTCGCTTTGAAGCTTCGTGACTCCAGTGCGGACTCCTTTACGGACTCCGAACCTCCAGCGCCTCTACCGGTCAAATCCGGTTGGGCGCGGTTATGGAGTTCACCGCAATGGACATCTTCGGCACTCGCCCTTTGGCGATATCCGAACTCATTAAAGTATCTCTCTTTGTCGAGGAGCCTGGCGAACTATGGTCGGGAAGGTTGGGATTGGACGATGAAGAAATTCAACGCCCACCCACCACCCACTTTGTAGCCACTGTCAATGATTTAACCGACATGCTCGACTTGACTCCGAAGACATCGGCGGTATGGACGGCGGTGCGGAGATGATCAAACCAGCGCCCATGGGGCCTGGAAGGCCACCTCGTCATATGACATATACATGGTGGACATCCCAAAAGATAGGAATGGCGATGGAACAGCGGAGGATGACCCTCAAGAAACAACCGAAGCGCCGGCGTCGTGGCGCCGCTCTAAATCCGCCACGGTAAAAGCGGCGATTACAGCACGGGAGACAATAATACCGGACGGTGCGAAGGCGACCCCCTCCAAAGCGGGACTCGGCGCAGCAGGAGGGAGAAGCAAGTCCGCCGACAAAGGTCAGCGAGAAAGAGAGGTAGAGGGCGATAATTATCGTCCCCCTCCAAGACGAGGCAAGCCTCGGCGAAGACGAATTCGTTGTGCGGAGGACCCCGTCGAACAAGGCGTTTTAAGCGCAGGCTCATAGCCACGGCAAGCAGCCTCAAGAAAAAGCAGCAACAGCTTAGAGCTGACCAAGACCTGCTAGCTAACGGATGGATGAAGTCCTTGCAGCGAAGAGTATGAACTCGAGCGCCCTCAAAAGCTACCCCAAGCGCGGGCCGTTGCCTCGTCGGAGGAGGAAGCACCCACGTCACCAGCCTTGCGACATGGCAGGCGGCCACCCGTGGCTCGCGACGGAGAAGCCTCTCGACCCTCTGCTCAAACCACGCCCGGCGCTGCTCAAAAAGTACCAAGGCACGGAAGCGCTCCGGACTTGCGAGATATATTGGAGGATAAGGCAAAGCATACAAGATCGATCTACGGATCGCGTGGGCGTAACGACTCGGGATGATTACCGTCACGCGGATACACAAACCCGGCGGGCCGAACACGATGAACAAAGCTCATATGAGCTACGTCGTGATATATTATCTGAGGCGCCGCACACCCACTATGCTTCACGGATGAAGTAATGGATCATCAAATCCACGAGGGTTTCAAACCCGTAAACATCGAATCATACGATCGTACCACGAGATCCTGCGGTGCGGATCAAGGACTATCTCCTCCATATCCACATGGCCCGCGGTGATGATCTACATGCCATCAAATACCTCCCTCAAGCTTAAAGGACCAGCTCGGCATTGGCTCAACAGCTTGCCGGCAGAGTCAATCGGTTGTTGGGAGGACACAGGCCGCATTCCTTGATAACTTCCAGGGGCACATATGTGCGACCACCGAGCCGATGACCTTAGCCATATAATTCAGCAACGGAAGAATCGGCGGACAATTACGGGCGCGGTTCCTAACAAAGAAAAATCAGATCGTCGATTGTCCGGATGCGAGGCGCTAAAGCCTTCAAACACAACATCCATGACGAGTGGCTAGCCCGGCACCTAGGGCAGGAAAATCCGAAATCCATGGCAGCCCTCACCACACTCATGACCCGCTTTGCGCGGAGAGGACAGCTGGCTAGCTCGAAGCAACAACTTGGCCAAACACCATGGTAGTTTGGATACCAAGAACAACAATGGCGGTCGCGTCGCAACAAGCATAAGCGCCGCGTGCGGTGATAATGGTGAAGATCTGACGATAAATGCGGATTCGAGGCTCTAAACCGGTCGTGGAAGAAGCCATTCAAAAGAAATACCGGGGCCCGTCAACTTGGACCGAATACTCGATCGCTTGTGCGGATACATGGCTCCCCGAAAAACCAGCCAACCACACCAACAGGGATTGTTGGGTGTTCAAACAACAGAGCAAGCTAAGCGCCGAAAACAACGACAAGGGCTGCATAGCGATGGCGAGGAAGAGCCCGGCCGCCCGAACAATAGAGGACGAAGGGCTTTCCCACACAAGTGCGGACGATGAACATGATATCGCAACCCACATACCCAAAAGGGGCGGAAGCACGCACTAAGGGGCGTATCTGCGATGGAGCGATCGCCCAGTTCAACCCATGGTCTTCTGCCCGATCACCTTCGATCGAAGGACCACCCCACTAGCATCCGTCATGGCGGTTTCGCGCATTGGTTCTTGACCAAATTATTGATGGATTTCACCTCACCGAGTCTGATGGGCGGCGGCGGCAGCTGAACCTGATTTATCGGGATACGGTCGCAAAAATGGGCATAGACCCGTCAAGTTAAACCCACAAAGGCGACCTTTAAAGGCGTCATTCCAGTGTAGAGGCCAAGCGCACGAGCTCCGTTACACTTGAAGTGGTCTTGGATCCCGGATAACTTCCGGAGTGAGGGGTTAATCTTGACATAGTCCCGTTCGCGGCGGCTATCACGCCTTTGCTTTCGGACGAACCGCATTCCCAAAATTCAATGTGGTGCCGCTTTTCGCGTACCTCAAACTCAAGATGCCAGGCCCTCGGCGTAATCATGGTCAATGGAAACACGAGCGCTCCCTCCGAATGGAGGAGCATCTGCCGCCCCTTGCGGCGAGCCTCTTAAGGCAATTCTCGGTCGGCCAATAAACAATCGGACACCGCTCAAGCGCGCCGGAGTAACCTACAGCAAGACCGCTGGCATGTTCGAACAAGCGTAATAATACAGCCCCTACCCCAGCCCTCGCGAACTTCATGAAGCGATTACTACTGGCGCGCGTAATTGCGCTCTGAGCGCCATGGGCATAGGGGACAGGCCACGACCACGACATGCCCGAATGCGGCTAGACCGCACTAGGGGCTCCGTTTGTGTCATTCCTTTTTATTTTTCTTCCTTTTACTTTCGGGACTCTGTTCTCCGAAGCCTGTCCGGCATTCACGCCGAATACGATGCAACAGCGAGAAGCGATAAACTGCGTCAGTGTCGAGTGGTCTCTATTACGAGCAATATACCTGTTTTACATACCACACCGCAAACTTACCCCTGGAAGAGGACATATCAAAAGTCCGTACCTTGCTTATCGCACAATTTGTATCGTTCTGCTTTTATTTGCAGTTTCTTTTGAATAACCAATATATATCTCTTGCCTATTATTGCATTCTTTCCCATTATATATGTTCATTTATGACATTGCGCAACCGTACAATTTGGTACAGCCAATACACCAGGGTCTTATGTACCCCAAAAACATGGTGTGACAAGTCCGAACACTTTCACAAGTGCGGCACCCCGAACTTATAGCATTATATGCATCGGCTCCGAATCATGTCTTGGGTCAATAGTTGGGTTTGCCCTGCTCCCATGTTTTAGTACCTTACATTCCGTTATATCGGCTAAGGTAGCGCTGGGAGAACCACTGCGATTGTGCCCCGGTTGAGCACCTCGGTGGAAAAGCTAAAACTGACCGTCATGATAAAGGCGAGAGCGATCGCTGTTCGAGAGGTTTCTTGAGTCCCTAAAGACTTATGCCGCTCGAGCGAGAGGCAAGCATTGTAATGCCAAGGCGTGGATAGCACCCGAACTCGGTCTTCCGAATACTAGGGTCTTCGCGAAATTTAAAATTATAAATTCTATGGCTAAGTGAGAGTGTTCAAGCATTATAGTGCAGTTTGCACTGGTTACGTTCGTTGGCGCCTCCCTCGAAGGACCCAAGAATGGGAACAAGAGCGCTCAAGTTTATCCCGAACACCCCAAACTTTCGTGGCATGGGGCTGAAATAACGACTTCGCCATCTCTCAAATTTGATAAGCGGCCGCCTGAAGGTAATATTTTAAATTCAAAAGCGTTGCTTAAGCGCATATGAAAAAAGTTTTCAGCGTCTGAGGATAACAAATGCGAGTCTACTCAAATATTACATCTTTGGAGCATTCACCGCTATAAGGCGGGCACCCTTGAGGCGCCCTCATAATACTTCTCGGGCTTGCGATGTTCTTTGCCGGCGGCGGCTGTCCGTCACCCGGCTTCTCAGCGTCCAGCTTGCACCAGTGCACCTTAGCACGGGCAAGGGCCCTCGGGCACCTTCAATACTGAGCGGAGCGCTTGATGACTTGATCCATGGGCGGGCATCCACCAGCCGCCGCACTAGCCAGTAGCTCCCGTGCATGGCCTCATTTGGCCACAGCCGAGCTATAAGGCCCTTCATGGCCTGTTCGGCGACCTTGTGGAGCTCGACCAATTGCTTTAGTTGGTCGCTCAAGGGCACAGGTGTTCGACCTCGGCATCTGAGACCAAAACACCTTTTCCGTCAAGCTCCCTTCTTGGCTCGGTAAGCGGCGGCGGCATCGAGAGACACTCATGGCGGATCTGCGAGCGCTCTGGAGAGCTCCGGATTCGGTAAGTACTAGATAATTGACTTTTACATTCTTGCTCTGCATAAAGAATGCTTTACCCGCCGTGATCTTCTTTATTGCCTCAATCTCCTGGAGGGCTTTTTGGGCCTCGGCCTTAGCAGCTTTGGCACTCTCAAGAGACGAGGCAAGCTCGTACTCTCGGGTCTTCGAGTCACGCTCCAAACCCTCGTGTTTTTCCACGAGAGCCTGGAGCTCTTGCCGTACCTCCGCTAGCTGCGCCTCCACCTTCTCTCGCTCGGTGCGCTCCGCGGCCTCTTTGTTTTCAGCCGCGGACACCGCCTCCTTCAGGGTCGCCACCTCGCTCGTGGCCCCTGCAGTACCCATGTTATTCCTGTTATCTTTTGCAACCACATTTTTTAAATTCCATAAGGTATTACTTACCTTCCTTGTCCTCGAGCTGCTTCTTGGCTTGGCCGAGCTCGTTCTCGGACCGCTCGAGGCTCTCCTTCAATTCATTGACCTCCATGATCGGTCTGGCAGAGGTCAGCAGGGCAGCCTGCATTCCCATATTGACATAATTATGTTAGACTCCTGCGTATATCTTTTTAGATCCTCAGTCCGGCTTTTCTTTCCGAACACCGAACTAAGCATCGAGGGCTCTTGTCTGTCACGGTAATCTTCTTACATATATTGAAAACTTACCTCAAAGCCTGTTAGAAGGCCGATCGGGAGCTTGATCGGCCCGCTCTTGGCGGACTGAACTTTCTAGATCACCACACTCATAACAGTCGGTGCTCCTCCTTGATGGGCGCTGTTAAGCGCCTCGATGCTGTCCGGTGCCTCGGTTGGGCGGAGGACACGGCGTCTTACCCTTCCTGAAGGGGCCGCTTGCAGGGCTTGGAACCGCTGAAGGTTCGGTATGGAGTCGGACAAGGGTCGGGCTTAGAGCCCCTGGGGGTCTCGCTCCCCTCGCGCCTGGAGTCCGGGAGGCTGCCTTGCGGCGCCTCCTGCGCCACCTCCTCTTGACCAGGCCCCCCTTGGGGCCCTGCCTCGGCGTCGTCAGCAGCGTGAGGTGAGGAGGCGGCCGGAAGTGAAGTACTCTCCACTTCTGACGAATTCAGGGACCTGCTCGACGAAGCGGCGAGCTCGTCCTTGGGCGGGCTGCATGATTGCTCGGCATTAGAGAACACTATGTAATGAAAAAAGCCATGGGTATCCGGACACTTACGATCTCGCTAGGGGCTTGGCCCTCGAGGGCCACTCCTCCTCGCTGTCGTTGGCGTTGGTGGAGACGTCCGGAGGAAGGGTTCTTCCCTTCTTGAACCCTCCGGCCTCCGCAGCTGGGGCGGCCTTTCTTTTCTTCTCTCCCCTCGCTGGGGGAGGGGCTTCTGTTTCCTCCTCCTCGTTTTCACGGGAGGAGTCCGCCTCCGAG
The DNA here is from genome assembly GCA_021605205.1 of Aegilops longissima. Classification (NCBI taxonomy): domain Eukaryota; kingdom Viridiplantae; phylum Streptophyta; class Magnoliopsida; order Poales; family Poaceae; genus Aegilops; species Aegilops longissima. The sequence goes on from CM038680.1 coordinate 256,180,252, forward strand.
TCGTCGGACGATGAGTCCGACAACACCTGGCGCTGGGTACTCCTTCGAGTCCCCGTGGCCTTCTTCTTGGCCTTCTTCTCCGCCACCACGTAAGGCGCCGGAGCCAGCAGCCCCACCAAGCGGGCGTCTACTGGGTCTTCTGGCAAAGGCGCCGACGATTAACCTGCCGGATGTGCTCTGCCAGTCTGTCAAAGGCAAGGGAGTTTAGATCCCGCATAGAGTCAAACTATGAAAAGCAAGATTCCCGTGAAGGGAAAAATAGCTTACCTCGGTAGCTTGACGCTGCGAGCTGAATCCGCAATCTTCTATAGCGGATGAGGGAGCCTCGACGCCCTTGAACAGCACCTTCCAAGCATCTTCGTACGTAGTGTCGAAGAGCCTCTTCAGGGTTGGATGATGTGCCGGATCGAACTCCCACAATTTGAAGGCCCATTGTTGGCATGGGAGGATCCGGCGGATGAGCATAACCTGGACCACATTGACGAGCCTGAGATTCTTGTTCACCAAGGTCCACATGCAGGTTTGGAGTCCGGTCAGCTCTTCCAAATTACCCCACACCTGGCCAGTCTCCTTCCAAGAAGTGAGCCGCATGGGAATACCAGACCGAAATTCGGGGGCCGCCGCCCATTTAGGGTCGCGCGGCTCGGTGATGTAGAACCACCCCGATTGTCACCCCTTCACGGTCTCCACACAGGAGCCATCGAGCCATAAGACGTTGGCGATCCTGCCGACAATGGCGCCTCCGCACTCAGCCTGGCGGCCGCCCACAACCTTCGACTTGACATTGAAGGTCTTCAACCATAAACCGAAGTGGGGCTGGATGCAGAGGAAAGCCTCGCACACGATGATGAACGCCGAGATGTTGAGGATGAAACTCGGGGCCAGATCGTGGAAGTCTAGGCCGTAGTAGACTGAGCCCCGGACGAATGGGTGAAGTGGAAAACCCAGTCCAGCGGAGGAAGTGGGCAAGAAATCGACCCGCTCATGGGGCTCGGGGGTGGGGATGAGCTGCCCTTCGTCGGGCAGCCGATGTCGACGTCGCCCGGACAAGTATCCGGCCTTCCGCGATCTTTTACTTGGCCCTCTGTGACGGAGGAGATCATCCACGCCTCCCGCTCGGACATGGCTAGAGATGGTTGAGGAAGGATGTGCGGACTTAGGCGCTGGAGCTCGAGTCTTGGCGAAATGGATGAAAAAGGGAGGAGGAAGGCGTGGGTGAAAAGGGTGGATCCTTATCCCTTATATGGACGGACGAGGCTATCGTCCCCACCAGCTGATAAAACTCGCTTATCTCCCAAGTGCCGCAATCAATGGCGCGGTTGGGTTACCCACTTCCGTATTGATGAGAATCCCGGAATAAGGGGGCACGATCTACGATAAGACGTGCCAAGGAAACCGCCTCGCTAAACGTGCTGAGGTGGAACAGAAAAAAGCGATTGAATAAAGGCTTGGCGTGGTGTGATATCACGCCCGCGAATACGTCAGCAGATCTGTGCAAAATTATTCTCTCTACGGTGGTATGTGGAACTTGTTTTGCGAGCGGACACTATCCTTGTGTTCAAAACCTTCTAAGTATTCGGAGGAGGAACCCGCCTTGCAATGCCGAAGACAATATGCGCGCGGACTAAATCGTCATTGAAGCTTGGTTAGGGGACTCTTGAGGAGTCTGGACTAGGGGTGTCTGGATAGCGAACTATCATCTTTGGTGGGACTCCTAGACTATGAAGATACAAGATTGAAGACTCAGTCCCTTGTCCGGATAGGACTTTCCTTGGCGTGGAAGGCAAGCTTGGCGTCTGGATATGTAGATTTCCTACCATTGTAACCGACTCTGTGTAACCCTAACCCTATTCGGTGTCTATATAAACCGAAGGGTTTTAGTCCGTAGGACGAACAACAATCATACCATAGGCTAGCTTCTAGGGTTTAGCCTCTCTATCTCGTGGTAGATCTACTCTTGTACTACCCATATAATCAATATTAATCAAGCAGGAGTAGGGTCTTACCTCCATCGAGAGGGCCCGAACCTGGGTAAAAACATCGTGTCCCTTGTCTCCTGTTACCATCCGCCTAGACGCATAGTTCGGGACCCCCTACCCGAGATCCGCCGGTTTTGACACCGACAATGACCCTTCAAACTTTGACAAGTTACTCTAAAATGCAGACCCTGAACTTGTCAAGTTAAAACGATGATTGGTTAAGGATTCGGACCATCTTAAAAGGCTTTGCAAAAATGATTTAACTCAGTGGCCTGGCAACCCATGAAAAGCCTCGAATTTGGGGCCTGGCAGCCCGTGAAAAGCCTCGACTACAACGGTTTTATTTGCCTTTTGTTAAGCTTTGCTCTCTTTTGATAAGATTTGTGATGTTTTTTAAACCGGTGTTTTTCAACCCGGTTAGGCTGTCAATTATAATTCTTAGTACATGATCAAATTCTAATCCGGAGACTATCAGCCCGGTCTGGCTTTGACTCAAAGTCACCAGTATGGAATAAGCCGGATTTTATCGCAACCCGGCATGGTTTTATTATAAACCGGCATCATATAACAAGAATTATTTATCTTCCAGAGTAGGTCTATGGCCCTCACTGCACCGTTGGTCAGCCAACATTATGCTTAAAGGTCACAGGAACAGCTTGACTAAATGGCTATGGATTATGAATATCATATCTTAAGCATGTCGGATTAAGCAAGCATAAGTAGCAGATAAATATGCACGAAGGCATACCAGACGAAGTATTTTAACTACCCTATTACAAGGCGTTTCAAGTGCCCAAAAGGATAATTGTTTTCTCAAGTACATGTTGCAGCATGTAGAAGACTAAACCGGCCTCCGGTTCAAGATTGGTCACCAACTTGGCCTGACGGTTGTGGATCATCTCGCGCTGGTTCAACTCCTTCTTCTCTACCCAGTGGCTGGAAATCAACAGTTGCCCAGTCGATCCCAGTTAGGTCTTGGAATACATCTTCAGCGTACTTCCCGGTTTATGATTCGGAGATCATCATTGCCAAATTTTGTGTCGTCTTCCTTCAAACTAGGATAGCCTTGGGCCGCTTCAACTAGATCAAAGTCAGGTACCCATGCTTTTGCCAGGGTTAGCATGGCCAAAGCGCCCGTTCTAGCGGCAGACTTTTTTAGGTCGTCTACCCGGGCAGGAAGCATAGATAACCTTTCTAAGGTATCCTTGATCAAAGTGGGAGGAGGATTGTTGTGTGAAGCAGTATAGATGATCCGCTGCGCACCGGCATACAGCTGCTCTATCAGAGTATAGGCCGCTTTTAACTTCTTCTGTACATCAGAGCCAAGATGGCTAATACAAGTTCCTGCATCATTACAAGCATTAGTAAACCAGCAATGCATGAAAGGATATGTTGAAGGCGTAAGTCAAGAATGTTTACCGAACACAAAAGCAGTCATGACATGAATCTGCCGTTTTACACCGGTCAGTTCATCGACCACCGGTCTAAGAGCGGCTTCTGCTTTTTCAGCCCTGTTTATCAAAGCGGATTTTTCAGTCTCCCAATCTGCCTGTTCTTTGTTGAAGCCTTCTTTCAGTTTCTCCATAGCGCTTAGAGCGTTGGTCAATTCTTCCTTCGCTTTGGAGGTTTCAGCTTGTTGGGACTTGAGGTTCTCTTGCAGATCAGCAGTTTGGCATTCCTTCTTGTTCAGTTCAGCCTATAAAGAGACAAATATATAACGAGTTGACAGTACATATTTGAATTACCAAGCACATAACAAGTTATGCCCTTAGTACTTGGGGGCTAATGCATATTTGCTCTTTATCAGAAATTTTTACAAGTCCCAAGCACAATACAAGTATTAAGCTTGGCACTTGGGGGCTAATGTGCATTTTCTCATAAATTGCTGAGATGGGAATTCTTCTACAAAGTCCCGGTTCATCTTTATGAAGTTAAACCGGCCTTGGGGGCTACATCAGTGAAGTTAAGATGCATTCTTGCAAACACGAAACTGTTACTAAAGTCCCGGTTTAAGTTGGTATCTTAAACCGTCACTTGGGGGCTACTAGAGTTGATAAGCTGCAATTAATTATAAGAGAGAAACACTTATGAAGTTACCTCATATCGTTCCTTCATCATATTTACCAAACCGGCTTCGTAGTCACGGCTGGTGAATAGACGGTTCAGGAAGCCAGAATGAAGGTCTTGAGCACTCATATGGGCATAATTTGACAAATCGGCGTTCCATTTGCCTTTGCCAACTGCAGAGAGTTCATCTTTGGCAGTATGCTTTGACAAAGCGACAGGATTACCAGGAGCGGTATGGCCAATGCCAGTAATCATAACATCATCATCTTTGTCATCAGCAACCGTTACTGGGGTTTCCAGTTTGTCATTATTTTTAACCGGACTTTCCGGTTTATCATCAGCTTGGACAGGGCTGGTTGGGTGGTCAGCATGGCCTGTGGTGTCAACTTCTGCCTGCTCAGCAACGAAGTCATGATCTTCAGGCGGTGGGTCATTCAGCATGTCATCAATGTTGGCCTCTTCAGGATCTGGAGTTTTCTCCGGTTCAACAGCCACATCTTCTTCAGGAGGTTTATTCAACCGAGCCTTCTTCTTGGAGTGCAGGCTTGGCGCTGAAAAACAAACACGAGGATCAGCACAGTATATATTAAAATAAACTATTAAGGATAAAAATAAGGGTATGACTCACCCAATCACTGTTTTGAGGGTGGAAGCTTTGTGGCGATTTACTACGCCACAAGATGAGTGAAAGTGCCACGATAATTTGAATCGAGATGGGTTAAGAGGTGGCGGAAACAACTTGCTTTGGGGCATTAAGTGTCAAAGGGATAAGAGACCTCTGATCGGTGTTTCCGAACTGGGGTGTTCGGTAAACTGGCGGAGGTAACTACGGCTTGTCTTGCGGGTTGTCTGCGAAACTTCGTCTTCTTGCTGTGTCTTCAAAAGAAAGTTTGGATCCAAGTAAGCAAGGGGGTGAGAAAATTTTACTTTCCGGTTTGCTCGACAGATTTTTGATGCTGGCAAAGGATCTGAATCAGAGGAAAGAATGATTACCTCTACATGATCAACATGACTGCCTTCAGCATCGTCCTGGTAATAATCATTGTCAATGAGATGTATGAAAAATGAACCAAGAGAATCAAGTTTTACCTCTGATTCCGGATTACCCACATCGTCATCAGCTCGTGGATCGGAGGATGTAGTGGTCCTTCTCTTGGCAGGTTTTTTAACAACTTTGGTTTTTGGACGAACTGGCTTGGCCGGTTTGTCTTGTGGGGGTTTCTTGTTCCAGAATGGATCATCACACTGTCAGAAAATAATCACATTTTCAGAGAAATATTTGTACAGAAGCAACTTAAGATAAACAGATTATATGATTCTTACAGCTGGCGGTTTGTTGAAAGTGCAGAAAGGGAGTAGTCCGGTTTGGGCACAGACAGCCTCCGATTTATTAAGCATCTTTTTACAGCCTCAGTGACTTCTTCATCTGTAAGCTGAATGTCAATGTGCCGTTGAGCATCCTTCAAACTTCCAGTATATTCACACATCAAACCGGAGCGCCGGCTTAAGGGTAGAATGCTCCAGCTTATCCAACAACGAGCAAGATCAACTCCTATCAAACCATTTGCCATCAAGGCTCTAAGCTTGGATAATTGAGGAGCATAGTTGGCCCTTTGTTTTGCAGTCAATCTCTGAGGGAAAGGATGTGTGTTGCTCAAGCGTTTAGGGCGGTAACCCGGCAGGGGGTTTTCATCAGGTGGAGATGTATCTTTGCAGTAAAACCAGGTCTGGTTCCACTCCTTGGGGTGACTGTGAAGCTTGGGATGAGGAAAAGTAACTTCTTTGCTTTTCTAAACCGCCATTCCACCCAATTCAGTGTTGGGTCCATCTGTGAATTATGTGCGACGGTTTAAGTGAAAGAAATCCCTGAACAGTTCTACTGTAGGTTCTTCTTGTAGATAAACCTCACAAAAAACTTGGAAGTGGCAGATGTTGGTCACAGAATTAGGACAGATGTCTTGAGGGCGCAGTTGAAAGCTGGCCAGTACATTCTGGAATTTTTTTGAACCGGGAGGGCTGAAACCCCGGGCTAAGTGATCAGCAAACACAACAACTTCTCCATCCTTGGGTGTAGGAGGATTTTCCGGGCCAGGGACCCTCCAGTGGATGACATCTTTTTTGGCTAAAGCGCCCGTTTTAACAAGATTGTTTAACTGTTCTTCATTCACTCGAGAAGGGACCCAATTGCATTCATAGACTTGCTTGGCCATGGCAATGAGAATCTAAAACATTATTGTTGCTGGTTTAAGATTTACAGTTGACAAATATACAACAATATAAGGGTGCTAGCATATTGTTAAACCGGATTTGGTTGTTCGTAAACCGGAGTTTGCTGATGGAGACAGTGTAATGGTAAGGTGCATTGGCGGTCTAACAGGGGACTAACGGTATCTACTGGGTCATTATCTTTTCTATGAAGTTAAACCGCCTAATCTGGTATTGAAGATACAAGTCCAAAGATGCATAAGTGAAGGGAAAACAGGTTTCATAAGTTGGCATTATAAATATGGATCTACCGCATGTCAGAAAAAGAAAATATATTCAGACCTAAATATTGGTACCGAAGCTGTTGATGAAGGTTCAAATGGGATCTTCTATTCAAACGGGAGGCATTGATGGAAAAGAAGGGCTACGGCTATCGCCGTACAAGATGAGCATCAAGGTTTGAATCAAAGAGCTATCATATAATGACGAACACTGACGAACTCCGACGAACACCGATGAACGCTGAAACCCTAGAGACATATCTGTGCTGGAAGAAAAGAGAGCTTACCGATGCTGATGGAAGATCGGAGAAGTGCCGCGATTCTTTGGTACGTTCAGGGTGATGCAGCGGCCGGAGTTGAGGCAGAAGCGAGGGTCGATAGCGGCGGAGGAGCTCCAAGGGTCGGACGGCGCAAGGAAGAGGATGAAGTAAAGAGATACGGGGGGAAAATGTAAATACCCCTGGTCCTATTTATAAAGGCAAAAGATAAGCATCACGCTCGAAAATCGAGGAGCCCAAAATTTCGATATAAGGCGGAGCTGTCCCCTCGATTGTCGGAGGCTCATTAATGAGGATGGGTCATATATCATTTTAAATAACAGATGATGTCATGGCGGTTTACCATGGTTCTAGAAAGTGACGTCACGGCAGTTTACAAATTATGTGAAAATGTGGAAGAAGAAATTTTCTTAAAATATTCAGGACTGACATGAACCAGTTCAAATTAGTCTGGGGCCTAATGTTGGGGATATTACCACTGGGTGTAAACCGGCCAGGAGAGGCCGAGTTAACCCCACCAATGGTTCGTCATATCTGAAGCCCGTGAAGATAGATGGTAACGCTTTAGAAGGCCCAGGGCCCGGAACCGATTTAACGCCTGTAGACATAAACCAGTATTAATATGTAGACTTGTGTTGTAAGGTAGAAAGATCAGACACCGAGCCGGACATGTTTATGATCCGGCCTCGGGATTCTGTAAACCGACGGGCGTCAACCCATGTATATAAGGGGACAACCCGGCGGGGGTTCAGGAACGACAGATAACAACTCGAGACTCAGGCAAAGCGTATTCGCTCCCTGGTCATCGAAACCCCAGCAATTCCATCACAACTAGACGTAGGCTTTTACCTTCATCGTAAGGGGCCGAACTAGTATAAAACTATCTTGCGTCCCTTTTCCGCTTTAACCCCTTTAAGCTAACCCGTAGTGATGGCTCCGCGACTAAGTCCTTTCATGAGGACATCTGCCGTGACAAAACCACGACACCTATGGAAATTGCTTCGGAAGTTCTTCTCCAAGAAGAAATTGAGCAACTCCGATCTCAAAGAACTCTATGAGTATATTGATCAAGGGTTCTCTGCCGAAGACTATCAAGATCGTCTCACTCCTCCATGGTCAGCTCGTGAGCCAACAACTGATTTACTTCGGTTTCAGCTACGTAAATTGCTCGACAAATCAGAAGCAACCTCGCCCACTGAGAAACCTGCTAAAGGAAATGTGTTGTCTCACAAGAATCAATCCGTTGATCCCAATGTGCCTTCATCTTCCCAGCCCAAAGCCAGTCTTGAAGGAACTTCTGCTGCTACTAACGATGAAGATGTACCAGCTACTTCCGAATCAGAAACATCTTCGGGCGGCTCTTCAGGCAATGCCTCGGAGTGAATCAAATTCACCTCATTTGCACTCATTATATTCGTCACCTTTTTGCACTAGTTGACAAAAAGGGGGAGAATTACATCAAGAGTTTCGATAGATTTGCTTTGTTGGATTTGGTCTCTGTGTTTATTTGCTCTGGTTTATGAGACTTTTGAGCCCTATGCCTTAAAGACTATTTGTTCTCTGATGTAAAATTTCTAATCTGTGATGTAATATTAATAACCCCGCCTGCTGCACTATTTCTCTCAAAGCATTTGTCTTGCAGATGGAATTATTATCATAAGCTATGAATGATTGCACTATATACTCGATGGATTACATATCATCAGTGCAAATCATTGCCTCGAATGATTGAAAAATCCTCCAAATACTTCAATGAATTGCAGTGAATTTTATTTCATATCACTAACCCTGCATACATCATGGGAGAGCATATTTCATCATCGAGTCAAGTTACGTAATATCACACTTGTTCAATTTACATTTCACTTATCTATCATCACTTTGATGATTATCTGTTTTGTCAACAACCGTCCAAAAAGGGGTATTGTTGATGCAATGATATGCCCCTTATGTTTTTGCAGTTTGTTGACATAAACAATATGGGACTTATGTGTTTGCTAGTGCACATAGAGTAGCAGGTCCCTGAGATGACGAGGAGTTTGATGCAAGCGACGACGATATTCTCCCTGCGTTGCAGCGAAGGTTATCACCGAAGGTGATGCTAAAAAAGAGTGACCCCTAAAAATTGATGAATCAAGCAATTGGTTCGGTGTCTATTTGAAGAAAATGACTGCGTTGGAGGAAGTATGAAGACAAAGTGAAGATGTAGTATTTGTTTCGTTCTTCTTCTTCCTTCATTGAGTCATAGGAAGACCGTACTATTAAGGGGGGTGTAGCATTTGAAACTTTGATACTCTGATGCTAAACCCAAGTCCTATGAAAATTGTGAGAGAAATCTCTTTGTGCTCTGAGCAAATACTTGCCAGCAAGAGATTGTGATCCTCTTCGCTGCGAGAGATTTGTCTCGAACCGAGGAGTTAGCATTACTTGTTCCTCAAGTAATGTTACTGTTGCTCCAAATCCGACCGTTGTGAATGTGTCGGTTGGCCATTGGTTGGACCCCGTGTCCAAAATGGTCATTTCCCGTTTGGAAAGGTCGCGGCTATAAATAGCCACCCCACGCCGGCTTTGAACGGTGGCTGCTCCGTTTGATTTTGAGAAGATTGTTGAGCAACCCACTCTCTAAGCGATATGAGTTTAAAATCCACCGAGAGAAAACCCCTAAAGCCGGAGAACTAGATAGTGGTTAGCATCACTCGAGTCTATGTCTAGTATGCTCCGCCTATTACCCTTGAGAGCTGCAAACTCTCTAGACGGATAGGTGTCAATTTCTTCAGAGACCAAGAGTGATTGTGGTTCTCGAAGAAGAAGTCTGTAAAGGTTCGAAGATCGCCTTCAATTATCTACCACGAGTAATCGGCATCGGTTGACATATCAATTGTCGAGGAGAATAGGGTGAAGAGAGTTTATCTTCTGTGTTAAGTCACAACCCCTCCAACCAGATGTAGTCCTTCTGCAGAAGGATGAACTGGTCAAACAAATACCCTATCGCCATCGAGCACCACTGGTTACCTCTGTTACCCTTGTTTTATTTCGATGTGTTTTCCATCATGTGATTTGTCTCGATGCATGTCTAGTTTCGTTTCAGTAATTAGTTTTACCTCAGTGTAGTTCTATTTTTTTCATTCGCTTCCGCTGTTGGGTTCTGAGAGTTTTGAGTTTTCTGAAGAAAGATTAAAACTCCCATTCACCCCCCCCCCTCTGGTAGACATACTTCCTTCCTACACCATGTGTCGATGTATCATAGGCACGTCTCCTCCATTGGATGGACGTCATTTGTCCGAACGCTGAGCTGACATGTGGATCGTCCAGCGAATCAGAATTTTACACGTCAAAAATCCACATTGGTCCGGGCTGTTAACGGGTTATCATATCCAAACCGGAACCTGATAGCTTAACGGCAACCGATTACAGTGGATGCCACGTGTCGGTTACCTTTGACGAAAGCACTTTGATGACGCGTCATTTATCGTCATGGAAGTGGACACTTCTATGATGATAATTTTGGTATTGTCATGGAACACTTCTATGACAACACATGTATGACTATCTTGATTCTATCATAAAATCGTCATGGATGTACATGCATGACAGAAAACGTGACCTACTGTGACAAACATGTGTCATCACGGAAGTGTAATTTTTTAGTGTTGATCTACAATATAAATTTTTTCAAAGACTATAAAGACTAAGTTCATGATAATTAGTTCAGTTAATCAAATTACTAATGAACTCTGATTTAAATCAACATCCCTCAAGTTGTTTAAGTGATACATGATCCAAATCAACTAACCCATGTCCGATCATCACGTGAGATGGGCTAGTCATCAATGGTGGACATCTCCATGTTGATCATATCTACTATATGACTCATATTCGACCTTTCGGTCTCTGATATTCTGAGGCCATGTCTGTACATGCTAGGCTCGTTAAGTTTAACCCAAGTATTCTGCATGTGTAAAACTGGCTTACACCCGTTGTATGCAAACGTAGAGTCCATCACACCCGATCATCATGAGGTGCTTGGAAACGAGGAGCTTTTGCAACTATGCATACTTAGGGAGAACACAATTTCTTGAAATTAAGTGAAGGGATCATCTTATAATGCTATCGTCGTTCTAAGCAAAATAAGACGCATAAAAAGATAAACATCACATGCAATCAATATGTGAAATTGTAACATCCCAAAATTCTAAAATTTTGGAATGTTATATTAGATAAATAACTATGCTTGTTGTCTGATTATTTGTTTGATTGATTGAGTGAAATTGAGTGGAATTTGAAACTTTTGAAAGTTGAATGAGAGGGAATGAAATGACTTTCCCAAACTTTCCCCTCTGCCTTTTTGGATCCCAATGAATTCAAGTTCATTCCAACACCAAACCCTAGAGAGAAGATGACATGACTTCTTCCATTTTGGAATGAAAAGGGTTTTGGAAAATTTGAATTTCAACTGATAATATTCCAAATTCAAAGCTTTATGCAACTCTATGATTTTCATGAGAGAAGATAAAATGACTTCTTCAATTATATGAAATATGAGTTGGAGGTTAAAAAGAATCAAATTTAAAGTCATTTGAAAGTATCTTGAAAACACTTTTCAAATTTGAGTTTCATTTGAATTTGAAAAAAATGAATTCTTATAAAGTTTGGATTTAGCCCCTGGAAAAATGTTCAAATGATAGGGAATATTCCCCTCATCATTTTGATATATATATGTCCTATATAAAATATTTATATTTTATATTTTAACTCTATTTTATTTTAAAAAATAAAATAAGAAAAATCCTGGCGCTGCCAGACCAACCCCAGCCCAATAAATTTCACCAGTACACCGAGCCGCCCAGCCAGCGCCACCAAAGCGGCCAATGAGCCAGCCAACGGCCCGCCACCTCCCGCGCCCGAATCGCTTTGGACGGTCGACCGACCCAGGCGCCGTTCTCTCCCCGACGGGTGGGCCACCACCTCCTTCAACCCTTGCCCACGCCCGCGCCGCGCATGCTCGCCGGGATCCCGCGGATCCGGATCCGATCTCCTCCCGATTCACCCCGCCCAAGGTGAGGCCCCGCCTATAAGCCCCCCCCCGCACCCCATTCCCCCCTTGCCCCCTCGCTGGAACCCTCCTCCTCCTCACGCTTTTCATGGGACCTACGAAACGCCGCCGCCATTTGCCTCGCCGCCGTCGCCCTAGCCCTCCCCGAGCTCCACCCACTCCACCAGACCACCCCCCTCGTCGCCCCGCACCTGCCGGAGCCCTCCGCCGACCTCCCCGACGAACGGATAGGCCAACGCACTCGCCGCCCGAGCCTCCGCCGCCGTCGAACGCCGGTGAGTCGCCGGAGTTCCTCTCCCCCGTCTGATCCCAATCCTCGGCTAGATTAGAACCCAAGAAGAATCTGCGCTTTAATTAAAACCGGGTTTTTACCCCGGTTCGTTACGGTTTATTTTAAGTAGGGTTCTTTTTATTTAGCCCGGCCCGATTCAGTTTAACCTAGGGCCCGTTTAGCTATATTACGCGCAGTGCGTTAGTTAGGCCCATTTAGCCGTTTTTCTTTATTTTTCGTTTTTCTGTTTTAGCAGAATAGTTCCAGATTTGAAAAATTCATATCTTTTATTCTACTCAATATTTTTGAGTGATTCTTTTTTTGTTGGTTTGCAAATTTTCTATAGTTTCTGTAGAAAATATAATTAGCTATGTTAAAATTATTTATAATTGCTTTAATTTAGTTTTAGTCAGAATAGTAAATCTGTTATAACATGAGTTAGGAAAATTATTTTTATATGATTCTTTTTGTCCCAACTTTGTTTTGACATTGCCAAACCATAGGAATTAATTTGGGTATTTTAGGATTAATAAAAAAATAGTTTTAAGCCGAATCTTGTTAATCCTAATTAATTAACTAGCTACTGTTTTCCTATTATTTTAATTAGTAAATGAATTTATTTTTTCACATGTGATTGATTATTCTAGGATAGTTTCTGTCACTTTATAGGATGAACTTTTATTTATAATAAATAAAACTTTTAATTTTATTTTCTTAATAGAAATTGAATTAGGCCTAATAGGAGTTTTACTATAGCTTTTAAATTGATTCTTTTTGCTCCTAGTTGCTTAATGCATTCCTTTATGTTAAGTTAACATAAACCCATGGTTAGGTTATGTTGAGAAAAATTTTGTTATGTAAAACTATTTTTAGTTGTTGTTTGATGAAGGAAAGCTTTGATTGGGTTTTCTTCGAGTTTTTCCTCTGGGTTTTGATTCGTTTGTTTTGGTGTGTTATGTTACTATGCTATTGTGTTAAGTGATCATATGCTATGTGCTTACTATAGTTATTGTTTGCCTCGGTAGAATTTCCGGAGTGCGAAGCTTGCTACCACGAGTCCCTAGTTTTCGAAGATCGTCAACAAGGCAAGTTCACTTTGACCATGCTTTCATACCTATGTTTTATTGCACTTAGTGGCATCTTTGCAACCACCTCCAGTAGTGTTATTGATTCTTGAAGTTGAGTAGTATGCATGAGGTAAGCACCCATCACCCTTACCAAGCCGGGGCGTTATTTAGTTTTATGCTACGCTATAGTAGACGGGGTTGGTATGAGTGCTCGAGTGGTGTAAAGAAGGAGGACTCTCGTCAATGACGACAACTCCATGATGGCATCTGCAAGGACTGCATTTTCAAGGCCTCAAGACTTCAAGACTCAAGACAAGAATTCAATACACACTCTTGGGTGAAGGACGGTTGACGGGCACCTGGAGAAACCAGTGGTTGGCGGGATGCATGGAGAAGCGCCATGACATCTTGCGGAAAGCTTCACCCAGACTCAAAGAGACGGAAGAATACTTCATGCCCTAAGCTTACATGCAACCGCAACTCATTATGGGCTCGGCTTGGTTGACCTTAGTTGTGACTCTGGCTGGGGCGGTGCTAGCAGATGTAGAACTACGGTAGGATGGGATGAGTACCGGACGGTGGTCGAGGAACTCTTCGAAGACCATGTTTGATCGTCTTGTTCTCAAACACCACGAAGTGCGAGAACGTAAAAAGAGGATCGAATCTTGCGGGTAAAGTGTACAAACCTCTGCAGAGGTTTAAACCTAATCGATTAGCCGTGTCCCGATTCTGGACAATTTGAGCATCTGGACTTGGATCTATCTCGGAACTCTCAACACCGGATTGATAACTAAATTGTGGGCAACTTATGATGATTTTGGGCTATGAGACATCGGTTGGCGGAACCATGTCATGATAGAAACTCCATAGTACAGACTCCATTTATTCCTTTGATGTAGGGAAAATAAAACCAGCTTTTATGCAAAACAAAACTCAGTCCACAGAGCCACAAAGCCATATTGCATATAGTATAGTTTTATCATCTATTTTCTCATGTTGTGATCTTGCGGTACATTCAATGTCTTGACCTACACGGCTGCAACGTATCATGTTGCAGGATTTTCCTCGACGAGTAAGAGTTACGATCTGAGTTACGGTCTACACTCAACTTGCCGATGGCGTTGATGGGACTCCACACCCGTTTGATTGTTTCCGCTAAGTATTATGAGGTATATATCATTTTACGTTATTTATACATGTGATTGCACTTTGATATATACATTGATGTCTTTGTGTGTGCCAAAGATACCGATCCGAGGATGGCACAACAACACGTAGGCTTGACCGTCGAGGTCGGTCGCTCTGAAAATGGTATCGAGCACATGTTGGTATGAGGACGTGACCTAGAAACCGGAAAGCCCTAGGACAGGCTATCTCAAAAAGACTTTATTTACAAAAAGACTCTTACTTCTCATCTTTTCTGATTTTTTTCAAATAGACACTCTCATCCTCAAATAGTAGAATACACCATATCCTTTGATCATTCGGAGGATCAACTGAAGACACTCCAAGAAGGATTAGATATCGGAGAACTGATGACCACTTCAGAGTAAAGAGGATTTCACCATGTATTAGAAGAATTGAAGTACAACAGTTGAAGACTCCGATGACTTGAAGGATCTGAAGAATTATTTGACCTTTAGAAGACCAAACCCCTGTTATACACTTAGTTAGATGCGATGATTTGTGAGCTGTCATTTGTTTGATGTTTTCCGATGCCCCAAAAATAAAACCTGTTTCTTCAAAAACTATTGTTTGTATTGTGTGTATATCCCTCCCCACCTCTCTCATATCTCATCCCAAAACTTTTGAACCCCATAGATGATGAATGAAGTTGGTCTGATATTCTCTGGACCAAAGACTCACCGGAGGCGAGCTATGGATGCAGAACATGGAAAATCACTTGGAGCAATTTGGTTTCAAGGAAGTATGAGGTCCAATATGCTCTTCAAGATTTTACGAAAGTGCTGCAACCTGGTGGAAAATGCATCAAGCCATACAGGATTTAATGGAGCAAGAACTTGGGAGGAATTCAAGAAGACCTGATGAGATCACGTCTCATCCGAAGCACTATGATAACCCAAGAAGAAACCTTGTGCTGCAAGATTTGCGGAGAAATAGGACACACCGGGAGGAACACAAGGATGGATGCCCTCATTGTGAGGAGAAACACCCAGCTGAGGAATGCCCAACTAGTCAGGTGACTTGTTTCTTGTGTGAAGGAACCACCCACTACCCGACCCAGTGTCACATTTACCCCATGGTGCAACAAGCTATTCAGGAGCAGGAAGAAGGAATGAAAGAAGCTCTCCGAGAAGTTATGAAAGAACCAGTGATGAATGAAAGTGTTGAAGACCTTGATGGAGAAGGCCTCAACAGATTTTACTCCAATGCCTGCTATTCATGTGGAGAAGAAGGACATTTTTCGCAGTATTGCACCAAGGAAAGAAAAGAGTATCCGGATATTTCCGACAGCAGAAGTGAAGTTTGACCCTCGGAAATAGAAGCTCGATCATTAGAGAAATCCAGGAAGAGAAAAAGAAGGCAACCCGAGAACAACGCAATTTTTGCGAGAGAAGGACCTAAGTATATCCACTTGTTACAGGTGCAAGGATTTAGGTCATTACGCTAGTAAATGTCCAGAAAAGAAGCCAAGAATCCAAGGAGCCCACATAATCACAAAGAAGCCCCGAGACATGTCGGAAGTCATTTGTTTTCGCTGCAAGGGAGCAGGACATTATGCTATTAAATGTCCCGACAAGATGAAAGCTGGAGTTGAGTAGTTGGAATTTTGATATGGATAATAAGAGTGCAATTTCATTTTCATGAGCTCGATGAGTTGAGTTATGTAATAGATTACTCAGAGATTGTAATAGTTCATGACTCAATAAAGTTGTAATGTCACATGCTGAAAAGCTTTAAGGAGTGACCGTCTGAGGTCGGGTCGCTACAGAAATGATATGGTGATACGTCTCCAACGTATCTATAATTTTTGATTGCTCCATGCTACTTTATCTATTGTTTTGGACTATAATGGGCTTTATTTTCCACTTCTATATTATTTTTGGGACTAACCTTTTAACCAGAGGCCCAGCCCAGAATTGCTGTTTTTTGCCTTTTTCAGTATTTTGAAGAAACAAAATATCAAACGGAGTCCAAACGGAATGAAACTTTCGGAAACGTGATTTTCTCACCGAACGTGATCCAGAGACTTGGACCCTCGCCAAGGAACCAGAGAGGCGGTCACGAGGTGGTGGGCGCCCCCTAGGCGCGCCCCACCTCATGGGCCCCTGTTGCTCCACCGACGCATTCCTTCCTCCTATATATACCTCGCACTTCCAAACGATCGAACAGGAGCCAAAACCTAATTCCACCGCCGCAACTCCTCAGATCCATGAGATCCCATCTTGGGGCCTGTTAGGAGCTCACGAGGGGGCATCCACCACGGAGGGCTTCTACATCAACACCATAGCCTCTCCGATGAACTGTGAGTAGTTTACTTCAGACCTTCAGTCCATAGCTAGTAGCTAGATGGCTTCTTCTCTCTTTTGGATCTCAATACAATGTTCTCCCGCCTCTCATGGAGATCTATTCGATGTAATCTTCTTTTTGCGGTGTGTTTGTTGAAACCGATGAATTGTGGGTTTATGATCCAGCTTATTTATGAATAATATTTGAATCTTCTCTGAATTCTTTTATGTATGATTGAGTTATCTTTGCAAGTCTCTTTGAATTTTTTTCCGTTTGGTTTGGCCAACTAGATTGGTAGTTCTTGCAATGGGAGAAGTGCATGGCTTTGGGTTCAATCTTGCGGTGTCCTTACCCAGTGACAAAAAGGGTTGCAAGGCATGAATTGTATTGTTGCCATCGAGGATAACAAGATGGGGTATTTATCATATTGCATGAATTTATTTCTCTACATCATGTCATCTTGCTTAAGGCATTACTCTTGTTTTAACTTAATACTCTAGATGCATGCTGGATAGCGGTCGATGAGTGGAGTAATAGTAGTAGATGCAGAATCGTGTCGATCTACTTGTCTCGGACGTGATGCCTATATACATGATCACACCTAGATATACTCATAACTATGCTCAATTCTGTCAATTGCTCAACAGTAATTTGTTCAACCACCGTAGAATACTTATGCTCTTGAGAGAAGCCACTAGTGAAACCTATGGCCCCCGGGTCTATTCTCATCATATCGATCTCCATACACTTTTATACTTGCTTTGTTTTACTTTGCCTTTTACTTTTCACCTTGCATCTATATACCAAAAATACCAAAAATATTATCTCTATCAGATCTCACTCTCGTAAGTGACCGTGAAGGGATTGACAACCCTAATCGCGTTGGTTGCGAGTAGCTATCGCTTTGTGCAGGTACGAGGGACTTGTGCGTGGCCTCCTACTGGATTGATACCTTGGTTCTCAAAAACTGAGGGAAATACTTACGCTACTGTGTTGCATCATCCTCTCCTCTTCGGGAAAACCAACGCAAGCTCAAGACGTAGCAAGAAGGATTTCTGTCGCCGTTGCCGGGGAGTCTACGCAAAATTCAACATACCAAGTACCCATCACAATCCCTATCTCTCGCATTACATTATTTGCCATTTACCTCTCGTTTTCCTCTCCCCCACTTCACCCTTGCCGTTTTATTCGCCATTCCTCCGTTCAATCTTGTGTTGCCATGTGCCTTCTTTTTGCTTGCATCTTCGCTTGCTAAAAGTTTATGGACCCTCATCCACTTGCTAATATCTTTAAGAGTTCCAATTATGATGAACCTATTGCTAGTGAATTGAGTGCACTAGATTATCTTTATGAGGTTTTGCCTGAAATTCGTGAATCTAAATTTTTTGACGAAGTACTTTATGAAGCGATTCACGATAGATCTTTGAATAAAAAGCATGATTGCAATAATTTTACTATAAATTATATTGATGTCAATTGTGCTAAAAATATGCAAAACCGTAAGCTTGGGGATGCTAGTTTTGCTATGTCCTCTACTTGTTGCAATGATCATGATTGGGGTGATTCTTCTTATGATCTTGAAAATTTATTTAATCCTCATGATGAATATGAGATTGATAATAGTGTTTGCAATAATATTGAAAGTGGGTTTGGAAGAGTGTCAACTTTAGATCCCACATATTTGGATAATGTTCAATCTTATGAAGTTTTTGATAAAAGTGGGTTTGGAGAGGTCATGACTTTAGGTAATATTAATCTCACTATTTCGGAAGAGTGTCAACTTCGCATGCATGTGGATCGTGTTGAGAATATGTTATGTGATAGCTATATTGCTGAATTTTCTTATGATCCTACATGTAATTATTATGAGAGAGTAAAATATGGTTATAGTAATTTTCATGTTACTAAATTACCTCTCGTTATGTTAAGATTGCTATTGTTCCTTTCCGCTTCCTTGCATATGCTAGTATTTGCTTGCTACGATAATTTGTTTGCCTATAATATGCCAATGCATAGGAAGTGTTAGACTTAAGTGTGTTTGTCACATGTTTTATGATGCTCTCTTTGTGCCTCAATTATTGTCTTTCTTGTGAGCATCATTGAAATCTCAATGCCTAGCTAAGGGCGTTAAACGATAGCGCTAGTTGGGAGGCAACCCAATTTTCTTTATGTTTTTTGTTTTTGTTTCTGTTTAGGAATAAATAATCCATCTAGCCTCTGTTTAGATGTGGTTTTATGTTTTAATTAGTGTTTGTGCCAAGCTAGACCGATTGGATCTTCTTGGATGATAGTTATTTGATATTGCTGTAATTTCCAGAAACTTTGTGCTCAGTGCCCGAATTGTTAAAAATCACCAGAAAGTGATAAAATACTTATTCCAACTGCTTATGATCAATAAACAAACTTTCCCGGTATTCTCAGTTTGGTAGAATTTTTTGAGTTCCAGAAGTTTGCGTTAGTTACAGATTACTACAGATTGTTCTGTTTTTGAAAGATTCTGTTTTGCTTGTGTTGTTTGCTTATTTTGATGAATCTATGGCTAGTAAAATAGTTTATGATCCATAGAGAAGTTGGAATACAGTAGGTTTAACACCAATATAAATGAATAATGAGTTCATTACAGTATATTAAAGTAGTCTTTTGTTTTCTTTCTCTAACGGAGCTCACGAGATTTCTGTTGAGTTTTGTGTTGTGAAGTTTTCAAGTTTTGGGTGAATTCTTTTGATGGATTATGGAACAAGGAGTGGCAAGAGTCTAAGCTTGGGGATGCCCATGGCACCCCCAAGATAATCCAAGGACACCAAAAAGTCAAAGCTTGGGGATGCCTCGGAAGGCATCCCCTCTTTCGTCCACTTCCATCGGTAATTTACTTGGAGCTATATTTTTATTCACCACATGATATATGTTTTGCTTGGAGCATCTTGTATTATTTGCGTCTTTGCTTGTTAGATTACCACAATAATCCTTGCTGTACACACCTTTTGAGAGAGCCATACATGAATTGGAATTTTATAGAATATTCTAGTGCCTCACTTATATCTTTTGAGCTTGATAGTTTTGCTCATAGTGCTTCACTTATATCTTTTGAGCTTGATAGTTTTGCTCATAGTGCTTCATTTATACCTTTTGAGCGTGATAATTTTTGCTCTAGTGCTTCACTTAGATCTTTTAGAGCACGGTGGTGGATTTTTTTAAAGAAAATTGATCTCTCATGCTTCACTTAGATTATTTTGAGAGTCGTTAGTAGCATGGTAATTTGCTTAATGTTAATATACTTGGTATTCAAGATATGTGAAACTTTCCTTTGAGTGCGTTGAATACTAAGATAAGTTTGATGCTTGATAATTGTTTTGAGATATGAAGATGGTGATATTAGAGTCATGCTAGTTGAGTAGTTGTGAATTTACAGAATACTTGTGTTGAAGTTTGTGATTCCCGTAGCATGCACGTATGGTGAACCGTTATGTGATGAACTCGGAGCATGATTTATTTATTGATTGTCTTCCTTATGAGTGGCGGTCGGGGACGAGCGATGGTCTTTTCCTACCAATCTATCCCCTAGGAGCATGCGCGTAATACTTTGCTTTGATAACTTCTAGATTTTTGCAATAAGTATATGAGTTCTTTATGACTAATGTTGAGTCCATGGATTATACGCACTTTTCCCATCCTTCCACCATTGCTAGCCTCTCTAATACCGCGCACTTTTCGCCGGTATCATACACCCACCATATATCTTCCTCAAAACAGCCACCATACCTACCTATCATGGCATTTCCATAGCCATTCTGAGATATATTGCCATGCAACTTTCCACCATTTCGTTTATTATGACACGCTCAATCATTGTCATATTGCTAGCATGATCATGTAGTTGACATCGTATTTGTGGCAAAGCCACCATTCATAATTCTTTCATACATGTCACTCATGTTTCATTGCATATCCGTACATCACGGAGGCATTCATATAGAGTCATATTTTGTTCTAAGTATCGAGTTGTAATTGTTGAGTTGTAAGAAAAATAAAAGTGTGATGATCATCATTATTAGAGCATTGTCCCAAGTGAGGAAAGGATGATGGAGACTATGATTCCCCCACAAGTCGGGATGAGACTTCGGACGAAAAAAAAGAGGCCATAAAAAAAGGCCCAAATAAAAAAAATGAGAGAAAAAGAGAGAAGGGACAATGTTACTATCCTTTTACCACACTTGTGCTTCAAAGTAGCACCATGATCTTCATGATAGAGAGTCTCTCATTTTGTCACTTTCGTATACTAGTGGAAATTTTTCATTATAGAATTTGGCTTGTATATTCCAATGATGGGCTTCCTCAAATGCCCTTGGTCTTCCTGAGCAAGCGAGTTAGATGCACACCCACTTAGTTTCTTTTGTTGAGCTTTCATATAATTATAGCTCTAGTGCATCCGTTGCATGGCAATCCCTACTCACTCACATTGATATCTATTGATGGGCATCTCCATAGCCCGTTGATACGCCTAGTTGATGTGAGACTATCTTCCCTTTTTTTGTCTTCTCCACAACCACCGTTCTATTCCACATATAGTGCTATATCCATGGCTCACGCTCATGTATTGCGTGAAGATTGAAAAAGTTTTGAAAATGTTAAAGTATGAAACAATTGCTTGGCTTGTCATCGGGGTTGTGCATGATTTAAATACTTTGTGTGGGGAACATAGAGCATAGCCAGACTATATGATTTTGTAGGGATAACTTTCTTTGGCCATGTTATTTTGAGAAGACATAATTGCTTAGTTAGTATACTTGAAGTATTATTATTTTTATGTCAATATGAACTTTTGTCTTGAATCTTTCGGATCTGAATATTCATACCATGATTAAGAAGATTTACATTGAAATTATGCCAAAGTATCACTCCGCATCAAAAATTCTCTTTTTATCATTTACCTACTCGAGGTCGAGCAGGAATTAAGCTTGGGGATGCCTGATACATCTCTAACTTATCTATAATTTTTGATTGCTCCATGCTACTTTATCTATTGTTTTGGACTATAATGGGCTTTATTTTCCACTTTTATATTATTTTTGGGACTAACCTTTTAACCGGAGGCCCAGCCTGTAATTGTTGTTTTGCCTTTTTCAAGATTTCAAGAAACAAAATATCAAACGGAGTCCAAACGGAATGAAACCTTCGAAACGTGATTTTCTCACGAACGTGATCCGGAGACTTGGACCCACGCCAAGGAACCAGAGAGGCGGTCACGAGCGTGGGGCGCCCCCCTAGGGCGCCCCCGCCTCATGGGCCCCTGTTGCTCCACCGACGCATTCCTTCCTCCTATATATACCTACGCACCCCAAACGATCGAACAGGGCCAAAACCTAATTCCACCGCCGCAACTTCCTGTATCCACGAGATCCCATCTTGGGGCCTGTTCCGGAGCTCCGTCGGAGGGGGCATCCACCATGGAGGGCTTCTACATCAACACCATAGCCTCTACGATGAAGTGTGAGTAGTTTACTTCAGACCTTCGGGTCCATAGCTAGTAGCTAGATGGCTTCTTATCTCTTTTTGGATCTCGGTACAATGTTCTCCCCCTCTCTCGTGGAGATCTATTCGATGTAATCTTCTTTTTGCGGTGTGTTTGTTGAGACCGATGAATTGTGGGTTTATGATCCAGCTTATCTATGAATAATATTTGAATCTTCTCTGAATTCTTTTATGTATGATTGAGTTATCTTTGCAAGTCTCTTCGAATTATCCGTTTGGTTTGGCCAACTAGATTGGTAGTTCTTGCAATGGGAGAAGTGCATGGCTTTGGGTTCAATCTTGCGGTGTCCTTACCCGGATGTAAAGGGTTGCAAGGCACGTATTGTATTGTTGCCATCGAGGATAACAAGATGGGGTATTTATCATATTGCATGAATTTATTCCTCTACATCACGTCATCTTGCTTAAGGCGTTACTCTGTTTTAACTTAATACTCTAGATGCATGCCGGATAGCGGTCGATGAGTGGAGTAATAGTAGTAGATGCGTAATCGTTTGATCTACTTGTCTCGGACGTGATGCCTATATACATGATCATAGCTAGATATACTCATAACTATGCTCAATTCATCAATTGCTCAACAGTAATTTGTTCAACCACCGTAGAATACTTATGCTCTTGAGAGAAGCCACTAGTGAAACCTATGGCCCCCGGGTCTATTCTCATCATATCAATCTCCATCACTTTTATACTTGCTTTGTTTTACTTTGCCTTTTACTTTTCACCTTGCATCTATATACCAAAATACCAAAATATTATCTCTATCAGATCTCACTCTAAGTAAGTGACCGTGAAGGATTGACAACCCCTAATCGCGTTGGTTGCGGTAGCTATCGCTTTGTGCAGGTACGAGGGACTTGTGCGTGGCCTCCTACTGGATTGATACCTTGGTTCTCAAAAACTAAGGGAAATACTTACGCTACTGTGCTGCATCATCCTCTCCTCTTCGGGGAAAACCAATGCAAGCTCAAGATGTAGCATATGGCCTTTATCATCTCGTGCCTTTAATCTCCATCTCCATAGCACTGACATGGTCTCGTCACCGGCATAACACCATGATCTCCATCATCATGATTTCCATCATCGTTTCCTCACGTGGCCGTCTTGCCAACTATTGCTTCTACAACTATTGCGAACACATAGCGACAAAGTAAAGCAATTACATGATGATTGATAAATTAAAGACAGCCCGATGGCTCTTGCAGGTTGCCGTACTCATTAACATGCAAATCGTGAACCTATTAAAAAATATGATCATTTCATACATCAACATATATCACATCACATTTTGTCCATACCACATCATAACATGCCCTGCAAAAACAAGTTAGACGTCCTCTACTTTGTTTTTGCAAAATTTACGTGGCTGTTATTGGCAACTAGAAAAACCGTTCTTGCCTACATAAAGCCACAATGGTGATAATCAAGTTGCCTTTTAACCTTCTACAAGGACCGCCTTTGTCAAATTAGATTCAACTAAAGTAGGAGATACAGACACTCGCGAGCCACCTTATGCAAAACAAGTTGCATGTCTGTCGGTGGAACCGGTCTCTTGTGCGTGGACAAGTAAGGTTGGTCTGGGCCACTTCATCCCACAATACCGCCGAATCCAAATAAGACAATATAGTTAAGCAATTTGAGCATCAACGCCTACAACTCTTTGTGTTCTACTCATGCATATACATCCACACATAGACCTAGCTCATGATGCCATTGATGGAGAACGAAACATGAAAATGAAAAAATTCCTACGAACACCCAAGA
The DNA here is from genome assembly GCA_021605205.1 of Aegilops longissima. NCBI lineage: Eukaryota > Viridiplantae > Streptophyta > Magnoliopsida > Poales > Poaceae > Aegilops > Aegilops longissima. Next base: position 256,204,217 of record CM038680.1, read on the forward strand.
TCTATCTAGGAGAAGCATAGCAATGAGATGGGACAGTGTGTCTACGTACCCTTGTAGACCGAAAGCAGAAGCGTATATACTGCGGTGGATGTAGTTGTGCTCTTCGTGATCCAATCACGATCCAACCGATCTAGTGCCGAACGGACGTACGGCACCTCCGAGTTTAGCACATGTGTGGCTCAATGATGTCTCCTCCTCCTTGATACAACAAGATAAGGCAAACAAGTAGATGGGATCACAACCAGCATGACGGCGTGGTGGTGGAGCATTGGCAGCACTTTGCTAAGCAAAAAATCGTGGACGAGAACTATGTCGGGAGGGACAGACGGGGCAACAGCCAAAGCCAATGTGTTAGGGTGCCTTGCTGCGCCCCTCCCCTATATTTATATGTGTGGGAGGGCTGGGAGTTCATCCCTACTCCTAATAGGAGTTGGTGCCACGGGAGAGGACTTGGACTTCAAGTCCAATCCTATTCCTAGTAGGACTCCCCTTTTTTCCCATCCCTAGCCGCATGGGCTTTTGAGGACTTGGTGCGCTTGGCACAATAAGGCCAGGGGCCTCCCCTAAGCCCATGCCAGCCCTTGGGATGTGGTGGACCCACTTGTGGACTTTCGGACCCCTCTTGAATCGTCCAGAAGCTTCCCGGTACAATACCGGAAAAACTACACCTTTTCCCGAAACCCAAAATATGACTTTCCATATATAAATATTTACCTCTTGACCATTCCCAGAATCCTCGTGACGTCCGGGATCTCATCCGAGACTCCGAAAAACATTCGGTTACCAATCATCAAATATCCCAATACTACTCTAGCGTCAACAAACGTTAAGCGTGCGACCCTGCGAGTTCGGGAATCATGTAGTCATGACCGAGACACCTCTCCGGTCAATAACCAATAGCGGGACCTAGATACCCATATTGGTCCCTACATGTTCGATCGATATGTTACTTGCCCGAGATTCGATCGTTGGTATCTCCATACCTACTTCAATCTCATTACCGACAAGTCTCTTTACTTGTTCCGTAATACAAGATCTCCTGACTAACTCATTAGGCACATTGCTTGCAAGCACTTTACGATGTTGTATTACTGAGAGGGCCCAGAGATATCTCTCTGTCACACGGAGTGAAAAATCCCAGTCTTGATCCATGTCAGCCCAACAAACACCTTCGGTGATACCTGTCGAGCACCTTTATGATCACCAGTTACGAAGTGACGTTTGGATACACACTAAGTTGAACGATCTCATGGTCTTAGGAATAGATACTTGACATGAATAAAGTTATAGCAATAAACTGATACGATCAACTGCTAAGCTTACAGTTGGGTCTTGTCCATCACATCATTCTTCTAATGATGTGATCCCGTTATCAAATGACAACTCATGTCTATGGTTAGTGTTGGGGATATTACCACTGGGCGTAAACCGGCCAGGAGAGGCCGGGTTAACCCCATCAGTAGTTCATTATATCTAAAGCCCATGAAGACAGACGGTGACGATTTATGAAGGCCCAGGGCCCAAAACCGGGTTAAGGCCTGTAGACATAAACCGGTATTGATAGGTAAACTTGTGTTGTAAGATAGAAAGAGCGGAGACCGAGCCGGACACGTTTATGAGCCGGCCTCGGGATTCTGTAAACTGACGGGCGTCAACCATTTGTATATAAGGGGACGACCCGGCGGCAGTTCAAGAACAACAAACAACAACTCGAGACTCAGGCAAAGCGTATTCGCTCCCTGGTCATCGAAACCCCCAGCAATTCCATCACAACTAGACGTAGGCTTTTACCTTCATCGTAAGGGGCCGAACTAGTATAAAACTCTCTTGCGTCCCTTGTCCGCTTTAACCCCTTTAAGTTAACCCATAGCGATGGCTCCACGACTAAGTCCTTTCTCTAGGACATCTGCCGTGACAAAACCACGACAGTTGGCGCCCACCGTGGGGCTATCGCATGATGGTTTCAAGTTCTTAGAGGGCAGCTTCGAAGGACTCAAGGGTTACACTGTGGGCCGGGTGACCAAGAGTCGCCGCGGCAAGCTCTACATCGACGATGCAGGCTGGGGCCCCGAGGCCGGCTCAATCGAGTACGGGTACCGGGTCCCCTTTGGTGGCATACACGTTTTGATTGGCAAGATCGGCGAACCGGGCCCTGAGCTGGACATTGATACGTCTCCAACGTATCTATAATTTTTTTATTGTTCCATGCTATTATATTATGTGTTTTGGATGTTTATGGGCTCTATTATGCACTTTTATATTATTTTTGGGACTAACCTATTGACCCAGAGCCCAGTGCCAGTTCCTGTTTTTCCCCTTGTTTGAGTGTTTTGAAGAAAAGGAATATCAAACGGAGTCTAAACGAAATGAAACCAACTGGAGAAGTTATTTTTGGAAGGAAAGCAACCGGAAAAACTTAGAGTGCACGCCAGGAAAGAAACGAGGGGGCCACGAGGCAGGGGGCGAGCCCTCCACCCTCGTGGGCCCCTCGTGGCTCCCCTGACCGACTTCTTTCGCCTATATATATCCATATACCCTAAAAACACCGGGGAACATAATAGATCTGGAGTTCCGCCGGCGCAAGCCTCTGTAGCCACCAAAAACCTCTCGGGAGCCCGTTCCGGCACCCTACCGGAAGGGGGAACCCTCACCGGTGGCCATCTTCATCATCCCGTCGCTCTCCATGACGAGGAGGGAGTAGTTCACCCTCAGGGCTGAGGGTATGTACCAGTAGCTATGTGTTTGATCTCTCTCTCTCTCGTGTTCTTGATTTGGCACGATCTTGATGTATCGCGAGCTTTGCTATTATAGTTGGATCTTATGTTTCTTCTCCCCCTCTACCCTCTTGTAATGGATTGAGTTTTCCCTTTGAAGTAATCTTATCGGATTGAGTCTTTAATGATTTGAGAACACTTGATGTATGTCTTGCCGTGCGTATCTGTGGTGACAATGGGATATCACGTGATTCACTTGATGTATGTTTTGGTGATAAACTTGCAGGTTCCGCTCATGAACCTATGCATAGGGGTTGGCACACGTTTTCTTCTTGACTCTCCGGTAGAAACTTTGGGGCACTCTTTGAGGTTCTATGTGTTGGTTGAATAGATGAATCTGAGATTGTGTGATGCATATCGTATAATCATACCCACGGATACTTGAGGTGACATTGGAGTATCTAGGTGACATTAGGGTTTTGGTTGATTTGTGTCTTAAGTTGTTATTCTAGTATGAACTCTAGGGCTGTTTGTGACACTTATAGGAATAGCCCAACGGATTGATTGAAAAGAATAACTTTGAGGTGGTTTCGTACCCTACCATAATCTCTTCGTTTGTTCTCCGCTATTAGTGACATTGGAGTGACTCTTTTTTGCATGTTGAGGGATAGTTATATGATCCAATTATGTTATTATTGTTGAGAGAACTTGCACTAGTGAAAGTATGAACCCTAGGCCTTGTTTCCTAGCATTGCAATACCGTTACGCCAAGACTTTTACCATTAGTTACCTTGCTGTTTTATATTTTCAGTTTACAAAAGCAATATCTACCATCCATATTGCACTTGTATCACCATCTCTTCGCCGAACTAGTGCACCTATACAATTTACCATTGTATTGGGTATGTTGGTGACACAAGAGACTCTTTGTTATTTGGTTGCAGGGTTGCTTGAGAGTGACCATCTTCATCCTACACCTCCCACGGATTGATAAACCTTAGGTCATCCACTTGAGGGAAATTTTCTACTGTCCTACAAACCTCTGCACTTGGAGGCCCAACAACGTCTACATGAAGAAGGTTGTGTAGTAGACATCAAGCTCTTTTCTGGCGCCATTGCCGGGGAGGCTAGGTAAGCGGCACTCACACCCCATCAACTAAGCAGTTTCTGGCGCCGTTGCCGGGGAGGTGAATCCTTGAAGGTATATCTTTAGATCTTACAATCGAATCTTTTAGTTTCTTGTTTTATCACTAGTTTAGTCTATAAAAGAAAACTACAAAAAATGGAATTAAGGGTGCCTCATATGCTTCATCTTTTTAATATCTTTCGTGAGAATGATGGAAAGGAAAATTTTGCTCAAGTGCTAGAATAAGAAGTGTATAGAATGCTTGGCATAAAATATGTGAATGATGAGCATGATTGCAATGTTGTTAGTATGAATTCTTTGAATACCCATGATGCTAATGATCTGCAAAGCCACAAGCTTGGGGATGCTATGTTCGATGAAGATGATATGTTTAGTCCCCCAAGTTTTTATGAGCAAATTTATTATGATGAAAGCATGCCTCCTATTTATGATGATTATATTTATGAAAGTGGATTTGGAGAGGCCATGACTTTATTTAGTGATGAATCCACTATTTCGGAAGAGGTTCCAATTGATTATGAGAACAAAGTTGCTATCTATGATGATTATTGTGATGACTTGTATGCTATTAAGAATAATGATAACCATGAAACTTGTCATCATGATTTTAGTTTTCAATTGGATTATGCCTTACATGATAATTATTTTGTTGAGTTTGCTCCCACTATTTTTCATGAGAAGAAATTTGCTTATGTGGAGAGTAATAAAATTATATGCTTGTAGATCATGAAAAGAATGCTTTATGTTATGGTTATATTGTTAAATTTATTCATTATGCTACTGAAAATTATTATGAGGGAGGATTATATGCTTGTAGGAATTGCAATAATATCAAGTTTCCTCTCTATGTGTTGAAAATTTTGAAGTTATGTTTGTTTTGCCTTCCTATGCTAGTTGATTATTGTTCCCATAAGTTGTTTGCTCACAAAATACCTATGCATAGTAAGTGGGTTAGACTTAAATGTGCTAGTCATATTCTTCATGATGCTCTCTTTATGTTTCAATTCTTATCTCTTATGTGAGCATCATTGAAATCATCATGCCTAGCTAGGGGTGTTAAACGTTAGCGCTTGTTGGGAGGCAACGCAACTTTATTTTTGTTTATTGCTTTTTGGTTATGTTTAGTAATAAATAATACATCTAGCTTCTGTTTAGATGTGGTTTTGTGTTTTAATTAGTGTTTGTTCCAAGTAGAACCTTTGGGAAGACTTGGGTGAAGTCTTTATAATCATGCTGTAAAAAACAGAAACTTTAGCGCTCACGAGATTAGCTAAAACGTTTTACTGGAGAGTGCTATTTAGTTGATTCTTTTTGCAGATGATTACTAGACAAATTCCTCAGGGCCACCAATTTATTTTAGAATTTTTGGAGTTCCAGAAGTTTGCGTTAGTTACAGATTACTACAGACTGTTCTGTTTTTGACAGATTATGTTTTCATTGTGTTGCTTGCTTATTTTGATGAATCTATGGCTAGTAAAATAGTTTATAAACCATAGAGAAGTTGGAATACAGTAGTTTTAACACCAATATAAATAAATAATGAGTTCATTACATTACCTTGAAGTGGTGTTTTGTTTTCTTTCGCTGACGGAGCTTACGAGTTTTCTGTTAAGTTTTGTGTTGTGAAGTTTTTAAGTTTTGGGTAAAGATTCGATGGACTATGGAATAAGGAGTGGCAAGAACCTAAGCTTGTGGATGCCCAAGGCAACCCAAGGTAATATTCAAGTATGACCAAGAGCCTAAGCTTGGGGATGCCCCGGATGGCATCCCCTCTTTCGTCTTCGTTCATCGGTAACTTTACTTGGAGCTATATTTTTATTCACCACATGATATGTGTTTTACTTGGAGCGTCATTTTATTTTCTTTAGCTTTGCTTGATGTTTGAATAAAATACCAAGATCTGAAATTATTAAATGTTAGAGAGTCTTCACATACCTACATAATTATACAACTACTCATTGATCTTCACTTATACCTTTCAGAGTAGTTTGTTGTTTGCTCTAGTGCTTCACTTATATCTTTTAGAGCACGATGGTGGTTTTATTTTGAAGAAATAGATGAACTCTCATGCTTCACTTATATTATTTTGAGAGTCTTAAACAGCATGGTAATTTGCTTAATCCTAATTTGCTAGGTATCCAAGACTAGTAATAACTTTCTTATGAGTGTGTTGAATACTAAGAGAAGTTTGATGCTTGATGATTGTTTTGAGATATGGAAGTAGTGATATTAAAGTTGTGCTAGTTGAGTAGTTGTGAATTTTAGAAATACTTGTGTTGAAGTTTGCAAGTCTCGTAGCACGCACGTATGGTAAACGTTATGTAACAAATTTGAAACATGAGGTGTTCTTTGATTGTCTTCCTTATGAGTGGCGGTCGGGGACGAGCGATGATCTTTTCCTACCAATCTATCCCCCTAGGAGCATGCGCGTAGTGCTTTGTTTTTGATGACTTGTAGATTTATGCAATAAGTATGTGAGTTCTTTATGACTAATGTTGAGTCCATGGATTATACGCACTCTCACCCTTCCACCATTGCTAGCCTCTTCGGTACCGTGCATTGCCCTTTCTCACATTGAGAGTTGGTGCAAACTTCGCCGGTGCATCCAAACCCCGTGATATGATACGCTCTTTCACACATAAACCTCCTTATATCTTCCTCAGAACATCCACCATACCTACCTATTATGGCATTTCCATAGCTATTCCAAGATATATTGCCATGCAACTTTCCACCATTCCGTTCATCATGACACATTCATCATTGTCATATTGCTAGCATGATCGTGTAGTTGGCATTGTATTTGTGGAGAGCCACCGTTCATAATTCTTTCATACATGTCACTCTTGATTCATAGCATATCCAGGTACACCGCCGGAGGCATTCATATAGAGTCATACTTTGTTCTAGTATCGACTTGTAATCATTGAGTTGTAAATAAATAGAAGTGTGATGATCATCATTTTATAGAGCATTGTCCCAAGTGAGGAATAAAAAAAAAAGAGGAGAAATGCAATAAAAAAGAGAAGGCCCAAAAAAACAGAAAAAATGAGAGAAAATGAGAGAAGGGACAGTGCTACTATCCTTTGCCACACTTGTGCTTCAAAGTAGCACCATAATCTTCATGATAGAGAGTCTCTTGTTTTGTCACTTTCATATACTAGTGGGAATTTTTCATTATAGAACTTGGCTTGTATATTCCAACAATGGGCCTCCTCAAGTGCCCTAGGTCTTCGTGAGCAAGCAAGTTGGATGCACACCCACTTAGTTTCTTTTGTTGAGTTTTCATACATTTATAGCTCTAGTGCATCTGTTGCATGGCAATCCCTACTCCTTGCATTAACATCAATCGATGGGCATCTCCAAAGCTCACTGATTATCCTCATTGATGTGATACTTTCTCCTTTTTTGTCTTCCACATAACCCCCATCGTCATATTCCATTCCACCCATAGTGCTATGTCCATGGCTCGCGCTCATGTATTGCGTGAAGGTTTATAAGTCTGAGATTACTAAAGTATGAAACAATTGCTTGGCTTGTCATCGGGGTTGTGCATGATGAGAGCATTCTTGTGACACGAAAATGGAGCATGACTGAAAGGATCGATATAGTTGACTAGAGGGGGGGGGGGTGAATAGGCAACTAACAATTTTTAGCTTTTCTTTATCAAATTAAACTTTGCAACAAAGTAAGTTGTCTAGATATGCGACTAGGCGGACAACCTATATGATGCAATCAACACAAGCACACGAGCAAGCAAAGATAGAAACACAAATAAGCTTGCACAAGTAAAGGGATAGGATAACCAAGAGTGGAGCCGATGGAGACGAGGATGTGTTACCGAAGTTCCTTCCTTTTGAGGGGAAGTACGTCTCCGTTGGAGCGGTGTGGAAGCACAATGCTCCCCAAGAAGCCACTAGGGCCACCGTAATCTCCTCACGCCCTCGCACAATGCAAGATGTCGTGATTCCACTATTGGTGCCCTTGAAGGCGGCAACCGAACCTTTAGAAACAAGGTTGGGGCAATCTCCACAACTTAATTGGAGGCTCCCAACGACACCACGAAGCTTCACCAAAATGGAATATGGCTCATGGTGACCTCAACCGCCTAGGGTGCTCAAACACCCAAGAGTAACAAGATCCGCAAGGATAAGTGAGGGAAATCAAATGTCTCTTGGTGGAAGTGTAGATCGGGCCCTTGTCACCCAATCCCGAGCAAATCAACAAGTTTTATTGGCTAGGAGAGAGATCGGGCCAAAATGGAGCTTGGAGCAACAATGGAGCTTAGAGATGGAAGAGGTGGTCAACTAGAGGTAGGAGACACACCTTTATAGTCGTGGAAAAGATCCAACCGTTATCCTCAAGTTCAGCTCGCGACATGCGGTACTACCGCTCGAGCGCGGTACTACCATATACCACGGTACTACCGTGGAGGACCACGGTACTATCATGACAACAGCAGAGGCGGGACTAGCTCGATCGAGCGCCAGATTACGCTCACATGCATTACTACATTTCCCTTGCGGTACTACCGCAAGGCGTAAGCCACAGCCTCACGAAGAGCGCGGATGAAATAAACTACATCCGTGCCTACTTCCAATCGAAAAAGAAACAGTGCAAAAACCCGATGCGGTACTATCACAAGACGAGGTGCGGTATTATCATTGAGGCGCGGATGTAAAATTACATCCGCTCCTACTACCGGCGCAACGGTACTGGGTATGAGGGCCACGGTACTACGGCTCCAGGAGAGCGGTACTACCGTGGCCTCCCGCGGTACTACCGCGCATGACGTGCGGTACTACCGTGTGGGCGCGGATGTAAAAAATTATATCCGCTCCTACTACCGTACCGGAGCAGCACTAGGCCCGGAGTTGCGGTACTAAGGCTCCGGGGAGCGGTACTACCGTGACCCCAGCGGTACTACCATTGATGCGTGCTTGCGGTACTACCGCTCCCTAGAGCAAGATTACCGCAAGTACAGCGATAGCCGTCTGATTATGCACAACTAGGATAACGGAAAGACGCTCCAAAGTGCAAGGAAAGGTAGGACAAGTGTACGTGTTGATTCCACCCAAACCTTTCCGACGCGACCCCTCTTAGTAGTACGGCTCTCCCACGACTCAAATCCACCAAAAGAAACGAGAACAACGCCGCCTTCAATAGTCTCCGAGGGGCACCGAATCGTCTCGCCTAGTGATGAAGCATCGAGAAACTCAAGGCACACGATTAGTCCGCAAAAGCATCGCCATCAATCACCAAAACACCTAAGGGATAAATATGCCCTTACAATCTCCCCCTTTTGGTGGATTGATGACAATACGGATTTGCACATAGATAAGATAATATTGAGCAAGGGCAACCCCTCTCCAAAATATAGACGGGCTCCCCTAGATGTGTGCACCCTGGATGAATGCTTTGGACTGCATAGCACACACACTAGGATCACCACTCCCCCTATATTTTAGAGACAAAGGCACGATAATTAATATCTAAGCAAATCATAGCACAATATAACACAAGCTCGCTAAGATAGATAGAGTGCATATGTCTTACACCATATGAAGGAAAAGCAACTGAAACGAGGTTCAAATGAAGTTCAACCGAGAAAGCAACAAACACACCAAACACGAACACGACACACGACTTGCAAATCCCTACACTCTCCCCCCCTTTGGCATCGAGACGCCAAAAAGGCAGAGAGGACACCTACACACAAGTGGTGGCTCAAGCAGCAGGGAACTCATCCCCACCTTCTCCGTCGGACTCCTCGACAGCAGGAATGGATCCTCGACGTCCTCCTTAGAATAAGACCACTTGTAGCCTTGCTTCTCCATCCACTCGGCCTATGGAGTGATGCGCTCCTCAGACCTGCCAGACACATCCTCACCATAGAGCTGCAAGATCTTCCTGTCCCGGCGACGACTCTCCTTGGACGCCACGTGAGTCTTGTACTGCCCCTTGGCTTGCATGCAGAAAAGAGTCTTCATCTTGTCCTTCAGCTTCTTGGCCCATGAAGGCATAGAGGAGCTCTGGGAAGGCCTAGCAAGACGGCCCTCAAAGAACATTCTCGGCGCCAAAGATCCTCCCCATCAACAAAGAGCCCTAGCAGCAGACGCCTCGGCACGAGTAGTAGTGTTGGCCCAGTTGGGTTTGACACGCAGACAGATGGGATCATGGCGAATCCAGTCAGGGGCAAGGAACTCCTCACCAGGGAACATCTTCTCCCAAGTCTTCGAGATCAGCAGAAACAGATAGGGCCCATAGATAGGCACTTTGCGGTTGAACACCGCAAACCGAAGCTCACACCACATGATGTGTGAGACATCAAGTGGCTGAGTCTGAGACAAACGATCATCCTCGCAGATGAGCATCACATCCACCATATAGGCATGAACCTTGTCCTTGTCACCAATGCGAGGGAACAAGGAGTTGCGGAAGATGCGATACATGATATCCAGAAAAGAGTTGAGCACCAACCCTATCTTGCCACTTGGGAGCGTCTTCTCAACATAGTATGGTGTAAGCTTGTCCTTGTTGGCAGAATCAGAGTTGGCATGGGGCTAACACCCACGGAGTGTCGAGCCCGCCATCGTACCGGAGCAAATCCATGAACTCCTTCCAGGTAGCAGTCAGCTTACGGCCATTGGACATCCAGGTCATCCTCCGCTCCTCATCAGAGTGAAAGTATATTGAGGCAAAGAACTTACAGATAAGCTCAGGGTCATAGTCAAGGTGAAAGGATATCACATGCTCAATACCAAACTGCTCCACCAAGTCCGGAGCCTCTCCAAAGTAGGCACGGAACTTGTCCTTCTTCATGTGATGCATGTCAATCCATTTCACATCCACGTAGGTATTCTGCTTGTTCTTGATGACATCCAGATAGATGTTGGTCTGTTGCTTGTTCCAAAACAGCTCACAACCTCTGACAGAGGAACGAGGGGTCACGTACGGGTGAAGCTGCCTGAGACGGACGTACTCAGATTGTGGTATCTCATCCATGCCCTTGGCGGGCTCCTTGTACTTGCTAGCTGACGTCTTGACATTGCGCTTGGGGGCAGAGGAGCCCTCTGGTGCTTCACCTGGGTTGCGCAGACGCTTGGAGCCAGTGTCACGACTGGGATTGGAACGGCGAGAGCCACCACCTGAGACACACACGCAAAACACCAACGAATGCGAAGAAAATCAATGCAAAGACCACGGCAAAGCACAAGAAACACATAGGAAATATACGTGAAAGTTGGCAAGCGATAGATGTGAGCCACGGTAGTACTGCCAGTGCCTGCGGTACTAAAATATTAGTACTGCTCCAAGTCACGGTAGTACCGTGCGAGGTCACGGTAGTACCGTGGTTGGAGCGGTAGTAAAATTTTAGTGCCGCAGGGAGCGCGGTAGTACCGTGCCAGAGGGGCGGTAGTACCATGCTAGCGGTAGCACCGCGCCCAATGGGCGGTAGTGCCGCATCGTGTCAGATCCAAACGTCAGTTCGAATCTGAAAAGAACCGCGAAACAACGACAGTGCTACGGTGATCAAATCTATCGCAAGACAACAATACCAGTATAATCCCTACGCAAAGCTACTCTCCTTCATCCTATTCTTGCAAAGGAAAAGCCTATGAATCTCTAGAACACACAAGTCTCCCCCAACAACCTAGAGGCAAAGAACTCAATAAAACGAGGAAAGATTGGGGAAAAAACCTGGGTCCATAGCAAGAGCACGTGGTGGGGAAGGATCCCACCAGACGGAATCACGGGAGGGCAGCCGGAGGAGGAGATCCGGCGACGAACGCCGGCTCCGATCTTGAGCGAGGGGAGAGAGAGAGACGACGTGGGGGGGCTGCGAATGGGTATGGGGGAGTTAGAACTCCCCCTTCCCGCCCTTATCCCCACGCCCCAAGTCGGCGCGGTAGTACCAGATGTCATCGCGGTAGTACCGCCGGCGGAAGTACAAGCACCAAGCGGTAGTACCGCTCACCCAGCGGCAAGAAAATTACTGCCGCGTGGGGCGATAATACCGTGCTCCCACACGCTGTAGTACCGTGGTTGGCCGCGGTAGTACCGTAGCTGGCCGCGGTAGTACCGTGAGCTCAAGACACCGCCGATTTCGACACAAGAAGAAGGTCTTTGCATGGAAACTTTTCACACAAAAGAAACCACAAGAACACGCACAAACCAGAGGCAGAAAGACAACAAGAGAACACCAAGCGACACAACCTATCAAAAGGAGAGGGCGGTGGCCGAAGCGACCTATGTTTGAGTTAGATGGTATGGCACCGCGAAGAGTTATCCTTGGGCCCATGACCAAAACTCGTCTTTGAACCACAAGTACCATCAAAAATGGCTAATGTGAAAGAGTTGATCTATTTATGCATGATGGGGGGAGGGAGAGTTCATTGAGAGAACAACACTCCCCCTATGTCCATGCCTACACCTAAACAAGACAACAAGTTGAGTGTGGTGGGGGGTGCACGGGTTCAAGTCACATTGCTCAAATCAATGATATTTAGCTCATGCCTTAACTCGCGAAATCTTGCTTCATCCAAGGGCTTCGTGAAAATATCTGCAAGGTTATCATGAGTGTTGACATACTTGAGCTCGATCTCCCCTCGCCTAATGTGATCCCGGATGAAGTGATACCGAATCTCAATGTGCTTCGTCTTGAAGTGTTGCACCGAGTTGAGAGAAATCTTGATGGCACTTTCATTATCACACCAAAGAGGCACTTTGTCACAAATGACACCGTACTCCTTTAAAGTTTGCCTCATCCATAGGAGTTGAGCACAACAACTACCGCCGCCACATATTCCGCTCGATGGACGAGAGACACACAACTTTGCTTCTTGGAAGACCAACTTACCAAAGAGCAACCAAGAAATTAGCACCCTCGAGGTGGACTTCCTATCCACTTTGTCTCCGCCCAATCGAATCCGTAAATCCTTCAAGCTTGAAGTTTGCCCTCTTGGGTACCATAAGCCAAAGTTTGGGGTATGAGCCAAATATCGAAGATTCGCTTGACCGCCACATAGTGGCTTTCCTTCGTGCGGCTTGAAACCGTGCACACATTCCCACACTCAATATGATATCCGGTCTAGATGCACAAAGGTAAAGCAAGGAGCCAATCATGGAGCGATATACCTTTTGATCCACCGCTTACCATTGGGATCAATGTCAAGTTGGCACTTGGTAGGCATTGGTGTAGTAGCCGCTTGACATCACTTAGCTTGAATCTTTTGAGCATGTCTTGAGTGTATTTGGCTTGGTTGATGAAGGTTCCTTCTCTTCTTTGTTTGATATCAAAACCAAGGAAGAACTTCAACTCTCCCATAGAAGACATCTTGAACTTGGAGGTCATGAGAGCGGCAAATTCCTCATTGAAAGCTTTGTTAGGGAACCAAAGATAATATCATCAACATATAGTTGGCATACAAATAACTCCCCATCGACCTTCTTAGTAAAAAGAGTGGGATCGATTTGCCCCACCTCAAATCCACGATCTTGTAACAACTCGGTAAGGTGGTCATACCACGCACGTGGGGCTTGTTTAAGGCCATAGAGTGCATTATCGAGTTGATACACATGATCCGGGAAGTAGGGGTCCTCGAACCCGGGGGGTTGCTTGACATAGACCAACTCATTAATAGGACCATTAAGAAAAGCACTTTTCACATCCATTTGTTGCAACTTAAAGTTGTGATGGGCAGCATAAGCAATCAGCAAACGAATGGATTCAAGGCGAGCAACGGGAGCAAAGGTTTCACCGTAGTCGATACCCTCGACTTGGGAGTAGCCTTGTGCTACCAATCTTGCCTTGTTGCGAATGATGTTCCCATGAGCATCTTGCTTGTTCTTGAATATCCACTTGGTTCCAATGACGTTGTGGTTCCCCGATGGCCTTGGCACCAATCTCCACACCTTGTTGTACTTGAAATTGTTGAGTTCTTCATGCATGGCATTGAGCCAATCCGAGTCTTCGAGCGCCTCATAGACCTTTTGGGGTTCAACACAAGAGACAAACGCGTGATGTTCACAATAGTTTGCCAATTGTCTACGAGTGCTTACCCCTTTTCTTAGGCTTCCAATCACATTCTCCATGAGATGGCCTTTGGTGGTAAGTTTGATGCAATCTTGGCGGCGACGCCTAATTCTTCCTCGGAGGTGAGATGAGGAGGGGTCACTTGATCATCTTGAGCGCCGTCTTGAGCATGTTCTTGATCTTGAGCATGCTCGGGGAAGATAACTTGACCTTGGGCATCGTTTGGTGTGTCACCATCGTCTTGAGCATGATCTTGCCCTTGGTCTTGTTCATGAGGTTGAGGGCCTTCACTTTGTTCTTCGGAAGCGTGTGGGCCTTGAACACTTGAGTGGAGCATTGTCCTTCTCCTTCGGCCACAAGGGGTTCCTCAACGGGTAGGATAAAACCAACACCCATTCTTCTTATGGCTTGAGGAGGAATTTCATCACCTACATCACAAGTGCCACTTTGCTCCACTTGGGAGCCGTTATTCTCATCAAACTCCACGTTACACGTATCCTCAATAAGTCCCGTGGATTTATTGAGTACACGGTAAGCATGAGAGTTTGTAGCATAACCAACAAATATGCCCTCATGAGCTCTAGCTTCAAATTTAGACAAACGAACACCTTTCTTGAGAATGAAACACTTACACCCGAACACCCGGAAGTACTTGAGATTGGGCTTGTTGCCGGTGAGTATCTCATAAGGAGTCTTGTTCAAGCCTTTGCGGAGATACAGCCGATTGGATGCATGACATGCGATGTTGATGGCTTCGGCCCAAAAGTTGTATGGAGACTTGAACTCCGCCATCATGGTCCTTGCCGCATCCATCAGCGTCCGGTTCTTCCTCTCTGCAACACCATTTTGTTGAGGGGTATATGGTGCAGAATATTGATGCTTGATCCCCTCATCACTAAGAAACTCATCCAAGGTGTAGTTCTTGAACTCGGTGCCGTTGTCACTTCTTATTGTCAAGATCTTTGCATTATGTTGACGTTGAGCTTCATTTGCAAAGTCGATGACAGTTTGTTGAGTCTCACTCTTCCTCTTGAAGAAGTATACCCAAGTGTATCTTGAATAATCATCCACAATCACCAAGCAATACTTTCTACCCCCAAGACTATCAAAGGATGGAGGTCCAAAGAGGTCCATGTGCAGGAGCTCCAAGGGTCTCTTCGAGTAGATGATAGTTGTGGGAGGGTGAGCCGTTCATGAAGCTTTCCTTCGATACAAGCACTTTGCAAGCACGATCTTTGGCAAAACTAACATTTGTTAGTCCACGGACATGGTCCCCCTTGAGAAGACTTTGCAAAGATCTCATATTGACGTGGGCTAAACGGCGATGCCAAAGCCATCCCACGTCAACTTTAGCCATTAGGCATGTCGCAGTCTTAGTGGGTCGCTCCGAAAAGTTTATCACATAAAGACCGTTCTCGACATGCCCAACAAAGGCTACTTTAAGAGTCTTGCTCCACAAGAGGGCCACGGTATCAATGTCAAAGAAGGTGGCAAAGGCCATGAGTGCAAGTTGACGAACGGAAAGCAAATTGTATGCAAGGGACTCAACAAGCATGACTTTCTCGATCGCTAGATCATGAGAAACGACAACCTTGCCAAGACCCAATACCTTAGAATGTGAGGCATCACCCCACTCGACATTGGTGGGCATAGATGGGATCTTTTGCACGTCCACCACCAAGTCCTTGCTCCCGGTCATATGATTTGCTGCTCCACTATCGAGCAACCATGATCCCCCACCGGAAGCAAACACCTACAAGAGATCAATGCTTGGTTTTAGGTACCCATTTAGTAATGGGTCCTTTGATGTTAGTAACGAGGGTCTTAGGAACCCAAATAGACCATTCAATGTACTCATAAGAAGAACCAACAAATTTAGCATAGACATGCCCATCACCAGCACGGCACAACACATAAGAGGAGTTAAAGTCGCCGGCTATGTTCGAAGGGGTGGCATTGGCCTTCTTGGCATTGCCACCCTTTGCATGGTTCTTCTACTCCTTGGAAGCACCCTCTCCCTCCCTCACAAAAGTTTGCTTGAGAGGAGGAGGTTGCTTGGTCTTGTCATTCTTCTTCTTATTCTTGGGCTTGGGCGTGAACCCAATCCCCTCCTTGGCCACAACTTCCTTTTTATTACTCAAAAGGTCGTTAAGGTTCTTCTCACCTTGTATGCATGTGACAATGCATTTTTCAAGTTGCTCCTTCAACTTAGCATTCTCCTCAACAAGATGCACATGCTCACAACAAGGGTTAGTAGCATTTGCATTGTCAATCAATACCATATGAGGAAAGGTGACTTTCTCCTTGGTTAGCTTCACTTGGAGTTGATCACGAGACTCTTTGAGACTAGCATGAGCACCCTTCAAGACTTTGTGAGCCTTGTCGAGAGTGTCAAACTCCTCGTTGAGTCTAGAAAGATCAACTCCAAGCTTTGCCTTCTCGGAGCTTAGCACATGAGACACAACAAGAGCATGATCAAGATCCTTTTTTAATTTAGCATGATCATCGTTGTATGACTCCTCAAGAGCCAAACGAAGACCATGCTCTTCCTCAAGAGCATTGGAAAGATCCGAAATCTCATCGGCATAGTCATGACTATGCCCTTCCATCTTAGAGATGGTTTCTTCATGAGCCTCGATCATGTCATTGGCTTCACCAAGTTGTTCCAATAGAGCAACAAAGTGCTTCTTGGATTTGCTCTTGAGTTTACCCATAAAGGTCTCAAACTCATTCTCCTCCACATTAGTCCCCTCATGTTCATCAATGCAATCCGTTAAATAAGAATGATTGATGATGGTAGTTTTGATGTTGGGGGTTACCTTGTTGGTGGCTTTAGCCATGAGGCACTTGGCGGTGATGCTTTCATTAGGTGAATCGAAGAGAGACACCCGAGGAGTCGTCGCAATGGCAACGGAGGCCATGGCAACCGACTCACCATCTTCATCATCATCCTCATCCTCATTGTACTCTTCTTGAACCACCAAAGCTTTGTGAGGACCCTTCTTGGTGAAGTTGCTCTTGTTGGGGAAAGACTTGGCCTTATCCTTATGGATGAGCTTCCCACCATTGTCTTCCCTCTTCTCATATGGGCACTCCGCAACAAAGTGACTTACATTGCCACAATTGAAGCAAGTCCTCACTCGTTGCTTGCCCTTTGTGCCACTTGAGTTGCTCTTGTTGAAGTTGGACCTTGAGTTCTTCTTGCTCCAAAATTGCCTTGAAGCAAGGGCCATGTGTTCATGATAGTCATACTTCGTATCTTCGAGGTTGCTCTATTCTTCTTCCTCCTCTCCATCTTCTTCGACACAAACCTTGGCCTTCAAAGCGAGGATGGGATTCCTTGCTCTTTGGGGGCGAAGCACCGCATTGTCGGCGGTCTTGTCCAATATGCTCATAGCCACAAACTCATCCAACACATCACTTGAGGACAGGGTGTGGAAGTCCGGCCTTTGACGGATGACGGAGGACATGGCTTTGTGGTAGGGCATCATTGCCTTGAGGAATTTGCGCTTGATCCAGTTGTCATCCGTGTCCTTACTTCCATGATCCCGAGGGAGATCATGAGCTTCAGAACTCTCCGATAGAGCTCACGAGGTTCTTCATCTTCTTTCATTGCAAACTCATCGGCTTCATCTTGCACCACTTCATAGTTGTAACGTTGAATGCTTGCGCTTCCTCGATAAAGGGAAACCACCTTGTGCCAAGCATCTTTGGCAAGGGAGTAGGGCCGGAGATGAGGGAGGTCTTCGAGAAGGATTGCTTCTTGGATGATGAAGAGAGCATTCTCATTGAATTGATGGTCCACGACTTCTCTAGGAGAGAAGTTGCTCGGGTCATGCGGATAGAAACCTTCTTCAATGATTCTCCAAAGGTTAGTGTTCACATGATTTAAATGACGCTTAAAACGATAAACCAAAGAATCAAAATCCTCCTTTTAATCAATCTTAGGAGGTGGACCGGCATTATTCAAATGAGTGGAAGGAATCGGTCCACCATAAACAGGAGGAGGTTGCACATGGGCGAAGATGCCGGTGCCATTCTTACCACTAGACGATGGGGCTTTCTCACTAGTAGCTTCCCCCTTATCGGAGTTAGCATCCGTTCCCGTGTTGGCGGGATCACCCACCTTCACGGGTGCGGTGGAAATTTTAAGCCCTTCTAGGAATTCCTTAAACATGTCCTTGACCTCGGTCGTCATGGAGGTTTTCAATGTGTCCAACGCCACATTGAATTCCTCACGAGATCGAGTTTCTATCTCCGTAGATGATTTCGGATTCGCACCGGAGTGCTCTCCCACATCATCTACGACGTCAACCATACTCTTCGGACGGTAAAGTCCTTAAAAAGAGACGAGGCTCTGATACCAATTGAAAGGATCGATATAGTTGACTAGAGGGGGGTGAATAGGCAACTAACAATTTTTAGCTTTTCTTTATCAAATTAAACTTTGCAACAAAGTAAGTTGTCTAGATATGCGACTAGGCGGACAACCTATATGATGCAATCAACACAACCACACGAGCAAGCAAAGATAGAAACACAAATAAGCGTGCACAAGTAAAGGGATAGGATAACCAAGAGTGGAGCCGGTGGAGACGAGGATGTGTTATCGAAGTTCCTTCCTTTTCGTGGGAAGTACGCTCCGTTAGAGCGTGTGGAGGCACAATGCTCCCCAAGAAGCCACTAGGGCCATCAGAATCTCCTCACGCCCAAGACAATGCAAGATGCCGTGATTCCACTATTGGTGCCCTTGAAGGCGGCAACCGAACCTTTACAAACAAGGTTGGGGCAATCTCCACAACTTAATTGGAGGCTCCCAACGACACCACGAAGCTTCACCACAATGGAATATGGCTCCGCGGTGACCTCAACCGTCTAGGGTGCTCAAACACCCAAGAGTAACAAGATCAGCAAGGGATAAGTGAGGGGGAATCAAATGTCTCTTGGTGGAAGTGTAGGTCGGGCCCTTGTCACCCAATCCCGAGCAAATCAACAAGTTTGATTGGCTAGGGAGAGAGATCGGGCCAAAATGGAGCTTGCAGCAACAATGGAGCTTAGAGATGGAAGAGGTGGTCAACTAGAGGTAGGAGACACACCTTTTATAGTCGTGGAAAAGCTCCAACCGTTATCCTCAAGTTCAGCTCACGACACGCCGGTATTACATTCCGCTCGAGCGCGGTATTATCACATGCCACACGGTACTACCATGGAGGACCACGGTACTACCACGGCGGCAGCAGAGGCCGGACTAGCTCGATCGAAGCGCCAGATTACCGCCAGCGCAGCATTATCGCTTCCCTTGCGGTACTACCGCAAGGCAGTAAGCTCCAGCCTCTGAAGAGCGCGGATGAAATAAACTACATCCGTGTTTACTCGCTGAAAAAGAAATTAAAACCCGATGCGGTACTACCACAAGACGAGGTGCGGTATTATCAGTTGAGGCGCGGATGTAAAATTACATCCGCTTCCTACTATCATTGGCAAGAACGGTATCGGTATGAGGGCCACGGTACTACGGCTCCAGGAGAGCGGTACTACTGCGGCCTCCCGCGTACTACCGCCATGACGTCGGTATTACCGTGTGGGCGTGATGTAAAATTACATCCGCTCCTACTACCGCATCGAGCAGCACTAGGCCCGGAGTTGCGGTACTAAGGCTCCAGGGGAGCGGTACTACTGTGACCCCAGCGGTACTACCACGTGCTTGCGGTACTACCGCTTCCCTAGAGCAAGATTACCGCAAGTACAGCAGAGAGTCGTCTGATTATGCACAACTAGGATAACGGAAAGACGCTCCAAAGTGCAAGGAAAGGTAGGACAAGTGTACGTGTTGATTCCACCCAAACCTTTCCGACGCGACCCCTCTTAGTAGTACGGCTCTCCCACGACTCAAATCCACCAAAAGAAACGAGAACAACGCCGCCTTCAATAGTCTCCGAGGGCACCGAATCGCCTCGTGCCTAGTGATGAAGCATCAGAGAAACTCAAGGCACACGATTAGTCCGCAAAAGCATCGTCATCAATCACCAAAACACCTAAGGGATAAATATGCCCTTACAATGACTAAACTATATGATTTTGTAGGGATGAACTTTCTTTGGCCATGTTATTTTGAGAGGACAAAATTGCTTAGTTAGTATGCTTGAAGCATTATTACTTTTATGTCAATATGAACTTTTATACCACAATTCATACTTGATTGTTCCATGCCATTGTTTTGGATGTTTAAAATCTGTTTTAAATTTAATCAGAGAGATTCCAGAAAGACATGAGCCAGTGCACTTCATAAGCCACCACGTATTAATGTGGCTTGATGTTTATGTTTCAATATAACTATCATATGAAACAATCGAGAAAACTGTTCTGCCGACGAGCTGCACACCTCCAGCTCACCAACGACTGCCGGAACCACCAGCAGCTGCTGATCCAGCTCACTCAGCTCGAGGGCACAATCTCACCTCACCGGCCAGGCACTCCAGAGCTGCGTGCCTGATCTCTCATCTCTCTCTTGCACTTGATGTTGCACTTTATCACATGTCATGATCCATTGACATTTGCTTCATTCTTTATTTACTGTTGTTTTTATTATTTATTTATACATCATATCATTTGTTAGAGACCATCTCATCCTACAGAAAATTTCCTCAAGTGATGACCTAAGGTTTATCAATCCGTGGGAGGTGTAGGATGAAGATGGTCTCTCTGCAACCCTGCAACTAAATAACAAAGAGTCTCTTGTGTCCCCAACACACCCTATACAATGGTAAATTGTATAGGTGCACTAGTTCGGCGAAGAGATGGTGATACAAGTGCAATGGGTGGTAGATATAGGTTTTTGTAATCTGAAAATATAAAAACAGCAAGGAAACTAATGATAAAATTGAGCGTAAACGGTATTGCAATGTGTAGAAACAAGGCCTAGGGTTCATACTTTCACTAGTGCAAGTTCTCTCAACAATAATAACATAATTGGATCACATAACTATCCCTCAACATGCAACAAAGAGTCACTCCAAAGTCACTAATAGTGGAGAACAAACGAAGAGATTATGGTAGGGTACGAAACCACCTCAAAGTTATTCTTTCCAATCAATCCATTGGGCTATTCCTATAAGTGTCACAAACAGCCCTAGAGTTCGTACTAGAATAACACCTTAAGATACAAATACCAAAACCCAAATGTCACCTAGATACTCCAATGTCACCTCAAGTATCCGTGGGTATGATTATACGATATGCATCACACAATCTCAGATTCATCTATTCAACCAACACATAGAACCTCAAAGAGTGCCCCAAACTTTCTACCCGAGAATCAAGACGAAAACGTGCCAACCCCTATGCATAGGTTCATGGGCGGAACCCGCAAGTTGATCACCAAACATACATCAAGTGAATCACGGATATCCCATTGTCACCACAGATACACACGGCAAGACATACATCAAGTGTTCTCAAATCATTAAAGACTCAATCCGATAAGATTACTTCAAAGGGAAAACTCAATCCATTACAAGAGAGTAGAGGGGGAGAAGCAACATAAAATCCAACTATAATAGCAAAGCTCATGATACATCAAGATCGTACAAATCAAGAACACGAGAGAGAGATCAAACACATAGCTACTGGTACATACCTCAGCCCCGAGGGTGAACTACTCCTCCTCGCCATGGAGAGCGCCGGATGATGAAGATGGCCACGGTGAGGGTTCCTCCCGCAGGTGCCGTAAGAGGGTCCCATTGGTTTTTGGTGGCTACAGAGGCTTTCGGCGGCGGAACTCCCGATCTATTCTGTTCCTCGATCATTTTAGGGTATATGGATATATATAGGCGGAAGAAATACGTCAGGGGAGCCACGAGGGGCCCACGAGGGTGGAGGGCGTGCCCTAGGGGGGTGGGCGCGTTCCCCTACCTCGTGGCGCCCTCATTTCTTTCCTGACGTGCACTCCAAGTCTATCAGGTTGCTTTCCTTCCAAAATAACTTCTTCGTAAGGTTTCATTCCGCTTCAATTCGCTTGATATTCCTTTTCTTCAAACATCAAACAAGGGGAAAACAGAACTGCAATCGCTCGGGTCAATAGGTTAGTCCAAAAATAATATAAAAGTGCACAATAAAGCCCATAAACATCCAAGATGGATAATATAATAGCATGGAACAATAAAATTATAGATACGTTGGAGACGATCAGCATCCCCAAGCTTAATTCCAGCTCGTCCTCGAGTAGGTAAATGATAAAAACAGAATTTTTGATGTGGAATGCTACTTGGCATAATTTCAGTGTAATTCTTCTTAATTGTGATATGAATATTCAGATCCGAAAGATTCAAGATAAAAGTTCATATTGACATAAGAATAATAATACTTCAAGCATACTAACTAAGCAATTATCTCTTCTCAAAATAACATGGCCAAATAAAGTTATCCCTACAAAATCATATAGTCTGGCTATGCTCTATCTTCACCACACAAAGTATTTAAATCATGCACAACCCCGATGACAAGCCAAGCAATTGTTTCATACTTTTGACATTCTCAAAAAATTTCAGTCTTCACGCAATACATGAGCGTGAGCCATGGACATAGCACTATATGTGGAATAGAATGGTGGTTGTGGAGAAGACAAAAAGGAGAAGATAGTCTCACATCAACTAGGCGTATCAACGGGCTATGGAGATGCCCATCAATAGATATCAATGTGAGTGAGTAGGGATTGCCATGCAACGGATGCACTAGAGCAATAAATATATGAAAGCTCAACAAAAGAAACTAAGTGGGTGTGCATCCAACTCGCTTGCTCACAAAGACCTAGGGAATTTTGAGGAAGCCCATCATTGGAATATACAAGCCAAGTTCTATAACGAAAAATTCCCACTAGTATATGAAAGTGATATCATAGGAGACTCTCTATCATGAAGATCATGGTGCTACTTTGAAGCACAAGTGTGGCAAAAGGATAGTAACATTGTCCCTTCTCTATTTTTCTCTCATTCATTTTTTATTTTTATTTTTTTTATTTGGGCCTTTTCTCTTTTTCTATGGCCTCTTTTTTTTCTTATTTTTCTTTTTCGTCCGGAGTCTCATCCCGACTTGTGGGGGAATCATAGTCTCCATCATCCTTTCCTCACTTGGGACAATGCTCTAAAAGTGATGATCATCACACTTTTATTTTCTTACAACTCAACAATTACAAATCGATACTTAGAACAAAATATGACTCTATATGAATGCCTCCGGTGGTGTACCGGGATATGCAATGAATCAAGAGTGACATGTATGAAAGAATTATGAACGGTGGCTTTTCCACAAATATAGTGTCAACTACATGATCATGCAAAGCAATATGACAATGATGGAGCGCGTCATAATAAACGGAACGGCGGAAAGTTGCATGGTGTAGCGACCCGACCTCAGACGGTCAAGCCTTCGTGTTGTCGTGCCATCCTCGATCAAGATGTCGCACACACAAGACATCAATGTATATATCAAAGTGCAATCACATGTATAAACAACGTAAAATGATATATACCTCATAATACTCAGCGGAAACAAACAAATGGTGTGGAGTCCCATCAACGCCATCGGCAGGTTGAGTGTAGACCGTAACCCTGTACCGTATTCTTACTCGTCGAAGAAAATATCTGCAACATGATACGCTGCAGCCGTAGGTCAAGACATTGAATTTACCGCAAGATCACAACATGAATAAACAGATGGTAAAACTATACTATATGCAATATGGCTTTATGGCTCAGATTCGAATTTTGTTTATGTAAAAGCTGGTTTTATTTTACCTACATCAAAGGAATAAATGAAGTCTGTACTATGGAGTTTTCTATCATGACATGGTTCCGCCAACCGATGTCTCATAGCCCAAAGTCATCATAAATTACCCACAATTAAGTTATCATCCGTGTTGAGAGTTCCGAGATAGATCCAAGTCCAGAGGCTCAAATTGTCCGTAATCGGGACACGGCTAATCGATTAGGTTATGACCCTCTGCAGAGGTTTGTACACTTTACCCGCAAGATTCGATCCTCTCTTTACGCTCTCGCACTTCGTGGTGTTTGAGAACAAGATGACCAAACATGGTCTTCCAAAGAGTTCCTCCGACCACCGTCCGCACTCAACCCATCCTACCATAGTTCTACATCTGCTAGTACCGCCCCAGCCAGAGTCACAACTAAGGTCAACCAAGCCAGAGCCCATAATGACTTGCGGTTGCACAGTAAGCTTCCGGCATGAAGTATTCTTCCGCCTCTTTGAGTCTGGGTGAAGCTTTCCGCAAGATGTCATGGCGCTTCTCCATGCATCCCGCCAACCACTGGTTTCTCCAGGTGCCCACAACCGCCCTTCACCCAAGAGTGTGTATTGAATTCTTGTCTCGAGTCTTGAAGTCTTGAGGTCTTGAAGATGCAGTCCTTGCAGATTCCATCATGGAGTTGTCGCCATTGACGAGAGTCCTCCTTCTTCACACCACTCGAACACTCATACCAAACCCCGCCTACTACAGCGTAGCATTAGAATAAAATAACGCCCCGGCTTGGTAACAGGGTGATGGGTTCCTACCTCATGCATACTACTCAACTACAAGAATTTCAATAACACTACCGAGGGGTGGTTGCAAAGGTGCCACTAAATGCAATAAAACATAGGTAAGAAACCATGGTCAAAGTGAACTTGCTCGGTGATGTTGACGAAGAAGAATTATCGTTCTCAAGAAATAACTTGATAGACTACTCGCCACTCTCTGATGAAATCTATATAACAAACATATCATTCACATAAGCACTCACACTAACAATCAAAACAAAAGAGAGAGCGAATAAGAATCCAAGGAACTTCAAATAAAACTAGGAGTCTTCTTCACAACATTCACAAAAATAGTTTTGTCTAACGGAAAATAAAACACTAAAATAACAGAGAACAAAATATAAATTTAGTTAAGACAAAAAAAAGTATTTTTTTTCATAAAGCTATTTTGAAAGTATTTTCAATTGGGAGTTAAATAGTAGAGAAATCCATTGCAAGTTATTAGCTTAACTTGAATTGATTTCACGATAACAAAATAAAAAAATATAAAAACTTGTTGAACACCTCCTGTTTAACTAATATAAACCAAACATAAACTTTCTGAAATATAAAATAAAATAATTTAAAAACAACTATAGAAAAGAAGTAGCTATAATTCAATAGAACTAAAACAGAATTTGTTTTACATGAAACAATAAGCTAAAATACTCAAACAATTTTGAAGTTTTTACCACTGGTAAATATGATCACTAGTGATCAGTAGAAAAAGAATCAAATAAAATCTATTTTTAAACTCCCGGAATAAGCAAAACAAGCTTTAATTCAAATCTGATCTAACTCAATTTTTATAAATCCAAACATAGACAAATTATATATTTTTGGAAACTACAAGAAAATTGTGATCTAACGCAAAAAGAATCAGCATCATTGGACTTCTAGATCAAAAGTTATAAGCTAAACAAGAACGGAACTAAATCTGTTACGGAAATAAATCTGAAAACGAAAACGGAGTTACCTGTACGTGAGGCAGAGATGGCAGGAAGGAGACGGCGATGTGGAGGGCTGCTCCGGCGAGGGGGCGAGGTCGCCGGCGAGGGTGGGGGTGGCGGAGGAGGTGGGAGGAGGCGCGGTGGGGAGGCACAGCAGGGGTGCTGCAGGGCGATGGGGAGGTTCCAGGAGAGCTCCTGGTGAGCGTTTCTAGGCAGGAAAAGGAGGACGGTGGCGAGAAGGCTACGGGCAGGGAGGGGGCGTGGTGATGGGAAAAATGGAACGAGGAGAGGGAGGGGGTTTTATAGGCGGTCTCGGGAGGCGCTGGGATGGAAAGACGAGGGAGATCGGGAAGGTGGAGTTTCTGTCTCCATGGATATGGAAAGCTTCAGAACGTGAGAGGAAACAGAGGAAGGAGATGATCTCTTGTTGGGCTAGAATAGGAAAGTGCTTAATGGGCCAGGTTTTTCCTAATAAAAACGATTCCATTCCTATTTTAAAATTAGGAAACTAAAACAATAAAAGGGAAATCAAATCAATTCGAATAAAGAGTTTTATATACTAAAATTATCGAAAAATAAAATGTAGATGATGAGCATTATTCCACGGCCAAAATAAAAACTTAAAAAATGTTTTTAGAAAATCCCTAAAGGCTTTATTTCTTTTTGCAAATAATTTTAAATAAAACTTTGGTTTTTTCTTGGCTCAAATATTTTCAAAATGCCCCTGATTTTGGAGGGTCATTTTCCTCCGCTCCTTCTTGCTTGCAAGAATTTATTTTCGGGTATTTCTGGGGAAGAAAAATAGAGAAGCAAGTGCAAATATTTGAAAGAATTAAATTGCAAAACTCCGCTCAAATTTTTATAGTTGAAGAAGTCATGTCATCTTCTCTCATTGATTTTAATAGGATGAATTTGAATTTACCGGAGAAGGGAAAGTCATTTTATTCCTCTCTTCAAAAGTTTTTGAAAAGGTTCAAATTTCACTCAAGTTTAATTCACTCAAGCAAACAAACAAACAATTCAATTAATTATATTAACATTCCAAAATTTGGGATGTTACACATGGAAATATATCTTGGAATGGCTATGAAAATTCCATGATAGGTAGGTATGGTGTCTGTTCTGAGGAAGGTATATGGTGGGTGTATGATACCGGCGAAAAGTGCGCGGTATTAGAGAGGCTAGCAATGGTGGAAGGAGGAAAAGTGCGTATAATCCATGGGCTCAACATTAGTCATAAAGAACTCATATACTTATTGCAAAAATCTACAATTTATCAAATTAAAGTATTACGCGCATGCTCCTAGGGGGATAGATTGGTAGGAAAAGGCCATCGCTCGTCCCCGACCGCCGCTCATAAGGAAGACAATCAATAAATAAATCATGCTCCAACTTCATCACATAACGGTTCACCATACGTGCATGCTACGGGAATCACAAACTTTAACACAAGTATCTCTCAAATTCACAACTACTCAACTAGCATGACTCTAATCACCATCTTCATATCTCAAAACAATTATCAAGCATCAAACTTCTCATAGTATTCAACACACTCACAAGAGTTTTTTTACTAGTCTTGAGTACCTAGCATTTTAGGATTAAGCAAATTACCATGCTGTTTAAGACTCTCAAAATAATATAAGTGAAGCATGAGAGTTCATCTATTTCTTCAAAATAAAACTACCGTCGTTCTCTAAAAAGATATAAGTGAAGCACTAGAGCAAAACAACAAACTACTCCGAAAGATATAAGTAAGATCAATGAGTAGTCGAATAATTATGCAACTATGTGAAGACTCTCCCATTTAATAATTTCAGATTTTAGTATTTTATTCAAACAGCAATCAAGGCTAAAGAAAATAAAATGACGCTCCAAGCAAAACACATATCATGTGGTGAATAAAAATATAGCTCCAAGTAAAGTTACCGATGAACGAAGACGAAAGAGGGATGCCTTCCGAGGCATCCCCAAGCTTAGGCTCTTGGTTATCCTTGAATATTACCTTGGGGTGCCTTGGGCATCCCCAAGCTGAGGCTCTTGCCACTACTTATTCCATAGTCCATCAAATCTTTACCCAAAACTTGAAAACATCACAACACAAAACTTAACAGAAAATCTCGTGAGCTCCGTTAGCGAAAGAAAAAAAACACCACTTCAAAGTACTGTAATGAACTCATTCTTTATTTATATTGGTGTTAAACCTACTGTATTCCAACTTCTCTATGGTTTATAAACTATTTTACTAGCCATAGAGTCATCAAAATAAGCAAACAACACACGAAAAACAGAATCTGTCAAAAACAGAACAGTCTGTAGTAATCTGTAACTAACGCAAACTTCTGTAACTCCAAAAATTCTAAAATAAATTGGTGGACCTGAGGAATTTGTCTAGTAATAATCTTCAAAAAGAATCAACTAAAAATCACTCTCCGGTAAAAAGTTGAAGCAAATCTCGTGAGCGCTAAAGTTTCGGTTTTTTACAGCACGATCATAAAGACTTCACCCAAATCTTCCCAAAGGTTCTACTTGGCACAAACACTAATTAAAACATAAAACCACATTTAAACAGAGGCTAGATGGATTATTTATTCCTAAACAGAACCAAAAAGTAAGAAACAAAAATAAAATTGGGTTGCCTCCCAACAAGCGCTAACGTTTAATGCCCCTAGCTAGGCATGATGATTTCAATGATGCTCACATAAAAGATAAGAATTGAAACATAAAGAGAGCATCATGAAGAATATGACTAGCACATTTAAGTCTAACCCACTTCCTATGCATAGGGATTTTGTGAGCAAACAACTTATGGGAACAATAATCAACTAGCATAGGAAGGCAAAACAAGCATAACTTTAAAACTTTAAGCACATAGAGAGGAAACTTGATATTATTGCAATTCCTACAAGCATATATTACTCCCTCATAATAATTTTCAGTAGCAACATGAATGAATTCAACAATATAACCAGCACCTATAGCATTCTTTTCATGATCTACAAGCATAGAATTTTTATTACTCTCCACATAAGCAAATTTATTCTCATAAATAGTAGTAGGAGCAAACTCAACAAAATAACTATCATGTGATTGAAAATTAAGATCAAGATGACAATTTTCATGGTTATCATTATTCTTTATAGCATACGTGTCATCACAATAATCATCATAAATAGGAGGCATGCTTTCATCATAATAAATTTGCACATCAAAACTTGGGGGACTAAAAATATCATATTCATCAAACATAGCATCCCCAAGCTTGTGGCTTTGCATATCATTAGCATCATGGATATTCAAAGAATTCGTACTAACAACATTGCAACCATGCTCATCATTCAAATATTGTATGCCAAGCATTCTATGTAATTCTTCTTCTAGTACTTGAGCACAATTTTCCTTCCCATCATTTTCACGAAAGACATTAAAAAGATGAAGCATATGAGGCACCCTTAATTCCATTTTTTTGTAGTTTTATTTTATAAACTAAACTAGTGATAAAACAAGAAACTAAAAGATTCGATTGCAAGATCTAAAGATATACCTTCAAGCACTAACCTCCCCGGCAACGGCGCCAGAAAATAGCTTAGTTGACGGGTGTGAGTGCCGCTACTAGCCTCCCGCAACGGCGCTTTAAACTGCTTGATGTCTACTACACAACCTTCTTCTTGTAGACGTTGTTGGGCCTCCAAGTGCAGAGGTTTGTAGGACAGTAGCAAATTTCCCTCAAGTGGATGACCTAAGGTTTATCAATCCGTGGGAGGCGTAGGATGAAGATGGTCTCTCTCAAACAACTCTGCAACCAAATAACAAAGAGTCTCTTGTGTCCCCAACATACCCAATACAATGGTAAATTGTATAGGTGCACTAGTTCGGCGAAGAGATGGTGATATAAGTGCAATATGGATGGTAGATATAGGTTTTTGTAATCTGAAAATATAAAAACAGCAAGGTAACTAATGATAAAAGTGAGCGTAAATGGTATTGCAATGCTAGGAAACAAGGCCTAGGGTTCATACTTTCACTAGTGCAAGTTCTCTCAACAATAATAACATAATTGGATCACATAACTATCCCTCAACATGCAACAAAGAGTCACTCCAAAGTCACTAATAGTGCAGAACAAACGAAGAGATTATGGTAGGGTACGAAACCACCTCAAAGTTATTCTTTCCAATCAATCCATTGGGCTATTCCTATTAGTGTCACAACAGCCCTAGAGTTCGTACTAGAATAACACCTTAAGATACAAATCAACCAAAACCCTAATGTCACCTAGATACTCCAATGTCACCTCAAGTATCCGTGGGTATGATTATACGATATGCATCACACAATCTCAGATTCATCTATTCAACCAACACATAGAACCTCAAAGAGTGCCCCAAAGTTTCTACCGGAGAATCAAGACGAAAACGTGTGCCAACCCCTATGCATAGGTTCATGGGCGGAACCCGCAAGTTGATCACCAAAACATACATCAAGTGAATCACGTGACATCCCATTGTCACCACAGATACACACGGCAAGACATACATCAAGTGTTCTCAAATCATTAAAGACTCAATCCGATAGATAACTTCAAAGGGAAAACGCAATCCATTACAAGAGAGTAGAGGGGGAGAAGCAACATAAAATCCAACTACAATAGCAAAGCTCGCAATACATCAAGATCGTGCCAAATCAAGAACACGAGAGAGAGAGAGAGATCAAACACATAGCTGCTGGTACATACCCTCAGCCCCGAGGGTGAACTACTCCCTCCTCGTCATGGAGAGCGCCGGGATGATGAAGATGGCCACCGGTGAGGGTTCCCTCCGCAGGTGCCTAACAGGTCCCGATTGGATTTTGGTGGCTACAGAGGCTTGCGGCGCGAACTCCTGATCTATTCTGTTCCCCGATCGTTTTAGGGTATATGGATATATATAGGCGGAAGAAATACGTCAGGGGAGCCACGAGGGGCCCACGAGGGTGGAGGGCGCGCCTAGGGGGGTGGGCGCGCCCCTACCTCGTGGCTCCTCGCTTTTTTCCCCGACGCACTCCAAGTCTATCAGTTGCTTTCCTTCCAAAAATAACTTCTTCATAAGGTTTCATTCCGCTTCAATTCGCTTGATATTCCTTTTCTTCAAACATCAAACAAGGGAAAAACAGAAGTGGCACTGGCTCGGGTCAATAGGTTAGTCCCAAAATAATATAAAAGTGCATAATAAAGCCCATAAACATCCAAGATGGATAATATAATAGCATGGAACAATAAAAAATTATAGATACATTGGAGACGTATCAGACATCTGCACCAACCTCGTCGAAACGGCTCAGCGTGCGAGATTTGCCCGGGTCAAGCCTGTCTTGAAGCGTGCCTTCGTGGGAGTTATTCATGGAGGAGAATCTGAGGATAGATCAGAATCTGGTGGTGAAACCATGGTTTAATCCGGCGACGAGTCATCGACCAGAGAGACCGAGTCGTTATATCAGTTACAAGATGGCCGGATTGGGGGCTGTTCCGATGGCGACAGTATTCCGGACCCCTTTGATCTGCCAAACCGGGTTGCGATCTTCATGGCCGGTACGCAACGGCGATGATTTCCGGATCGGCAGCGGCAACAGCGGCCGGGGCAAGAGGCCCTGTGCGACCGCCAGCTCAGGT
The DNA here is from genome assembly GCA_021605205.1 of Aegilops longissima. Taxonomy (NCBI): domain Eukaryota; kingdom Viridiplantae; phylum Streptophyta; class Magnoliopsida; order Poales; family Poaceae; genus Aegilops; species Aegilops longissima. Next base: position 256,235,280 of record CM038680.1, read on the forward strand.
TCTATCTGATTTCTTTGATGCGTTGGCAACGCTGATGGCGGAGGTTAACCTGGCGGATCAAGATGCACACAATGCGGAAATCGTGAAGGTGAAAGATCAGATCACCCAGGCAAAAGCCGACTTAGCAGCTAAGGATACCAGGATGGCTGCAGAGCGGGCCGCTTTGGATGCACAAGCTTACCGGATTATGCTAGATCAGAGTGCGTCGAACGAAGTCCTGAAGAGGAGGTACCGATCTCGCCTGCCGCCGGTTTATGACGCTAGAAACCTCTTTAACACCCCATGAGCAGGGACCAGTAATCCGCCGGTGGTAAACCGGGTGGAGGCGCCTGGAGCAGGGGCGCTAGTTCAGCCACGTTTGGTGGATCCACCTCGTCAGAACAACATTGTAACACCGCCCTTCCCAATGCCACCGGGTCATTACTCTAACCCGATGGACAACATTGTCGCTGCCGCTTCACGGTTGGCGGCCATCCCGATCGAAGGCGATTCTCCGACGGCGGTCGAGACGCGTCGGGTTAAGGAGCTTCTTCAGACAGCCTTGGTTCAACAGGAGGCTTATTCATATAGTCGCGATCGGATTAGTTCCACTCCCCTTCCAAGCCAGAGTTACAATAGGCATATGGATGAACCGGCACTGTGAAGCAATGCGCGGAACCGTGATCCGCCCCGTGGAAATAACCCGGCGGGTGGTGCTTGTGATGCTCGGGAGGTGGCGGACCGGGCTCGGGCATGCAGAGAGCCGAGTTAGCGGCATAGCATGAAGCCCGTCAGCTTACTCCGGTTCGTCCAACCACATCGGTGGAACCATGAGTTACTTCTAGTTCTTTGGGAGTGTCGTGTCTCGTCCCAGCGTTGCACAATGTACGCCTGCCCAAGGATTTCAAAGGCCCGCGCAAGGTGCTGAATTACACCGCCGATTTATCCCCTGAGACATGGGTCGAAAGCTAAGAGATGGCCATGGAGATGTTGGATGTGGATGATGCGGCATGTGCGAAATACTTCACCATGATGCTTGAAGGGACGGCCCGCACTTGGCTAAAGAGCTTACCGGCTAATTCTATCAGGTCATGGGCCGAGTTGAGAGCCCGGTTTATCCAGAATTTCAAGGATACATGCAAGCAGCCCATGTCAATTGTGGACTTAGCTGCTCGTGTCCGTGAGGAAGGAGAGTCAACAACCTGCTGGGTGCACTGGTTTCGGAAATTTTGCATTCATCGGATCGCATCAACGCCGATACCGCAGTTTTAACATTGGAAGGCAACCGCCGGTTTGAACCCCGGTTGAAGATGGACGACCTAAACGTCATTGTAATGACATGGGAACCCTCATGGCTGCTCCGTGAAGTATGCCTACTCGATAGTACCAAGGATTCCGAGTCCGACGATGATAAGACAGAAGGGAAAAGGAGCAAAGAACGCTAAGGGCAGCACCACAACCTGGCGGGTCATGGAAACGGCGGCAAGTATAAAGCAGACCACGGCTTAGACTTTGTGGCTAATACCAGCACGCAGGACAAGGACCAACGGCGTAAGGGTAAACTGCCCCAGCGCGATGGAGGACCAAGTCCTAACCCGGACCGCCTGTCTTATCTGTTGAACCAGCCTTGCCCAAAACATGTGACGAAGGACAATCCGTCCACGCACCTCTAGAAAGATTGCTACATCATGCAAGAGTTCAAAATTCTAATTCTTTCCAAGATGATCATGGACCGGTGGCGGTTCGGCCCCGGTCTCATGGGCCGGGTTATGGTGGAGGCGCTTTGTTCAGTTTTTCACGGAACCAGAGCGGGCATGGCAATCAAGGAAATCAAGGCAACCAAGGTGGTTATAACAATCAGGGGAATCAGAATGTATAATAAAGCAATGGGTTACCAGAGCAACCCAAAGTAGTTGAATAGCGGACAAGATCATGTCTTCACCACTAGCCTGGACAAGCGCAATCAGAAGCTTCATAAAAGGGCAGTGAATGCCGTTGAACCGGCGGTGCCCCGCTGCAGCCGATTGTGTGGAGTAGAGAAGATCATACGCCCTGGGTTGATAATCTGGGTCATCTGGCATTGGTGGTGGCACCTCAGGTGGGAGGTTATAAGTTCACCAAGGTACTCATGGATGGAGGGAGCAGTATCAATATCCTTTATTATGAAACTTTCTGTCACATGGGGTTAACAGATAAAAATTTTAAACCGTCCAATACGGTGTTCCATGGCGTGGTGCCTGGTAAGTCGGCATATCCTGTTGGTAAAACAGCTCTGGAAGTGGCTTTTGGAGATGAGCATGACTCGAGATCAGAAACCTTGACCTTTGAAGTGGTGAAAATCAGAAGCCCGTATCATGCCCTGTTTGGACGGCCAGCTTATGCTAAGTTTATGGCACGGCCTTGTTATGTCTATCTGCAGCTCAAGATGCCGGGTCACAAGGAAACTATAACCGTGCATGGGAGCCGCAAGATCACTCTGGAGTGTGAAGAAGGTGATGCGGCTTATGCTGAGTCAGTTTGTGCAACAGAAGAGTTGAAGTTTTACAAGGACAATGTTGATACGGCAGATATGACTTCATTGAAGAAACCAACTACAGAGCATGATCCGACCCTGAAGTTTAAATCGGCTGATGAGACTAAGCTTGTTGACTTCATGCTCCGGCGATTCTTCCAAGCAGTTTAGCATCGCCGCTAACTTGATCCGAATAGGAAAGCGCACTCATCGAGTTCATCCGTGAGAATTGGGACATCTTTGCGTGGAAGCCTTCGACATGCCAGTGTACCGAGAGAACTCACGAGCACACTCTCAATGTTGATCCCAAGTATAAACCGTCAAGCAGTTTCTCCGTCGGTTCAATGAAGAAAGACGCAAGGCTATTGGAGAAGAAGTAGCCGTGCTCTTGGCGTTGGATTTATCGCTTAAGTATTCCATCCCGAGTGGTTGGCTAATCCAAAGATCGGGTCCTTAAGAAGAACGGCACTTGGCGATGTGTGTGGACTACACAGATCTCAACAAAGCTTGTCCAGAAGATCCTTCGCCTCCCCGTATTGATCAAATTATTGATGCTACGGCGGTTTGCGAGCGCTGCTTTTTGGATGCATATTCTGGTTATCATCGATCAAAATGGCGCTTAAGGACCAGGAGAAGACAGCCTTCATAACTCCCTTTGGAGCCTTCGTTATGTGTCCATGCCCTTTGGGCTCAAGAGTGCCCAGGCGACTTATCAACGGTGTGTGCAGAATTGTCTTCATAAACAGATCGGTAGCAATGTTCATGCTTATGTGGATGATATTGTGGTGAAATCAAGGAAGAAGGAGACATTGATTGATGACTTGAAGGAAACCTTCGATAACCTGCGGGTTTACAAAATGATGCTTAATCCGGCCAAGTGCGTCTTTGTTGTACCTGCAGACAAGCTCTTGGGCTTTTTGGTGTCTAACAGGGGCATTGAAGCTAATCCGGAAAAGATCAAGGCCATCACCTCCTTGGCCAAACCGAAGTGTATCAATGATGTTCAATGCCTGGCGGGCCGGATTGCCGCGTTGAGCCGGTTTATCAGTCGCCTTGGCAAGAAGGCTATCCCCTTATATCAGATGCTGAAGAAAACGGATAACTTCATCTGGAGTGACGCCGCTAATGAAGCGTTTGAGGACTTAAAGCGGCAGCTGGCTAATCCGCAGGTTCTTGCTACGCCGGTCGACAAAGAGCCGCTGTTGCTATATGTAGCAGCTAACGCTCGGGCTATTAGTGTGGCTATTGTGGTGGAGCGCAAGGAGGCAGGAAAGGAATATCTGGTTCAGCGGCCGGTTTACTATATCAGTGAGGTGCTTATCGAGTCCAAGCAGAGGTAGCCACATTGGAAAAAATTGGTTTATGGGGTTTTCATGGCAAGTCGGAAGCTTAAGCAGTATTTCCAAGGTCATCCCATCACGGTGGTTAGCTCTGCTCCTTTGGGGGATATAATCCAACAGGAAGCAATCGGTCGGATTGCTAAGTGGGCTATCAAGCTCGGGCCTCACGGGTTGAAATACATACCCTGAACGGCGATCAAATCTCAGGCACTTGTGGATTTCATCAATGATTGGACAGAATTACAAGCGCCAGAAGAAAAGCCGAATCACACTTATTGGACTATTCATTTTGATGGGTTCAGGCGATTGGAGGGCTCGGGGGCTGGAGTCGTATTAACTTCCCCATGAGGTGATAAGTTTTGTTATGTACTCCGTTTAATGTTCCCTCGCACTAACAATGCAACTGAATATGAGGCCCTACTCCATGGTCTTCGGATGGCTAAGGAGATGAACCTGAGCTGGGTAAGTGCTCTGGTGACTCGGATCTGGTGGCTCAAAAAGTGTCCGGCACTTGGGATTCCAAGGACCCACTCATGGCAGCATATCTTCGTGAGGGGATATTGTTGCATGACACTTTAAAGGTTATTGGTAGATCATGTGGACCGGCGGAAGAATGAAGTAGCAGACGCTTTTAAGTCACTGGTTCCTAACATAAACCGTTCCACCTAAGGTCTTCTTGATGTTCTGCATAATTCGTCCGTCAAGCTCCCTGGTGAAGAGGATTTGGCTGTTCCTCCTGAAGCTCAGGGTGTGGCCGCTCTTCATGTTATCCCGGATTGGACGGTTCCATATCTAGCGTATATGAACCGGGGCGAGTTACCAGAGGATGAAACTTTGGCCAGGCAGATAATCCGGCGGTCCAAGTCCATGACTATTATAAATGGAGAGTTACATCATTGCAGTGTGACAGGGGCGTTTCAATGTTGTGTGTCTCGTGAGGAAGAACGTGAAATTTTGCATGAGATCCACGAAGGAAATTGTGGTCACCATGCCGGTTCAAAATCTTTGGTGGCCAAGGCATTTCATCACGGTTTCTATTGGTTGACAGCTCATGCTGATGCCGAGGACTTAGTCAAAAGATGTGATGGTTGTCAAAAATTCTCAAGGCGTGCTCATGTACCGGCTCAAGAATTGAGGATGATTCCAATCACCTGGCCATTTGCAACTTGGGGGCTGGATACGGTTGGGCCTTTCAAGAGGTCCAAGGACAAGAAGACCCACATTTTGGTGGCGGTTGATAAATTCACGAAGTGGGTGGAGGCAGAGCCAGTTAGTAAGTGTGACGCAGCCACGGTGGTTCAATTCATCAAAAATTTGATCTTCCAGTTTGGTTTCCACACAGCATTATAACAGACAATGGTACCAATCTGTCAAAGGGTGCCATGAAGGAGTTCTGTCAACATGAGCACATCCGGCTTGACGTGTCATCAGTGGCTCACCCCCAGTCCAATGGTCAAGCGGAGAGGGCCAATCAAGAGATCTTGAGAGGAATCAAACCCCGGCTTATGGTTCCTTTGCAACGGACGCCGGGTTGTTGGGTTGAGGAGTTACCTTCTGTGTTATGGAGCATCAATACCACACCCAACAGATCGACAGGATACACACCGTTCTTCATGGTTTATGAGGAGCGGAAGCGGTTCTTCCTAGTGACATCCGTCATGACTCACCTCGTGTAGCGGCATATGTTGAAGCTGACAACAAGAAGGCATGGCAGGAAGCTCTTTTCTTATTAGATGAGGAACGTGACATGGCGGCAGCCCGTTCGGCGATTTACTAGCAAGATCTGTGTCGTTATCATAGCCGCCAGGTTAGAACCAGAACCTTTCAAGAAGGTGATTTGGTGCTTCGACTCATCCAGGATCAGACGGATATGCACAAGCTATCCCCCCCCCCTTGGGAAGGGCCCTTTGTGGTCAGCAAGAATCTGCACAACGGGTCGTACTACCTAATTGATGTTCGAGAGCGCAAAGACTCACGTAAATCGGAGGAGGAGACCAACCGGCCTTGGAATATTGCTCATCTTCGGCCTTACTATACTTGAGCCATAGGCTCTACTTATGTACATATTATGACAATGTATATATTATGATCAATATAATAAATCGGAACCTCAGCTAAAGCGGGGTATCTGTTGTTTTCTTACATCATGTGTGGTTACATGGAGCTTCTGTATATAGAGAGGCGTCCGGTTTACCCCTTGATTTAGCTTCTCAAAGCTTTATATTACATCACTTGGGGGCTTGGTCGTATCCGAACCATAGCTACACCTCTTGATTGGCGCAATGCCACAGCATCACTTGGGGGCTTGGTCGTATCCGAACCATAGTCACACCTCTTGATCGGCTCAAAGCCAACTCAACCCGGGGCCAAAGAGAGTGTTGAAAACCAACGACACAAACATAGGCACCCACTGAGCACAGCTCACAATGTTACTTGGGGATTCTTTGATGTCGAAATGAACTAAGAATCTACACTTGTAACAGGCTATCAAGCCATGGCTTGGAAGCCTGGTGTATACACCTAAAACCCCGGGTTAACCTGCCTATTTAAATAAGTCACTCCGCCCAGGTAAACCTGGTATGACCCTTTGAACTTTGACAAGTTACTCTAAAATGAAGACCCTGAACTTGTCAAGTTAAAACGATGATTGGTTAAGGATCGAGGACCATCTTAAAAGGCTTTGCAAAAATGGTTTAACTCAGTGGCCTGGCAGCCCATGAAAAGCCTCGAATTTGGGGCCTGGCAGCCCGTGAAAAGCCTCGACTACAACGGTTTTTATTTGCCTTTTTCTAAGTTTTTCTTTGTTTTCAAAAAGATTTGTGATGTTTTCAAACCGGAGTTTATCAACCCGATTAAGCTATCAACTACAAGTTGTCAGTACACGATCAAATTATAATCCGGAGGCTATTAGCCCGGTCTGGTTTTGACTCAAAGTCACCAGTATGGAATAAACCGGTGTTTATCACAACCCGGAACGGTTTTATTGTAAACCGGCATCATATAACATGAGTTACTTATCCTCCAGAGTAGGGTTATGGCCCTCACTACAAAGTTGGTCAGCCAACATCATGCGTAAAGGTCGCAGGTATTATATATTTCCATATTTGGTTATCTTTTACAACCTTGGTCATATATATATTTGGGTATCATGACCCGCCCGGGGATAAACTACCAGGGCGCTTTACGCTTCTTATCTGCAGAAACAGCTTGAATAAATGGCTATGGATATCATATCTTAAGCATGTCGGATTAAGCAAGCATCAGTCGCAGATAAATATGCACGAAGGCATACCAGACCAAGTATTTTAACTAGCCTATTACAAGGCATTTCAGTGCCCAAAAGGATAATAGTTTTCTCAAATACATGTTGCAGCATGTAGAAGACTAAACCGGCCTCCGGTTCATGGTTGGTCACCAGCTTGGCCTGACGGTTCCAGATCATCTCGCACCGGTTCAACTCCCTCCTCTCTACCCAGTGGCTGGAAATCAACAGTTGCCCAGTCGATCCCAATTAGGGCTTGGAATACAGCTTCATCGCTTATCAGTGTGGACGGTTCAATGTCAGGGGCATAAGTATGCTTACGGATTGGTGGGATAAGATTTTGTGCTTCTGGAATTGGTGCCGCAACCCGTCTGTTCTTATCATCATAACTCGCATGATAGTACGAAAGATCTGCCTCTTCAACCAGTTGACAAGCCAATGGGCGTACTTCCCAGTTTATGATTCGGATATCATCATTGCCAAATTCGTTCCGCTTTCCTTTAACTCGATAGTTTTGGGCCACCTCCATCGATCAAAGTCGTACCCACGCCGCCCGGTTAGTGCGGCCAAAGCGCCTCGCTCTAGCGGCAGACTTTTTAGCTCGCTCTACCCGGCAGAAGCATAGATAACCTTTTTAAGGTATCCTTGATCAGAGTGGGAGGAGGATTATTGTGTGAAGCAGTATAGATGATCCACTGCGCACCGATATACAGCTACTCTATCAGAGTGTAGGCAGCTTTCAACTTCTTCGTACACATCGAGCCTGATGGCTAATGCGAGTTCCTGCACCATTGTACACATCAGTAAACCGACAACACATGGGAAAGATATGTTGAAAGTATTAAGGAAAAGATGTTTACCGAACACAGCAGCAGTCACGACATGAATCGCCGCTTACACCGTCAGTTCATCAACCACCGTTTAAGAGCGGCTTCGCTGCCCTTTTTGTCAAAGCGGATTGTCGGTGTCAAACCGCGGATCTCGGTAGGGGTCCCAAACTGTGCGCCTAGGCGGATGGTAACAGAGACAAGGGACACGATGTTTTTACCTGTGTTCGGCCCTCTCGATGGAGGTAAAACCCTACTCCCGCTTGATTAATATTGATGATATGGGTAGTACAAGAGTAGATCTACCACGAGATCGAGAGGCTAAACCCTAGAAGCTAGCCTATGGTATGATTGTTGTTCGCCCCACGGATTAAAACCCTCCGGTTTATATAGACACCGGAGAGGGCTAGGGTTACACAGAGTCGGTTACAATGGGAGGAGATCTACATATCCAGACGCCAAGCTTGCCTTCCACGCCAAGGAAAGTCCCATCCGGACACGGGACAAAGTCTTCAATCTTGTATCTTCATAGTCCAGAGTCCGCCAAAGGTCATAGTACGCCATCCGACACCCCCTAATCCAGACTCCTCAAGAGTCTCTCTAACCAGCTTCAATGATGACGAGTCCGGGCGCAGATTGTCTTCGCATTGCAAGGCGGGTTCCTCCTCCGCTTCATAGAAGATTTTGAACACAAGGATAGTGTCCGCTCGCAAAATAATTTCCACATACCACCGTAGAGAGAATAATATTTACACAAATCCAATCACGACGATTTCAAGAAGCGTGACACCACGGCCAAGCCTTTATTCAATCGCTTTTACCGTCCCACCTCAACAAGACTTAGCGAGGCGGTTTCCTTGGCACGCCTTGTTGAAGCAGTAGATCGTGTCCCCTTATTCCGGGATTCTCATCAATACGGGCGTGGGTAACCCAACCGTGTCGTTAATTCACGGCGCTTGGGAGATAAGCGAGTTTTACCAGGCTGGTGGGGGCACATAGTTTCGTCCGCCCATATAAGGGATAAGGATCCACCTTTTCCATCTACGCCTACTTCCTCCTTTGCTTATCCATTTTCGCAAGACCAGCTCCAAATACCAGGTCCGCACAAACCTTCTCCACCATGTCCGGAGCGGAGGCAGGATGGCCTCCGCCACGAGGGGCACATTAAAAGCCGAGGAAGGCTGGATACTTGTCCAATGACATCGCAGCACCGCTTCCCGGCAAGGGGCAGCTCATCCCCACCCCCAGTGCCCCATGAGAGGGTGGTGTTCTCACCCACTTCCTCCGCGGACTAGGTTTGCCACTTCACCCATTTGTCCGGGACTCATGTTCTAATACGGCCTGGATTTCCATGATCCGCCCCAACTTCATCTCAATATCTCGACGCATCATCGTCAGTGCGAGGCCTTCCTTCGCATCCAGCCCCACTTCGCTTATGGTCAAGACCTTCAATGTCAAACCGAAGGTAGTGGGCGGCCGCCAAGTGGAGTGTGGAGGCGCCATGGTGGGCAAGATGCCCAATGTTACATGGCTCGAGGGCTCCTTCGTGGAGACCATAAAGGGGTGGCAATCGGGTGGTTCTACATCACCGAGCTGCGGAACCTGAATGGGCAGCGCCCCGAATTCGATATGGCTTCCCTACACGGCTCACCTCCGGAAAGAGACGGGCTTGTCGGGGTAATTCGGAGGAGCTGTCCGGACTCCAAACCTGCGCCGAAAACCTGGTGAGCAAGAAGCTCAAACTCGCCAACGTAGTCCAGTCATGCTCATCCGCCGGATCCTCCCGTACAACAACGGGCTTTCAGCTTGTGGGAGTTTGATCCGCACAGCACCAAATTTCGAGCAGTGCTCTTCGACACTACGCACGAAGATGCCCGGAAGGTGTTGTTCAAGGGCGCCGAGGTTCCCGTGATCCGCCACCGAGGATCGCGGATTCAGCGCCAGAGCATCAAGCCAACGCGTAAGCTATTTTGCCCTTTACGGACACTTGTTTTCATAGTTTGACTCTATGCGGATCTAAACTCCCTTACTTTTGACAGATTGGCAGAGGACGCCCGGCAGATTGACCGTCCGCCCTTGCTGTAAGACCCAGCAGACTCCCGCTGACGGGTTATCGGGTTCCGCACCCTACGATGTGCCGGAGAAGAAGGCCACGGAACTCAAGGAGTTCCCGACGCCAGTGGTGTCGGACTCATCGTCCGATGACTCGAGGCGGACTCTCCGTGAAAACGAGGAGGAGGAAGAAGAGGCCTCTCTCCAAATGGGGAGGATGAAAAGGAAGGCCGCCTAACGGGGCGCCGGAGGGTCCAAGAAGGAAGGACCTTCCTCCGGACTACTCCACCAACGCCGACGATGGCAAAGAGGAGGCCATCCAGGCCAAGCCCTCGCAAAATCGTAAGTATCCGGATACCAGAATAACTCATGGTGTTCCTTTATTGCATAGTATCTTCTGACGCCGAATATAATCATGCAGTCCGCCAAGGCCGGGCTCGACGCTTCATCGAAGCGGCTCCTCGGGTTCGCCGGATGAATAGCACTTCACTTCCGACCGCCTCCTCCCGCCCAAATGGATGATGCCGAGGTGGCGCCCCAAAAGGGTCCAAGCCAGAGGAGGTGGTCTTGGAGGCACCGCAATGCGACCTCCCGGACTCCAGGCGCAAAGGGGATAAAACCCCAAGGGCTCTAAGTCCGCCCTAGGTCGACACCGCACCGAACCTTCAACGGTTCCGAATCCGCAGCGCCCCCTAGTAAGAAGGGCAAGTTTACAACGCCGGTGACCTCCGGCCCAACCGAGGCACCGGATAATTTGCCGGAGGTGCTTCACGGCGCCCATCGACGAGGAGCACCGCACTATTATGAGTGTGGTGATCCGTAAGGTTCAGTCCGCCAAGAGCGGGCTGACTGAAGCCTCGTGCCAGCCTTCTAACAGCTTTGAGGTATGTATTTAAGATATGTAAAAATATTACCGCACAGACAAGAGCCCCGATGCTTAGTTTGGTGTTCGGAAAGAAAAGCCAACTGAGGATCAAAAGATATACGCAGGAGTCTAACATAAGTATGTCAATATGGGAATGCAGGTTGTGCTGCTGACCTCTGCCGCACTGACTCTGGAGGTCAATGCATTGAAGCAGAGCCTCGAGCGGTCCGAGAACGAGCTCGGCCTTGCCAAGAAGCAGCTCGAGGACAAGGAAGGTAAGTAATACCTTATATAAGTATATAAAAAAGATGTGGTTGCAAAAAATGACAGGACCAGCATGAGTATTACAGGGGCCACAGCCCAGGTGGCGACCCTGAAGGAAGTGCTGTCCAAGGCCGAAGAAAATGCGGACGTGGAGCGTACGCAGTGAGAAAAGCAGGAGGCTCGGGTGGCGGAGGTGCAGCAAGAGCTCCAGGCACTCGTGGAAAAACACGAGAGTTTGGAGCTTGACTCAAAGACTCGAGAGTCCGAGTCGCCGACGCTTGAGAGCGCCAAATCTGCCAAGGCCAAGCCCAAAAGCCTCCAGAAATTGAGGCGATGAAGAAGATAGTGGCGGTAAGGCATTCTTTATGCAAAGCAAGCACGCCGAAAGTGAATTACTTGTTACTTACCCGAGTACGGAGCTCTCCAGAGCATTCGCAGATCTTCCCGGAGTGTGTCCGACGCTGCCAGATTCTACCGAGCCAAGAGGGAGCTCGACGGAGAAGGTGTTATGGTCTCAAGATGCCGAGGCCGACACCAAAGTTTTTGAGCGACCAAATGAAGCAGCTGGTCGAGCTCCATAAGGTGTCCGAACAGGCCATGAAGGGTCTCAGAGTCCGGCCGTGGCCTCGGGAAGCCATGCCTGGAGCTACTTCGGCTGGTAAGGCGGCCGGTGGATGCCTGCCCAAGGCTTGAAGTCATCAAGCGCCCAGATGCATCGGCGGTGCTCAGGGGCCTTTGCCCGCAAGCTAAAGTGCACTGGGCAAGATGGACGCCGAGAAGCTTGTGACAGACGGACCACCGCCGGCAAGGAGCATCGCAAGCCCGAGATGTATTATGAGGGCATCCTCAAGGGTGCCCGCCAGATAGCGGATGAGTGCTCCAAAGATGTAATTTTGAGTAAGCTCAGATTTGTGATCCCAGACGCTGAAAACTTGTTCATATGCGCTAAGCAACGCTTTTGAATTTAAAATATTACATTATGTGCGGCCGCTTATAAAAGAGAGATGGCGAGTCGTCGGCTTCGCCCCCATGCCATGAAAGTGCTGGGGTGTTCGGATAAACTTGAGCGCTTTTTCCCATTATTGGGTCCTTCGAGGAGGCGCCAACACAACGTAACAAGGCAATCGGACTATAATGCTTGAACACTCTCACGTAGCCATAGAATTCTATAATTTTAAATTTCGCGAAGCCCCTAGTATTCGAAGATCGAGTTCGGGTGCTATCCACGCCTAGGCCGGACAAAGCCGACTCCTCGCCTAAGCGCATAAGTCTTTAGGGACTCGAAAACCTCTCGAATAGCGACCAGCTCGCCTCTATCATGACGGTCAGTTTTAGCTTTATCCATCGAGGTGCTTAGCCCAGCTCAACCGGGCACTATCGTAGTGGTTCTCCCAAGCTACCTTAGCCGATATAACGGAACATAAGGTACCAAAACATGGGAGCCGGCAAACCCAACTATTGACCCAAGACATGATTCGAGCCGATGCATATAATGCTATAAGTTCGGGTGCCGACTCATGAGAGTGTTCGACTTCTCACACCATATTCGGGGTACGAAGCCCCTGGTGTATTGGCCGTATCAAAGTGTACGGTTGCATAATGTCATAATTGAACATATTTTTATATATAAAAAAAAGGAATGCAATAATAGACAAAAGCTATGCATTGTTTATTTGAAAAGGCTGCGGTAAAAGCAGAACGATACAAATAGTGCGATAAGCAAGAGATGGGACTATTTGACATGTCCCCCTTCAGGGGCGAGCTGCGGGATGATATGTGAAACAAGTATACTGCTCGTTATAGAGACCACATGGACACTCGACGTAGCTTTCTGCCTCCCTGGCTGTTGCATCATGTGTTCGGCGATTATACTGCCGGACAGGCCTTCTGGAAAGTGGAGTCCTGAAAGTAAGAAAAAAGAATGACAAAATCGGGAGCCCCTGGTGCGGTTGAGCCGCATTTTGGGCATGCCGTGGTCGTGCCCCTCCCCCTATGCCCATGGTATTTCCAGAGCATAGCTATGTACGCATAGTACTGGTTTCACAATTTTGCAAGGGCTGGGGTTGGGGCCGCATTGCTATGCGTGCTCGGAACGTGCCAGGCGGTCTTGTTGTAGGTTACCCGGCGCGCTTTGACGGTGTCCGGACGCTTAATGGCCGGATCGAGAATTGCCTTGAGAGGTTGCTTTGTACTTCCGTCGCGAGGGTCGCCAGATGCTCCTCCGCTCGGAGAGAGCGCTCGTGTTTCCATTGACCGTAATGACTCCTCGAGGGCCTAGCATCTTGAGCTTGAGGTATGCGAAAAGCGGCACCGCATTGAACTTTGCAATGCGGTTCGTCCGAAAGCAAAGGCGTGATAGCCATCGCGAACGGGACTATATCAAGATTAACTCTCGCTGGAAATTATCCGGGATCCAAGACCACCTCAAGTGTAATCGAGCCTGCATAGCTTGGCCTCTACACCGGTATGACGCCTTTAAAGGTCGCTTTTGTGGGTTTAACTTGAGGGATCTATGCCCATTTTTCGCAATGTATCCCGATAAAGCAGGTTCAGTCCGCCGCCATTCATAAGGACTCTAGTGAGGTGAACTCCACAATGATTGGGTCTAGAACCAATGCGCGAATCTGCCATGGCGGATGCTAGTGGGTGGTCCTTCGATCAAAAGTGATCGGGCAGAGGACCATGGGTTGAACTTTGGGGCGATTTGCTCCAACGCATATACGCCCTCGAGTGCACGCTCGCGCCCCTTTGGGTATGTGGGTTGCGATATCATGTTCATCGTCCGCACTTGTGGGGGAAGCCCTTCGTCCCCTATTGTTCGGGCGGCCGGGCTCCTCCTCATCATCGCTATGCAGCCCCTTGTCATTGTTTTCGCATTTAACTTGCTCGCTCGCTTGAACACCCAACAATCCTCGCTGGTGTGGTTGGCTGGTTTTTCGGGTGCCGTATCCGCACGAGCGATCGAGTATTCGGTCCAAATTGACGGCCCGGAGTATTTCTTTTGAATGGCTTTTTCCACCGACCGGGTTTAGAGCCTCAAAATCCGCATTAATCGTCAGATCCTCAGCATTGTCGCTGTTACGCGGCGCTTTTGCTTGTTGCGACACGACCGCCGTTGTTGTCCTTGGTATCCGAATTACTAGGACTCTTGGTCATGTTATTACTATGAGCTAGCCAGCTGTCTTCTCCCGCGCAAAAGCGGGTCATGAGTGTTGTGAGGGCTGCCATGGATTTCGGCTTTTCCTGTCCTAGGTGCCGGGCCAGCCACTCGTCACGGATGTTATGCTTTAAGGCTGCAAGGGCCTCTGCGTCCGGACAATGACTATTTGATTTTTTCTTGGTTAGGAACCGTGTCTGTAATTGTCCGCCGATTCCTCCGCTGCTGAATTATGTGGCTTAGGTCATCGGCGCCTCGTGGTCGCATATAGGTGCCCCGGAAGTTGTCGAGGAATGCGGCTTCCGTGTCCTCCCAACAACCAATTGTGCCGCAAGTCGTTAAGCCAATGTCGAGCTGGTCCTTTGCTTGAGGGACGATTTGATGGCGTAGATCATCACCGCGGGCCATGTGGATATGAAGGAGATAATCCTCGATCCATACCGCCAGATCTGTTGTGCCATCGTATGATTCGATGTTTACGGGTTTGAAACCCTCGGGGATTTGATGATGCATTACTTCATCTGTGAAGCATAGTGGGTTGCGGCGCCTCTGTATTGGGCTATATCACAACATAGCTCAAATGACCTTTGTCTACTGTGTTCGGCCCGGCCGGATTTACCATGTCCATCATGACGGTTGTCGTCACGTGTCGTGGGGCGCCCACGCGATCCATAGATCGATCTTGTTTGCCTTGCCCAGCCCTCCAATATATCTCGCAGTCCGGGCGATTTCCCGCGCCTTGGTATTCTTTGAGCGACGCCGGGTGCAGCTTGAGTGGAGGGCCGAGAGGCTCTTCTGTCGCTGCCACGGGTGGCCGGTCGTCCGATCATGCGCGCTGGTGATGTAGGTTTAGGTGCTTCCTCCTCTAATCGGGTAGCAGCCTGCGCTTTGGGTAGCTCTTGAGGGGCGTTCTAGTTCAGATTTTCACCGCAAGGACATCACCCATCCGCCGCCTAGCAAGTCTTGGTCAGCTCTAAGTTGTTGCTGTTTTTTCCGAGGCTGCTCACCGTGGCTATAAGCCCGCGCTTGAAACGCTCTTGTTCGACGGGATCCTCGTGCATGAAAAATTCGCCGCCGAGGATTGCCTTGTCTTCGGAGGGAGGCATGTAATTATCGCCCTCTACCTCTCTGCTCGCCGCTTCTCTCATGAGGGCTGGCTTCTCCATCCTCCCGTGCTCAATCCTGCCGGAGGGGGTTGTCTTCGACATTGTCCGGTGTTATTATCTCCGTGCCGGAATCGCTGCTTTTGCTTTGGTGGATTTAGAGCGGCGCACCGACGCAGCGCTTAATCTTCTTCTTGGAGGGGTCATCCTCCGTTGTTCCATCGCCGTTCCCTTCTTTTGGGGTATCCACCATGTATATGTCATACGACGAGGTGGCCTTCCAGTGCCCTGTAGGTGCTGGTTCTTGGTCATCTCCTGCATCGGCGTCCATACCGTCGATGTCTTTGGAGTCGAAGTCGAGCATGTCGGTTAAATCATGGACAGTGGCTACGAAGTGGGTGGTGGGTGGGTTTTGAATTTCTTCGTCGTCCACATCCCAACCTTGCTGACCATAGTCCGGCCAGGGCTCTCCTGATAAAGAGAGAGACTTTAGTGAATTCAGAATGTCGCCGAAAGGCGAGTGCTGAAAGATGTCCGCGCCGGTGAACTCCATGATCGGCGCCCAATCGGATTCGATTAGGGGCGCGAAGGTTCGAGTCCGGAGAGGAGTCCGCACCTTGGAGTCACAAGCTTCGCAGCGACAGGTATGGTGTTCGCCTCGATCGCCAGAGAGATTGCAGCCCCGAGGCGGTGTCCACCCACCCGCCCTGATTGGCGCAATGGCCCGAGCTAAGGGCCGGAGCGACATCGGTGCGCCTCCGTGACACCGCTCGCGGCAGAGCTAGATCATGCCCATCGTGATAAAGGCGGGCGGGTTTGGCTATGGCTCGAACTCGTCAAAGATCAAGTCTCCGCGACGCCGGCCGTAGTTCAAATTCAACAAATCGACTGATGGCCAGGGCGAAGCTTTCGATCCGCTCCAGATGGCTGCTTAATTGCCCGCAGGTAAAGCCGCCGAATACGAAGATCTGTCCGGGAGAAAAGTCTCGCCTCGACCGCATCGTTGTTGATGATCGGGGAGCCATCGCCTAAAGGTGACGCATACGAGGAACTCTCAATGAAAGCACCAATGTCGGTGTCAAACCGGCGGATCTCGGTAGGGGGTCCCGAATCGCATGCGTCTAGGCGGATGGTAACAGGAGACAAGGGACACGATGTTGTTACCTGTGTTCGGCCCTCTCGATGGAGGTAAAACCCTACTCCCGCTTCATTAATATTGATGATATGGGTAGTACAAGAGTAGATCTACCACGAGATCGTAGAGGCTAAACCCTAGAAGCTAGCCTATGGTATGATTGTTATTCGCCCCACGGACTAAAACCTCCGGTTTATATAGACACCGGAGAGGGCTAGGGTTACATAGAGTCGGTTACAATGGGAGGAGATCTACATATCCAGACGCCAAGCTTGCCTTCCACGCCAAGGAAAGTCCCATCCCACACGTGACTAAGTCTTCAATCTTGTATCTTCATAGTCCAGGAATCCGGCCAAAGGTCATAGTCCCGCCATCCGGTCACCCCCTAATCCAGGACTCCCTCACGGATTTTTCAGTCTCCCAATCCGCCCGCTCTTTGTTGAAGCCCTCTTTCAGTTTCTCCATAGCGCCTAGAGTGCTGGTCAATTCTTCCTTCGCTTTGGAGGTTTCAGCTTGCTGGGATTTGAGGTTCTCTTGCAGATCAGTGTTTTGGCTTTACTTCTTGCTCAGTTCAGCCCATAAAGAGACAAATATATAATGAGTTGACAGTACATATTTGAAGAACCAAGCACAAAACAAGTTATGCCCTTAGTACTTGGGGGCTAATGCATATTTGCTCTTTATCAGAAATTTTTACAAGTCCCAAGCACAATACAAGTATTAAGCTTGGCACTTGGGGGATAATGTGTATTTACTCATAAATTGTTGATATGGTAATTCTTCTCCAAAGTCTCGGTTCATCTTTATAAAGTTAAACCGGCCCTTGGGGGCTACATCAGTGAAGTTAAGATGCATTGTTGCAATCATGAAATTGTTACTAAAGTCCCGGTTTAAATTGGCATCTTAAACCGTCACTTGGGGGCTACTGGAGTTGATAAGCTGCAATTAAATATAAGAGAGAAACACTTATGAAGTTACCTCATATCGCTGCTTCATCATATTTACCAAACTGGCTTCATAGTCACGGCTGGTGTACAGACGGTTCAGGAAGCCAGAGTGAAGGTCTTGAGCATTCAGATGGGCATAATTTGACAAATCGGTGTTCCATTTGCCTTTGCCAATTGCAGAGAGCTCATCTTTGGCAGTATGCTTTGACAAGGCGACAGGATTGCCAGGAGCGGTATGACCAATGCCAGTAATCATAATGTCATCATATTTTTCATCAGCAGCCATTACTGGGGTTGGCGGTTTGTTAGTATTTTTAACCGGACTTGCCGGTTTGTTGTCAGTTCGGATGGTGCTGGTTGGTTGGTCAGCATGGCTTGTGGTGTCAACTTCTACCTGCTCTGCAACGAAGTCATGATCTTGAGGCGGTGGGTCATTCAGTATGGCATCAATGTTGGTCTCTTCAGGATCTGGAGTTTTCTCTGGTTCAACGGCCACGTCCTCATCAGCCGGTTTATTCAACCGAGCCTTCTTGCTGGGTTTGGGCTTGGCGCTGGGAAAAATAAAACATGAGGATCAGTACAGTATATATTAAAATAACATATCAAGGATAAAAATAAGTGTATGATTTACCCAAGAACTGTTTTGAGGGGTGGAAGCTTTGTGGCAGACGACTCGCCAAAAGATGAGTGAGAAGTACCCTGATAATTTGAATCAGATGGGTTAAGAGGCTGGCGGAAACAACCTGCTTTGGGGCATGAAGTGTCAAGGGGATAAGAGACCTCGATCGGCGCTTCCGAATCGGGCTGTTCGGTAAACCGGGAGGTAACTACCGGCATTGTCTTTGGGTTGTCGGCGAGCCTCGTCTGCTGTGTCTTCAAAAGAAAGTTTGGGTCCAAGTAAGCAAGGGGGTGAGAAAATTTTACTTTCCGGTTTGCTTGATAGATTTTTTATTTTGGTAGAGGATCTGGATCGGAGGAAAGAATGATTACCTCTACATCATCATCGTGACTGCCTTCAGCGGCGTCCTGATAATAATCATTGTCAATGAGGTGTATGAAAAATGAACCAAGAGAATCAAGTTCTACATCTGATTCCGGGTTACCCACATCGTCATCAGCTGGTAGCTCGGAGGATGCAGTGGTCCTTTTCTTGCCATGTTTTTTAACAACCTTGGTCTTTGGACGAACTGGTTTGACCGGTTTATCTTGCGGCTTGACCGGTTTGTCTTGCGGCTTCGCCAGTTTGTCTTGTGGTGGTTTCTTGTTCCAGAATGGATCATCACCCTGTCCGTAAAAACAATCACACTTTCGAGAATATTTGGATGTAGCAGCTTCGATAAAAGATTACATGATTCTTACAATGGGCGGTTTGTTGAAGGTGCGTAAAGGAGTAGTCCGTTTGGGCACGCATGCATTCGGTTCGCTCAGCATTTTCTTTACAGCCTCGGTGACTTCGTGATCCGTAAGCTGAATGTCAATGTGCCGCCGAGCATCCTTCAAACTCCCCAGATATTCACACATCAAACCGAGCGCCGCTTAAGGGCAGAATACTCCAGCTTATCCAAAGAACGACCAAGATCAACTCCTCGCAAACCGCTCGCCATGAAGGCTCTAAGCTTTGATAATTGAGGAGCATAGTTGGCCCTTTCTTTTGCAAATAACCTCGAGGAAAAGGATGTGTGTTGCTATATGCTTGTGGCGGTAACCCGGCAGGGGGTTTTCATCAGGTGGAGATATATCCTTGCAATAAAACCAAGTCTGGTTCCACTCTTTGGGGTGACTGTGGAGCTTGGGATGAGGGAAGGTGGCTTCCTTCCTTTTCTGAACCGCCATTCCGCCCAGTTCCGTATTGGGTCCATCCGTGAACTCTGTGCGACGGTTTAAGTGAAAGAAATCCCTAAACAGTTCGACTGTAGGTTCCTCTTGCAGATAAGCCTCACAGAAGACTTGGAAGTGGCAGATGTTGGTCACATAATTGGGACCGATGTCTTGAGGGAGCAGTTGAAAATTGGCTAGTACATCTCGAAAAAATTTCGAACCGGGAGGGCTAAAGCCTCGACCCAGATGATCAGAAAACACGACTACCTCTCCGTCCTTGGGTGTAGGAGGATTTTCCGGGCCAGGGACCCTCCAGTGGATGACATCTTTTTTGGCTAAAGCGCCCATTTTAACAAGATTGTTTAGTGCTCTTTGGTTACTCGAGAAGGAGCCCAATTGCATTCATAGACTTGCTTGGCCATGGCAATGGATATCTGAAACATGATTATTGTCGGCTTAAGATTTACAGTGGACAACTATACAGCGGTATATGGATGCAAGCATATTGATAAACCGGATTCGGTTATTCGTAAACCGGAGTCTGACAATGGAAACAGTACAATGATGAATGCATTGGTGGTTCAGCAGGGGACTAATGGTATCTACCGAGTCATCATTTTTTCTGTGAAGATAAACTGTCTAATCTGGCATTAAAGGTATAAGTATAAAGATGTATAAGTGAAGGAAAAAACAAGTTTAGTAAGTTCAGATGAGTTGGATATCAAGCAATTGCCTTAACAAGAAGAAAGGATTTTAAACTACAAAAGGCGCTGAAAACAGTCAGATCTAACCGGCCATTGGTGCTACCGAAGGAAGAATAGCTTCAAGCTATGAAGAACACCGAACCCTAATGGCGGATCTAGGGCGAGAAGAAGAGGAACTTACTGGTGCAAGAGGAAGCAGCGGAGGATCACCGCTTTTCTCTGATACGATCAGGTTGATGCGGCGGCCTTTGTCGGAGCAGAGGCGAAGGACGACAGCGGCGGCAGAGCTCGAGGGTCGGTCGGCACGAGGAAGACGACGACACGAAGAGGTATGAGGGGGAAAAGTGGAAGTGACCCCTCGGCCCTATTTATAAGATGAATGGATAAAAGGCAGGCGCGAGAATCGAGGAGCCCGAAAAATGGGGTGTGTGATAGCTTTGTTGCCTCAATCTTCGGAGGCCCATTAATGAAGATGGGCTATACACAGTTTTAAATAACAGATGATGTCATGGTGGTTTACCATGGTCCTGAAAGATAACATCATGGCGGTTTACAAGATTATGTGAAGATGTTGAAGACGAAATTTTCTTAATTATTGAGGATTGACATGAACCAGTTCAAATCAATCTGGGGCCTAATGTTGGGGATATTACCATCGATGAAACCGCCAGAGAGGCCGGGTTAACCCCATCAGTAGTTCATTATATCTGAAGCCCATGAAGACAGACGGTGACGCTTTATGAAGGCCCAGGGCCCAAAACCGGGTTAAGGCATGTAGACATAAACCAGTATTGATAGGTAAACTTGTGTTGTAAGATAGAAAGAGCGGAGACCGAGTCGGACACGTTTATGAGCCGGCCTCGGGATTCGGTAAACCAACGGCATCAACCCATGTATATAAGGGGACGGCCCGGTGGCGGTTCAAGAACAACAGACAACAACTCGAGACTCAGGCAAAGCGTATTCGCTCCCTGGTCATCGAAACCCCAGCAATTCCATCACAACTAGACATAGGCTTTTACCTTCATCGTAAGGGGCCGAACTAGTATAAAACTCTCTTGCGTCCCTTGTCCGCTTTAACCCCTTTAAGTTAACCCGTAGCGATGAATCCACGACTAAGTCCTTTCTCTAGGACATCTGCCGTGACAAAACCACGACAGTTAGTAAACCTTCACCATTTTTACTAACAAGCTAGTCTAGTAGAGGCTCACTAGGGACATTGTATTTCTTTATGTCACTGGTGCAGAGACCTGCTATACAAATGGTTTTTACCCCCTTTCCGCGATGGAGTTTTAAACCGTCGCCTAGTGAAGTAGTGAGTGTGTGCGATAGGGGGTTCCTTCCCACACGACCCAAAAACCGTCGGGGATAGGCCCTCCGGCCACACAGGCTGGGGAAAAATGAGCTCGTGTGTGATCAGGAGAGGCATCAAAACCCAATCGTTTCCGTTCATATGTACATCCCACATGGTGAATCCCAAAACATTTCCATTCGTATGTATATCGCACATAGTTTTTTGTGTGGAAACGTTTGTGCAAGGTGGCCTAACATAAACAGTTCTCTGCCGGAAGCTGTGTGTGATTGTTAGTTGATCGAACACGCCTACTTTCTAGAAACCGTGTGGGTTGTTTGATTTATCGCCCACGGTGGTGCCTGAGTAACCGTATGCAATAGAAAACCCCAATAAGCAGGGTAATTAGCCTATTATTGATAATCCATTTAGTAATCAAATTGACATTTCTTATAAAACACACCAGATATTTCATATCCATATAATGGCAACCAGGATTTCATAGTCGAATTACATCAGATAGCTTCAGCACTCAGTTACACCATTACACAACAGCACCAAGTTTCACATGCAACATCAGAAACCTTTGGAAAGTAGCATCATACACGGTAACTAGACAGATGAATCTCATCTGGGAAACTGCAGAAGCGGAAGGAAAATACTGAGCCTTCACTGATGTTGAATGTCCTTGCAACTTTAGGCCAGTGGATAAGGATAATTGCCCGCCCAACCTTCATCCTCTTCAGGAAGACTACAATATTGTACCGTGGGTGTTCAATGAATACCTTCCTCGCCTCTTGACCATGCATGTGGTTTAAGAGGTAATCATCGGTGAACCGGTTTGAAAAGTACCGAAAACAAAGATATGCATATCATTGTAACAAATTTGGAAATGGCGCAGGGGGTAAAAACAAGGTAAACACTACTGCAGGATGGTCCAAATGCGACACTACGATCAGAGACCCTTCGACAAAACTGCGTGCAATGCCATAATCGCAAATGGTGGTGTAAAAAACCGTCAAAAAAGATGCAAAACGTTTGCGATGACGGATGCATCAAATACGGTTCATTTTTTAGTTGTGTGTGCGATGCAGGGCATACGATTCAATTCAATTAACTATTTGGGATGAGGAGGAACAAAAGAAACGGGCAGCCAGATGAAGGTGTGTGCGATATACAACATATGGTTCACTAGGATGAACTATGTGTGATTAGGCAACACAATGGAAACGGTTCAACTGAACAAGATGTGTGTGATACACGGCAAACAGGTCCGTAATCAGAAATGTGTGCGAAGACCAATAATAACACAGACGATTGCTGCTAATAAGCCGTGTGATTTGCTCTGTCTACAGAAGAATAACATGTGTGTGTGTGTGTGTGTGTGTGTGTATAACTGAAAATAAACACCCAATTACATAAGTGACTATACAGATCATTCGCACACACCTCAATAAACAATTGCATGCATTCTAAAGTAGGAAAAAATGATCGTCTAGTCATCTACTTCTTGTGACGCTCCCGCCACTGCTATGTGGCTTGATCCCTCGTCTGGGGCGGGAAGAAGACAGTTCCTCATGTCAACGATCCGCAAGTACATCTCATAGCTTGTGTACGCGTCCTTGGCCGCATACTTGACGTGTTGTTCATCCAGTCTGTCATGCCAAACACTGTGCCAAGCGTTCTTGTCCTTCTTGCTCTCTTCCTTCATCTTCGCGTAGTAGGGGTTGATGATGGCCGAGGCGAGGTCAACCAGGGAGTTCAGTTTGTTGTTGTCGCTCCCCCAGACCTTGTAGTGGTGCTGGATGTTGACAAGATTCAGGCATTTCAAGCCCGAAACCTTGAGCGCTTTTAGATCGTTGGTGGTGTCCACCGTAGCAAAACTATAGTCGGAGCTGTTGATAAACATGGAGAAACGCTCGCAAGGCCTTGTGGCCAGGTGGTAGTGGTAGACGAGGACGTCATGTCGCATGCATAACTGGGCGACAGGAACCTTCTCATCGTGCCCGGCATGACCCATGGTATACTCGAGGTCGAACCCGACCACTTGGTACTTGTCCTTGGCAAGGAACTGCTCTATAGTTTGGATGGAGCTCTCCACCAAGACCGGATCATTCTTGTACACAACCGAGAGAGCCTTCCCCCTCACGTGGGTGTCCACAACATGTTGCATGGTGAACTGCCCGCTGTTGTCATCGTCGGCTGCTGGGAGCGCCATTGGAACAGTTGGATGTCCTCTCTGTATGTGTCCTCGTGGGTGTGCTTATTGTGTCATGTGACACGAGAGATGAAGGTAAATGGCCGCGGGAATAAAATGGGGCCGGGCGACCTGGATTCCCGGTGCGTCCGCATGGTAGTTCTTGCAGCGGGTAACTGCATCATCGTGCCGCACCCGGTGCAACCACATGCACACGAACGTGCGTGATCGTGAGCCGGCCCCAAACACTGGCAGCACGCATGGAGGGACGAGGGTAGAGCACCCGGGGGGAAGCGAGAGCAGAGTGCGTGCGGCGGGACGCGAGCAGAGTGCGCCGTGGCCGCCTCAACTGCAAGCAACCACATGCATAGAGCCGTTGAACACGCAGGAAATGGTCGCCTACAAGCCGGCCGACAGTTGCGTCACTGCTTAGAGAGCGGCCGTGTACTACTACCTCTGTCTTGGTCTATAGTCCCCATTCTGTGCCATACTTTGCCCTTAAATTTAACCAACAAAATGTTAATGCATGTTATAAAAATTATATAATTGGAAACTATGTTCGAATACGAATCCAACTATATAATCTTTGGCGACATGCATTCGTATTTTGTTAGTTAAATCCTACTTATAAACCAGGACGGGGGTATAGTAGGTAATTAAACCGCAAACGTTTTCTTTTTGTATTAACCATATGTGTATGTAGCCTTTCGTCCTCCTCTCGCACGTCTTGTCAAGCCGATACCATAGATGGCTTACGGCGCAAGCTTGCGCAGCGCGCGAGGGCATTCTTTTGGCCAAACGGTGGCGCCAATGAATCGTCGGTGAGCCCGTTCCCACGCAACCTTCCTGCCCAACTCGGTGAAATCCCCCAAAATCCCAATGCTTACCGGCCTGCTATATAAACCCTCACGGCCAGCGAGTACTGCGTCACATTTTCCCCTCCCTCCATGTAGCTTATCTCGTCTACTTCTCCAACAATCGCCAATGGCACCGGCCATCGTCATCGCTCAGCCACTCCGCTGTCATCAGAGGACAGCTCCAGCTGGGAGGCTACACCGTGGCGGTGGCGCAGTCCCCGGTGTAATGTAGTGTGCGTGGCGTCCCTGTTGGCTGTGCGCGGAACACCCACCACACACTCCGCCACCGCTGCCCGTCGGCAGCTGTTGCCGGCTGCCATTGCCGCCACACCACCGCCGAAAGCCAAGGCCATCGCTCTCTCCGTCGCCGCCGCCCGAAGGCGGGAGGTGGCCGTCATGGCCGCCACCCCACTGCCTGCCGCCGTGGTCATCACCCGCTCCGCCGCCGCGGCCCGAAGGCGGGAGGTGGTGGTCATGGCCGCCACCCCATCGTCGGCCGCCGTGGCCGCCAGCCCACCGTCGACCGCCGGGGTCATCACCCGCTCCACCACCGCCGCCTGAAGGAGGGAGGCGGAGATGGATGCCCGCACGTGCGTCAGCGACCTTGAACGCTACACTGAGTTCCTGCGGGAGGAGGAGAAGCGCCGCGTCGAGAACGCAAAGAGCCTTGCCGCCGCCGTGGCCGCGGCACACGCCGCCTCAGAGGCGAGGAATCAGGAGATCTACGTGGAGAACCACCGCTTCGAGAGGGCTCATTTAGAGTGGCAGAGGGCGTTCGAGGTGAGCGTCGCTGAAGCTGCAGCAGTGGCAGGCACCGCATTGCGGTTGCCCAGCTCGTCGGTAGGCTCCTCCTCCTCTGCCTCTTACTGAGTGTGCTCGGCTGAGGAGAGGCAGCCGGAAGTAGTACAAAGCCCCTCCGTAGTAGTAGTATTTAGGGGCTATTTTGTTCAGTTCATCTGACTATAGATGTGGTGGAATCTGCATAACGATTTAAAATTAGCTAGTATATATAGTTGAACTAGCTATTTCAGTACGTGGTTAGCAACAATTGGGGAAAAGTTTGGTCGGTTCAGCTGTCGAGTTGAACTGTTTCTATAAATTAAGAACGACTACTTAATCTATGAACGAAATCTATGCTTAATTACTGAATTTTAGTTGCAAAAATTATATACTGCTAGTGATTTTTAGCTTCATGTTTTGACAAATCGCAGTGTTACAAGGTTGACAAATGACAATGTTACTAGATCAACAAAGGTCAATCTTTCCAGTTTGACAAATGGCAACATACCCAAATTGTTTATAAGTGGTTGCACATGGGCCATCCAAAAGAACCGTTTGCGTTGAAGAGATGCACAAATCCTACCCTCACTTTGCATACGGGTCTTCTATCTAATATGTTTGTGATCAAGTGCTGCACAAATCCTAATCGGCACATTTTCCCTTGGCTTCCTGGGGAGGCTGTCGATTTGCATACATGTGTTCTAACTAAAACGTCTGCGATGAGTGTTTTATATTTCAAAACCCTTGGCGTTTTTTAAAATAAAATCGTTTGATAAGTCTGTACATTAAGAGAGAAAAACGCAAGTTCGTTCAAACCATATCTTTCATTCAGTCATACTGCGAATTTATATTCATTTGATCGAGATACATTATTAAACCCAAGAACAAACTATTTCCGACGGCGGCGGAGGCGGAGCGGGTGATGACCCCGGACAGCTTGCACGCCTCTCAGTCAGCCTGCGCATCGGGCTGCATTCGCACGCCTCCCGTTCAGTCAAGGTCAAGCAGTTGTCCGCACGGCACCTCTTATAGCCATTAAAACCAAGACACGTGGCGTCACGTGAATGGTTAACAGAACGCACATGGTTTGAATTATACAAATGTTTGAGATATTAAAGTGGCAGCTATTTTTTCAAAATGCCTTTGTTGGTTGTTATTCGAGTGCGCCTTCTCTCAGAATGGACACAAAAAATACCACAGCATGTCGGGTGCCATTCCATGATAGCATGCCAAGTTTCATGAATTTCAGACGAGTTTTGGATTTACTAGAATTTAAAATCAAAGTATCTCAACATTTTGCCGGCAATCGATGGTGCCCTGGTGTTTGAAATTCATTCCCATTTCTTGCATTGGACCTAAGCATGCACGCAAGGACAAAGATTTGATTTTTCAACCAATTTATATGCACTGGAGCATGTGCATGTAGTTCAAATTTGAATTATGCACATAAATGCATTAAAAACTTAGTTAATGCATAAAAACGTCCAAACAAACCCCAAAAAATCACAAAAATTGACACAACACTCCTGTTGTTCTATGTTGACATGAGAAAAAAAATTGAAAGCAATAAGAAGCAATGGATATCGCTTTAGTCCCCAAAGGTGGGACGCTCTCACCAAACCATCATGCTTGTTGTGAGAAGCTCGTTTGTGAGAAGCATATACCCAAACCTGCCCCAAATGGGACAAAAATTTACCACTGCATGTTGATGCTGCTCCATGATAGCATGCCAAGTTTCATGAATTTCAGATGAGTTTTGGATTTACTAGAACTTAAAAATAAGGTATCTCAATGTTTGCGGCCGAGTGACGGTGGCAGGGTGTTTGATATTCATTCCCATTTCTTGCATGGGACCTAAGCATGCAACCAAGGATATAGATTTGAATTTTCAACCAACTTATATGCGTTAGAGCATGTGCATGTAGTTCAAATTTGAATTATGCACATAAATGCATTGAAAACTCAATTAATGCATAAAAAATGTCCAAACGAACCCCGAAAAATCCCAAAAGTTAACACAACACTCCTGTTGTTCTATGTTGACACTAGAAAAAAAATTGAAATCGCGAAGAGGCAATGGATATCGTTTTGTCCAGAAAGGTGAAATATTCCCTACCGAAACCATCAGGCTTGTTGTGAGAAGCTCTGGTTTGTGAGAAGCATATACCCAAACCTGCCCCCAAATGGGACAATTTTTTACCACGGCATGTTGATGCCACTCCATGATAGCATGCCGAGTTTCATGAATTTTAGACGAGTTTTGGATTTACTAGAATTTAAAAACAAGGTATCTCAATGTTTGCGGCTGAGTGACGGTAGCAGGGTGTTTGACATTCATTCCCATTTCTTGCATGGGACCTAAGCATGCAACCAAGGACACATATTTGAATTTTCAACCAATTTATATGCATTAGAGCATGTGCATGTAGTTCAAATTTGAATTATGCACAAAAATGCATTGAAAACTCAATTGATGCATAAAATGTCCAAACGAACCGCGAAAAATCTCAAAAATTGACACAACACTCCTGTTGTTCTATGTTGACACTAGGAAAAAAGTTGAAATCGAGAAGAGGCAATGGATATTGTTTCGTCCAGAAAGGTGAAACGTTCCCTACCGAAACCATCAGGCTTATTGTGAGAACCTATGATTTGTGAGAAGCATATCCCCAAACCTGCCCCAAATGGGACAAAAAAATTACCACGGCATGTTGATGCGGCTCCATGGGACAAAAAACCTGCCCCAATGCGGTTTCATGAATTTCAGACGAGCTTTGGATTTACTAGAATTTAATGTGTAAAATGTTCAAATGAACCATGAATAATTCCAATTATTTTATGACACACATATAGTTGCATGTTCACTGCAGATAAAAGGTCTAGCAATTCAAACACCGTCCATTGCCATTGTGACCCCATTATGTAATTCAAATCAAGATGAAAAATCAAGTAGATCCCACACAGTTTATTATCACCAACCGTGTGAGATGCAGCACAAAATATCTCAGAGCACCGTCGGTGTATAGTACGCCTATGGCTTACGCGAGATGGTGCATCAGCTACAGTCCACAGCCGGCATTTCAAGCACACTAGCTCGCTCCCCAAATATCATTTCACTGTTCAATCATCCCCGGCGAAAGATGGGCACGTGGACCTGCGTCGTGAGGGCAACTTCGGTGGCCCACTCCGGCGAGAGCACGGCCGCAGCTGCCATGCACGTGCTAACAAGGTGCATGAGCACGGCCGCAATCTGCGACCGGGCGGCCAAGGCAGCCCAAACAGCCGTTGTTGCTTCTCAGGTGGCGGCAGCAACATCTACCTCGGGGATAGCAACTGGCGAGAGCGGCACAGCAGTTGTCCGTTCTGCAGTGGCAGCCTTAGCCCTGATGGAGGCCGCCCACGACCATGTCGAGGCCACCCACGCCCAGCTCGTGGCGGTCACCGCACAAATCAAACGAAGCTTCTCCGACAATGGTCGGCAACCCACGACCAAAGAGTTGGCAATCGTCAAGAGCGTTCGAGCAGTCGTCCGTTCCTTCGCCGCATACCTTGTGACGACGGAGCCCGTCCAAGCCTAGATCATGGCCGCCCACGGCCAGTTCGTGGCGGCTTTTTCCAAAGAGATGGCGGACGCGGATGACGAGATGCTTGCCGAGTATGGTGCGATGGATGCCATGGAGCCCCTTCCCCAGGAGACCATCGGGCGCGAGCTGGACATGGAGGCGGCGGCGGAGATCGACGAGCACCAGCCATAGTAGTACTCTTTGTTTTGTTTAATTAAGAGCGCCGGTCTTTAATTTGTTAGGGTAATGTTTAGGTCAGCTAGCTCTATTTAATTACTGAACTTGCTCGATTAAGAAGTGTGGGTGTGCTGTAGTCTCCTTTGTGTACCCAAATTATGCAATGACCACTGTAACCAGGGAGATTCGAACAAATATTTTTGACGTTCAAACTCATCACACACGAGTTAAGCTATCTGAATCGTTTGTGATGTTCACATATCGTACACAGTTCTGAATAAGGGACCGTGACTGATGACACTTTGCGCGCCAGTTTTTTCGCTGAAGCGATTCCAAAATTTTGGCTTCCGCGGAAATATCTACCTCCCCGCCCCCTCCCCCATACCAAAAGCCACATTTCCCCTGTTTCTGCCTTCCTTTCCAAGTTGAAACCTTCACTCCTTGCTTGCAGCGCTGCCTCCTCGCTGGCGGCCCTCCTTCATGTTGCTCTGCCTCGTCTATCCAGGCAGGTACTCCACACCCGACCCCCATCCTCCTCCTACTTCCACATACCACATGCCCCGACCGCCAGTGCGACACCTTCCACCAAATCACCGCCCCCTCCACCAAATAAGCACCGCCCTAAGCCATGGTGCGTGCAGTATAGCCAGGACTCAAGGAGCATTTGGCAGCGGAGAAGCAAATCGTGGCCGCACGCGCGGATGAGGTCACGATGGCTGCCATTCGTGCCGACCCCCAGATCTTGGAGGAGCACCTTGCCATTTTCTAGCTATGCCGGTTAAGCATGCTCGGTTTACCCATTGTGTGTGCTTCTCTTGCCTTTCCTTCACAAATTCTAGTGAATTGTGTTATCTAATTTTACCATGCAATCTGTTGCTCTAGCGTATATGTTCTATATGTCGTGCAATGTGGTGATCACTTATTAACTGTTTTGTTAATTAGTTATCGTCTTCAGTTAACTGTTTGTTCAATTCTGCAAATGTGATGTTCAATTCTTTAGGCCGCAATTTTGTATTGTCTTCCATGTGAGAAATAAATCAAATTTATCTTTACAAAATACAGGAGAAACGAATACAATTGCTATATTTCCAAGTTGTCAAGCATGCTTGGTTTGGTTATACATTGTGCAATGTGGTGCTCGGTTAATGTTTGGTTCATTTGTGTTGTGGTGTTTAGTTAACTGTTTGGTTCAATTGTGCAATGCGATGTTCAATAGTTGTGGGTGCATCATATTATTGTATACCATGTGAGAAATAAATTGAATTTGGTTGTAGTAAATACATGAGAAACAAATACAATTGCTATATTTCCAAGTTGTTAAGCATTCTTGGTTTGGTTAACTATCTGATCTTATATTAGGAGTATGTTATATTGTGCAATGTGGTGCTCAATTAATGTTTGGTTCATTTGTTGTGGTGCTTAGTTAACTGCTTGGTTCAATTTCTGCAATGCGATGTCCAATTGTCGTTGGTAGAATTTTGTATTGTTGTGCATGTGAGGAATAAATCAAATTTGGCTGCACTTAATACATGAGAAACATATACAAGTGCTATATTTCCTAGTTCTTAATCATTCTTGGTTTGGATAAATGGGTTTTCCATGTGGCTTGAATTAATCTGATGAATCTGCAATGTGCTTATTTTTCATCAACATATTTTACCGATAGCATGCGAACCCTTACTTAACATGATGACTAACTACCTTACATGTGTTGCAGGGAAACAATGGGAAGCATTGAGGTTTACAATCGAGTTAGCACGTGCATGGTCCATTTACTAATAGCACATTAGTGTGCAATTGCAGGAACCATGCATTCTAATATTTAGGTTTTTAACAATTTGGTCTTGCACATGTAGGTCCTACTGTCAAAGGTTCTGACCCACTGTTTGACCCTTTTTGCATATGGGGAAATGAGATGTCCATGAATATCAATCAAGTCAAGAAACTCACAAAGATTGTTAGGATAAAGAAATTAGCGACAAAAAACAACAAGATCTTTGTGTGCACAATGAAGAAGACATCTGTTCACTACAATATGGTACTAACTATTATACCTTGCCTTTTTTTATTCATTTGCCCCATTTACAATATAGAGAAGATATTTATGCACATCCTTGTTTTCAGGCCTTTCCAAAGCAGTTCACTGATGATTACCTCTCAAAGCACCTCTATGGTCAGGAGGCGAGGAAGGTTTTCATACAACACCCACGGTTCAATATTGAAGTGTTCCTGAAGAGGACGAAGGACGGACGGTCAATCATTGACACGCACTGGCCTAAAGTTGCAAAGACCTTCAACATGAATGAAGGCTCAATATTCGCCTTCTGCTTCAGCAGTTTTCCACATGAGATGCATCTGTCTATATACCGTCTATGATGCTAATTTTGAAAGGTTCTACATGTTGCATGTGAAACTTGGTGCTGGTGCAGTTGTGTAATGGGGTAGCTGAGTGCTGATGCTATATCATGTTGTACTCTGATGTATTTCAATTATGAAATCCTGCTTCCTTGATATGGAAACGAAATATATTATGTGCTTAATATGAATGTCAATTAGATCAATAAATGGATTATTAATAATAGGGCAATTAGCTTGCTAATGGAGAATTAGCCTGCTAATTGGGTTTTGCTATTGCAAACAGTTATTCAGAAAATACCGTGGGTGATGACCTCAGGCAACGCACGCAGTTTCTAGGAATAAACCGTGTTGGATCAATGAACAATCACTCACGACCTTCTCTTGAAAGCTGTTTGCGTTAGGCCACCTTGCGCAAACATTTACCACATAAAAATTGTGTGTGATGGACAACCTTCGCCACACAGTTTCTTCTATGCACCGTGTGTGATGCATTCAATAAAGCAAACGATAAAATTGTTAATATCGTGTGCAATGGCAACGCTATCACAAACGATTTAACGGGGAAAATTAATTGTGATGTACATGTGAAGGGAAACGTTTTCCATGGAGCGACTGTGTGGGATGTACATACGAATGGAAACGTTTAGCGGGGATTGACTGTGTGGGATGTACTTGTGATCGGAAACAATTTCGCCTGTATAATTGTTTTTTAGCTCTACTTTACGTATTTCCATATTTGAGCGCTCGCCGGTCGCACACAACCTCATTTTGTCGAGCGTGTGTCCCAGGAGTGTATATCCCCGACGGTTTCTAGGTCATGTGGGAAAGACCCCCCTATCGCCGTCACTCACTAGGTGACGGTTCCAAATGTCGTCGCAGAAAGGGGTTAAAAACCGTTAGTTAGCACCGACGCGTACCAGTGAAAAGAGTTAGTACCATCCTATAGTTGACTGATGTCTTCTTCATTATGCAAACAAAGATCTTGTTGTTATTCGTCACAAGTTTCTTCATCCTAACAATCTTTCTGAGTTTCTTGACTTGACTGATATTCATGGACATCTCATTTCCCCATATGCAAAATGGGTCGAACAATGGGCCTAAGCCTCTGACAGCAGGACCTACATGTGCAAGACCAAATTGTAAGAAACCTAAATATTAGAATGATTTCTGCAACTGCACAATAATGTGCTATAAGGGAAAGGACCATGCATGAGCAAACCTCGATGGTAAACCGCAGTGTATCCCGTTGTTTCCCTGCAACACACATAAGGAAGATCTTGATCAGTTTAACTGAGAGTTGTCATACTATCAGTAGAATATGTATTGAGTACATCCCAATTCGATTTATTTCTCACATGCATAACAATACAAAATTGTACCCACAGCAAATGAAAATCAAATTGCAGAATTCAACCAAACAGTTAAATGGATAGCAGACTAAATGAACCAAAATAGTTAACTGAGCACGACATTGCAGAACAGAAACATGTACTAGAAGATAAGACAGTTAACAAAACAAAGAATGCTTGAGAACAATACTACGAAATGTAGAAATTGTTGGACCAAACTGTTAAATGAACATTACATTTCAGAGGACCAAACTATTAACTAAACATCAGATTGCATATTAACATTACAGAGGACAAATCACTACAAGGCACTAGCGGTGGCCTCGAGAAAACAGCACGAACTGTATTTTAAATTAGACAACCGCGTGGTGGTGTCGACGGTGGCCTCGAAGACGAGGTGCTCCTCCAAGATCTGGCGGTCGGCACGCATGGCAGCCATAGCGACCTCGTCCACGCGTGCAGTCGCAATTTGCGGCTCCGCTGCCAGATGCTACTAAGCTCCATGTTATACTACGTGCAAAATGGTTGTGGGCGGCGCTTAATTGGAGGACGGGGCCAGTGATTTCGGCGGAAGGTGTCGTGCCGTCGGTCGGGACATATGGGGCGGGGAAGGATGAGGATGGTGTGGGTGGGGTGTGGATTACCTAACCATATCGACGAGGCCGTGCAGCAAGAAGAAGGGTCGGCAGCGAGGAGGTCGCGCAGCACGAAGAAGGGTCACCGGCGAGGAGACGGCGCTGCAAGAAGAAGGGTCGCCAGCGAGGAGGCGGCACTACAAGAAGAAGGGTCGCCGGCGAGGAGGCTAAGCTGCCAGTAAGTAGCAGTGAAGGTTTGAACTTGGAAAGCAAGGAAGAACAGTGGAAATGTGGCTTTTGGTGGGAGGGAGGGGGTGGGGAGATAGATATTTTTGCGGTGGCAGAAAAATTTCACTCGGTGCCACAAGAAACTGGCGCGCAAGTGTGGTTCAAGCATGGGCGATGGACTATAGACGACAAAGCTTTCTGTGTAATCCAGACAAGACGGTGCGCCAAGATATTTTATATCGCATCTCACACGATTCTTGCTAGTAAACTATTTGTGGTATACCTAATTTTTTTTTCATTATGTTTTGAAAGACAAAATGATGTTACAAAGGGAAAGGATGGTGTCTGAATTGGTAGAACATTTATGTACAGTGAACATGCAACTACATGAGTGTCGTGTTCAAATTTGGAA
Source organism: Aegilops longissima (assembly GCA_021605205.1). Classification (NCBI taxonomy): domain Eukaryota; kingdom Viridiplantae; phylum Streptophyta; class Magnoliopsida; order Poales; family Poaceae; genus Aegilops; species Aegilops longissima. The sequence continues at coordinate 256,269,032 of CM038680.1, forward strand.
TTATTTCGGGTTTGTTTGGCATTTTTATGCATTAATTGAGTTTCTAGGCATTTAATGTGCATAATTCAAATTTCAACTACAAGCACATGCTCCAATGCACCAAAGTTTGTTAAAAATCACATGTGTGTCTTTGGGTGAATTTATAGGTCCCATGCAAGAAATGGGAATGAAATTCAAACATCTGGGCGTCGTGGCTCAGCCGGGAACATTGAGAAACTTGGTTTTTAAATTCCTGTAAATTCGAAACTCGCCTGAAAATCATGAAACCTGTCATGGTGTCATCTCATGGCACCAACATGTTGTGGTAAAAAAATTGGCCGCATTTGGACAAGTTTTGGTATAAGCTTCTTGCAAACCGGAGCATCTCTCAAGAAGACTTGTGGTTCCCGAGGGGGAATGTGTCACTTTGTGTGCGAAACGATATACGCTGCCTCCCCCCCTGATTTTTTACAGAGGCAACATAGAACTATATGAGTGTTGTGTTAAAATTTGGAATTATTCCGGGTTTGTTTGGAATTTTTTATACATTAATTGAATTTCTGGTCATTTAATGTGCATAATTCAAATCTGAACTGCAAGCACATGCTCCAGTGCACCAAAGTTGGTTGAAAAATCACATGTGTGTCCTTGGGTGAATTTGTAGGTCCCATGCAAGAAATGAGAATGGAATTGAAACATCTGGGCGTCGTGGCTCGGCCGGAAATATCGAGAAACTTGGTTTTATAATTCCTGTAAATCCAAACACGCCTGAAAATCATGAAACTTGGCATGGTGTCATGACATGGCACCAACATGCTGTGGTAATTTTTTGGCCGAATTGGGACAAGCTTTGGTAAAAGCTTCTTGCAAACTAGAGCTTCCCTCAAGAAGGCTCGTGGTTCTGAGAGGAAACATGTCACTTCCGTGTGCGAAACGACATACACTACCTTCTCCCGCCTTGATTTGTTTACATATGATGTAGACACAAACCTAGGGTAGGGTAATAGGCCTGACCTATACATCCTACCTAAGGTCCTTGTCCTAAGAACAAAGAAGTTCAAGAATCAAGAAGGATCCAAGAAGGCGCCGAGTGAAGTCCACTGACCTACCATCCACTCGGAGATCCCACTTTATCCAGGTCACTCGACCATCAAACCACTCGACAATAAGAGGACCTAAAGCCGCTCCACGCAGCAACGGTCGGGCATTTACCCAGATATTTAATGATCATTTGTAGCACTTCAATACAGGCGTTACCTGTAACGCCACCTCTTTATGTACACTGAATCCTATGTAACAGAGGGAGCTGGGTCCCGCGACTCTATATAAGCCACCCCCTCCTCCGGGACAAGGGTTCGCACCCCCTGTAACTCACACGCATATAATCCAGTCGACCGCCTCTAGGCTCCAAGGCGTAGGGCTGTTACTTCCTCCGAGAAGGGCCTGAACTCGTAAAACTCGCGTGTACAACTAGCTAAGATCTTGCCTCTACATTCCTACCCCCCTATTCTACTGTCAGACTCAGAACCACGACACTCGGCCAGATTGCTCTTGACATGGTTTTCGGTGATTACAAGAATTACCACAAAGAAAAGTTGACATTTGAAGTTGTGGATTTCCAGAGTGCTTATCACGCCATTCTGGGCAGGCCGGCTTATGCACGTTTTATGGCTCGACCATGCTATGTGTACCTCAAATTGAAAATGCCTGGTCCCAAGGGTGTGATCACTATCACTGGCAATCGAAAGAAGGCAGAAGAGTGCTTCCATAAGGGCTCGAAGATCACCGATGCGCAGATGGCAGTAGTGGAGTTGCAGGAGTATCAGAAAAATGCAGATCCGAGTGATTTGCCGCGAGCTAAGAAGCTTGCAACGGATTCAACATTTCAGTCGTCCGGTGAAACGAAACCGGTTCATATCCACCCGACTGACCCCAATGCTGCTCCGACCCACATTTCAACAACTCTCGACTCCAAATAGGAAGAAGCGGTCATCCAGTTCCTCCGTGAGAACTGGGACATCTTTGTATGGAAACCTTCTGACATGCCGGGTGTTCCCAGGGAACTGGCTGAGCATCATTTGCGAGTCGACCCAAAGGTAAAACCGGTCAAGGAACATCTTCGACGGTCCGCCGTCATGTAAGAGAAAAGCAATTGGTGAAGAAGTGGCTCACTCGGCAGCTGAGTTTATTCGAGATTTACCACCCGAGTGGTTAGCTAATGTTGTCATGGTCCCTAAGAAGGATGATTCACTCCGCATGTGCATCGATTTCAAGCATATCAATCGGGCCTGCCCGGCGATCACTTTCTCTCCTCAAGATCGATCGATAGTCGATTCGACTATGGGTGTGAGCGCTTGTCCTTTTGGACGCTTATTCGGGTATCATCGATCCGTCAGATGGACCCGGCGAAATTAAAACAGCTTTCATCACCCCATTCGGTGCTTCGTTATGTCACTATGCCATTCGGTATGAAGAACGCTGGAGCCACATTCATGCGGATGATTCGTAGTGTTTACTCACTCAAATCAGTCGGAATGTGGAAGCGTACATGGATGACATTGTGGTCAAGTCACATAAAGGTTCCGACCTGCTGGCTGACTTTGCTGAAACCTTTGCCAACCTCAGAAGGTACGATATCAAGCTTAATCCATCAAAGTGCACGTTCGGAGTTCCAGGAGGAAAGTTACTCGGTTTTCTCGTTTCCGAACGAGGGATCGATGCTAACCCTGAGAAAGTTGGTGCCATACTCCGAATGAAACGCCTTGTGCGTGTGCATGATGTCTAGAAGCTTACTGGTTGTTTGGCCGCCCTAAGTCGATTCATTTCCAGACTCGGTGAGAAGGCGTTGCCTCTCTACCGACCGATGAAGAAGTCGATAAGTTCGAGGGACCTCGGTTGATGCAGCGCTTGCGAGCTAAAGCCCCGCTTCCACCCAGCCGTGCTTGCTGCCCCAATCAGCAAGAGCCTTTATCGCTTATATAGCAGCCATCGGACAAGTCGTCAAGACAAAGATTTACGGTCGAGCGAGAGGAAGAGGGAAAAGCCTATAAAGTTCAGCGCCCAGTTTATTATGTTTCTAAAGTTCGACTCACGAAACAGAGATATCTCGCACTATCGTAAACTTGTTTATGGATTTACATGACCACGAAGAAGGTTGCACACTATTTCTCCGACCACTCACATTACCATCGCGACGCCCATTATCGTAGATTACGCACAATGTAGATGCAATCGGTCAAGGGCAAAATGGGCGATTGAACTCTTTCCTTAGATATTCAGTTTGAGGCAAAAAACTATCAAGTCCTAAGCAAGAGCTGATTTCCTCACCGAGTGGATCGAACAAAGAATCGCCGACTAAGTTCACTCGAAGCATCGGACCATGTTCTTTGACAGCCCAAGATGCTGAATGGTTCTAGTGCCGGGTGGTACTAGTATCCCCAAGGAGACAAAGCTCGATACGCACTCTGATTCACTTTGATTCCTCCAATAACGAAGCAGAATATGAAGCACTCTTATATGGGTTGCGCATGGCCATTTCACTCAGCGTCCGTCGCTTCATGGTCTATGGTGACTCGGATTTGGTAGTCAATCAAGTGATGAAAGAGTGGGACGTCAGAAGCCCAGCCATGACTGGCTACTGCAATGCGGTGAGAAAGTTGGAAAGAAGTTTGAGGGGTTAGAGCTTCATCATATACCCCGATTGAAAAATCAAGCAGCCGATGATTTGGCGAAGATAGGTTCCAAGAGAGAAGCCATTCCCAGCAATGTGTTTCTGGAACACATTCACGCACCGTCAGTTCAAGAAGATCCTTTTACAGAAGAGCCCCCGCAACCTAAGAGCGCCACAGATCCGACTGAAGTCAAGATCCCAGCCATGGTCGACCTAATCATGGAAGTTTTGGTCATCACTCCTGACTGGACAGTGCCTTACATTGCGTACATCCTTAGGAAGGAACTCCCAGAGGATGAAGAAGAGGATCGACAGATCGTCCGTCGATCCAAGGCCTTTACGGTGATAAGGGGACAATTGTTCAAGGAAAGTGTGACTGGAGTCAGTCAGAAATGCATAACACCAGAAGAAGGTCGAATGATCCTCAACGACATCCACTCGGGGACCTGTGGTCACCATGCGTCCTCTCGGGCCATTGCGGCTAAAGCATACCGAGCCGAATTTTATTGGCCACGAGCAAATGAAATGGCGAAAGATATAGTCGAAAAATGTGAAGGTTGCCAGTTTTCCTCTGATATGTCTCACAAGCCTGCATCAGCCCTGAAGACCATTCCCCTCGTCTGGCCCTTTGCTGTTTGGGGATTGGATATAGTTGGACCTCTGAGGACTGGTAGGAGCGGCTTCTCTCATGTGCTCGTGGCAGTCGACAAGTTTACTAAATGGATTGAAGCCAAGCCTATCAAAAATCTTGAAGCCAGTACTGCTGTCAGCTTCATCAGAGAGTTAACATTCAGATATGGTGTTCCGCATAGCATCATCACTGACAATGGGTCGAACTTTGATTCTGATGAGTTTAGAGCTTTCTGCGCTTCTCAAGGCACACGAGTCGACTATGCTTCAGTCGCTCACCCGCAGTCGAATGGACAAGCAGAAAGGGCAAATGGTCTAATCCTCAAAGGACTGAAACCCCGACTGATGCGTGATCTCAAACACGCAGCAGGCGCCTGGGTTGATGAACTTCCATCAGCTCTTTGGGGTTTGAGGACAACTCCCAATCGGTCGACCGGACGAACTCCTTTCTTTTTGGTCTATGGAGCTGAAGCTGTTCTGCCAAGTGACCTGCTCCACAACGCACTTTAGTCGAGCTCTTCTCTCAAGAGGAAGCGGAACAGGCCCGCAGGATTCAACGATCTCTTAGAAGAGGAAAGAGAGATGGCATTGATCCGGTCGACCATCTATCAGCAAGATTTGCGTCGATTCCATGCCAGAAACGTGAAGGGGCGAGCCTTTCAAGAGGGAGACTTGGTTCTTCGAGTGGATCAACAGAAGCCACACAAGCTTGCCCCTGCTTGGGAAGGCCCCTTCATTATCACCAGAGTTCTCCACAATGGAGCATACCATCTTTACAATGTCGAGCATCGGAAAGATGAGCCACGAGCTTGAATGCGGAGCTGCTCCGCCTTTTATACTTAAGTACTCACTCAGATGAGATGTAATAAGAAATACCTTTGTAGTTTATTTATCAAAGACAAGAGCTTTATAGTCTTCCTAAATGATTGTTGTTGCTTTTGTTTCCGTTTGAAATCCCCCAGTGGGTGACGTTTCGCCTAACTCTGAAAAATCCTACCGAGTGGTGAGCAAGCCTCTCACTCAGAGGCTTAGCTGTGAATCCGTTTTGCCTGAGTTCGAAAAATCCTACCGAGTGGTGAGCAAGCCTCTCACTCGGAGGCTTAGCTGCGAATCCGTTTCGCCTAAGTTCAAAAAATCCTACCGAGTGGAGAGCAATCCTCCCACTCGGGGGCTTAGCTGCAGTCAAGTACTCGCCTAAGTTTGAAAATCCTACCGAGTGGAGAGCAACCTCCCACTGGGGCTTAGCTGCAGTCCAAGACTACCTAAGGTTGAAAAATCCCACCGAGTGGAGAGCAATCCTCCCACTGGAGGCTTAGCTACAGCCAAGCACTCGCCTAAGTTTGAAAAATCCTACCAAGTGGAGAGCAACCTTCCACTGGAGGCTTAGCTGCAGTCCAAGACTACCTAAGTTTGAAAAATCCACCGAGTGGAGAGCAACCTCCCACTGGGGCTTAGCTGCAGTCCAAGTACTCGCCTAAGTTTGAAAATCCCACCGAGTGGAGAGCAACCTCCCACTGGGGCTTAGCTACAGCCAAGTACTCGCCTAAGTTTGAAAAATCCCACCGAGTGGAGAGAAACCTCCCACTGGGGCTTAGCTGCAGTCTAGTACTCGCCTAAGTTTGAAAATCCCACCGAGTGGAGAGCAACCTCCCACTGGGGCTTAGCTGCAGTCCAAGACTCGCCTAAGTTTGAAAATCCCACCGAGTGGAGAGCAACCTCCCACTGGGGCTTAGCTGCAGTCCAAGACTACGCCTAAGTTTGAAAATCCCACCGAGTGGAGAGCAACCTCCCACTGGGGCTTAGCTGCAGTCTAGTACTCGCCTAAGTTTGAAAATCCCACCGAGTGGAGAGCAACCTCCCACTGGGGCTTAGCTGCAGTCCAAGACTACTAGCCTAAGTTTGAAAAATCCCACCGAGTGGAGAGCAACCTCCCACTCGAGGGCTTAGCTGCAGTCCAAGTACTCGCCTAAGTTTGAAAATCCCACCGAGTGGAGAGCAACCTCCCACTGGGGCTTAGCTGCAGTCCAAGACTCGCCTAAGTTCGAAAAATCCTACCGAGTGGAGAGCAACCTCCCACTGGGGCTTAGCTGCAGTCCAAGTACTGCCTAAGTTTGAAAATCCCACCGAGTGGAGAGCAACCTCCCACTGGGGCTTAGCTGCAGTCCAAGACTACCTAAGTTTGAAAATCCCACCGAGTGGAGAGCAACCTCCCACTGGGGGCTTAGCTGAGTCCAAGACTCGCCTAAGTTTGAAAAATCCCACCGAGTGGAGAGCAACCTCCCACTGGGGCTTAGCTGTAGTCAAGTACTCGCCTAAGTTTGAAAAATCCTGCTGAGTGGAGAGCAACCTCCCACTCGGGGCTTAGCTACAGTCCAAGACTACTAAGTTTGAAAAATCCTACCGAGTGGAGAGCAACCCTCCCACTCGGAGGCTTAGCTGCAGTCCAGAACTCGCCTAAGTATGGAACCCATCCCTATCCGCAAGGACGACGAGGTGCAGGTCGACTGCAACCTTCTCCTTCGGAGCTACGCCACAAGTACAACATGCGCTCCATCCCTATCCGCAAGGACAACGAGGTGCAGGTCGACTACAACCTTCCCCTTCGGAGCTACGCCACAAGTACAACGTTCGCTCCATCCCTATCCGCAAGGATGATGAAGCGCAGGTCGGTTGAAATCACTACCTCAAAGGTGCATCTCAAACACAAAGATTATTCCGAGTGAAAGACAAAATCCACACGAAGGAAAACACAAGCATATTCGGAAATAAACCAAGTTCCGATAAATCCTAAAGTTCCGGACAATGGATCAAAAGTATTCGAGCATCAAGCCCGAAGAAGTTTAATGGTTACACAATCACTCGGCATTCTGAGGCAAATAAAGGTGAAGCTTAATGTTTTTTCGGTCACGCATCAGGAGAAGGACTGGCTGGGTCGCAGAAACTGTCAAGGTCAATGATGTCTGCAATGCGAGTGGCGGCGGCAAGGAAGGTGTCCATGAAAGACTGGAAAGTGTGCCTCTTCGTGTTAACAACCTTGAGCTCCGCCAGCTTGTCTTCTTTGGCATCCTTTCAGTGCACTCGGACTAGAGACAGAGCGACGTCAGCACCACAGCGAGCAGATGACTTCTTCCATTCTTGCACGCGCTCAGGAATTTGGTTTAGTCGAGCCATCAGGAACTCGAGATCTTGAGACAGTTCCGCCTGAGGCCAAAGTTCTGCATCAACACGGGTCATTGCAGCATTCAGACGGGCCAGATAAGCAACCGCGCTGTCCATCCGAGACTCCAATCGCATCGCGTTCATCGCAACATCATCCTTGACTGGACAGTGGATGGGATCAAGACCCGTCTCGACCCGCCCAGTTTCTGCTTCAAAGTCTAGGAAAAATTCTGCACAGTTCAGTGAATGATGAGTCGACGGTGCAATTAGAACTGTCAGTCGACAGAAATAAGACAGATTAATCAGTACCTTCAAGTTTCAAGACTAGCTTCGCAGCAAGTTGGCTCAGATAAGACTCTAGCTCGCCATTCTTGACTCTGAGACTTCCAAGTTCGTCGGTCAGTTTCTCCTTGTCCTTCTTCAGTCGCTCGACCTCTTGATTGGCGTCAGAAACAGCAGTCTTCAGTTTGGAGTTTTCCTCTTCTAACTTGCCGATTGAATCAAGCTTCTTGTCAGCAAGCGCTGTCTTCTCGCGCGCCTCCTTCTGAGCTGCAGCTAGATCCAGATCCTTCTGCTCCAAAGCCTGCTTCATTTTCTCTAAAGAAATAACATTCTTCGATGGGCTTGAGTTGGCGGTTTTCAAGACATACATCTGCTCGAGTGGAGTCACTCGGTTCAAAAATGGAAAGGAAAAGTGCCACCAAGGGATAAACAATGGCATTGATTACCTCCCATGGCAGCTACTTCATCACGAGTGCTCTGGAGATTCTTCTTGGCCAATTCCAGATCAAGGTTGAGGCTGATTTGCTGCTTGTTCATTGCGAGAGCTGAGCCCCAAGATCACAAGATTTCTACATCACAAGCCATATCGGTTGATGATATAAAAGACATCACAATGTTAGTTACTCTAAGACTACCACCGAATCAAACATTCAATGGCAGTCACGGGATTACACTCAGTGGGTGCACTTAGCGTGCCCCACCGATTTTGCAAAAAGAAAAGAGGTTCTCAGACCACGCCGATCGCCTGCAGCACCTATGGTCTCGGGGACTACACCCAGTGGGTGCACTCAGCGTGCCCCCACTGGTTTTGGTTCCACTCGGCGTGGTCTGCCCAGCTCGAGTGGCAAAAAAGAGAGGTTTCCATTCTTAGACTAGAGTCGAATGCCTGCAGTCACCTATGGTCTCGGGGACTACACCCAGTGGGTGCACTCAGCGTGCCCCCACTGGTTTCGATTCCACTCGGCGTGAGATTCAGTTCGAATCGACACAAAGAGACATACAACATCAAAACAGCCACACCCCAGTGGGTGATCAGACAAAAAATACGGTCGATTGGAAAGTCAACTAACCTGGACATTGTCTTGCAGAGCAGCCCCGGTGTTGAAGGCTACCTGACTAGCCTCATGCACCATTTTCATCTGTCCCATCACAAGATTCAACTGAAGAAGAGCTTCCTTGGCAGCACCTGGCGGATCGTCTGGAGTTTGATATGCAGTGAAAAGTGATGGAGCCAGAGCAATCAAAGCAGCCACCAGATCTGAAGCTGGGAGTTGTATCGGCGCGGCAGAAGTCTGAGCAGCTGATCCTGAGGGGCAATCAGTCGACAGCGGAACAACGAAGGTGACGTTGGTTCGAGCCGGATCTGTCGATCGCCGACCGTTGTAGCGACCCGACCCGAAACGGTCAAGTCTCTGTGTAGCTGTACCATCCCAAGATCATGCCGCACACACACAAGACATTGATGCAAAGATTCAAAGTTCAATCACACCTGAATTTATTACACGATTCTCATATCGAGTCTTTATTACAAGATAATAAATTCGCCAAGACCAACTCATGAGAAATAAACTAAATAAAGCTGCGGAAGCGTGAGCGAATAGCGAGTCCATCCGACTCCATAGGGCAATCGCCAAGCGTGGATCGTAGCCTCACTCCCGATCGGAAAACTCCTCGCAACATAAGACGTTGCAGCCGTAGGTCAGCATTTGAATATGCCGCAAGTCATGAAGAGAGAACAACAATAAAAATTACTAACACTATATGCAATTTGGTCAGGGGCTCTAAGTTTCATTATTTCGCTAAAAAGCCAGTTTTCCCTACAACAATGGACTTGTTTGCAAATACTACAAAATGTTGGTAGTTATTGAGATGGTTCCGCCAACCAATGTCTCGCTCCCAATTACTAAATAACCCCTCAATTAATTTATTAAGTTCGTGTTGATATATCCGAAATACTCCAGTTCCAGAGGCTCAAATTGTCCGTAATCGGGACACGGCTAACCGATTAGATCTTCACTCTGTAGAGGTTTGCGACTTTACTCATAAGAATCGCTCCTCCCTTAAGTCTTCGCACTTCATGGTGTTTGAAGACGGGATGAACGAAACAGGGTCTTCCGAAGAGTTCCTCTGGCCACTGCCGGTACCCATCCAATCCTACCGTTCTTCTACATCTCGTAGCACCGTCCGGCCAGAGTCACACCTAGGGTTGACCAAGCCAGAGCCCATAATGGCTTGCGGCTGCACGTAAGCTTCCGTCAATGGGGTATCCATCCGCCTCTTCGTGGCTGGGTGAAGCTTTCCACAAGATGTCATGGCGCTTCTCCATGCATCCCGCCAACCGCTGGTTTTCTCAGGTGCCCGTCAACCGTCCTCCACCCAGTAGTGAATTTTGAAGTCCATCTTGAGCTTGTAGTCATGGGGTTGTCATCATCTTGACTCTCACATCTCCCTTATGAATCACTCAACCAACCCCGTCTACGAGCATAGCAAAAATAAACTACTTCGTCCCGGGCCATGGTAACAAGGGGGATTGGTTTCATCCTACCTCATGATACTACTCAAGAACATAACTTAAAATTCTCCTACTGCATGCATGGTGGGGAGGTATAATTCTAATGCAATAAAATCATAGGTATTGTAAAAGTAAACATGGTCAAATGACTTGTCTTGCTGACGGTCTTCGAAAGTTAGGGACTCGTGATAGCAAGCTTCGCACTCCGGAAATTCTACCGAGGCAAACAACAATCATAATAAGCATAAGAGCATACAATCACTTAACGTAATAGCATGCTAACATAACACACAAAACAATTGAACCAAAACCCCAAGAGAACTCGAAGAAATCCAAATCAATGTTTTTACCACATCAAACAACAACTAAGAAATAGTTTTACACAACAAAAATTTTCTTAACAGAACTTAAGCATGGGTTTTGCTAACTAACAGAAAGGAAAACATCATGCAAACTAGGAGCAAAAAGAATCACATCAAAAGCTATTATAGAACTCCTATTATGCCTATAACAATCCTAGCAAGAAAAAATAAAATAAAAATTTTATTTATTGTAAATAAAAGTTCATGTTCTAAAACTACAGAAACTAATCAAAAATAAACTATGACATAGATAAAATAAAATTATTTAATAAGTAAAACAATAGGAAAACAGTAGCTAGTTAAATAAACAAGAAACCCATGACTTTGATTAAAACTATTTTTTATTAAATCTAAAATACCCAAATAAATTCCTATGGTTAGGCAAGGTCAAAACAAAGTAGTGACAAAAGAATCACTAAAATAAAATAATCCTAACTCATTTTATAGCAGAATTACTAATCTGTCTAAAACTAAAATAAAACAATTTTAATAATTTAAACATGGCCAAACATATTTTCTACAGAAACTACAACAAATTTGCAAACTAACAAAAAAGAATCAACTAAAAATACTAAGTAACCTAAAAGATATGGATTTTACAAAACTGAAACTATTCTGTTAAAACAGAAACGAAAAAAATAACTAAAAGGAAAACTGGCGCTAACGGGCCTATCTAACGCCAAGGCCAATAACTAAAAACGCTACCGAGGGAATAAACCGATCGGGCTGGTCTAACTAACCTAATTAAAAACCGAAACTAAACCGGGTTTTTTAAACTAAAACCTACCCCTTCACTAGATCTAATCTAGGTCCTAGAATTTAGATCGAACGGCGGTGGGGTTTTCCGGCGGCTTACCGCGGTGGCGACGACGGCGACGGACGACGGCGGCTCTGGCGACGACGGCGCGGTGGCTCCGGTGGTCCGGGCGACGACGGAGGCGTCCGGCGAGTCTTGGCGGAGCGAGGGGAGGTCGAGGTGGAGTCGGTGGAGCTCGGGGAAGTCGGAGACGGGCGGAACAGGGCAATGAGCGGCGGCGCTGGTTTCCCAGCGAGGAATCGCGGCGAGGGCGAGGAGTTAGGCGAGGGGAAAGTGGGGAACGGGTCGAGGGGGTGCGATATTTATAGGGCGCCGACTTGGAGGGGGGGCGGATCGGGAGGAGATCCGTGATCTCCGGATTCGGCGAGGCGGCGCCGTGGCATGGAGAGGAAGAAGAAGGGGTGGGGTCCGCGCCTCGGTGGAGGGGGAGTTGCGGTCATGCGACCGAGGGAAGGGGTTCGGGCGCGCGCTGGGTCGGCTGGCTCGGGCGGTGGGCTGGCTCACTGGTGGGCAGGTTATTCTGGTAGGCGCTGAGGTTTTTTTTCTTTTTTGAATTTAAGGAGAGGAGAGATAATATATTAAATATATATATTTTATATAGGACATATATATATCAAAGTGATCAGGGGAATATTCCCTACAATTTGAACATTTTCCAGGCAAAACTCAAACTTAAAAAAAACATTTTCTATAAATCCCAAATAAAAATCAAATTTGAATTCAAACTTTTGGCAAGGTTTTTCATCCGACATTTTGGAGTGTCATGTTTACTCCTCTCATACTTTTTCTCAAGTATTTGTCAGGCATTGTTTTGAAATAAATTTCAACTGCCAATTTGAATTCAAATTCCATCAAACTCAAAATCTTCTGAAATACTTCAAATGTCACTCAATTTCAAACAATATGCATAGATGCTTAGCTATAATTTGTAAAATATTCCAAATGGAAATTTGGGATGTTACAAACCTACCCACCTTAAGATGAATCTCGCCCTCGAGATTCGGGTTGGCTAGCAAATAGGTGCGGTGGTCTCGGCGGAGGTCTTCTTCTCGCTCCTGGTGGCTTCCTCCTCGAATGATGACTCCACAAAGACCTTGCAAAACTTGATGATCTTGTCATGGTGACTCGTTTCGCAGCCTCGAGAATTCGGACGGGCTTCTCCTCATAAGTCGATCACCGTCGAGCTGTATGGCCTCTAGGGCACCGTGTCTCTCAACGGAATATCGGCCATGTCGGCATGGCATTTCTTCACCGAGAAACATGGAAGACATCATGAACTCCGGACAATCCTTCCGCAATTCCAACTTGTAAGCAACTTCTCCACGACGCTCGAGGATTTTGTAGGGGCCAATGAACCGGGTGCTAACTTTCCTTTAACACCGAACCTCTTGATTCCACGAAGTGGGACACACGAAGATATGCCCGGTCTCCCGCTTCAGATGTTACTTCCTTGCGCATCGTCGGCATAACTCTTCCGCCTCGATCGAGCTACCTTGAGCCTATCTCGAATCAGCTTGACTTTCTCTTGAATCTCGATAAGATCGGGACCAAAAGTTTTGATCTCCACACCATCCCACAAAGAATGGTGTTCGCACCTCCTTCCGTATAGAGCTTGAAGGGGCCATCTTCGATCGGTCGATAACTGTTATTGTACGAGAATTCGCGTATGGAAAATTATCATCCCAGCTAGACCCATAGTCTAGCGCACAAGCTCTCAACATGTCCTCCGTGATCTGGTTGACTCTCTCGGTCTGTCCATCTGTTCGTGGATGAAAAGCTGCATCAACTCCAGCCTCATACCCAAAGTTTCATGCAACTGATTCCAAAACTTTGAGGTAAATTGTGTTCCTCTATCCGACACGATACTCCTTGGAACTCCATGCGACATACGATCCTGGTCATGTATATCTTGGCTAACTTAGCGCTGGTATAGGTAGTCTTCACGGAATGAAATGAGCTACCTTGGTCAATCGATCAACTACTACCCAGATGGAATCATAACCTGAACGGGTCCCGGTAATCCCGTGATAAAATCCATTCCAAGTTTTTCCCATTTCCACTCGGGAATCGGCAAAGGTTGAAGTAACCCTGCTGGCTTCGATGTTCGCCTTTACTCGCTGACAAACATCGACATCTTGCTACGTGCTCGGCAATATCCTCTTCATACCGCCCACCGTAAACTTTCCTTCAAATCCAGATACATCTTGGTGTTACCGGGGTGAATCGAGTACGGTGAATCATGAGCCTCCTGAAGAATTAGCTTCCTGAGTTCGGGATCATTGGGCACATAAATACGATCCTCGTACCATATAGCTCCGTATTCATCCTTACGAAACCCTTTAGCTTTTCCTTCATTCATCCTTTTCTTTATCTCATCAATTTCCTTGTCCGACTTCTGGGCTTCACGAATTCTTTCGGCCAAAGTGGACTGAACTTCTAGAGCTGCAACATATCCTCTCGGAACTATCTCTAGTCGGAGATCTCTGAGGTCATCGACTAACTCCTGGGGTAATCCTCCCGCTATAAGAGTATTCACATAACTCTTACGGCTCAAAGCATCTGCTACAACATTAGCCTTTCCTGGGTGGTAATGCAATCTCATGTCGTAGTCCTTGATTAACTCTAGCCATCTTCTCTGCCTGAGGTTCAACTCTTTCTACGTGAAAATATACTTCAAGCTCTTATGATCTGTGTAAACATCACAACGGTTTCCGATAAGGAAATGTCTCTGTGTCTTGAGTGCATGCACTCTGCTGCTAACTCCAAATCATGTGTGGCATAATTCATCTCGTGTGTCGTGGCTGTCCGGAGGTATAAGCTACAACTTTTCCTTCCTGCATGAGTACTCCTCCGAGTCCCCGACGAGAAGCGCCACAATATACCGTAATCCTTGTGTATGTCCGCAAAATCAGATCGGGGCTGTAACCAAACGCTTTCTTCAATTCCTCGAAACGGCTTCACAATCCTCGGTCCAAATGTACTTGGCATCCTTCTTCAACAGCTCACCATGGGCTTGGCAATCTTCGAGAAATTCTCAATAAACCTCCGATAATATCATGCGAGTCCGAGAAAATCATGGATCTCCTTGATCGAGGTGGGCGATCGCCAATCGGTGATGATACAACCTTGGCGGGTCAATGCTATTCCTTCTCCTAAAATAACATGTCCGAGGAATCCGACTTCCTTCAGCCAAAATTCACATTTGCTGAACTTGGCATACAATCGATGTTCTCGAGTTTCTCCGTAACTAGACGCAAATGTTCCTTATGCTCTTCCTCGCTCTTGGAGAAAATCAGTATATCATCGATGAACACCACAACAAACTTGTCCAGATATTCCATAAATACCTTGTTCATCAAATTCATGAAGTATGCAGGGCATTAGTCAATCCGAATGACATGACGGTATACTCATATAAACCATACCGCCGGTGAATGCTGTTTTAGGTATATCCTTTTCACGGATCTTCAATCGATGGTACCACGATCAAGATCGATCTTGAGAATACCTTGGCTCCAACTAGCTGATCAAATAGGTCATTAATCATCGGCAGAGGGTACTTGTTCTTGATGGTCACGCTGCTCAACGAACGATAATCCACAACCATTCTCGTGGTTCCATCCTTCTTTTCTACCAAAAGAACTGGGCTCCCCAAGGTGATGAGCTTGGCGAATATATCCCTTCTCCAAGAGTTCATTAATTTGATTCTTGATCTCTTTCAAATCATTCGGGGCATCCGATAGGGTCTCTTGGATATTGGGGCTGTGTCGGGCAATAACTCAATCAGAAATTCAATGTCTCGTCCGTGGCATTCTGGTAATTCCTCCGAAACACATCGGGAAAATCTTGCACCATCGGGCACTTCCTCCCAACAACTCCTCGTGAGGGAATGCACCTGATTCTTCATCGGGATACGCCGGATACATACTTGATCCTCTTCGCCCGGTGGTGAGCAGAATCGCTTCTTGCGGCATAGTCTATGTTTCCTTCAAACTTCGTCAACCAATCCATGCCTAGGATCACATCCAAGGTCCGGGTTTCCAATACTATGAGGTCTAAGGGAAATTTATGGTTTCGATGTTGAGGGTTGCATGACAGCCTAAGCCTGCCATCATTTCTCCTCCCGCGAACCGACGTGAAGAGGGCTTCTAAGGGTTCTAGTGGGCAACCCGTACTTTTCCACAACTACCCTTGATATAAATGAATGCGTTGCACCGTAATCAAAGAGTACCAATATCGATGTGAATTTAATAAAACTTACCAACCACGATTATTCCGGCTGATCATAGACGCCCTCCACGCCAATGTGGTTCACCCGAGCACGAGGAAAAGGGTTGGGCTTCTTTGCTGAGCTTCCATTGCCATTTCCATTCCTCCGCTTGGCCTCCGGCAGTCGGTGGCATAGTGCCTGTTTTCGGCACTTGAAACAGTGATGTGACTCAGATCCTTCAACCAGTAAGGGGACGATCTGGTTGCCATTGCCGCTTCCATTGCCTATCTTGTTGTCGGAGTTGCGGTTGTTCCCATTTCCTCCATGGTTATGTCGTCCATGATTATGTCCTCCATGGGTGTGATGGGTATGCCCTCCCAGTATGGGGCATAACGGGCTTCTGCTGAGCTCGAGTTGTACTTCCCGCCATACTTCCGCTTGCGCTATCAATCTGCTGCTGCTTGCCTTCAAGTATGGTGGCCTTGTCTACCAGCTCTGGTAGTTTTTGAAGGTAGCCACCATTAGCTGCATACCCAGCTCGTCATTGAGTCCTCGAGAAACTTTTCCTGCTTTATGCATCTGTGGCCACATCATCCGGGGCATAGCGAGCTAACTTGCTGAACTCATCCACGCATCGCCCACAAGACGGTTCCCTGGCGTAAGTTGCGGAACTCACGCTTCTTCGCACTCATGGCTCCAAATGAGACATGAGCGGTGCGGAAAGCTTCTTGGAACTGATCCCACGTGATGGTGGCGATGGGATAAGTGGCGTGTAGTTCTCCCACCAAGAGGCTGCAGGTCCATCAAGGCGATGTGCGGCAAAGCACACCTTCTCTCGTGATTTGTGCATCCAAAGCGTGGGCTAACTCCTTCGACCTTGCGGAGCCAATCATCGCCACAATCGGCTCAGTGCTACTAGAGAATGTTGGAAATATGCCCTAGAGGCAATAATAAAAGCATTATTATTATATTTCCTTATTCATGATAATTGTCTTTATTCGTGCTATAATTGTGTTAACCGGAAATCGTAATACATGTGTGAATAATGAGACAACAACATGTCCCTAGTGAGCCTCTAGTTGACTAGCTCGTTGATCGACGATAGTCATGGTTTCCGACTATGGACATTGGATGTCATCGATAACGGGATCACATCATTAGGAGAATGATGTGATGGACAAGACCCAATCCTAAACATAGCATAAGATCGCATAGTTCGCTTGCTAGAGTTTTCCAATGTCAAGTATCCTTTCCTTAGACCATGAGATCGTGTAACTCCGGATCTGTAGGAGTACTTTGGGTGTGCCAAACGTCACAACGAATCGGGTGACTATAAAGGTATGCTACGGGTATCTCCGAAAGTGTCTGCTGGGTTGACATGGATCGAGATCGATTTGTCACTCCGCTTGACGGAGAGGTATCACCGGGCCCTCTCGGTAATGCATCATCACAATGAGCTCAATGTGATCAAAGTGTTTGATCACGGATCATGCATTACTGACGAGAAAAGTGACTTGCGGTAACGAGATTGAACGAGGTATTGATATACCGACGATCGAATCTCGGGCAAGTAAAATACCGATTGACAAAGGGAATCGATCACGGGATTAATTGAATCCTTGATATCGTGGTTCATCCGATGAGATCATCGTGGAGCATGTGGGAGCCAACATGGGTATCCAGATCCCGCTGTTGGTTATTGCCCGAGAGCCATCTCGGTCATGTTCATGTCTCCAACCCGTAGGGTCTACACACTTAAGGTTGATAACGCTAGGGTTATAGGAATATGTATGTGCAGTAACCCGAATGTTGTTCGAGTCCGGATGAGATCCTGGACGTCACGAGGAGTTCCGGAATGGTCCGGAGGTAAAGAATTATATATAGGAAGTGCTGTTTCGCCATCGGGACAAGTTTGGTGATATCGGTATTGTCTGGGACCACGGAGGGGTCCTGGGTCCACCAAGTGGGGCCACCAGCCCCAGGGGCCACATGGGCCCTAGGTGGTGCGCCTAGGCCCACATGGGCCAAGGGGAACCAGCCCCAAGGGGCCCATGCGCCTAGGGTGAAAAAAGGGAGAGTCCATGAGGGGGAAGGCACCTCCGAGGTGCCTTGGGGAGGTGGACACCTCCCCTCTTGGCCGCACCCTCCCTTGGAGGAGGGGGCAAGGCTGCGCCTCCCCTCCTTGGCACCTATATAAAGGGGGAGGGAGGGGCAGCAGCACCTTGCCCTGGACGCCTCCTCTCCCTCTCCAACACATCCTCCTCCTCCGTGTGTGCAGGCGAAGCCTGCCGAGTCTTGCAAGTTCCACCATCACCACGCCGTCGTCTGCTGCTGGAGCCATCTTCCTCAACCTCTCCTTCACCTTGCTGGATCAAGAAGAAGGAGACGTTACGCTGACCGTCACGTGTGTTGAACGCGGAGGTGCCGTCTGCTCGCACTAGATCATCGGTGAATTGGACCGGCAAATCGACTACCTCATCCACGCTCACTCCGACGCCTCGCTGCGATCTACAAAGTGGTATGTAGATGCTATCCAATCTGAATACTCCTTGCTAGATGAACTCATAGATGGATCTTGGTGAAACCGTAGGAAAAATTTAATTTTCTGCAACGCTCCCCAACAAAGGGCATCATGAGCTAGGTCTATGCGTAGTTCTTCTTGCTTGAGTAGAACACAATTTGTTGTGGGCGTAGATGTTGTCAATTCTTCTTGCCGTTACTAGTCAATCTTGATTCAGCGGTATTGTGGGATGAAGCGGCCCGGACCAACCTTACACGTACGCTTACGTGAGACCGGTTCCACCGACTAACATGCACTAGTTGCATAAGGTGGCTGGCGGGTGTCTGCTCTCCTATTTTAGTTGGATCGGATTCGATGAACAGGGTCCTTATGAAGGGTAAATAGAGATTGACAAATCACGTTGTGGTTTGAACGTAGGTAAGAAAACGTTCTTGCTAGAACCCTAATTCAGCCACGTAAAACTTGCAACAACAATTAGAGGACGCCTAACTTGTTTTTGCAGCAAGTGCTTTGTGATATGATATGGCCAAAGTTGTGATGTATGATGAATGATCTATATGTGATGTATGAGATGTTCATGCTATTGTAATAGGAATCACGACTTGCATGTCGATGAGTATGACAACCGCAGGAGCCATAGGAGTTGTCTTTATTTTTGTATGACCTGCGTGTCATTGAGAATCGCCATGTAAATTACTTTACTTTATTGCTAAACGCGTTAGCCATAGTAGTAGAAGTAATAGTTGGCGAGCAACTTCATGGAGACACGATGATGAAGATCATGATGATGAGGATCATGGTGTCAAGCCGGTGACAAGATGATCATGGAGCCCCAAGATGGAGATCAAAGGAGCTATGTGATATTGGCCATATCATGTCACGCTTATTATTTGATTGCATGTGATGTTTATCATGTTTTGCATCTTGTTTACTTAGAACGACGGTAGTAAATAAGATGATCCCTCATAATAATTTCAAGAAAGTGTTCACCCTAATCGTGCACCGTTGCTAAGGTTCGCTCGTTCAAGCACCACGTGATGATCGGGTGTGATAGGTCCTTACGTTCGCATACAACGGGTGTAAGACAGATTTACACACGCAAAACACTTAGGTTGACTTGACGAGCCTAGCATGTACAGACATGGCCTCGGAACACGTAAGACCGAAAGGTCGAGCATGAGTCGATAGAAGATACGATCAACATGAAGATGTTCACCGATGTTGACTAGTCCGTCTCACGTGATGATCGGACACGGCCTAGCTGACTCGGATCATGTAATACTTAGATGACTAGTAGAGGGATGTCTATCTAAGTGGGAGTTCATTAAATTTGATTAAATGAACTTTATTATCATGAACTTAGTCTAAATATTTACAATGTGTCTTGTAGATCAAATGGCCAACGTAGTCCTCAACTTCAACGCTTCCTAGAGAAAACCAAGCTGAAAGACGATGGTAGCAACTATACGGACTGGGTCCGAACCCGAGGATCATCCTCATAGCTGCCAAGAAAGATTATATCCTAAGAGCACCGCTGGGTGACGACCTATTCTCCTGCGCAGAACAAGACGTTATGAACGCTTGGCGATCACGCTGCGATGATTACTCCCTCGCTCAAGGCGGCATGCTTTACAGCTTAGAGCCGGACTCCAAAAGCGTTTTGAGAGACATGGAGCATATGAGATGTTCAAGAGCTGAAAATGGTTTTCAAGCTCATGCCCGGTCGAGAGATATGAAGTCTCCGACAAATTCTTTAGCTGTAAGATGGAGGAAAATGGCTCACAAGGAGCACATACTCAAAATGTCTGGGTTGCACAACCGCTGACTCAACTGAAGTTAATCTCCGGATGAAGCGGTCATTGATGAATCCTCCGCCGCTTCCACCTAGCTACAAGAGCTTTGTGATGAACTACAATATGCAGGGATGGTAAAGACCATTCACGAGGTATATGCTATGCTGAAATCAGCAGAGGTAGAAATCAAGAAAGAACATCAAGTGTTGATGGTGAATAAAACCACTAAGTTCAAGAAGGGTAAGGGTAAAAGAACTTCAAGAAGGACGGCAAGGAAGTTGCAGCGCCCGATAAGCAAGTTGCGGGAAGAAGCCAAAGAATGGACCCAAGCCCGAGACCGAGTGTTTTTTATTGCAAGGAAGTGGTCATTTGAAGCGGAACTGCCCCAAATACTTAGCGGACAAGAAGGCCGGCAAAACCAAAGGTATATGTGATATACATGTAATTGATGTGTACCTTACCAAGACTCGTAGTAGCTCTTGGGTATTTGATACCGTGCAGTTGCTCACATTTGTAACTCAAAGCAGGAGCTGCGAATAAACGGAGACTGGCGAAGGGCGAGGTGACGATCTTGCGCGTCGGGAATGGTTCCAAGGTCGATGTGATCGCCGTCGACACGCTGCCTCTACATTTACCTACGGGATTAGTTTTAAACCTCAATAATTGTTATTTAGTGCCAAGTTTGAGCATGAACATTGTATCTGGATCTCGCTTAATTCGAGATGGCTACTCATTTAAATCGAGAATAATGGTTGTTCCATTTATATGAGAGATATGTTTTATGGTCATGCTCCGATGGTTAATGGTTTATTCTTAATGAATCTGTGATGATACACATATTCATAGTGTGAGTACCAAAAGAGTTAGAGTTGATAACAATAGTCTCACATATTTGTGGCTTCGCCGCCTTGGTCACATAGGTGTCAAACGCATGAAGAAGCTCCATACGATGGACTTTTAGAGTCTCTTGATTATGAATCATTTGACACGTCATGAACCATGCCTCATGGGTAAAATGACCAAGACTCCGCTCTCAGAACAATGGAGCGAGCAACCAACTTATTGGAAATCATACATACCGATGTATGCGGTCCAATGAGTGTTGAGGCTCATGGAGGCTATCGTTATGTTCTCACCCTCATCGATGACTTGAGTAGATATGGGTATATCTACTTAATGAAACACAAGTCTGAGACCTTTGAAAAGTTCAAGGAATTTCAGAGTGAGGTTGAAAATCAACGTGATAGAAAGATCAAGTTTCTACGATCGATCGTGGAGGAGAATACTTGAGTCACGAATTTGGCACACACTTAAGAAAATGTGGAATAGTTTCACAACTCACGCCGCTGGAACACCTCAACGTAATGGTGTGTCCGAACGTCGAATCGCACTCTATTGGATATGGTGCGATCTATGATGTCTCTTACCGACTTACCGCTATCTTTTGGGGCTATGCTTTAGAGACTCCGCATTCACTTTAAATAGGGCTCCGTCGAAATCCGTTGAGACGACACCGTATGAATTATGGTTTGGGAAGAAACCTAAGTCGTCGTTTCTAAAAGTTTGGGGATGCGATGCTTATGTGAAGAAACTTCAACCTGAAAAGCTCGAACCCAAGTCGGAAAAATGCGTCTTCATAGGATACCCTAAAGAAACTGTTGGGTATACCTTCTACCTCAGATCCGAAGGCAAGATCTTTGTTGCCAAGAATGGATCCTTTCTAGAGAAAGAGTTTCTCTCGAAAGAAGTAAGTGGGAGGAAAGTAGAACTTGATGAAGTGTTACCTCTTGAACGGAAAATGGCGAAACTCAAGAAAACGTTTACGAGGTGCCCGCACCGACTAGAGAGGAAATTAATGATGATGATCAAGATGCTTCGATCAAGCTCCTACTGAAATTGAAGGTCAACAAGGACACGTTCCGCACTGCAGTGGTACGGCAACCTGTCTTGGAAATCATGTTGTTAGACAACGGTGAACCTTCAACTATGAGGAAGCAATGGCGGGCCCGGATTCGACAAATGGCTGGAAGCCATGAAATCGAGATAGGATCCATGTATGAAAACAAAGTATGGACTTTGACCGACTTGCCGTTGAACGGCGAGCCATAGAAAATAAATGGATCTTTAAGAAGAAGATGACGCGATGGTAATGTGACCATCTATAAAGCTCGGCTTGTCGCTAAGGGTTATCGACAAGTTCAAGGGGTTGACTACGATGAGACTTTCTCACCGATAGCGAAGCTAAAGTCCGTCGAATCATGTTAGCAATTGCCGCATACTATGATTATGAGATATGGCAAATGGACGTCAAAACGGCATTCCTTAATGGTTTCCTTAAGGAAGAATTGTATATGATGCAGCCGGAAGGTTTTGTCGATCCTAAGAATGTCGACAAGGTGTGCAAGCTCCAACGCCGATTTATGGGCTGGTGCAAGCATCTCGGAGTTGGAACATTCGCTTTGATGAGATGATCAAAGCGTTTGGGTTTACAGACTTATGGAGAAGCCTGTGTTTACAAGAAAGTGAGTGGGAGCTCTGTAGCATTTCTCATATTATATGTAGACGACATACTTTTGATGGGAAATGATATAGAACTCTTGGACAACATCAAGGCCTACTTGAATAAGAGTTTTCAATGAAGGACCTTGGAGAAGCTGCTTATATATTAGGCATCAAGATCTATAGAGATAGATCGAGACGCCTCATAGGTCTTTCACAAAGCACATACCTTGATAAGATATTGAAGAAGTTCAATATGGATCAATCTAAGAAGGGTTCTTACCGTGTTACAAGGTGTGAAATTGAGCTCAGCTCAATGTCCCACCACGGCAGAAGATATAGAAGAGATGAGTGTCATCCCTATGCCTCAGCCATAGGTTCTATTATGTATGCCATGCTGTGTACCAGACCTGATGTAAACCTTGCCGTAAGTTTGGTAGGAAGGTACCAAAGTAATCCCGCAAGGAACACCGGACAGCGGTCAAGAATATCCTGAAGTACCGAAAAGGACTAAGGAAATGTTTCGTTTATGGAGGTGACGAAGAGCTCGTCAGAAAAGGTTACGTCGACGCTAGCTTCGACACGATCTGATGACTCTAAGTCACAAACCGGATCGTGTATATTTTGAATGGTGGGGCGATGGCTGGTGCAGTTGCAAGCAAAGCGTCGTGGCGGGATCTACATGTGAAGCGGAGTACATGGCAGCCTCGGAGGCAGCACATGAAGCAATTTGGGTGAAGGAGTTCATCACCGACCTCGAGTCATACCCAATGCGTCGGGGCCAATCAAGCTCTTCTGTGACAACACCGGAGCTATTGCACTTGCAAAGGAGCCCAGGTTTCACAAGAAGACTAGGCACATCAAGCGCCGCTCAACTCCATTCGTGAAAATGTTCAAGATGGAGACATAGAAATTTGTAAAGTGCACACGGATCTGAATCGCAGATCCGCTGACTAAACCTCTCCCTAAGGCAAAACATGATCAGCACCGAACTCTATGGGTGTTCGATTCATCACAATGTAACTAGATTATTGACTCTAGTGCAAGTGGGAGACTGTTGGAAATATGCCCTAGAGGCAATAATAAAAGCATTATTATTATATTTCCTTATTCATGATAATTGTCTTTATTCGTGCTATAATTGTGTTAACCGGAAATCGTAATACATGTGTGAATAATGACAACAACATGTCCCTAGTGAGCCTCTAGTTGACTAGCTCGTTGATCGACAGATAGTCATGGTTTCTGACTATGGACATTGGATGTCATCGATAACGGGATCACATCATTAGGAGAATGATGTGATGGACAAGACCCAATCCTAAACATAGCATAAGATCGCATAGTTCGTTTGCTAGAGTTTTCCAATGTCAAGTATCCTTTCCTTAGACCATGAGATCGTGTAACTCCGGATCTTGTAGGAGTACTTTGGGTGTGCCAAACGTCACAACGAATCGGGTGACTATAAAGGTATGCTACGGGTATCTCCGAAAGTGTCATTGGGTTGACATGGATCGAGATCGATTTGTCACTCCGCTTGACGGAGAGGTATCACCGGGCCCTCTCGGTAATGCATCATCACAATGAGCTCAATGTGATCAAAGTGTTTGATCACGGGATCATGCATTACTGATGCGAGAAAAGTGACTTGCGGTAACGAGATTGAACGAGGTATTGATATACCGACGATCGAATCTCGGGCAAGTAAAATACCGATTGACAAAGGGAATCGTATACGGGATTAATTGAATCCTTGATATCGTGGTTCATCCGATGAGATCATCGTGGAGCATGTGGGAGCCAACATGGGTATCCAGATCCGCTGTTGGTTATTGCCCGAGAGCCGCCTCGGTCATGTTCGCATGTCTCCCGAACCCGTAGGGTCTACACACTAAGGTTGATAACGCTAGGGTTATAGGAATATGTATGTGCAGTAACCGAATGTTGTTCGAGTCCGGATGAGATCCTGGGCGTCACGAGGAGTTCCGGAATGGTCCGGAGGTAAAGAATTATATATAGGAAGTGCTGTTTCGCCATCGGGACAAGTTTGGTGATATCGGTATTGTCTGGGACCACCGGAGGGGTCCTGGTCCACCAAGTGGGGCCACCAGCCCGAGGGGCCACATGGGCCCTAGGTGGTGCGCCTAGGCCCACATGGGCCAGGGGAACCAGCCCCAAGGGGCCCATGCGCCTAGGGTGAAAAAGGGAGAGTCCATGAGGGGAAGGCACCTCAGGGGTGCCTTGGGGAGGTGGACACCTCCCCCTCTTGGCCGCACCCTCCCTTGGAGGAGGGGGCAGGCTGCGCCCCCCCCTTGGCACCTATATAAAGGGGGGAGGGAGGGGGCAGCAGCACCTTTGCCCTGGGCGCCTCCTCTCCCTCTCCAACACATCCTCCTCCTCCGTAGTGCACGGCGAAGCCCTGCCGAGGCTTGCAAGTTCCACCATCACCACGCCGTCGTGCTGCTCCTGGAGCCATCTTCTCAACCTCTCCTTCACCTTGCTGGATCAAGAAGAAGGAGACGTTACGCTGACCGTCACGTGTGTTGAACGCGGAGGTGCCGTCCGTTCGGCACTAGATCATCGGTGAATTGGATCGCGGCAAGTCGACTACCTCATCCACGTTCACTCCGACGCCTGCTGCGATCTACAAAGTGGTATGTAGATGCTATCCAATCTGAATACTCCTTGCTAGATGAACTCATAGATGGATCTTGGTGAAACCGTAGGAAAAAATTTAATTTTCTGCAACGTTCCCCAACAGAGAACACTGGCGGATTCAGCCTTAGGAAGCGGGTCAAGTTGTCAACAGGGGGCGGTGGCGGTGGATTGTTGTTGTTGTTGTTGTTCGTTCGGATGAGCATCTGATGAGGGCATTCTGCTGCTGGATCAGCTGGGTGAGCTCCGCGGAAAGTTGAGACCGGGTCACGCCTCGGAGGCATCCGGTGTTTTGGAGTGGATGAGAAAATTAGAATAGAACAAGGGTCTAATGAGAAAATATCACTACCCATATGAATGCACAATCATAATCACACCAATCATTTATTCAATCAACTCAAACATGGTTCAATCTCGGATTACAAATTCTCACGACTAATCGAAAATAACGGCCTAACTGATCGACGATAATAAAATAACATGGCGGTCGACTAAATGTCTTCATCAATTATCCTTGCGTCCTCTGGTGCGGCGTCCACCGGTGTGACGTCCTCTGATGCGGCGCCTCCTCTTGCGGCTTTCTTCAGTGGAGCTCTCTTCATAATCCTGGTCATTGCTCACGAGAGGTCCGTCATCTCCACTCGGAAAAAGGTCTTCTCCCAAGTCCATCTTCTCCTCTAATGTGGCAACATCCATCTTCAGCTTGTCGACTCTCTCCATGAAATCCTTGATTTCTTCTTCATGGTCAAGGAAGTCTGCGTGTGCTTTCTCCTCCAGTTCCAGTTCACGGAACAACAGCCTCCTGTGTACCTTGAGTTACTGGCGAGTCTGGATCTCCGTCCTGAGGAGACACTCCAAGTCTTGGACATATGAGAGAATGGAGTCGTCCTCCACGGTACGGATGATATCTCCATTCCTAGCTCTGCGAGAAATCATGGCGAGGTCTGATGGGTCGAGCTCGGCCCTGTACTCTTCTCGAAGATGTCCAAGTGCACGATAAATCGCCATGTCTCTTCCGAGGATCCAATTGAAATCGGTAAACTCAAAGTCAATGGGCTCAATGTCCTCCGAAGGTCCTCCTCGAATGTGCACCTCAATCTCAGAAGCGGGTATCCGTCGGAAATGCATTGGTAGGCTTCCGTGATTGAGGGCGAGCAATCTTCAGCTTCTTCATGATCTAAACTAGCTTCTTGCCGAGAGGCATCGTCTCATCTGGCTGGCAAAACTCCGGTAGCAGAACTGGGGTGAACTCGGCGCCATCTAGAATGTTGAAAATCGGAGAGAAGTCAGAAATGAACAGGGGAGAATTACGGAATGATAAGGACATAAAATAAATAGTCTTTTCCTATGGCTTTCCGATCCTATGGGTTACGTCCTACGGTCAGCGTGTGCTCGATACCATCTCTCAGAGCGACCCGACCAAACGGTCAAGTCTCGTGTAGCTGTACCATCCCAAGATCATGCTTGCACACACAAGACATTGATACAAAGATTCAAAGTTCAATCACACCTGAATTTATTACACGATTCTCATATCGAGTCTTTATTACAAGATAATAAATTCGATTGAAGGCCAACTCATGAGAAATAAACTAAATAAAGCTGCGGAAGCGTGAGCGAATAGCGAGTCCATCCGACTCCATAGGGCAATCGCCAAGCGTGGATCGTAGCCTCACTCCCGATCGGAAAACTCCTCTGCAACATAAGACGTTGCAGCCGTGTAGGTCAGCATTTGAATATGCCGACAAGTCATGAAGAGAGAACACCAATAAAATTACTAACACTATATGCAATTTGGCTGTGGGGCTCTAAGTTTCATTATTTCGCTAAAAGCCAGTTTTCCCTACAACAATGGACTTGTTTGCAAATACTACAAAATGTTGGTAGTTATTGAGATGGTTCCGCCAACCAATGTCTCGTTCCCAATTATTAAATAACCCCCTCAATTAATTTATTAAATTCGGTGTTGAGATATCCGAAATACTCCAGTTCCAGAGGCTCAAATTGTCCAGAATCGGGACACGGCTAACCGATTAGATCTTCACTCAGAGAGGTTATGCACTTTACCCACAAGAATCGTTCCTCCCTTAAGTCTTCGCACTTCACGGTGTTTGAAGACGGACGAACGAAACAGGGTCTTCCAAGAGTTCCTCCGCCACCGCCGCGTACCCATCCAATCCTACCGTTCTTCTACATCTCGTAGCATCGTCCGGCGAGTCACACCTAGGGTTAACCAAGCCGAGCCCATAATGGCTTGCGGCTGCATGTAAGCTTCCGTCAATGGGGTATACATCCGTCTCTTTCGTGGCTGGGTGAAGCTTTCCAAGATGTCATGGCGCTTCTCCATGCATCCCGCCAACCGCTGGTTTTCTCCAGGTGCCCGTCAACCGCCCTCCACCCAATGAGTGAATTTTGAAGTCCATCTTGAGCTTGTAGTCATGGGGTTGTCATCATCTTGACTCTCACATCTCCCTTATGAATCACTCAACCAACCCGCTCTGAGCATAGCAAAATAAACTACTTCGTCCCGGCCATGGTAACAAGGGGATTGGTTTCATCCTACCTCATGATACTACTCAAGAACATAACTTAAAATTCTCCTACTGCATGCATGGTGGGAGGTATAATTCTAATGCAATAAAATCATAGGTATTGTAAAAGTAAACATGGTCAAATGACTTGCCTTGCTGACGGTCTTCGAAAGTTAGGGACTCGTGATAGCAAGCTTCGCACTCCGGAAATTCTACCGAGGCAAACAACAATCATAATAAGCATAAGAGCATACAATCACTTGACATAACAGCATGCTAACATAACACACAAAACAATTGAACCAAAACCCCAAGAAAACTCGAAGAAATCCAAACCAATGGTTTTACCACATCAAACAACAACTAAGAAATAGTTTTACACAACCAAATTTTTCTTAACAGAACTTAAGCATGGGTTTTGCTAACTAACAGAAAGGAAAACATCATGCAAACTAGGAGCAAAAAGAATCACATCAAAAGCTATTATAGAATTCCTATTATGCCTATAACAATCCTAGCAAGAAAAAAATAAAATAAAAATTTTATTTATTGTAAATAAAAGTTCATGTTCTAAAACTACAGAAACTAATCAAAAATAAACTATGACATAGATAAAATAAAATTATTTAATAAGTAAAACAATAGGAAAACAGTAGCTAGTTAAATAAACAAGAAACCCATGACTTTGATTAAAACTATTTATTTTAATTAAATCTAAAATACCCAAATAAATTCCTACGGTTAGGCAAGGTCAAAACAAAGTAGTGACAAAAGAATCACTAAAATAAAATAATCCTAACTCATTTTATAGCAGAATTACTAATCTGTCTAAAACTAAAATAAAACAATTTTTAATAATTTAAACATGGCCAAACAAATTTTCTACAGAAACTACAACAAATTTGCAAACTAATAAAAAAAGAATCAACTAAAAATACTAAGTAACCTAAAAGATATGGATTTTACAAAACTGAAACTATTCTGTTAAAAACAGAAACGAAAAAAATAACTAAAAGGAAAACTGGCGCTAACGGGCCTATCTAACGCTTCAGGCCAAATAACTAAAAGCGCTACCGAGGAATAAACCGATCGGGCCGGTCTAACTAAACTAATTAAAAACCGAAACTAAACCGGTTTTTAAACTAAAACCTACCCTTCACTAGATCTAATCTAGGCCTAGAATTTAGATCGAACGGCGGTGGGGTTTTCAGTGCTTATCATGGTGGCGGCAACGGCGACGGTCGACGGCGGCTCTGGCGGCGACGACGCGCGGTGGCTCGGTGGTCCGGGCGACAGCGGAGGCGTCCGTGGTGCGGGCAAGTGAGCGAGGGGAGGTCGAGGTGGAGTCGGTGGAGCTCGGGAAGTCGAGGCAGGCGGAACAGGGCAATGAGCAAGGGCAAGCGTCGGGTTTCAGCGAGGAATCGCGGCGAGGCGAGGGGTTAGGCGAGGGGAAAGTGGGGAACGGGTCGAGGGAGGCGGTATTTATAGGGCGTCGACTTGGAGGAGGCGGATCGGGAGGAGATCCGTGATCTCGGGATTCCGTGGCAGCAGCGGCGATGGCGTGGAGAGGAAGAAGAAGGGGTGAGGTCCAGCGTCGATGGGAGAGAGAGGGGAGTTCGGTCGGGCGACCAAGGGAAGGGGTTCAGGCAGTTGGGTCGGCCGGCTCGGGCGGTGGGTGGCTCATTGGTGGGCAGTTAGCTGGTCGGCGCGCTGAGGGCTTCTTTTCCTTTTTTTTTAATTTAAGGAGAGGAGAGATAATATATTAAATATATATTTTTTATATAGGACATATATATATCAAAATGATCAGGGGAATATTCCCTACAATTTGAACATTTTTCCAGGGGCAAAACTTAAACTTTAAAAAAAACATTTTCTATAAATCCCAAATAAAAATCAAATTTGAATTCAAACTTTTTGGCAAGGTTTTTCATCTGACATTTTTGGAGTGTCATGTTTACTCCTCTCATACTTTTTCTCAAGTATTTGTCAGGCATTGTTTTGAAATAAATTTCAACTGCCAATTTGAATTCAAATTCCATCAAACTCAAAATCTTCTGAAATACTTCAAATGTCACTCAATTTCAAACAATATGCATAGATGCTTAGCTATAATTTGTAAAACATTCCAAATGGAAATTTGGGATGTTACAACCGTCGTCCCAGGCGTCACAGTCGACTGAGGAACTTGGACCTCAGGCGCCTTCCCGCCCAGTTCCTTGTCCTTCTTCCTCCTCCCTCTCACCGGCACCTCTTCGTCATCGTCCGGAAGCGCAACAACATCTCGTGGATCTGCAAGGAATAGAGAAAGCCATAAAGATAACTGACAAATCATTCAGTCAACCAAACGAATTCGAATCGACCAGACTTACTGGCTTTGGAGGTGACAGCGTCGTCAGCTTCCTTGTCGGCTGGAGTCTTGTCGATATCCATGTCGGTCGCAACTGAGGTCGGGCTACACAAATTCATCGTCCACTCGGTCAGAATAACAAAACCGGTCGGAACAGAAAAATTGAACGGAACAAAAACATATGAGAAGAGGGTTTACTAGAGGCAACAGGGACGTCCATCTTAATCCTAGGCAAGGTCTTCCGAGCCTTTGAAGGATTAGCTTTGGGCTGCTTGGTGACCTTCTCAGTCAATTCTGGAGTCGGGGACCGAGCGCGCATGTGAGATGGAGCACTCGACGCCACAGCCTTGCCACGCCTGTTCGCGGGATCATGCCGCTGCTTGGATCGACGTTCGGAGTGAGGCGGTGAGTTGGCTACCTCCTCATCGTCTGACTCGTCGCTCTCATCTTCATCATCATCAGCTGGGGACTCCCACTCGCCGCTCTCCTCAGCATTGTCCTCGCCCTCTTGGTCTTGCTCCAGAGCTTGTTCACCATTAGGCATCGAATACATCTCCGTGTAGATCTGCAAAACAAGAGACCGATCCTAAGTCAGTCGAAACAACAATCAGTCGGAAAATACGTTCAAAAATTCTGTCATGATGACCAGACCTTCTCTGGTGGGTTGCTGTTGCTGAAAGGGTCGACTCTCCTGGCGCCCCTGGGGTTGTCCTTGTTCCCGGTGATACCCATCAACCACTCGGCAACGGTTTTGTCCTCCACCTCCTCCGGATGAACCTGAGCAGTGTCACTGGCCCCAGAGTACATCCACATGGAATGGTCACGAGCTTGGAGGGGTTGGATCCGCCGACTGAGGAACACCTCGAGCAGGTCCATACCAGTGACACCTTGGTTGATCAGCTGAACTACTCTCTCAACTAGCATTCCTGTCTCCGCCTTCTCCGCAGCAGTCACTTTCAAGGAAGATGGAGTTTGAACATGGTCGAAAGAGAAAGGAGGAAGCCCGGTCGACTGGCCTGGGGTCGCGAGGTCCTGGCAGTAGAACCAGGTCGACTGCCAGCCCCTGACCGACTTAGGAAGAGTCATCGGAGGAAAAGAGCTCCTCTTCCTCTTCTGAATGCCCAGACCCCCACACATCTGAATGACATGGGGTTTCTCATCTTTCGAGTTCGCTTTTTTCACAGTTTGGGATCGGATGGTAAAGATGTGCTTGAAAAGACCCCAGTGCGGTCGGCACCCCAGGAAATTCTCACACATGGAGACGAATGCAGCAATATATGTGATAGTGTTGGGAGTGAAATGGTGGAGTTGGGCACCAAAGAAATTCAGGAAACCGCGAAGAAGGGATGCGGGGGAAGCGAAAAGCCACGGTCGACGTGGGTGGCGAGCAGGACACACTCACCCGGCCGCGTCTGTGGCTCCGTTTCTCCCCTCGGCAGGCGCGCGGACTTATGGACGATCAGCCCAGCTCGGCCATATCGTCCAAGTCCTCTTGTCGAAGCGAAGATCGGATCCAGTCTCCCTGGATCCAACCCGGCGGCAACCCCGAGCGCGACGAAGACCCTCGATTCATCTTCTTGCTCTTCGCCGCCCCCGTCGCCTTCTTCGCACGCTCTAGTGCTGACGTTTTGTCCTTCCCCATGGCGGCGGAGCGGCGCGCCGAGTGGTTGGTGCAGGCAAAGCGGAGTTGCGAGAGGAAGAAGAAGGGAATGGGCACGCACAAGGTAAACGCTTGCCTCGCCGCTTTTAAAGGCCTACTTCCGATGGTCGACGTGGGCCCGAGCGATCCTGTCAAATCCCCCCAACAGTCGCGCATGAGATACGTGGCTAAAAAGGTGGCGCGGAAATCGAAAAGTCCTATTTATCTACTCCACTTACCGTGGGGCGCTCCGCCTGGCGCGCTTCTACCGAAATTTTGAATCCCAGGAAATCCGGGATCCTCCACAACCGATCACGCCAAAGATTTCATGTCAGAGATATCATTCGACGGATGTAGTGGTATAAACCAGTCGGCAATTTCTGAATCGATCAAGGCAACTGAAACGAAGCTGAAGTTCTAACAACTGGCCTCCACTTGGAGATATAGACAAGACAATCAAGAGTAAAAGCAAGGTCAACTCCATCCTTCTTTTTCACTCAAACCTCGATCCATTCGGGGGCTAATGATGTAGACACAAACCTAGGGTAGGGTAACAGGCCTGACCTATACATCCTACCTAAGGTCCTTGTCCTAAGAACAAAGAAGTTCAAGAATCAGAAGAAGGGATCCAGCAAAGGCGTCGAGTGAAGTCCACTCGACCTACCATCCACTCGGAGATCCCACTTTATCCAAGTCACTCGACCATCAAACCACTCGACAATAAGAAGACCTAAAGCCGCTCCGTGCAGCAACGGTCGGGCATTTACCCAGATATTTAATGATCATCTGTAGCACTTCAATACATGTGTTACCTGTAACGCCACCTCTTTATGTACACTGAATCCTATGTAACGGAGGGGAGCTGGGGTCCTGGTGCACTCTATATAAGCCACCCCCTCCTCCAGGACAAGGGTTCGCACCCCCTGTAGCTCACACGCATATAATCCAGTCGACCGCCTCCGGGCTCCGAGACGTAGGGATGTTACTTCCTCCGAGAAGGGCCTGAACTCGTAAAACTCGCGTGTACAGCTCCTCCATAACTAAGATCTTGCCTCTACATTCCTACCCCCCCCCCCTATTCTACTGTCAGACTTAGAACCACGACAACATAGGCAGCTTAGACCAAATAGGAGTTTCGTGCTAAATTTTGGAATTATTCCGGGTTTGTTTGTCCTTATTATACATTAATTGATTTTCCAGGCATTTAATGCACATAATTCAAACTTGAAGTACAAGCGCATGCTCCAGTGCGCAAAAGTTAGTTGGAAAATCATTTATGTGTACTTGGGCGAATTTATAGGTCCCAAGGAAGAAGTGTGGATGGAATTCAAACATCTGGGCGTCTTGGCTCGGCCAGAAACATCAAAAAACTTGGTTTTAAAATTCCTGTAAATCCAAAACTCACCTGAAAATCATGAAACTTGGCCTGGTGTCATGACATGGCACCAACATGCTGTGGTAATTTTTTTGGCTGAATTGGGACAAGGTTTGGTATAAGCTTCTTGCAAATTGGTGCTTCCCTCAAGAAGGCTCGTGGTTCCGAGAGGGAACGTGTCACCTCCGTGTGCGAAACAAATATACAGTACCTTCTACCGCCTTTATTTTTTTACATAGACAGCTTAGACCAAATAGGAGTTTTGTGCTAAATTTTGGAATTATTCCGGGTTCGTTTGGACTTTTTATAGATTAATTGATTTTCCAGGCATTTAATGCACATAATTCAAATTTTAAGTACAAGTGCATGCTCTAGTGGGCAAAAGTTAGTTGGAAAATCATTTATTTGTACTTGGGCAAATTTATAGGTCCCATGGAAGAAGTGAGGATGGAATTCAAACATCTAGGCGTCTTGGCTCGACCGGAAACATCGAGAAACTTGGTTTTAAAATTCTTGTAAATACAAAACTCGCCTGAAATCATGAAACTTGGCATGGTGTCATGACATGGCACCAACATGTTGTGGTAATTTTTTTGGCCGAATTGGGACAAGGTTTGGTATAAGCTTCTTGCAAACTGGAGCTTCCCTCAAGAAGGCTCGTGGTTTCGAGAGGGAACGTGTCACCTCTGTGTGCGAAACGACATACACTACCTTCTCCCGCCTTGATTTTTTACATAGGCATCTTAGACCAAATAGGAGTTTCGTGCTAAATTTCGGAATTATTCCAGGTTCGTTTGGCCTTTTTATACATTAATTTATTTTCTAGGCATTTAATGCACATAATTCAAATTTGAAGTACAAGGGCATGCTCGAGTGTGCAAAAGTTAGTTGAAAAATCATTTATGTGTACTTGGGCGAATTTCTAGGTCCCATGGAAGAAGTGAGAATGGAATTCAGACATCTAGGCGTCTTGGCTCAGCAGGAAACATCGAGGAACTTGGTTTCAAAATTCCCGTAAATCCAAAACTCGCCTGAAAATCATGAAACTTGGCATGGTGTCATGACATGGCACCAACATGTTGTGGTAAATTTTTTGGCCGAATTAGGACAAGGTTTGGTCTAAGCTTCTTGCAAACTGGAGCTTCCCTCAAGAAGGCTCGTGGTTTCGAGAGGAACGTGTCACCTCCGTGTGCGAAACGACATACACTACCTTCTCCCGCCTTGATTTTTTTACACAAGCAGCTTAGACCAAATAGGAGTTTCGTTCTAAATTTTGGAATTATTCCGGGTTCGTTTGGCCTTTTTATACATTAATTGATTTTCCAGACATTTAATGCACATAATTCAAATTTGAAGTACAAGCGCATGCTCCAGTGCGCAACTTGGGCGAATTTCTAGGTCCCATGGAAGAAGTGGGAATGGAATTCAAACATTTGTGCATCTTGGCTCGGCCGGAAACATCGAGAAACTTGGTTTTAAAATTCCCGTAAATCCAAAAATTGCATGAAAATCATGAAACTTGGCATGGTGTCATGACATGGCACCAACATGCTGTGGTAAAAATTTTGTCCGATTTGCGAAGGCGCATCAACAAGTGCTGTCACGTTAAAAATCGGAAACACAAGTGTTACTGAAACCGTGGGTATTCTACTTATCATTTACGTGCCGCCACGCATCCCCTTTTTTTTATTGGCTACGAGGTGCCATGCGGGGTAGCTATTTGAGTATGGGAGGTGTGCGATCATACCCCTGCGCGTGCTCAGCAGGAGGAGAGCCATTTGACCTCTATCCGCCGCCCACCTCCCTCCCAACGTCTTCATTAATGGCGCCTGAGCCTCTGTTTCATGGCGTGGCTATGTCTCACTCGACTGAGATTTAAGAGAGAAAAAAGAAATCTGAAAAGAAAATTTTGCATGGATCTTAATGTAAGATCAGACGGACCTATATAGCATCGACTGCGACTTATAACAAGACTGATGAATATAAGGATGATGGCGGTGGATAATAATTGTCTTACATATTTAGGAAGATAATTAAAAAAGCCACATGCGGCAACGCCCGAAATACAAGGGCAAAAGAAGAAGGAAGACAACGATCTGGCTCGCTGATCCCTACTTTCTTGATGCGTTGCTGTAGGACGCAGGAACTAGTCTCCGCGGCGAGCGGCGATGATCTCTTTCGTGTCCTTAATACGCTGCTCGGCAACATCCACGGATTCCTCCACCAGCCTTTGGCGTTCGATGCGGAGCATGTCATTCTTGTCCATAAGTTTCTTGACGATGACGCCGGTCCTCTTCAATAAGGCAGTGGTCTCATCCTCCTGCTCCGCACTTCCGACGATTTTCGCCCTCAGCAGGTCGCACTCGGCCCGGAGCTTCGCATTGCCCTCACTTAGTTGCCGGATGACACCGGTACCCTATTCAAACGAGGCTTCCTTATCGTCCTGCAACCTCGCCCAGCCGGAGATCTGATCCATCTGGCTATGGACGATGCATTCATGCGCCTGTAAGAGTCCTCGCCTGCCCGCGAGACATTTTCCCAGGCCGTCGCGGCGTGGGAGGACACCTGTGCTGCATTCGCGACGCGGCGGGACGTCTCTGTTGCTTCCGCGGCGTGGCCAGACCAGTCTGCTACATCGACGGCGTGGCGGGACCTCTATGCTGCTACGACTACGCGACATGACATATCGGCTGCTTTCGCGGCGAGGCGGGACATCTCTCGTGCTCCTGCTTCCATGCTCGCCTCTCCCTGATGGCAATCTCTCGACCCAAAACTCACGCTGTCCATGGCAGACGCAAGGGAAGGATGATGAATGACTTGTTTGTTTTTGTGGATGAGGAGTTGAGGAGGAATGTGCAGTCATCTTGGAGTAGTAGTATTTATAACCGAGTACTAATACGCTCCTAAGTGGAAAACCGTTTAGATTTTGATTGGTGTGAACAGGTTTGCAATTAAATATAGCGTGGTAGTAATTTGGAATGTGACGGGACGCGGACTCAAAATTTATTGACGGTTCTATAATTTCTTAGTGCGGCACTATTCTCGGACGGCGTAACGTGGGCACTCTTTCTCGATCGCATACATGGCGTTTGCACCATAGGGTGCACCGCAATAGGCAATGTCAGCACACGTCTTGTTCCAACAACTGTGCGCGCGCGTTATTACCATCGCGCATGCTTCTTTTAATTAGAATGTATGCCCATCTAGTGCACACACGTTGATCTGTCTAACTGTTTTTGTTTGTTGTGGCTAATCGCAAATAGTTCATCCGTGTGAAGTGTATGTCGTCAATCGCAGACACTTTGATCTGGCTGACCGTTTCTGTTGTGTTGCCTAATCGCAAACAGTTAATCCTTCTGAAGCGTATGCTCTCAATCACACACACACACCTTCATCTGGCTGCCTGTTTCTGTTGTTCCGCCTAATCACAAACAATTCATCTGAGTGAACAGTATGTTGTATATCACAAACGCCTTTATCTGGCTGCCCGTTTCTGTTCTTCTGCCTCATCCCAAATAGTTCATTGAACTGAACCGTATGCCCCTCATCACACACACAACTAAATTCTGAACCGTGCTTGATGCATCCGTCATCACAAACGTCTTGTATCTTTTTGGACGGATTTTTTACATCAACTTTTGCGATTATTGCATCGCATATAGTTTCGTCGAAGGATCTCTGATCGTAGTGTCGCATTATCAGCATCCTGCAGTAGCGTCTATTCACATATGTATTTAAGTTTCCGGTCAATACAATTCTAGCATGAATAATAAACATTTATCATGAATAAGGAAATATGATAATAACCAATTTATTATTGCCTCTAGGGCATATTTCCAATAGAAAGCCGCTGTCGAATTCACCGCCGAGGCCGCACCCATGCTACACAAGGCTGTCGTCGAGGCCAACAAGGCCAACGTCGCCAAGGCCACACAAGTAGTGATGACGCACACCCTCCTCATGCCAGGGTTGTGCCGATCCTTGCCGACCATTCTCTCCATCGACACCATGGCCGCGGCGAGCACAAGCTCGTCGACCGTTCACCCTCCATAGTACGAGTCACTGAACTCCTCTGTAACACCGGAGATGAGCGGTTTTCATCTGTCACGGCAGCATGCTCAAACTCAGTTCTCCATGTCATCTGACGACAGCGTGATCGCTCCGGCCACCCCTAGCGCCACGTCTATCATCAACCTCAACGTCACGCCTGGGTACAATGGCGCTGGCCAGTCGTCCGCCGGGATGCAAAGGAAGCAGCCCAGTCGATTCCTACGGCCAACCTTCCCGATGCCTGCAACCTGTTTGATGAAATGCCAATCCCGACGCCGGCAGCCGATGACCCTGACTACAACATGTTCATGGAGAACGTCATCTACGAGGATCATGGCCAGGCCTTCCACACCAAGGGCCAAGGCCAAGACTACGACCTCGATGAGACCCAAGGCCAAGATGGTCGTGACCAAGACGGTGCCGACCACTATGGTCGACGAAGAAGAAGAGGCCGACGACCATGGCAACT
Source organism: Aegilops longissima (assembly GCA_021605205.1). NCBI lineage: Eukaryota > Viridiplantae > Streptophyta > Magnoliopsida > Poales > Poaceae > Aegilops > Aegilops longissima. Next base: position 256,306,535 of record CM038680.1, read on the forward strand.
CATGGCATGAAGATGAGGACATCTATTGCGAAAGATGAGGAAGAAGAGGGCGTCGACATTGCGGAGAAGCCATTGTTTATCGATGAGCTCGCCCAAAGAGCCGACGCACAAAGGAGGAAGCAGAGCATTCACACGGGACCATAAACCTAAGAAGAGGACATGTTGATTTGCGAGAGTTGGATGGAGACAGGCCAAGATCCCAAGATTGATGCCAAGAAAAAAATATGTTTTTTGGACGAGGAGTTCATACAACCTTTCACCGTGCAAGTTTGCGAGCAACCGTGGCATCAACTCAATCCAAAAGAGATGGGGGTTTATTCAACAAGTATTGTGCCGCACTTGAGAGTGTTGAAGTCCGTCCCGTGTGTGGCCTAGGCATGGGCGACTTGGTATGCCCTCTCATCTTTCATTGCTATGCCATGTTCATGTTTGTTGTATCTTGTGTCCTTCATTATTACATTTGTAGCCTTCTCTTTGATTGCATAGGCATTACGATCTTTGGAAACCTTCAAAACCCGACACAAGAAGAAGACATTCACTCTCACCCACTGTTGGTCTCTCATCAAAGATTACCCCAAGTTCAAAGATCAATATGTCACTCTAAAGAAGAAAGGAAGGGTCGGCGACCGTGGCTGCGATTGGAGATGTGGTGAAGAGGCCGAGGGGCAAGACCAAATCGAAGATTGACGATAAGCGTGATGCGGCATCTATCGCGACATGGCTTCCCGGCGGCCGCCTGACGCTCGAAGATGATCCTCTCTGCCTTCTCCTGCGCCACGCGCGGTGCGGCCGTGGCCACTGAGGACATGGGCTGGGGGAAAGGATGGCGATCGTTAGAGGCGTCGTCGTTGGCGGCTACGGCGATCTCGGTGAGGGAACGTTCCTCGCGGTACCTGCCATCTCCCCGTCGAGGCAGCGAAGACGGCGGTTGGGCGTCTCTGATGTCATGACGAAGCGGTCTAGGGCCCAGGCGTAGGCCAGCGGCGGGACATCGGAGTCCGTGAATTGGGATCGACGTGCGGCGTTGCGCCTGTCCCACCGACGCTGCCCCCAGTCAACGTTCCTACGTCGTGATGGCGCTCCGGGACGATGACGAGGAGCCGCCGCTACAGAGGTAGTGCAGAAGGCGCCCGCGCGCCTTAGGCAGGGGTGACGGCGAGCGACTCTCCTTCTTTACGAAGCACCGGGGCGGTGGCGAGCAATGCTCCTCCTTCACAAGCCGGGGCGACGGCTATGATGGCGGGAGCCGCTCCTCCTTGACGCGCCAGGGCGGCGGTGAGAGCCGCTCCTCCTTGACGCGTCGGGGCGGCGGCGAGAGCCGCTTTTTCTTAACGTGGTATCCGATTTGGATGTCGCGGCTACGCGGCGGCGGAGAGCGTGGAGGGGATGTCGGCTCCGCTTCACAGCGAGGGCTGCCGAGAGGTCGCGTCGGCCAGCGCCGCCCTCCCTCCCTCCAGCCACATCGCGTCATCAATTCCGGCCTCCGCGTGCTTTGGGCCGGTATATATGCGGCACGGTAAGCGGCGTGTGCATCGAAAGGAAAGTGCGGGAGAGGCGGCTGACGAATTTTTGGTGGACAGGGCGGTTAGAAGCAGGCTTGAGAGCGGTCCGGACTTTCGCAAACCTCCCCCATTTTTATCTCCGGTTTGTGCGAGAAATCGCATCCGGACCACCCGCGGATCGATACTGGTCGGCGTTGCATAGCTTCCGCGGTCCGGACAGCGCAGTTTAAAAAGTTGAGGTTTCAGGGTCGGCGTTGAAGATGCCTGGGTGGATAATCACCTTTTCCTTTAGTTTAACCATGTTCATCTTATTCCAATCATGGCAGAGGCACCGAGCTGACGCTGTGAAGCAGTGGGGTTTTCCTTCTTTTTGGACCCAATATGGAATTGCAAGGTTCTGTTTTGTTTATTATATAAGGATTCTTTAATAATGCAACGAGGGGTGTGGGCCAGGCTGGAGTTGACTGGCAGGAGACGCCTTTTCACCCACCCACCCACACCCACCCTGGCGCCTACTTGTTTACTCGCCGCATCATGTGATTTTTTTGCATATATGTATTCTCCATGCTTATTTAATCTTGCCATGTTATGTGCAGATAAAAGACATTCTTCGCGATCAGCTTTTATATCACCGCATAATTTAGGTATGCTCACTTGGATTGGATTGGGAGATTGTTTTTGACAGCTAATTTGGGGGGAGAGAGAGAGAGGGAGGGAGGCGTTGGTGGTGTTGGGATGAGCTGTCTGAGCAGCATTGATGCTCCCCACTCTGACACCCTCCACCTGCACTGTCTCCCATGGCTCCACATCCCCCCTTGTCACCACTACAACGATGCATCCAGCCCCATGTGAAAAGCACGCCAGAAATTAATGGCTGTGCGTTCCATATTTCACCAACTTTTCCCTCGTTGCATGCTCCAATCTCAAACGAATAGCCATAGCCTCCTGTGCAAAATGCACACCAAACATCAGGAGTTTGCCACCTATACTAGGCCAAAAGATATAGGGTAAAAAAAGAATTTCAAATTTTTGGGTGAGCATGAAAGACCGAGTCTGCGTGGGTGCACATGTGTGTGGGACTTTCTGAGGCTTTTTGCTGCGCTTGGCGCAAAGAGGAAAAAGGCAGTGGAGGCCGCTCCGTTTTCCTCCCTCCGCTCGCTCTTTGTGTACATCCATCCATCCGTCACCCCAAGCGAGGCCCCACGCCCACTTTGGACCAACTCCGCCTCCAAATCCAAATCATTAGAAAAGACTACAAAGGAGCAAACGAAAAAAGGGTGGGAAAAGGTGGCACCACCATCGCCCTGCATTGCATGCTCCTAGGGCATCTCCAGCCGTGCCCTAACAGCGCTTCCTCAGACGATTTTCTTGCGTCGGTATTAAAAAAGCCTCCAACAAGGTCGCGTCAAAGAGCCCGTTTTTCGCCGGCTCGGGCTAAAACTGGTGCCGGCGGACCCAGGCCGAACCCGGCGCCCTGGGGAAGCTTGGGGAGCCGGCACAAGCGAAAAAGGCGTGTGGGCCCGCCCTGGAGGCGACCCGAGGGCCTTTTCCCGCCGTTCTTGGCGCTTTTCCTCGCATCTCTCGCTTTCGCCGCCTTCCTCCCGCCATTCTTTCCCTTTCTCCCGCTAAACCCTCCCTTTCATGCATGAAGAAGACGCCATGCACAATTGCAACAACGCGATCGGCGCTGTAGGCTCACCAAGCAGAGAAGCCGAGGCGCGCGTCATCGGCCACCGGCTGTCGAGCGCCGAGTGGAGGTGGAAGTTCAATGGCAGCGATCACGACAACGGTGAACAGAACCATAGCTAAGAAGGCCGCGACAACGCGGCGCGCCGCAATGCGTCTTCCTCATCGGTCGACCAGCGGGATGAATCCACCGTCGTCGACCGCGCCTAATACGCTACAGGGACGGCAAAGGCGCCGGATCTCCATGGGTTCATCGTCGCTGGCTACGCCGACGCGACGCAGCGCGCTGGTTCAACCCAAACGTTACCTTTCCTCATGGTCACCCGCTTCTGCGCCGCCGCTCGCCCTTAGCCGTCGGCGTGCGATACCCTCCATACAACTACTACGCCGCCGCCACGCGTCACACCGACGCCCCATCTCTACCGTGGACCGCTACCCTTCTCGCACCTCGGCGACGCCACGACACGGGAGGAGGAATGCCTCGCCGAAGCATGGAAAGTCGTCGCCTCGACCCGACCACCGGCGCGAACGAGCTTGAGACGTCTCGGGACCGCATCAAAGCCGAGTTCGACGAAGCGGAAGGTCGTCGACCCTACTTCAAAGGCGTCTACATGCGGCGCGGCTCCAAGGCGATGGCGAACCATTGAGGCGTATCCGGTTGGCGTCAACAAATGGCATGAAATCGTTGAGGAGGTCGCGGCTGCTTGGGAGAGCGGCCCCAGCGTTGAGGATCGTGCACGCACGCCGTTCGCCTCATATCTTCGTCCCTCACGCCCGCCCCACCAACTGCATGTTTTAAATAAAACATTTTTCTTTAGTGATATTAAATATTTTTATGCAAAAAGAAGTGCTTTAAAAAGAACCACTGTCCCTTCATTTCCAAATTATTACAAATATCAATTAACGGAGCGTTTGGATTCTTGGAGTTATCGTGTCATTAGAATGAAAAAAGTTCAATAGAACTAAGAACACATAAAAAATAGCATAGAGGATCAAGGCCATTACCAAAAGTTCCTCCCAAGGATCCTATATCCTATTGGGTATCTGTTCCCCGCCTTTTCCCGCTAGGATCGGAAATCTTACTGAAAGAGAAGAGCTAGCAATTTGGAACGCAAATTGCGTTTTAATACGTCTCACTATTCTGATTTTTTAGAAGAAATGGTCTTTATTATTCTGCCACATTAGAATTCACAACCAAAGGTGTCTCCGCATCCAATCAACATGTAAGTCCCCTACCTAGGAAGGATAGGCTGGTTCACTTGAGGAGATATTTTTACTCTTATTGAATCGCGGTAAAGTATTCTAATTCAATAAGAATTTCGCGGGCGAATATTTACTCTTTCCTGTCTTATTTGTTAATTTATAAACTTACCAAATAAGACAATTTTTTTGGTTTGTTCCGCCATCCCATTTTTTCTTTTTAAATACCCCCTCCCTGGGGAAAGAAGAATAGTAAAAAAGATATGGAGTGCACTAGAATTTTTTTTCCAATTTCTTCCCGAAACTTCCCAAGAAAAATCCCGAATTAGATCCAAAATTGACGGGTTAATGTGAGCTTATCCATGCGGTTAAGCACTCTTCAAATAGGAATCCATTTTCTAACTGGCTTTCGTGCTTTGGTGAGTCGTCCGAGATCTTTTCGATGACCTATGTTGTGTTGAAGGGATATCTATATGATCCGATCGATTGCATAAGACCCGCGGTAGCAATAGAACGGGGAAAGTATACAGAAAAGACAGTTCTTTTCAATTTCGATTATCTATATATTAGTTCATTTCTATTTCTAGATATCTATTTAAAGGCTTTTTTGGATGTAAAAACTCTGACTTCCTAGTTTTAGTTAGTAGAAACCTAATTGGTTAAAATTCCGTCCAGTAAAACGGAAGAATTATAAATTTCTAAGAAGATCTTGTTCAGCATGTTCTATTCGATACTGGTAGGAGAAGAACCCGACTCGGTATTCTTAAAAAAAGAGGGGAAGCAGAACCAAGTCAAGATGTCCCGTTATCGAGGACCTCGTTTAAAAAAATACGCCGTCTGGGAGCTTTACCAGGACTCACTAGGAAAACACCTAAATCCGGAAGTAATCTTAAAAAAAATTCAATTCTGGGAAAAAGGAGCAATATCGTATTCGTCTTCAAGAAAAACAGAAATTGTTTGGCAAGCTGCTGTAAGTTTTCGATGAAATCTTTAGTACTCTGTATGCCAAATTGAATGATGTGTTCATTCCAAAAAAAAATAAAAATGGGTAAAAGCCGAGAAGTTTTATATTTTTATATTATGAACCTTCGATTCTAAAATTTAAATTCTTCTACATTGAATGAGAAATAAATAAGCTTTAGTTAATGTAATAAATATACCCATTGTCATTTCAAAAATTCCAACTGCTTTATTCATTTGGAAAAAATCAAAAAAGGATATATAGGGAG